>JBANSL010000016.1:30880485-32140485 GCA_037127255.1 Persicaria tinctoria
ACACGTAAATGCGCATAAATGTATGTAATAAACCATTGAGCTTTTCTTGGCCAATTTAGTTGATCCTTGAATGAATGTTCACGTATATAAAAATTACATACTGCACCAATAATAGGATCAGGTGCCCCAATATTGTAGACGGTAGCTATGATTGCCAGAGGATGCCATCCAACTTTTGTTGCCTCATTATGAGTGTTAATAGTTTGTGAAACGAAGCGTTGTTGCAACTCTGCAACAAATCTAGATACAACAAATTCCAATATTACAAATATGATCAATTCATTATGTAACCAAAATATTTTTTTATAAAATAATAAAAATTAAAAAATGAAAAAAAAAATAATTGGATCGTAATTAATATACTTTTTCCCGTTAAAAGTGTGCTCTGACGGTGTGTGCCAACTCAAGCTTTGTAGATTGTAGGCCTCGGCAAATAATGTCACTTCATTCTTCCCCCTTACCATCAACTATATTCCCATGGATTACTAAAAGTGTTAAAGGAAAACAATATGTGTGCATATAATAATATTTATAGATAAATAAATAATTGATTTAGAGAGGGAAAATATAAAATAAACCTTCGCGCCTAAGCCATTAGTCATAAGTCTAGCATCGGTGAATTGACCATAGACAACCTTTAAAGACGGTAGATCCTCCTTGACGCGGACCGTTTTAGTGTCAATGTTAATTGGAGATTGTTTGGTTCCATTTACGCAATACTGGTAAATAAATTCATGCGGCCAATGTTTTGGATCTCGGTAGTTGTATGGTTGCTCTTGAATTTCTATGCATGTTAGTAACATACATTAAAATCAACATCAATTTTACAACGTTTTGTTAAAATAACCAACGAGATCATTCCCCCCAAAACCACGTTTGATGGTTTTATGTGAGATGTTATTTAATTTCTTCCAAAAGAGTTTATTCATATTTGTAACAATATATGTAATAAACATATTACATTTTAAATTTGTGTTTTAGAATTAAACTCATATTAATAGAGGTAAGCTATTCGAATAAATTAAATGAAAAAAATATTAGATAGGGAAAGCTAGAAAGAGGAGCATCTTAATGATACCACGTTTAGGTTCTTCAGCAGATGTGTTTTGGAGGATAAAAGCATGGCCAATGAAGAATAAGCTTATTATTAAAAATAAAGAACTTGACATCTTAAACATTTTTTCAATGTTTTTTTTTCTCTAATTGATTCAATTTTAGGTGATATTTAGGTAATGAAGGTGCCTTTTATATATAGTGAATATCTCCTTTATTGGATTCTTATAACTAATTTTCTCAGCCATTTATTTTAAGGTGGCTTTTTTTAGATATTATATTTAACACTTTGATAAAGTAGTTTAAAGATAGTCCCGGTCTTCAGCAATTATGGAGTATTTTTTCTTTTTAGGTATTTTTAGATGTATATATCTTCATTTTAGATATTTTTCCTTTGAAGGTATTTTTAAATGTTCACCTTAGAATCTTTAAGATCATTCTAAAAAAAATATAAAGATAAAAATTCATACATGGTTTGAGATAACGCTACTTTAGTTTTAAAAAACATGAATACTTACAAATGCTAAATGATTTTGAAATATTTTGGCCCAAAATCCCATTTACCCCTATTTTAATTTTAACTCTCCCTCCCTCTCTTTGTCTGCCATTGGAGCCCTTCAATTTAAGTGGTGATTCAGACTGATTGGCTAAAGGGGAATGCCAGAGCTTCCGATTAGGACTTCTGAAAGCAATGGCAGAGCTGATGGAGGTGCTTCAGTCGCTGCCACGAGTCGGAGGAGGACAATTTCAAAGGTGGAATAGTGTGGTGCTTCATCATCTTCTCCTGGATCTGATAGGGCTCCATCTCGTCAATATCCAACGGCAAGAGGTCGAGCTCTAGTGACGAATGAGCGTAGAATGTCGTTTTTCTAACTACCAAATAGTAATATCTACCTTCAACTAACAGATTAGTATTAGCAACAAGTAAAGGTCGATCCCACATAGAGTGCGTGCGACTTGGCTAAGTGTGGTGTGCAAGCAAGAGAGTAAGAACAACAGCAAACAGTAGCAGTGATGCAAGTAAACGAAGTAAAAGCAACAATATATGGTTGTAGATAAGAACAATATGATGATAAGGTATATAGCTTCATGACGGAGGGAAAGTCGTTGATTTACCTCGCCAAAAATAAATCCCAAACAAACAAACTAGTATAGTATGCAAGTAAGGGGTCGAACCCTAGAGAATCAAGTATTTCTAAATATTGTGTATTTATCAATATAAAAGAAACGATTTTTATGAATGAAAATAAAAGAAAATAATATTGACAAAAGAAAATAAAGGATAGAAGAAAAGCGTTTCCACCTACAAGTTCTCGACTTTGGTTGGTTTTATTGATCATCGAATCATTTTCAAGTTATTATCTTTTCCTACAAATTCCTCCCGTCTTGGTTTATATAGATTAAAAGTCCTACGAGTCCAATTAATCCCTTACACCTCAATGCAACCTTAACACGGTCAAGATTTAACAAAGAGATAACAAATAGTCCCAAGAACTTGAGCATATAAATAACACCAATTAAACACGGTAAATCAATGTTTAAGATATATGTCAACTCCCTACATAGTCATGCTTCAAACACGGAATCTACAATCTTATGCGTGCTACTACGGAAATAACACAAATACGAAAGTATTAAATCCTAGCATGAAATCAATATTATCAAGGTCGCGAATCAAGATAACATCAATAACATAATCAATATCACACAGAGAAGTTGAAAGAATTAAAGAGGAAAAATAACTTAAATTAAAAACTCACAAACCACCAACCAAGTCTCGAAAGTGTAGGCGGAAACTAGAAAATTAGCCAAACATGGCTTACCTAAGCTTTCTTCTCTTTAATGGTGATTTCTCTACTTGGAATTTAAAATTAGAAAACTAACCCTAGAACATCCTATTTATAAGCCTAATCTCTTCCATAAATAAGGTAAAAGATAGATAAACTAGATAGAAACTTCCTAAACAAACTAGATAGAAGATAGACTTTCCAAATTTAATTCAGCGTCAAATTCCGCTGGCAGTGAAAATTTTCGCTGGCAGCGAATGGCCTCAATCAAGCTCCTGTTGGATTTTTGCTACCACCTCGCTACCACACTCGCTGGCAGCGAATGTCCATGCCTTAGAATTTTCTCAAGCTCCTCGGGTACTTCCTTTCCGCTTTCGCGAGCCGCTTCTTCCGCTGCAGCGAGTTCGTCGATCCGCAGGTGCGAGAGACCCCTTCCGCTGGAGTGAGTCGGCGAGCTCCGTCGTCTTGGTGCATCCCGCTGGCAGCGAGGATTTCCGCGGCAGCGAGTGGCTCGCTGCAGCGAGTCTAGTCGCTGGCAGCGAATGCTGCCTGGTCGGCCGGGCTGACTCGACTCGCTGGCAGCGAGACGCGCCGACTCCTGGACATGCTCCTGATGACTAGACTCGCTGGCAGCGAGATCCCATCCGCTGGCAGCGAGACGTGCCCAGGGACTTGCTCAGACATGATGTCTTTGACTTGATTCGCTGCAGCGGAAATCCATTCGCTGACAGCAAAAATCCAACAGAACACCATCACGTAGATCTTTGAGAGAGCTTTCCAACGCATGCTCATATGCGTCGATCGGACATCCGAGGCCTCCGGAAAGTGCGTTACAAGTTCAGCTCGCCGAGCGGACAGCTTTCGCGACTCGCCCTCGTTTTCGCTCTTAGACCTCGATTTCGTGCTCCGTTGCTCCTTAGGTTGTTCCACTCTCTTCGGGACTTCTTCCTTAACCTCTCTCAAGTCTCGTCTTATCCTCTTTTAGCTCCGTTCCTTTTGTTCTTTGCCTCGGATCTACGAATCTACATAAAACCATCGAAATAGCGTAGATTCCGAACTTTTCCACAAAACGAGCGCTAATCTAATTAACAATAAAACATGAATATATGACAATGAAATGCATCTAAAATAACTTATAATGCCTATTGGAATACGCCTTATCAAACTCCCCCACACTTAACCTTTTGCTTGTCCTCAAGCAATACAAAGACAAGAGCAAAACCATCATACGAGACATATAATCTTCAAGCACTAACCTTGTCAAAAGCAACGTCAAAGTGGAGGAGCCATGAACATGAAAGTTAACATCCTAGCAAGTATATGAGCGATTCAAAGTAAAGGCACATCTAGTCCAACCTCACCGGGATAATGTGTTTACTCTCACTCTCATGTGTTTAGGCTTAACAATATATCTCTCGACCCATTCCAAAATGCAAAAAGCTACATAGAAATTGACACATATATCACATATTCTCCACCGTGGATGCCATCACTTATAAGAAACATCAAGAGGTCTTTTATCAAGGTTGTAATGGGGCTTGGTAAGGAATTAAGGTAGGAAAATATTTAGGCTTGTGGTGCTAAAAATCCGGGAAAAAGGGATCCCTAAGAACAACCGGAAGAACACTACAAATCAAATACTTCCAAAACCAAAATAACTCAAACTTTCACTCACAAAATACTCAACTAAAGAACTTTCACTCAACCATACATATTTTTCTCCAACTCCCACATACATAATAAAGATAAAAGGCTCTTATTCATTTTTTTATTTCTTTTTTTTTTCTTTCATTTTTTTCTTCTTCTTTTTTTTTTCTCGAATTTTCTTCTAGAGCCAAAAATACAGTAATGCACAATGCGAGGAATGAAACCAAAATTACATAATAATCCAAAACTTGTAACTTTCTCAAAAATATTCTCTCTTCCACTCAAACATATCAACCATTCACCAATTCTAATCCTAATTCCCGGATAGGGTAAGGCTCATCATCGGCTAGGATAAATTTTGTGGAGCTTCAAAGAAAAGGCTAAGGCTCAAATTGGCTACAAGCAAAGGACACATATGTAGGGTGGATATGGATAATAATATGGCTAAGAAAATCATGCCTCTATCATTTGAAACTCATAAGCAATAGACATATAAAATCGGCCTCAAATATAGATAACAATGTCAATCTCAAGAGGCAATTGCATAAGGAGAGTATAATGTCACACAAGAAAGCAAAAGGGAATAAATTTGATGAAAATCCCTATAAGGCCAAAAATTCTCACTAGGACAATATTTGTTAGATTTCAATAATGCCCAAGACTAGGAATCATACTTGTTCAATTGAACTAACAAGTCATGCTCCCATGAAAATCAACACAAGTATGTGACAAGGCTAGATAATTCAATCATATTATGGAACATATATGGTCAAACTCATAAAAATAAAATAGAGGACAAACTAAGGCAAGATGGGTATTTGAATAACACATATATGCAATGCATGATCTTTTTGGATTTTTTTATATTTTTCTCAATTTTTTTTTCATTTTCTAATGCAATAAAATAGCGGAAAAATAAATATGAATGTATAAGGGAAAAAATAAATATGAATGCATGAATCTATGAATGCAACCCTCCCCCACACTTAAACTCTTCATTGTCCTCAATGAAAATCAAAGACAACAAATAATAAAAATATGAGAGAAAGAGGGTAAAGAATTACTCACATTTTGGAAAATTTTCGGTGGTGAAGATGACGAAGCTTGGAAGAAGAATGATGATGATCGACAAAGACGAAGACTAACGAACCACGAGCACGGATGAATGAAGATGACGATGAATGAATAAGATGCGTTGCGCCGACAACGGACGAAGACTGGGCAGGAGGCGTGGGCGTGATTGATCAGGCCACGGGTGCGGCTAGTGCTAGCTTCGGACACTGGGCATCGCTTCTGAATTCGCTGGCAGCGAGTTTTGGTTCGCTGTCAGCGAATGAAATCAGCTCCTATGTCATTTGGGCGGCTGGACTCGCTGGCATGATTCGCTGGCAGCGAATTTAGCACAAATCTCTATTCTTCGATCGTTTTCTTCTCTTTTTTTTTTCCTGCATGGTTAGCTCCAAAATATTCCAAAAACGTCTATCTAACATATAAAGGAAATCTCATTTATTAAATGACAAAACTAATTAACTAACTAAGAATTGAAATAACTAATTTAGGAAAACATACCTCGGATTGCCTCCCGAGAAGCGTCCTTGTTTATCATCATAGACTCGACGGTTTATTCGTCCATGTGTTCAAGACTCAGTTGGACACCGCCCAAGCTCTCTTTAGTAAATCAAACTCCGGTTCATACCATTTAGGTAGGCGAGCACCACATATGAAGAAGCCAAAGTTAAAAGATGTGATGTTGAAGAAGGTCTCCAACTCTTCATATGCTCGAGCATGACTTCCCTCCGAGGGTATGTAGTACCACCAACACAGTTCCTTTGGTGGTTTGTTGAAGTAATGCTCCCAAGGATCTACATATTCACCAAAATCCACAAAAGTGTAAGAAATATCATTACCTTGCTCGGGAGCCACATAAATCGGCTCCGGACTAGGTTCCTCGATAGGTGAGTTGGGGATGATTTCTATTGGTGGAGTAGGTGCCAAATTACATGGTTTCTCATGCGTGCACTCATGAGACTCCATGTCAAGGGGCATCGGGCTCCCTTCTCCATCTTCAATTGAACTATTGATGCTTGCGTCTTGGCTTCCCTCATGTATCTCTCCCGCCATTGGTTTGAAAGGTAAAGGTATGGATGCCAACTTGTAGTCTTCTTCCACCTTTGCCATGTCACCCATGCAAAGGAAAAGATCCCACAATTCCGACCAACCCAAACCATAAAAGCCAAACATGGCTTACCTAAGCTTTCTTCTCTTTAATGGTGATTTCTCTACTTGGAATTTAAAATTAGAAAACTAACCCTAGAACATCCTATTTATAAGCCTAATCTCTTCCATAAATAAGGTAAAAGATAGATAAACTAGAGAGAAACTTCCTAAACAAACTAGATAAAAGATAGACTTTCCAAATTTAATTCAGCGTCAAATTCCGCTGGTAGCGAAAATTTCTGCTGGCAGCGAATGGCCTCAATCAAGCTCCTGTTGGATTTTCGCTACCACCTCGCTACCACACACGCTGGCAGCGAATGTCCATGCCTTAGAATTTTCTCAAGCTCCTCGGGTACTTCCTTTCCGCTTTCGCGAGCCGCTTCTTCCGCTGCAGCGAGTTCGTCGATCCGCAGGTGCGAGAGACCCCTTCTGCTGGAGCGAGTCGGCGAGCTCCGTCGTCTTGGTGCATCCCGCTGGCAGCGAGGATTTCCGCGGCAGCGAGTGGCTCGTTGCAGCGAGTCTAGTCGCTGACAGCGAATGCTGCCTGGTCGGCCGGGCTGACTCGACTCGCTGGCAGCGAACTCCATTCGCTGGAAGCGAGACGCGCCGGCTCCTGGACATGCTCCTAATGACTAGACTCGCTGGCAGCGAGATCCCATCCGCTGGCAACGAGACGTGCCCAGGGACTTGCTCAGACATGATGTCTTTGAATTGATTCGCTGCAGCGGAAATCCATTCGCTGACAGCGAAAATCCAGCAGAACACCATTACGTAGATCTTCAAAAGAGCTTTCCAACGCATGATCATATGCGTCGATCGGACATCCGAGGCCTTCGGAAAGTGCGTTACAAGTTCAGCTCGCCGAGCGGACAGCTTTCGCGACTCGCCCTCGTTTTCGCTCTTAGACCTCAATTTCGTGCTCCGTTGCTCCTTAGGTTGTTCCACTCTCTTCGGGACTTCTTCCTTAAGCTCTCTCAAGTCTCGTCTTATCCTCTTTTAGCTCCGTTCCTTGTGTTCTTTGCCTCGGATCTACGAATCTACATAAAACCATCGAAATAGCGTAGATTCCGAACTTTTCCACAAAACGAGCGCTAATCTAATTAACAATAAAACATGAATATATGACAATGAAATGCATCTAAAATAACTTATAATGCCTATTGGAATACGCCTTATCACTTCACTTACAATCGCAACATGTATAACTTCATGATCATAGGGCTATTTGGTTATGCTTGATTAACCTAGTGTCGGTTTGTGCACAGAGTTGTAAAGCTTCCTATTCGATCACTATTCCACTCCCTAAACTCTTGCATGGAATTCGAGAAGCAATAATTCCCTAAAAAATTATCATGTAATTCATATATCTCTCACCTATTCGATGTGTCACCTTGTTGTAAACCCATTTATCGCTTCTGCTAAGAGAAACACTTATTACATGTCAAAACTCTTACATATGCATGATTTCCAACTTTTGCCTCAAGATATGTTGACTACTATATAGGAATAAGGCCCGCAATAGCGGAAATAGCGTTGTGTTGTGTTGTGTGAGATTGGGGTGTGAGGTGTGTAGATGATATCCGCTTTTTAGTCATTTTTTATTGAGTCTTTTTCGTCTAATTTGACTTTTTTTGTTTAGTTTTTTAGTAGGGCTTATTGTTTTTTTGCATAGATTTTCATATTATTTGCAATATGAATATCTACATGGTGGTGTTTTTGTAGGATTTGAAGCCATTTTGGAGGAGATTGGATGCATTTTGGAGAAGCTAAAGAAGAGCGCGCAAAAGTGTTAAAGCAAGGACAAATGCCCTATTTTCTGCATTTCCACTTCAAATCAGGTCTTGACATCTTCATGAGAGTTGTATTTCTCAAAAAGAGTTTTCCAACGCATATTCATATGCGTCAATCAAACAATTGATGACCCTGAAAAGTGCATTTTAAGATAGAGTTGGAAAAGCTGAAAACAGGTTATACCGACACCATTCCGGCCCTATGTGGCTCGGTTCTGACCCTGTTCCAAAGAAGAAGTACGAGATGCTGAATCATCATCTAACGGACCCCATACCGACTCATGATGGAGAAACGAATTAAAGAACAAAGATTGCAGTGAGTATACAAAGCGTCATACCGACATGGAGATGTGATAACATACATTTAGGTAGGCATAATATGTTGCATTTAGCTTAGTTAAGATGTATATCATGCATGATTTAAGTAAAATTTGCATATTTGCTCTCTATGTTGGTGGAGTCGGAATCTACACGTTTTTATTGATTATTTCAGGTAATTGTGGATCCGAGAAATAGAAATGGGTTGATGATGCAATAAGATGAGGAAGTCCAGTTGATCGAAGAAGTTTAAATGAAGATCTAAAGAGGTAATGAGAAGAAGAAGCGAGCCTAAACGAAGAACAAGTCTGGAGAAGTTGTCGCCATACATATTGAACTTGTTTTGCGCTTTCTGGACGCCTTGGTTGTCCGATTGACTATTATGACCATGCGTTGGAAAGTTCTTTCAGAGAGCTACAACTTTCTTGTTGACAACAAGAGCAAACTCGAGGCTGATTTTCCGTGAAAGACCAATGCAGCAGCCGCAGCATGCGTGCCGCGGCCGCCGCCAGTACGGATGACGTGGGATGTGGAAGAGAAATTGATACCGCGGCCGCAGCATTGGTTGTCAGCGATTATGCGCTGCGTTTCATTTAATAAAAACCCTAGTTATTGTTTTGTGTTTTGTGGCCGACTTGGATCTATTATAAGGCCGAAATTATGTTATTTTGAGATCACTTCTATTATATTCTACGTTCTATCAGACAATTGGAGAGAGAGCGATGTTCGCCATAGGCATCTAAACTCTCTTCGTTCTACTTGCAATTTGAAGCTTTATTTGGATTAATTGTGAGTTTCTTAATCTTGTTCCTTATTTCCTATATTGAATGCTTCAACTTCTTTGTGCTTGATTGTTTATTGTTTTGTTCTATCTTGTCTGGCCAACTAGTTAGATCAATTCAATTGTTAGGGTTTTGTAGATTCTTGATTGTGAACCTTAACCTAAGTAGCAAACTTGTTCCTTTAGGGCTGATTGAACTAATTTGATGGGTAGGAAGTTGGATGTGTTGTTAAATCCCTCTTTAGGGACTGCAAATACCTTGGTTAATCTCTGAACTTAAAGCTATCAATTGGGTTAAATCCTTCTTTAGGGACTGTTCGATTGATAAGGGTTTCTAGGACTGATTGGACTTATGACTATATTAGGTTGGGACAAGGGTATTCATAGGAAGACTAAAAGAACAAGAGAAATTTACAATATCAATTCAACCAAATAAAGTGGATAGTTGTAGGTAGATCGATCTTCTCTAAATTTTTTTGCATCAATCTGTTTATAGTTTATTTTGCTTTCTTTCTTATTTCAATCACCAAAACCCCCCTTTCTACTAATTGGTAAATACACATTGCTGAGAAATACTTGATTCTCTATGGGATCGACCTCTTACTTGCTTGCTATACTAGTTTGTAGGTTCGAGTTTTATTTTGATACGGTTTACGCGACTAAAAACCATTCGTCAAGATGCTCGGTACGAACCTTGGGAGATAGAACATAGAATGCTGAGAAGGTCATACCAATGAAGAGAGAGTCGGTAACGACCCTAGTTTGGCTTGGTAAGGGCTAGTGGATTCCCAATTTATGCGATTTTATCCTATGAAATTAGATAGATTTAGATAAATATTTTGAGATCTTATTTTCCTAAGATATAATATTGGTTTTCACTGTAAATAAGGCATTTAGTTCAGATCTATGGGACATTCAATTTGACACACAATTTCAAAGAGAGAGAGAGAGAGAGACGCTTGTAGGAGTTTTTAGGGTGTGTTTGGGGTGAAAGTTTGGGCATGTTTCCCGAGTTTGTTGAGATGTTGTACGTGGCTAAGTTTGAGACGTTGTTTTCTGAAATTATTTAATTCCATTTCAGTTTTCTTTCCCCAAATTCTATGTCCTTTTCTATGTTCATCATGACAATGTGTGAGTAGTTTTCCTTTTTCTAAGGTTGGAGTGATCCCAACAATAGTCTTGTGTGTTGAATGCGATGAATCTATGAATTGAATGTTTGTATATATTCTTATACCTTTGTGCTTAACCCTTGGCAAAAGTTACAGAAATTCCTTGTTTGCAATTTAATTGAAAGAGATAATTGTGAATTTAATAGTAATTAGGGTTTTGATCGAGAGTTTGAATAACCTAATTAAGTAAAGGTAGGAAAGTTGGTTAATTTAATGAAAGTTGATTGATTGATTTGCTTCGTTGACGGAAGATTGACTCTTTTATAGATAAAAGTGCAATCTTTGTGTGATTCATTGTGTTTGCATGCATGACTATCGTTGTGGAAATTCCTAAACTTTCGAAGCTTTTTATTATTGATTTGAATTCCTAAATTTGCAAACTTTAACCCTGTTAGGAGGGATTTTGAGTCTAAAATAAATATGAAATATGAATCTCAAACCGATTTCCGATTTCCACGCAAATAAATTACAAGAAACCCTCCCGTTGTAGTGGTAGGGAATCAGGATCGAATCCATGAGGAAGTGTGCCAGTGCTCACCTAATGAGTTCCTTTAAAACAGCCGTTGAAATCGACTTCCAGAGACAACTCGATATCGACTCGGATGACTCGATATCAACTAGTCAGTCGACGTCCTGTAAAAACCTGCACAACAGAAGACAAAGCACTCGACGTCGAGTGTTGGCACTCGATGTCGACTTAGATGTGACTCGATGTCGAGTCAAGCACTCGATGTCGAGTGATCTTGTGCAGTAAAAATGTAACCTTGTAGAAAATAAATGTTGTGTCAAAAAAGGACGTCCGAAGAATAAAGAATGGATGAGGGAAATATATGAACAAAAATAAATGCAGGTCGATTGTTCTAAATTCAATTAAGTGAAAAACTTCAAAAAATGGGGATTCATGCCACAACGATAACCATATAAGACTTGTGCCAAATTCATGAAAAAATATGCCTTTTCATCAAATAACCTTCATTATTAACAAATAGGTGGACAGAGGCTCTTGCATAAACCCTAATTGTTACTACCCTTTTTCATAATTAATCCAAATTCATATTAAGATCACTTTGACTTCAATAATACAAATGAGGATTTACCTACTACTATCGTAAAAGAATCATTCAAAAAGAGATAGAAGATGAAATCGCAATAAAGATCATACCTTTGAAGTATAAACTTACATGGATATCGTCGGGCTCACCCCTACCTTTAAAGTAGGGTGACTACTCGCGCCTCATCACAATAGCAAACATCATATTCATAAAGGAAATAACTACTTGAATTAAAATAAACGAGAACTTACAACCGAATAAATTCACAACGTCTCTCTTCGCTCCAACTCTACTCAGCCTTAAGTTCTCTCTACTTTCTATTGCCTAGACTAACTGTGTCTTAAAGAATGAATAAAACTCAACATCTAGGGCTTTATTTATAGGCTCCAACCCTAGCTTTTCTAGGAAGGAACAACTCTATATTCTATCTAATTTCTATCTATCTAAATCTAAGGATAAAACATTGTTTAACAAAATAAATGGAAACAAATAAAACATCCTTGGTAAATTAGGAATTCACCAGAAAGGATAGATGGTCAACTATTGTAGATAGAAGATCATTTGCTTAGTGTGGAAGCAATCTTCTTGAACTTGTATTCGTTCAGCGTCGGACAGGTATTGTGGGCCACTCGACATCGAGTCAAGGACTCGACGTAGAGTCATGTCTTGTGTCTCAATTTGGCTTGCACTCGACCTCGGCTCTCAATGTGTATGTGTCGAGTAGTCTTCACTCGACGTCGAGTGGTAGACTCGACGTCGACTCCTCATGTCGAGCCGAGTGCTTCTTCTCTTCACGGCTCGGTGTGGCTCCAGTTATCACTCGACGTCGAGTCACATGGTTGATTTCGAGTAACTCTCCAGTAGACGTTGATTGGTTTTCCATCTTGAATTCCATTTCTCCGAATTGCTCCGAAAATGTCTCGATTTCTGAAATATTAAACAAGAACTAGTGTAGATCTCCATAATTGACAAATAAGCATAAACTATACAGATTTTGTACTATTCTAACCCAGAAATATAAAATGTAGACAGAAATCGATATAGATGTACGCAAAAAACATGGCAAATTGAGTGCACATCAACACCCCACACTTAAGCTTGTTTGTCCTCAAGCAATACTTTTAATGGTCATATAGGAGAAGAAAACAAACTCTCAACATAATAAATTCATTCTTATATGTCACTGCAATCAATTACCATCCTCGAAAAGGTACTTATGTCACCAAATCCACACTTGTGAATAAAAGCAACAACTACACACAAAATAAGGGTTATGCAAAAACAATTTCATATGCGACAAAGAAACAGTAATCAAGAGGACTTTATTTAACCTCAAAAAGGAGTAGATTGGTAAAAGGCTAAAGGTTAAATTTTCCATAACCTTTCATTCATCATGCCAAACTCCAATAATGATAATAACGACACAATTCACCATATAATATCTCCAAAAGTAACTTCCATTCTCAACATAATCCCCGGATAGGAAATAAGGTAAAAAAATGGGCAATATTTATATCATGTAGAGCAAATATGATATAAAGCACAATATGGCTTGTGATGCATATAAGCATAGGTAAAGGTTAGGAATCACGTAAGAATGTATGGAAAATAAAGTCTTCCGTTCTCTTACCATGCATATGTCAAAATCAACTTCAAATTTTACCTCCTTTCATGGTTTTCAAGAAAATATGCACTTCATTGTGACTTCCCTTTACTACACAATTTCATGATGTATCTCTAATTAATCCAATTTTGCATCGTCGAGTTTCAATAAAACTTCCATGACACTAATAAAAAAATTCAATGGGGGTAATAAAAATAGACTTTGGATAAAAACATGAAGCATATAGATGAATAATAAATCCAAAGTAACCATGCATGAACAATTCGAGAAATATGCATAAATAAGACAAAGTAAGCCTTTCCCCCACCCCGTAGTTAGATATTACAGTGTCCTCACTGTATAAAAACAAGGGTAAAGGAAGAAACTTATTAGACAAACGTGATGATGCTTGAAATAGGTGTTAAAGATGGTCACCAGGAGTCGACTTCAAGTACCCAGGAGTCGATATCGACTTTGACCTTCTAGTCCAGGGAATGTCGAGTGAAAGAGTGTTGATGTCTTGATGGGCTCAGTCGATATCGACCAAATGAGTTGATATCGAGTCACTCTCCAGGTTCCTTATTCCTTTGTTTGTTGATCCGAGCACCTACATGTATTAGTAAATAGGCAAAAACAAAAAAAATCCAAAATAAAGTTTAAAACAAATCCAAAATAGTGAAAACCTTAAAAACTAAATAGCCTTGTTACAAGCTCTATATTTTATAGTCGCTGGGCCGACTTCTTCTTTGTCGCTCAGGGTGGCATCTGCAGGGCCCACGTGGCTCGGGCCTCAAAAAGGATACAATTCTTGTCTATCAGCTGCATTATATCTGAGAGGATCTTGTGTACCTCGAACGGACCCATCTGCTTTCTTTGAATATATTTAGAAGCCAATGATTCTTGGATTTAGAGACATACACATTGTCTCCTACTTCATAGTCCTTCGGATCATCATTAGAAATCATGCATAAGCGCAGATACCAAGGCAAACCTCTTCCATGTATAGATAAATCATGAATTGAAATTGGGGAAGAGAGATCCATACCTCGGGTTACCTTTACGGCTTCTTCGTTCGGCTTCTAATTGTTGACTCGATATCAAGTCCTTTTTTGTAGTTTCTGGTGGATCACTCGTTGTAGGGGGGGGGGGTGACTCGACGGGGATGACTCGACATCGAGCCATGGGACTCATCGTCGAGTCGATGTTGGCTCCTGGAGGTGAGTCGGTTGATGCAGGAGGAGGTGATGACTCGATGGAGGTGACTCGACATTGAGTCACTTGACTCGACATTGAGTGGCTCTCTTCTCCTGGCTTACTTGATGGAGGTGTTGACGGTTTTGGGTCGAAGTTGAGTGACCCACTCGATGTTGAGTGGGTTGACTCGATGTCGACCCCATACTTAGTTCCAGCAACAGATTCTCGAAAAAGATAAGTCGGTATCGACTTACCTGACTCGACGTCGACTGGACTTTCTGTGTGCTCATTCTAGATTGCTACCACCTTCTTCGTTTGGGCTTCCATAGCCCTCTTCTCTAAATCTTCAAAGGTCATAGTTCTTACCCGTCGGCTCCCTGCAAGTGATGTAGCCTCCTTTAATAGATTTGACCTTCATAGGGTCATCTTGCTTCTCAGTTGTTAAAAGAGAACTCAATGACTTCATCGTTGATGATGAATGTAAGCACTCCCTTCCTTTGTAACGGCCCAGAATTATGATTTTCGGGTTACGTTTCAAGGGATAAAACCCCTTGTTCGGGTCTTGCAATCCAGGTACGGGTCGAGGTTTCAAATTCAATTTTAAGGTCAATAATAAAGGGGGATTTCAAACCCTAAAATCTCGAAGGGCAGTTGGGTACCCTTAACCTGTCCTAAGACCATGTCGCAGAATCCATTTCAAACGGAAGTAAAGCGGGAGCAAAGTAAAGATACAAGTACCACGACAAAACCAAATCATGAGTGGGTAATTACCATTTTACTAAGTTAGGATATTAGCCAGATTCTTCGATTCGCCAAAAGGGAACCCCGTCATATAGACATCGAGCACTCAAAATCTGCAAAAAATACCTTTAAAAGAAGAACGGGGAAGGGAGTTAGATCGAGCCACTCATGCGGGACCGGCAGTCCTCGCTGAGGCCACATAGTATGTCCTATACCTAATAAAGATGCTCTAATGCAATACGAAAATCAAACACACTAGCATGCTCCTAGTCATAATAATTTGTAAAAATACTGTAAAGGGCCCAAGACAATGCCAAGTGGCATATCCCTCTCCTACCTCCACCCCCTTCCGATATGGCGGAGACTGGCCAGCTTGTGAATGCATTCCATCATAATCGGGTGGAACGCATGCCTAACCCGCTCCACAATAAAGCCCGCAGGCATCTCATAATATAAGGAAGTTCATGACTCGATTGACTCAGGGTACCCGATGAGGCTGGACTACCCTATGACCCTAGCAAAGACTCTAGGGCTATCACAGATAACGGCCGTTCTGTTTCAAACGCATAAAGTAAGCAGATGCTCATTCAATTAGTGCAACCTGAACAAGATACTACATGGCATGCTTTTATGCATATGCAACACCTAACATAAAATGCAACAACAGGCATGAATGTCCAACCTGAGTAAGCCCCCTAGGGAACTTACCTAAAATGCCGAACAACAAAAGATAACGCAAGCAAGGGCCCAAATGCAAGTCCAACACAATCCAACCGCAATACACACCTATCATCAAGTCATTTCCATAAGCTATTGAACCAACATTCTCACACACACGAATCCGAGTTCTCAATGTCTTCAAAACCAAACGACGGTAAAACCATTTTTCAAAACCCCTTCCGAAACATCAACCAAAAGCATTTACTTCCAATCAACCCCATCGATAAAAGCATACCAACCATATTTTCAAAACTTCCTTCACAAAACCAACATCACCAACCAAGACAAAGAATCCCGACATTAAACATTTAAACCATAAAACCAATACCTCAAAATCATGTTATTATAGAAGTAATCCCGATATTTTTTTTTGAAATCACAAATTAAAATCTCTCAAAATGCATATTCCCATTTAATGCTTAAATATAATAAATCGCCAAAGATCAATCCATTTGGTAACTCACATTTGTAAAACAACAATACTAAATTACTTTATTAATTCCCAAATCATATATTAAAACACCACATAATACATATCAAATAATAGTATCTTTATGCATTTTTATAATAGGAGGAATTTCAGAATATATAAATCCCAAAATCAGTATAATAATAATATAAAAATAATAATCTAAAATCGATTAAATACAAATCATATCATATAACCATAATGTATAATATAACAATTGCTCACAAAAGCCCAACTCTCTTTTTTCTGAAAATAAACCGGACCAATCCCAACACCCAAACCCAAAAGAGATGGAAATAGCCAGCAGGCCCAACAGAGGAACCGAGAATCAAAGAAAGGCCCAACCCAAATCTGAAGGAAGAGGGAAACCCGGAAGGAATAGGCCCACGAGCCGGATCCGGCCCAACTGAACTCTCCCAGCCCCAAACCCGGTTCAGTTAAGACAAAATATAAGAAAAGGAGGGGAACCCGGTTCCCATGCCAAAAGGAAAGAAAAAGGGAACACGTCTCTTTTCCAGATCAGAAGAATAGAGCATCGGTCACCGACGGCAGAAAATGGAGGAAGAAGAAGAGAAGGAGGAGCTCCTTGCCAGCGAATCCTCACCCGACTACCCTCACGGAAACTCTCTCTGACCCCCACCAACGAAGGGACATAAAAACGGATCTAAAAAGGAAAGAAAGAAGAGCTCACCGAATGGCCTTCGAAGCTTGACGGGAACGCTCGTCGGTGGTGCCTCAGGCTTCGTCGGAGTTCGATACCAAGAGATCTTGGCCTGGGAGAGAGAGAAGTGAGCATAGGTGGACGTTTACGGCCTATTAGAGCGAAAGGAGGTGAAAGGGGAGGTTACCGTCGAGAATGGAGGAAAACGGAGATGAGAGGGGAGAAGTGGCCCTGCGTCGGTGGCTCCGGCCTTCCTGGGGTTGCTGCTCGGCTCGCCAATGATAGTGAGAACGAGTGGAAGCTTGGGAGCTGTCTGGAATTTCCAAGAGGACAGGGTGCTCGGTGGCGCTCGGAACGAAGGAAGAGGAGGTGAAGTGGAGTTGTGGTGGCTCCGGCGGATGCGAGAACCAGCGAGGAAGGAGGCTTGTGCTGCTGCCGCTACCGTTGTCGGAACCCAGGGGGTGAAGGAAGAAAAATTAGAGAGATTGGAGAGATGGGAGTGTGAGTGTGTGTGTTGGTTTTTCAAATGAATCAGATAAGGGAGAGTGGGTCTTTTCTCTGAAGTTGAAATGAGGGATGTGAGGGGGACCATGGAGGTCTGAGCCAAGGGGTTGGCGTGGAGGGCCTTTTTTTTTTTGCATCTTGCCAAAAGAGATGGAGGAAACAGGGGTGTGAAGAAAGGAGATGTGTGGGTGCTTACACAAACTGGGTAAAAAGGAAAGTGGAGATGGGGCCCTTTGTTCTGCAATTCCGGTCAAAGGGGAAGAGAAGAAGACAAGGTAATATGTGGTCCCAATTACAAGGATTTAATACCCTAATTTTAAATCTCAATACCCGCTTGCTCAATCCAATTCCGATTTGATCGAAATAACGTCTCAAAATCAGGAGGATATCAATACCCGAAGTTTGCATCTCAAGGTGAAAGGACGGAATCGTTTGTCAAATTTTCAGATTTAGGTCGGAAATCCGTTTCATTAGTCCTGAAATCTGAGTTAGCCAGTTTTCCGTTATGTTCCGCTTTTAAATTCATTTTAAAATTATCTTTTTTTTTCCGAAAAATTAGGATTTAAAAATCCGAGCCTTTACATCCTTACGCTTATGTTGGCATCGACGATTGCTAAGAATGGCCTACCCAAAATAATGGGACAAGCAGGGTTCTCTGCCATATCAATAACAAGAAAATCAGCAGGGACAAAGAAGTTACCTACTTGAACGCGTACGTCGTCAACCATGCATGTAGGGATGACCACCGTGTTGTTTGCCATTTAGAGTCTGGCATCCACGGGCTCTAGAGCTCTTATCTTAACTTTGGACCAGATGGATAAAGGCATGATGCTCACGCTTGCTCCTAAGTCACAAAGTTTATTGAAACGATGTTGACCAAAATCAATAGTTATAGCAAACTTACCTGGGTCTGTCCTCTTCTTTAGAAGCTCCATTTTGCTGCATTCCTCTACAATCTCTTGCTCAAGATGGCTTTGAGGAACTTGACATAGGATGACATTTCATGAAGAGCTTCAGTGAAGGGAATGGTGACGTTGAGCCCTTGAAGCATCTTCACGAAACGATGTAACTTCTTCTATGTTGAGTTCTTCAAAGATCTGGTAGGGAATTGCAGTGTTCTCTTCTCTTTCGATGCAGCTGGTGTTGAATGAGTTGACTCAATGTTGACTGGTGCAGAGTCGACATCGAATGAAGTTCGAGGTTGCTGGTGATGTTGAGATGGTGACTCGACGTCAAAGTATTACGAATTATATACGGGTCATTTCTACGATAAGGGCAGGTGGTTTTAACATGACCTTTCCTACAACAAGTGGCATGTGGGTGTGCACCAATTCCCTTTGGCTTTCACAAAAGTGGTAGAGGCTTTCTTTGGAAAAAATTTGTTGTATCCAATACCACTTTTGTTGAGGGATGATCTTGCTTCATGACATAATTTTTTGTCTTTAAGGCCTTGACTTTAATGTCAAGGGCTGACTCAGAGGCCTTGAGATTTTTCATTTCCAGCGGCATTTCGCTCAAGCCTTTCTCTTGTTCCAAGAGCTTTTCTTTCAAGGTGTTAGTTTCATTTATAAAATGTTCTTCATTTAAAATCAGATTTTGAAGAAATTCGGATAGTACTGCAATAGGACTCGAGATTAGGTCTATTACGATAGTTCCGAAATGCTTTTTAGGAGTTTCTTCATGATCGGCCATTAGGCATAGTTTGCATGTTCGTTCTCGGATTCGGAGTCACTTGAGGAGTCGGAATCACTCCATGAAGCCATCATAGCTTTCTTCTTTCGGTTGTCCTTTTGAAACTTATTCCTTTTCTTTTGTGGACAATCCTTGACTAAGTGTTCTGTATCACCACACTAAAAACAAGCCATTGATTTAGTCCTCTTATTGGAATTGTATGGCTTACCTTTGGACTTCGATGCGCCATTGTATTCTCGGTTTGCGAATTGCTTCTTCATCTTGAGTATTTGTGCTAGCCCTCTTGTGATCAGTGCGAATGGATCATCTTCATCTTCACTCTCGTCATCATTCAAGGTAGCTTCTTCTTTTTTATCTTTTAAGGCCAAGTTCTCCACACTAGAGGCTACATCTCCGTCTTCTTCACCAAGGATCATCTCGTGGATAATCAATTTACCAAGGAGATGATCCAGAGGTAAAGTTGACAGATTTTGAGCTTCCTCTATTGCGGTTACTTTTGGTCCCCACTTAGATTTAGGCAAGCTCCTCAAGATCTTCCTCACCTTTTCTTCATTGGTGAATGTTTTGCCAAGAGAATCCAGGTTGTTCACTATCTGCGAGAATCTCGTGAACATCTCTTTCACTATTTCCGTGGGCAGCATTTTGAACAGCTTATATTGGCGCAGGTAGATGCTTATCTTTGTTTCCTTTCCTTGGCTTGTTCTTTTTTTAAGTTACTACTAACTTATCCCAAATTTCCTTAGCACTCCTATAAGATGAGATACGGTTAATTCATCAGCATTTAAACCACAATACAGTATGTTCATCACCCGAAAGTTTTTGGCCATATTCTCCAAGTCGGCCTGATTGTATTCGTCCTCCTCCTTAGGTACTTCTCCTCCTGTAGCGTCGGGTTTCTTTGGCACATGTGGTACTTTATTGATGCGCTCCCAAAGTTCCCTATCTTGGTCAATGATAAACATTTGCATCAAGGACCTCCAATGCAAAAAGTTGTCTCCACAAAATAGAGGTAGGTGAATGGACGACCTTTGATAGCATGCATTTAGGTAGGCATAATAGGTTTCATTTAGCTTAGTTATGATGCATTTCATACATGGATTAAGTACAATTTGCATATTTTCTCTCTATGTTGGTGGAGTCGGAATCTACACACTTTTATTGATTATTTTAGGTAATCGTGGATCTGATGATGAGACATGGGTTGATAACGCATTAGATGAGAATGTCTAGTTGATCGAAGAAGCTTACATGAAGATCTCAAGAGGTCATGAGAAGAAGAAGCAAACCTAAACGAAGAACAAGTCTGCAAAAGTTTTCGTCAGACATGCTGAATTTGTTTTGCACTTTCTGGAGGTCTCGGTTGTCCGATTGACTATTATGACCATGCGTTGGAAAGCTCTTTCAGAGAGGTACAACTTTCCTGTTGACAACAAGAGAAATTTCGGGACAGATTTTCCGTGAAAGACCGATGCAGCGGTCGCAGCATGTGTGCCGCGGCCGCAACAGAGCAAATGCCGCGGGATGGAAAAACATGTTGATGCCGCGGTCGCAGCATATGCAGTGGCCGTAGCATTATTCGGCAGCGCGGCGTCGTTTTGTTTAATGAAACCCTAATTTTGTTATTTTGTTCCATGGCCGACTAGACTTATTAAAGGCCGATTTTATGTTATTTTTGAGACACTTCTATTCTATTCTTACGTTCATCAGACAATTTAGAGATTTGAGCGATATCTTCAATGAGGAACTAAACTCATCTGTTCTGCCTACAATTTGAAGCTTTATTTGGATTGATTGCGAGTTTCCAATTCTCGTTCCTTGTTTCCTATATTTGAATGCTTCAACTTCTTTATGTTTGATTGTCTATTGTTTTGTTCTATCTAGCCCGCACAACTAGTTAGAATCAATTCAATTGCTAAGATTTTGTAGATTTCTGGTTGTGAACCTTAACCTAAGTGGCAAACTTGTTCCCTTAGAGCTAGTTGAACTAATTGAATGAGTAGGAAGTTGGATGTGTTGTTAAATTCCTCTTTAGGGACTGCAAATACCGTGGCTAATCTCTGAACTTAAAGCTATCAATTGGGTTAAATCCTTCTTTAGGGACTGTTCGATTGATAAGGGTTGCTATGACTGGTTGGACTAGTAACTATATTAGGTCGAGACAAGGGCATTCATAGGAAACAAAATAGGACGAGAAGAAGTTACAAGGATCGCTTCAAACCAAATAAAGTGGAAAATTATAGGTGGAACTGTTTCTCATAATTGTTTGAATTAAATTTATTTACTTTGCTTTCACTAATCCTCTTTGAGAAAAGGCGGATCTTTTTCACTCATAAAAACCCCCCTTTGGTTACTTTATTGGCATCTAAATCATACTTGAATAGCGAATTTTCTTGTAGGATCGACCTCTTGCTTATTGATATACTAGTTATAAGTTTGAGTTTACTTTGACGGATCAACGATGGGTTTTCCCTCCGTCAACCTTCCTTGAGTGAAACCTCCTTCACCTACAGTACTCATGATCGATCTCACAGTTTATTAAATCAAATAAGTGTGAACCAAGCTCTGATACCAATTGAATAATTGAGTACTCAATATAAATAATAATAAGACAAATACTCTAGAAGGGGGGGTTGAATAGAGTACGGTTAATTTTTGCAAAGTCTCCTACAGTAGCAACTTCAAAGGCTCTAAATTGGATCCCAAGGCCTTGAACCGGACTTCAAGGGTCTTGAAACAGAACTGAGTTTTGCTGAAGCTATGACAAATCAAACAAACGTAAGTACAGAAATTAAATACGATGAACACAGAAATTGTTAACGAAGTTCGGCTCTAAATCAGTCTACGTCTCCGCCTAGGGTTATCCAACCCATATGATTCAAACAATTTTTATTCCTCTCTTCCTTATGAGTCCTAGATACAACCTAGAAGAACTTTCTCTCTTCTAAACACTTGAAGGCTAACCCACTTCTATCTAGTCACCCCAAATTTCAGAGAAATAAAAGTCCCCTTGTCTACACCGAAGTGTGATACGTTTGAATATATGATACTCTTAGTATAACAGGGATTAAATTCTACTATGATGCTCAAATATTTTTCTAACTCTCAAAGATTAAAGAAATTACCCAAAGAGTAAGAAAAACAGATCAACAGACAACAGGTAAAATTAGAGGTGAAAGTTTTTTGATCGCAGGGGAGAGCTGGTGAAGATGTGTGTCGATGAGTATGCTCTTCGTCTGTTTTTATAGTACCGCTCCTCTTCTCTTGTTGCTGATCTTATTCCCAGATTTTCTCAACAGTCCAATGCCAATTCGAATTTGAATATCTGGGAGCGTTTGAGATCTTCATCCCAGATTTTCGGACCTATTTTTGCTAAGATTTGTTTTTGAATCTTCTGCTAGAATCTCGGCTTGCTTGTGCTATTTGAATTCAAATCTTCCTGCACATGTATTAGCTCTAGAACCAAGAAAAGATATATTTGATCCCGAAATATTTTTATCTAAATGTAATTAGATAACAACCGAATATCTTCAATTGGAAAAAATGAAAATTATAGCCTAACCAAATAAATTAGATTTAAGACAAACTTTAAATCTAAGCACAATATATAATCTGCATTATTAAATATCCAATTTGTCTAAGCTATAATACCTTATACCTTGTCTTTGATCAACCTGCAAAAATAAAACTATAGGATATGAATTTCATCAAGGAAGCAAGGGAGCTATCATACTCATATCCATCCAAGGAACTATAATAAAATATTTTTGTCCCAAACACATGCTAAAATCTTCTTCCAAGGGTGATGTACCTCACTTAAAGAGTCTATGCTTGTCTACCATGGATGTCGCTTTGCATGTGTTTGTTGTGAAATCCCCTTAGAACGCTCTCTTCTGAAGAGCATCGCACCTCCTCCTCCGGGAACCTCCACATCGCCTCCTCTGACACACCCATGGTGTGTTCTTGTGAGTGGGAATCCTATTCCCGCTTCGGCTGCCTCCAACCTCGTCTCCGGGCACCGAAGCTATTCTCGTTGAATAACCAACAACCACCAAGTGTCCAACACAACACAATAGTGTAGATATCTCTCTGTGGAAAGAGAACGCGTATGGGTTTCCCACACGCCCCCAACTTTTACCTCATACCCGTCGCTAGTTTCATCTTCCTTGGCGATCCCAGTCGGCCCAACTACCTTTAACCAATCTCAACCTCAATCTGGTTGCCTCCTTATGTGCCCATGGTCTGGTCGCCCCATTCACAATCGAGTCCTCGGTTGGCGTCTCCTCCCCTTTCTTTTTCGAAACCCTAGGTTCTTTCCCTGCTAATTTCAGGCTTTGGGGGGCTTAAATCTACAATTGCAGCTTCGATTTTGTTTGAATCTGTGAAAAATCTCCTTAGAAGCGCAAAAATATCCCCTTGGGGTTCAAAACTTTCGATCTCGGTCCTCTCCGGCTGAGATTTTGGGGAAAATCTGTTGTCTCCTTGGCCTCGGTTGAGTCCGATCGGTTCAACGTTTCTTCCGCATAGTCTATTGGGTTGTGCCACCTTCACCCCATCGCCTCAAGTTGTGCTGTCGTCGGCGCTCCTCCTCTGGGATGTCTTTCCTACGCTGATCGATGTTCCAGCGTTTTCTCCTGTTTCTCTCACATCCTTTGGGCCCATGTTGTTGTCCTTCGGGCCCAAGTTGAATGGGTCTTTAGGGCCCATGTGCTAACATCACATAATTATATATATAATAAAATAAAAAGTAACTGTCTTACTAGATTCTACTTATATGTATTTTTATAAGTAGTAATCTTTGGTAGCGGGTGAAGACTCCAAGTCCATAAAGTGGCTAAAGACCCATATATATATATATATATATATATATATATATATATATATATATATATATAGAGAGAGAGAGAGAGAGAGAGAGAGAGAGAGAGAGAGAGGGGTCAGTTCCGGTGTACTCAACCCTTAACGTGTATCATGTAAACAAATCATATCCATTGATTTAGATGAATCGGATGGCTGAGATTTTTTCGCAATATTGATTAATTGGAAAATAAAATGGGGAAAAACCCACCATCATCACACTACCCCGCGTGTGTCATCCCACTCCATATCTCTACACCACAATCAGGCTTTTCAAAGCATAGAGGTGAAAGAAAGAGGTGCGACGATCTGGCGATCGGCGAAAGGGAAGTGTTTCGATCCAACAATGGTGGCGATTGAGCGAACCCTTGTGGCTCCGCGAAGGCGTTTGCGATCGATTGTTAGCTCGGCAGGTTAACGACGGTTTACGAGCACAAACACCCATCTGCACCCATCGGAAGCGATCCTCGCCGGCGATTGTGATCGATTGAAGATTGGGGACGCGATTCGGCATACCAGGTCAACCGAAGCATTTGAGTGCATCAATGGGTAAGTTTGTTGATTGTAATGAACGAATTTGAGGTATGTTGTTGTATGTGACAGTTTTAGAGTATAAATATTTGTTTCGGTTGATATTTGGGGTTTCCAAGTTCTTTGAGTTCAACAATGGGTAAGATAGTTCGTCAATTTGTCGAAATCTAGAATATTGTAAGGGCGAATTTGGGGATTTTGTTATTGGGCAGTGATTTTGTGAGTAGATGAAGGGTACATCTTACATGGTTTGTGTTGCATTTTATTGAAGGGTATGTGGTATAAATCAAAATTATTCAAACGTATGGGTGGATTTTATAACAATTAAGTGTAAAGATTTGCGAAATTTGCATAACTTAGAGGTATATATTTTAGGGTTAAATGGGACACGAGCGTTATTCATATGAGAAGCCAGATTATGCAGACGTATGGGTTGATTTTTTTATAATTTTCGTATTTAAGAAAAAAGGATTATAAATTGATCAGTTGAGTAAAACATTTGCAAAGTGTATGTACTTGGTCAATACTCATGACAAATACCATTCATTATTCAAATATTGATACCATCGCATAATCCATCTATACCATCGAATAATCTATCGATATCATCGCATATTAATATTTAATATTATATATTTATATAATCCTATATATATATATTATATATACTCCGTATGATGTAGGCATGTAGCCTATATATACTCCGTATTATGTAAAATCACGGGCAATTAAATTATTATTTTTGTCAACAGAGGGACATTTTTATTTGGTGGTGCAATCTCTCTCTCTCCTTTTTCACTTTCACTTGCAGTGTGTGAAGTGAGAACTCTAGCCGCTCGCAAAGGCCAAAGGCACATCCCAAAAGTATTCTTCCTTGTCTCCAAATCCTCCAATGTCCAATCATTGGCCTTGATTCATCCCCAATCTCTCTCAAAAATCTCAATCTATTCTCCACTCTCCATAGCCGAAGGGCGAAGGCACTAAGCCCGGCCCGCCAACAAGGGCGGACTTGGGCAAGGTAATAGGTCCAAAAACCGAGCCTCGCCCAAACCCGGCCCGGTACACTGGGCCGCTAAATTGTCGAAGGCCCGCCTCAAGCCCATCCAGCCCGGCCCATGCTCAGGTCTATATATATTGGTTAAATTCCTGCAAGGGTATCAAATTTTTCATGTTAAGATTTGATAAATTCCCGAAAGGATTTGATAAAATCTTTTATTTTATCCCCTTGGAGATTGTTAACCCGAAAGGGTGTGATAAAATCTTTTTCTCATTAGAGATTGAGTTAAAAATTTTCTTTTATCTCTTCATTTCTCATAGAATTTCATCATGATTAAGCCACACAAACCTGAATCTTCTCCCGCTCTTCGCCCTCCTCGCGGTCGTGCTTCATTTCCTCGTGTTGATTGGGTGTCCGTGTGTTGGTTCGTGGTTAGTTTCGGTTTAGGAGCAATTATGCGGCCATGCTTGATCGAAGTGATCGTGTTGGTGGTGTTTGTGGTCTCCGAAGATCCCTCGTCTAGGTGGGGGGAATGTCGTCTGATCCACACTTCCCTAGGAGTCGTCTTTGCCTTACGAGGATTTCTGCTTTCCGTCTTTCCGGCGACGAGACATCGTGTCAGCAGGAGTTGTCCCATGCACTCGCTATCTACTTCACCACGCCCGGCTTCATTCTTCTCAATGTTGTGTTCGCTTGTTTGCTTTTGGGGTTTTTCTGGGTTTGCTTTGAGTGGTTCGTTTGATGTATTATGTGATTCTATTTCTTTTAGATCTTCGTGATCCCATTCTTCGGGATGCTCTCTGGTAGGCTAACCACCACCCGAATATTTGTCATATAAAAAAAAGTTATGAAATCCCCTTGGTATATTTTAAAAGAAATGAGAAGGGCTCATACTTGGCTCGTTCGAATTAAAATCGAATTGGACTCATACTTGTTGAATAAAAACTCAACTCGAGCTCGTTCATTTTCTAAACGAGCCAAGTATGAGCACATTTTATAAGCTCGGTCTACAACTTGGCTCGTTCGAATTAAACTCGAATAGCCCGAATTTTATGGAATTTCTAAAATTTGAAATTCCCCTCTTGTATAATAAGCAAGTAGAATTGGCTAAAGGTTGAAAAAGTTATGCTCAAGCTCATTCACTTCCTAAATGAACTGAGTATGAACATATTTTTAACTTCAAGTCAAAATTTAGACTCGTTTTGAACTCGTTCATATTCTAAATGAATTGAAACAATATTCGACTCGTTCGCCTCGAATAACAACACTAACAATTTGTGAAAATGATGTTGTTAATAGCAATTTTGACACATTGCCAATACCATCTGATACAATCCCAACCGGATAAAATATGGCAGTATAAAAACGCGTTTTTAGGGTAGTGGGAGGAGAATCTCATTAGTTTACGAAGAAGGCGCCGCTTAGAGGCACGATGGGGGTTTCCGTCGGTGGTTTTGCCGTCTCTGAAATGTCTGGTCGCCGGAGATCAGCGCCCGCGACATTGACGCCGGTGATTTCTAACTTTTCTACTAAAACCGCCGGTTCCATGCCAACCAGTCCCTCTCTGTCTCTCTGTCTGTGTTTGTGACGGTGTGTGTACGTTTGAAATGAAAGTATGAAATCAATCCAACATATATCATGAAGAGGCAGTGATGGATTCCGTTCATTATGCCTTGCGAAAATCAGGCGTGGTAGGAGGAGCAACCAAGTTCTATGGATTCTGGACGGCTCCTCCTCCGCTCCCGATCGAAGACATATGAATCTGAGCCTCCCTTCAAACGGCCCTAACCTAACCCTAAAACTGCTTTCTCAATTTGTGAAGATTTGTTTGGTTCCAAAATTGGACAGTGCAATTTGTATGTTGTCATTTCACAAACAAGATTTGTTGTAAGCATTGTGTCATCTTTGGTACTTATTGAACTGCGGCAATTGCTTGCCTATGAATTGCAGAGATTGTACAACTTGCAAACTGTCTTACCATTTCACCCTATTTTCATCCTTCAGGAAATAAGAACATGTCCCATTAATAAAGACACCTTCCCTGTCGAATGAATGGTAAAATTATATGGTTTTGGCCAGTGTAAATCCTCTACCCTAATTCTCCGCCCCATGTAATTATTTTGTCATTAAATTAATATTAAAAAAATTAAAAAAAGGATATTCTGTTTGGTGCCCCTCAATTTTAGTCATTTCCGGATGGTGTCCACACATTTTTAGAATTCCGGATGGTACCTCTCCCATTTTGCAAAAGTCCGTACCGTGCCCAAACTATTCCGACCTACCCGTTTAATCATTTATCCCCAATCCCCATGTTCACCACGACTCTGCCCAAAATAGATACAATGCCTTTTTTACCCACTTTAGAAAATAAAGGGAGAAAAGGCAATAAGGAAGAGAGTGTTGACTAAATCCCCAGCGGTGAGATACCACAAATTTTGTTAATGGCGGAAGCGTCGATTGGAGACGAAGAACACAACTTGAGAGTGAGGGTTGTGCTCCGTGGGAGAAGAGAAAGGTGGCCTAGGACATTGATTTTGCATTTTTGCAGAGTCTATTAGCAAAAATGATGACTCTTGCAATTGAACAAGAGTTCCCTTCTCTTATGCTCTAAGACGATGCTTACTGCAAACAAGCTGGATCAGGTTGTAATCTAGCTTGGAAGATCACAATCTATCCTGCAACTCATGTCACCATGAATGAAGAAGAGAGCATAATTTGGGAATTTTTCTGTATTAATTCTGTAAACCTGAAATGTGTGTTACAACCTCTATATATACACCTCATGCCTAGCGTACAGTAGCAACCTAATTAACAACAGAACTACAATGCGCCTCTACCTCCTAACAATACACATAACCCCTCTATATTCCCCCCTCAAGGTGGACTTGGAGAGTCAATGACAAGGCCAAGCTTGAAAGCTAAAAACCGATGCTGCTGAGCCCCGAGAGCCTTGGTAAACAGATCAGCAAGCTGTAGAGAAGAGGGGACATGAACTGTATAAAGGAAACCATTCTGCACCATGTCCCGGACAAAATGACAATCAACCCTCAAGTGCTTAGTCCTTTCGTGAAACACCGGGTTGGCAGCAAGGTGCTGGGCTGATTTATTGTCACAACAAAGCGGAATGGGAATGGGAACTTGAACACCCAGATCACATACTAACCCCTCAAGCCAAACCAATTCGCTTGCCGTTGTAGACATGCTATGATATTCACTTTCAGTTGACAACTTCGACACGGTCTTTTACTTTTTAGTTTTCCAAAAGATCAACGAACCACCAAGAAAGACACAATAACCTGTCACAGATCTGCATGAGAAGGAACAACTGCCCCAATCAGCATCACAAAACCCCTTGATGCGCAAATATGAAGACCGAGGATAAAATAAACACCAATTGACAGTGTCTTTTAGATACCGAAGTAGGTACAAAGCAGCCTGCCAATGTGGTTGCCTGGGAGACGATAGAAATTGGCTGAGATGTTGAACACTGTATGAAACATCTAGGCGAGAGACGGTTAGGTATAGAAGCTTGCCAATCAGCCGTCTATATCGCTCAGGGTCCTCCAACAACTCCCCTTGATCAAGACGAAGATGCAACCCACGCTGCATAGGGAATGTAGCTTCCTTGCAATGCATTAACCCAACATCAGTCAACAGATCGATAACATATTTGCGTTGATTTAGCCGAAGACCTGAAGATTTCCATCCCCAAGAAGTACCGAGCAAGCCCCAAATCTTTAATTGTGAATTTTTTTATCAAGAGAGGCTTTCAATCTCCTGATTTCAGAAACATCATCACCAGAAACTAACATGTCATCGACATATACGAGAGCAATAGCCATGAGATGCCTAGAAAGCTTAACAAACAGTGAGTAACCCTGTTTCGATTGAACATAACCCAAGCCAACTAGGAACTTTATGAGCTCAATATTCCATTGCCGGCTTGCCTGTTTTAAGCCATACAATGAGCGCTTGAGGAGGCAAACTTGATCAGGCAAAGCTTTCGAATAGCCTTGAAAAGGAAGCATGTAAACCTCCTCATCCAAAAACCCATGTAAAAAGGCGTTATTGGCGTCTAATTGATGCAATTCCCAAGCTTTAGCAGAAGCAAGTGCCAACAATGTCCTTACTGTCGCAAACTTTGCAACCAGAGAGAACGTGTGCTTGTAATCCTTTTCTTTATCTTGGGTGTACCCTTTCGCTACCAATCGCGCCTTATATCTCTCAACTTCCCCATCGGGACGAAATTTGACCTTATAAATCCACTTACAACCAATGGCCCTCTTGCCAAAAAGCAACTGTGTAAGAACCCAAGTGGAATTACGCTCTAAAGCATCGAGTTCAGTCGCCATTGCTTGCTGCCATACAGGGCGCTTACACGCCTGAGCATAGGATGTAGGCTCAAAATTGGACAAGACATTGTAAAGAGACACCACATAATCTTTAGAATGCATTGTCAAGTCATGAAGAGAAACAACATGAAATGCACGAGAGAAAGAATCAGATGACTCGCGAGATGGTAACTTCCCACAAACAAAATCCTGGAGTTGAGCCGGGCGACGAATAGGACGAGGCCCCTGTGGAGATGTAGCTGGTTGAGCAGGAATGATGGCTTCAGGACCAGCAACCCGAGAACCACTGTCATGAACACTGTCATCAGTTGACTGCGTAGCAGGAGAGCTAACATTCTCATGAACAACTCTATAGGAAGAGGAATCATTGAAATCAGCAACCATGGGAAAGGGATTATTGCCAACAACACCATGTGAAGTAGCAGGAAGTCGAGGATGATCATCATCACTCAAGGAGACTCGTGGTAAGGCAACTGGAATAGGAGGAGAAGTAACATATTCAACCACCTTGAATGGAAACACATTCTCTTGAAATGTGATATGACGAGCTATAAACATCCGTTTAGTAGCCAACTCCATGACCTTGTATCCTTTTTGATTTGGAGGATACCCCAAGAAGACACATCTAACCCCTTTTGCATCAAATTTGCCATGACGAGAGAAAGGAGGAAGAAGAGCAAAGCATTGGCAGCCCATAACCTTCAAGTCTACAAAAGAAGGTTGTTTCTTGAAGAGAATTTCATAAGGAGTGCGCCATCCCAGAACAGACGATGGTAAAATGTTAATAAGGTATGTAGCTGTCAAGATGCATTCACCCCACAACCAAATCGGAAGGTTCGCATACAATCGAACAGCTCGAGCCACCTCAACTAAGTGACGATGTTTGCGCTCGACTCGGCCATTCTGTTGAGGGACATTAACCACTGATCGTTGGTGTAAAATCCCATTGCGAAGCAACAAATCCTGCATTTGATGGTTAACAAATTCAGTACCGTTTTCGGTTCTCAAAACCTTGACCTTGGTGCCAAATTGTGTTTCCACAAACACAAGAAAACCAGACAAAACACGAAACACTTGATCCTTCTGCCTGAGCAAGAAAGCCCAAGTGGGGCGGCTGTGATCGTCAACAACCGTCAAGAAGTATCTGGCACCATAGATAGAATGGGTCCGATAAGGCCCCCACAAATCCATGTGCACCAAATCAAAAACCCCTGAAGCATGAGACGAACTGACAGAAAAGGGAATTTTATGCCATTTCGCAAGTTCACAAGTATCACATACAAATCCATGTTTATTGTTCAGCTTGCAAACATCAATATGCTGGAGTTTAGAAACGGAAACATGTCTAATACGAGCATGGAACAAGGGCAGATCATTAGCCATCTGCACATTATTTTAAAGAAAGGAAACAACATTTTCTGGCAATCGAACAAGAGACTTGTAATCAGGCCCTTCTTTGTCCATCAAGCACTGGAACTCATCGAACTTATAAAGCCCCTGAACTCAACCACCAGCTAGCAGCACTTGCTTAGTTGAAATGTCCTGGAGCATACAGAATTTGGAGAAAAAAGCAAACACTAGAGAATCAGAATCCAGCAGCTTGGAGACTGACATCAAGTTATGGGTGAAAGATGGAAGATACAACACATTGCTGAGCTTCAACTTATCACTGAGCACAATAGTCCCAGCGTGAGTGACAGCCCTTGTGTATCCATCTGGCATCCCAATGATGATAGGTTTATGGAGCTTTCGTAGATCCACAAATGCACTTTTCTCAAATGCAATATGGTCCGTTGCTCCCGTATCAATAATCCAAATATTATTATGAGAAGATGACGAAGAAGAAACGATACCTGCAAAGTTGGAAAAGTTCACTGAACCCTGCCCAGCCCCTGAAGAATCATCATCCGCCTTCATCTTGCCTTTCATCATACGAATAACCTCCTTAAAGACAGCATTAACGAGCACAGAATCTGGCTTGCCCTCAATCTTATCTTGAGCCTCTTTGCTGCTCACCATTTCAAAATCAAATGGAGAATCAAAAGCCCCAACATCCTGAGTAGCAGCAGCGAATTTTCCATCAGTTTTCCCTCGTGGTCCCTTGAACCAATCCGGGTAACCAATAAGCTTGAAGCAAGTATCCTTCAGGTGACCCTTTTCATGGCAAAAATAACATTGCCTATTAGTCTTTGCTTTCTTAAAGTCACGCTTGTAGTCTCCATTGGACCTATTCTGAGAGGAGCTCCCACCAGAACTACTACCTCCTCCAGAAAATTTCCCAACAGCAGCCAGGACTTCATGAGATGAAGAATTACCAGCACCTGTAATCTCCTTTTGACGCTCGATCTGCATAACCATGTGATACGCCTTGTTAACCGACGGCAACGAATCCATGGATAATATGTTGCTCCTCACAGTGTCATATCCATCCGCAAGTCCCATAAGAAATTGCACTAGATGTGCTATAGATTCCCTCTCAAGCATCTTCTTGAGGATAGCACAGCTGCACCTGGACATAACACCACACCGACAGATCGGATAGCCTTCGAGCGCCTGTAATTCATCCCAAACCTTCTTCAGTTTGATGTAATAGACGGCCACCGACATATTATCTTGACGAATGGTGCTCAGTTCCCTGTGAAACTGGTAAATCAAGGGAGCGTTCGATTATGCAAATCGCTCTCTGATTTCCTCCCATAGTTCTTGTGCAGACTACACGTACATGAAATTCTCAGAGATGTCACACGCACGCTCCGACTCCAACTAATTTCATTTTGGCGCCCAAAGCCATACGCACGCTCCGACTCCAGCTAAGGAAGTTGTAACCAGTGAATTGATTCGCAACGAGGACCATGCCAGGGTGATCTGACTTTGAAAGGAACAAGGGATCGAAATTGTTCGCTCGCACCTCACGATCGACAGAGTTCTCTCTCCGAATCTCATTACGAACATCAGAAACCTCAACATCATCCATGATTGAAAAACAGACAAAACAACCACGGAAATAGCTAGCGCTAGACAAGAACACAAAGCAATCGCAGATTCACCAGCAACACAGCACAAACAGACCAGATCGGCAGCAATAAACGGAATCTAGACAAAGTGAAGCAACCGCAAAACCGAAAAACGCAGAAACTAGAAGAGAATCAAGCGGAAATAAAGAGCGAGCAGGAATCAGTACCTTGTAGCTCTGATACCATGTAAACAAGGTGGATCAGGTTGTAATCTAGCTTGGAAGATCACAATCTATCCTGCAACTCATGTCACCATGAATGAAGAAGAGAGCATAATTTGGGAATTTTTCTGTATTAATTCTGTAAACCTGAAATGTGTGTTACCACCTCTATATATACACCTCATGCCTAACGTACAGTAGCAACCTAACTAACAACAGAACTACAATGCGCCTCTACCTCCTAACAATATACATAACCCCTCTATACTTACAATTAGGCAATTACCAGCTTTTTTCGGTTCAAAACACCAACCCTAGAGCACATTGTTACGCCAATTTTTTCACTTTTTTTTATTCAATTTCAAAATGATTTGAACAATAATCTTGTTTGATGCACTTCTACAAGATGGAATGGTCGCCCTCTCCGGCTCTCCCTTTACAACTGTCGACAACCCTAGAGCAGCTAGAAGGATCGCAGAGGAGGAACATTCATTAACAACCAGAAACTCAAATGTAAAAAAGAAACAAATTTGCGAAACTTAAATTTGGAGTGCCTCTTGCCATTTCGATCTCCTTGTCTGTGCTCCAGACCACCTCCGCCAAGGGGGGGGGGGGTTCTCTTTAACAGAAGCGGAGGGCGACGGAAACGGGTCAAGGTTGTGCGGTTGATGTGGGTGTCGCAGGTCCGGCTATTTTCACGATGCCGGTTAAGAGCAATGGTGTCGACAATGAACCTCGATTTCCCCGATTTGGTGAATAGTCGTTAAGTGAAATCGATATCTCACTTTGTCAAATACAGGAACAAAGGGGGCGAGAGGAAGGAGAGAGAGGGAGGCTCGTGGTGCCGGTAGGGAATCAGGAATTACAGAGAAATTGCAAGTAGAGAGTTAACGGCGCTTAAACGGATATCAATGCTTTGGCCACGGTACGGATTTTTACAAAATGTGAGGGGCACCATCTGGTATCTTAAAAACTTGTGGACACCATCCGGAAATGACTAAATATCGAGGTCACCAACTGGAATATCCCTTAAAAAAATTATATTTAGCTTCTACATACTTAGTATAACATATTTGAAAAAAAAAAATTTTAAAAACGAATTATAATTTTTTTTAAAAAAAATATACAGTAAAACAACATCTTTTTAAAACTTAAAAAATATTTCAATCTCTTCTAAATTATTATAATTTTTATAAATTAGTTTTTTAAGATTTTTTTTCAAATATATTATACTAAGTACGTAGAAGCTAAATATATATATTTTTAATTTTTAAACATTAATTTAATGACAAAATAATTACGTAGGACAGAGAAGTGGGGCAAAGGATTCACACTGTACTTTGTGTTGTGTGTAGAATGAATGATGATCACTTGGGGTATTGATTAACCGGTGAAATCAAATCGAAAAGTTGATTAAGCGACTATTGGTATTGCCGTATTGGTTAACCGGAGTTAGTAAGGCTTCCGTACACCAATAAGCGAATCCATGGTTAATCAACAAAGGACAACCACTCAACCAGCAATGTATTTTGTTTTTGAAAGAAAATCAAACTGTTCTCACCATTTTTGGATTCCAACTCTTGATCGGGTAGAGCATCTCTAACTAATGTGTATGGTATTAGATTTAAGGGTAAATTTTGGACTTTTGAGAGTTTTCAAAAAGCAAAAATAAAGCTACTTAGGTGGGTTAGAGCATGAACATTAGTGGGACTTGAGACGCTTACCACCCGGACTCTTAACTTACTTTTATCCTGTCACATCAGCTTAAGTACATCATTCCAACTTTTAATTATTTGCACCCCCATTAGTGAGCCCAGACCTAGACTCTTAAGTTACTTTTTACTATTCACCATTTATAATTACTCAATTATTATTATTATTATTATTGTTTATTATTATTATTATTATTATTATTATTATTATTTATTATTATTATTATTATTATATAAAATAAAAATAATTACATACTACAAGAAATTATTATTATTATTATTGTTATTATTGTTATCGTTATCGTTATTATTATTATTATTAAATATTAAATTGTGAAATGGAGAAAAAATAAACAAAACATAACATTGAACTTGATACAAACGTTACACGATACAACGATAACAAGAACGAAACGGAAAATAATTATTTTTTGTATGGTAAAAATAATAGTATATGGGTTGTATTGATATAAAATAATTTTTTGAAAATAGTATATGAAAAATAAGTGTCTAAAGGTAGATAAAATTATTTCACACTTGAAAATAAATTTTTTATTTTTTTATTTTTAGAAAAAATGACTACAAAACGGTTTAAATGAAACATATTAAACTCACTTTACAAATGAAATGTACTGGGAAGCTTGGCCAAATGCAGCGTCGAAGGCCTTTTCCTGCTCGGACGACGTCGTTTTCACCTTCATTCGTTGGAAAACATCACGTGAACCTCACCTGCCCTCTTTTCTCACGCTATGGGACCCGGAAAATGGAACACTTATTTGCGGGACTCAATCCCGGGCTCATACCATAATTTTCCTTTCCTTTTTATTTTTTGTCCGACATGGCTCTCGTAAGGGCTCTGAGGCCCACTATTGTGGATGCCTTTATATTTGGTAGATTTGGGAGTTTCAACGTAGGTTAGGGAGATTTTGCCAAACCCCCCCACCCCCCCCCCCCCAAGCAAGACCCACCATGCATTTTCAACTTTTTACCATAAAAAATCTTCCAAATCTTATAACTACCCGACATCATTTAGTATTTTTTTTATAGATTATTTGCGGAAAAAAAAAATCTCCATCTTCAACATCTCCATAATTTAAAAAAGTCTCCAACTCCAAAAAAAAACTCAACTCCCAAAAAACCTCTCATTTTCTATAAACCTCTATTTTATTGAAAACTGGAATTTTTTTTAAAAAAATAAGGTCTTTTCTACTCAACAATTCTTCTATTTCAATGACATCCTGGTAGTAGAGAAAATTAATGGACATTAAAACAGAATTTCGTAAGGAACTGATATGACAAGTAGAAAATGGAAAAACGTTCAAATTTTGGAAGGACGAATGGTTAGAAGGTGAGATCCTTTTAGGGCAAAACTTTTCAACAAGTAAATTAGAAAAAAAAGAAAGAAAGAGTATGTAGACCAATATATAGGAATGGAAAAAAATTAAAAAAATAGAAGAACTGCAAAATAAATTATCCCAATGGATTATCAATAAAATCATAGATGTCAAAATCGCGTTGAATGAAATTGAACATAGGTTATACTGGAAAGCTTAGTCGACATGGGTGGTTTTCCACCTTCACAATGATGAATATGATTATAGAACATCACAAAATACTAGGAAATGAGACTGCATGGATCTGGAAAATAGAATGTTTTCCTAACGCAAAAAAATTTATTTGAAAATTAGTGGAAAATAAACTCTCAATGAATACACGTCTCTCCGAAAAATGAGTGGATATCCCCCTCCCTTTCATTTTCTACAGCCAGGGGATCGAGGATAGTGAACATATATAAGATGTTTTCGAGAGACATTCCATTACTCAACTGACCCTACTTGGATAGGTTAGGTGATGGAATGTCTCTCGACAACATCTTTCTCGGTTTTGGTCAACAATGTCCCAGGGTATGTTTTCAATTCAACTAGGGTTATCAAATATGGTGACCCGTTGACACTTGACACCATATATCTTCGTAATTGTCATGGACCTCCTTGCGAGAACCCTTCAACAAGAAGCAGGCAAACTAAAACCGCTAGTGGGGGTGAAAATTACCCCGACTAGGAGCCCAATCCCCGTTTCTCACATTTGTAGACGACAAACTAGTCTTTGCCCAAGCTTTCATTGAAAGCTTGCACAAAATTCAAAACATACTTAACAACTTCTCCAATCTCTCAGGATTATCAATAAACTATTCCAAAAGGCTCCCTTCATGTATTGTAAAATATTATTCAGACAACTACTCGCACAACAAATGAATATCCATGTATCAAGCGCTATGGAAAAGTATCTAGGTATTCTTATCATAAGGGGCATAGTTAAATAATAAAGTATTTGAAGATGATATCAATAGTCTCAAAAAACAGTTATTTAAATGGAAAGCATCAACGTTATCCCAAATGCTCATTAAAGGTAACCAGAAATAAAAAAAAACGAATTACTTAATGCAATTTACTCCTAAAAGGAATGTTGCAACAAATATATCAAATCAACAAAAAATTCTTTTGAAGCAAGCTTCAATCGGAAAGATATACTACTTTGATAAGTTGGGACAAACTTTGCACTCCCAAGCAGTTTGGGTGGCTAGGATTTAAAAAAGCAGAAGATATAAATACAAGTCTCCAAATGAAACTTCTCTGGAAGATTATCACAGACGAAGACAACATTTGGGTAAAGATCATAAAGCAAAAATATCTCCATACAGAATCATTCATGGAAAAAATGAAATATAACACGTCCTAGCAGTTTGGAAGACTGCTCAATCTTAGAGATCAATTCTACAAAGGACTTCATTGGATTATAGGAAATGGAAAATCAATTAACGTTTGGAATGACCCTTGATTGAAAGATATCCCTTTACAATGTTACCAAGTTGTGCATGATCAAAATTTATTTGTTTCAGATCTAGTGAATACTCATTAACAAATGGAATCAAAATCTCATAAAATAACTATTTCCACCTAACACATCTGATAAAATCTTATCCATCCCAATTCCAACCTGGGATACACCAGATAGATTAATATGGAAACCTAATAAAGATGGAACATTCGCTACAAAATCATCTTACAAATTACTAAACAAATATCAAATAAATGACAAAAACTTCGAATGGATTTGGATGTTGAACCTTCCACCGAGGATCAGGAACTTCATCTGGAAGGCAACTGTGGATGCTCTACCAACCAAAGAAAGGTTAAATCGATACTATCCAAGAGTACCTTCGCATTGTTGTCTTTGTGACCATGTGGAAGAGGAGTCCTCCCACCTCTTCTTCAAATGCCCAATAACCACTGACTTTATCACTCGCTACATGATGGAGACAAATAAGAGGATCTTATTCCAAACATCAATCTAAAACTTCCTACACAACCTAAAAGGACACAATGGACATTAACAAACACTACAATGACATATGCTTTCTTTGGAATGCAATATGGGAAATCAGAAGTAGAAATATCTTTGATTAGCTGTAAGGACCCGAATATAAATATTCAAGTTACGTTTCGAAGGTTGGATACCTTCGTTCGGATCTTGCAATCCAGGTACGGGTAGACATGGCCACGGGTTACGGGTCGGGCGGGTCGACCCGTGACCCACCAGGTCAGGGTCAAAGGGTCGAAGGGTTGGCTCGGGTTGAGGGTCAGGGTTAGGGTCGGGGAGAATATAACCCGTGAGCCGGCGGGTCCGACCCGATAGGTCGACCCGGCGGTCAACCCAATGGGTCATAATTTTTTTTGAAAAAAATATTTTCTAAAAAAAAAACTAGAATTTATATTTATATTACAATTATTATGAATTTAATTAATTCATAATTCATAATATATAAGTTCTCATGCATTGCATCTTGTGGAAATGTTACCCAACCTTTGCTTTCTTTTATAAGCGCTTAGCACCCTTCCCCCTTTCCTCTAGTTTTCAATGTGGGATGGGATGTGGGACAAGAACAAGTAGAAACTACACCATGTCTTCAATCTCTACCATTCGTTTTTTTTCATATCAATCCATACTCATAAATTTTTATCATATACAAACACTAGTACTACACTTTATATAAATATTATTTTAAAAAAATATTTTACCTATCAATTATAAAAGATTAAAATAACGAACGGGTAACAAGAAAGTGTGAAGTTCAACACAATACCTTAAACATTTATGTTATTTGGTGGATCCACTATTAAATCATTGTATATCATTCTATATGATACTAAGTTAGGAGTCTTTATGATATAATTTTAAATAATACAAATATTGTTGTTGATAAAGCCGTTACACTTGTATGGTATCCTTAATGTCGAGTTTTCATTTATTTTGAAACTGATATAGAACTTCGGGTTTTCAAACACAAGAATAAAATATAATATTGGGTAATACTTTTTCAATGTGTCTTTTCATGTCATAACAAGCAACCCAAGTATGTAATTCCAATAACATCATCATTATGTGTATACATAACATGTGGCTAATTCAACTTTAAATGAGAAAGTTTAACATATCTATATGAAGATGAACATATATTTGAAATCATTGATCAAGAAATTAACATAATAATGCAAGTAAAATAAAACACTTATGATTGATTAATGGATCAACACAACTATCAATTAAATTAAATAGAAAGATTAATCCAACATAACTTGATATATTGTATCATGATGTTTCATCACCATGTGTTATTCATTTTATTAAATCCTAAGAGGTAAACACTTTAATTATATTATATGTTACATCATATAATCCAAAGACATAAATTACATTATATTCCACCATATAATCCAAGGACTTTAATTACATTACATTTTACATCATATAATTTGATTCGTTGAAACATCAATTTCTCACAATTTCTTCCATATCCCATATTTCTGTCCCACATCAAAAGTGTGTTATCTACCTCTATTTTTTCTATATACAGATCCTCATACCCCTACTTGTCATTCCCACAATCTAACCTTTTCTTTCCCACATCTAAAGTGTGATGAAATGATGGAGTGGAATGAAGATATATATCTATATTTTCCCACATACCATGTTTTGTCAACCTTAAATCTTTCCATTTTGAAAAAGTGGTGAAAGACTTGATGGGTTGAGTTTTGTTTTGGGGTTAAAACCATTTTTTTTTTTAAAAAAATGGTTGACCTGGCAGATCGACCCATCGGGTCAGCCACTTTCCACCCTTTAGTGCCACGTGGCCAACCCGCCACTCCGACCCGTCGACCCACCGGGTGACCCGAACCCGTCGAAATCCCGGGTCAGGGTTAGGGTCATACCCCCTGGGTTGCCGACCCGGCGGGTCCGACCCGTCGACCCAGCGAGTCGGACCCGTGGCCACGTCTACGTACGGGTTGAGGTTTCAAACCTCAAAAGACCATCCTTTCAAAGGGGGATTCCGAACCCCAAAGCAATCGGAGGGCCGTTGGGTAACCTTAGTCTGTCCTATAGACTAAGTCGCGGAATTTCATTTAAGAGTAACTGCGAAAACGAAAAGAAGGTACAACTTGTCACGGTGAAGCCGGGTCAAAACCAAAACATGGTAAATACAAGTATCCAAATTACCCAAGTTTAAGTTTGAAGTCAGCCTTTCAGTCCATTAATTACCAAAAGGGAACCTCGTCATATAGACATCGAGTACTCAAAATCTATAGAAAGTACCTTCAAAACAAGAACGGGGAAAGGAGTCGGATCGAGCCACGCATGCGGGACCGGAAGTCCTCAATGAGGCCACATAGTATGTGCTATACCTAATAAAGATGTTCTAATACAGTACGAAAGTTAAACACACTAGCATGCTCATAGTTCATAATAATGTACGAAAAGACAATTAAAGGCGCACACAGAATGCCAACCGGCATGTCCATCTCCTACCTCTGCACCCTTTCCCGTTAGTGCAGAGACTGGCCAGTTCGGGCTATAGCATAGCAATTTCCTCGTGGTAGTGCACAAACCACATCATCATCATATCATATCATCTCATCGCTTGCCCGATGGTGCTGGGCTATCATATCATGCTCATATCGACTCGATTGACTCAGAGCAACCCGCTGGGACTGGGCTACCCCATGACCCTTGCAAAGACTATAGGACTTCACAGATAATGGTCGTTCTCTTTTCAAACGCATAAAGTAAGCAGATGCTCATTCAATTAGTGCAACCTACACAGGATACTACATGATCATGTTTTTATGCATATGCAACACCTAACATAAAATGCAACAACAGGCATGAGATTCCAACCTGAGTAAGCCCCTTAGGGAACTTACCTGAAATGCCGAATAGCAAAAGATAACGCAAGCGGAGTCCAACAAGCAACAATCACCTAACAAATATACAGATATGCATAAGTCTATCTAAATCACACAAGGCGCCCCTAACTATCACATATAACATCACATATCTCATTTCCGATCATTCCGTCTTATCTCATCATATATCATTCCATGTTCATATCATCTCAATATCTCATCCATCATCTCATCTTTCCTCATCATACCTCATTTCATATCTTATTTAAAATCCACAAAATTCTCAAGCATGATTCAACAATAAATTCACCGAGTTGAAACAAGTAAATCATTTTCTCAAAGTTTTTCAAACACTTAAATCTCAAGTTAAGTCAACTCATATTCAAAATAATTTCTCAAATCATACTTGGCCAAATCTAGAGGAAGAATAAAATTTCAAAGTCCAGCCAAAATCTTGTTTTTTCAAATATTCCGACATTTTAGTTTGCAACAATAAATCGTTAAAAGACATTTCCGAACTTGAAAAATCTCCTTTTAAAAATAATCTATCATCGATATATATATAATTATCATAAACATAAAATATTTTTATTAAATGTTTCCAACATCTCAAAACCACTTATTTAAGTCATAACACCATACTTATCTCAAAATGACACTTTGAAAATATCTTTATAATATAAAATAATTTTAGAATTTGTTTTCAAAAAATCAGATTTATCATACTAGATATTAATAATTATAATAAGTATATGCCATCATATATTATAACACATATATATAATGGGTGATGATAAATTCACCATTAATTTTTTACTATTTCCACCGCTAATCACCACATACCTATGCGACGGGTTTAATGACAGTTAATGAACCCACCGCATACCTATGCGGTGAGCCACCGCATACCTATGCGGTGGGTCGAGGTGTATACAGACCCACCGCAATACTTTGCGGTGGGTATGTCCATTTCTTTTGAACCCCACCACATACCTATGCGGTGGGTTTCGGGTAACCCGATTTGGAGGTGTCAGGTTCTAGGAATGGACCGGACCGGAGGGGTCACAAATCTCACCGCATACATATGCGTTGGGTTGCGATTTTACAGTATCGATTATTATACTTTAGAATTTAAAATATTTATGTTATATGTATTTGACAATATCCAAAAAGGCGCAAGGAAATAAAAAGAATGGTAAATGATATCTTTCGGTTAGAATAAAGAGTACGTATCCCGACAATCCACGAATCGATTCAGAATGTGGACACTTCATATCAAAAAAATCAAAAATTGCAGAAGAAAAAAAGAAAACCAAAGTGTGATAAATGTCAAGCATAAAAAAAGCGTGGGTCGAAAAATATCATACAACGCAGTTCGGGAAATGGCACAGACAAAGATACAACGCAATTCAACATATGGAGTTCAGAAAATTTCAACCGATAATATGAAAAGTGCTAATAGGGCAAGTGGCGACCACCATCACGACGACGGTAGGCTTTGTATCATGCAATCCTCGCCGCAAACTGCTCTTCCCAACCGTTCACTGTGCGATCATGATGTCGTGTCCATGTAATGTAGACTGAAGGAAGAGGCGAACTAGGCAACAACCAAATCTATGAATAACAGGTGACTATTGACATTAGAAGAGAGAAACGAAACATTAACAAATTAATGAATATGAAATTTGAAACATACCGAAACGAAGTGGTTGCTGTTTCCGACTAAAGATATCCCATCTAACTCCTCATAGGTTGTTACTGACGGGCCCCTGGTGGCGTACAGAGTTAGGCACAATATCGGCATCATCTGTAACAAAATCACCAAAGAACGCTGGTGAAGCGTGGCAAACACCTCGCCCGTGATCGGAATCTCCATCCAATACATAACATCATGACACGTGCCGAAATATTTGACCCTCACGATGAGCTCATCTAAGACAGGATAGTAATGGTACCGGTTACGGGGATTCAGGTGGTCAGAGTCGTCCGACATCGGATCAGCCTGCTTCTCCAATGGTAGCCGTGGCCATGCAGACCTTACATATATATTACGGTACCTATATTCTGGTTTCCATTCGCTCTAATTCTAAACATAAGTTATTCCACTACATATATATTACAGGAGCTATAATCACATTGTGTACGATAAAGATGCAGTACGTACCGGAACACGAGCGGGTGGAGAGTTGTTGGCCATTGGAGTAGGTGTATGCGCTTCATCCGCTGCACATGAAGTCGATCGATTGGAGTCATCGTTTGCCATATTAGAGAAGGAAGTTGTGAGAGGATGGTCTACCGACGGAGATTGGATGGCTTCTTACACCGCATACGTATGTGGTGGCTGCTTAGGACCGTTGAAGCAGACAGTTTGAATTTCGGGGGGCCACGTCCACCGTATACCTATGCGGTGGGTGGCACCGCATAGGTATGCGGTGGGTATCACTACATACGTATGCGATTAGATTGCCTATATATATACTCGGTGCAACGACGGTATGTGTATTTGTCGTGGCGGAAAAGCGATGATAACCTAGGCAACTTGCCACGTCCAGTGATTTCTGCCTCTTGATTGAAATCACATGACGTTGGCATGTTGCCAGGGTTATATCGCTACGTTCAAGAAAATATAAAAACCACATACCCGCTCTCATTTTCATCAACTTATCCAATGCAATATTATGCATTGTACATGTCTAAGACGTTATGGTAGTACACATGAACTACCATTACGTCTTTGACGTTGTCTTGCGGATGACTGTTGCTGGCATGTTGCCCGAGTTATCACGTCAAGTATCTGTGAAAAAAAAAACATAAATGACAAACGAGAAACAGCACCAAAAGAATGGGACAGCCCATTCAAGCCACCGCATACATATGCAGTATTTGCCGCGGATCCCGAGAAAGCCTCCGATCGAGCGTCATACCCACCTTGAACACGGGGAAAGACATCCATATCAACACCTACAATCAAACAATACTATGAGCGACATATTCATTGTAACTTAATTATAAAACTGGGAACATTATATCATCAGAGAATGAATAAATTACCAGCAACAGGCGTGTACAACCGTCCATATATTTGGCCAACTCCCTGGTCGCCTCGCCCAATCTGCGGTACAAGAAAGTCAAGACCTCTGCCGCTATAGACAGCTACGGAACCTGCACTGCATCCTTAAAGCGGAGAAGCACCTCCGGACGCACTCTTCTGCCCGACTTGTCAATGAACAGCGTCGCAGACGCAATCATCCCCATCGCAATAGCCACAATGCACTCCATATCATGCTCAAGTGGGACGCCATCCCTCACCCTATGTCTCATCGGTTCTATCTTCTGAAGGAGGGTCGCAACAATCGGGCCTCCATGGCCAAAGGCCCTCTCCCGCTCCGCTGGGGTCAAGCCGTACAAATCCCCAACCCGCTCCCTCCCGCCGATCACGTCATCTAGATGCAGACATTCCTCCCCGTCCAACCCATACCCAAGTATATATGAAAAAGACATCGTGTAGTGTGATACTGATCTCTCCCCATGCAAAGTGAAAGGTGTTCGTCTCTAGGTGCTAGTGCTCAACGAATGCACTGATGAGAATGTGATCCACATGATCCCACTCGAAATCTCGCAACTCCCATAGGCCATTGTCACGCACTGCAAGAAACCATGACTCCCGTCCATCTACCTCCAACATCGCCTCAACCCGGCCCAGCCACTGTCCCCGTCTCTGCACACGCACAACCCTCCGCAAGGCTTCCTCCTCCCGTCTCCATACGACCTGTGCGATGTGTGCCTCGTAATGTCTCAGCAGTGACACGGTATGAGGCCCCCCTGGCGATTGAGGCTCAGCTACCCTAGAGCCGCTCGTCTCACCATCCCGCCTAGCACCCCGTGCACTACTACCCTCACCACGCTCTCGCCGCCTCCGCTGCGCACCATGGACCGGGGCATGTGCTATCTAATCTCCTCCCATGCCCTGACCATCATCGTCACATGGCCCATAATGCTGATCGTGGAAGGGACCCCTAAGCGGCACACGACCGTCAGGCTCAACTCGATGTACCTCTGCCGCAAGCGTCGAATCGTCTGGAGGACCCCGAACCTTAATCTGCGGCGTGGACTCGCTCATCTTTCCTCGTACATCCCCTTGCTGACTTCCAGGTGTCGGCGCCGCCTGGGAACTCCCAAGCGTTGGCGTTGGTGCCGCATGCTGACTCCCAGGCATCAACGCCCCATCATACTCAACTAAAGGTGTGAACGACGTAAAATCTATCTGCCCCACGACCAATGGATCCTGATCTCCCTCTCGATCATGACTTGTCCCAACAACACGGCTCATCCCAACACCCACATCTCCGACCAGAGGTGCCGAGTCATCATATGAGTTCAACTGGTCGCTATCAAAATCAGTCCCAAAGTACTCTTGATTTGCACCGTGCTGAGTCTGTGACAGGTCATGCACTCCCTCCGCTCTTGCCTACAATATTGTGTCCTCACGTAGATACTCCTGCATCATCTCCAAAGCCGCCGCTTGGTTAGACTCATCCGCCGGCTGCACCACTGGATCATCGGTGCGGTCAGTCATCATATTCAGCTCTATCTGCACCAAACTCTGAAATGTCTCTATAGAAGACTGTGACGTCTGGCCCAACCCGTCCCTATCCATAGGATCCTTTACATCCTGCAATGTCTGCCTCTCCCTAGTGGCATCCCTCCTAGCAGATTGTAGAACCACCATATCTCCTAACCTCCTCGATAATGTGCTATGTGTACCATAAAAAATATTTGTCGAAATCCTATCGCTCATATATGCTACTTTCTACTTGTTACACACACTACTATATCGTATGACTTCTCAAATGTTGAACGATTTCCCTACACCTAATTAATGATTTCAACCTAATACTATCGTTTACTACCAAAACAGAAAACCATATTTAAGCAATTTCAATTTCCCTACAACTAATGAGTGATTTCAACCTAATACTATCGTTTACTAACAAAAACAGAAAACCATATTTACGCGATTTCAATTTACCTACACCCAATGGATGATTTCAACCTAATACTATCGTTTACTAACAAAACAGAAACCCATATTTACGCGATTTCAATTTCCCTACACATAATGAATGATTTCAACCTAATACTATCATTTACTAACAAAACAGAAAACCATATTTAAGCGATTTCAACATACCTCAGGTTGTTGCGAGCTGGGTGATCTCCTCCTCCTAAGTGTCGCCAAACGACCAGTCTCACATCTCTGAATAGTCGGATCCGACTACATGATATATAACAATAATATGCTAACACTATCTCATTTCGCTTAAAAATAATTAGATTCGATTTTAATATAGTTTCATTGTTACCCGTAAAGGATGTCTCTGAAAACGACCCGCACCACGAGACGTATCTCTCCCACGGCCGCTATCTCTCACCATCTCAACACTCCGGTGGAAACTGTGAATAGAAAGAAACACACTCGGAAAGACACGGGGGATTGAAAGACGGGAGGAGGGTCGAAATACGGGGGATTGAAAGAGGGGAGGAGAGAAACGACGGAAAAAAAGGTCGGGCTTAAAAGGCAAGAGAAGGATGGGAATCGGAGATGAGTTGGAAATTGTGCCAGATAAGGGAGCCCACAAGGCTATTTATAATGGGCCCCATCAATGGTAAAAAAACACACCGCACACATCCCGCCGCATATGTATGCGGTGGGTTTTTACAAATTCCAAAATGCATTTTTTTATATTCAACAAAGCCACCGCATATGTTTGCGGTGGGTTTCCGATATCTTCCAAAAAATCAGGTTTTGGTATAACGGGGTCCGTTATACCTTGACCCACCGCATGTATATGCGGTGGGTCGGCATACGCACCCACCGCATAGGTATGTGGTGGGTTAGCGAAAAAATGGATTAAGCCACCGCATACCTATGTGGTGGTTTTGCGGTGTAAATAGTAAAAATTAGCGGTGGAAATATCAGCCCCGATATATAATATCACTAACCACTTTTATAAAGCATGACAAAGCAAATGAAGAATAAAAATCAGGCCAAACCCGGCTTTATGGCCCCAACTCGAGCCCAACATTAAGAAAGAAAAGAAGGTCCGGGTTCTATACCCTTCCCAAAACAATTGCCTGCAAGGAAGAAATGTGACCCGGTTTTTAAGTGATATAACCTGGCAAGGTTCGGATTCGGCCCAACCCAATTGGATGCTGAGGTGGACACGACTGGACAAGTGGGAGTGGCCCACAAGCCTTCTACTTCCTCTTCTATTCGAATAAAATGAGGAGCAGAGCACCATTTTTGCCCAGAAACCGAAGGGAAGGAAGAGGAAAAGGGAGGTCTCCGGCGAGGATTCCGGACTCGGACTCGGACTCCGACTACCCGACACTGACTACCTGACACTCATGGATTCAAAACAACAAGGGAGAGAGAGAGAGAGAGAGAGAGAGAGAGGAAATGCTCACCGAGGGGAGTGTCGTTAAGCTGCGTTCGGCTTCACCGGAGCTGTTCGAGCTCGACGAGGACATGGGAAGCTTCGGGAGTCCTGGTTTAAATATAATGGGTTATAAAGGGATGACCTTTACAGACTTATCGAGTGAAAGGAGGAGGAGTGGCTTACCGGGTTTGCCACGCGAAGATAGGGGAGGAGGCTCGGCGGCAGTGCTGCGTCCTGTGCGGCCTCGTCTTCGGACAGAACAGGGCTAGGCCCTTTCGACGGGAAACAGAGGCGAGAGGAGAGGTTGTGGTGGTGTTGGACTGAGGCCGATAGGTGAAGAGTGGTGGTGTTGTGCCAGCTGAACCAGAGGATTAGAAAGGGGAATCTAATTGTGATGAGGGCTGGTGGTGGAGAGGTGATGGTGAGGGGTGACCAACTGAAAAAGGAGGAGTTGTAGATATCGGATACAAATGGGAGAAAGGGGAGGTTAGGTTTGGTTTCTTTGAAATTGAAAAGTGAATGTGGGGAATGGGCTACAAATCTCAGATGTACCTAACGAGGGGAAGGTTGAATCAATTGGTCCTTAGTGGAATCAATTAGGGAAGGGGGAAGTATAGATAGAATTTTTACCTAATTAAGGGGTGATGACTTTGAATGGATAAGAATGGGAGAATATGACGAAATTGAGATTCTGAGTCAGAAAATTTGAATTTCCGACGATTGGTCTTTCGAATTCCGCTCTCTTGATCGATTATATTTTAGAACCCGAATAGAATATCGCCAACGAAAGGAATTTTCGAATCCCGAGGTGAAAGACAAATTAGATCTTTAAAGCTAAAAAAAATTGGGCCAAAATTCGCTTTAAGAATTTAAAATTCGATTTATTAAATTTAGGACGGGTTTTCCTTGAAATATCCGAATTAATTTCATTTTTAATTTCCTTTTTCAAAAAATTAGAATTTAAAAATCCGAGCCTTTACATTAGCGAGGGACCAAAAACTTGATACGCCTAGTAGATCAAATTATTACAACCATAGAAACATATAGCATAGCGCACGAGAAGGATGCTAATTCACCAAGGAAAAAACAACGATGCAACACATGGATAAGACCTCCTAGAGACATTTGTAAAATTAATAAAGATGCCTCTATCAAAACCTCCGACATCTTTTCTGTTGGAGGTATCATTAGGGATAGTGATGGTCGGGTAATTGATATTTTCCAGCAGGTAGTTCAGTGTAGTTCAGTTATTCAAATGGAAACAATAGCTTTCTGTGTCGGTATCAATAAGGTCACGATTGAAAAGGGCATTAGTAACCTTGTCAGGGAAGACGATACTCTCGGAGTCATATTAGCAATTAATGAGCGCTTTATTGTCCCCTAGGAAATTTTTGAACAATTGAAGAGATCAGACTGTAGTATATGAAGTTCAAGAATATTAGCTTCACCAATTGTTATAGGGAAGCCAATAGTAGTGCTGATTTTATAGCCACAACTAGTTACTATGATTTGTAGCTTGGATACCCTACCGATAAATCGGTACCTTCTTAACACCACCCATAAGGATGATCATGGTTATGTTATATCTGGTCAAAGCTGACCTACTAATTTCCTATTGTAAAAAAAAGGAATTATTGTTGAGATTTTCTTCCCTCTCTCTCTTTGACTCAAAAGACTAGATTTGACATGTCCTGGTGGGGTATCTAGGCTTTGAGAAATAAAATTGTATTTAACGATACCATCATTTCAAACATAGAAGCACAAGAAGTATATTTGAGGAAACAACTTCCGAATTGAAAACAATCTAAACAAATTCACTGGAAGGACATGGAAATCAAAGAACCAGGAACCTCACCTAAACCTAGAAATAACAAAATATTAGATGGCAAAAACCATGTGAAAGTGATGTCAAGATTAATTTTCATGGCGCAAAATTACTTTAAGGGGAAGTTGCGACAGGTTTCGTGATCCGGGACCACCTTGGAAATGTGCGGGTTTGTGATGTCTTGAGGTGTGGCTCCGTGTTGGCTTTCATGGCAGAAGTTCTTGCCCTTTGATTGGGCCTGGTAGTTGATGTCCACTAAAGTGACCATGTCTTTACATACATTTTAGCTCCTTATTCTATGTACTTTGCATATTTCGGGCTGGAAATATGTTGAATTTGTGTAGTGTATGCTTATTTGCAAGAAATAGAGGTCTACATAAGTTTTGGTTTAATATTGCAGAATTTGGAGCCATTTCGAGACGAAACCAAAAGGACGGGATTCTACTCGACTTCGACCAGGTCTTACTCGAAGTCGACTACAGCTGAAGCAAAACCAACTAGAGGAAAGAAGACGAAGGCAACTAGAGCAGGACTTTACTCGATGTCGAGTAAGTTTAATCGACGTCGACCAAGACAAGAGGCACACTCGAGCTCGAGGAAGAGAAGCCACTCGAGAAGAAAAGGACAAGACAACTTTACTCGACGTCGACCAAACTTTGGTCGAAGTCGACCAAGCCTGAAAATCGAGTCAAGGCCCAGCATCGATCAAGGGAGCTGAGCAAGAAGATTTAAGTTGATATCGACCAGCACAAGTCGATATCGAGTAAAAGTTGGTCGATTTTCCCTCCTGGAGCCGAGATCGAGTTGCTGAGCTAAGACGGGAGAAATGCTGGTCGATATCGAGTAAGCCTACTCGATATCGAGTTGACCCCAGTGGTCGATTTCGAGCTAGTCTGAGTCTTGTTAATGTTCTATCCCAAATCCGATGGAGATATTTTCGAGAGAAGATTTCTAACACATGAAGATTTAGATATTTTTCCTTTTTATCTTTTTATTTATCCTAAGGGTTGAACAATTAATTACCCTAAGATTTATCTAGTTTTACTTATTTAGATTTATTTATTTCCCAAGTAGAGTTTTATCTTTAATAATAGATAGATATTTCCTTCCTTGATTAGTAAGGATTGAAAGCCTATAAATAAAGCCCATAGGGCAAGTTTTTGTTCATTCCAAGCTAGAAAGGAGAAGAGGTAGAGAGAGAGAGAGAGAGAGAGTGGAGGCCGAGTGAAGTTGTGAAGCGAGAGCGGAATTGGCTTTGTTTGGTTGCAAGCTCTACATTATTTTATTAATGCAAGTTTATTTTCTTTTATTATTGATGTCTTTCCTTGCAATGAAGAGCAAGTAGTCCACCCACTTCTAGGGTTGGGGCGAGCCCGACGTTAGCCATGCATGTTTGAGGTAAAGATCCAACCTTTATCATATTTTGAGCATTTACTACCATTTATGTGTTTATTACCTATGTTAACAACTTGGATTATAAACATAAAATCGGTAGATACAATTAGGGTTTCTTTAAAGAGTTGTCTAATTGTTGGAAAAGACGAAAGCTTAATCCTTTGATGCGATTTGCATGATTATCGTTATTTATCTTACCTTATGCATGTTTGGTTATCGTTGATGCAAACCCCGATCTTGGAAGTTTTCTTTCAGATAGTTTATTCTGAATCCGAAAAGCGTTGTTCTTTATTTTATTTTACTGTTTCTGCTCGACTTCCACCACCCCTTGGTCCACATCGACTACTGATCCTCGATCAAGATAAGATCGTTGTTGTTTTTGTCTCTGAAGATTACTCGACATTGACGAGCTTACTCGACTACCACTAGTTCCTCGACATAGAGTTGGTTACTCGAGATTGACCAAAACCTCAGTGATTGCTGCTTTCTCGGATTCGACTTGCCTGACCCCTATCGACCACCCTTGGTCGAGGTCGAGTACACTGAGGTCGACTAATGAGCGGTTTTTAGTTGCGTTAACCATATCAAAATAATTTCGAACCTACCTAACTAATGTAGCGTGGTAAGCACGAGTCGATCCCATAGAGAATCAAGTTATTTCTAAGTTAAGTTTATCTACCAATTAGTATCAAACGGGGGGTTTTGAGTGATTGAAATAAGAAAGAAAATAAAATAAACTATAAACAAATTGACAAAGATAACAATTAATAAAATAGTTTCATCTACAAATATCCACTTTATTTGGTTGAAACGGTCCTTGTAACTTCTTCTCATCCTTTTAAGTTTCCTATGAATGCCCTTGTCCCGACCTAATATAGTTACTAGTCCAACCAGTCCTAGCAACCCTTATCAATCGAACAGTCCCTAAAGAAGGATTTAACCCAATTGATAGTTTTAAGTTCAGAGATTAACCAAGGTATTTGCAGTCCCTAAAGAGGGATTTAACAACACATCCAACTTCCTACTCATTCAATTAGTTCAACCAGCCCTAAAGGAACAAGTTTGCCACTTAGGTTAAGGTTCACAACCAGGAATCTACAAAACCTTAGCAATTGAATTGATTCTAACTAGTTGTGCGGGCTAGATAGAATAAAACAATAGACAATCAAGCACAAAGAAGTCGAAACATTCAATATAGGAAATAAGGAACAAGATTCAGAAACTCACAATTAATCCAAACAAAGCTTCAAATTGTAGACGAAACGGGAGAGTTTAAGTCTCCATAAAAATAGGACTAAACATAACTAGGGTTAAAGAATTGGAAACGGTAGTCGGCCGGCTCACGTATCGGCCTTCGTCCTCTCCATTCAACCGTATGAATGGAAGTATATATATATAAACCTAATCTATCTAATCTAATATATAATATTGATATATTAATCTAGTTCTATCTAAGTAAACTAATTATATTAAACCCAATAATAGTAGTAGGAGGCAGCAATCACGTGGCCTCAATTGGATGAACCGGCCCACATGCGAAGGAACAGGCCCCAACTGAACTGTCCAGCTCTATGAGTAACATCCGGCCATCTTCCAGTTTAGCTCAGTCATTCACCCTCTCATTTACAAAATAATCCCATAAATTGTGATCAATTTTCAAAATCATACGATCCAGCCCAAAAATACCTGATATATATAAAAACACTAGTGTAGACTCCGAAAACCAAATAATATTAATTAACCATAAGAATATGTAAAAATGCTCTAAACTAATATGCAAACTTATACTTAAAACATGACTAAAATAGACTCTATCAAACTACCCCATGCTTAGACTTTTGCTTGTCCTCAAGCAATGAAAAACAAATATAGAATTAATCATCCCACAAATAAGATCTTCATGCTGTAGTTTTAGAAAAGCAACATCGCCATCGGAGCCATGAATAAGAGAGCAAATATCCTATCAAATATATGAGCGATCCAATAGTAAAGGCAAATTTAATCCAACCTCACCGGGATAATGTGTTTCACTCAAGCTCTCATGTGTTTAGGCTTTAAAGTCCAACTCTTAACTCAATCCAAAATGCTCTATACACCGTGAAAGTCATTACTTGCAAATAACATCATGAGGACTTTTATAGGGCTATAATGGGGCTTTGGTAGGAACATAAGGTATGAGAAATATTTAGGCTTGTTGTGCTAAAAATCCGGGATAAAGGAACAACAATCAACCAGAACAACACCAAAACTTCCATACTTCGCAAACTATTCCAATAACATAAACTCCAATGCACATCAATAAACACTTTTCGATTTCAATAACCATACCACTCATGCAATTTTTTCATCTGGGGATTATGACTTCTTTTCTTTTATTTTATGCTTACTTTTGCCCCTAGGTGAATTTTATCCTCCCTAGGTCCAAGCTTACTAGACTTTTACTCCTAAGTGAATTTTATCCTCCTTAGGCCCCTAGTAATAAGTCATCTCTATTATTCAAGAAGGGTTACCTTATTTTGGATATGCCTCTCGCAATGCACAACCATACATATATCATCTCCACTCAAAGCAACTCCAACATAAAGATTTTTCACCAATTCTCCTCCTAATTCCCGGATAGGGGAGGACTAATCATTGGCTATGATATATTTTTGTGGAGCTATAAAAAAGAATAGGCTTTAAGGCTCATATGGGCTTCAAGCAGAGGATAATATGTAAGGTAGATAGGGTATAATATGGCTAAAGAACACATGCCTCAATCATTTGAAATTCACAAGCAACAAACATGTGCAATACGGTATTGAAATAACAAGCATATGGAGAGTATAATCACACAATAAAAGCAAAAGGGAAATAATTATGAATAGTCCCTATAAGGCCACAATAAACTCACAAGGGTTATATTTTTTTAGATTTCAATTAAACCTCAACTATGAACCATACTTGCTCTATTATATTCTCAAATCATGCTCCAAAATCATTTTCAAGCAATTCAATCAAATCATGGGATTTATACAATAAGATCATAAAAATAAATTACAGGACAAACTAAACCAAGATGAGTATCTTTAATAACACTTAAATGCAATGAAATGCATAACAAAAATTGAAAAAACAAAAAAAACAGAAAACTAACATATATATAAAGACGGAGCTACACTTGAATTCCCCACCCCATGCTTAAAATCTTACTTTGTCCTCAAAGTAAATAAAAAAGAAAGAAAGCGAGGTAGAAGGAACTCACAAAGTAATCAGGCATTCGAAAAACCATTTAGCAGAACCTTTGGGTGTTTGAGCAGAAGTTTTCCACAACAACTTGAATGTAATTGGCACTCGTAAGCCTTCTTGGAATTGGGATAACATAGGCATCGTCTCCCTTGCCGAAGGTCCTGGCCAAGACACAAAGCAAGGAAAACATACAAGACAAAGCAATCCAACTTCCAAGTACATATATCATCCAAGAACAAAAGAACAACACCCAAGTCCAAACAACTAAAATCAGCCCCAATAGCTCATACTCAATCACTTACTACAAATTTAAGACATGAATTTCAAGTGATTTCAGGGAGCATTAAAAAAACACAAGATTAATTAACAACAAAAGTGAGGCAAAACCAATCAAACAATGAAATCTAAGCGCCTAGGATCAAGCAGGAATTAATCAGCAGGGATTTCAGGAGTGCAACAGACTCTACAAAATTCAGCATATGGTCTCATGAACAATTCAGCTGGATCAAAATTTAGCAGAGTTAAATCAAGGCACCGGAATCTCAATGTCAAATTTGATCAATTTAGTCATACTTGCTAATCTTGCGCACAAATTCAACTACTAAGCAATCAGGTCATTAACAATCAAATCCCAGCCAAGAGACATACAACCAGTCCAGCAATTCGAAATTGAAGTTCAATTACTTCACCTTACCTGCCGATACTGCAGTCCAAGTCGCAGTTGAGTCACGGTTAGGTCGGGAGGAATCACAGCCATAAGGAGCAACAACAGTGATGGCGGAGTTGGAGTGGAGGAGAGCGAGGGCAGGGGGAACGGGGAGCAGCAGTGAACGGCGTGACTGATCGGAAGCAGCCCCAGCCAGAAACTTCGCACAGAATCGCGGTGATGGATGCGATCGGAGGCGCTGTACGCTCTTCGTTGTTCGAGAAAGAAGGCGTCCCCGATTTCAGATGGCCGGAGTGGTGGTCGGCAGTAGGGGAGAGAGCGGGAGGCGAACAGCAGCGAAGAGGCGATGAGGGAGGTGGAAACCGGCGGAGTTCTGGTGGTGAATAGCAGCGAAAGGCGAGGGAAAGAGAGGAAGGCCGGAGGGACGTGTGGTGCGGCGATGGTAGGCCGAGGAAAACGACGGTCTGGGAGAGACACGAGCAGAAGCGCGAGTAGGAGAGAAAGGCGGGTGGTCGGATGCGGGGGCGGCGCTCAAGCAGGGTTCAAGAAAGAATGAGGGAGATGGAGCCTTCAGGTTTTTTTTTTTTTTTTTTTTTTTTTTGTTTTTTGTTTTTTTGTTTTTTGTTTTTTTTACGGAAATAAATTAAAAGAAAATATATAAAAATTAATCATAACTTAAAAAAAATAAAATAAATAAATAAACATACCTTGGGTTCTTCCAACTTCTCTAAAATCGGACATTGTTAACGCCCTCAGTAATTTATCATATTCCTGTGCACACATCTTACAAGGCATATCATAGCACAATAAATTGAAAGCATAAAATGTGGAACTGAAGAACCCTTTCAAAATATCAAAGAGTCTAGCATGACTCTCTACAGAAGGAATATGATACCACCAGCACAGTTCCGCTTGTGGCTTTTCAAAATAGCAATAAAAAGGATCAAGATAATCACCATTACCTTCAAAATTGCAAAAGTTTACCTTTATTACCTTTTGAGCCTCAACTGATGGCTCTAGACCTGGTTCATCAATGGGTGAGCTAAGAATGGATGTGTCAGATGGATTTGGGACCAAAACATATGAAACCTCATGCGCCGACTCATGAGAATCCAAGTCAGGAAGCACTAGACCCTCTCCTCCATCGTCAAAGACACTATCGTTGTCTGCAACCAATTCCTCCTATTCTTCTTCGAGGCTCCTTTCTTTCTCACCTTTTGCACTTAAAATTTGAATGAGTTGGCTCATCTGATTCTCCAAGTTTTTACTTCGGCTCATTTGTTCCTCCAATTTTCCGATTCGCCTCATTTTTCCTTCTCTAACTGCTGCACCACTTGAGTAAGAGTGTGCAATGGATCCTCTAGGTGTGTGACAGAGTCCTCCATCGGCGGAGAAGATGTGGCGAGCAAGACTTCTTGTGAAACATGGTAATCCATATAACAGAAAAAATCCCACAACCCCGACAATCCTCCTAACCGTTTCAAGCCTCCGTTACTCATGTGCTCAGCAAGCGCTTGTGTCTCAACAGTCATCCCATCAATTATGCACAAAATCATATCTCGGATGCTGAATTGATAACCCCATGAACCAAGGTCGTCAACATACTCATGCAATCTACTGAAGTATTGGTGAAAGTTCTCACCTTCAAACTGCACTAATCTCAACATCTTGAAAAAGTTAGTAGCAAGGGTGTTGTGAACTGTAAGATAGGCTCACAACAAAGTTAATTATATACAATAATTGGCAAATACACAAACAAAGAAATAAACTTTGATTCCCCGGCAACGGTGCCAATTTGATGAGCGGTTTTTAGTCGCGTTAACCGTATCAAAATAATTTCGAACCTACCTAACTAATGTAGCGTGGTAAGCACGAGTCAATCCCACAGAGAATCAAGTTATTTCTAAGTTAAGTTTATCTACCAATTAGTATCAAACGGGGGGTTTTGAGTGATTGAAATAAGAAATAAAATAAAATAAACTATAAACAAATTGACAGAGATAATAATTAATAAAATAGTTTCATCTACAAATATCCACTTTATTTGGTTGAAACGGTCCTTGTAACTTCTTCTCATCCTTTTAAGTTTCCTATGAATGCCCTTGTCCCGACCTAATATAGTTACTAGTCCAACCAGTCCTAGCAACCCTTATCAATCGAACAGTCCCTAAAGAAGGATTTAACCCAATTGATAGCTTTAAGTTCAGAGATTAACCAAGGTATTTGCAGTCCCTAAAGAGGGATTTAACAACACATCCAACTTCCTACTCTTTCAATTAGTTCAACTAGCCCTAAAGGAACAAGTTTGCCACTTAGGTTAAGGTTCACAACCATGAATCTACAAAACCTTAGCAATTGAATTGATTCTAACTAGTTGTGCGGGCTAGATAGAATAAAACAATAGACAATCAAGCACAAAGAAGTCGAAACATTCAATATAGGAAATAAGGAACAAGATTCAGAAACTCACAATTAATCCAAACAAAGCTTCAAATTGTAGACGAAACGGGAGAGTTTAAGTCTCCATAAAAATAGGACAAAACATAACTAGGGTTAAAGAATTGGAAACGGTAGTCGGCCGGCTCACGTATCGGCCTTCGTCCTCTCCATTCAACCGTATGAATGGAAGTATATATATATAAACCTAATCTATCTAATCTAATATATAATATTGATATATTAATCTAATTCTATCTAAGTAAACTAATTATATTAAACCCAATAATAGTAGTAGGAGGCAGTAATCACGTGGCCTCAATTGGATGAACCGGCCCACATGCGAAGGAACAAGCCCCAACTGAACTGTCCAGCTCTACGAGTAACATCCGGCCATCTTCCAGTTTAGCTCAGTCATTCACCCTCTCATTTACAAAATAATCCCATAAATTGTGATTAATTTCCAAAATCATACGATCCAGCCCAAAAATACCTGAAATATATAAAAACACTAGTGTAGACTCCGAAAACCAAATAATATAAATTAACCAAAAGAATATGTAAAAATGCTCTAAACTAATATGCAAACTTATACTTAAAACATGACTAAAATAGACTCTATCATCGACAACCACTCGTGAGATTCTTCCGCTGGCTAGGATCCGCTGACTCACTTCCTCGAGGATCGATACTGACTTCCCACTGCTACATCAGGAGGAGGTCTTGTAATTATTTGCGTGGGCACGAATCTGGTTTGATCTATTTTATTATATTTTGAACTCTATTTCCTTCTACAATAAAATTGGCGCCGTTACCGGGGAAGCAATCAATCGCGCCATAGGTAGTTAGATCTCACGTTTTCCTTGAGTGTTCTTCTACAGGTATATGCAGGACACCTTCGAGTGTTTTGGAACATGGGCCGAAAGGGAAAGAGAGAGACGGTATGCAAAAGAATTGGAATATATGAGATGGCTATACATGGTTGATGAGGAGGCATGGCTTGAGGGTGTACGCGCATTTAGGAAGCTACAAGAATTTTCAAAATCACCACGTGAAGCCTCAATCTGGCTAGAAGAAGGATCCGAAACTGAGTCAACCTCGACCGACACCTAGTCGAAGTCGACCCATCTCCAGTCGATATCGACCTATCTACAGTCGATACCCAGGTATGTCCTTCCACGATTTCAATTCCAACTTTGCTATCTGTCTTTGAAAAACCACTTGAAGGACCCCAAGAAGAAGAAGAGCTACAAAAGAAGAAGTCGGACGCCGTTGCCCATGTTGTTTTAAAATCACTTTTGCCTTATAAGGTGAAGGTGTTGTAGGAGGAAATCGAGATTGAAAATAAAATATAAATAAAGTAAAGCAAACCGATTTAGTTCCCAGCAAATAATGTTCAAGACCTCCTCCTGATGTAGCAGCAGGAAGTCAGGTTCGATCCTTGAGGAAGCTGGTCAGCGGATCTCAGGTAGCGGAAGTATCTCACTGGCAGAAATCGACTTCAGGGTGCTCGAACTCGACTAAAGGTAGTCGATAGGGGCCAGGCAAGTCGAATCCAATCAAGCAGCAATAACTCAGGTTTTGGTCGATCTCGAGTAACCAACTCGATGTCGAGGAACTGGTCGTAGTCGAGTTAGCTCGTCGATGTCGAGTATTCTTCAGAGACAGAAACAACAACGATATTTGCTTGATCGAGGATCAGTAGTGGACGTCGACCAAGTTTTGGTCGAAATCGAGCAGTGACAGAAACTAAAACGAATGTAAATTTTCGAATCTAAACAATGGATGAAAAAGAACTTCCAAGATTGGGGTTTGCAACAATGATTACCATGAAAGTGGAATTATAAATTATAAAAGATGGCGACTTTGTCGATAAAAGAGAAGGCTTTCACCTAATCCGACAAGTAAGAATATAAATCTCGCGATAAATAACCCTAATTGTATCTATTCCTTTTCATAATTAGAATTTATTATCTTCCGAATAACAATCCTAATACTACCCAAGTTTCACAACATGAGTTCTTCAATTTCTCAATCAAAGGTTAAGCTCAAGGAATAGAATAAGATAACGATAAAGTACCTTCTTTTGCAATCGCTAATCCACCAACATGGCTCTCGTTGGGCTCACCCCAACCCTAGAAGTAGGTGGACTACTCATGCCTCATCATAGCAATCGACATCATCGATGTAAAATAAACTTGCATAAACAAAATTCACAGTCTTTACAATCCCGACACTCAAACTTTCGTAGAATGCCAAAACCCTAAAACCTTTGAACTCCTAAACTAGGTATTGAAATACTTCACTAGAATTGAATGAATAGAAATCAGCCCCATGGGCTTTATTTATAGGGCTTAATCCTTGCTAATCAAAGAAAGCAAACTATGGGTGTGTATGGATGCAATTTTAGTAGTTAATAAACTAGTAAAATTGGGGTTGAAAATTTTAACATTGTATAGGGAGGGGTTAATTAGGAGATTTTAGTTTATTTGGGGGTTTATTTAAGAAGCTATTTTTGATAGCTTTTTGGGAGTTTATTTGATTTATTTGATTTGAAAATACCATAATACCCCTAATAATAACAAAATAAACTACACTTTTTACAAATAAACTGTTTTTCACCCCATACGAAGTTTATATTTTTTCATAAATTTTTAACTACTTTTTACCAACAGTTTATAAATTTTACCCTGTTTATAATTTTAGTCAGTTTATTAACTCCGTCCCATACGAACCCTATATCTACTTTCTAAAGATAAAACTTAATTAAATAAAACATTAATCTAAAAGGAAATATCTAAATATCTTCAAATTGATGAATAATCTTCTCTGCTTGGATAGATCTTGATAGAAACTTGATAGATTCGGACCTCCATCCTGCCTAAACAATTCAACTCGACTTTGGATAAGCCCAATGGACTCTCGGCCCAAGAACATTTCGGTCGACTTCGACCAATTTGGTCGACGTCGAGTTGGCTTGTCGATCTCGGCTTCACTTCACTTTCTTGAGCAGCTTCTCCTCTCCTCTCGAACTCGGGCAGCTTCTGGGTTTGGTCGATGTCGAGCAATCATGTCGACATCGAGTAAAACTTAGATCGAGTTGTTTTCTTCTTCTTTCCTCGATCAGGCTCTGCTCTCATTTTTAGTCGATGTCGAGAAAGGCTCTTTGAAATCGAGTAACTCTCAGATTTCTTCTACTCTTCTTGGTTTCGTCCCGAAATGGCTCCAAATTCTGTAATATTACACCAAAACTTATGTAGACCTCTATTTCTTGCAAATAAGCATATATTACATAAATTCAACATATTCCTAGCCCGAAATATGCAAAGTATATAGAATAAGGAGCTAAAATTTGCATAAAAACATGGCTATTTTAGTGGACATCAAATCACCCCATACTTAAGCTTGCTTTTCCCCAAGCAATAACTTGGATGGTCATTCAGGGGAAACCTGCAAAGACTCTCAACATAATGGATTCATTGTTATTATACCCAACACTCAATTGCCATCCTTGAAAAAGTACTTGGTGCCTACAAATCTGTGCCTGTGAATGAAAAGCAATTTCTGCACACAAAAGGAGGTTTCTACAAAACCAATTTTATGTGACAAAGAAACAATAATCAAGAGGATTTTATTTAAGCTCAAAAAGGAGTAGATAGGTAAAAGGCCAAAGGTAGGCAATTTTTGGCCATGTGGTGTTAAATATGGGGAAATGCATTATTTCCAAACTTTCTTAACCACATTCCTTCTTTATAAGATTTCTCACATTTCATAGTACTTTTATCAATAATAATGCTTTTACCTCTCTAACCTTAGCACTGCCTTCTCGCGAGTCGCAAACATGGGTGTCATGAATGACCCTGGATACTTAGTGCTTTGGACTCCTCACATGTGTGTCCCATCTCACTGAACTATTATCTCAGTAAGCGGGGTCGATTTACCTTTATCTCCTGAGGTGACCGGATTTTTTCTCACTCATTAAATTTTCCATAAATTTGAATTTTTCTTGGCAAACTCCAATAATGACATAGCAACACAACAATCCATATAATGTCTCCATAAAATGATTTCCATTTTCACATAGTTCCGGGATAGGGTATAAGGTAAAAAAATGGGCAATATAAGGCATATGTGGAGCAATAATGATATATAGGCAAATAAGGCTCATAATATGGCTTTTGTGATGCAGTTGGGTAAAGGTATGGCTTAGAAGTATGAAATTGAGCATATATGGAAATTAAAAATCCTTCATCCTCTTATTGTGCATAATGTCAAAAGCGACATCAATTTACCTCACTTTTGCGGTTTTACCATAAAAAGTCGCACGTCATTGAGACTTCCCTTTTCTAGGCAATCTTGTGCAATATCTCTAACGAATCCATCTTTTGCATCGTCGATTGTTGCATTGGCTTCCATGACTCTCTTCTTTGAACTTTTTGCAAGCTTGGGCGATATCCTTACAACTCTCTTAAAAAAATGCATCTTTCGAATAATATAGAATTTAAACAAGCTAATACGATATTCAAAATATGCCACTAAACTCAATACAGAGTTGTGCCATGTCCTTAACGTCCAAATACATACCATGCAATGAAGTTTTTAAAATACAATCCGGGAGTAAATGAAAGGAACAAATGTCATAAACATAATCTTTAATACCACCCCATACTTAAAATGGACAGTGTCCTCACTATCAATGAAATAAAACCAAAGAGATGGAAAAGACTTATAGAGCTGCTCACTGGTGGGGCGGTCCGTAGTAGGGGAAAGGGAATCCGACCTGGTAATCAGGAGCTTCTCCCTGAGAAGAGCTACCATGCCGCTGCTGCTGTGAAGACCCCCCGGGGACATGAGTACTCCCCTGCTGCTGGAACTAGGACGGGCGGCCCCAGAGGCGCTGATCCATGCCGTTGAAGCGATCTCTGACCATGGAATAGTGATCCATGGAAGCCGAGTAGAACTGCTCTTAGCGATGGTTGATGGTATCTACTCTTAGGGTCAAGGAGGTCATCTAGTCAAACATGGCCTCCTGGAACTGCCGCATCTAGCGCATCTCAGCAACCAAGTCAATTTGTTGTAGGAGGAAATCGAGTTCAAAATATAATAATATAAATCAAACCGGATTCGTGCCCACGCAAATAATTACAAGACCTCCTCCTGATGTAGCAGCGGAAAGTCAAGGTAGCGGAAGAATCTCACAAACGGTGATCGACCACAGTGGTACTCGACCTCGACTAGGTTATAGTCGACAGGGGCCAGTACAGACGATTTCGAGCAACAGAAGATGTTGGGTGGTGGTCGACGTTGACTAGCCTTATTCGACGTCGAGTAGGTTGGTCGTAGTCGATTAGTCTGTCCAGAACTGCAGAGACACAGAAGCAACAATGATCTTGCTCGATCGAAAGTCAGTGGTCGACGTCGACCAAGGGGTGGTCGAAGTCGAGTAGGCAACAGTAACTAAACGAATGCAAATCTCGAATTTAAAAATGTATGAAAAAGACTTCCAAGATCGGGGTTTGCAACAACGATAACCAAGCAAGCATAAGGAAAGATAAATAACGATAATCATGCAAATCGCATCGAAGGATCAAGCTTTCGCCTTTTCCAACAATTAGACAACTCTTTCAACAAAACCTAATTGTATCTACCGATTTTATGTTTATAATCCAAGTTGTTAACATGGATCTCTATTAAATAGGTAATAAACATATAACAGACATCATTAATGTAAAAGAAACTTGTATTAAAATAAACCAAAGCTTACAACCGATCGAAGCTAACTTGCTCTCGCTCCTTAACTTCTCAATCGGCCTCCACTCTCTCTCTCTACTTACTACCTCTTCTCCTTCTCTCGAATTGAATGTATCAAAAACTAGCCCCATGGGCTTTATTTATATGCCTTAATCCTTGCAAATCAAGGTAAGGAATATCTGTCTAATATCTAAGGATATAATTCTACTAGGAAATAAATCTATCTAAATAAGTAAAACAAGATAAATCCTAGGGTAATTAATTGTTCAACCCGTAGGATAGATAAAAAGATAAAAAGAGATAAATCTTCAAGTCTTCATGTGTAAGGAATCTTCTCTCGAAAATATCTCCATTGGATTCGGGATAAAACTTTAAGTAAAGCTCGGAATCGACTTGATGACGTCACTAGCACTAGGTCGATATCGACCAAGATGGGTCGATATCGAGTGACTTTTCTCGGCTTCACTTCTAATACTCGATTTCGGCTTCTAGGGCAAATGTCGAGCTGTCTTTGGTCGATATAGACTAGGGTGAGTCGATATCGAGTTTACTCTTCAGCTTTACTCGATCTCGGTTTCCTGGGGAAATATTGAGTCGATTTTGTTTGTCGATATCGACCACTATAGGTCGATATCTAGTTGCACCCTTGTCTGCTGGTCGATTTTGGTCGATTTTGGAATTTTCGACCAAGATTTGGTCGATATCAAGTATCCTTGGTCGATATCGACTAGTCTTTTCAACATCCTGCTCTGTTCTTTAAACGCACTTTCCTGAGTCCTCGTTCGTCGAATTGACGCATATGAGCATGCGTTGGAAAGCTCTTTTCGAGGGCTACAACTCTCATGAAGACATCAAAACTTGAATCAGAATGATGAATGCCGAAAAATGGCCTTTTCTCAAGCTACACCATCCTTATCCTCTTCATGAGTTTTCCTTTAAGCTACAAAGTGCTTCCGATTTCTGCGAAATTAAATAAAAACTAGTGTAGACTCTATAATTTGGCAAATAAGCATAAACTACATAGATTTTGTATTAATCTAACCCAAATGCATGAAATGCATGCAGAAATCGATATAAAAGTAGATATAAAACATGGCACAAAACATGGACATCAAATCACTCCATACTTAAGCTTGCTTGTCCCCAAGCAATAATTTGGATGATCATTCAGAGGAATAATTCAAAACTCTCAACATCATAGATTCATTCATATATTTCTCTACAATCAATTACCATAATCGAAAATGTACTTATGCCACAATTCCATACATGTGCAAAAGGAGGTTTATGCAAAAACAATTCATGTGACAAAGCATTAATAATCAAGAGGACTTTAGTTACGCTAAAAAAGGAGTAGATTGGTAAAAGGCTAAAGGTGGGCAATTTTTTGGCAATGTGGTGCTAATAATCCAGGGAAATGGAGTACTTTCCAAACTTAATTTCCACATTCCTTCTTCATAAGATATTTCTCACCTTTCACTTAATCGCTCTTTGCTTATTTCAATATTATGCTTTTACCTCTCTAACCTCAGCACTTCCTTCTCGCGAGTCGCAAACATGGGTGTCATGAACGGCCCCGGATACTTAGTGTTTTGGACTCCTCACCTGTGTGTCCCATCTCGCCGAACTATTATCTCAGCGAGCAGGGTTGATCTACCTTTATCTCCTGAGGTGATCAGATTTTTTTTCACTCATCAAATTTTCCATATATTTTTTTGAATTTCCTCCCAGATTCCAATAACGAACACAACAACCATATAATAATCTCCATAATGTAACATCATTCTCAACGTAATCCCCGGATAGGAAATAAGGTAAAGAATGTGCAGTATTTAGATCATGTGGAGCAACATATGAAATAAGGCATAATATGGCTTTTGTGATGCATAAGCATGTGTAAGGCTAGGCTATTACAGTGAGCATTATATGGAAATATAAAGTCCTCCATCCTCTTATCATGCAACATGTCAAAAGCAACTTCAAATTTTACCTCATTTCATGGTTTTCATAAAAATATGCACTTCATTGTGACTTCCCTTTACTCTGCAATTTCCTGTTATATATCTAATGAATCCAATTTTGCATCGTCGAGTTCAATTAAAACTTCCATGACTCTTTTTTTTAATTATTTACAATGGGGGTCATTTTTCAAACTTTTGGAAAACATGCATGTAAGCATATAAATCAATAATGAATTCCAAAGTAGCCATGTATAAGCAATTCAAGAAATAATGCACAAATAATATCAAATAAAATCAAATATGCACAAAGTAAGCCCTTTCCCCACCCCATACTTAAACATTACAGTGTCCTCACTGTATAAAAAATAAGGGTAAATAAAGAAACTCACTAGACGGATGTGTAGGATGTCGAAAATCGAGTGCTTTGCTGCTGGCCCTTAGTCGATATCGAGTAAGCATGGTCGATATCGACCTACTGTACTCAAAATCGACCTCTTCTTTTCTTCCTTGTCCCTGAAAAATTTAGAAGAGATATTCCTACAATAGAAAAACTAAAAGAAATAATGTCCAGAACCAAAAACACAAGCAAAAATTTCCAAAAATCCCCAAAACTAACTGTCTATTTACAAGCTCTAGATTTTATAGTCGCTAGGCCGACTTTTCTCCATTAAGCATTAGCCTGGCTCATCTTTCTTCGGAGGTATAGGTGGGTCTGGTGGTTCCTCCGGTGGTGGGAGGCGTGGAATGTCATCCGGGGGCATCATATGGAGAAGTTTAAATCTTCCCGAGTGAACGCTCCATGGCTCCACCCATTTATCTTCCTGGGCTTCAACTGGCCTACATAAAGGAATATATAAAGAAAATTTACATAACTCATCATCGTATCCCTTCTGCTCAATAGTTGGATTTGGTTGTGTGTCTCCACCACAGCTAACCGGTGGAGTGGGAAGAGATACTTCCGCCTTACCCTGCGGAGCCAATTTGTTGACAGAGGAAATCGAGTTCAAAATATAATAAAATAAATCAAACCAGATTCGTGCCCACACAAATAATTACAAGACTTCCTCCCGATGTAGCAGAAGTCAAGATCGATCCTCAAGGAAGCTGGTCAGCGGATCTCATGCAGTGGAGAAATCTCACGTCGATTTCGACTCAGGGGATCAACTCGATATCGACCCAGGGGAGTCGTCATCGACCCGTTCCAGTCGATTTCGGGGTTCTGCAGACGTTAGGCAAAAGTTGACTAGGCTGACTCGATATCGACTTTGGGTACTCGATATTGACTTGTTTTGCTCAAAATCGATCTGTTCACTGCAGAAACACAAACGAGCAGCAATCTTTCTTGATCGAAAATTAGAAGTTGATATCGACCAGTAGGTGGTCAATATCGAGTAGGGGACAGTAGAAAATAAAAGAACAAAGCTTTGAAGATTTTGGAATAAACTATGTAAAAGAAAACTTCCAAGATCGGGGTTTGCAACAACGATAACCAAACATGCATAAGGCAAGATAAAGAGGAATAATCATGCAATCTCATCAAAGGATCAAGCTTTCGCCTTTTCCAACAATTAGACAACTCTTTCAAAAAACCCTAATTGTATCTACCGATTTTATGTTTATAATCCAAGTTGTTAACATGGATCTCTATTAAATAGGTAATAAACATATAACAGGTAGTGGATGATCAAAGCATATTAAAGGTCGAATCTTTACCTCAGACACACATGGCTATCGCTGGGCTCACCCCAACCCTAGAAGTGGGTGGACTACTCGCTCTTCATCGCAATCGCAGGCATCATTGATGTAAAAGAAACTTGCATTAAAATAAACCAAAGCTTACAACCGATCGAAGCCAACTTACTCTCGCTCCTTAACTCCTCTCGGCCTCCACTCTCTCTCTCTCTCTACTTGCTACTATTTCCCTTCTCTAGAATTGAACGGATAAAAAACCAGTCATATAGGCTTTATTTATAGGCCTTAATCCTTTCTAATTAAGGTAAGGAATATCTATCTATCATCTAAAGATATAAATCTACTAGGAAAGAAATAAATCTAAATAAGTAAAACAAGATAAATCCTAGGGTAATTAATTGTTCAACCCTTAGGATAGATAAAAAGATAAAAAAAAATATATCTAAAATCTTCATCGGATTCGGGATAGAACCTTAACAAGAACTCGAACAAGCTCGAAATCGGCCACTGTTGGTCCACTCGATATCGAGTAGCCTCACTCGATATCGACCTCCAATTTCCCGGCATAACTTCAGCAACTCGATTTCGGCTCCCGGGATGAATGTCGACCTCACTCAACTCGATATCGACTTGGGATAGTCGATATCGACCTGCATGTTTCCTTGCTCAGCTTCCTTAGGTTGATTCCGGATCTTGACTCGATTTGTGGTCACTTGATATCGACTTGGCTAAGTTGATATTGACCAACTCGTTCAGCTTCACTCGGATTTGGCTTCTTCAGGTGGAAATCGAGTGAGTTACTCGATATCGACTAGGAATGCTCGATATCGACCAGTCTTTGTCGAGTCGACTTTCTTTCTTCCAGCTTGATTTGTCCTGGTTCCGCTATTCCTTGACCTCGGAATTCTGTAGTTGACTTCGAGCTTTTCTTCTTTCTCTGAACTGCTGTAAATTGCTTCAATTTCTGAGAAATTAAACAGAAACTGGTGTAGACTTTATAATTTGGTAAATATGCATAAACTACATAGATTTTGTAATATTCTAACCCGAATGTATAAAATGTATGCAGAAATCGATATAAAAGTTAATATAAAACATGGCACAACACATGGACATCAAATCACCCCATACATAAGCTTACTTGTCCCCAAGCAATAACTTGGATGGTCATTCAGGGGAAGAATTCAAAACTCTCAACATCATAGATTCATTGTCATATGTCCCTACAATCAATTACCATCCTTGAAAAGGTACTGATGTCAAAAATCTATACATGTGCAATAAAAACAACATCTACTCACAAAAGGAGGGTTATCCAAAAACAATTCATGTGACAAAGCAACAACAATCAAGAAGACTTTAATTAAGCTCAATAAGGAGTAGATTGGTAAAAGGCTAAATGTGGGCAATTTTGGGCAATGTGGTGCTAATAATCCGGGGAAATGGAGTATTTCCAAACTGAATTTCCACATTCCTTCTTCATACGATTCATCACCTTTCACTCTTCGCTCAATGCTTTTATCAATCATAATGCTTTTACCTCTCTAACCTCAGCACTGCCTTCTCGCGAGTCGCAAACATGGGTGTCATGAATGGCCCCGGATACTTAGTGCTTTGGACTCCTCACCTGTGGGTCCCATCTCGCCGAACTATTATCTTAACGAGTAGGGTCGATCTACCTTTATCTCCTAATGTGGTCTGATTTTCTTTCACTCATAAAATTTTCCATATTTTTAGAACATTCCCGCCAAACTCCAATAATGATAATAACAACACAAACACCATGTAATAATCTCCATAATGTAACATCATTCTCAACATAATCCCTTGATAGGAAATAAGGTAAAGAATGACAATATTTAGATCATGTGGAGAATAATATAAAATAAGGCATAATATGGCTTTTGTGATGCATAAGCATAGTTAAGGCTAAGGATATAACAATTTGAGCATTATATGGAAATATAAAGTCTTCCATCCTCTTATCATGAAACAAGTCAAAAGCAACCTCTTATCATGGAAATATAAAGTCCTCCAAACTTACTCGATATCGAGTAAGTTTGGTCGAAATCAATTGTCTTCCTTTTCTCTGCTCCAGGTCGAAATCTACCTCAGGGGTCGATATCGACTAGTCTTGGTCGATATCGACCAGGTTGCTTCGACCATTCTGCTTGATTCCCATGTTTTCGACCTGTAAATTGTTAGTTTCCGCGCGAAGACAAGACTTTTCACATGAAGTATTTAAAACCAAAATCAAAACCAAAACCAAAAGTTTTAAAGTCCTAAAAAATTTAAAAGTTTTATGTACATGCTCTAGATTTTATAGTCGCTAGGCCGACTTCTCCGCTTGTGCTTAGGTACCCTCCATGATGGGCCCTTTTGTGCTTGACCCTTCTCCTGGGTCATCTAGGTTCTGGTTGCTTGCATAGAGTCCTTTTGCTTCCTTCTTCTTCTTTCCAGTCCTAATCCTGTACAGGTTAGCTAGCCACAGGGCCTTGTCTCCTCTAAAAATCATATTTTTATTAATGGACGGAGGAGATATAGGGATCGTACCTGAACTTACCTTTTCGGGCCCAAAACAGAAATCTTCGGGCTGGGGGTCTGTCGATATCGAGTGATAGGGGTCGATATCGAGTGTAAGGACCCCATACTTAGGCTCTTGGCAGGTTTGAGGCTCAACAGAGGAGATCGATATCGATAAGGGGTGGTCGATATCGAGTTGGGTGGTCGATATCGAGCTGTGTTTGTCGATATCGGGCTGATTTCTGGTGCTTTCCTTTGTTGTGTGCTCGTCCTCATGGCTGACTATGCTCTTCACTTCTAGCCATGAAATTTCCTCCTTTGTAGGGCCAAAAGAGAAATCTAAGACCTCATCACCTATCGTAAAGGTGAGGAATCGCTTCTTGACGCTGATCTTGACATCTGTAGTAGCTAGAAAAGGTCTACCAAGAATAATAGGGAAAGTAGGATCTTTCGCATAGTCTATAACTAGAATAACAACAGGAATATAGAACTTACCAACCTGGACAGGGACATTGTCAACCATACCTGTAGGGGTTAACATTGTATTGTTTGCCATGTATAGTTTGGCATCCACAGGCTCTATGGATCCTATCTTCACCTTTTGCCAGATCGATAAGGGCATGATGCTCACACTTGCTCCTAAATCACACAAGGCCTCATATCTATATTGCCCAAATCCCACAGTAATAGAAAACTTACCAGGGTCAGGTCTCTTATCAGGGAAGTCCATCCTTTTACAGTCGCTGGTGATTTTAGTGATTGATCGCTTGTTGCTAAGGATCTCCTTGAGGAACTTGACATATGCAAACATCTCTTGAAGAGTTTCTATAAAAGGAATTGAGACATTCAGTTCTTGAATCATCTTAATAAATCGTTTAAACCTACCTGTAGTGGGATCTTTTAGTGCCTTGGAAGGGAAAGAAAGCCTCTTCTTTGGTTTCAGAGCGGAATCAGTTGTTGGAGTTGTTGCAGACGGGTCGATATCGACTGGGGGAACTCAATATCAACCTGGTGTTGGTCGATGTCGACCTGGTTATGGTCGATTTCGACTTTCTGGGTCGGGATCGAGTTTGCTGGTGCTGTAGGGTCCATATCGACCAGGTGTTGGTCGATATCGACCTGCTCTACAGTTCCGTCTTTTGCTTTTCCGGTCTCCGTTTCGTGTAGTTTGCGTCTGCTCCTCAGCTTTACAGCAGCGACATATCCGTGCTGCGCCTTGGGATTTGGTTTTGTATGCCTAGGGAGCTGCCCGGTCGGTCATAGAATTTGTGTCGCGAATTGACCCATTTGAGTCTTAATGTTCCTCTTCCAGATGTCCAGTTCTCCAAATCTTGCATTGATGTTCTGGAGCTGATTGTTGATGGCGCTTGTAGACTGCTGCTGTTGTGCCTGATTCCTCCTCATCTCGTCGAGGATCATCTGTAGATCATCTTTTCGCTGGTCCCTTTCTGAATGTCCTGGAGCACGATATGGAGGGGGGTTCCTAGGGGCACCATGGTTCCACTATGGTTGTTGGAACCTTTGGTCCCCTATATAGCGATTGGGACCCCCTACATAAGCTACCTCTTCGTGAATTTCTGCCATCCTGACTTGCTCTGTATGTGGGCATTTTGTAGTGGTGTGCCGCTGTGAGCCACATTCGATGCAAGGTTGGTTGACAGAGAGGTACTTGACTTGCTTGAGTAGCTTGCGATTTTGATCCTTGTAATATTGCTCCCTGACATCTAGATCAATCTCCTAAGGAGGCTCATAGAGGGGCATGGATGAGGCTGGCCTTGCATATGCATTCTCGTCATAGTTTTTCGGAGCCCCATACTTATTGTCGAAGTTGGTGAGCTTTTCGAGGGTAGCCCATGCGTCAGCTGGTGGCATCGTCAGATACTCGTATTGAGTATATTGGTTGATCCTATCCTTAGCGGCCAGATCAAGAGAATTGTAGAAGATCTCCTAAATGACATATGGTGGCTGCCAATGAGTGGGGCAGGATCGCAGTAGATCCTTGTATCATTCCCACGCTTTTGCTAGCGACTCCCTAGGCTTTTGCTTGAAAGCTGTAATCTTCTAGCGGAGGAGCGCTGTCTTGGCAGAAGGAAAGAATTTATTAAGAAATGCCTGCCTTACCTCAGCCCATGTTGTGAGGGATCGTGGAGTCAGTCCTTTAAGCTACTTCAATGCTGGACCGGCAAGAGACCAACGAAAAGCTTTCATCTTGACATATTCCAAAGTAGTACCTTCGGCAAGAGTATGGCACATGTCAGAAAAATTGGTAATATGTTCAAGAGGACATTCATTAAACCTTCCATAAAAAGCATTATTTTTAATTTCAATAAGGAGGACAGCGCGAATTTCAAAGTTATTTTCACGGATTAGAATAGTCGATTCAGGCACAACAAGAGTCGGATGCATGTAATCCTCAACATTGGTAGGGAATTGGGCAAGCTCAGCTTCTACCTACCTCCTCAGTTCAGCTTCATGCGCAGTGCGTGCTCTCTCAGCGACGAGAGCAGTATTGTTGGCTTCTATTTCCGCCTTAAGCCTTTCTATCAGGTGGGCTTGTGTTTCTGCTGCCTCCATTTCTCTTTTTAGTCTAGAGTGGACGTGTATAAGGCGCTTCAGATCTTCTAAGGTGTCAAACTCAGGTGGTTGACCAGAACGACGCATACACCTGCAAAGTAACTCAAAGAAAACGTGAGATCTAACTACCTAAGGCACGAATTATTGCTTCCCCGGCAACGGCGCCAATTTGTTGTAGGAGGAAATCAAGATTGCAAATAAAATATAAATAAAGTAAAGGAAACCGATTTAGTTCCCAACAAATAATGTTCAAGACCTACTCCTAATGTAGTAGCAGGAAGTCAGGTTCGATCCTCGAGGAAGCTGGACAGCGGATCTCAAGTAGCGGAAGTATCTCACAAGCAGAAATCGACTTCAGGGTGCTCGACCTCGACTAAGGGTAGTCGACAGGGGCCAGGCAAGTCGAATCCGAGCAAGCAGCAATCACTGAGGTTTTGGTAGATCTCGAGTAACCAACTCGATGTCGATGAACTGGTCGTAGTCGAGTAAGCTCGTCGATGTCGAGTATTCTTCAGAGACAGAAAAAACATCGATCTTTGCTTGATCGAGGATCAGTAGTCAACGTCGACCAAGTTTTGGTCGAAATCGAGCAATAACAGAAACTAAAACGAATGCAAATTTTCGAATCTAAACAATGGATGAAAAAAAACTTCCAAGATTGGGGTTTGCAATAACGATTACCATGAAAGTGGAATTATAAATTATAAAAGATGGCGACTTTATCGATAAAGAAGAAGGCTTTCATCTAATCCGACAAGTAAGAATATAAATCTCGCAATAAATAACCCTAATTGTATCTATTCCTTTTCATAATTAGAATTTATTATCTTCCGAATAACAATCCTAATTACTACCCAAGTTTCACAACATGAGTTCTTCAATTTCTCAATCAAAGGTTAAGCACAAGAAAAAGAATAAGATAACGATAAAGTACCTTCTTTTGCAATCGGTAATCCACCAACATGGTTCTCGTTGGGCTAACCCCAACCCTAGAAGTAGGTGGACTACTCGCGCCTCATCATAGCAATCGACATTTTCAATGTAAAATAAACTTGCATAAACTATATTCAAAGTCTTTACAATCCCGGCACTCAAACATTCGTAGAATGCCAAAACCCTAAAACCTTTGAACTCGTAAACTATGTATTGAACTACTTCTCTAGAATTGAATGAATAGAAATTAGCCCCATGGGCTTTATTTATAGGGCTTAATCCTTGCTAATCAAGGAAAGAAAACTATATCTACTTTCTAAAGATAAAACTTAATTAAATAAAACATTAATTTAAAAGGAAATATCTAAATATCTTCAAATTGATGAATAATTTTCTCTCCATGGATAGATCTTGATAGAAACTTGATAGATTCAGACCTCCTTCGTGCCCAAACAATTCAACTCGACTTCGGATCAGCCCAATGGACTCTCGGCCCAAGAACATTTTAGGTCTAATTCGACCAATTTGGTCGATGTCGAGTTGGCTTGTCGATCTCGGCTTCACTTCACTTTCTCAAGCAGCTTCCCCTCTCCTTCTCGAACTCGGGCAGCTTTTGGGTTTGGTTGATGTCGAGCAATCATGTCGACATCGAGTAAAACTTAGCTCGAGTTCTTTTCTTCTTCTTTCCTCGATCAAGCTCTGCTCTCATTTTTAGTCGATGTCGAAGAAGGCTCCTCGAAATCGAGTAACTCTCAGATTTCTTCTTCTCTTCTTGGTTTCGTCCCGGAATGGCTCCAAATTCTGTAATATTAAACCAAAACTTATGTAGACCTCTATTTCTTGCAAATAAGCATATATTACATAAATTCAACATATTCCCAGCCCGAAATATGAAAAGTATATAGAATAAAGAGCTAAAATGTGCATAAAAACATGGCTATTTTAGTGGACATCAGAAGGTCATTCCCGATGATTTTGAGCAACCGATGTTCGTGTTCAAGTATGGGGTCCTCGCAAAGTGGAACAAAGCTCCGCAGGATAAGGCGGAAGTAACTCTTCCCACTCCACCGGTTATCCAACTATTGAGCTGAAGGGATACGATGATGAGGTATGCAAATTTTCTTTATATATTCCTTTATGTACGCCAGCTGAAGCCCAGGAAGATAAATGGGTGGAGCCATGGAGCGTTCACTCAGGGAGATTTAAGCTTCTTCACATAATGCCCCCGGATGACATCCCACGCTTCTCACCACCAGTGGAACCACCAGATCCACCTATACCTCCGGACAAAGATGAGCCAGGCTAATGCTTAATGGAGAAGTCGGCCTAGCGACTCTAAAATCTAGAGCATGTACATAAAACTTTTGAATTTTGGGACATTGAAACTTTTGGTTTTGGTTTTGTTTGCTTTTGTTTTGAATACTTCATGTGGAAAGTCTTGTCTTCGTGCAAAAGCTAACAATTTTCAGGTCGAGAAGCATAAAGGATTGCAAAGAGTGGAAGAAGGAGTCCCTGACAAAACAGTCGAAATCGACTAGACCAGTCGAGATCGACCAAGAGGAAGATCGAGCAGACAAAGTCTACTCGACGTCGACCTAGCTACTCGACGTCGACCACCAGGAGCATCCTCGACTTCATCTTTCACTCGACGCAACAGATTTGTACTCGACGTCGACCAGGATCTACTCGGCGTCGACTACCTTGGTTACCCGACGACCCTGTTTTGACTCTACAGCGCGTTATTCGGTGAGTTCCTTCCTTTACCTTTGTTTTTTATATTGCTTTATACAGTGGGGACACTGTATATTTTAAGTATGGGTGGGGGAAGGGCTCATTATCATTATTTATATTTTATTCTTGCTTTTGGTTTAACATTGTGAATTTTGAGTTAATTTTTAATTTTTGTGCATAATTGCTTAACTCAAAGTTCTATTAGACATCTCCCAAAGCTTGTTAATTGGTTAAAGAAAAGAGTCATGGAAGTTATATTGAACTCGACGATGCAAAATTGGATTCATCAGAGATATAGCATGAAATTGCTTAGTAAAGGAAAGTCACAATGAAGTGCATATTTTATTGAAAACCATGAAAGAAGGTAAAATTTGATGTTGCTTTTGACATGTTGCATTATAAGAGGATGGAGGACTTTATATTTCCATATAATACTCATATTGTTATTCCTAGCCTTACCTATGCTTATGCATCACAAAAGCCATATTATACCTTATTTCATATTCTGCTCCATATGATCTAAATGTTTCCATTCTTTACCTTATTTCCTATCCGGGAATTATGTTGAGAATGATGTTACATTATGGAGATATTATATGGTTTTTGTTGTTATCATTATTGGAGTTTGGCAAGGAATGTTTGAAATATATGGAAAATTTAATGAGTGAAAGAAAATCCAATCATCTCAGGAGATAAAGGTAGATCGACCCTACTTGCAGAGATAATAGTTCAGCGAGATTGGACACTAAGGTGAGGAGTCCAAAGCACTAAGTATCCGGGGTCATTCATGACACCCATGTTTGCAACTCGCGAGAAGGTAGTGCTGAGGTTAGAGAGGTAAAAGCATATTATTGGAAAAAAGCAAAGAGTGAATGAGTGATGTGGAAATTATTAAAAGGAGAAAGTGCATCAAAGAAAAGTTTAAAGAAATTCTCCTCGGATTTAGCACCACATTGCCCACCACTTTACCTTTTACCTTTTCCTCTTTCAGCTTAATTGAAATCCTCTTGATTATTAATGCTTTGTCACGAATGAATGTTTGGCATAAACCTCCTTTTATGAGTAGATATTGCTTTTATTGCACATGTATGGATTTGTGGTATATGTACCTTTTCGAAGATGGTAATTGACGGCAGGGTTATATGAGAATGAATCTATGATGTTGAGAGTTTTGAATTCTTCCCCTGAATGACCATCCAAGTTATTGTTTGGGGACAAGCAAGCTTAAGTATGGGGTGATTTGATGTCCACTAAAGTGACCATGTCTTAACATACATTTTTGCACCTTATTCTATGTACTTTGCATATTTCAGGCTAGGAATATGTTGAATTTGTGTAGTATATGCTTATTTGCAAGAAATAGAGGTCTACATAAGTTTTGGTTTAATATTGCAGAATTTGGAGCCATTCCGAGACGAAACCAAAAGGACGGGATTCTACTCGACTTCGACCAGGTGTTACTCGAAGTCGACGACAACTGAAGCAGAACCAACTCGAGGAAAGAAGACGAAGGCAACTCAAGCAGGACTTTACTCGATGTTGAGTAAGGTTACTCGACGTCAACCAAGACCAGAGGCACTCTTGAGATCGAGGAAGAGAAGCCACTCAAGAAGACAAGGACAAGGTAACTTTACTCGACATCGACCAAACTTTGGTCGAAGTCGTCCAACCCTGAAAATCGAGTAAGACCCAACATCGACCAAGGGAGCTGAGTAGGAAGATTCAAGTCGATATCGACCAGCACAAGTCGATATCGAGTAAAAGTTGGTCGATTTTCCCTCCTGGAGCCGAGATTGAGTTGCTGAGCTGAGACGGGGGAAATGCTGGTCGATATCGAGTAAGCCTACTCCATATCGAGTTGACCCCAGTGGCCGATTTCGAGCTAGCCCGGGTCTTGTTAAGGTTTCATCCCGAATCCAATAGAGATATTTTCGAGAGAAGATTTCCAACACATGAAGATTTAGATATTTTTCCTTTTTATCTTTTTATTTATCCTAAGGGTTGAACAATTAATTACCCTAGGATTTATCTCGCTTTACTTATTTAGATTTATATATTTCCCAAGTAGAGTTTGATCTTTAGAAATAGATAGATATTTCCTTCCTTGATTAGCAAGGATTGGAAGCCTATAAATAAACCCCATAGGGCTAGTTTTTATTCATTCCAAGCTAGAGAGGAGAAGAGGTGGAGAGAGAAAGAGTGGAGGCCGAGTGAAGTTGTGAAGTGAGAGCAGAATTGGCTTCGTTTGGTTGTAAGCTCTACTTTATTTTATTAATGCAAGTTTATTTCCTTTTATTATTGATATCTTTCCTTGCGATGAAGAGCGAGTAGTCCACCCACTTCTAGGGTCGGGGCGAGCCCGACGTTAGCCATGCATGTTTGAGGTAAAGATCCGACCTTTATCATGTTTTGAGCATTTACTACCTTTTATGGGTTTATTACCTATGTTAACAACTTGGATTATAAACATAAAATCGGTAGATACAATTAGGGTTTCTTGAAAGAGTTGTCTAATTGTTGGAAAAGGCGAAAACTTAATCCTTCGATGCGATTTGCATGATTATAGTTATTTATCTTTCCTTATGCATGTTTGGTTATCGTTGATGCAAACCCCGATCTTGGAAGTTTTCTTTCACATAGTTTATTCCGAATCCGAAAAGCATTGTTCTTTATTTTATTTTACTGTTTCTGCTCGACTTCAACCACCCCTTGGTCGATGTCGACTACTGATCCTCGATCAAGAAAAGATCGTTGTTGTTTCTGTCTCTGAAGATTACTCGACATCGACGAGCTTACTCGACTACGACCAGTTCCTCGACATTGAGTTGGTTACTTGAGATCGACCAAAACCTCAGTGATTGCTGCTTGCTCGGATTTGACTTGCCTGACCCCTGTCGACCACCCTTGGTCAAGGTCAAGTACACTGAGGTCGACAACCACTCGTGAGATTCTTCCACTGCCTAGGATCCGCTGACTCGCTTCCTCGAGGATCGATGTTGACTTCCCACTGCTACATCAAGAGGAGTTCTTGTAATTATTTCCATGGGTACGAATCTGGTTTGATCTATTTTATTATATTTTGAACTCGATTTCCTCCTACAGCAGTGGTCGCAAAAGATATGGGTGTTTGACAGATCGAGGCGGAAGGTGACAACTTGACTGTCAATAATGCTATCAAAGGGACTTGGAAGTGCTCGCATGAGATTGAAATAGTGTTGACAAACTATCTCATCTTGCTTCATGATTTCGATCTAGCTTCCTACAACAACGTGTTCCAAGAAGTCAATCAAGTGGTCGACAAGGTTGCTCATATTTGCTTCTTGATGGATGGTTCTTCGATCGTCCCTCACCTAGAGTTTTATACTCTCGTCCATAAAGATGCTATTCGGTGGTAGATCAACAGAGCCTGACTCCACCCAAACTCTTACTTTGTTTAAAAAAAATGTCTAAAATAGATAAATGTGAAAAGAGATGAAAAGATTCTCTATATACCTAACAATAGTAAAATATCTCTAAATACTCTTATATTAAATGTCACAAGACTAGTTTGATTTTAATTGTATAAAATTGGAGAACTGAAATTATTGTTATATTTTTTAAAACATAGATAAAGCAGTAATATTTAAGCATCTATTAAATATAAAAATATACAAAATACAAGAACTCAAGTGTTTATGATTGCATGATTCTATATATTTAATAAGTGAACAATTAGAAAACTTGAGTGACTAGATGCTTTGATTGATTAGGAAATCATGGTTATTATGTTTTTAATATAAAACTTGAGGGTTAGTTATCCCTTAAAACATCAAGATACTAGTACAAATTGATGTTTTGGGTCTCTATAGACCCCACATAAACCAAAAAAAATGATTGTATCCAAGATAAAAAGGGGAAATATATAGTTGAGTAATTGATTGCTATATAGTGCACAACGTAATCTTTTTGGCCATTTATTACCAATCCGTTTAACCATTCTTTATAAAAAACTCTTCTTCTACAAAAAAACTGTTAAATAATTAAGTATAAATTTTTATATTATTGAATTAAATAAAATTAAACATTATTTTGAATAAGTAAGTAATTAAACTATATAAGAAATATAGCTATAAATAGAATTTTAAGACACTTATTAAAATATCAATTGAGTAAATTGATGAAGAAAATTAAACTATATAAGAAATATAGCTATAAATAGAATTTTAAGACACTTATTTATATTTTATAAAAAAAATCAAAATCAATATTATTTAGGTAGATGACAAATGGATAAAGGTTGAATAATTTAATTTATTCAAGAAAATAAGATAAAAATTTATATAAAAATATAATAATTATATTTATATATGTAAGAAAAAGGTAAAATCATAAATAAAATATGTTTTTAAAACTATACCCTTTAAATTTACCTCCAAAAAACCCTTAAAAAGTATATGATTTAAACAATATAAACTATTACGAGTAATATAGATTTTGTTTATGTGAAATACTTGTCAAATTTTATTAAGAATTTTTAAAAGTAAATTCGTGTGTAGCACGACACTGTTCACCAGTGTATTGTAAAATGGAAACCGAAGTGTGATTAATTTACAAACCTTATATTTAATAAAGAAAAAATGTCAATTCATAATTATGGCACATACCATATTGATAAATAAAATAATGTCATATGATAAATATATAGATTGTCAAATGTAAAAATAAGTGAAAGAATTTAATTAGTTCAAAATAATATAGGTTAATTTAATTAGCTGGAAATTCTAAAATTATGGTGGTGATGATGATGCATAACAAAAAAATGATGATCATTTAAACCATCTCTAACAACTTATCTAAAATTTCTTCAAAATGAGAAAACAAAATATATATTCTTCAAATTTTTTTTGTTTCACCTCCAATAATTTTCCCATTTCTAAGATTTGGAGAATGATTAATTTTAGAGAATGTTGCAGATTTAGAGAAACATCTTTATTTTTTCTTTTGTTTCTTGTAGATTTAAGTAAGTCTTTCTATTTTTTTTATTTCCACGTTTTGAAGAAGGAGGAAAAATTGTTATTAAAAAATGTCTTAGAATTCTAAGACCATCTTTATCCTTGATACTCCAAGTACCATAGATAATTTTTTAAAAGGAAAAGAAAAAAAGTCAGATTTTTTATTAACCCAAGAAATTTATGTGGGGTGAATATCATAGTATGATATCCACTTTATTAGTTCTTCCTCATTTTATAGTATTTATCTAATATCTAATATCTAATATCTAATTCTAATATAATACTAAAACAGATGTTAAATGTTCCACTTGGCAATCTCACCTTAAAAATAGATTATTTAACCAACCACAATTTAGGGTTAGTTCATTATTTAATTTTAATCTATCTAATTATCTAATTAATTACTCCAACATAAATTTCTAATTACGCTCATGTATATCCATATTGTCGTACAACAAACGTACTGTACAAATAACTTTGACTAATATTAATTTATAATTTTCTCACTAATCCAAATTTAAAAAAAAAACATATACAAACTAATTAAGCCTCATCCATCTAAAAATGAATACTACAGTACTTTCTTCTACCTAGCATAAACCAATTACCATTAATGATTAATCAATGACATTTAATCAATCATCTATCTATCTAATTTATAAATCTTTATACTCTAAACAAAAACAAAAATCAAGATTAAATCTTATTAATCAGTTATAAAAAATTAAAAAATCAAATGAAACTTTTGTATCAGATCATTCATGTCAAGATAAAATTTGAACGTAAATGACAAGATTAAATTTAAACAAAAGTTCCAAAAAGTCTAAATCTTATTATGGTATATATTGTTAGTGGTTCTTTTGTACAAATTATCCATGTAAATAGTCATGTGCTATATTCATACACCAAGTCACCAACTATATACTACTTTTTGCCTTTTCCTTTAAGTGAATTTTGAATAAATAAGTTTGGAGTTGTTTAGCGAAATAATTGATTAAAATCTATTTTAAAAATTGTACCATGGGTTGGTCATATCTACCATAATTTTTTATATAAATTTTAAACCGTCTAGGTTATCATGTTATATCTTTTAGTAACCTCTACAATTAAAAACCATCATTTGGTTGTATTCATAGCTTTAAAAACCAACATTTGGTTGTAGATTTTTTCATTAAAATCTACATTCATTTTATAATACATATATTCTTAATATTCATAGGTCTTGCCATTTTATTTTTTTCAATAAATGGCGGTTATTTTTTATAAAAAATGGTGATTTTGACACGATAATTAAGGTCATCCTCTTTCTTTCTCACTATCACAATTTTTTGTCCTTTAAATGTTTATGGGACTCATTAGTTTGACTTATCTATCAGGATGAGAACACACTATAGAGTTGATCAATTATTAAGGTAAAAATTGATTCAAATTTTAAAGACATGATCATCTAACCTCTGCAATTTGAAACCATCATTTGGTTGATCAACTCTATAGTGTGTTCTCATCCTATAGATGATCATGTCTTTAACTATGAATTAATTTTTACCTTAATAATTGATCAACTCATAGCGTGTTCTCATCCTGATAGATAAGTCGAATTGATGAGTCCCATAAACGTTTAAATGACACAAAATTGTGATGGTATGAAAGAAAGATGATGACCTAGATGATAACTTGAGCAACTATCCCATAGTATATAGGTGATTAAGTGTTATTTTTTGGGAACTATTCCTTTATAATTTTGAAATGCTCTATCTATTTCCATTAATATATTTATTTATTTTTTCTAATAAAACTTATTTATTAAGAAAAAAAATCAAATACAATATGAATATAAAATTTGGATAAAATATTTTTAAAATACAATTTTGCTACGTGACCTTGCGGATGGGAGTTATATGTATGTTGAACATTAAAAAGGCTTATCTTCTTAATAATTTTAGATGGTTTATTAGGGTCAAATCTTACACAAATCACTTTTGCTAATTTTAGATTTTTTTTGTCATTTTAAATTAGTAATCAATCAAATATCAAAATAAGACTAAGGAATAATACTCAATACCCCACGCCTTAAATAACAAAAAAAATAATATATAGAGTTAAAATATATGAAGGATTTGCTTAAACAATATCAAGGACATTTGTATTAGAGGTATTGATAAGAGAGTGTGTATACATGGTAATTCAACCGTTTTTTATTTCATATAATTTAATTCAATGAACAAAATTTCTCATTTCAAATAGCTACACATTCTTTTTTCGGCTAAGCGTATATAATAACAACTTCTTTGGCAATCTTAAAATTTAATCGATCCCCAACCTATTACTTTATATTAAGGTATATATGCCTGTCTTAGATACAATATATTATTGGAACAATTGTGAAAGCTTTACTTGAATAAACTTGGTCTTTATGCCTCTTTTATAACCCCAAACATGTCGACATTTATTGATATGAAAAATAATTTAGAAAACTATATACGTATTTTTTTATAGCTTAAGTTAAAGTACTATGGGTAGAGTTAAAAATATTATAACCGCTAATAAAATATTCAATAATTTTACACGTTAAGCATATTTTACACCCTAAGGACTTTTTACATTTGAAGCAAACCCTATATATATATATATATATATATATATATATAGGGTTTGCTTCAAATGTAAAAAGTCCTTAGGGTGTAAAATATGCTTAACGTGTAAAATTCCCTTAATTAACATCATTGGGCTCGTTTACTCTTTCCCGAAATACACTGGGCCTGTTTTGGCATTGGGATGTCCTTCTTTTAAACTCCGTTTCATATGTTTCCCTTTCGTTTAGATCATCTTCAGCTCTGTTCTTCGTCTCTCTCTCATTCGATTTCTCGTTCTTCTGTATACTTGATCTCCGGCGATCCTTGTTCGGTGTCTTTGGTGTCGTCGTTTCATTATGTCAAGTTCTTCAGTAGGTACGCCAATGATTCCTTGTTACTCCCTCCTATTTAAGTTGTCCTGTTTGTCATGGTTTGTTTTTACTTCGATTTTGTGCGTTTTTTTGTTTTCCCCTTTTCTTCAGCGATTTTATGTCTCATTGCTTGTAGTTGTGCAATTGTTGTGTTCATTTTCTTATTCAAGCTGTTTCGTTTTCTTTTTTCAGTGATTTATCCGTTTTTTGTTTCTATATTTTTTGTTTTATAGTCGTTTATGATCTTAGGTGTTTGATATTATTAATATTCATTGTGTATTTGTGTTTATACTCTGTTTGGTGTTCGGTTTATGTTAATTTTTGGTGTTCATTTATTCTCCTATGTAAAGTTTATATATTTATTGCTAATTATGTTCAATTTACTTGTGGTTACGTTTTTATATCTGGTTATATTTTTGCTCTGTTATTCCTTATAGGGAAAAGAACAAGGTACAAGGTTGTTGGCGAAGCTCTAGCTGTTATGGATTATCTTTCAAAACGTATTAAGAAATCTCGGCCCCGTCGCTCTGCTCCTAAAGCTATTGATTTGGCACGTGATTCCCCTGGGTTTTCTGTATCAGATGGGGAAGGGGTGTCACCTGATATTGAATCTGAAGATAATGTTCCCCTACTACATAAATCAAGGGAAGATGATAATAGTATAGGTGGTTTATCCAAAGATGTTTCCCATGGTATTTCCTCAGGTCCCAGTACTAAATTTTTATCTACTAATCCCCAGCATAATGTGACTGATGATGTCCCTTCTGAAGCTGATGTTCCTGTTGAGAAGGAAGGGCAACCAACTGTTGGAGAAAATTTGCAATCTGAAGGGACTAATGTGCAGTCTATAGCCTCTGATGTGCCACTCCAATCCACAACTGCCCCCAAGATGTTGGGTCAGGTGTTGTTTTTGTTAAGAAGTCGAGGGTTAGAAGGGCTAATCAATACCCCTCTCTGAAAACAAGGTCAAATCCTCGTGCGTTTGTGTGTGCATTGGGTAGATTTAATGATAAATAAAAGGAGTGTATCAAGAGGATAGGTTTTGGTTCTTTATTGAATTTGGATATTCATTATCTTCCTCTGTGCCTTTGTCATTGGTTGGTTGAGCAGTTTGATGCCAACCGATGTTGCTTGGTATTGGCTGATGGAAGTAGGTTAGATATTACTGAACTTGACATCCATATTACATTAGGCTTGCCTATGGGCAAGAATTTGATATGTAGGAAAACTTCTAAAGAGAAGTCAGATGTTCTTACGAAGTGGAAGAGTTTGTTTTCTAGTGGAGATTCCATTAATCCTTCTGTTCTTATTTATCATATGGTTGCTGATGTTGATGCTGGTGATAAATTTGTCATCAACTTTGGTGTGTTATTTGATTCATTGCTTGTGAACAGTATCCAAAATGGCAATGTTAATTACAATTTGGTTAAAGTTTTCTCTGGAAATGAGGACTTTAAAGAATTGAATTGGTGTGTTGTTCCTTATATATAGTTTATTTTTTATAATATTGTTTGGTGTTTTATTTGATTTTGGTTCTTTTTGTTTGTGTGTGTGTTTGTGTGTTTTTTTTCCCTTGTAGAATTTTATTCAATCCTTTTCTAAAAAAAATGCTGCTCTTGCTACTTCCATATCTGAGTTTGTTGATTTGGCTGATAAAATTCCTCCTGAATTTAAAGAGAATGAAATGGTTAAAACACTTAGTAATGCTGCAAAGAAGCTGATGGGTTTGGAGTTTGAGGGTGATAAGGGTGCTTCTGCCCCTGCAGACCATTCTGATTTGGGTGACTCCCCTGCTTCTGTTTGGATTTCCTCCCAGGATCCTTTATGGTCAGATCCTGTTTTTTTGGATGCTCTTGCTCAAATTGAGTTAGCTTAATGAATAAATGTAAGATGAAATCGTCTAGTCAGACTGATCATTCTTTTTGTTCTGAGAATGAATGTGATGCTGGAAAGAAGGGTGATTCTGTAGTATCTAAGGGTAAGGGGACTATGCCTATGAATCTTCTTGCTGAGCCATCGTTTGATCTTTTTTGTTCTTATCCTGCTTTCCAATCTCAAAAAAATCTACTGAAAAGAGGAAATTGCCAAAGATTTTGCCAAGTCTAATCAGTCTGCACAAAAGGGTTTTGTACCTGCAACCAACTTCAATGCCGATGCACAAAAGATATTAGAGATGCACCTAATGTTGTCGATGGTGTATCTGGTTTTCCTGCCTCTGTTGTCGATATTGTCGATGGTGTATCAAGTGACATTCATTGTGCAACTCCTAAAGTGTTTAAGAGGAAGCACAAGTCTCCTATTGCCTTGCCTTTACGTAGGTCTACTAGGGGTTGCCCTGCTGATCAAATTGAGAAAGATGTTGGGGGTAAGAGGGTTACAAAACTTGCTGATTCCTTGAAGAGTCCTAACTATTCTAGGGTTGTTGATGTGAATGAGCGTGTGTCTGACATTAAGCGTTGCATTTGTGCATATTTGTCTAAGAAATCAGCTTCTGATGTGTACGTCTCTTTTTTTCCTCTTTTTTTTTTACCTTAGTTATTTTATTATATTTAAGTTTTTGTGAGTTATATTTATTTATTATAATTTGTTGTTTGTCTATTGCAGTGAAGTTCTTTTTAAGAATTCATCTGTTGAAGTTATTAGAGCTGATTTTAAATCCCTTGAAGAAGATTTTGAAGTGGCTCTCTCTGTTGTGACTGCATGGGCTTCCGTCCTTAATTATAAAGAACAATACAGAAGTGTTGTTTCTCTATCAAGGCTTTTTTTTTTATCTATTTAGGCTTTTGTAAGTTATATTTTTCTTTTTTATTTTCCCTATCATTTTTTTCTATTTTTTAACCATTCTACCTGTGTTTATTTCCTTGTTCTTTATTTTTTATTTTTTTTCCACCAATTTGCCCCAGACCCCCCTCGAGGTGACTTTAATGACCGTTTTGCAAAATTTAGTATCCGTCTTGATTCTGAACTGGCTGCTGCTTCTCACATTCGGTTGAAAGATGTTGATATGTTATTTGAGTTTCTATTTTCTTTTATGCTTTTTAATTCTTTTTGTTTAATCTACCTTCCTCTTTATCTTCCTTCATTTATTTTCTGTTGACTTGTTCTTTTTATATTTTTTTATAGTTTGTATTTGGTGTTTATCATGCGACAATCTATTTCATGGTAGTCTTTAATCTGAAGATGAAATCTGTTCAATTCCTGGATGTGTCAAGGGATACTCCAAATTCTACTTCCATCTTTCAATATACAGTCGGTAATTTGGTTAGTTTTCATACTTATATGTCCCTTTTTTTTCCCTTTTGTCCTTTTTTTTTATTATTATTATTCTTTTTCTTTTGTTAATTTTAATTTTAGTTTGTCATTTATAGTAATCTCTTCTTTTATTTATCTTCTTTTGTAGCATCATTTGTTGATTGATTATTTGAAGTCTAAAGGATGTTCGAAGAAAGCAGAGTTAGTTTCTCTTTGTGCTCAATCACACATTTATCTCCCTTGGGCTGGTGAAGAAAAGAGTCCCCATTCTGGTATTTGCATGATGCGCCATATGAAGGCATTTGTTGGATTGGAGAAGGGATTTGTTGTGAGCCTAATTCGCCATGTTTTACACTTATTTTTATATCAATTTCTGCATACATTGCATGCATTTGGGTTAGAATAATACAAAATCTGTGTAGTTTACACTTATTTGCAATATATGGAGGTCTACACAAGTTTTGGTTATATTTCGCAGAAATCGGACGCACTTTGGAGCTTAAAAGAAACTCATAGAGAAGCTAAGAATGGTGAAGCTGGAGAAAAGGCCATTTTTCGGTATTCATCATTCGGAATCAAGCTTTGATGTCTTCATGAAAGTTGTAGCCCTCGAAAAGAGCTTTCCAACGCATGGTCATATGCGTTAATCCGACAAACGAGAACTCGGGAAAATGCGTTTTAAGAACAGAGCAGAAAGCTGAGAGAACTCTACTCGATCTCGAGTACATCTACTCGATCTCGACGAGGGCTGTCCGAGCACACCTGGTCGAGCAAAGCTGATCGAGGACACTGAGTCAGAGACAACCCGACTCCTAGAACCCTACTCGATCTCGAGTACCACCTAGTCGCAATCGACGACACTGAGAGGCCATGTCCGGAGTCGATGAGCTGTGACAACTCGAGAAGCCGAAGACAGAGACGCCGAGCCAACCCTACTTGATCTCGAGGAGGCCTTGTCGAGATCGAGGACCAACACCGCGTCTGTCCGAGTCCATGCCGAGGAGGAGTCCTCGACAACATCAGTCCGAGCCATCCTCGACCACACCCAACTCGATCTCGAGTTAACCTTGTCGAGATCGAGGAACCAAGTCCAAGCCTTGTTGAGCAGAGCTACCCGACCAAGCCAGCCAGCCCAGTCGATGACCATGTCTACTCGAGATCGACGAGCCTTGGTCGAGATCGACGAGCCGTGTCCGGGAGTGCATTACGCGGTTTGACGAATCCTACTCGGTTTGGGAATCCTTGGGGCCGAAGGAAGCCAAGTCTATCCGATTCCATCAAGTTCTATCTATGGAAGAAAAGATATATCAACATGAAGAAGACTTACCTATTTAGATTTATTTTTTCCCTTTTAGATTTAATTCCTAAATTGCTTTTATTTATCTTTTAAGCCTTTAGATATAGATTTAGATAAAGATAGATATTTCTATCCTTGAATAGCAAGGAATAGAAGACTATAAATAAAGCCCTAGGGGCTGGTTTTTCATTCATTCAATTTCAGTCAGAGACAAGTAGTTCCACAGAGAAGTTTTAGGAAGTTCAAAGGTTTTAGGGTTTTGGCATTCTGCGAAAGTTTGATTGCCGGGATTGTAAAGGCTTTGAATATAGTTTAATGCAAGTTTCTTTTTATACATCAATGCCTGCTATTGCAATGAAGAGCGAGTAGTCCACCCACTTCTGGGGCTGGGGTGAGCCCGACAGTGGCCATGTAAAGTGATGCGGTAAAGGTCAGATCTTGTTATGCAATTCATCTTCTATCCCTATGAGCATGATTCTTTTGCGAGAGTTGAAGGTGATCCTTGTTTATATTATTGAAGTGAAAGTGATCTTAATGCAACTTGGGTTAATTATGTGAAAAGGGTTAATAACAATTAGGGTTTATGCGAAAGCCTCTATATGCCTATTTGTTAGTAACGAAAGTTATTTTGATGGAAAGCATGATCTTTTATGCCTTTATGTGTTACTTTGCATGGTTATCGTTGTGGTGTTGATACCCTGGCTTTGGAAGTTCTTTTATATATTGGTTTATTTCTGTCAAATTTCTGAGTTCTGTGTTCGAGTTGCAAGTTTACAAATTTCTGTGTTTTAGTCGATACAGAGTAGAGTTTAGTCGATCCACAGGAGGGGCTAGTCGAGATCGAGTAGGACCTTAGTCGATCTCGAGTTGGCTCTTTTCTACGTCGAGTTGAGTTTCTGTTTCTGTTTTCGATTCTGCAATTTCTGTTTTTACTATTTCTTGTTGATCTCGAGTAGCCTCTTGTCGAGATCGAGTACTGTGTTGTCTGAGTCGAGTTTCTGTCGTCGTTTTTCAGTTTCTGTCTTTACTGTCCCTTGTCGATCTCGAGTTACTGCTTGTCGAGATCGAGTAAAGTTGCTGTCATATTTTTATTCCTTGTCTTCGTTTGTTATTTCTGTTATTTCTTTCATTGTTCATTTGTTTCTGTCTTCTGTTGCTTTTCTGTGAGATTTACAGCTACCTAGGATCCGCTGACACGCTTCCTCGTGGATTCGATCTTGACTTTCTCTTACTGCATTGGAGGATTCTTGCAATTATTTGCGTGGGCCTAAATCTGGTTTGATCTATTTTGTTATATTTCATATTTGATTTCCTCCTCACAACAGGATTCAAGTGTGGTTTTGACCCCGGGAGTGACAAGAACATCTCAAAGTTGCGTGTGAAGTACATGACTAACATAATCTGTTCTGATGTCAATGAAATTCGATCTGAAATTTCAGCTCAAGCTAAGGCACATGCATCCTTGACCTTCAAAAGTGTTCATGCTCTGAAATTGCGGTTGGATTGATGGGATAGGAACTAGTAGTTAACAAACATTAGTATTTCCTGGACATTTATTACTTTTGAGGGTATACAAATTTTGTGCCCTACATGTCTTGTAATGTATAACCCTTTGCGATTCCCTTTTTGGGTTGCCTTTGTCTATTTTACTCTATGTTTGTACGCTTGGGCTATTGATATTATATATATCGTTGTGTTTTTATTTGTGCAAATTCGAATCTTTGTGCGTTTTTTTATTTTATTTTAAAATTCACATTTAAACGTGTACCTATGTCTTTATGTTATGTCATTATATATAGTCATCTGCTGGCCTAATATTAAAATGTGCAATTATACTATGATTTTGTGCAACCTTAACACCCTATTGTGCATATGCAATAGAATGCTCTTTATTTTTTTATAATTGAGATGCCTATCTATTCATGCTTTTATGTTGGCATCCCTTTCTCTGTTTGCTTTCTTATATCGGTCTGGATTCCTATTTTATTTTTTATTTTAATTTATTTTTGATTTTTGTGAATTTCTTTTACTTTGTGTGCGTTTTATATTAGCTTAAAACTGACATTTCAACCTAAATTACTTTTTCGTATGCAATAGTGCAAAAGCATCCCTGTTTTGTGCAATTATAACTGTATTATGTGCAGTTATAAAGGGACCCAGTATTATATGTGCAATCACATTGTTGTTTTGTGCAATTATACCCCCTTATTGTGCAATGTGCAAAAGTGTTTTTTATTTATGTAATATCGTGTTTTTAATTATCTAATTTTCTTTAAATCAATTTTTTTTTATTTTTTTCTAGTTGTAGTGATTTTCTTTTACTTTGTATGCAATTTATATAGTTTAAAACTCACATTTAAGTATAATTTCTTTTTACTTATGTTGTAGTGCATAAGTATCCCCGTTTTGTGCAATTACAAATTTATTATGTGCAGTTATTAAATGCCTGTAAGATAATGTGCAATCACAATATCGTTTTGTGCAAATATAACATCTTATTGTGCATATTTTCAATATAATGTTTTTTACTTATTTACTTGCCTTTAAATCTATTATTATTTATATTTTTTGTGGGTTTTGTCAATCTATTTTCCTTTGTGTGCACTTTATATAGTTTAAAAATCACATTTAATTCCAATTTATTCTTCTGTTATTGTGCACTTGTAACCTTGTGTTGTGCAATTGTAATCTTGTTCTGTGCAATTGTAACATCTTATTGTGCATCGATAACAATATATTGTGCAAATAAATCATAGTTTATATTTATAATATTAACTGAGATTACATTTAATTTTACAGTTACATATCAAATATACTGAAATCCTCAAAATTACAAAATTCAAAATTACAGTTAATATTCAAAAGTAAATTATGATTTCTTCTTAATCTTCTCATTCCTCCCTGCTCTTGATTGCCTATCTTCCAAGAACGTTTGCAGTTTTCCTCCTTCTCTTTTCGTCATCTTCAAATACCTACCTGTTGCATTCAATCACATAGGCAAATATACCGCAATACATTCATTATATTTTAAACTTCTTAGTTACAACTGCATAATTGTTTTTAAAACCCAAAATACCATTATTTCAAACTTATACTTCAGATTAAGAAGAAATACAGACATTTCAAATAAAATATATAATTAATATTGCAAAATTAAATTATGTATTCTTCAACTTCTTCTTCTTCCTGCCCTTAACTGCTTATCTTCCAAGGAAGTTTGCAATCTTCCTCCTCCTCTTGTCTTCTTCTTCAAAGACCTTCCTGATGCATTCATTCACGTATTGCCTGTACTGCGCCAGTTCTTCCTCCACTTGCTCTTGTTTCTTTTGGAACTACATAAATTTTTATACTCAAAAGTTAAATAATTTTAGAATCTTATTTTAAAGCAAACTATTTAAAGTTTTGATAACTTACCATCTCCAGTATTTCCTGCTCCCCATTTGCAGTTGCCTCCAAGATCTTGTAGGCGTTTGCATTTTTCTCCTGGTTGAGGGCAGACAGGAAAAGCTTATGCTTCTCGGCGGTGATGTCACTAAAATCGCCTTGTTTTTATGCACATTTTAGCTCCTTATTCTATATACTTTGCATATTTCGGGCTGAGAATATGTTGAATTTATGTAGTATATGCTTATTCGCAAGAAATAGAGGTCTACCTAAGTTTTGGTTTAAAATTATAGAATTTGGAGCCATTTCGGGACAAAACCAAGAATCAAGACAGAAGCTGAGTCTTACACGATATCGAGTACTCTTACTCGATATCGACCAAAAAATGCGAGAAAAGCCTGCTCGAGGAGAAGCCTGATCGAGGAACTGAAGACGGAGCCAACTCGAGTTCAAGCCTTTACTCGATGTCGAGTAAATTACTCGGTATCGACCAAGATCTCAGAGCTACACCCGAACTCGAGGAAGGATGCTAGGTTGAGAAGCCGAGGAGAACACAGCTCGAGTACAATTTTTACTCGATGTCGAGGAAGCTTCTCGATATCGACTAAACCAAGAGCGCATGTCCGAGCCAGATCCGAGAAGAACTACTCGAGAAGGTCCAGCAAAGCCGATGTCGACAAAATATTACTCGATGTCGAGTAATTTACTCGATATCGAGCAAAAATCCTTCTGGGCCGCGATGCTGTTGGGCTTGTCCGATTGCGATTTGGGCTGTTGGGATACGAAGATGTCCGAGTCTATCAAGTCTATCCTGTTCTATCAAGGGTTTATCCAAGGAGGGAAGATTATTCACCTATGCAAAGAGATAAAGAGATATTTAGATATTCCTATTTAGATTTAATGTTTTATCCTTTATTTTGTTTTACCTTTAGATATAGATATAGATTGCTTTCCTTGATTAGCAAGGATTAAGCCCTATAAATAAAGCCCATGGGGCTAGTTTTTAGTCATTCAATTCAGAAGCTAGAGAAGTAGTTCCACAGAGACGTTTAGGAGTTCAAAGGTTTTTGGGTTTTGGCATTCTACAAAAGTTTGAGTGCCGGGATTGTAAAGACTTTGAATATAGTTTATGCAAGTTATTTCTTTTCAATCAATGTCTGCGATTGCAATGAGGCGCGAGTAGTCCACCTACTTCTGGGGTTGGGGTGAGCCCAACGAAAGCCATGTTGGTGGATTAGCGATTGCAAAAGGAGGTATTTTATCGTTATTTTATTCTATTCCCTGTGTGCTTCATCTTTGATTGAGAAATTAAAGAACTCATGTTGTGAAACTTGGGTAGTAATTAGGATTTCGATTTGAAAGATTATAAATTCTAATTATGAAAAGGAATAGAAACAATTATGGTTATTTATCGCGAGATCTATATTCCTACTTGACGGATTCGGTGAAAGCCTTCTCCTTTATCGATAAAGTCACCGCCTTTTATGATTTATATTCCGCTTTCATGTTAATCGTTGTCACAAACCCTAATCTTGGAAGTTCTCCTTAATCCATCGGTTTAGATTCAAAGATTTTGCATTTAATTTTAAGTTACTGTTTTTCCTCGATCGACCAAAACTGGTCGACATCGACTATTGATATTCGATCGACGAGATCGATGTTGCTTCTGGAGTGCAGGAACCCGAGATCGACAAAGTTTACCCGATATCGAGTAAATCTCCTCGATATCGACCAACTGCCAGGAGCTGATGCTTGCTTCGTTTCGACTTGTTCGATCTTCTGTCGAGTAACCTTACTCGAGATCGAGCATCTTTGGTTGACTTCTGCCGTGACATTTCTCTGCTGCCTAGGATCCGCTGACTCGCTTCCTCGTGGATCGATCTTGACTTCCCGCTACTATATCAGGAGGAGGTCTTATAATCATTTGCAAGGGACGGAATCTGGTTTGCTTTACTTTACTCGTATCTTATTTGCATACTCGATTTCCTCCTACTACAGGCGGCATCCAGAAGGTCCTTCCTTATGGCCTCTGTGTTTGTCTCTGCAGCTTCTTCCAGGAGAAACATATGGTACCCTGGGTACAAGTACTTGTCTATCTGCTCGTTGATCTTGTAGTACTCTTCGCAAAAAACAAAAGGGTTGAATCCTTCCATTTTTTCCTTTTGAAGTTGTGTTTTCTTTGTTTTTTTATGGGTAAGAGAGGAAGACTTCTTTTCAGGCGTTTTGTGTGTTGTGTTATGATGGAGGATCCCTGTATATATAGGCGGTTTTGGCTCTTCAACTCCCATCATCTGATTGGCCTTATCCAATTGGCGGTTTTCCAAAGCCCATTACCCGTTCCAACTTCCTATAACTGTAATCATTACCCTTTTAAATTTTTAATATTTCCCAACTTCTCATAACTGCAATAATTATTTCATATTTTTTATTTTCATGCACAAGTATCCGTTTGTATACTTCTTTTTAGTTGGAGACTTCTTTATTCTATTTTATATTTTCCCTTGAATTTTCACATTTTAAAAAAAAGCCATTTATTTAATTTGTTCTTGTTATATTTTTTTTTTAATTTTATAAAATATTTATTACTATAGTAACCGTGTTTTGTATATGTCGGTTTTCAAACAATCCCCTTGCATACTGTTGTTTTTCTTCTTTTATTGATGTTTACAGATTGCACATTAATTAAGAACTACTTATTTGTTGATTAGATGGGTGCAGTAGAGTCTATGGAAATGGAACTTCCATCATTATCTGAATTGCACAATGTCCAAGATTTTCACCATATTGCAAGTCATAATTAAGAGGTTATACTCTGTATCAATTGGTAGTGTAAAGGCTCGGATTTTTAAATCCTAATTTTTTTGGAAAAATGAACTTTAAAATGAATTTAAAATCAAAATTTAATAGAAAACTCATTAAATCGAATCTGAAATTTAAGGAATGGATTTTCGACCTAAAATAAAAATTCTGAAAACTAACTTGGCATGGCACTATTGATTCTCAGATCATTTGAAACCTCTAAAAATGAGTTTTGACATGATTTTAACGAATTTTTCCGACGGATTTCAATTTCGCTACTTTGACTTGAGATTTTGAAATACGAGCGGGATTTTACCGGATAAATTAGGTCGATATAAAAATTCGAGAGAGATAGGATTAAGGGAGCGGGTCTCGAGATTGGTTTCTTTTCGGGTATTTTGAAATATCCTTTGAACACCATTTAATGGTCTAATTGTCTTCTTCTCGTTGTCCTTATCCAAGATTGAGAACAAGTCATACTCTTCTCCAATGTGGTCTTTTCCCCCTCTGACCTTAACCAACTCAAATAAAATGCAGAGCTCACTCTTGTCTTCTTCCCCTTTACCCCATTTCGATTGAGTAGTTGCAGGATCCCATTTCTTCTTGCCCTGTCCATTGTAAGCAGCAGATGGTCCCCTCCCCTATTGTTCACCTGATTCCCTACACATCCCTCCTATCTCTCGTTGATTTATCTAGGCCTCCATCTCCTATCCTTATCTGATTTCACACACTGTAAAATACCCACACCCCTCTCTCCCTTTGTTTTCAAAACCCAAAAGACAATCTCCCCTTTCACCTCTTGTTCAAGCCACCCACAACCACCGTCGCCGATGACCACCACCTCCTCCCTCGTTCTTCTTCCGTCGGTCACCAAACGCCAAGCCACTGAGCCGACCTTCAGCTCCGTCCTTCCTCGAAGAGCAGCCGCAGCAGCAGCATCGACCACCGGCGCCGCTCTGGCCTCTTCCTCTATTCCTCGCCCGTTTTCCTTCGAAAACACCGGTAAGGGTTCTCTCCTCCCTTTTCCGATCGAATCCGTACAAAGGTTTCAACTTTATGGCTAATTACCTCCGATCCAGGCCCCCGGAGCCTTCCCACGCTCTCCGATGAGCTTGAACGCGCCCCGGTGAACCCGAACGAAGCTCTCCGAGAACCTTCTCCGGTGAAGCCACACCTCGGTGAGAACCTCTCTTCCTCCTCTTTATTTATCCGATTCCATGTTCCTTGGTGTCAGGTACGTGGTCGGAGCAGGCTGTCGTCGCCAGCAAGCTCCTCCCCTTCCCTTTCCTTCCCGTCGATTTCGAACAGAAGCTTTCAACGAGGGAGATGAACGGTAAACGGGTTGCGGATTTCTGTTTTATTTAATTGAACCGGTTCAGCTATTTAAATAAGAAAACCGGTCCGGTTTAGACCAATTAAAAATCAGATTTTAGAAGGGAATGGGTTTGGGCTGGAACATTTATTTTTTTTTAAAACAAAAGGGATTGTTTGGGCCTAATTCTGGGCTATTTGATCCGAAAATTATAAAGGAAATTGAGATGTTTTATAAAATCTGGTTGGATTCTACAAACTACAAGGGCTCGATTTTGGTTTTATAAAATAAAACGGGTCCGCATATATTTTTATAGAATAAGGGGCTGAGTTTATTAAATAAAAAAGGTTTAGATTCTTAAGGGATTTGAAAATATTTTATGAAAATGGTATTTAGAATATTATATAATATTATGTGAGATTTAAAATATAAAATATTATTTGAGATTAAAAATATAATATTAGGGTGATTTAAAATAAATGTAATATTATGAGACTTGGAGATTTAAAAAGGTATTATTGGATTTACTCAAAAAGGAATTTGGTGAGCATTTTCAAAAGATCGGAATTTCTAACTAGTTGATTCGCATTTTGAAGTGGTTTTGGGATTAACTTGGGAATTGTGTGATTGATGACTAACTAGCATGTTGATATGTTTGATTGACTAATAGCATGATTTGTGTGGATTAATGGCATGAAGGAATGACAAACGGCATGATGAGATGTTAGAATTTCGTATCGTTTGACTTATGCTTTATGAGCTATGATTAATATGATGAACTTTGGAGATATATGATCATGCGGATATATATGAGTATTATTGCAGAAAAATGAATGTGGCTGAATGAAATGGTGAGAATGATGTGGTTTACAGAATGTGGCAATATGATGAGTGGTTGAACTTGATGGGATAATGATTATGATGTGGTTAATTTTATTGAATGATGTATGCTTGAGTGCTTGAATGATTAGACGTAGACTTATATATGTGCTCTGATATGTACCTAGGTGATACTTTGTTATCATTATTGATGTATGTCGGATCTTCTATTATGTTGTTCTGCATAGCCAGGTGAGTTCCTATATGAGCTCACTCAGATTCGAAAAAGAGATCTCCCTGCTTGTAGCCATGTGCATACTAGGTGCTTGCATTCATAATAAAGCGTGCCATGTAGTATCCTGCTAGGATTGCACTCATGATTGAGCATTCGTTTACTCATTGCTTTTGTAAACAAAACGGCCATTATCTGTGAAGTAACTAGAGTGTTTGCTAGGCTTATAGGACAACCCAGTCCCATTGGGTCCCGTCTTGAGTCAATCGAGTCATGGAACTTCCTTATATTATGAGTTGCATGCGGGCTTTATTATGGATACGGGTTGGGCATGCGTGCCGCCCGATTATTATGGAATGCATTCACGAGCTGACCAGTCTCCGCCCTATCGGAAGGGGGTGGAGGTAGGAGAGGGATATACCACTTGGTATTCGGTGCTAAGGCCTTATTATATTTATGCACTTGATCTTAGGACCATGCTAGTGTGTTAATATTCCGCCTTGCATCTAGAAGCATCTTTATTAGGACTAGCGTGTGTATATGTCTACTTGTTTGGGATTATATTGCGTAGGGCATCGATCTGACACCGAACCGCATACATATTTTTTAGGTTTGTTTAGCAGCATGATTGTTCCTTGCTTCTGTAACGTGGGAACTCTCATGGGCGATTGCAAAGAAACGGTCTAACCTTAGATTTCGATAAATACGCTTATTGATTTGGTTTTGACCCGGCTCTGCCGTGACACCCTCTTGTATTACAACTTGATTCTACTATTTGCATGACTGGTGGTTTTCCACGCTTAGACTTAAGACAGGTACATGGGGCTTCCCCGGGGATTCCAATGATCCCTTTGAATTTTGGGTATGAAATCCCACTTGAAAACGTTAGAGTAGAATTACAAACCTTCAACATGTACTCGGGGCGCAAGCTCCTAACGAGGGGTTTCATCCCTCGAAACGTAACTTGGGAATCATAATCCCGGGCTGTTACAAAGTTGGTATCAGAGCAAGGTTTTGCAAACCGAGTATGATAGGTTGAAGTGGTTTTGAAAATGGCCCAACGTTTTCAAATGGCTTTTCAAAATGTTTTAGAATGGGCAAAATGAATTTAATATGGTTAACTCAAACGGACTAAATATGAACTTGACCCAATAAAACCGGTAATCAAACAAAGGGAAACGATGGGGTAGTAAAGGCACTAGACCATCCCTATTGGATGTAGTTGGGAACAAGTAGGCAAAATACTAGCTTTCTTTTACAGACGGGGTTTGAAGACTCCCAGGATCCCGAGGGTTGGAGTAGCTTGGGCTAGGTGGTCGTGAGGTAATTGCCCCTCATATCAGCTGTCCCTCGAAGGACGACATAGATCATCTCTGTGATTATATGCATTATCTTTAATTGGGCCCGAGGGCGATCCTCCTCGAAGAGGATCATATCAATTCCGTTGATTGCTTCCGTGCTGAGTGTTATTGTGCTTAAGGTAGAAAACTAGTTGGTATGCCTTAACTTGATCATGTAAATGTGTGAACGAGATAGCGGGAGGAAACCTTGTTCTTATGTAATAGGAATTCATGTCTTGTCAGAATAGCCCTTCCATAATTCAACCCCTCGATGATTCTGATTCCGTCGTCCGCCCTACCAAGACTTTTAGGCATGTTAGAAAGGGTTGAGGAGCGTTCGCTCCCCCGTTTTAAGTCCTGCTTAGTACCCCACCATATATGCTTCTATCGAGCCTCGTACCTATGGTTGGAGTCTTCCACGGGAAAAAAATTCGGGTTGGTCAGCTAATTACCTGCTGAAATCGTGTCGGATATGAGGGTTACTTGAGTATGTTAGTGGGAGTGATGACTGAAGTAGTTTCGGGTTTGAAAGTGAGTTGCCTCATGGAGTCACCCCTTTGATATTCGTAATGGTCAGCCATATCTTCTTTCCACAAAAGTCTAAACACGAGTTCTACCCTCACCTCTCGGGAACAACGTGCATGTCTTTGCATGTCCTACCGAGCAAGTCATACTAGTGTCCCACGGGAAATGGGGTAATGAGTCGGTGATTATCCTTGGAGAATTCTGTCCGGTTATAACAGTAATCATCCTTCTAATTGCATGACATAATCCATTGATATATTTCAGCATGGCTTGTCTGATATCTTGCATGATTACAATTGTGAATGAGTATATGTGCCACATGTATAAATTTCCATGATTTTTGCTCTCCTTTGAATTAGGTCCATGATAGTGTGGTCAACCCTCGTTGAATTATTAACATATGAAATAAATATTTAGCATGATAAGTTAATCAAATTGAACCCCGTTGACTGTGTACATGCTTAATGAGTGTTGGTAGTATCATGTAAGATATATATCTCATAATTATGGACCATCATGCAATTATGCGTCATACTTGTCATAATACATGTTCTTGGTTGTATTTGATGTGATAGTGCTATGCCCAAACGACTTAACCATATCCTCAGACATGATTATTAGTGTGCATCTTAACATGCTTATCTTGAAACCACATTGTTTTGACATTCTTATGTGTACACTTAAAATGAGTAATGAATCATACATGTAATGTCCTATAATGCTCGCTATGTCATATATAACTTATGTTACATATGTCTATTGTCGGTTCGTGCATACATGATCTTAATATGTCAAGCATGATTAGTGCATGAGATGATAAGTTTTAGCTTGTCCGTGTGCATGTCAAGCTGATTATGTGAACATGTTATGAATGCATAGGACGCTATTCCTATTACTAGGTACATGCTAATGTGGAATAATATGATTGAGATATTTCGTGATTGCTATGCGTTTGCTTGCCGCACTTGTAACTTCATAGAATGCCCTAAGGGCATTGTTGTAACTCTCGGGTTTGCGTCTTGTCTTGAGTCTCGTCATCTCTAGTCATGGTCTATGTCTGAATCCTTAAGGAAGTCGTATTGTCCTCCCTTGCCCTCCCCTATCTCCGTGACTTCTAACCCCTCGCGATCCCCTTGATGGGCATCGACATAGAAGAGGAAACGAGCGATCGAATGACATCAGAGTGGCGTAGCGGAAGCGTGGTGGGCCCATAGACCCTAGGATCGATGTCACCAAAGGACGGACGCCTTTTTAAGATGGCGGTTGCGGACGTAATCCTCCTAGATGACTCAAGGAATGACGTTCTTTTTTCGAATTGTGATCTCTCCTATGCGAATTGGAATCGTTGTCGTGCGATGGGCTTAGAACTGACTAAATGGATGTGTGATGACTGATGTGCTGAGCTGGTAGTAAATGAGTGGCTAACTAACTCGTGTCTATGATGATGTACCTCGATGCTTTGATATATTGACTTGCTAGTAAGAAGGTAATGGGATATATCTGTGGTGGTGCTTTATTCTAGAGCTTGAGCTATGGGATTATTCGGCAAGCTAGGTTAGAAGGTGGCAGGTAGATTGAGGTCTTCGGATGGGTCATTGGTTGTGTGAGATGGGGTGCAGGGAAGAGGTGTCAGCATGAGTCAGGCCGAGTGAGTCGGGACTTGTCGGAGATAGTAGTCAGCGAGTATAGTTGAGTTTCCATGTAGGTCTTAGGTGAGAAGTGGAGTTAGTATGGCGAGATTCCGAGGGAGAGGTCTTCGTTAGAGGTAGTGTAGGGGAAGCATAGGAAGGTGATTGGTGGAGGTCTAGGCTAGTGTCAGTAGGGTGGTCTTGAGAGTGGATGTGAGTATAGGTAGTTAGTGTAGTTTTAGAAGTGGATAGGTGAGCTAAGGGTTGACCGGGGAATTCTTGAGGGGAAGTGTTGTTAGATGGGTTAGTATGCTAAGGAGAGTGTCTAGATAGTCTAGGAGCGGATCGTGGGTGGCGTTGAGGATGATCGGTTAAGAAATGTCTAAGGAATCGTAGAATTTGGGACTGGGCTCTATGTGCGGTGATTGGGAGCGGTTTCATGAGATTCGGAATGGAATGAGTAGGTAGAATCAGTGGTTGGTCTTTGAGGATATGCGATGGCGATGAGGGTCTCGGTGATTCGTGGTTATGAGTTAGAACTAGACGGTTTTGTGCGTTAAAGTTGTGGAGAGTAGGCGGCTGAGTGGATTCTAGCAAGGTATGATGCTTGTGTTGGTAATGGCGAGGATAAGGATGGGAGTGTCAAGTGTGAGATAGTTAATGGTGTGGGATGTGCGATTAGGTTAGCAACGTGATTTGAGATGTCTCTTTGGGAAATGATGGTCAGGCAGAGTCTTGAGAGCGTAGGAAGAGTCAACGAGATTATTAAGAAGCGTCTAGATCGACCGTGAGAGTGGTTCAGTCGAGGACTCGGGTTTTCTCTTAGAAGGTGAGAATGGGATCGGTAGAAGACCCCTAGGACGAGGGTGTGCTTTATGGGAGTTTTGGTAATCGGTCGAGTTCCTAAGCTTGTCGGAATAGGAGAATTGCGCAATTTGGAACTCCGAGATATGGTTTTATGTGGTCGAGTAGGATTTGAGGTTGGGATGTCGAAGTAGGCTGGGTTTTAGATGCCTTGATAGCATAGGAGTTGAGAATGGTTGTGAGGCTAGAGAGTATGTATATGAGCGGAATGCAATGCTGTCTAGAACTAGTGTTGGATTGACTTGGTAGACCTAGGGGAGGATAATCTTGATGCGAGAAATGATGAGTAATAGTCGTGTCCTAATATGGTTGGGAGTTATAGACAGGTTACCTCGAGGATGTGGCTTATAGTTATGCGTTACTTAGGGTCGACTGTTGTGCGATTCTATGCGATAGACGATGACGATTCCTCGATGTATTGACATGGACGATAGTGAGTTGTTAGTACTAACACTAGTTATCCCCCTGAACTCGATGAATTGCTAGCGTGCGGAAGTATTTGTTTGTCTATCATGTGATGATGCTTGGTAGTTGGCATAAGTATGATGTGCTTATTTGATTGATATGATGTGACGAATCCTACTCCGAATGATGCTATCCTAGATATGTTATGGTATGTGACTATAGGGGACCTGATTATGACCTTATTATGAATGTGTAATACGGTTGCTATGTTGAACAATTGTTATGATACATGATACCTTGAATTGGAATTGCTAGTATGATAGAACAAAATTGATGACTTTGATTCAGACTTGGAACCTAGGAAGGAAATTGGGATTAGCCTTAGAGGTGGATGATTCCACCTCCTTAAATTTGAAACTTGCTTGATTAACGTCGGGTTAAGGGATTTTGAATGGTGTTTAAAAAGAACTAACTTGGACTTTGGGAAATTTAACGTGATTGAGAATTTCAATGATTTTGAAACTTTCCAACCGAGCTTGCATTATGACGCTCCATGAGGTGGATACATGCATTTTATAGGGGCCCTGATAGACTGCTTGCTAAGACCTAGTGGAGACGCTGTAATGCTTTCGAGTTATGATATAACCGAGAAGTCGGGGTAAGGATGTGGTAAGGGCCCATACCACACTCTCACTACGACCTATCAAGGATATTATGATCATGACGACGATGCTCTGAGAATCTCATAGGGGCATTTATGAGCCACTAACGGGATCAAAGGAATGGTCCTTAGACTAACATACTTCCAACTTCATCCCCTACCTTGTTTTGGTTTTAGTCTCGGGGACAAGACTTGTTTTTAGTGGTGGATGATGTAAAGCCTCGGATTTTTAAATCCTAATTTTTTTTGGAAAAATTAACTTTAAAATGAATTTTAAATCAAAATTTAATAGAAAACTCGTTAAATCGAATCTGAAATTTAAGGAATGGATTTTCGACCTATAATAAAAATTCTGAAAACTAACTTGGCATGGCACTATTGATTCTCAGATCATTTGAAACCTCTAAAAATGACTTCTGACATGATTTTCACGAAATTTTTCCAACGGATTTCAATTTCGCTACTTTGTCTTGAGATTTTGAAATACGAGCGGGATTTTACCGAATTAATTAAGTCGATTTAAAAATTCGAGAGAAATAGGATTAAGGGAGCGGGTCTCGAGATTTGTTTCTTTTCGGGTATTTTGAAATATCCTTTGAACACCACTTAATGGTCTAATTGTCTTCTTCCCGTTGTCCTTATGCGACATTGAGAACAAGTCATACTCTCCTCCAATGTGGTCTTTTCCCCCTCTGACCTTGACCAGCTCAAATAAAATGCAGAGCTCACTCTTGTCTTCTTCCCCTTTACCCCATTTCGAGTGAGTAGTTGCAGGAGCCCATTTCTTCTTGCCCTGTCCATTGTAAGCAGCAGATGGTCCCCTCCCCTATTGCTCACCTGATTCCCTACACATCCCTCCTCTCTCTCATTGATTTATCTAGGCCTTCATCTCCTCTCCTTACCTGATTTCACACACTATAAAATACCCACACCCCTCTCTCCCTTTGTTTTCAAAACCCAAAAGACAATCTTCCCTTTCACCTCTTGTTCAAGCCACCCACAACCACCGTCGCCGACGACCACCACCACCTCCCTCGTTCTTCTTCCGTCGGTCACCAAACGCCAAGCCAGCTAGCCGACCTTCAGCTCCGTCCCTCCTCCCTCCTCGAAGAGCAGCCGCAGCAGCAGCATCGACCGCCGGCGCCGCTCCCCCCTCTTCCTCCATTCCTCGCTTGTTTTCCTTCGAAAACACCGGTAAGGGTTCTCTCCTCCCTTTTCCGATCGAATCCGTATAAAAGCTTCAACTTTATGGCTAATTACCTCCGATCCAGGCCCCTGAGCCTTCCTACGCTCTCCGACGAGCTTGAACGCGCCCCGGTGAACCCGAACGAAGCTCTCCGAGAACCTTCTCCATTGAAGCCGCACCTCGGTGAGAACCTCTCTTCCTCGCCTTTATTTATCCGATTCCATGTTCCTTGGTGCCGGGTAGGTGGTCGGAGCAGGCTGTCATCGCCGGCAAGCTCCTCTCCTTCCCTTTCCTTCCCGTTGATTTCGAACAGAAGCTTCTAATGAGGGAGATGAACAGTAAACGGGTTGTGGATTTCTGTTTTATTTAATTGAACCGGTTCAGCTATTTAAATAAGAAAACCGGTCCGGTTTAGACCAATTAAAAATCAGATTTTAGAAGGGAATGGGCTTGGGCTGGAACATTTCTTTTTTTTTAAACAAAAGGGATTGGTTGGGCCAAATTTTGGGCTATTTGATCTGAAAATTATAAAGGAAATTGGGCTGTTTTATAAAATCTAGTTGGATTCTACAAACTACAAGAGCCCGGTTTTGGTTTTATAAAATAAAAGGGGTCGGCATATATTTTTATAGAATAAGGGGCTGAGTATATTAAATAAAAAAGGTTTAGATTCTTAAGGGATTTGAAAATATTTTATGAAAATGGTTTTTAGAATATTATATAATATTATGTGAGATTAAAAATATAATATTTGGGTGATTTAAAACAAATGTAATATTATGAGACTTAGAGATTTAAAAAGGTATTATTGGATTTACTCAAAAAGGAATTTGGTGAGCATTTTCAAAAGATCGGAATTTCTAACTAGTTGATTCGCATTTTGAAGTGGTTTCGGGATTAACTTGGGAATTGTGTGATTGATGACTAACTAGCATGTTGATATGTTTGATTGACTAATAGCATGATTTGTGTGGATTAATGGCATGAAGGAATGACTAACGGCATGATGAGATGTTAGAATTTCGTATCGTTTGACTTATTCTTTATGAGCTATGATTAATATGATGAACTTTGGAGATATATGATCATGCGGATATATATGAGTATTATTGCGGAAAAATGAATGAGGTTGAATGAAATGGTGAGAATGATGTGGTTTACGGAATGTGGCAATATGATGAGTGGTTGAACTTGATGGGATAATGATTATGATGTGGTTAATTTTATTGAATGATGTTTGTTTGAGTGCTTGAATGATTAGACGTAGACTTATATATGTGCTCTGATATGTACCTAGGTGATACTTTGTTATCATGATTAATGTATGCCGGATCTTCTATTATGTTGTTCTGCATAGCCAGGTGAGTTCCTATATGAGCTCACTCAGATTCGAAAAAGAGATCTCCCTACTTGTAGCCATGTGCATACTAGGTGCTTGCATTCATAATAAAGCATGCTATGTAGTATCCTGCTAGGATTGCACTCATGATTGAGCATTCGTTTACACATTGCTTTTGTAAACAGAACGGTCGTTATCTGTGAAGTAACTAAAGTCTTTGCTAGGGTTATAGGACGGCCCAGTCCCATCGGGTCCCGTCTTGAGTCAATCGAGTCATGGAACTTCCTTATATTATGAGCTGCCTGCGGGCTTTATTGTGGATTAGGGTTGGGCATGCGTGCCGCCCGATTATTATGGAATGCATTCACGAGCTGGCCAGTCTCCGCCCTATTGGAAGGGGGTGGAGGTAGGAGAGGGATATACCACTTGGTATTCGGTGCTAAGGCCTTATTATATTTATGCACTTGATCTTAGGACCATGCTAGTGTGTTAATATTCTGCCTTGCATCTAGAAGCATCTTTATTAGGACTAGCGTGTGTATATGTCTGCTTGTTTGGGATTATATTGCGTAGGGCTTCGATCTGACACCGCCCCGCATACATATTTTTTAGGTTTGTTTAGCAGCATTATTGTTCCCTGCTTCTGTAACGTGGGAACTCTCTTGGACGATTGCAAGGAAATTGCCTAACCTTAGATTTCGATAAATACGCTTATTGATTTGGTTTTCACCCGACTCTACCGTGGCACCCTCTTGTATTACACCTTGATTCTACTATTTGCATGACTGTTGGTTTTCCACGCTTAGACTTATGACAGGTACAGGGGACTTCACCGGGGATTCCAACAATCCCTTTGAATTTTGGGTATGAAATCCCACTTGAAAACGTTAGAGTAGAATTTCAAACCTTCAACCTGTACTCGGGGCGCAAGATCCTAACGAGGGGTTTCATCCCTCGAAACGTAACCCGGGAATCATAATCCCGGGCCGTTACAGGTAGTTCGTGATGTTTTTCTATTTTTCTTTAAAATAATTATTGTTTACAGTACTAAGCAAAATATAAAAAGTTATTGGACTACATAAGCAAATATTATCTGAATACAAAACCGAGAGAGTAATAAACAGAATATAAAAGTTGTTACATAACATATGTGAATAAAAAAACTCAAAGTATAATATTTTTCTAATAATAAATTGCATTTATAAAAGTCAATCACAAATTGTGATTATTATTCATATTATGTTTCCCTTAATGGACATGTCCTGCTGTTGTGAGGTGCATATTCAAGGCAGATTGAGCATATTCTTTTCCCCTTTTTCTGTGTTTGAATTGATGATTCCTTCCCGCCTTTAAGCCTCTTCCCACTGCCTTTCGTCTTTGCTTGTTTTGGGTCTCTTATTTCCACATTCTTCGGGAGGCTTACTCCAGCAAACTCTTCAAACATACCTTCAAGTTAACAAACTTATTGAAATTAGTATACTTTGAATATACTCCCTCCGTTCCATAATACATGTCCTTTTCCTTTTTGGCACGCTTTTTAATGAGCGAAAAACTCTATAAAATATTATTTTTTTAATTAATTTTTTTATATAATATGATACTCATTAGTAATAAGTATCATATCATATAAAAAAATCAATTAAAAAATTATATTTTATAGAGTTTTCCGCTCATTAAAAAGCGTGCCTTAAAGGAAAGGGACATGTATTATGGAACGGAGGGAGTATATTTCTGCACTATTTTTTTTTATAAAATGGTGTAAATAAGCAATTAGTAATCTTGGGTTTCCCCATCATACCCATCATACATACCAGACTTTGAAGCCGTTGAGGATGCTGATGTTTGTGCACTTTGTAGGAGCTCTTTTTTTGCATTTGTCAATGCAGATGTTAAGTGCCTAATCTGATCGTTATTGTCCTTAACTAAGCCCACACAAGAATGAAATCCAGCTAACATATTTTTCAAGAGGAGTTTTTGTTCTTGCTTTGCAGTTGACTGTCTCACCACAACATCATCAAAAGTTAAAACATTACTCAAATTTGCTGCCTTGGTCCAACGAGTAAGCAATAGTTTTTCTAACAACTTCTCAAGTTGTATATCCTTCAAAACAGTTAATATATGTCGACATGGATATCCTAACCTGTTGAACAAGTTACAAGAGCAGCAACAATCATGATCTTCAAGTTTGTGCTCAACAGTGTATATCTTGTTGTTTTCCTTTAGAGTATATATCTCTAACTCATCAAGCTCTGTCACATTTGTCACTCTGCAGTTGTACAATGCTCCCTACAATTCCTCATGAAATTTCCCCCACATTTTTATTGTGTATAATGTGGATGCATGCTTTTCTAGAGGAAGTGGCGAAATCAGAATTGGTTCCAGGATTTCAGTCATAGTTCTTCTTTCCTTGAAGATGTCTTTGATTTTCAATTCCACTTTCATAATACAACACAAACTCAATTAAATTTGCAGTGCAGTTGGAGAACTTACGGAAGAAGTTGTTCATGCTCACTGAAATGGATGTTGGTTTAATTAATCCACTAAGCTTCACATTCTGAAAATATGCAGGGATCCACTTTTCTCTGATTCTAAACAGTTCACTTAACCACGAGTGACTTGTCATTCCATACTCTTCCATCAAGGCTTTCCACTCCTTTTCAAATTCTTATGGCATACTCTCCCTGCTCTGTACAATACTCCTCAACTTGTCACTGAATTTGAAGTATCCATTCATTGAGTTGTCTAGTTTCTTAGATAGCTTGTCCATGATATGCCACATGCATAATTTGTGTCTAGCCTCTTGGAATACAGTTTGAACAGCAATCTTCATTGATGGATCTTGGTCTTTTGGGAAAATTCTAGGACTTCCACCCATTGTTTTTTTTGAAGTGCTCAAACAACCACACATATGAATCTACATTCTCGTTCATCAAATGCCCTGATGCTACCAGCACCGATGATTTATGGTGGTCATATGATGTGAAGGGACTTAACACCATTTTGTACCTTTAATAATATAAGACATTTGTGAACATTAGAATAATTTGAAAACAAACATGTGCAAAGTTGTTATTACAGATGCATATAAATAAAAGATCACGAGCCTGTGTGGTTGTCCACTTTTTGAATCTAGCAGTGCATAATATATATGATTTTGTGCATCTATACATGCTATCTGTGTAGTCTGGTTATCATATTTGTGACTAAATCAGGCAATCTATATTTTTTCTGTTTTATAACTAAAATCTACGACAGTGCTTACACATATGATGTATGTAAATGTTCAATATGAATACTTTGTAATACCTGTTTGTGTTGTACGTTGAATCAAATGAAATAACATCCCCAAATAATGAGAAGTATGCAATGCATATTTCTTGCTTATGGAAGAATCTATCAATGACAACTTGTGTATCAGATCCTTTGAAATAAGCTAAAAGATCTCTTCCGTGATTTGTAAAATCAATTACTGATGGACCCACATTGCTATATCCTCCCACAATTTCTTGATATAATTTGTATGCCTTTCCTGGTCCAACACTTTGCTTTGCACAGTCAAGTACAAATTTTTGATGGTAACTTCGCATCTTCCCATTACTCTTCATGTATACCCTGCATATCTCATCAACAAAAGGATGTGTGTGCTTCTCCTCAAATTTTTTCACCACATATCCTTGCTCAGGTATATATTTGTATATTATCTTAGCAGTACAACCAACTCGTGTAGATAATCGTTTTCTTAACTTCTTTGTCTGTTTACCATTCTTGTATCCTGCTCTGTTGCAGTATAAGTACTTCAGCTGCTCTACACCGTTAACATTAACTATGGTTCCATGTCTTACATCAAATCCCGCTTTATGTCCATAATCTTTATATGCCTTCACAACTTCATTCAATTACTGAAACACTTTTCCTTCTTTTGGCTCTAACTCTTCACTGCAAATCGGTATCCAATACTTCGTGTTGTTTGGTGTCACAAACACTCTTTATGGTAGCTGATGTTGTGGAGGGAAAGTCGTTTATTTACCTCGCCAAAAATAATTCCCAAACAAACAAACTAGTATAGTATGCAAGTAAGGGGTCGAACCCTAGAGAATCAAGTATTTCTAAATATTGTGCATTTATCAATATAAAAAGAAAAGATTTTTTATGAATGAAAATAAAAGAAAATAATATTGACAAAATCAAATAAAGGATAGAAGAAAAGCGTTTTCACCTACAAGTTCTTGACTTTGGTTGGTTTTATTGATCATCGAATCCTTTTCAAGTTATTATGTTTTCCTACGAATTCCTCTCGTCTTGGTTTAAGTAGATTAAAATTTCTACGAGTCCACTTAATCTCTTACACCTCAATGCAACCCTAACACGATCAAGATTTAACAAAGAGATAGCAAATAGTCCAAAGAACTTTAGCATATAAATAACACCAATTAAACACGGTAAATCAATGTTTAAGATATATGTCAACTCCCTACATAATCATGCTTCAAACACGGAATCCACAATCTTATGCGTGCTACTATGGAAATAACACAAATACGCAAGTATTAAATCCTAGCTAACATGAAATCAATATTATCAAGGTCGCGAATCAAGATAACATCAATAACATAATCAATATCACACAAAGAAGTTGAAAGAATTAAAGAGGAAAAATAACTTAAATTAGAAATTCATAAACCACCAACCAAGTCTCGAAAGTATAGGCGGAAACTACAAAATTAGCCAAACATGGCTTACCTAAGCTTTCTTCTCTTCAATGGTGATTTCTCTACTTGAATCCCTCCGAAAACTAATCCTAAAACATCCTATTTATAACCCTAAAGTCTTGCATAAATAAGGTAAAAGATATATAAATAAGATAGAAACTTCCTAAACAAACTAGATAGAAGATAGACTTTTCATGTTTAGTCTAACGTCAAATTCCAATGGCAACAAAAATTTCCGCTAGCAGCAAATGGCCTCAATCAAGCTCCTATTGGATTTCCGTTGCATTGAGTCCGGCCATCCGCAGCCGCGAGTCCATCCTTCCGCTGGAGCAACTCCATGCGTTGGCAGTGAGTCACCATTCGCTGGCAGCAACTCATGTTGCTTGCTCGCTGACTCGACTCGCTGGAAGCGAGTTCCCATTCGCTGGCAGCGAGACATGCTGGCTCCAGGACATCCTCCCGCTGACTCCACTCGCTGGCAGCGAGATTTTATTTGCTGGCAGCGAGACGTGCGGGCTCCTGGACATGCTCCCACTGACTTCACTCGCTGGTAGCAAGATTCCGTTCGCTAGCAGCAACAGATGCCCAGAAGCTTGTTTTATCTTCATTCTTCCCTCGTTCTTTCTTGCCTCTTTTCTTTCTTTCCTTAGCTTGCTTTCTTGACATCACTTGGACATATTGTTCACCCTTCGTTTACTTTCCACCATGTCGGATCTACAATTCTGCACAATTCAACCGAAATAGCGTAGATTCCGAACTTTTCCACAAAAAGAGTTTAATCTAAGTAGACACTAAACATGCATATTCTACAATGCAAATCCATCAAAACTACCCTATAATGCCCATTAGAAATGTGCATTATCAAACTCCCCCGCGCTTAACCTTTTGCTTGTCCTCAAGCAATGCAAAAAGAAGAGCAAAACCAACATACCACAAATATGTTTTTCAAGCACTAACCTTGTCAAAAGCAACATCAAAGGGTAGAAGCCATGAGCATGAAAGTTAACATCCTAGCAAGTATATGAGCGATTCAAAGTAAAGGCACATCTCATCCAACCTCACCGGGATCATGTGTTTACTCTCACTCTCATCTGTTTAGGCTTAACAATGTATCTCTCAACTCAATCCAAAATGCAAAAAGCTACATAGAAATTGACACATATATCACATATTCTCCACCGCGGATGCCATCACTCACAAGCAACATCAAGCGGTCTTTTATCAAGGTTGTAATAGGGCTTGGTAAGGAATTAAGGTAGGAAAATATTTAGGCTTGTGGTGCTAAAAATTCGGGAAAAAGGGATCCCTAAGAACAACCGGTAGAACACAAGAACCCAAATACTTCCAAAACCAAAATAACTCAAACTTTCACTCTCAAAACACTCAACAAAAGAACTTTCTCTCAACCATACATTATTTTTTTAACTCTCGCTTACATAATAAAATAAAAGGCTCTTTTTTTTTTGAACTGAAAAGAATTTGGATGTTACGGAGAAACTATCCAAGAGCATCCCGAATGATCATGCTGCTGAGCGCAACGTCAGCGGGGAGGCCAAAGCTAGAGAAAGAGAATGTTAGATGAGAAAGTCGATCTGCGGCTTCATTCCCTTCCCTGTAAAGATGTCTAATTTCAGACTCAGTAAAATGGAGGAGAGAAAGAATACAGTCAGAGATAATCATTTCAATCTCCCCAGAGCAAGAGCATCCAGACCGAAGCCTGTTAATGATGCCAAGGTTATCACCCTCTATAACCATGTTTTTTAAATTTAGATTAATTGCTTTAAGTAAACCCTTCCAAAGACCAAAGCATTCAGTCCCAAATACCGAAGGGAAGTAAGAGGTTCCAGCCTCAGAGAAGAGAACTGAACCAGAAGCATCTCGAATAAGAAATCCATAAGATCCCAAGTTTGTATTAGATAAGGCACCATCAAAATTGAGTTTGTACCATCCATCTCGAGGTTTAATCCATTTGCATGTCCTACGATTGGGTTTTTTGTTTGGGTTGCGAGTGTGAGGTTGTGGCCTGATTTCAGAGTCAGCGTCTTGTTCTTTTGCACATTTCCAGCTATAGAGATGTTCGTTGATAAAGGATATTGTGGTTTGTGGATTATGAGTAACGTTGTCAAAGGCTTTTTTGTTTCGAAAGTACCACAGAGTCCACCAAGCCACAGACGTAATGGAGAATTGAAGACAGTTTAGAGCCTGTCGTAGTTGTTTTAAGGATTCAGCAATAGTTGTGGTGGTGTTATACGCTTTGTCAACTAATTTAGCGATGCGAGGTGAAAGCAACCACAGAGTTAATTTTGTGATTGGACATCTAAAGAGAAGATGTTCAAGATCTTCATGGTTCATGTCATAGGACGTGCAATTAGTTGGTAGACCAATTCCCCGTTGAGCTAGCTTAACCAAGGTTAGTAAACCATTTTTGGTAACACGACAGAGGAAATCTTTAAACTTGGGCACGCAGTCTAGATTCCAGATCCAAGCAAAGTCAGATTTTGAATGTTTTTTGTTATGTTGTATCATTTCTATTGCTGAGGCAGTACTAAACCAACCATTGCGACTCCATTGCCAATACAATCTGTCTTGCATTATGTGTTTTGGGATCGGCATTAGTGTAATCTTTTCAATAGTTGCTTGTGGGAGATGACCAATAAGATATGAGTTGAGCTTGTCAGTATCACATTCTTTTGTTTGGGTAATGAATTCGCTTACTAGCATAGTTTGGTTAGCGTTAGCGAAATTTGTGGCTTGAGCCGAAAGGGGAGCAAAACCACACCAAACATCAAACCAAAATTTGATGGAGGAGCCGTCAGCTACTCCCCATCGAAGACCTTTTTTGAATAGTTCTAGTAGATTAGTTAATTGGGCCCATTGCCATGATGTGTTACCTTTTTTCTTGTAGCTTAAGATGTGATCCATTTTGAGATATTTTTTAGTCACTAGTTGGACCCAGGGGTTGTTTGGTTCTGCTAGAATCTTCCAAAGAAGTTTTAGCTATAATGATTTGTTCATGTCCTCTGAAGAGCGGAGACCCAGACCTCCATTGCGTCGGGATTTACACACTTCAAACCAGCTGATCAGAGGCCGATGCTTTGGACCTTTGTTCCATAGAAAGTTTCTATTTATTTTGTCTAGTTCCTTGTGTATGTGAGATGGTAGCATAAAGCATTGCATAATGTGGAGTGGTTTAGCTGCTAGGTTGGATTTAATTAAAATAAAAGGCTCTTTGTTCATGCTTTTTTCTTCTTCTTTTTTTTTCTTCTTTTTTTTCACTTTTTTTTTCTAGAGCCAAAAATAAAATAATGCACAATGTGAGGAATAAAACCAAAATTACATAATCATCCAAACTTGTAACTCTCTTAACAATATCTTCTTTTCCACTCAAACAAATCAATCATTCACCAATTCTAATCTTAATTCCCGGATAGGGTAAGGTTCATCATCGGCTAGGATAAATTTTTGTGGAGCTTCAAAGAAAAGGCTAAGGCTCAAATTCGGCTACAAGCAAAGGATACATATGTAGGGTGGATATGGATAATAATATGGCTAAGAAAATCATGCCTCTATCATTTGAAACTCATAAGTAATAAACATATAAATTCGGCCTCAAATATAGATAATAATGTCAATCTCAAGAGGTAATTGCACAAGGAGAGCATAATGTCACACAAGAAAGCAAAAGGGAATAAATATGATGAAAATCCCTACAAGGCCAAAAGTTCTCACTAGGACAAGTTTTGTTGGATTTGAATAATGCCCAAGACAAAGAATCATACTTTGCTCAATTGAACTAACAAGTCATGCTCCCATAAAAATCATTTCAAGTATGTGACAAGGCTAGGCAATTCAATCATATTATGGAACATATACGGTAAAACTCATAAAAATAAAATAGGGGACAAACTAAGGCAATGTGGGTATTTGAATAACACATATATGCAATGCATGATCTTTTTGGATTTTTGTTTTATTTTTCTTTTTTTTTTCATTTTCCAATGCAATAAAATAGCGGAAAAGATAAACATGAATGCATAACGGAAAAATAAATATGAATGAATGAATGAATCTATGAATGCAACCCTCCCCCATACTTAAACTCTTCATTGTCCTCAATGAAAATCAAAGACAACAAATCATAAAAATATGAGAGGAAAGAGGGCAAAGAATAACTCACATTGTAGGAAAGGTTTTGGTGGCAAAGGTGACGAAGAATGATGATGAACGAAAATGACAAAGACTAACGAACCACGAGCACGAATGAATGAAGATGACGAAGAATAAGTAAGATAGGTTGCGACGACAACGAATGAAGACTGGGCATGAGCTGCTGGATTCGCTGGTAGCGAATCATGATTCGCTGGCAGCGAATTGAGCCCAGAATCTCTATTCTTTGATCTTTTCTTTTTTCTTTTTTCCCTGCATGGTTATCTCAAAATATCCAAAAGCATCTATCTACCATATGGAATAATTAGGAAAATTCTTATTTATTAAACCACAAAACTAATTAACTAACTAGGAATTGAAATAACTAATTTATGAAAACTTACCTCGGGTTGCCTCTCGAAAAGCGTCATTGTTTATCGTCATAGACTTGACGGTTTATTCGTCCATATGTTCAAGACTCACTCGGATATCGCCAATGTCCTCTTTAGCAAATCAAACTCCGGTGAACACCATCTAGGTAGGCGAGCACCACATATGAAGAAGCCGAAGTCAAATGATGTGATGTCGAAGAAGGTCTCCAACTCTTCATATGCTCGAGCGTGACTTCCCGACGAGGGTATGTAGTACCACCAACATAGTTCCGCTGGTGGTTTGTTGAAGTAATGCTCCCAAGGATCTACATATTCATCAAAATCCACAAAAGTGTAAGAAATATCATTACCTTGCTCGGGAGCCATAGAAATCGACTCCAGACTTGGTTCCTCGATGGGTGAGTTGGGGATGATTTCTATAGGTGGATTAGGTGCCAAAATACATGGTTTCTCATGCGTGCACTCATGAGACTCCATGTCAAGGGGCATCGGGCTCCCTTCTCCATCTTCGATTGAACCATTGGTGCTTGTGTCTTGGCTTTCCTCATGTATCTCGCCCGACATCGGTTTGAAAGGTAAGGGTATGGATGCTAGCTTGTAGTCTTCTTCCACCTTTGCCATGGCACCCACGCAAAGGAAAAGATATCACAATTCCGACCAATCTAAACCGCAAAAGTCTTCCTTCTTCAAAGATTTGGCAAATTCTCGTATTTCGTGAAGCATGCCATCTAAAACACAAACTATTTGTTCAATCAAATCATCTTGGATACCCTGTGAAGCACGTTTGTCCACTAAATCTTGCACTCTTGTGAGGTAATGGTGAAAATATTCTCCTTGGTATTGCCATAACTCCAACTCCATCGCAAATAATTAGTAACGAGGTGTCACGAACCGTAAGATAGGTCCACGACGGGGTTATATATATATATATATATATAGAAAAATTAATAATAACACAAAACCAAGAAATAAACTTGATTCCCCGGCAACGGCGCCAATTTTGACGGAGGGAAAGTCGTTGATTTACCTCGCCAAAAATAATTTCCAAACAAACAAACTAGTATAGTATGCAAGTAAGGGGTCGAACCCTAGAGAATCAAGTATTTCTAAATATTGTGCATTTGTCAATATAAAAAGAAAAGATTTTTTATGAATGAAAATAAAAGAAAATAATATTGACAAAATCAAATAAAGGATAGAAGAAAAGCGTTTTCACCTACAAGTTCTCGACTTTGGTTGGTTTTATTGATCATCGAATCCTTTTCAAGTTATTATGTTTTCCTACGAATTGCTCTCGTCTTGGTTTAAGTAGATTAAAATTCCTACGAGTCCAATTAATCTCTTACACCTCAATGCAACCCTAACATGGTCAAGATTTAACAAAGAGATAGCAAATAGTCCCAAGAAATTTAGCATATAAATAACACCAATTAAACACGGTAAATCAATGTTTAAGATATATGTCAACTCCCTACATAATCATGCTTCAAACACGAAATCCACAATCTTATGCGTGCTACTATGGAAATAACAAAAATACGAAAGTATTAAATCCTACCATGAAATCAATATTATCAAGGTCACGAATCAAGATAACATCAACAACATAATCAATATCACACAAAGAAGTTGAAAGAATTAAAGAGGAAAAATAAATTAAATTAGAAACTCACAAACCACCAACCAAGTCTCGAAAGTATAGGCGGAAACTACAAAATTAGCCAAACATGGCTTACCTAAGCTTTCTTCTCTTCAATGGTGATTTCTCTACTTGAATCCCTCCGAAAACTAATCCTAAAACATTATATTTATAAGCCTAAAGTCTTGCATAAATAATGTAAAAGATATATAAATAAGATAGAAACTTCCTAAACAAACTAGATAGAAGATAGACTTTCCATGTTTGGTCCAATGTCAAATTAGCGAAAATTTCCGCTAGCAGCGAATGGCCTCAATCAAGTTCCTGTTGGATTTTCGCTAGCACCTCGCTACCACACTCGCTGGAAGCGAATGTCCATGCCTTAGAATATTTTCCAACACTCTTCGATTCCACCATTTTCGCTTCCGCGAGAGCCTCCATCCGCTGCAGCGAGTTCGGACATCTGCAGTCGTGAGTCCATCTTTCCGCTAGAGCGACTCATGTTGCTTGCTCGCTGACTCTTGGGCTGACTTGACTCGTTGGAAGCGAGTTCCCATTCGCTGCCAGCGAATAAAATCTCGCTGTCAGTGAGACATGCGGGCTCCTGGACATACTCCCACTGACTCCACTCGCTGGCAGCGAGATTCCATTCGCTAGTAGCGACAAATGCCCAGAAGCTTGTTTTTTCTTCATTCTTCTCTCGTTCTTTCTTGCCTCTTTTCTTTCTTTCCTTAGCTTGCTTTCTTGACTTCACTTGGACATATTTTTCACCCTTCCTTTGCTTTCCACCATGTCGGATCTACGATTCTGCACAGTTCAACCGAAATAGCGTAGATTCCGAACTTTTCCACGAAAAGAGTTTAATCTAAGTTGACACTTAACATGCATATTCTGTAATGCAAATGCATCAAAACTACCATATAATGCCCATTAGAAATATGCATTATCATATTGCACTATTAGATTATTGATATTCACTTCAGGGCCTGCATCAACACTGCTTGGTGTTGCACAAACGATTGCAGTAGTCGAAGCATCTGAGTATTCTATGTTTTCATTAGGTGACTCTGTTACGCCTTCCATATCTTCTGTTAAACCAACATTGTAAGACTTATTAGATAAATTGAATTTTTTAACCAATGTCATCAATCTATCAACAGTGCAATTTATAATTACATAAGTGCTAAACCAACATTTTATATTGAATATTAAGATCAGACAGCAAACTCTCATATATCAGTTCTTTGAGGTTATATTCATATCAATTTCATGCAATTGAGGATCGTATTGTATAATATCAGTGTTTTCTATTCAATTTTTGCATTTTTGAAGTGCAAATGTATTTTAAATGAAGGACATTTTCTATTTTTCAAACTTCAAACCCTAGGTTCGTTTTTGCATATAATTTTATTTTTACTAAAAATCTGAAATTCGCTTACACAAATTACACTAATATTGTGCACCTTTTTCAAAACGAATGTGAATTTTGGACAGATTATATGAATTTTAGACAGATTAATACCGTAATGAAAACGGGTATGTTCGACCTGACTTTCGTCCTCTTATTTACGTCAAACCTATTCCTCCCTTTCTTAAAGCACTTAGAGACACAAAAGACTAGACAATGACAAAGAGATCTTTGAGACGTTCAGTAATTGCGAGGTAAACATCCCTTTACTCAATCTGATTAAAAGTATTCCTCGTTATGCCAAATTTCTCAAGGAACTTTGCACAATAAAGAGGAATCAAAAGTTGAAGGGGAAGCAGAAAATTAAGGTAAGCGAACATGTGTCTGATGTGTTTCAAAAGCGTATGCCTAAGAAATGTAGCGACTCTTGCATGTTCACAATCCCATGTGTAATAGGTGAAACTAAGTTTGATAAAGCTTTGTTAGACTTGGGTGCATCTATTAATGTGTTACCTTATTCTCTGTATGAATCATTGGGTTTAGGACCTTTGCATGAGACTAGAGTGGTGATTCAATGGAATTCGATGGTGAGAAGGTTGAATACAATATATATGATGCAATGAAATTCCCTTCTAATGATCATTCCTTATGCTTTATGGATGCTATTGATACTTGTATGCAGGATACCTTTCATATGAGTTGTGTAGATGACCTGCAGGTAGCTTTAGAAACTCCTATTGAGGAGTTCTCATTGAATTATGCTTTATCCACTAACCTACAGGAGACCATGAGAGACTTGTCTTCCCTGCCTATATACTCATAGGCATATACCTTTATGGCATTGACCGTTCCCAATGAAAAGCTCTTACCTTCTATCGTCCAGGCACCTGTAGTTGAGCTCAAGCCTCTTCATGAGCATTTGAGATATGCATTTATGGGAGACGGTGACACCTTGCCTGTCATCATCTCTAACAAGCTTACCATAGAACAGGAAGATAGGTTGGTAGGAGTGCTCAAAGAGCATAAGACAACTCTGGGATGGACCATATCGGATATCAAGGGAATCAGCCCAGCTACTTGCATGCACAGGATCTTATTAGAAGAGGGAGCCAAACCTTCAAGGCAACCTCAATGGAGACTCAACCCACCTATGATGGATGTAGTGAAAAAGGAGGTGATCAAACTCCTTCAGGCAGGTATGATCTATCCCATCTCTGATAATCAATGGGTTAGTCCAACGCAGGTAGTACCAAGGAAGGGAGGCATTACAGTGGTTGACAATCAAGAAGGTGAGTTGGTCCCTACTAGAGTCCAATCAGGCTGGAGAGTTTGCATCGATTATCGTAACCTGAATGCGGCAACTCGAAAAGATCACTTTCCTTTACGTTTCATTGATCAAATGCTTGAAAGACTTGCTAGTCGTCCATATTATTGCTTTCTAGATGGATATTCAGGGTACTTTCAGATAGCCATCGCACCAGAGGATCAAGAGAAGACAACATTCACTTATCCATTTAGCACTTTTGCATATCACAGAATTTCTTTTGGCTTGTGCAACGCTTGCCTCAACCATTTGGCGCTTGTGCTTAGAAGATGTGTTGACACTAACTTAGTGCTCAACTCAGAAAAGTGTCACTTTATGGTTGAGGAATGCATTGTTTTAGGTCACATTGTCTCACATAAAGGGATTGAGGTTGATAAGGCAAAGATTGACATCATTCAATCATTGCCTTATCCTACTAATGTGCGTGAAGTGCGTTCTTTTTTAGGCCATGCAGGATTCTACCGCGGGTTCATTAAGGACTTTTCAAAGATCATCTCACCCTTGTGCGAGCTGCTGAAGAAGGAGGTCACATTTGCTTTTGATAAGAAGTGCAGAACGGCGTTTGATGAGTTAAAGACTTGTCTTACTAGTTCACCAATCATACAAGCACCAAATTGGTCTCAACCGTTCGAATTGATGTGTGACGCTAGTGACTATGCTGTGGGAGTCGTGCTTGGACAAAAAGAAGGGAGAAACTCTCATGTCATATACTATGCATCTATGACCCTGAATGGAGCTCAAAGGAATTACTCAACCACAGAAAAAGAACTTTTTGCTATAGTTTTTGAACTTGAGAAATTTAGATCTTATTTGCTTGGTACAAAAGTTATTGTTTATACTGATCATGCAACACTTCGTTACCTTTTGACGAAGAAAGAGGCTAAACCAAGATTGATTAGATGGATCTTGCTTTTAAGCGAGTTTGACATCGAAATCAGGGACAAAAAGGGTGCTGAGAACCTAGTTGTTGACCATCTAAGTCGTATTGTGCAGGAGGAGAATGGACAAGAAGGCATATTGGGGAGCTTTTCTGACGAAGAGTTGTTACAGGTCTTCGCAATCTCCAGCTTCCCCGCGGCCACCCTAGGCCACCCCGCGACCGATTCTTCGGACAACATCTCCTTCGCAATCGCCGGCCGCCCCGCGGCTAGACCTGGCCGCCCCGCGGCCTCTGCAGAATCCGATTTTGACTAGCTCCTCAAGGTAAGTTCTCTTCCACGCCCTTGGTTTGCTAACTTGGTCAACTTTTTAGTGTCAGAAGAGTTTCCACCCAACTTTTCAAAGGTTCAGAAGGACAAGATACGCCACGATGCTCGCTTCTATGTTTGGGATGACCCTTACCTATGGAAGCATTGCGCCGATCAAGTGATACGTCGGTGTCTTCCCAACAATGAGGTACAATCTGTCCTTAATTTTTGTCATTCCCATGAATGTGGTGGACAGTTTGGACCACAAAAGACAGCTAGGAAGGTACTTGATTCTTATGCTTTTTACAAATCCTGCGATCGCTGTCAAAGAGTTGGGAATCTTTCTAAGAGGAATGAGATGCCACAAACTCGCATGATATTTTGTGAAATTTTTTATGTTTGGGGCATTGACTTCATGGCACCATTCCCTAACTCCTTTGGAAACTTATATATTTTGTTTTCGGTGGACTACGTCTCCAAATGGGTGGAGGCGAAGGTCACCAGAACTGATGATTGAAAAGTAGTGGCGGGTTTCCTCAAGGAGCTATTCTCTAGATTTGGAGTTCCAAAAGCACTAATCATTGATAAAGGGACCCATTTCTGCAACAAGACTGTGAGTGCGCTCTTAAAGAAATATCATGTGACTCAGAGGGTGTCTACTGCATACCACCCTAGACCAATGGGCAAGCTGAGGTGTCTAATCGCGAGATAAAGACTATCTTGGAGAAGACTTTTGCCCCAAACAGGAAGGATTGGAGTGTCAGACTTGATGATGCTCTATGGGCTTATCGAACGGCTTACAAGACTCCCATTGGGATGTCTCCGTTTAGATTAGTCTATGGAAAGGCTTGCCATCTTCCTGTCGAGCTTGAACATAAAGCATATTGTGCGGTGAAGTAGTGTAACATGCAGATTGATGAAGTTGGGGAGTTCAGGAAACTACAGCTGCAGGAGTTCAAAGAGTTGAGATTGGATGCCTATGATAACTCCGTCACCTACAAGGAGAAGACAAAGGCATGGCATGATAAACATATCTTGCGAAAGGACCTCAAAGTTGGGGAAAAGGTCCTTCTATTTCAATCGCGCCTACAACTCTTCCCAGGTAAGCTTCGTTCTAGATGGACAGGACCATATGTGATTACTAATGTCTTTTCTCATGGTGCAGTAGAGCTACTAAATGAGAGGAATGGAGACATCTTCAAGGTAAATGGTCATAGAGTTAAACCCTATTATGAGAGTTTTGTCAAATAGGACGGTGATGAGTTGGTTCTTACTGAACCAAGTGCTGAGGATAATTAGGGGGTCATAACGTCGAGCCAACGACGGTAACCAAAGGCGTTGCTTGGAAGGCAACCCAAGGTAATAGTTTAGTTATTATTTTCTTTTTGCATTAAAGATGACGGGCCGCCCCGTCGCCACCCCAGGCCGCCCCGCGGCTAAGCCACAGCGAAGACCCTTTGCGCAATCACCAGCCGCCCCGTCGCCTGCCCTGGCCACCCCGCAGCCCACTCCGGATAGAAAATTTTAAAGGGGCCCTAGTGGGCCCCCATGCCACACAAAATAAACCCTATCCACCCCTTTGTTCTCTTTCTTTTTCTTCAGAAGCCGCCCCCTCGCCCAAGAACCTCTCTTTCTTCTTCCTTCTTCAACCTCAAAATCCTCCATTGTCACTCTATTTCCAAGCTTTTCAACCCCACAAACTCATCCTCTTTCCCATTATTTCCTTCTCTCTTCTACCAAAAACCCACCATATCACCTCTATCTCCTAGATCCACACACAAATCGCCCATCCCAAGGATTGTCAAAGGGGATTTCTCTCGGATCCACAACGGAGTGAAAGATTTGGGACGTCGAAAAACAGATCCGACATCGGAGTGAACAGATCCAGAGTGTCATCGGCCTCCCCGTCGCCTGTCGAGCCGCCCCGCGGCCAATCTCGTCGCCGGCCGCCCCGTTGCCACCCTCGGCTGCCCCACGGCCTCTACAGTGTCTCGCCGTTTGTGAGTTTTCCTTCACTTTCATTCTTGTTTTGTAATCTCTTAGCTCAGATTCATAATGTCGAGACCACATGGAATTAGTCGAAATCAAAAGGAGAGATGGAATGCTCTAAACACTAGAAATTTCTTTGTAACAAAATTCTTTCATGAACCTACGCTTAGATTGTTACAAATGGATGTATGCACGATGCAATTGTTAGAGCATGGGGGTTTAGGACAATTTTTATGGAAGAATGCCCCTACTTATCCAAGCTTATGTAAAGAATTTTTAGCAACTTTGAGTGTGGGACGTACAACTATTGATTTTCGGTTGCTTGGGAGAGATTTTACACTATCAAAAGAGAGATTGCCACAGATTTTGGGTGTTACTGCTGCGCCGACTGCTGGTTGGATTGATGTATGTAAGGGAGAGGGTCTTGTGGATTTTTGGATGGCATCTACTAGGGTGCCTTTTGAGGCCAAGAAGGACCAGTACAATTCCAGCATTCGCCATCCTTCATTACGACTGATTCACAAGGTTCTGGCGAACACCTTCTTTGCACAGGCTGAGGTCAACAAGATCTCGCTGAAGGATATGTCATTTTTGTGTTGTTTGACCCGAGAGAGCCCAGTGATTCCAAGTTGGGTGGATCTGTTTCTGATGAACTGCAAGGACAGCCTGGACAAGCACAACAAGGCAACCATCAGCTTTGGGGGTCTTATCACCCTCATAGCTCGCACATGCATCGATGTGAGCGCTGTCCATGATGCTCAGCATGGCTCATTTCCGTATGATGAAGCCCAGCTGAGGAAAGCTGGCCACCTGGAGAGCAGGGCGCCGATGTGGATCTAGAGGGCAGGCCATCAGGGGAGGATTCAGTTGAGATTTCCCCGGCATCTCCCTTTTGGCCCTACATCGGCTGATTTTTATATGGGGGATGCGATGGATGAGGATGATGATGATGATGAGGAGGAGGCTCGTGATGCTGAGTAGGAAGATGTTGATGATGTTCACGGTGTTCAGACAAATATTGGAGGTAGTGGAGCTGGACCTTCTGGCACAGCTGGTGCTGGTCCAAACTACTACTCGCTGGAGCAGAAGATGGCTGATATGTATCTCCTTCAGGACACCATGTGGGAGCATCAGCAGATGATGTCGCGTCATCAGGACGCCATGGGGGAGCACCAGCAGAGGATGTACTAACGCTAGGATGTCATGTGGGACCAGCAGCAACAGCTATATGTAGAAATTGACGACATTCGTCGGGATGTATGAGGCTTGACTTCTCACCTGGAGGATGTCTCTGAGAGCCAGACAACGATTAGACAGAGCCAGGAGCAGATATGGCAGAGGCATGAGGAGTTCTATCGATTCACCTATCCACAATTTCCACCATACCCGCCGCCGCCACCACCTCAATAGTGAGCATGTCAGTTGTTTCTTTTCTTTTCCCTTTTCTTTTTATTTTGATATTTTTGTTTTCTTTTCTGCATTGAGGACAATGTCAGAACTAAGTGTGGGGGAGAAGACTTGCATGTCACGTCTGTATTTTGGTTTGCACTACATTTTAACTTTTAAGTTTGCATGTTTATTTCAATTGGTTGTATGCGTATTTAGTTTCTACCATTATTTCTTATTCTAAAAAAAAATGAAAAAAAGAAAAAAAATACAGTTTTAGTTCTTGCATTGTTAGGATTAGGTCTTATTTCCCCATATGGATACCGTTTGTCCTCTATTCTATCTATTGAGATTTATGCCCCATGATGTGCTTGGATTGTGGAAGCTTTCGATATATGTTTTCTATACTATTTTGTGAGCATTGATTAATGATTGAGCACATAAAATCTTGAATTTTTGGGTGATCTTGAAGTTCTAGACATGACCTGGTGAGCTTATGTTGGCCTATTCAGGACTACACTTTATTGAGTCCTCTTGCTTGGTGTGTGTACTCTCTTCAATTACTTCCTCTTTGACTTGCATTTAGATATCTTTTTCAAGGCTGCATATTATGATTTCTGCACATGACTTAAACATGATTGAGGCACCTTTATTAACCCTATTTGACTCTTTTCCCACCTTACATATTATCCTCTGCTTGAAGCCAGTTTGAGCCTAATTACCTATTCTTTTATAGCTCCACAAGATTTTTCCATAGCCAATGATAGCCTGACCCCATCCGGGAATTTAGGAATAGTTGGTGAATATCTATAGTGTGGATGATGGTTTGTAGTGGTGGATTGTATGTTTGAGGTGTATTTATGAGATGTTTGATTCTTGCTAGCATATTTATTACTTGGGACCTAAGGAGGATAAAATTCACTTAGGGGCTAAAGTCAAGGAAAATCATTGGATATAGCATGAATGAAAAAAAAACAAGAAAAGAAAAAAAAAGAAGGAAAAAAAAGGAAAAAAAAATAAAAGAATGAGTTGAGTATGGTTTCTAAAGTTTTATGCTTGAGATTGGTGTTGTTTGACATTATAGTGATATGGTATGAGAAGTTTATGAGTGGTTTTATGATTTGGTAGCTTCCTTAGTTCCCGGATTATAAGCACCACATGACCAAAATTGTTCCATACCTTATATGTTCTACCTTGGCCCCATTACAACTCAATTGAAAGACCTCATGATTTTTGTTGTGTGTAGAGTCACCGGCGGTGGAGATATAGAACACTGGTGCAAGGCTCTTGTAGCTAAGTTTTTGAAGATTGAGTTTTGAGCGTAAACATTTAAACATAAACACTTGAGCGGGAGTGAAACACATATCCTTTGTGAGGTCTAGAATGAATATGGTTGCCTGATTTCATTGATTATTCCAATTATGTGCTATGATGTTGTTAATCTATTATGTTTGCTAGTTTTTCATGCACTTAAAGAATATTGAGGTGTGGATACATGAATTGCTATTCTGTGGGGCTGCAGAGTAGAGTTTTCTATTGCTTGAGGACAAGCAAAGGTTCAAGTGTGGGGGAATTTGATAGAGCATATTTAGTGTTGCATAATAGATTGCATTTAGCATAGTTTAGTTGTGAATATTGAATTTATTTAGTTGAATTTACATAATTACTTGTTGAGTTAGAAGAGGCGGAATCTACATGATTTTATGGTTTATTTCGGGTATAGTAGATTGAAGGTGGAATGAATCGGAAAAGAGCGGAAATAATTTAAGGAAAATGCATAAGAGCTGCTGGAGTAACAGAAGGAGAGTTCGGAAGAATCGCAGGCCGCCCCGCAGGATCGCTGGCCGCCCCGCGGCTCGAAGATAGAAACGGAAGACTTCGCTGATCGCCGGCCGCCCCGCAGCCCTTGCAGAAACTGAACGTCAAGTCCGGATTTTACTTAAGGTTTTTATTAAGTTATTTGGCCGACTTTCTAAGGACTATTTAAGGCTTTTGTAGTTATTATTTTCATTAACCTTATGCACATTATTCCATTTTTTAGAGCACCGTTGAGCATGAGCAACTAAACTCTCAAGGTTTCGCCTACAGTTTGGATCTTTGATTGTTGAATTGTGAGTTTCTTAATCTAGTTCTTATTCCTATTCCAATGTTTTGACTTCTTTGTGCTTAATTGCTTGAATGTGTTTTATTCTCTCTGACCTGGCCGACTAGTTAGAGTAGATTCATTCAATTGCTAGGGTTTTGTAGATTCCTCGTAGCGAACCTTAACCCAAGTGGCAATCATATCCCTTTAGGACTCGTAGGACTAATTGGATGTGTAGGAAGTTGAATATATGTTAAATATCGACTCGTAGCTTGATATCATGTGTACCTAGGTTAATTCATAATCTTAATGCTATCTCTAGGTTGAATCTTAACCGTGTTAGGGTTATTTAGAGATAAGGGTTGCTAGGACTCGTAGGACTAGTAATTTACCTAAGATCTGGACAAGGATATTGATAGGAAAAGACAAGAACTAGAGGATGAAACAAGGATTGAATTCATCAATCGAAGTGATAAATTGTAGGTTAACCTATTTCTCTCCACTGCATTCTACAATCTATTTACTTTTTTTGCTTACTTCCACTTTGATAAAAGGCGGACCTTTTACACACCAAAAACCCCCATATTCTCTATTAGCGATTAGAATTATACTTGAATTGAATAGATTTTCCTGTGGATCGATCTCTTGCTTACACACTATACTAGTTGTGAGTTTGAGTATTCTTTGGCAAGAACAACGAAAGGTTTTCCTCTTGTCAACTTCCAAGGCCAGGGTATCAACACCACAATGATAACCATGCAAAATAACACATAAAGGCATAAAAGATCATGCTTTCCATCAAATAACTTTCGTTATTAACAAATAGGAATATAGAGGCTTTCTCATAAACCCTAATTGTTACTAACCCTTTTCACATAATTAACCCAAGTTGCATTAAGATCACTTTCGCTTCAATAATACAAACAAGGATCACCTTCAACTTTCGCAAAAGAATTATGCTCATAGGGATAGAAGACGAATTGCATAAAAAGATCAAACCTTCACCGCGTCATCTTACATGGCTACCTTCGGGCTCACCCCAACCCTAGAAGTGGGTGGACTACTCGCTCTTCATTATCAAGAAACTCATCAATAAACAAAAGGAAATAACTTGCATTAAATAAACCAAAGAAAGCTTACAACCAATCGAAGCCAAATCCGCTTTCGCCTTTCCAACTTCTCTCACCACAAGCTCTCTCCTCTAGTCTCTCTATATAACTAATTGTAACTGAAATTGAATGAATAGAATCCATCCCCTAGGGCTTTATTTATAGGCTTCCAACCCTTGCTAATCAAGGTAAGAAAGTCTATCTATATCTATATCTCTTTATCTAAAAGCTTAAGGATTAAATAATGGAATAACATAATTAAATCCAAAAGGAAATATATCTAATGTGGATAAATCCTCCATGGAGTTGATAGATCTTGATGGAACTTGATAGAAATTGATAGAATTTGATCTCGAAAATATCTCCATCGGCTTTAGGATAGAAACTTAACAAGATTATCGGACTGCTCGGCGTCGGCTCCCGGGATTTACTCGATATCGACTAGGACTCCTCGATATCGATTAGTGCTTTCTCGTCTTGTGCTCAACAACTCGATTCCGGCCTCCAGAACACATGTCGACTTGACTATTACCTGACATCAAGTAAATTCCTCGATATCGAGCAAGGCCTGGTCCGTCTTCAGCGTCTTCGTCGATCTCAGCTCCTGGACGTGAAAATCGACCAAGTGTTTACTCGATATCGACCAAATCATGTCGATATCGACTAACCTGCTCCAGCTGCCAGCTTTCTCGTCGATTCCTAGTGCTCCATCTTGATATGGGTTACTCGATATCGAGTAAAACAACTCGATATCGACTAAGTTTCTCAGCTCTCAGCTCTGTTCTTAAAACACACTTTCCCGAGTCTTCGTTTGTCGGATTGATGCATATGACCATGCGTTGGAAAGCTCTTTTCGAGGGCAACAACTCTCATGAAGACATCAAAGCTTGATTCAGAACGATGCATGGTTAAAAATGGCGTTTTCTCCAGATGCACCATCCTTAGCTTCTTCATGACTTTCCTTTAAGCTCCAAAGTACGTCCGATTTCTGCGAAATATAACAAAAACTTGTGTAGAACTCCATAATTGGCAAATAAGTGTAAACTTCACAAATTATGTATTATTCTAACCCAAATGCATGAAATGCATGCAGAAATCGATATAAAAGTAACTGTAAAACATGGCGAATTAGGCTCACAACATCAACACTAAAAAATACGTATAAAAAGGATGTCAGCACTAAAAAACAAACCAATTTTTAAGGACTCAAGCATACATATATACCTACATATATAATATCCAACTAAAAACGATGTCAGCACTAAAAAAAATATGTATAAAAACGATGTCAGCATTAAAAAGAACTAGACTAATATGCACCTAAGCCTAAGGCCACTAATATACAACTAATTAATAAACTAATATTCATTAATCACATATGATTAAACATCCAAACAAAGCATATGGAGATATATATGAGATCCCAAAACGCGTTTTCATATCACTAAAATGAAACAAGTATCCACTACATATTCCACCTACTTACATCTACCCACCATCTATCTAATCATGACCAAAAAATAAATAAAAAATATGACAGCAACATTTGCTTTCCAAGGAAAGCAACAGTACTAATGAAACATAGTGTCCTGCTGTACTACTGGCCCGCGGTGCTACTGCTCGGTGGTGCTTGGCTGCGTTCTTCGGTGGCTTCCTCAGCTTTTCGGGTGTTTGCTCTCCATGGAACGTTTGTTGTAGAGTTTATTTCTGTTTGGTTCATTACGCCTGTTATTTGTATTTCTGTGTTTAGGTTACTCAGTTAGACGGTTCGCCGCCTGCCGACTTCGGTCGGCCTCTCGATGAGTCAGGCCTGTCTGACCTTCGAATTTTTACCTAATAAAAAAAACAGTACTAATGAAACACTCCCTTCAAACAATGACAGCAACACAAATTATCATTGAAGAATCATTGAATCCACAAATTATCCAAATGTACAACAAATCAACTGATGAATTGAGCAACCCTTATATCATTGAAAAATCAGTGAATCCAAAAATTAGAAATGATCAAATTGCTCAACAAATCAACCGATGTGGATCAAAACATACGGAATCCAAACTTTCGCAGTGGCGTTCTTCTCCAGATTCCTCACGACGACCATCGGCGTGACGTTTCCGTGAGGTGCGGTAACATAGAACGCCGCTGGACAGCTGAGCGAAGTGATCTGGTGGAGCCGGATCCCACAGAAGCATAAAACGGCGTCGCATGAGGCGTTCGCCGGGGGGATCCTGATGTTGTGCTTGAAGAGCGAGGCGACGCACCCCTGCGAGTTGTCCAACCTCATTGAAAGCTCGTCCGCCGCCTCCTCCGCTAGGGAGGGGGAAGGGGAAGGGGTTGCAACAGGGGAGATGAGCAGTGCAGAGCGATCGTGGTCGGCGAAAAGCCACGCGACGAGGACGGGGCAGGAGGTTTCTGATGAATGAGACGTGATTCATATCTGGAGGAAGCAAGTAGTAAGGGAATTCATATCTCTCGCCATATCTCGATCTCAAATATGAGATCTGATATCTGAAACAAAGGAGTCCACCCCTCCGTCGAACTCGCGACTCAATGAAGGAGGAGGAAGTAAATCTCAGATTCGGCGATGAGCGAGAGGGCGAGGGCGAGGACTAGAGAGAGAGGGGGGAGGGAAGGAGGGACATCAGATCTGGAGGTAGCCATGGACGAGCGACCATGGGAGAGAGAGATCGAGAACTCAGATCTGGAAGGAACGGGAGTGGAGAGAGATCGAGAGAGATTAGGGTTAAAAGTAGTAAAATGTATAGTTTTGCATTTTTTACCAAAACATGTATAGTTCCCTAATTTGGCCGAAAATTTGCGCATTCGGCGCAAATTTTCTCTTTATTAAAATTTTAAATCATTAATTTTTTATCATTTTTTTATTTTATAAATATATACTTATAGTTGTTTAAAAGATAAATATAATTTTTGAAAATTTTCGAATATAATTTTATAGCCTAAATAATTTAGTGTCACACACAAGGGTCCGTTTGGCAATGCATGTAGCTTTTCAGAGTTTTTGGTTTTAATAATTTATAGTTTTAAATAAGTTAAATATAAGATTTTAATTTAATTAGCTTTTGAAATTGGATTTTCAACAGCTACACACCCCAATCTTTTCAGAATTCTATTCATTTTCTTCTATCTGATCAGCTAGTTTGTATCAGTTACTCTATCAGCCGGGTTACCAAACACCTTATTAGCTTATGAAAACTCCAATTTAACATATATTTAACACACTCAATCCATCAGCTTCAGCTACCCTATCAACTTCAGTTACCCCAGCAGCTCCGTATTACCAAACTGACCCTAAGTCAAACTAGCAGGAAATTGGTAAAAAAAACCACATTTTTACCATTATCACCTTAACAATATCTATGATTATCCTAACAATAATATCAATTTTATTTAAATAGATATATTAATATGTGCTCGGGTTAAAGCGCAATCGAGATATCGAAAGCATGAAGTCTATTGGCAATATGCTATTTCGTCTATTACCAAGAAAATTTATACAATATTGCACTTTAGTCCTTTTTTAGGCTCTTGAGATGTTGAGGCTTCTTGTTGTGAGCTGAATCTGTCATGTTTTACAGTAACTTTTATATCGTTTTCTGCATACATTTCATGCATTTGGGCTAGAATAGTACAAAATCTATGTAGTTTATGTTTATTTGCCAAATTATGGAATCTATACCAATTTCTATATAAATCTGCAGAATTCGAGGCAATTTACAGTAGTTCTGAGAAAGGTTGGAAAAGCTCGGAAATCAGCTATAGAAGTCCAAGGTCAAAGAACGACGAAACCAGGACAAACCAAGCTGGAGCCCATAGTTACTCGATATCGAGTTCATTTACTCGATATCGACAAAGGATGTCCGAGCAGTGATGTTCGAGTAGAGAGTGATCGAAGAGCTGAGAGCCAGAACCAACCCGACTTCACAAGTTTACTCGATATCGAGTAAACAACTCGATATCGACAAGATCAGCCGCCCTAGTCCGAGCCAGTGTCGGGGAAGAGTACTCGACCAAGCCCAGCAGCGTAGAAGTCGACACAAGCTTACTCGATATCGACTAAAGTTGTCGATATCGAGGACCCCAGATCACCTGACCGAGCCTGATCGAGCAACGACAACCCGACATGCCGATCCATCCGTAGTCGACGACACACTTTACTCGATATCGAGTAGTTCTTGTCGATATCGAGGAGATCTTTTTGGAGACGCGTTACGCGGTGAGCTGTCCGACGCGGTTTGTGGTTGCTTGGGGCCGAAGGAGTCCGAGTTTGCCGAGGATCTATCCACATCTATCAAGGCATATCAAGATCTATCAACACAAGAAGAGATTTACCTATTTTAGATACAATTTCCCTTTTTGATTTAATTCATTTATTCCATGTATTTATCTTAAAGCAAGTAGATAATTATGTTTAGATATAGATAGACTTTCTTACCTAGAATACCTAGGGAATGAAATCTATAAATAAAGCCTTAGAGGCTGGTTTTTAATCATTCAATTTCAGAGACAATTAGTTACACATAGAGAGAGAATGAGAAGAGGTTGTAAGTTTGAGTTTATTTAATGCAAGTTAGTTCTTTTTCATCAAAGATGTCTACGATTGCGATGAAGAGCGAGTAGTCCACCCACTTCTGGGGCTGGGGTGAGCCCGACGGTGGCCATGTAAGGTGATGGGGTAAAGGTATAATCTTTTTATGCAATTCATCTTCTATCCCTATGAGCATGATTCTTTTGCGAGAGTTGAAGGTGATCCTTGTTTGTGTTATTGAAGTGAAAGTGATCTTAATGCAACTTGGATTAATTATGTGAAAAAGGGTTAGTAACAATTAGGGTTTATGCGAAAGCCTCTATATTCCTGTTTGTTAATAACGAAAGTTATTTGATGGAAAGCATGATCTTTTATGCCTTTATGTGTTATTTTGCATGGTTATCGTTGTGGTGTTGATACCCTGGCTTTGGAAGTATTTTATTTTATTGATTTACTTCACCGAAATATGTGATTATGTGTTCGAAAGTTTGCAATTTAAGTTTTTGTCTTTGTCGATCTCGGGGAAAGTTCTTTTCGATATCGAGTTGGATGTACTAGATATCGAGGAGGGATTTACTCGATACTTGTCTTTTCTGAGTTTCTGCTGTCTGTTGTCGATTTGAGTTTCTGTTGATCGACATAGCTTTTTTCGATATCGAGTTACTGTTGTCGATATCGACTAGCTTCTGTGTTTGCTTTATTTTCTGCTTTTCTTTGTTATTTCTGTCTTTCTGCTTTTCTGCCTGTGAGATTTACAGCTACCTGAGATCCGCTGACACGCTTCCTCGAGGATCGATCCTGGCTTCCCACTACTGCATAGGGAGGGAGTCTTGTAATCACTTGCAAGGGACGAAATCTGGTTTGCTTAGATTTATTTATATTTTATTGCAAGTGTCAATTCCCTCCTTACAACAAATTGGCGTTGTTGCCGGGGAAGCAATCATTCGTGCCTAAGGTATTCGTATCTCACTTTTCTCTTGAGTTACTTTGCAGGTATATGCGCCGTTCTGGTCGAACCCTGAGTTTGACGCCTTAGACGAAACGGAGCGCCTTATACACATCCAAGCTAAACTCAAAAGAGCCATGGCGGTTGCAGAGACACAAGTACAACTAATTGAGAGGCTTATGAAGGAACTAGCTGCTAAAGATACTGCTCTCACCGATGAGAGAGCACACTACAAGGGAAGCTGAACGTGCGAGGCTATTGCAAGATGAGCTTGCCCCATACCCAACAACTGCAGAGGATTACATGCACCCGACGCTCATAGTGCCTGAATCGGTCATTCTAATCCCTGAAAAGAACTATGAAATTCGCACTCCTTTCCTTATCGAAATACAAAATAATGCTTTCTTTGGTAGATTTAATGAATGCCCTCTTCAGCATATTACAAACGTTACTGACATGTGTCGTACTCTTGCTGAAGGTACCACCTTGGAGTACATCTTGATGTAGGCCTTTCGTTGGTCCCTATCTGGGCCAGCACTGAAAAGGCTTGAAGGGCTTAAACCGCGATCCCTCATGACATGGGCTGAAGTGAAGCAGGAATTCCTCAACAAGTTCTTTCCTCCTGCAAAGACAGCACTCCTCCGTCAGAAGATCACATCTTTCAAACAGAAGCCTGGGGAACCGCTGGCAAAGGCTTGGGAAAGATATAAAGATCTGCTGCGATCATGCCCTACACATGGACAGCAACCCTACGTAGTTCAAGATATCTTCTTCAATTCTCTGGACTTGGCTGCAAAGGATAGAATCAACACATACACTCACTATGAGTATCTGTCAATGCCGCCTACTGACGCATGGGCTGCTCTCGATAAGCTGACCAACTATGATAACAAGTATGGAACTCCAACCAACTATGAAGAGAATCCCTACGCCAGGCCAGCACCGTCCATGCCCCTCTATGAGCCCTCTAAGGAGATTGACCCAGATGTCAAGGAATAGTACTATAAAGATCAGGATCGCAAGCTCCTTAAACAAGTAAAGTATCTTTCTGTAAACCAGCCTTGCATTGAATGCGGATCACAGAGGCACACCACTATTGAGTGCCCACACACAGAGCAAGTCAGGCTGGCAGAATACCATGAAGAGGCAGCTTACGCAGGGGGTCCAATCGCTACATGGGGGACCAAAGGTTCCAACAACCACAATGGAACCAAGGTGCCCCTAGGTACCCCCCACCCTATAGAGCTCCAGGACATCCGGAAAGGGACCAGAAGAGGGATGATCTACAGACCGTCCTAGAGGAAATCCGGAGAAATCATTCAGACACCAAACAATCCTTCAACTCAGTCTACACTCATATTCAAGGTGTCAACTCTAGGCTTGGGGAGATTGATATATGGCGGAAATCAGTTGATATACAGATTGGCCAGCTAGCAGCAGGAATCCCCAAACAGTCAGGTTCTCTCCCTGGATCATCAGAACCAAATCCTAAGGGGAAGACTGGACATATCGCTGCTGTAAAACTCAAAAGCGGCCATCAACTACAAGAGCCAGAGGTCGGAAAGCAGCAAAACGAAGGAGAACAACAACTCGATATTGACCAGACCTTGGTCGATATCGACAAAAAGCCACTCGATATCGAGGAAGGTTTACTCGATATCGACGACAAAGTGGGCCAACCTTCGTCTGCACAGCATATCAACTCGACAACAAGGAAGCTAGTCGATATCGAGGAAGAACTGGTCGATATCGAGGAGACCCAAGTCGAGATCAAGAAAGCTGCAGCACCTCCGACATCTGTTCTGGCTCCGAATCAGAAAAAGAAGCTGCCCTTCCCAACAAAATCTCCAAAGGACCCAGCAGAGAAGAAATTTCAGCGCTTCATCAAGATGCTTCAAAAACTCAATGTCACCATACACTTCACAGAAGCTCTCAATGAAATGCCATCCTATGTCAAGTTCCTGAAGAAGATTCTAAGCAAGAAGAGATCAATGGCTGAAATTACATAGGAGTGCAGCCATTTGGACGTACTTGAGAAGAGGCAAGATCCAGGTAAGTTTGCTATAACCATTGGATTTGGTCAACATAAAATTAATGCTTTGTGTGATCTTGGAGCTAGTGTGAGTATAATGCCTCTAACGATATGGTCCAAGATTAAGATAGGTGTCCTAGAGCTTTGGATGCTAGACTTTATATGGCCAACAACACGGTGGTCATTCCAACATGCATGGTGGACAATGTGCCAGTGCAAGTAGGTAAGTTCTTTGTCACTGCTGATTTCTTAATTGTTGATATGGCGGAGGACCCTGCTTGTCCAATTATTCTAGGAAGGCCCTTCTTGGCGACGGTGGATGCCAACATAAGCGTCAGGAAGGGAGTGCTCACTTTCAACATCAGCGATGAGGTAATGAGTATTCCTTTAATAAAACTGAAAGGCATACAGGTCCAATGGAAGAGGTAAAATCTATCTCAGCTGGTTACATCACATGTGGGGAGCCTAAGGTAAGAAATATGACTCCTGAAGAGCAGGAAAAGAGGGATATGGAAGCCCAGGTGGAGAAGATCATGGCCATCCTGAACGAAGAATCAGGGAATCCACTCGACACAAAAAAAGGTACGTCGATTTGGACTAACTATTTTTCAGATGCCTTGACAGGATCCAAGTATGGGGTCGAAGTCCGACAAAATTCCTCGACATCGAGTAATTTAGTCGATATCGACCAAAATCAGAAGCCTCCACCAGCACCAGCATCGTCGAGCAGCCAACCTGAAGCAACAGACTCCTCGATATCGAGTAAACTACTCGATATCGACCAAAAGCTCGTTGCCCTCACTTCTCCTCCCTCGGCCAGCACCCCACCATACGAGCTGAACAACTCGATATCGACCAACACCCACCTTCCTCGACTCCAGAAACCGCGAGCAGCAACCCACTAGGAGCAGATACTTCCTCGATATCGAGTACTATTACTCGAGATCGACCAAACACAGTGGCTCGCGAATCCGTTTCTGCAAAGGTAAGCCAAGGTATGAATCTTTCTTCTTCTATTTCCATTAAAGATCTATCTATACATGGGAGAGGTCTGCCTTGGTATGTGCTCTTATGTAGGATTTCCAATGATGAGCCTAAGGAATATGAAGTTGGAGACAAACTCTATGTTTCCAAATCCAAAAATCATTGGTTTCCTAACAAATTCAACAAGAAGAGGATGGGACCTTTTGTGGTGAACAAGATCCATTCTGGAGGATTACAGCTGATGGACAAGAATGGAGTCCTATTTGAAGCCCAAGCTACATGGGCCCTGCAAATGCCACCTTGAGCTTAATGGAGAAAGTCGGCCTAGCGACTATAAAATCTAGAGCTTGTACCTAGACATTTACTTTTTGGGACTTTTTTGGACATTGTTGCCTTTTGTTTGTTTTTGGTATTTGAACTGTTGGTTTTTCTATTGTGGGTATATGTCTTCTATATTTTTCAGGTCTATGGGATAGAAGCAAGCTATATTTGGACTCGGCCCAGGCATATTTTGAAGCCATGCACACCTGTCTAACGAGTTTCTTTCCTTACCCTTATTTTTACACAGTGAGGACACTGTAATGTTTAAGTATGGGGTGGGGGAAGGGCTTACTTTATGCATATTTGCCATATTTGACATTTTGTGTGCATATTTTTTTAGTTTATTTCTTGAATTGCTTATACATTGCTATTTTGGAAATCGTTATTAATTTATGTGCTTACGTGCATGTTTTCCAAAGTTTTGAAAAATGACCCCCATTGAAATTTTTTGATAAATGTCATGGAAGCTTATATTGAACTCGACGATGCAAAATTGGATTCATTAGAGATATAGCATGAAATTGCCTAGTAAAGGTAAGTCACAATGAAGTGCATATTTTCTTGAAAACCATGAAAGGAGGTAAAATTTGATATTGCTTTTGACATGTTGCATAATAAGAGGATGGAGGACTTTATATTTCCATATAATGCTCATATTGTTATTATCCTAGCCTTACCTATGCATATGCATCACAAAAGCCATATTATGCCTCATTTCATATATTGCTCCACATGTTCTAAATATTGCCATTCTTTACCTTATTTCCTATCCGGGGATTATGTTGAGAATGATGTTACATTATGGAGATTATTATATGGTGTTTGTGCTGTTATTAATATTATTGGAGTTTGGTAGGAAATTGTTTGAAAAATATGGAAAATTTAATGAGTGAGAAAAAATCCAATCACCTCAGGAGATAAAGGTAGATTGGCCCTGCTTGCTAAGATAATAGTTTGGTGAGATGGGACACATTGTGAGGAGTCCAAAACACTAAGTATCCGGGGCCATTAATGACACCCATGTTTGTGACTCGCGAGAAGGCAATGCTGAGGTTAGAGAGGTAAAAGCATTATTGTTGAGAAAAAGCATTATGAAAGGTGATGATTCTTATGAAAAAGGAATGTGGTTGAGAAAGTTTGGAAATACTCCATTTCCCCGGATCATTAGCACCACATTGCCAAATACTGCCCACCTTTAGCCTTTTACCAATCTACTCCTTATCTGAGCTTAAATTAAAGTTCTCTTGATTATTAATGCTTTGTCACACGAATGAATTGTTTTTGCATAACCCTCCTTTTATGAGTAGATGTTGCTCTTAAAATTACACATGCATGGATCTGTGACACTAGTACCTTTTCGATGATGGTAATTGACTGTAGGGACATATGACAATGAATCTAAGATGTTGAGAGTTTTGATTCCTTCACCTGAATGATAAATAAAAGTATTGCTTGAGGACAAGCAAGCTTAAGTATGAGGTGTTTGTTGTGAGCTAAATCTGCCATGTTTTACAGTAACTTTTATATCGTTTTCTGCATACATTTCATGCATTTGGGCTAGAATAGTACAGAATCTATGTAGTTTATGTTTATTTGCCAAATTATGGAATCTACACCAGTTCCTGTTTAAATCTGTAGAATTCGAGGTAATTTACAGCAGTTTTGAGAAAGGTTGGAAAAGCTCGGAAATCAGCTACAGAAGTCCAAGGTCAAAGAACGACGAAACCAGGACAAACCAAGCTGGAGCCCATAGTTACTCGATATCAAGTTCATTTACTCGATATCGACAAAGGATGTCCGAGCAGTGCTGGTCGAGTAGAGAGTGATCGGGGAGCTGAGAGCCAGAACCAACCCGACTTCACAAGTTTACTCGATATCGAGTAAACAACTCGATATCGACAAGATCAGCCGCGCCAGTCCGAGCCAATGTCGGGGAAGAGTACTCGACCAAGCCCAGCAGCGCAGAAGTCAACACAAGCTTACTCGATATCGACTAAAGTTGTCGATATCGAGGACCCCAGATCACCTGACCGAGCCTAATCGAGCAGTAGTAACCCGACATGCCGAGCCAGTCGTAGTCGATGAGACACTTTACTCGATATCGAGTAGTTCTTGTCGATATCGAGGAGATCTTTCTGGAGACACGTTACATGGTGAGCTTTCCGACGTGGTTTTTGGTTTCTTGGGGCCGAAGGAGTCCTAGTTTGCCGAGGATCTATCCACATCTATCAAGGCATATCAAGATCTATCAACACAAGAAGAGATTTACCTATTTTAGATATAATTTCCCTTTTTGATTTAATTCCTTTATTCCATTTGTTTATCTTAAAGCAAGTAGATAATTAGATTTAGATATAGATAGACTTTCTGATGCAGATCAAGATGACCTTTTTTGGGTCAAACAATGATCTTGATCCAGGGGAGCTCTCAAGACCGATTCGAGGGTTATTGATGGCGAAGAGTGTCATCCTCAAAAGGAGGAACAAGGCTCGACCATGGAACAAGGTTCAAAGGAGCAAGGTGAGCTAATGTTCAAGTTTGAGTTCGTTCTTAATGGGTTGACAGCATATCGACGTCTCAGTAAAATGGGTCGTTCGGAGTCCATATTTATCGGATGAGGTCGTACCATACCTTGTTGGAACGAGGACGAAAAGATGTACAACTTTTCCTGTTGAAGGTTTCTCCATAATCGACTTCGAGAATGGCCGAAATTCATCATCTTTACAGCTGTCACTGTTTGGACGAATTTCCACATATTTATTTAGTTAATTTTCTATCCTTAGTTAGTTTTACAGAGTTCCTGGTCACCCTCACAGAGAAGGAAAAAAAGATGACCTGCAGCTGATACTTGAGGAGATGCGGAGGAACCATGCAGAAAGAAAACATTCCATCAATTCCATCCATACATAGCTACACGACGTCAACTCAAGACTTGGGGAAATTGAGATCTGGCGGAAATCTATGGAAACACAGATTGATCAACTGGAAACATCAGTCCCAAAGCAATCAAGCACGCTCCCCAGATCTTCTGAACCAAATCCTAAGGGCAAAATGCGGGGCAAGTAGTTGCAATGAATCTAAGGAGTGGGCGTAAGATGCAAACGCCAGACCAACACGCGAAGCAGAATGATGTTTCAGAGTACTCGACGTCGAGTAAGCCAATCGACGTCGACCAGACCCTACTCGACATCGGCAACCCTTTACTCGAGGACCCTCTAGTCAACGTCGACCAACATTTTGCCCCTGTCGACCACACTCATGCACTTCAGAGGAAGAAAACGCTGACATTCCCAACAAAATCTCCAAAGGATCCAGCAGAGAAGAAGTTTCAGCATTTCATAAAGATGCTTCAAAGGCTAAATGTCACAATCCCTTTCAAAAAAGCTCTTAATGAGATGACATCATATGTAAAGTTCCTCAAGGAGATCTTAAGCAAGAAGCGGTCAATGGCTGAGATCGCAAAGGAGTGCAACCAGATGGACGTTCTAGAGAAAATGCCAGATCCAAGTAAGTTTGCTATAACCATTGGATTTGGTCAATACAAATTTAATGCTTTATGTGACTTGGGAGCCATTGTCAGTATAATGCCTTTATTAATCTGGTGCAAGATTAAGATAGGTGCTTTAGAGCCTGTGGATGCAAAACTATACATGGCGAACAACACGGTGGTCATCCCAACAGGCATGGTGGACAATGTACAAGTATAAGTAGGTAAGTTCTTTGTCCCTGCTGACTTCTTAGTTATTGATGTGGCAGAGGACTAATGTCCATGTTTTGTGTCATGTTTTATATTAACTTTTATATCGATTTCTGCATGCATTTCAGACATTTGGGTTAGAATAGTACATAATCTATGTAGTTTATGCTTATTTGCAAAATTATGGAGTCTACACTAGTTTTTGTTTAATTTCGCAGAAATCGGATGCACTTTGGAGCTTAAAGGAAAGTCATGAAGAAGCTCAGAATGGCGCAGCTGAAGGAAAGCCCATTTTTCGCCATTCATCATTTTGAATCAAGTTCTGAGGTCTTCATGAGAGTTGTGGCCCTCTAAAAGAGCTTTTCAACGCATGCTCATATGCGTCAATCCGACAAATGAGGACTCGGGAAATTGCATTTCAAGAACAGAGTAGAATGCTGAGAGCTATCACGTTAACTCGACGTCGACCAAATTGGTCAAAGTCGGCCAAACCAGAAACTCAACTCAAGTCTGACGAGGAGAAGAGAACTCGAGGAGATGTGAAGAGAAGGCAACTTTACTCGACGTCGACCAAGACAAAAATCGAGCAGGGATCCGGAATCGACCAAGCCAGCTGAAGAAGGAAGGAAGAAGTCGATATCGACTTGACTTAGTCGATATCGAGTAAAATTTGGTCGATTTTCACTCTGGAGGCCGGAATCGAGTTGCTGAAGCTGAAGCCGAGAAATGTTGGTCGATATCGAGTAGACCTACTAGATATCGAGTTGACCACCAGTGCCCGATTTCGAGCTAGTCCGAGTCTTGTTAAGGTTCTATCCCGACTCCGATTGAGATATTTCCGAGAGAAGATTCCCAACACATGAAGATTTAGATATTTTTATCTTTTTATCTTTTTATCTATCCTAAGGGTTGAACAATTAATTACCCTGGGATTTATCTAGTTTTACTTATTTAGATATATTTATTTCCTAGTAGAATTATATCTTTTATGATAGATAGAGATATAGATAGAATTTCCTTCCTTGATTAGCAAGGATTGGAAGCGTATAAATAAAGCCCATGGGACTAGTTTTTAGTCATTCAATTTCAGAAGGAGAGAAGTAAGTAGAGAGTAGAGAAAGAAAGAGAGGCCGAGTGGAGCAAGGGGAGCGAAAGTGATCTGCCTTTGTTCGGTTTGTACTTTCTTCAATTTGGTTTAATGCAAGTAGTTTCTTTTCAATCAACGATGTCTGCGATTATGATGAAGAGCGAGTAGTCCGCCCACTTCTAGGGTCGGGGTGAGCCCGACGATAGCCATGCGTGTTTGAGGTAAAGATCCGACCTTTATTATGTTTTGAGCATCTACTACCTTTTATGTGTTTATTACCTATTCAATAGAGATCCATGCTAACAACTTGGATTATAAACATAAAATCGGTAGATATAATTAGGGTTACTTGAAAGAGTTGATTAATTGTTGGAAAAGGCGAAAACTTGATCCTTCGATACGATTTGCATGAATATCGTTATTTATCTTGCCTTATACATGTTTGGTTATTGTTGTTGCAAACCCCGATCTTGGAAGTTTTCTTTTACATATTTTATTTAGAATTCCATAAAGCATTGTTCTTTATTTTACTTTATTATTTCTAGTCGATTTTGACCACCCTTTGGTCGACGTCAACTACTGATTCTCGATCAAGCAAAGATCGTTATCGCTTCTGTCTCTGCAGCCAACTCGATATCGAGAAACTTCCTCGACTACGCCCAGTTCCTCGACGTCGAGCAAACAACTCGAGAACGACCAACACACCAGAGTCTTCTGCTTGATCGGATTGGACTTGCTTGGCCCCTTTCGGCTAACCCCTAGTCGAGGTCGAGTACCCAGAAGATGAGTTCTGCTCGTGAGATTCTTCCGCTGACATGCTTCCTCGTGGATCGATCCTGACTTCCTGTTGCTACATCAGGAGGAGGTCTTGTAATCATTTGCGTGGGCATAATCGGGTTTGATTTATTTTATTATATTTTGAACTCGATTTCCTCTTACAATAAATTGGCCCCGTTGCCGAGGAAGCAATCATTCGCGCCTTAGGTAGTTAGATATCACGTTTTCCTTTAAGTTTTGATTTTGTAGGTGTATGTGCCGTTCTAGTCAACCACCTAAGTTTGACGCCTTAGACGATCCGGAACATCTTATACACATCCATTCTAGACTGAAAAGGATCATGGCGACTGCCGAAACACAAGCTGAGATGATTGAGAGGCTTCAGAGGGAACTAGCCACCAACAACCTTGCCCTCACCGTTGAGAGAGAACGCACCGAGCAGGAAGCTGAGCGAAGGAGGAAAACAGAAGCTGAGCTTGCCCAATACCCTACCACTACAGAGCATTACATGCACCCGACTCTTGTTGTGCCTGAATCGGCCATTCTAATCCCTGAAAATAATTTTGAAATTCGCACTCCTTTCATGATTGAGATTAAAAATAATGCCTTTTACGGAAGGTTTAATGAATGTCCTCTTGAACATATTACCAATTTTTCTGATATGTGTTATACTCTTGCTGATGGTACCACTTTGGAATATGTCAAGATCAAAGCTTTTCGATGGTCTTTTACCGGTCTAGCATTGAAGTGGCTTGAATGAATGACTCCACGATCCCTCACGACATGGTCTGAAGTAAAGTAAGCCTTTCTGAATAAATTCTTGCCTCCTGCCAAGACAGCGATCCTCCTCCAGAAGATTACAGCTTTCAAGCAAAGGCCTGGGGAGCTGCTAGCAAAAGCATGGGATCGATACAAGGATCTACTGCGATCCTGCCATACACATGGGCAGCCACCCTATGCCATTTAGGAGATCTTCTTCAATTCTCTTGATCTGGCCGCTAAAGATAGGATCAACCAGTATACTCATTATGAGTATTTGACGATGCCACCAGCTGACGCATGGGCTACCCTCGACAAGCTTACCAACTTCGACAATAAATATGGGGCTTCGATAAACTATGATGAGAATGCATATGCCAGGCTACCCTCGACAAGCTTACCAACTTCGACGTCGACTGTTGATTCTCGATCAAGCAAAGATCGCTGTCGCTTATGTATCTGCAGCCAACTCGATATCGAGTAACTTCCTCAACTACGACCAGTTCCTCGACGTCGAGCAAACAACTCGAGATCGACCAACACCAGATTCTTCTTCTTGATCAGATTCGACTTGCCTGGCCCCTGTCGACTAACCCCTATTCGAGGTCGAGCACCCTGAAGACGAGTTCTGCTCGTGAGATTATTCCGTTGCCTATGATCCGCTGATACGCTTCCTCGTGGATCGATCCTGACTTTCTGTTGCTACATCAGAAGGAGGTCTTGTAATCATTTGCGTGGGCATAATCCGGTTTGATTTATTTTATTGTATTTTGAACTTCATTTCCTCCTACAACAAATTGGCGCTGTTGCCGAGGAAGCAATCATTCGCGCCTTAGGTAGTTAGATCTAACGTTTTCCTTTAAGTTTTGATTTTGCAGGTTTATCCGCCGTTCTGGTCAAGCACCTGAGTTTGACGCTTTGGACGATCCGGAACGTCTTATACACATCCATTCTAGAGTGAAAAGGATCATGGCGTCTGCTGAAACACAAGCTGAGATGATTGAGAGGCTTCAGAGAGAACTAGCCCCTAACATCCTTGCCCTCACCGCTGAGAGAGAACGCACTGAGCAACAAGCTAAGCGAAGGAGGCAAACAAAAGCTGAGCTTGCCCAATACCCTACCACTACAGAGGATTACATGCACCTGACTCTTGTCGTGCCTGAATCGGCCATTCTAATCCCTGAAAATAATTTTGAAATTCGCACTCCTTTCCTGATTGAGATTAAAAATAATGCCTTTTACGGAAGGTTTAATGAATGTCCTCTTGAACATATTACCAATTTTTCTGATATGGTTCATACTCTTACTGATGGTACCACTTTGGAATATGTCAAGATCAAAGCTTTTCTATGGTCTCTTGCCGGTCCAGCATTGAAGTGGCTTGAAGGACTGACTCCACAATCCCTCACGACATGGTCTGAAGTAAAGCAAGCCTTTCTGAATAAATTATTTCCTCCTCCCAAGATAGCAATCCTACGCCAGAAGATTACAACTTTCAAGCAGAGGCCTGGGGAGCCGCTAACAAAAGCATGGGATCAATACAAGGATCTACTGCGATCCTGCCCTACACATGGGCAGCCACCCTATGTCGTTCAGGAGATCTTCTTCAATTCTCTTGATCTGGCCTCTAAAGATAGGATTAACCAGTATACTCATTATTTGTATCTGACGATGCCACCAGCTGACGCATGGGCTACCCTCGACAAGCTTACCAACCTCGACAATAAATATGGGGCTTCGACAAACTATGATGAGAATGCCTATGCCAGGCTACCCTCGACAAGCTTACCAACTTCGACGTGGACTATTGATTCTCGATCAAGCAAAGATCGCCGTCGCTTCTGTCTCTGCAGCCAACTCGATATCGGGCAACTTCCTCGACTACGACCAGTTCCTCGACATCGAGCAAACAACTCGAGATCGACCATCACACCAGAGTCTTCTACTTGATCGGATTCGACTTGCCTGGCCCCTGTCGACTAACCCCTAGTCGAGGTCAAGCACCCTGAAGACGAGTTCTGCTCGTGAGATTATTCCGTAGCCTATGATCCGTTGATACGCTTCCTTGTGGATCAAGCCTGACTTCCTGTTGCTACATCAGAAGGAGGTCTTGTAATCATTTGCGTGGGCATAATCCGGTTTGATTTATTTTATTATATTTTGAACTCGATTTCCTCCTACAACAAGGACCCTGCTTGTCCAATCATTCTAAGAAGATTCTTCTTGGCGACGGTGGATGCCAACATAAGCGTACGGAAAGGAGTGCTCACTTTCAACATCACCGATGAGGTAATTGAGTATTCCTTTAATAAAATTGAAAGGCATATAGGTCACATGGAAGGGGTAAAGTCAATCTCAGCCAGGTACATTACTTCCGGGGTGCCTAAAGTAAGAAATATGACCCCCAAGGAGCTGGAGAAGAGGGACATGGAATCAGAGGTGGAGAAGATCATGACCATCCTGAGCAAAGAGACAGAAAATCTACTTGACATCGACCAAGGTAATTCGACGTCGACTAACTTTTTTTTGGATGCTTTGCCAGGTCTTAAGTATGGGGTCGATGTCGACCAAAAGTACTTGATGTCGAATAATCTAGTCGACATCGACCAGATCCCGAGCCCACCCCCGACTGCAGCACCATCGAGTAAGCCACCCGAGGCCGAGCAGTACTCGACGTTGAGTAGACTACTCGACGTCGATCAGCACCCTTCAACAAGCAACCCGCCCTAGCCAGAAACCCGCCCTAGCCAGAAAAGTACTCGACGTCGAGTACCTTACTCGACATCTACCAGACACATGGGTCCCCGACTTCACCTCTCTCGACCAGCAATCCATCAGACGCAACACAGTCCTCGACGTCAAGTAGATCTCGAGGCCTCGAAAGCTTATTTCGCAACGGTAAGCCAAGGTATGGACATCTCTTCTCCTATTTCAATTAAAGATTTATCTATACATGGGAGAGGTTTGCCTTGATATGTGCGATTGTGCAGGGTTTCCAATGATGAGCCTAAGGAATGTAAATTGGAGACAAGGTCTATGTCGCTAAATCAAAAGATCATTGGTTTTCCAACAAATTCAACAAGAAGAAGATGGGACCATTCACAGTGAACAAGACCCATTCAGGAGGACTGCAGCTAATGGACAAAAATGAAGTCATGTTTGAATCCCAACCTACATGGGCCCTGCAAATGCCACCTTGAGCTTAACGGATAAAGTCGGCGTAGCGACTATAAAGTCTAGAGCTTGTAAATAAAAAACTTATTTTTTGAATTTTTGGACATTGGTTTTTTGTTTTTGGGTTTTTGACTTTATTTTTAAGTTTTTCTATTGTGGATATTTTCCGTCTAACGAATCTTGTAGGCATGAAAAAAGTTGCAGAAGTACTCGACGTCGAGTACTCCACTCGACGTCGACTACCCCCATCAAGCAAAACGACTTGTGATCGAGGAAGGACCACCCTGGAGGCTTCACTGTACTCAAAGTCGAATAACTGTAGTCGAAGTCGACCACATCTCCTCAATACCGACCACCTTCACTCGATGTCGACTACATCTGCAACATTGCAACACTCGATTCCGACGTTCTGCACAGTTGTCTAGTGAGTCTCTTTCTTTACCCTTGTTTTTATACAGTGAGGATACTGTAATGTTGAAGTTTGGGGTGGGGGAAGGGGTTACTTTGTCCATATTTGATTTTATTTAACCATATGTGTGCATATTTAGAGTTTATTTCTTGAATTGCTTATACATAGCTACATTGGATTTCATATTTGATTTATATGCTTATATGCATGTTTTCCAAAGTCTATAAAAAATCACCCCCATTCAAATTTTTTTATTAGTGTCATGGAAGCTTAAATTGAACTCGACGATGCAAAATTGGATTCATTAGAGATATAACATAAAATTGCCTAGTAAAGCGAAGTCACAATGAAGTGGATTATTTTCTTGAAAACCATGAAATGAGGTAAAATTTGATGTTGCTTTTGACATGTTGCATGATAAGAGGATGGAGGACTTTATATTTTCCATATAATGCTCATATGTTTATATTCCTCATCCATACCTATGCTTATTCATCACAAAAGTCATATTTATGCCTTATTTCATATATTGCTCCACATGATTTAAATATTGCCCATTCTTTACCTTATTTTCATCCGGGGATTATGTTGAGAATGATGTCACATTGTGGATATTATTATATGGATGTTGTGTTGTTATTATCATTATTGGAGTTTGGCAGAAAAGTTTGAAAAATTATGGAAAATTTAATAAGTGAAAGAAAATCCGGTTACCTTAGGAGATAAAGGTAGATCGACCCTGCCTGCGTTGAGATAATAGTTTCGTAGGATGGGACACTAAGGTGAGGAGTCCAAAGCACTAAGTATTCGGGGCCATTCATGACACCCAAGTTTGCGACTCGCGAGAACGCAGTGCTAAGGTTACAGAGGTAAAAGCATAATATTGAAAAAAGCATTGAGCGATGAGAGAAAGGTGAGAAACCAAAGGATGAAAGAATGTGGTATGAAAGTTTGGAAAGTACTCCATTTCCCCGGATTATCAAGCACCACATGGCCAAATACATCACACCTTTAGCCTTTTACCAATCTACTCCTTATTGAGCTTAAATTAAAGTCCTCTTAATTATTAATGCTTTGTCACAAATGAATTGTTTTTGCATAACCCTTCTTTTGTGAGTAAATGTTGCTTTTATTCACCGGCATGGATTTGTGACATTAGTACCTTTTCGAGGATTGCAATTGATTGCAGGGATATATGGCAATGGATCTAATATGTTGAGAGTTTTGATTTCTTCCTATGACCAATAAAAGTATTGCTTGAGGACAAGCAAGCTTAAATATGGAGTGATTCTTGTGAGCCTAATTCACCATGTTTTACACTTACTTTTATATCGATTTCTGCATGCATTTCATACATTTGGGTTAAAGTAACACAAAATCTATGTAGTTTATGCTTATTTTCCAATTATGGAGGTCTACATTAGTTTCTGTTTAATTTCGCATAAATCGGACGCACTTTGGAGCTTAAAGGAAAGTCATGAAGAAGTTAAGGATGGTGCATCTGGAGAAAACTCCATTTTTCACCATTCATCGTTCTGAATCAAGTTCTGGTGTCTTCATGAGAGTTTTAGCCCTCGAAAAGAGTTTTCCAATGCATGCACATATGCATCAATTAGACGAACAAGGACTCAGAAAAGTGCGTTTTAAGAACATAGCAGAATTCTGAGAGCTGACAATTCTACTCGACGTCGACCACTTCTAGTCGAAGTCGAGTACTCCGGAGCCCAGAATTCCACACGAAGTCGAGCAGAGCTACTCGAAGTCGAGCAGAGCTACTCGAAGTCGAGGACACACGTCGAGTCCAAAAGGTGCCGGAGATCGAGTGCAATCCGAGGGGAGAAAACTTCTAGTCAAACTCGAGTAATTCTACCCGAAGTCGAGTACCCCAGTCCGAGTCCGAGATCGAGTTGTGTCCGAGAAGATAGAGTGCTTGCCAGAGAAGATATGTGGAATTATATCCATCCACATAAAGATCTATCAAGTCAAGAAGCATTTATCCACAAATAGCTTTATTTCCTTATAGATTTATTTCTTTTAATTCCAAGTTTTATCTTAATGTTTTAGATAGGAAAGTTTTAGATAAAGATATAGTTGTTCTTTCCTATATTAGGGGGAATGAACACTATAAATAAAGCCTTAGGGGCTTAGTTTTAGGCATTCTCATTCAGTTTCAAGTACATTCATAGCGAGTAGAGAGAGAGAGAAAGTTGTGGCCGAGAGAGGTTGGAGAAAGTGAGAGCCGGATTTGGCTTCAATCGGTTGTAAGCTTTCTTTGAGTTATTTAATGCAATTTATTTTCCAGAAATTATTGATGTGTTTATTCATGATGAAGAGCGAGTAGTCACCCAACTTCTAGGGTCGGGGTAAGCCCGACGGCAGCCATGTAAGGTAATGCAAAAAGGTACAATCTTTTGATGCGATTTCGTCTTCTATCCCTATGAGCATGATTCTTTTGCGAAAGTTGAAGGTGATCCTTGTTTGTGTTATTGAAGTGAAAGTGATCTTAATACAACTTGGATTAATTATGTGAAAAAGGATTAGTAACAATTAGGGTTTATACGAAAACCTCTATATTTCTATTTGTTAATAACGAAAGTTATTTGATGAAAAGGCAGGATCTTTTATACCTTATGCCTTATGAATTATTTTATGTGGTTATCGTTGTCGTGTTGAAACCCTGATCTTGGAATTATTTTAGTTTATTGATTTCATTCACCAATTTCGTGTTTGATTTCATTTTAATGTAATTTAAAGTTTCGGTTTTTATTTCTGTCCTACTCAAAATCGACCAAATCAACCCAAAGTCGACTACTACTGTAGTCAAAGTCGAGTAGGGTTAGTCCACATGGAACATCTTTCTTTCGTTTTCATTTCTGTTTGCTTCAGTTTTGCAGTTTCTGTTCGTCTGAGTAGTCGACGTCGAGTACCTTACTCGAAGTCGAGTGATTCCTGAGTCTATTTCGTGCTGACTTTCTGAACTGAAAAAAGCGGGCGCTGACACGCTTCCTCGTGGATCAATACTGACTGCCTTCTACTACAATGGGAGAAAGTCTTATAATTATTTGCTGAGATAGGGAGTCAGTTTGATTTCATATTTTATATTTATTTTCATACTTGATCATCCTCTTACAACAAAAGTGTGGATGGAATTGATGGAATGTTTGCTTTCTGCATGGTTCCTCCGCATCTCCTCAAGTATCAGCTGCAACTAGCCTACAAGTCATCTTTCTTATCTTCCTTGTCAGTGTGACCAGGAGCTCTATAGGGCGGGGGGTCTCGTTGATGCTGGGGCTGGCGATAGTGGCTCCAGTTCTACTGTTGCTAATGCTGCCTTGAGTAGTTTCCCCCCACATACCTCGCCTCTTCGTGGGTTTCAGACATGAGTATTTAATCTCCATGTGGGCACGCAGTAGTGTTGTGCCTCACAGAACCACATTCCAAACAAGGTTTATCTTTAGAAAGGAATTTAACTTATTTGGTAAGGCGACGAACATGATCGTTGTGGAACTGGTCCTTGACGTCCGGATCAATCTTTTTAGGTGGCACATATAGAGGCATAAATGGGGCACACATTTCATACCTTTCATCGTCAAAGGCCGCAGAAGTCCCATATGTGTTATCATAGTTTGCCAGCATCTCAAAGGTCTCCAAAGCACGTCGTGGGGTGTACTCAAGATACTTATAAGCGGTGTAGTTATTGACCCGATCCTTAGTAGGCACATCCAGGCAGTTGAAGATGATCTCCTGGATGACATAGGGTGGTTGTCCATGCGTAGCACATGATTTCAGAAGCCTTTTGTAGCGCTCCCAGACTTGTGCTAAATTTTCCCCTGGCTTTTGTTTGAAATTCGTGATCTGTTGTCTGAGAGCAGCTGTCTTTGCAGGAGAAAATAACTTGTTAAGGAACAAGTCCTGTAGTTCGTTCCAAGTTCGAATTGATCATCCTGGAAATCCTTCAAGCCACTGTGAGGCTATTCCTGCAAGGGACCAACGAAAAGCCTTTAGAGAAGTGGTAACATGCTCTAAAGGGCATTCATTGGGCCTTCCCTAAAATTGACTCCTCCTAATTTCAGTAATAAAAGAAGGACGAATTTCATAATTACCAGGGGGAAGAATGATCGGTGATTCTGGAACTTCCAGAGTAGGATGCAGATACTCCTTTGCGTTGGTTGGGACATTCCCAATCTGCACCTCAAGTTCCCTTCTCGCATTGACCTCGCGATCTACCCTTGCTTCCCACCTTTGTTGAGTCTGTGTGTATTCCACCTCTGGTCGGGCGTGTTCTGCTTCTCTTCTGGTTAACTCCTTAATGCGTAGGCGGAGTTGCTCAAGCTCTTGCGCTTGTGTGAGCTAGACCTCATTCACATTGTTGACTTACGACATCCTCCTTAGTCTTTGTCGAAGATGGAAATATCACTCAATTTCGAAAATAGGGTCTATAGGTGTGCGATCAGTTCTTCGCATGCACCTACAAAACAAAAAGAAAAAGAAAAAGAGAGTAAATAGGAACTAAAAATGGCGCGATTTATTGCTTCCCCGGCAGCGGCGCCAATTTATTGTTGTAGGAGGATGTGTCAAGTATGAAATAAATATAAAATATAAAATCAAATTGACTCCCTGTCTCAACTAATAAATACAAGACTTCCTCCCATTGTAATAGAAGGCAGTCAGGATCGATCCACGAGGAAGCGTGTCAGCGCCTGCCTTTTCGGTCCAGAAACTCTCGAAATTGACTCAGGAAGTACTCGATGTCGACTAAGGTCCTCGACGTCGACCACTCAGTCGAACAGAAAATACAAAACAGAACAAAACATAACGCAAAGCGAAGCAAAACTAATCGATCTCGAGTAAGTGTACTCGACGTCGACCAAAATTTAGCCGAAGTCGACTACCTGTTGTCGATGTCGAGTTCACTTTAGAACAAAAACGTAACTTTCGCAAAGGCAGAACACGAAATTGATGGAATAAAATCAATAAACTAAAATACTTCCAAGATCAGGGTTTCAACACCACAACGATAACCATATAAAATAATGCATAAGGTATAAAAGATCAAGCCTTTTCATCAAATAACTGTCGTTATTAACAAATAGGAATATAGAGTCTTTCGCATAAACCTTAATTGTTACTAACTCTTTTTCACATAATTAATCCAAGTTGTATTAAGATCACTTTCTCTTCAATAACACAAACAAGGATCACCTTCAACTTTCGCAAAAGAATCATGCTCATAGGGATAGAAGACGAAATTGTATTAAAAGATTGTACCTTTATCGCATTACCTTACATATATAGCTACCGTCGGGCTCACCCCAACCCTAGAAGTTGGATGAATACTCGCTTCTCATCATAACAAACATCAATATCATAAAAGAAATAACTAATAGCATTAAACAAAAATGAAGAAAGTACAATCCGAACAAAGCCACACAACTTTCGCTTCCTTGCTCCACTCGGCCTTTCTCTCTCTCTCTAGCTCTCGAAACTCTAATTGTGATTTGGATTGGATTGTTGGATGACTAAATGATTCTAAAATCCAGCCCCTAAAGCTTTATTTATAGTGTTCAACCTTAGCTAATGTTGTTAGGAGGAAATCAAGTATGAAATATAATGAAATAGATCAAACCAGATTTAGGCCCACGCAAATAATAACAAGACTCCCTCCAATATAGTAAGAGAAAGGCAGGATCGATCCACGATGAAGTGTGTCAGCGGATCCTAGGTAGCTGTAAATCTCACAGAAAAGCAAACAGAAAAGACAGTAACAAAGACATAAAGACAAAAATAATAAACGAAAGCAAGAACGAATGCAAAGACAGACGTACTCGATCTTGAAAAAAGCTACTCGAGATCGACAAAAACAGTGACGACAGAAACTCAGAAAGCTCAAAAACACAACTCGATCTAGACTAGCCCTACTAAAGATCGACAACAGCCAACTCGATCTCGACCAAATTTCCTCTAGATCGAGTAAAAATAAAAACTTGTAAATTGCGGATTTCGAACACAGAACTCATATTTAAGATGAAATAAACTCAATATATAAAGAACTTCCAGAGCCAGGGTATCAACGCCACAACGATAACCATGCAAAGTAACATATAAAGGAATAAAAGATCATGCTTTCCATCAAATAACTTTCGTTACTAACAAATAGGAATATAGAGGCTTTCGCATAAACCCTAATTGTTACTAACCATTTTCACATAATTAACCCAAGTTGCATTAATATCACTTTCGCTTCAATAATACAAACAAGGATCACCTTAAACTCTCGCAAAAGAATCATGCTCATAGGGATAGAAGACGAATTGCATCAAAAGATTGTACCTTCACCGCATCACCTCACATGGCCACCGTCGGGCTCACCCCAGCCTCAAAAGTGGGTGGACTACTCGCTCTTCATCATCATGAAAGACATTAAATAACAAAAGAAACTAACTTACATTGAATTAAACCAAAGAGAGCTTACAACCAAACAAGCCAAATCCGCTTTCGCCTTTCCACCTTACTTGCCACAAACTCTCTCTCTCTCTCTACTACTACTTGTTATCTCTGCAATTGAATTATGAAAAACCAGCCCCTAAGGCTTTATTTATAGCCTTCTACTCCTTGCTATTCAAGGATAGGATATCTCTATCTACATCTAAAGGCTTTAACATAAATAAATGAAATTAAGGAATTAAATCTAAAAGGAAAATTAAATCTAAAATAGGTAAAATATCTTCCATGTGTGGTAAATCTTCTCCATAGATAAAACTTGATAGTTGTTGATAGATCTCGGCCAAAATTGGATAGAATCGGATCCAAGGACTCCCATTCTGAGTAGGAAAGCAAACCGCGTGACGCAGCTCAGACATGGCGTTCCTCGATCTCGACTAAGCTTCCTCGAGATCGAGTAGAATTGGTCGTCGACTTCGCTTCGCTGGACGTCTCGGGTAGCAGCTGCTCGACCTGCTCGAACAGGTGCGGTGCTGGGTCCTCGAGATCGAGTAGACATGTCGACTTCTGTGTGGCCTGGTGTTTTCGAGTAGCTCCTCGACACGGACTCGGACTGACGCTTCTGGTTTGTCGAGATCGAGTAACTGGGTGCTCAGCGTCTTCCGTCCTCGGCTTCTTGACTTGGCACATCTCCTCGACTCCAGACATGGCGTCAAGGATTTGTAGATCTCGACAAAATTTACTCGAGATCGAGTTGGCTTCCGGGAGTCGGGTTTTCTCTGACTTAGTTTCTCGATCAGTGCTTAGTCGACAAGGCCTGTGCTCGGACACCTGCGTCGAGATCGAGTAAAAGTACTCTAGATCGAGTAAAGCTGGGCTCCTAGCTTGATTCGACTGGTTCCGTTGCTTCTTGGCCTTGGACTTCTGTAGTTGATCTCCGAGCTTTTTCGACCATTCTTAGAACTACTGTAATTTGCCTCGAATTCTGCAAAATTAAACAGAAACTGGTGTAGATTCCATAATTTGGCAAATAAACATAGACTACATAGATTCTGTATTATCCTAGCCAAAATGCATGAAATGTATGCAGAAAACGATATAAAAGTTACTGTAAATCATGGCAGATTCAGCTCACAACAGGTAATCTAGTGAAGAACAATCTATCTATATCTAAAACTTTCTATCTAAATACATAAGATAAAACTTAATGATAAAGGAAATAGATCTATAAGGAAACTAGAACTAATGTGGATAGATCCATCTTGGACTTGATAGATCTTTATGTGGATGGATAGAATTCCACAAATCTTCACTTGCAAGTACTCTATCTTCTCGGATATCCACTTGATCTCGGACTCAAACTAGGACTAGGGTACTCGACTTCGACTAGATATAGTCGACGTCGACTAGGGTATTCTCTTCCTGGGTTGCACTCGAGCTCGGGCACCATCTGGACTCGATGTGTGTACTCGACGTCGACTAGGATTACTCGACGTCGAGTGGCTCTGTGCTCCTCGAGTGGCCTGCTCGACTTCGTGTGAATTTCTTGCTCCGGTGTACTCGACTTCGACTAGGTGTAGTCGACGTTGATTAAAACTATATCGAGTGTTTTTTCTCGTTTCTTGCTCGATTTGTCCTAGTTCATCTACTTCTAGACCTTGGACTTTCTGTAGTTGACTTCGAGCTTTTCATCCTTTCTCCGAATTGCTGTCAAATGCCTCGATTTCTACGAATTTAAACAGAAACTAGTGTAGACTCCATAATTTGGCAAATATGCATAAACTACATAGAATCTGTACTATTCTAACCCAAATGTATGAAATGCTTATAGAAATAGATTTAAAAGTAAATATGAAACAAGGCAAATTAGGCTCACATCAACCGACTTGTGCCAACCGGCTCGACCCACTAGTAGGGAGCAAGGTAAACCTTGGTGACACATGTATGGTGATAAACGAATTTTTTTGTGACAATTTTTTTTACGAGATTCGTGTCACCACCTTTATTAGTGGTGACACCGGTCAATGACTTCGGTGACACAACTTTGGTGACACATGTATGGTACATGGTAAACGATTTTTTTGGTGACAGTTTTTTTTTACGAGATTCGTGTCACCACCTTTATTAATGGTGACACCGGTTAATGACTTTGGTGACACAACATTGGTGACACATGTATGGTGATAAACAATTTTTTTAGTGACAGTTTTTTTTTTCTTACGAGGATCGTGTCACCACCTTTATTAGTGGTGACACCGGTCAATGATTTTGGGGACACATGCACGGCAATAAACAAATTTTTTGGTGACAATTTTTTTACAAGATTCATATCACCACCTTTATTAGTAGTGACACCGGTCAATGACTTTGGTGACACAACTTTGGTGACACATGTCAATTCATGAAAAATAAAAAAGTATAGTGTAATCAAACACACAATATCACCAAAATAAAAAAAACATATAATTTCATGAAAAATATAGTGTAATCAAACACAATATCACCAAAAAATATAGTGTAATCAAGCATTTAAGTGACAAATAAAAAGAACATATAATATGAACGAATAATATAGTGTAATCAAACACAATATGCCAAAAAAACATACAATTTCATGAAAAATATAGTGCAGTCAAGTACAACATCACCGAAAAATATAGTGTAATCAAGAAGTCAAGTGATAAACTCAACACAAAAATATCAAATGTGACAATCTATCGAGCAATACATGTCCTTATCCCTCATAAAACTATGAAAGACGACCTATAAAGGAAACAAACCTAATGAATGACAGATATGTATTATCAAAACGTCCTTATCTTTATTTCTATAGAATCAATGCATACTTGAAGTTTACATTCAACCAAGTACAGTCAAATACTACAGACAAAATAAAAAAGAAATCAAATGTTCATGTATTTTGATTGTCAACACAGTGAAGCTGTTCAACTAACTAGAATTCCAATCTATTCAAACACGAGATCATCAAACAGGCGAACGTAGTTTGTTATCATCATAGGAAACAACCAATTAAAATTTTAATCCACAATATGTCATCAATGGAATTCAAATTCAGATGCAAACACATCAATATATCTCAAGGTCCAAATTTCAGAAATTGAATTAAAATTTCAATCCACAATTTGTCATCAATGGAATTCAAATTCAAATGCAAACACATTAATCTAACTCAAGGTCCAAATTTCATAAATTGAGATAAACGACAATATGAACTCATCGAAACTAGTTTGATTGTATGTTGATGTGGATCGATCTCTCCGTTCATAGTTGCGACTGACCTTAGCCACTCTATAGGACAACTGGCGCCGTCGGCAGCAACCTCCGTCGTTAGAAGAGCAACAGGATCAAAAACCACCGCCTCGGAATCAGTCGCGGGAGTTGGCCGGAGTCACAACGCCAATATTGCCGATCCGCCTCCGATTCTGCACCGAAAGCGCCAGAGATTCTTGCACCACTTGTGATCACATACAATCCGACGTCGGTGATGTCATCTGCTCGGTTGAGAGATTGGGAGAGATGGAGAAGCCTATGGTTGTCGATGGAGAGGCGTGGGCGGAGATCTAGATCTCAGATCTGGAGGAGGAGGGACGAGACAGAGATGACGGAGGAATGAGATCTAGATCTCATATCTGGATGGAGAAGGGGAGTTTTGAGGGCGAGAAGAAGGAGAACCCATGGAAGCCCTTGATTTACAGCGATGAAGCGGATGATGAAGAGAGGGGAGAAGCCCCGTTAATTAATAATAGGAGTAGATTAGGGATTACAAATTGTTTTTTGGACATTTAGCAAAAGGTTGTTTTAGGTGGACTTTTAGCAAAAGGGTTATATGTTGTGGGCCGAATCTGTCATGTTTTATAGTAACTTTTACATAGTTTTCTGCATACATTTCATGCATTTGGGCTAGAATAGTACAGAATCTATGTAGTTTATGGTTATTTGCCAAATTATAGAATCTACACCAGTTTCTGTTCAAATTCGCAGAAATCGAAGCAATTTACAGCAAGTCTGAGAAAAGACAAAAAGCTCGGAAGTCAACTACAGAAGTACAAGGTCAAAGCGACGGAACCAGGAAAAATCAAGCTGGAGACAAGTGTTACTCGATATTGACAAAAGACGTCCGAGCATGCCCTGAGTCGAGGAAGGATGCTAAGTCGAGAAGCCAAAGACTGGACATACCGAGCACCACTTACTCGATATCGAGTAGTTTTCTCGATATCAACAACCCCAGCACCACCTGACCGACCCAGATCGGGGAGCAGCTACTCGAGCAAGCTAGGAGCTGAAGTCGATGACGGCGTTACTCGGTATCGAGTAGTTTACTCGATATCGAGGAGATCTTTTCTGGGCCGCGTTACGCGATGGGCTGTCCGAATCGAGTTAGGCTTGCTTGGGAGCAAAGAAGTCCGAGTTTGCCCGATTCTATCCACATCTATCAAGTTTTATCAAGATCCATCAACTCCATGGAAGATTTACCTACTTTAGATATATTTCCTTTTTGGATTTAATTATTTTATTCCATTATTTAATCTTTAATTAAGTAGATAAAGAGATTTAGACATAGATAGACTTTCTTACCTTGATTAGAAAGGGTTGGAAGCCTATAAATAAAGCCCTAGGGGTTGGATTTTATTCATTCAATTTCAGAGACAATTAGTTACATAGAGAGAGTGTAGAGGAGAGAGCTTGTGGCAAGATAAGTTGGAAAGGCGAAAGCGGATTTGGCTTGTTCGGTTGTAAGCTTTCTTTTTAGTTTATTTAATGCAAAGTTATTTCCTTTTATTATTGATGAGTTTCTTGATAATGAAGAGCGAGTAGTCCACCCACATCTAGGGTCGGGGTGAGCCCGACGGTGGCCTTGTGAGGTGATGCGGTAAAGGTTTGATCTTTTTATGGAATTCATCTTCTATCCCTACGAGCATGATTCTTTTGCGAAAGTTGAAGGTGATCTTTGTTAATGTTATTGACGCGAAAGTGATCTTAATACAACTTGAGTTAATTATCTGAAAAGGGTTAGTAAGAATTAGGGTTTATGCGAAAGCCTCTATATTCCTATTTGTTAATAAAGAAAGTTATTTGATGGAAAGCATGATCTTTTATGCCATTATGTGTTATTTTGCATGGTTATTGTTGTGGTGTTGATACCCTGGCCTTGGAAGTCTTTAGTTTATTGAATTTATTTCGTTGAAAATCTGCGTTCTGTGCTCGAAGGGTTGCATTTTAAGTTTCTGAGTTTGTGGATTTCGAGAAACCTTTTGTCGATATCGAGTAAGTGTTACTCGACATCAAGGAAATCTTGTCGAGATCGAGTTACTTTTGCTGAGTCTTGCTTTCAGTTTGTCGATTCTGAGTTTCTGTTGTCGACGGCTGTAGTCAATATCGAAGACCTTTTAGTCGATATCGAGTAGTTCTGTTGCTTTGCTTTCTTTTCTGCATTTATTTGTTATTTCTGTCTTTCTTTCTGTCTATTACTTCTGTCTGTGAGATGTACATCTACCTGAGATCCGCTAACACGTTTCCTCGTGGATCGATCCTGACTTCCCGCTGCTATATCAGGAGGAGGTCTTGTAATCATTTGCAAGGGACGGAATCTAGTTTGCTTTACTTTATTTATATTTTGAATTGCAATTCTCGATTTTCTCCTACAAAAAATTGACGTCGTTGCCGGGGAAGCAATCATTCGCGCCTTAGGTAGTCAGATCTCACTTTTCTTTTGAGTTACTTCGCAGGTGTATGCGATGTTCTGGTCAACCACTTGAGTTTGACGGCTTAGACAAACCGGAACGCCTTCTACACGTCCACGCTAAACTAAAAAGAGCCATGGCAGTTCCAGAGACACAAGAGCAGATGATTGAGAGGCTTCGGAGGGAACTAGCCGCCAAGGATGTTGTTCTCGCCACTGAGAGAGAAGGAAGGGAACAGGAAGCTGAGCGTGCGAGGAAAGCAGAAGATGAGTTTACCTAATATCCTACCATTGTAGAGGATTACATGTATCTGACTCTCGTCGTGTCTGAATCGACTCTTCAGCATATTACCAATTTTACTGATAGGATCAACACATATACTCATTATGAGTATCTGACAATGCCGACAGCTCACGCATGGGCTGCCCTTGACAAGCTGACCAACTACGACGACAAGTATGGGACTCCAATCAACTATGAGGAGAATCCCTATGCCATGCAAGCACCATCTATGCCTCTCTACGAGCCCTCTAAAGAGATCGACCCAGATGTCAAGGAGCAGTACTACAGAGATCAGAATAGGAAGCTACTCAAGCAAGTAAATTATCTTTCTGTCAACCGGCCATGCATCGAATGCGGATCACATAGGCACACCACTACTGAGTGCCCACACACAAAGGAAGTCAGGCTGGCAGAACACCATGAAGAGGTAGCTTATGCAGGGGTCCCAATCGCAATATGGGGGACCAAAGGTTTCAGCAACCACAATGAAACCAAGGTGTCCCTAGGAACCCCTCGCCTTACAGAGCTCCAGGACATCAAGAAAAGGACCAGAAAAGGGATGACCTACAGACCATCCTAGAGGAAATGCGAAGGAACCATTTAGACACCAAGCAGTCCTTTAACTCAGTCTACACTCAGATACAAGGTGTCAACTCTAGACTTGGGGAAATTGATATATGGCGGAAAACAATGGAGACACAGATTGGCCAGCTAGCAGCAGGCGTCCCCAGACAGTCAAGTTCGCTCCTTAGATCTTCAGAACAAAATCCCAAAGGAAAGAACGGACACATCGCTGTTGTGAAACTCAAAAGCGGTCACCAACTACAAGAGCCAGAGGTCGGAAAGCAGCAGGATGAAGGAGCTGAATAGCAACTTGATATCGACGAGCAGCAAGTCGATGTCGACCAGACTCTGGTCGATATCGAGAAGGGCCAACTCGACATCGAGAACAGAGTGGACCATCCTTCATCTGCACAGCACAGCAACTCGACATCGAGGAACATAGTCGATATCGAGAAGAACCTGGTCGATATCGAGGAGAGTCAAGTCGAGATCGAGAAAACTGCTACACCTCCGACATCTATTCTGGCTCCGAATCAGAAAAAGAAGTTGTCCTTCCCAACAAAATCTCCCAATGACCCAACAGAGAAGAAATTTTAGCGCTTCATCAAGATGCTTTAGAAGCTCAATGTCACCATACCCTTCACATAAGCTCTCAATAAAATGCCGTCCTACGTCAAATTCCTCAGGGAGATTCTAAGCAAGAAGCGGTCATTGGTTGAGATTACAGAGGAGTGCAGCCATATGGACATACTTGAGAAGAGGCCATATCCAGGTAAGTTTGCTATAACCTTTGGATTTGGTCAATATAAATTTAATGCTTTATGTGATCTTGGAGCTAGTGTGAGTATAATGCCTTTAACAATATGGTCCAAGATTAAGATAGGTGCCCTAGAGCCTGTGGATGCTAAGCTATATATGGCCAACAACACGATGGTCATTCCAACATGCATGGTGGACAATGTGCCAGTACAAGTAGGTAAGTTTTTCGCCCCTGCTGATTTCATAGTTATTGATATGATGGAAGACCCTACTTGTCCAATAATTCTAGGAAGGCCCTTCTTGGTGACGGTGAATGCCAACATAATCATAAGGAAGGGAGTACTCACTTTCAACATCAGCGATGAGGTAATTGAGTATTCTTTTACTAAAACTGAAAGACATACAGGTCCAATGGAAGAGGTAAAATATATATCAGCTGGTTACATTACTTGCGGGGAACCTAAGGTAAGAAATATGACTCTTGAAGAGCTGGAAAAGAGGGATATGGAAGCCCAGGTGGAGAAGATTATGGCCACCCTGAATGAAGAAACAGAGAATCCACTCGACACGGACCAAGGTACGTTGATTTGGACTAACTATTTTTCGGATGCCTTGACAGGATGCAAGTATGGGGTTGAAGTCGGAGAAAATTCCTCGACATCGATTAATTTAGTCGACATCGACCAAACTCATAACCCACCACCAGCAGCTCCCTCGTCGATCAGCCAAACAAAAGCTGGGAACTACTCGATATTGAGTAGTTTACTCGATATCGACCAACCATCTCCGTCCCCGACTTCACCTGTATCGACGAGCAAGCCACTGGAAGCAGAGAAAACCTCCTCGATATCGACCAAGCACCACCTTCCTCGATGCCAGCATCCTCGAGCAGCAGGCCACCAGGAGAAGAGAGTTCCTCGATGTCGAGTAATACTGCTCGATATCGAGTAGAACAGGAGATCCCCGAATCCGTTTCTGCGAAGGTAAGACAAGGTATGGATCTTTCTTCTCCGATTTTCATTAAAGATCTATCTATACATGGGAGAGGTTTGCCTTGGTATGTGCGCTTATGTAGGATTTCCAATGATGAGCCTAAGGAGTATGAAGTTGGAGACAAACTTTATGTCTCTAAATCAAAGGATCATTAGTTTCCCAACAAATTCAACAAGAAGAGGATGGGGCCTTTCATGGTGAACAAGCTCCATTCTGGAGGACTGCAGCTGATGGACAAGAATGGAGTCTTATTTGAAGCCCAAGCTACATGGGCCCTGCAAATGCCACCTTGAGCTTAATGGAGAAAGTGGGCCTAGCGACTATAAAATCTAGAGCTTGTAAATAGACATTTATTTTTGGGACTTTTTGGACATTGTTGCTTTTGTTTTTGGTTTTTAACTTTTAGTTTTTCTATTGTGGGTATATGTTTTCTATATTTTTCAGGTGCATGGGGATAGAAGCAAGCTAAATTAGACTCGACCCAGGTATTTACACTCGATATTATGAAGCCATGCACACCTGTCTAGTGAGTTTCTTTCTTTACCCTTTTTTTTTTAAGTGAGCACATTGTAATGTTTAAGTATGGGGTGGGGGAAGAGCTTACTTTGTGCATATTTGATTTATTTGACATCACTTGTGCATTATTTCATAAATTGCTTATACATGGCTATTTTGGAATTCATTATTGATTTATGTGCTTATAGGCATGTTTTCCAAATTTTGAAAAAAATGGACCCCCATTGAAATTTTTTTATTAATGCCATGGAAGCTTTAATTGAACTCGACGATGTAAAATTGAATTCATTAGAGATATAGCATGAAATTGCCTAGTAAAGGGAAGTCACAATAAAGTGCATATTTTTCTGGAAAACCATGAAAGGAGGTAAAATTTGAAATTGCTTTTGACATGTTACATGATAAGAGGATGGAGGACTTTATATTTCCATATAATGCTCATTGTTATAATCCTAGCCTTACCTATGCTTATGCATCACAAAAGCCATATTATTCCTTATTTCAATTATTGCTCCACATGATCTAAATATTGTCCATTCTTTACCTTATTTCCTATTCGGGGATTATGTTGAGAATGATGTTACATTATGGAGATGTTATATGGTGTTTGTGTTATTATTATCATTATTGGAGTTTGGTAGGAAATTGTTTGAAAAATATGGAAAATTTAATGAGTGAAAGAAAATCCGATCACCTCCGGAGATAAAGGTAGATCGACCCTGATCGCTGAGATAATAGTTCAGTGAGATGGGACACCAATGTGAGGAGTTCAAAGCACTAAGTATCCGGGGCCATTCATGACACCCATGTTTGCGACTCGCGAGAAGGCAGTGCTGAGGTTAGAGAGGTAAAAGCATTATTATTGATAAAAGCATTATGAAAGGTAAGACATCAAAGGAAGAAGGAATGTGGAAATTCAGTTTGGAAAGTACTCCATTTCCCCGGATCACTAGCACCACATTGCCAAATATTGCCCACCTTTAGCCTTTTACCAATATACTCCTTATTTGAGCATAAATTAAAAGTCCTCTTGACTATTAATGCTTTGTCACATATGGATTGTTTTTTGCATAACCATCCTTTTGTGAGTAGATGTTGCTTTTTAATTGCACATGCATGGATTTGTGGCATAAAGTACCTTTTCGAGGATGGTAATTAATTGCAGGGACATATGGAAATGAATCTGATATGTTGAGAGTTTTGATTTCTTCCCCTGAATGACAATTAAAAGTATTGCTTGAGGACAAGCAATGGGGTGTTTGTTGTGAGCCGAATCTACCATGTTTTACAGTAACTTTTACATCGTTTTCTACATACATTTCATGCATTTGGGCTAGAATAGTACAAAATCTATGTAGTTTATGCTTATTTTCCAAATTATAGAATCTACACCAGTTTCTGTTCAAATTCGCAAAAATCGAAGCAATTTACAACAGTTTTGAGAAAAGACGAAAAGCTCAGAACTCAACTACAGAAGTACAAGGTCAAAGCAACGGAACCAGGAAAAATCAAGCTGGAGACAAGTGTTACTCGATATCGAGTACTTTTACTTGATATCGACAAAAGACCTCCGAGCATGCCCTGAGTCGAGGAAGGATGCTCAGTTGAGAAGCCGAAGATTGGACATACCGAGCACCACTTACTCGATATCGAGTAGTTTACTTGATATCGACAACCCCTGCACCACCTGACCGAGCCAGATCGGGGAGCAGCTACTCGAGCAAGCCAGGAGCTGAAGTCGACGACGGCGTTACTCGATATCGAGTAGTTTACTCGATATCGAGGAGATCTTTTCTGGGCCGCGTTATGCGATGGGCTGTCCGAGTCTAGTTAGGCTTGCTTGGGAGCAAAGAATTCCGAGTTTGCCCGATTCTATCCACATCTATCAAGTTTTATCAAGATCCATCAACTTCATGGAAGATTTACCTACTTTAGATATATTTCCTTTTTGGATTTAATTATTTTATTCCATTATTTAATCTTTAAGTAAGTAGATAAAGAGATTTAGACATAGATAGACTTTCTTACCTTGATTAGCAAGGGTTGGAAGCCTATAAATAAAGCCCTAGGGGTTGGATTTTATTCATTCAATTTCAGAGACAATTAGTTACACAGAGAGAGAGTAGAGGAGAGAGCTTGTGGCAAGAGAAGTTGGAAAGGCGAAAGTGGATTTGGCTTGACATATACATTCACTTGCATTTAAAAAGAAAAACAAAGTAACATGCGGAATAGAGGAAGTTAACAACTTCACATTCATAGGTTAAAATGTGCACTTGCACTTGCATTGAAAACTCAACGATGGCTATAAACTTAACTCATGCTGGCCTGAACTCAATCCCTTCAATAATGAGCCCTCTCTTTCCGTGCAAGGCCTTCACCTCCCTCACAGAAAACTCCACTACATCATCTTCCGCTCCCGGATAGGTGAAGAATTCTCCTATCTTCAGTTCCCGCCACCTATTCATTCTCGGCTTTAAGACTTGATCAGCCATTGCCTCTAGCAGTGGCTTCAACCTTCTCCCCATGATCCCCCTTCATGCTCGAAAGTGCACGTATTCGTCTCCAATATATACGGTACGTGTTATTTCACATCTGGCAGTAAACACTAAAGCCTCGGAAGCCCTTTCTAACCCATAGGCAGCCTCTCTTGTGTTGAATATCAAATATGTAGCTTATTGAGTGCCAGGGGACAACATGGAGTTTGGAATCCTCCCGCGCACATCAAGCCAAGCAACGTTAAGGAGTTCAGCTACTTGTGGAAACCTATTCACCAAAACAAAAATGAGCATTGATCACAATTTTAAAATCATATCAGCTTTATTGAACATTAAATGATGAGGAATTAGGAAGGGTTGTTGGGAGGCTTACCTTGATTCGGGTAAAGAAGTCCATTTCCAGTACACTGGTGTGTCAACCCATGCGATTACAGGTACATAGATGTATTCAAACTCAACTATCAACATTTAGGATACAAGTATAGTCACGAAATCAACAACTCCTTATATCACGAAACCAGCATATTAGATCAACAACTACATCAACAATGCAATCTACATTACAGTTCTATAATCACAAAATCAGCAACGTAGATCAAAATCGCCATCTGAGATCAAAATCGATGATAGATGTTCATATTATACCAAATTTCAGATTCTGTTGATTTAATCAATTATTCTCCAAATCTGCAACTCAAATAACAATTTTGCTCCCAATTACAATACTATAATCAAAACATTCGTATTACACAAGATTACTGATTATAAGAAAATTACCTCTGTTGAAAATCGATTTTTTGGTTGACAGTGGTGTGTTCGACCAGATTTCTCTTCAGATCTGATTGTAGAGCTCGAAATCGTCGATAATTGGTGTTGAAATCAACAATTGTTCTAGAGGTTGAGATATAGATCGAAATCGCAATCGCCCAAGCTCTGTCGTTGCTTTGCGATTTCTACGTTGTGTGAAAATGAAGAAAAAACGGGATTAGAGAGGCAGCGGCAAAAGTGTCATTTTTGGACACTCACCTAATTTCACCCAAAAAATGTCCTTGCTGCTAATTTTTGCCTAAATTATGGACATTTCCCAAAATTTTCCTTTCTAATTTAAGTGTTTGGTATGACAAAACTTGGAATCGGAATGATTCTGAGGAATCATGCATATAATAATAATAATAATAATAATAAGAATAATAATAATAATAATAATATCAGGTCTGCTAGGGCAATTGGCGATTGGCGATCGGCGCACGGTGATCAGGGGACGTTCGAGGATGGCGTCTTCTCCGGCTGATCCCGGCGCCCGGAGCCTCTTAATTTAGGTCGTTGTTCCTCTTTTCAGCGTATGGTACTAGTCTTTCCGGGGTGGCATCCTCTTCAGGTTTGTTCTCTTCATCTCGGTGCTCATCGGGTCGGTGGTGCGTCTGTTTTCCGGGTGTTAAGTGAGCTATTTTGGCTGCTGTTCGGACTTCTTGGGGCTTAGGTTGTCTGTTGTTTGCGTCTATTTGTTGTTGGCATCTGTTTTCTGTTCAGGGCCAGGACTTGTTCAGGGCGCTGTACGTTGCCGTTGTTTATTTTTGCCGCTGTACGTTGTTCAGGGCGCTTGTTTGCTGTTGCCGTTGTCTATTTGATGTTTGTGCAGGTCCTGGCTGTTTGATCAGTGTGGGTTGATTTGTTGTATTGTGCTTTCGAATATTTCTAGCCAGAATATTGAAACCGAAAATTGGACCAGTATGGGTTTGGACTCGGTTTGAATTTAGAGTTGCTATTTGTTGTTTGATCAGTGTGGCTGTTTGATCAGTGTTGTCGACATTGGGTTTTGTTGGGTGTGCTGATTGTCTTTTTTACTAAGTTATTGTTCAGTACTTTAGTTTTGTGTTTTGGATGAGAGGTGGGGTGTGTATTCCACCTGTGAGGGTGCACTGTCCCTTTGTTGGTTGTGATGGATGTAGGGATGGCAGTGGTAAGAACCTCACTCCCACCTATTTTATTCGGCACTTGCGGGATATCCATCTGAGTGGCGATGCGTTGACGGATTTCAAAACAATTCTTGGGTCCAATGTTGATATTTATAGTCAGTTTGAGGCGGTTCTTAAGCAACTTGGGCTTTGGTTTTACGGACATTGTTGTGTTACCCATACTGTTTCGAAGAACTGCTTCCATGACGGTGACGTTGTTGAAGCTCCTTTGTCTAATGACGGAACAATTGCTTTCTTTATTAACGGATTGCCTCGTCCTGTTAATGATGTTGTCAGTTCTTCGGTTGATTCAGTTCATGTGGCTGATGAGGGTGGTCATCTTGAGCCAATTGTGGGTGTTGATGTTGCTTTGTTGGAGAGGGTGTTTAATGTTAATGTTCATACAATTAAGAATGTCCCTTGGAAGTGTAGATTGGGTTTTGCTAGAGTTCTTAAGGGCGCTCTTGATAGAGTCTTATCTGACCCGTCTAGTGTGTCGGCATGGGTGTCTCTCTTTATCATGCCTCTTTGTATCCTTCATAGGTACAGGCCCAAATCTAGCGCAGAAAATCCTTCGGGGTTGAAGAGGCGCCTACAGATTGATAGTATTTCAGAGGCTATTCGGGTGTGGAGGGAGCCTGGGGGTATTCATCAGTTGGTATTTGGTCTTTTGTCTGGTAATTTTGATGTCCCTTCTAGTGGGAGGGAGAGGTGTCATGAGGAGCAGGCCATCAGACCATGCAAGAGGAAGGTTGGTGATGGGCATTTTTCTGCAGCCATTCGTATACTCACGTCTTCAGGTGTCGCTCCGCAGACGGAGGATACTCTTAAAGAGCTTACTGACAAACATCCTTTCTCTCCGGCGCCGTACATACCTCCTGAGCCTATTGTAGGTGACTCCCTGCAGGTTTCCAAGGGTTTGGTTTTAGACAGGATTAGAAGCTTTCCGAAGGGCACGTCGTGTGGGAAAGACGGGCTCCGTGCTCAACTTTTGTTGGATGCTCTTAGTGGTGCAGTTGGTTCGATTTGGAGACGTTTGGTGTCTAAAGTGGCGGCATCTTCGGTTGGTAAAACCCTTAGGCCTTATCTAGAGAATGCACAGTTTGGGGTGGGTGTTTCAGGTGGCGGAGAAGCGGTGTTACATGCTGTTAACAGATTAGTAGAATCTCAGGGCTATGATAATAGCCTGACTATGCTTCTGGTGGATTTTAAGAATGCTTTTAATCTGGTTGATCGCAGTGCATTGATTAAAGAGGTTCGTCATATGTGCCCTTCCATCGCCCATTGGGTTGAGTTTTGCTACGCGCGTCCTGCTCGTTTATATTACAGCGCTGAGGTCCTCTATTCGTGTCAAGGAGTTCAACAAGGTGACCCTCTTGGCCCTTTACTTTTCTCACTTACGCTGCATCCATTGATTCGTAAGGTTATGGATAACTGTGAGCTGAAGCTTAATGCTTGGTATCTTGATGATGGGACGCTAATTGGGGACACTTTGGTGGTTAGCAGAGCACTTTCCATTATCCAAAAGGATGGTCCGACCTTAGGACTTCATTTGAATGTTGATAAAACAGAAATATTCTGGCCTAGTGAGGACCCACGTTGTAGGAAGGTTGGGGTTTTTCATGAGCATATTTCATGCCCCGTGGGGGGAGTTAAGCTTCTCGGTGGGGCTGTTAGCTTGGATCCTTCGTTTAGTAATGAGGTGATGGTGAGAAGGGTTTTGAAAACCAATGATCTGATGGAGGCTATCAAGAGGCTAGACGATCCCCAGTGTGAGTTATTGCTTCTGCGAGCCTGCTCGGGAGTTTCTCGCCTCTACTTCGCAATGCGAACAACCCCACCTTCATGTTTTGTTGATGCTCAGGGAGTTTTTGATGATTCTTTGAGACTTTCACTTGAACGTATAGTTACACTTGGAGGATCAGGCTTTGGCCCTATACAGTGGCGCCTTTCCACTATGCCTATCAATTATGGTGGGCTGGGAGTTTACACCGCGGCCGACACACTTCATTACGCTTTTCTTGCTTCGAGGCTTCAGTCTCGTGGTTTGCAGGATTGTATTTTGAGGGGATCTGGAGTAGTTGGTGATGGGGGTGCTTTTGGAGCAGCGACTTCTAGTTGGAGTAAGGTCACTGGTAAGGATGAATTGGACATGAGTACATTACAGACGGCCCCCTATCTAATGAAGAAATTGGCTAGCTGTTATTACAATCATGTTGACAAGCATCTCAAGATGGAGTTTTCTCTTACTAGTAGACAAGAAGCTCTAATTGCAAACCTGAAGCTCCCTATGGCCCAACAATGGCTAAAAGCTGCACCTATACCCGGCCTTGGTCAGGTTATGAACCCCGCTACTTTTCGGTCCATCATTAAGTATCGCCTTGGGATTGAGTTGTTTCAGGCAGGAGCCAAATGTCCTGCTTGTGAGAAAGGCATTTTGGATCCGTGGGGAGATCACGCCCTGGCTTGTGCTGCTGATATTGGTGTTAAGCACCGACATAATATGGTGCGTGATGTTTTATATGATGAGTGCTTGAAGGTTGGAATTTCGGTTCGTAAAGAGGCGCCTACCGGTATGGTTGATGACAAGGGGGTGAGCTACGTCCAGCTGATATTCTATTCTATAACTGGTTCCAGGGCAAGGACACTTATGTTGACATTACGGGTACTTCTATCTTTAGCTCTTCTGGTCTTTCAGGTTTCATTCCAGGTAGGGCGGCTAGGGTAGCTGCGGAAAACAAGAGGAAAAAATATGAGGATGTTTGCAAAGAAAAAGGATATCATTTTATCCCGTTTTCCTTCTCTACTATTGGTGACTTAGGAGATGATGCCATGGGACTTCTCAAGCGGGTTTGTGGAGTCGCTAAGGGGATACCTGGATATAGTAGGGATACTTGTCACACTTTGATTAGAGTTGCTTTTAGTATTCAGAAGGGTTGTGGAGCTCAGCTTGTTAGCCGGCTCCCATCCAATTTCATGTAAAAACTTTTTCTAGTTATAATAATAATAATAATAATAATAATAATAATAATAATAATAATAATAATAATAATAATAATAGTAATAGTAATAAAACTGAGGTTTCACCTTGTGGTTGGCCAGGTTCTTGATATGATTATGTCTGATGGTCCAGCGCTTGGGTTGCACCTTAACGTGGATAAAACTGAGGTCTTCTGAGCGGTTGTGGATCCTAGGGGCTTGGTGCCTTGTGTTTTCCCTGCTCTCATTGCTCGGCTTGTTTCTGGCGTTACGGTTTTGGGTGGTCCTGTCGGTACTTGCCCTGTTTACAGCGCTGAGATTGTTGCAACTCGGGTAGCCAAGACCGTTGAGCTTATGGGCTTGTTGCCAAACATGATGATCCGGAAAGTGAGCTGCTTTTGATTCGGGTCTGTTTAGGTATCTCTAGACTCTACTTCATCTTGCGTACTTGTCTGCTGGGTACCGTTGTCCCAGCTCAGCCTACTTTTGACAATGCCCTCCGTGTCTGTTTAGAGCGTATTGTGGCTGCTTTTGGACCCGGGTTTGGTGATTGGCAGTGGAGATTGGCTACTCTTCCGTTTCAGTAGTGTTTATGTTGTTGGTGACGTCATGCATTATTCTTTTCTGGCCTCTTGAATGCAGTCTTCTAGGTTGCAGTCCTCGCTCCTCCGCTTTGCTGGGATGCCCTTGGTGAGGGGCCCTCTTTCGATGTTGCACTGTGTGACTTCAATGGGCTTACCGGTTCTGATTTCAGTCGTGATTATTGCAAGTTCGCTCCCCCAAACTTATGAGGAAATTGGCAGATGTGTACTTCGCCCGGGTTATGGCTTCTTCTGAGTTTTTTCATTGACCCCGCGACAGGTGGTGTTGTGGAGGTCTCAACATGGACCCTATTCTTCTTATTGGCTCAGAGATGTTCCTATTTCGGGGCTCGGTCAGACCATGAATGGTAGGACTTATAGGTCTATGCTTTGTTATCATTTGGGTCTCCCTTTATTTCGGGGTGGTCTTCCCTACTCTACATGTGGTCGGGTTTTTTAGGGTGATATTTCTGGGGATCATGCCGTGTCGTGCTCGAGTTCCGTTGGGCTAAAACATCGGCATAATCTTACACCCTCTTCGACATTTGCTTCCGTGCTGGGATCCCCTCTGGAAAAGAGGTGGATATTGGTGTTGTTGACGGTCTTAGCGGACCCCTTAGGCCCCTTGACATTCTTCTTTACTCTTGGCATCGGGGCCGGGATATGTGTGTGGATATCATTGGTTCCTCCCCCCTCACTCAGACTTGTTTGACTTCCTTCGCTCCTAGATGGCGTGTACTTGACGCTGGGCGGCGTAAGTTCACCAAGTACCGGGATGTGTGCTCTACTGCTAGTTGTGGGTTTTTGCCTTTTTCTTTCTCTTCTTTTGGTGAGCTGGATGTGGATGTTGTTGCGCTGCTGGGAAGGATCCGCTCTTTTTCTTTAGCCTTAGATTCTAGTTCTCGTCTAGCTGCTCATATTTTTACCAGAGTTTGTTTTTCCATTGCTAAAGGGGTTGGTGCGCAGCTTGTTTCTCGGTTGTCTGCTAACTTCTTGTAAACATTTGATTGTTTGTTTTCTATACTATAGTAGTAGTAGTAATAATAATAATAATAATAATAATAATAATAATAATAATAATATTATTATTATTATTATTATTATTATTATTATTATTATTATTATTATTATTATTATTATTATTATTATTATTATTATTATTATCACTATTTTATTATTTAACCTATATGATTTTTGTTATATTATATTAATTTTTTAATATAATAATAATATTATTATTAACTATTATATTACATTATTATTAATATTATTATTTTGTACCTTTTTTATTATCTAATATATATTTTTATTTTATTTTTATTTTATTTTATTTTATATTTCTATTACTTTTTTTTATTATTTCTGATACTAGTACTACTACTATTGTTGTATTTAACTTGTTTTTGTTATTATTTCAATAATGGTTTGTTCCGATAGAATACCAAATAACTAGTTGTAGGAATAGGTCATTACCATTTTTTGATTCTATTTTGATTTCAACATTCATATCAAACAAGGACTTACAGACTTTAGTGTATCTCCTAAGCAAAAAAATAAAACCCAAAAATTTCACCAAAAAGGATAAAGCCTTGAGTACATTTCTTCTAGGTTTTTCATTTGAGCCTAATCGAAAGTTGGGATAAATTTGGTGGAAGGGTCTTGTTAGATACACCGCAAATGGTAGTTAAGGATTTGCATGTTGTTATTTGCGTGCATGCACGTCGTTATTAGCGTGCATGCACGTCGTTATTAACGTGTAAATGTGGTGGGTGGGATAAAAGTGCACGTCGGCCTGCACGTTGAAAGAAACGTGCAAGAATGCACGTCATTAACAACGTGCAATACTGCACGTCATTAACAACTTGCAAGAGTGCACGTATTCAATGACGTGCAAATGGTACTTAGGGTTGAAGGCTTAGTGTTGGGTTTAGGGTTTACATCCATAATGTTACAAGGCATGGAAAAAAAGGTTTACATCCATAATTGTAATAGACTCGTGGAATAAAATCTAGACAAAGTGTAAAGGGCGATCGGAATCGACACGTAAGGCTTGGAATTTGTCAAACTGAGCTTGAAAAGGAGCATCCCATCCTTCGATGCTCAGTTGATGATGTACAATCCATTCTGGCACAGGCGGCGGAATAAGAGCGTTAGGACACAACCAGATCTATGAGAACGGAAAATTAGAGTTAGAGTATTGACATATAGATGAAAAGTAAGAATATGTAATATAAGACGTTTGAAGTCGTACCGCGGCAAAATGGTCTTGGTTTCCGATGTAGCCTAAACCAAGGGTTGCTGATTAAGGGTTGTTACCAGGTGTCGGTGAGGACGTGGGGAGACATGTGAACGGATGGTGCCAAGCTAGAACGACGAGTGGAATCTGATATACCGTTGGAAATACTAAACCCGTGATGGGTAGCTCTATCCAACGTCTCATATCATCATGCAAAGGTCCCGCACATCTCTGGTTGTCGACGAACTGCTGGAATGAGTACCCTCCCATATAACAACCGGCAAAGAGATCGGCATGATCCTACAAGTGATTACATAATAACGTTTTCAGTTCTAGGAAAGCAGACTCGTAGATCGGTGATGTCAATGACGCCAAAGCACGGTAGACACAATGACCATCTACAATAGTGTCCCTCACACCCTGAATATGTCCGAACATGAAGGGATCAGCGTTGTTTCGACCACAGTTGAACCCTCCGAACACATCACCACGTCAACTTCGAGCTGTGGTCGCTTGTGGACGATGTCGATCAGCATGTCGAGCAGCACGTGATTCTTCTCTCTTAAAATTTGCCATGAACTCCTCATATGGAAGCGGGTTGGTTATACAGGCATTCCTCGACCCCCGAGGCCTCCCTTTTAATCGGACACTTGCAGACGAGGGTGGGTGGAGGTCATCGTCGCATACATTATTGGAAGTCGTGCATGAAGATGACAGTTCTTACGGGAGTGGGATGTCGTCGATGTCAGTCCATGACACATCCATCCAGAACGGGTGGATATCCTGAGCGGGTATCGGAGTACTGGAACTGATGCATGCCTGAATCTCTTGGACACAAGGAATCCCGTAACAAACCCTCCAATGTCGGTCCGTGCATTCCTGAGGAATGTTTTGGTTTACGACATCCTCCCACAACTTGTATAGATAGTCGAAGCACTTTTTGGAGATTAAAGTCTTTACCTGATCAAAAAGGTTGGCTTTATACGACCTCGTTGGCCATTTAAAGCGGTCGATCTCTAAAGCAGTTTGCAGCTCATGTAGTTAGCAATCATTGACTCTATGCACTACTAGAATTGTCTTCATAGACCTCGGTTAAAAACCGATGTAAAACAAAAAAAAATTCGACGTGTTAGTGGGTGGTGTTAAAGATCCCAACTTTACCACATCGGTTTATAATCGATGTCTATAATGATTTATAACATCGTTTCTCTTTGTAATACCGACTTAAATGCATGAATATAAATACATTTTGATAGATTCACCTAATGTTAAACCCTATTATTTTGCATTTCTAGTTATCTAAAGATATGTAGACCAATACAAAAGTTCACATTAACATCGATATTTTTTTCCAAAAACAATGTTGTAATATTTATTTACATCGGTTATATGTGGTTCATTTCATTTTTATTAACTTTCCCTTTGTATTTTGTCTTCTTATTACGTTTAAAAAATAGTATACAACATTCCATATTTATAAAGACAATGTTATATGTATATATTTAAATCGGTATATTTGAAAGAAATGATGTCTAAAAATATTATAACATCGTTTTCTTTATCTATACCAATGTATAATTTCTCAAAAGACATCAGTTTTATTTTTTATTCTGTTGTGTTTCAATGCATTTTTAAATCGCTTTTTATTCTATTCAATGATGTGTCATTTTGTACTTGTATCAATTAATCGGTTACTTCTCAAATAATCAAAACTAGTCCTATACCCGCGCCAATGGCACGCAATTTAATAATAAAGTTGTGAATATTAAATAATACCAAAAATTTGTCGAAAAAAATACACATATTAGCGGTTAGAAAAAAATAAAGTCACTTGTATAATACAGAGTATATAAATAATACAAAAGTAGAAATGTTGTCTTTATAGCGAGTAAAAAACTTGAATTCCAATCTCAAATAATTTCTAACTTCAGAGTGGCACCATCTTCAATTATTGAGAACCCTGAAAGTTGCAAGAAATTATTATAACAATTAGAATTACAACTTGTGTAATTGTTCTTCTACTTATGTTTTTTTTATAATAATAAAATAGAATATTTCCTATAATTTGAATGCTCATAAGTCGACTCACCAGTTGAATTAACCAAGAGATATCATTAAGACCACCATATAGGAACAGACACCAGCAGAATACCTACACATCAATTAAAAAATATAAAACAAATGATACAAAACTCAACTCCACGACTGCTAAATCAAAACGTACACGGTATGTGATGGATAGTCCAAAGAGAAACATGTATAATAATTGGTTAAAAAAAAATGTGAAAACTACAATATAATTCAACATACCTGGTTATGTCAATGTTTCGAAGACTTCTTTGTACACCACATTAGTTGTGGTGTTCAATGGCTGACCTTCTTTATCACATGACATAATTTTCAATCCAGCTTTGGTTGTAACCCTGGATATGGCAACATACAGTTGGCCATGAGTAAAAACCGGTCTCTTTAGGTACAAACCAACACGGGAAAGTGTTTGCCCTTGACTTTTGTTAATCGTCATGGCAAAACAGACAGACACGGGGAACTGTCGCCTTTGAAACATGAATGGTAAAGAGGCGGTATTTGAAGGGCACATGAGCATCCGAGGGATGAAAACTTGGTCACCAATATTTCGGCCAGACATAACTTTTGCCTCAATGACGTGGTCCCCTATTTGAGTTGTTATCAACCTGGTTCCATTGCACAACCCAGCAGATTGGTCGATGTTACGCAGCAACATAATGGGAACACCAAGTTTCAGTCTCAACACATGATTCGGGATGCCAGAAGCTTTGATGCCATTGAGAAAATCGGTTGAATATAATGGTTGTTCAGCACTTATATGCCCATCTGTCTTCAAAATACTATCAGAACTCAAATACACCTTATCATCACCAGGCATCTGAGCAAGTAAATATTCATTCACTTCATCCACCAATTCATTTGTTGGAGACAGGATGGCTCTTTCTTCAAAATACCTTGCATTAGATAACTGTTGCAATATTGAAGGGTAAGTTGATTCAACAATGGCTGCAACAGGATCACCTGTGTAGGTAAGTAGAAGATCAGAAGGTATGTTTATGATATATTCACCATCATGTACACCTCCCAATGTCCCATTCCCAATGACAAGAATCCAGTCTGAGAACTTCCTTAGGTCCTGCAAATTAGAATCTGCAGAACCACTCGATAACCTCATATTCCTCGTAAGAGTAAGCACCTTGCAAGACTTCCACAAATAAGATGAATTTATTGCTGCAAAGACAATGTCATGTCTAGTCCCTCGAGGAATAACAGGCAAGATCTGTCTAAAGTCACCACCAAGCACAACAACTTTCCCCCCGAACGGCTGATTTGAGCTATGAGGATTTGAGAATTTGAGGACGTCTCTTAAACTGCGATCCAATGCCTCGAAACAGAACTTGTGCATCCAAGGTGCTTCATCCCAAATAATAAGTTGTGCCTTGCACATAAGATCAGCCAAAGGAGTACCTGCTTTGATGTGGCAAGTTGAATGAGCATCAATGTCTATAGGAATCCCAAATCTAGAATGTGTTGTCCCGCCGCCTAGGATAAGAAGAGAAGCAATCCCACTTGAAGCAACTGTTAGGACAATATCACCTCTTGAACGCAGTGCTGCTGAAAGGGCTCACCAAATGAAAGTTTTACCTGTTCCACCATATCCATAAAGGAAGAAAAGACCTCCTACATTTCAAGAAACAGCATGCATGATTTCCTCATAAACAACAGATTGCTCATTAGTAAACATGGCGATCAGTGTTTGATGCTCCTGAGCTAGCTTAGCTCTATCGTAATTCAGCTCATCTTGAATAAGCTTATTAGAACATTCAGTGATGAGAATATCATCTGGCAGAGGCATTGGAGGGTAATTTCTAAGAGAGCTGCCATTTCGCTGCAAGGATTTCTCAATTTCTGCAAGAGCATAGTTTCTCAACTGTCCTTCCGTTAACTGCAAGTCTAAATACAAAAACACAACATGTCTTTAGCTTGTTTTATTTTTTCAAAAAAAGAATATTACTAACAATATTATGATGTCTTATGCAACTCTGTTAAAACTAACGTAATTTGTCTTGCAAACCCCACTGACAATTTTATCTAATAATTCTTGAGGTAGTTTATCATATATATATATATGTCATAAATCATACCTATTTTTATTACGAATCCACAATAATGAAGAACTTCATTCTTACAGCGAAGAAATATATTATACATAGACGTACCTTTCATTCTAAGTACTTTTCTTTGATGGTGAAGAATATCATCGGAAAGAAGATGCCATGTATTCTCCCAGACATATTCTGGTCTAGACAATGTGCCGGTGAGTAATAACATAGCAAACAACCTCCTTAGATAAGAAGGATGGCCCGAAAAGCTAGATTCAACTATAGCATCGATGTACTCCTTCTTATCATCTAGCAAGCCCCTTGCATAACACGCTTCTCTGAAGGAATCATATACAACCCCGTCAACTGTGCGAATATCTTCATAGGAGGTAGCACCCTTGACCAGATTTAATAAGATCCGTAGAAAGTACAGTTCTTTAGTGGCAGGAGATACATGAAACATCCTTCCAAGGGAAAAACCACGTTGTCTCGGAGCCCATTCCCTTTGTTGTTGTTTCCAAACAAACAAAGTAGGGAACTCAGCATAAGTAAGGCTTTTAGCCTCTTCATACTTCGAATTGCATTCCATCCAAGCCAAGAACATAGTTTTCTGATTGTTAGATTTCTTAACGACATCACGAATGGGGTCAGGGATAAGACATGTTTCCAATAGGCATTATAGGTTAGTTTAGTTGCATTTCATTGTTATATAATCATGTTTTAGTGTTAATTAGATTAGCATTCATTTTGTGGGAAAGTTCGGAATCTACGCTATTTCGATGGTTTTATGTAGATTCGTAGATCCGAGGCAAAGAACACGAGGAACGGAGCTAAGTAAGGCTAAGGCGAGACTTGGGAGAGCTTAAGGAAGAAGTCCCGAAGAGAATGGAACAACCTAAGGAGCAACGGAGAACGAAATCGAGGTCTAAGAGCGAAAACAAGGACGAGTCGCGAAAGCTGTCCGCCCGGCGAGCTGAACTTGTAACGCACTTTCCGGAGGCCTCGGATGTCCGATCGACGCATATGAGCATGCGTTGGAAAGCTCTTTCGAAGATCTACGTGATGGTGTTCTGTTGGATTTTCGCTGCCAGCGAATGCCTTTCCGCTGCAGCGAATCAAGTCAGCAACAACATGTGCGAGAAGGTGGCCGGACTGAGCATGAGTCGCTGCCAGCGAATGGCATCTCGCTGCCAGCGACTGGAGTTAGCGGGAGCATGTCCAGGAGCAGCATGACTCGCTACCAGTGAAAGGAAACTCGCTGCCAGCGAATGGAGTCGCTGCCAGCGGACGACCGGATTCGCTGCAGCGGATGTAAGCTTTCGCGGCAGCGAATGGAGACTCTCGCGACAGCGGAAGAGTGGACTCGCGGAAGCGGAATCGAAGAAGCTTGAAAATATTCTAAGGCATGGACATTCGCTGCCAGCGAGTGTGGTAGCGAAAATCCAACAGTGGCTCAATCAAGGCTTTTCGCTGCCAGCGGAAATTTTCGCTGCCAGCGGAATTTGACGCTGAATTAAATTAGGAAAGTTCTATCTTTTATCTAGTTTGTTTAGGAAGTTTCTATCTTTTATCTACCATTTATGGAAGAGATTAGGCTTATAAATAGGATGTTTTAGGGTTAGTTTAATTAAGTTTCAAAAAGATTCCAAGTAGAGAAATCACCATTGAAGAGAAGAAAGCTTAGGTAAGCCATGTTTGGCTAATTTTGTAGTTTTCGCCTACACTTTCGAGACTTGGTTGGTGGTTTGTGAGTTTCTAATTTAAGTTATTTTTCCTCTATAATTCTTTCAACTTCTTTATGTGATATTGATTATGTTATTGATGTTATCTTGATTAGCTACCTTGATAATATTGATTTCATGCTAGGATTTAATACTTTCGTATTTGTGTTATTTCCGTAGTAGCACGCATAAGATTGTGGATTCCGTGTTTGAAGCATGATTATGTAGGGAGTTGACATATATCTTAAACATTGATTTACCGTGTTTAATTGGTGTTATTTATATGCTCAAGTTCTTGGGACTATTTGCTATCTCTTTGTTAAATCTTGACCGTGTTAAGGTTGCATTGAGGTGTAAGGGATTAATTGGACTCGTAGGACTTTTAATCTACTTAAACCAAGACGAGAGGAATTCGTAGGAAAAGATAATAACTTGAAAAGGATTCGATGATCAATAAAACCAACCAAAGTCGAGAACTTGTAGGTGGAAACGCTTTTCTTCTATCCTTTATTTGCTTTTGTCAGTATTATTTTCTTTTATTTTCATTCATAAAAATATTATCTTTTTATATTGATAAATACACAATATTTAGAAATACTTGATTCTCTAGGGTTCGACCCCTTACTTGCATACTATACTAGTTTGTTTGTTTGGGATTTATTTTTGGTGAGGTGAATCAACGACTTTTCCCTCCGTCAAATTGGCGCCGTTGCCGGGGAATCAAGTTTATTTATTTGTTTTGTGTATTTATTAATATTTGTATATATATCTATCCCCGTCGTGGACCTATCTTACGGTTCACGACACCTCGTTACTAATTGTTTGCAATGGAGTTGGAGTTATGGCAATACCAAGGAGAATACTTTCACCATTACCTCGCAAGAGTGCAAGATTTAGTGGACGACCGTGCTTCACGGGGTATCCAAGATGATTTGAAAGAACAAGTACTTTGCGTTCAAGATGGCATGCTTCCCGAGATACGAGAATTCGCCCAATCTTTGAAAAACGAAGGCTTTTATGATTTGGATTGGCCGGAATTGTGGGATATTTTCCTTTGTGTGGGTGACATGGCAAAGGTGGAAGAAGACTACATGTTGGCATCCACACCCTTACCTTTCAAACCAATGGCGGACGAGATACATGAGGACGCAAGCATCAATGGTTCAATCAAAGATGGAGAAGGGAGCCCGATGTCCGTTGACATGGAGTTTCATGAGTGCACGCATGAGGAACCATGTATTTTGGCACCTACTCCACCTTTAGAAATCATCCCCAACTCATCCATTAAGGAACCAAGTCCAGAGCCGATTTCTGTGGCTTTTGAGAAAGGTAATGATATTTTTGACACTTTTGTGGATTTTGGTGAATATGTAGATCCTTGGGAGCATTACTTCAACAAACCACCAGCGGAACTGTGTTGGTGGTATTACATACCCTCGGTGAGAAGTCACGCTCGAGCATATGACGACTTGGAGACCTTCTTCAACATCACATCTTTTGACTTCGGCTTCTTCATATGTGGTGCTCGCCTACCTAGATGGTGTGCATCGGAATTTGATTTGCTAAAGAGGGCGTTGGCAATGTCCGAGTGAGTCTTGAATGCACGAACAAATAAACCGTCGAGTCTATGACGATAAATAAGGACGCTTCTTGGGAGGCAACCCGAGGTAAGTTTTCCTAAATTAGTTATTTCAATTCCTAGTTATTTAATTAGTTTGGTTGTTTAATAAATTAGAAATTTCCTAATTATTTTCTATGGTAGATAGATGCTTTTGGATATTTTGAGCTAACAATGCAGGGAAAAGTGAACAAGATCGAAGAATAGAGAATCTAGGCTCAATTCGTGCTCGTGGTTCATCCGTCTTCGTTGTTGTCGTTCTTCACCGTTCTTCTTCCGAGCTTCATCATCTTCGCCATCGAAACTTTTCCTATGATGTGAGTTATTCTTTACCCTCTTTCTCTCATATTTTTATGATTTTTTGTCTTTGATTTTCATTGAGGACAATGAAGAGTTTAAGTGTGGGGGAGGGTTGCATTCATATATTCATGCATTCATGTTTATTTTTTTCGTTAATTTATTGCATTAGAAAATGAAAAAAAATGAGAAAAAAATATCCAAAAAGAGCATGCATTGCATATATGTGTTTTTCAAATACCCATCTTGCCTTAGTTTGTCCTCTATTTTATTTTTATGAGTTTTACCATATATGTTCCATAGTATGTTTGAATTGTCTAGCCTTGTCACATATTTGAAATGATTTTTATTGGGAGCTTGACTTGTTAGTTCAATTGAGAAAGTATGATTCTTAGTCTTTGGCATTATTGAAATCCAACAAAAACTTGTCCAAGTGAGAATTTTGGCCTTATAGGGATATTTGATATATTTATTCCCTTTTGCTTTCTTGTGTGACATTATACTCTCCTTATGCAATTACCTCTTGAGATTGACATTGTTATCTATATTTGAGGCCGAATTTATATGTCTATTGCTTATGAGTTTCAAATGATAGAGGCATGATTTTCTTAGCCATATTATTATCCATATCCACCCTACATATGTGTCCTTTGCTTGTAGCCAAATTTGAGCCTTAGCCTTTTCTTTAAAGCTCCACAAAAATTTATCCTAACCGATGATAAGCCTTACCCAATCCGGGATTTAGGATTAGAGTTGGTGAATGATTGATGTGGTTGAGTGGAAAAGAAAATATTGTTAAGAGAGTTACGAGTTTTGGATGATTATGTAATTTTGGTTTTATTCCTCACATTGCGCATTATTGTATTTTTGGCTCTAGAAAAAAAATGAAAAAAGAAGAAGAAAAAAGTCAAAAGAAATAGAAGAAAAGAAAAGAAAAAAAAAAGATGAATAAAGAGCCTTTTATTTTCATTATGTATGTGAGAGTTGAAAAAAATGTATGGTTGAGAGAAAGTTCTTTTGTTGAGTGTTTTAAGAGTGAAAGTTTGAGTTATCTTGGTTTTGGAAGTATTTGGTTTTTGATGTTCTTCCGGTTGTTCTTAGGGATCCCTTTTTCCCGGATTTTTAGCACCACAAGCCTAAGTATTTCCTACCTTAAATTCCTTACCAAGCCCCATTACAACCTTGATAAAAGACCTCTTGATGTTTCTTATAAGTGATGGCATCCACGGTGGAGAATATGTGATATATGTGTCAATTTCTATGTAGCTTTTTGCATTTTGGATTTAGTTGAGAGATTGCATTTTTAAGCCTAAACACATGAGAGTGAGAGCAAACACATTATCCCGGTGAGGTTGGACTAGATGTGCCTTTTACTTTGAATCACTTATATACTTGCTAGGATGTTAGCTTTCATGTTCATGGCTCCTCCACTTTGATGTTGCTTTTGACAAGGTTAGTGCTTGAAGATCATATTTGTGGTATGATGGTTTTGCTCTTGTTTTTGTATTGCTTGAGGACAAGCAAAAGGTTAAGTGTGGGGGAGTTTGATAAGACATGTTTCCAATAGGCATTATAGGTTAGTTTAGTTGCATTTCATTGTTATATAATCATGTTTTAGTGTTAATTAGATTAGCATTCATTTTGTGGGAAAGTTCGGAATCTACGCTATTTCGATGGTTTTATGTAGATTCGTAGATCCGAGGCAAAGAACACGAGGAACGGAGCTAAGTAAGGCTAAGGCGAGACTTGGGAGAGCTTAAGGAAGAAGTCCCGAAGAGAATGGAACAACCTAAGGAGCAACGGAGAACGAAATCGAGGTCTAAGAGCGAAAACAAGGACGAGTCGCGAAAGCTGTCCGCCCGGCGAGCTGAACTTGTAACGCACTTTCCGGAGGCCTCGGATGTCCGATCGACGCATATGAGCATGCGTTGGAAAGCTCTTTCGAAGATCTACTTGATGGTGTTCTGTTGGATTTTCGCTGCCAGCGAATGCCTTTCCGCTGCAGCGAATCAAGTCAGCAACAACATGTGCGAGAAGGTGGCCGGACTGAGCATGAGTCGCTGCCAGCGAATGGCATCTCGCTGCCAGCGACTGGAGTTAGCGGGAGCATGTCCAGGAGCAGCATGACTCGCTGCCAGCGAAAGGAAACTCGCTGCCAGCGAATGGAGTCGCTGCCAGCGGACGACCGGATTCGCTGCAGCGGATGTAAGCTTTCGCGGCAGCGAATGGAGACTCTCGCGACAGCGGAAGAGTGGACTCGCGGAAGCGGAATCGAAGAAGCTTGAAAATATTCTAAGGCATGGACATTCGCTGCCAGCGAGTGTGGTAGCGAAAATCCAACAGTGGCTCAATCAAGGCTTTTCGCTGCCAGCGGAAATTTTCGCTGCCAGCGGAATTTGACGCTGAATTAAATTAGGAAAGTTCTATCTTTTATCTAGTTTGTTTAGGAAGTTTCTATCTTTTATCTACCATTTATGGAAGAGATTAGGCTTATAAATAGGATGTTTTAGGGTTAGTTTAATTAAGTTTCAAAAAGATTCCAAGTAGAGAAATCACCATTGAAGAGAAGAAAGCTTAGGTAAGCCATGTTTGGCTAATTTTGTAGTTTTCGCCTATACTTTCGAGACTTGGTTGGTAGTTTGTGAGTTTCTAATTTAAGTTATTTTTCCTCTATAATTCTTTCAACTTCTTTATGTGATATTGATTATGTTATTGATGTTATCTTGATTAGCTACCTTGATAATATTGATTTCATGCTAGGATTTAATACTTTCGTATTTGTGTTATTTCCGTAGTAGCACGCATAAGATTGTGGATTCCGTGTTTGAAGCATGATTATGTAGGGAGTTGACATATATCTTAAACATTGATTTACCGTGTTTAATTGGTGTTATTTATATGCTCAAGTTCTTGGGACTATTTGCTATCTCTTTGTTAAATCTTGACCGTGTTAAGGTTGCATTGAGGTGTAAGGGATTAATTGGACTCGTAGGACTTTTAATCTACTTAAACCAAGACGAGAGGAATTCGTAGGAAAAGATAATAACTTGAAAAGGATTCGATGATCAATAAAACCAACCAAAGTCGAGAACTTGTAGGTGGAAACGCTTTTCTTCTATCCTTTATTTGCTTTTGTCAGTATTATTTTCTTTTATTTTCATTCATAAAAATATTATCTTTTTATATTGATAAATACACAATATTTAGAAATACTTGATTCTCTAGGGTTCGACCCCTTACTTGCATACTATACTAGTTTGTTTGTTTGGGATTTATTTTTGGCGAGGTGAATCAACGACTTTTCCCTCCGTCAGTCAGCATCATGGAACACAACATTTTGTTGATTGGGCAAATGGAAACTTAACCTTTCAACAGACGGAACTCTGTAATGGATAGGAAATTCATATATTCACCAAAGTGCCTCGATTGGAGAGAGATACCTAAAAATGATGACATGAGTGATTAGAAAATGAATTTTAACAATGTGTTAGCCTGAGAAATGCAGGATGTAAAACGATATAATGAGATAAGAGTTACCTTGCATCATAGAACCTTTGAATTTCATCAACATCCTTTCCATCCTGATCATCATTTGAGATGGTTGCCATGATTCGATCATTTCCTTTGCTTATGTATTTGAATAAATATTTTATTGATCGAGATTGGTTGCACCATTCGACATTGATGTGTGCCCGATACTTGAGTAGGAGTTTTGGATTGTAAGGAACAACGAATCTGCTATCCAGCTCAAATTTGCCCTTTTTCACACTACGACCATTATTGGACCTTCTATATAAAGCGTAGCCATCTTCATCAAATGTTGTGTTCTCCACATAACCCTTAGGAAAATATTTTGTGCAAGCTCCATCTTTCATGCACACAGAATTGGGATTTGACTTTCCACAAGGACCGGGCATCATCAAGTCCTTAACTGCCGAATACAAATCAGGATCTGTGCGGGGATCTGGAATTTCAGCTGAAATAACTCTATCAATGTCCTCAACGGTTGATAACTTGTCAGCTCGTTTGAGAAACAGAACAATGTAAGCATGGGGTAGGCCACGTTTCTGAAACTCTATAGTATAAACAACTGGAAAAAAAAGGACTATTAAATTGCTTATGCAGAGCAACATTTAAATTAGAGCAGAAGATGCTCTTTATTTTACAGTGATATAAAGTCCACCAAATATTGTATTTTGACTATTTGGAAGTAGCATAGGCCAATATATTTCATACACGAGATGAATATAAATCTTCATTATAATGAGCTAACAACACTAACAATGCCTTACAATGAGTGGTGTCTAACGATCTTTCCAAACTGAGGGAATGATACCCATTAGTCTAAAAGCGAGTAAATCCATGAATCAATATAATTTATGTGTTTTTTTATATGTTCTTAATGTACTTGACAACTGTCTTCAAATATCGTGTATTCAAAACATTTTGGGGTAGAAAATTTGTAAGTAGAAGCACACAGTTATCTTCAAATGCAATTTTAAAAAAGTTATATAAGAGCTAGATTGCATGCAAATTAAGAATGGGAGATAAGAGAGTACATGCATTAAATAGACAGAAGAAAGTAACTAATGAACATGATTGAAAGAAGATCAATGTAGTGAAAGAAGGGTAGATGAGTACTTACGAGCAACACATTCTCCAAAGATCTGATTGCACCTTAAATCTTGGATGAGTTCATGAAGTTTGATACTAAATAATCTGCAAGAGAAATCAAAAATGTCCTCTGTCCGAACATTTAGGATTTCAGCTGAACGGGTAATTTCTGGCCACTTGGAGTTGCAAGTGAATGTAATAAACAAATCCGGGTGGCCATAATACTTACACAATGCCATGGCATCTTGATAGTTCTGCACCATATATCTGGGTCCCCCGGTAAAAGATGATGGCGATAGAATACGCTTACCAGCAGAAGCGGGCTCTGTGTTGCCTTTAGAAGCAGCATCGAACAGATTCATATAAGTGTCAGATCTTAAGGTTTCTTGATTGAACCGACAGTATGAGAGCCTTAAAGCTTCAATTATAGTATAACCATCAACCACTAATTGCTGGAACAGCTGCCTGGCTAATAAAAAAAGTGCGCATTCAGTTGGCCTATGCTGAAATCGGTAAGCAAAAAACTCCCGCAAGGTCAGCCTGGTCCTCGTTCTGTTGGCACCAGTATCACGATGTTCAATCTCGATGGTGTAACCATCTTCAGCATATGGAAACAACAAAGGATACTGAAGATCAAGATACGAAGGATGCAACTCATTGATACGCTGCAACTCACCGGTCTGTGTCTCAATAACAATATCTCGCCCGTCATCCGAAGAACCGATGTCATCAACAATTATAGCAGCTACTTCAGACGTAGTTGGAAGATTGTATCGTCATCCATCACGCCCCCTCCTTCCTAATAGCCTAAGTTTAACACTCTTACACATATCATCCCCAAATCGATCCCTAGCCATTCTAAAAGATTGGGCCAGTGGGTTATGCTCATCAAGCATATGCTTTAAATCACGTACAAGAGATTCATCGAAATCATCGGCGGTGCCTGTCCTGCAAGATTGGAATTGAACAATGTGAAGGGTACTGAATGGGAATACAATATAAACAAAACAAACATCACAAAACTTAAAAGGTGCAAACCTTTGAGTCTGAATGCGATTTGATTCCTCATTAGCCGTATCATAGATATATAATTGGGAGAATTTGGGTGAACTTCCATCAGTGGGCATAAGACTACCTATTCTGTGTATGTTTTGGCCTTGTATACGAAAGACGTATGGCCCTCTTCCCTTCGGAAGTGCAAGCTTTCCACCCATGGAGGTGAAAGCAAACATGTTGTAACTTCTGATATTTGCAAAAAAATTGTGACTCCTTTGATCAACACCAGAGAAAAGGTCTCTCAGTAGAGTAGGTGGTTGTTTAACCAAAGGCAACTCAACTTTGCCCTTTGAACAACATAGACTGAAGGTTGGCTTGGACTCATTTTTAGACTTGACACCTCTTTCTTCATACCACATCAACGCAGCACATGAACCACAGGTCCAAGTGGGAAGACCAATGTCATGATAACCTATATAAATTTTGTAATAACAATTACAACATAAAGTCAGTAATGCAAGGTATTAACATCAGAAGTATTACCAGCAGGAAACAGACATCACCAACATAAGTGAAAAAACGTCAACAATTTTAGAAGTATTACCAGCAGAAATATCAACAGAAGATTGACCAGTCCCAGGTGTGATAGGAGGTGGTGCATCACGTGCAACGGGTAAATCAAAAGAGATTGTTAAGAAAAAAAAATTGTGTGAACAAACCATCAAATTTACACATTTTGACTCCTAATTTACAGTTTGAACAAACCATCAAATTATGCTTCAAATTCTCAAGTCTGTCACCCACTCCTCCTACCATTGGCGTTGATATATAACAGATACTAATTATTACTTAGATGCGTAAATTAAAATATGTTGCAGTAATGGAAAAAGAGTAGTTGTTGAATAATTTACCGTTGAAAACATCGGCCAAAGGTGTATGGTGTATTCTCCCAGAATATTTCGTAGCTACTGTGCCATGGGCTGTGAATTGAAATGAAAAGAACGTGACAATAAATTTTACTTTATCAATATATAAAATTGTAGAAAGGAAATAAAAGGAATATATGGACTTAGACAACCAATATTTGACAATAATCTTTAGAAAGAGCCGGCGAAATAGTCCTTTGACGTTTAGCAGAAGTTGGGCTAACAGGTTTGTCATGTGCTGTTTAAGAGATAGCGCTTGGGTTGCACCTTAACGTGGATAAAACTGAGGTCTTCTGAGCGGTTGTGGATCCTAGGGGCTTGGTGCCTTGTGTTTTTCCTGCCCTCATTGCTCGGCTTGTTTCTGGCGTTACGGTTTTGGGTGGTCCTGTCGGTACTTGCCCTGTTTACAACGCTGAGATTGTTGCAACTCGGCTGGCCAAGACCGTTGAGCTTATGGGCTTGTTGCCAAACATGATGATCCGGAAAGTGAGCTGCTTTTGATTCGGGTCTGTTTGGGTATCTCTAGACTCTACTTCATCTTGCGTACTTGTCTGTCGGGTGTCGTTGTCCCAGCTCAGCCTACTTTTGACAATGCCCTCTGTGTCTGTTTAGAGCGTATTGTGGCTGCTTTTGGACCCGAGTTTGGTGATTGGCAGTGGAGATTGGCTACTCTTCCGTTTCAGTAGTGTTTATGTTGTTGGTGACGTCATGCATTATTCTTTTCTGGCCTCTTGCATGCAGTCTTCTAGGTTGCAGTCCTCGCTCCTCCGCTTTGCTGGGATGCCCTTGGTGAGGGGCCCTTTTTTGATGTTGCACTGTGTGACTTCAATGGGCTTACCGGTTCTGATTTCAGTCGTGATTATTGCGAGTTCGCTCCCCCAAACTTATGAGGAAATTGGCAGATGTGTACTTCGCCCGGGTTGTGGCTTCTTCTGAGTCGGTTTTTTCATTGACCCCGCGACAGGTGGTGTTGTGGAGGTCTCAACATGGACCCTATTCTTCTTATTGGCTCAGAGATGTTCCTATTTCGGGGCTCGGTCAGACCATGAATGGTAGGACTTATAGGTCTATGCTTTGTTATCGTTTGGGTATCCCTTTATTTCGGGGTGGTCTTCCCTACTCTACATGTGGTCGGGTTTTTTAGGGTGATATTTCTGGGGATCATGCCGTGTCGTGCTCGAGTTCCGTTGGGCTAAAACATCGGCATAATCTTACACCCTCTTCGACATTTGCTTCCGTGCTGGGATCCCCTCTGGAAAAGAGGTGGATATTGGTGTTGTTGACGGTCTTGGCGGACCCCTTAGGCCCCTTGACATTCTTCTTTACTCTTGGCATCGGGGCCGAGATATGTGTGTGGATATCACTGGTTCCTCCCCCCTCACTCAGACTTGTTTGACTTCCTTCGCTCCTGGACGGCGTGTACTTGACGCTGGGCGGCGTAAGTTCACCAAGTATCGGGATGTGTGCTCTATTGCTGGTAGTGGGTTTTTGCCTTTTTCTTTCTCTTCTTTTGGTGAGCTGGATGTGGCTGTTGTTGCGCTGCTGGGAAGGATCCGCTCTTTTTCTTTAGCCTTAGATTCTAGTTCTCGTCTAGCTGCTCATATTTTTACCAGAGTTTGTTTTTCCATTGCTAAAGGGGTTGGTGCGCAGCTTGTTTCTCGGTTGTCTGCTAACTTCTTGTAAACATTTGATTGTTTGTTTTCTATACTATAGTAGTAATAATAATAATAATAATAATAATAATAATAATAATAATAATAATAATAATATTATTATTATTATTATTGTTATTATTATTATTATTATTATTATTATTATTATCACTATTTTATTATTTAACCTATATGATTTTTGTTATATTATATTATTTTTTTAATATAATAATAATATTATTATTAACTATTATATTACATTATTATTAATATTATTATTAACTATTATATTACATTATTATTAATATTATTATTTTGTACCTTTTTTATTATCTAATATATATTTTTATTTTATTTTTATTTTATTTTATTTTATATTTCTATTACTATTTTTTATTATTTCTGATACTAGTACTACTACTATTGTTGTTATTAACTTGTTGTTGTTATTATTTCAATAATGGTTTGTTCCGATAGAATACCAAATAACTAGTTGTAGGAATAGGTCATTATCATTTTTTGATTCTATTTTGATTTCAACATTCATATCAAACAAGGACTTACAGACTTTAGTGTATCTCCTAAGCAAAAAAATAAAACCCAAAAATTTCACCAAAAAAGATAAAGCCTTGAGTACATTTCTTCTAGGTTTTTCATTTGAGCCTAATCGAAAGTTGGGATAAATTTGGTGGAAGGGTCTTGTTAGATACACCGCAAATGGTAGTTAAGGATTTGCATGTTGTTATTAGCGTGCATGCAAGTCGTTATTAGTGTGCATGCACGTCGTTATTAACGTGTAAATGTGGTGGGTGGGATAAAAGTGCACGTCGGCCTGCACATTGAAAGAAACGTGCAAGAATGCACGTCATTAACAACGTGCAATACTGCACGTCATTAACAACTTGCAAGAGTGCACGTATTCAATGACGTGCAAATGGTACTTAGGGTTGAAGGCTTAGTGTTGGGTTTAGGGTTTACATCCATAATGTTACAAGGCATGGAAAAAAAGGTTTACATTCATAATTGTAATAGACTCGTGGAATAAAATCTAGAAAAAGTGTAAAGGGCGACCGGAATCGACACGTAAGGCTTGGAATCTGTCAAACTAAGCATGAAAAGGGGCATCCCATCCTTCGATGCTCGGCTGATGATGTACAACCCATTCTGGCACAGGCGGCGGAATAAGAGCGTTAGGACACAACCAGATCTATGAGAACGGAAAATTAGAGTTAGAGTATTGACATATAGATGAAAAGTAAGAATATGTAATATAAGATGTTTGAAGTCGTACCGCGGCAAAATGGTCTTGGTTTCCGATGTAGGCTAAACCAAGGGTTGGTGATTAAGGGTTGTTACCAGGTGTCAGTGAGGACGTGGGGAGACATGTGAACGGATGGTGCCAAGCTAGAACGACGAGTGGAATCTGATATACCGTTGGAAATACTAAACCCGTGATGGGTAGCTCTATCCAACGTCTCATATCACCATGCAAAGGTCCCGCCCATCTCTGGTTGTCGACGAACTGCTGGAATGAGTACCCTCCCATATAACAACCGGCAAAGAGATCGGCATGATCCTACAAGTGATTACATAATAACGTTTTCAGTTCTAGGAAAGCAGACTCGTAGATCGGTGATGTCACTGACGCCAAAGCACGGTAGACACAATGACCATCTACAATAGTGTCCCTCACACCCTGAATATGTTCGAACATGAAGGGATCAACATTGTTTCGACCACAGTTGAACCCTCCGAACACATCACCACGTCCACGTCGAGCTGTGGTCGCTTGTGGACGATGTCGATCACCATGTCGAGCAGCACGTGCTTCTTCTCTCTTAAAATTTGCCATGAACTCCTCATATGGCAACGGGTTGGTTATACAGGCATTCCTCAACCCCCGAGGCCTCTCTTTTAATCGCACACTTGCAGATGAGGGTGGGTGGAGGTCATCGTCGCATACATTATTGGAAGTCGTGCATGAAGATGACAGTTCTTACGGGAGTGGGATGTCGTCGATGTCAGTCCATGACACATCCATCCAGAACGGGTGGATGTCCTGAGCGGGTATGGGAGTACCAGAACTGACGCACGCCTGAATCTCTTGGACACAAGGAATCCCGTAACAAACCCTCCAATGTCGGTCCGTGCATTCCTGAGGAATGTTTTGGTTTACGACATCCTCCAACAACTTGTATAGATAGTCGAAGCACTTTTTGGAGATTAAAGTCTTTACCTGATCAAAAAGGTTGGCTTTATGCGACCTCGTTGGCCATTTAAAGCGGTCGATCTCTAATGCAGTTTACAGCTCATGTAGTTGGCAATCATTGACTCTATGCACTACTAGAATTGTCTTCATAGACGTCGGTTAAAAGCCGATGTAAAACAAAAAAAAATTCGACGTGTTAGTGGGTGGTGTTAAAGATCCCAACTTTACCACATCGGTTATAATCGATGTCTATAATGATTTATAACATCGTTTCTCTTTGTAATACCGACTTAAATGCATGAATATAAATACATTTTGATAGATTCACCTAATGTTAAACCCTATTATTTTGCATTTCTAGTTATCTAAAGATATGTAGACCAATACAAAAGTTCACATTAACATCGATATTTTTTTCCAAAAACAATGTTGTAATATTTATTTACATCAGTTATATGTGGTTCATTTCATGTTTATTAACTTTCCCTTTGTATTTTGTCTTGTTATTTCGTTTAAAAAATAGTATACAACATTCCATATTTATAAAGACAATGTTATATGTATATATTTAAATCGGTATATTTGAAAGAAATGATGTCTAAAAATATTATAACATCGTTTTCTTTATCTATACCAATGTATAATTTCTCAAAAGACATCAGTTTTATTTTTTATTCTGTTGTGTTTCAATGCATTTTTAAATCGCTTTTTATTCTATTAAATGATGTGTCATTTTGTACTTGTATCAATTAATCGGTTACTTCTCAAATAATCAAAATAGAATCAAATCCATGATACATTATCCAAAATAGTCAAACACATATAATAAGGTGAAATACATCAATAATCGAATTATAAGTTTCTACTCTTTTACATAGTACCACAAAACAGATGTTCTCATGATGTCCCGATACATACATGTAACATTGTCTTTCTACATATTCAATTAGATGCCTATATCCCTGTTCAGGAGGGATACGATGTGGCTAGTATCCTTATTCAAGAGCAATAAATCAAGATGCCTTTTGTCTCCTCTTCCATGTCTTGTTTCTATACCATCACTATCTAGCAAAGACAAAACAAAAATGACAGATGCAGACTTTATCTCATGATAGAAAATAACTCGAGAAACTTCAGTTGGCCATTTAAATATATTAATTCATCCAGGTCCTTCTCACCATTCACAACATACCGATCAGCTTATAGATAGAAATATTAGACTCAGCACAAGTATACAACAAGATAAGAGGAAATGAGGTCAAACTGAAGCAAAGAAGAGAGAAAACATCAATAAGTTATATAGCTTTCTTAAGTCAATACCAACGTTGATTTATACTTGAAGAATCAATTAAAAGGACATTAGAATGTTCACACCAATCAATTACACAATAAAAAAAAGATCAGTAAAGTAAGATAGCACCCAGAGATATTCAAAGTAACATACCCACATCCCTCAGGCATCCAGGTGGTTAGGCTGATTCATTCTGAATGCGTACGCCTATTAACGATAAAGATAGCATCAGGGAAAGACTGAATGGAGAACACTTTCATGATGTTGCATTCATTAAAAGATATTATCCAGATTACTTACTCAGAGGACCAAATATGACCAAGAATGACAGCAATCAGCTGCAGGCCAAACAGAAAATATAGAGCATCAGCTTGTGAATATAACAAATAGAAACAATAACAAAAGTCTATAATGTCTATACAAGACACATGTCATTTCCTTCATTCCACGGGCACATCCGTTGAATATTTTTACCTGAAGGGTGTAAAGACCCGACTCAAGTTTTCGATTGTACATCTCCTCCTCGTCCATCTGCATGGTAGCAGTAAAATCCTAAATACTCAATCAAAACAGAATCATCAAACACATTATGGATCTTGTTAATAAAATAACCTCAAAATCGTCCAGTTCAAGCTGCTCCATCCGCTCAGTCTCTTCTTTTACTCGATCTGAATATGTGGAGATCATTGTTTGTGAGTTGGCATCTCTAAATAAAAAAGCATGAACACATGAAAACATTGATAGTTCTGGTAATATAAAATCAATTACCTTACATAAAGTTCCATAAGCCTGTCTATTTTCTCACACTAATTGTCTACAAATTTGCTCAGCACCCTTTCTCTTCTAGAGCCCCTCAAAATCCCAGCTAAGCAAGATCCAAATAGCATGCCATAAAACAGTTAAAAGAGAACAAGTAAATGAAATAACAGATAAGAAAGCACAATGGTGTTGGAGTAGGTAAACAAAAAAGAAGAAATAGAATGGACATAAGAGAGATGCTATTCACAATCTTTCTCAAGTCCAGCATATGACACTATCTTTGAAAAGAAGACGCTATACACAATCTTCTAATCCTCTATAAGTCCAAAATATGACATTACCCTCGGGTTTAAAAAACATGAAAGAACAAGAAGATAAAAAACCACATGACAATGACAATATCATACTGTGTAAATAAGTATTGAAAAATTGACATAAGCATTTTGAATGGGAGTCAAATCTTCTTTTAACCATCATTTAATTATTTGAGAACTATGATTAATAAATTGGAATGAGGGCAAGCGGTAAGAATCATCAATCAGCAAGAAACCACCAAACATTATTAAGTCCCAAGTCAGGAAAACTAGTGAATAATAGAAGCAATGCTTCATCATAATCTTTGTTAATAGGCGTACGCATTCAGAATGAATCACGAATATCAGGTCCTTCTGGAGCAGGATCATCAGCATATTGCTTTATGAACTCCTCAATATCATCCCATGTGCAATGCACTTGAACCCCATTTTCGGCGAAAATAACATTTCCCATAGTCTCCAACAATTGAGCCCAGGTATGAGCTTGCTCCCAATACCCTGTAATGAACAAAAAAAAAACAGCTGAAATCTCAAAGAAAAAGGTTATATACACCACAAAAAAAAACCTTAAATTCAACTCATAAATCACTGAAATTTAAAGAATCAATAATGGAAATCAATAACCTTTAAAGAAAGCAAGTTAAAATGTACAACAGTATACTTCTTTGAAACTAGATGAGAAAGTCACATTATATGATCATCAAAGGCATCACTAAGGGTTGCTAAAATCTATTTATAATTGACATAATATTTAGTAAAGGGAAAGAAAGCAGCAAACCTGTTCAAATTCCTCCATAAGAAAACTAAAACATCTCTTTTGCCATATCTCTAGCATCATCCTAAGATACACCTATACCTAAAAAAGAAAAGGAAATCAGGTATCTACAAAAGGTTACAATGATCGAGTATTAGAGGAAATCACACAACAAGAACAAGAATCGTCTTAAACAATGAATATAATAAACGAAACTAACTTAAGAACTTGTCAGACATAAAATGCTTAAGAGCACTTAATAAAAACAAGTTAAAACTTCACCTAAACTTATTTCCATCAAGCAAAGAAAGATGATAGAACACCCAAGTTTGCATCATTATGTTGGATAAAATTAATTTGGGAAGCTTGAATAAAAATATATTAGAAGGGAAAGTTTCAAAAACGAACCACTCCCTAATTCTTGATCCAAAACTATGAATCCAAGCATATATTTATCATCTTACTATAGCTTAAGGCAAAGGGTTAATTTATTTGGCAGGGATCACTTATGCTATATAAGGATTAAGGCATTTGTATAATCACATTAAAAAGCATAAACAACAAGGTGCTCTCTAATGGAGATATTAAGAAGCATAAAGAACAATGCACACCTCTTGTTTCCATCTACCCTTCTATGCTTCCTCTTGTGCATCTTCTGTTCCTCCTTTTGGGTTTATAACTGCTAATCCCACATATCCAACATACTGAAAGCAGAAAATACATTTTGAGTGTCAAGGAGATGTGCCGGATAGATAAAATGCTTTAAAAACACATGTTTTCACATCCAAGTGGAATGTAAATGTTTTCTTAGCTTTGTCACACTAACTACTAAGTAAAAGATCTTCAATTCTCTATGAACAACATACAAATAATCGATTTATCTATTAAATAACGAGCAATACTGAACACCTCTGCTCAGAACATGAACAACTACCATTGCTTTGCCAACAACTTGTTTTCTATATGACAAAAATAGTTCTACAACTAAAGCCCCAAATTCAGAGAACACATGATAAGCCCCAAATTAGTTTCATTACTTAAATTAGAGAGTACTTCAAACCCTAAATCAAAACTGAATATCAATTTCAACTACATACACTAAATCAAACAAATTCACATAAACCCTAAATCAAAAATATTGAAAATTAAAGGCGGAATTTCTTACCCGTGACTGAGAAGTAGTGAAAGAATAGGGGTTTCGACTGCCGGAGAAGGGATTTTCACAGCTTAAGGGATGTCGACAACCAAACTTTGGTTCGACAGCCGGAGAAACGAGGACGAAGCGAAGGATTTTGCCCGCCGAGTTCAACAGTGGGAGGAAAGCCTATAGAGACAGGACCGACCAGTAAGAGCGCCACCGGAGCCGAGTTTGACAGCCTAGAGCCTACATGGAAGGCGATAGTGGAGGAGGAAGTATTCACTGTGAAAGGTAGGAGAGTCGGGAGGTGAGGAGGAAAGAGAGGAGTATATGTTTTTTTTTTTGGTAAACAATTAAATTTTTTCTCTAAGTGTATTCAATTTTTTTCTGTGTACAGAATAATGGAATTGTGTTTTGACCACCACAAATTTGTAGGAAATTTTTTAAGTGTTGGAAAAATTGGGATCCTCCCGCCCATATTTGAGGAGACCAGAATTTTACTTAGTTTAGATTTCAATCTCGCGCCTTACTTATTTTTTTTTAAAAAATCATTTTTCACATCGGTCAATAAAATAGGGTGATGTCTGTTTTGTTTTCAACATCAAAAATTTACAAACCGATGTTAAAAATCTATTTAACATCATGCGCTTTTCTGACTGATGTTAATCATCCGATGTCTATGGATATAATTCTAGTAGTGATGGATTGCATCTATGACGACGCAGAAGTCACCAGTCGATGAGTGAAGTGCCTCCTTGAGAACCTTGTGTTGACCCTCAACTCTGTACACAGTTTCACGTAAACATTGAAGTTCATACCACTAAATATTTGATGACATATCATATTGTAATGGGAGATAGGAAATATGGTGTACCTGTTTGTTGTACACGTGCCGAAATGTAGAACATTATCTGTGTAGCATCGTACGATGTTCCTTCTGTACGGAAGCCACATTGCCTCTAAATACGCCATCACACCTGGGAATGGGTGTCATCTCTCGTGTAGCGCCCGACGACGTCGGTTGAAGGATTCCTCCGTCTTCGATTGAAACAACCCCCAACAGTTGCCCTTGAAGATGCCAGCGTGACTTAAATTCTTTGTGATCTTTAGTGCAGCTTCCTCGCATCTTCTCATGACATGTAACCAGCAAAGGAGATGTTGCATGTTGGGGAAGTCAACATTTAGCGCCGCCAAGAGACCTAGCTCCCGATCAGTCGTAATAGCTTGAGGCTAAATAGTCCCAAGCAAGATCTGAAGCTGACGCAACACCCAAGCGTACCCGTGTCTTCGTTGTAGTGCGACATGAAAGCATAGGCGATGCAGTAATTATGGCATGAGGGTGTGAACCCAACCACCTCACACAATGAAATCCCATACGTGCAAGTGTAAATTTGACTACATATATATGTAATAATGTAATCGTAATTGATTGACTTACGCTTTTGTTTTGTACGTGAGGTCCAATATGATTACGTAATGGAACCTTCGGAGTAGCTGTATCCTGCAGGGTGCGCTTGGAAGAGGTCGCTGAAGACGTCGTTGGCATCTGGATGTCATCTAAATCTCTCTCTCTCTCTCTCTCTCTCTCTCTCTCTCTCTCTCTCTCTCTCTCTCTCTCTCTCTCTCTCTCTCTCTCTCTCTCTCTGTCTCGAAATCTCTCTCTCTCGATATCTCGTCGCCAACAACTCGCTCTCTCTCTCTCTCTCTCTCTCTCTCTCTCTCTCTCTCTCTCGTCGATCTGGGATGTGGAAGTGGAGACCAAAGGCCACATATTTTGTTTTTTTTTTAAAACGTGGTTGCACGTCGGTTTTGACGTGCACTTTTGCACGCCATTTTTTACGTGCAGCCACGTTTTTTTTTAAAAAAAAAACGTGTCTGCACGCTGGGTGTACCCTTCAACTTGTACGTTAATTACGACGTGCAGCCACGTTATAATTAACGTGCTTACACGTCGTAATTAACGTGTAGATTTACGGTGTATATAGTTTCCATGTTGCAAACCCATTAACAGACCCATTATATAGGCTCGCCAACAAACACATTTTTGGACTTAGTAGTTCACTAGTTTGGCTTTGCATAGATATACTAGGCTCATTTGCTTGGGCTCTATGCATGTCACTTTTGCTGACCAGATTTAAAATATAAGTAAATAATTAAAATGGGCGATTTAACATAAAATTATGAACAATAAAATCTATATATATATATATATATATAAAGTGAGAAGAATCATTTCCGGTAGGAAGGAAAGAAGCAATCTCATTGGCTGAGTTAAATTACCCTTCACGCGCTTATGTGTTTTCCATATTTTTTATTTCCCTCAATCAGGAACCACGGTTGATTTCGAATTCGTCATCTCCTTCTTCATCTGCACCACCTACCAACGGCAATCGTGTCGATCGGTGTACCACCGTCCATGGCCTTGAATTTCGAATTCATCATCTCCTTCTTCATCTACACCACCTACCAACGACAATCGTGTCGGTCGGTGTACCACCGTCCAACAACTCGCCGCACCTGCACCGGAAGCCTGTGAGCCCGACCCGTTTGGCGCAGCACAAGCACCTGTTACCGCCTTTCTCGACACGGCGAGCAGCTCCGGCTCCGACACATCGGTGGGTGGTGGTCTCGGGAGGAGGGAGGGAGAGGCTGAGTGTCAGATCTGGTTGGCCGGGATCCGGAGAGGCGCAGATCTGGGAGTTTGAGGTGGTGTTGGTGTTGGTCGAGGCGGAAAGTTTACGATTTTCACGGCAGAGGGAGGAGGTGAGCTTGATTCTAAAATCGCCTCTTTCTCCCTGTTCTAAGACATGATTTCGGTGAGGCTGCGATATTGTCCCTGTTCTGGTGTTTTAAGGCGTTTAATCAATTAATATTTTGGGGCGTTCAATCAATGTATCATTGTAGCGTTGGAAAGAAAAGCTGAAAAGCAATTCAAAGTATAATTATAATTTAAGCGATTTCTTTAATTTGAAATTATATTTGTCCAATTCATGTAGTGGTGTAATTACTTTTTTAGGCTGTGTATAAGTTTTTATTCAAATTTGAATTTTCCAAGTGGATGCAGTGAATATGGTAGAGGATGGTTCAGTGAGTAAATAGGTTGGTTCAGTGACTTAATAGAGTTTGGTTCGGTAACTAAATAGAGGTTGGTTCGGTAAATAAATAGAGGTTGGTTCAGTGAGTAAATAGGTTGGTTCAGTGACTTATAGAGATTGGTTCAGTGACTAAATAGGTTGGTTCAGTGACTTAATAGAGGTTGGTTCAGTGACTAAATAGAGGTTGGTTCGGTGACTAAATAGAGGTTGGTTCAGTGACTAAATAGAGGTTGGTTCAGTGAGTAAATAGGTTGGTTCAGTGACTAAATAGAGGTGAGTTCAGTGAGTAAATAGGGTGGTTTAGTGACTAAATAGAGGTTGATTCAATAAGTAAATAGGTTGGTTCAGTGACTTAATAGAGGTTGGTTCAGCGACTAAATAGATGTTGGTTTGGTGACTAAATAAAGGTTGGTTTAGTGACTTAATAGAGGTTGGTTCAGTGACTAAATAGATGTTGGTTAGGTGACTAAATAGATGTTGGTTCGGTGACTAAATAGAGGTTGGTTCAGTGACTAAATAGAGGTTGGTTCAATGAGTAAATAGATTTTGGTTCGGTTACTAAATAGAGGTTGGTTCAGCGACTAAATAGGGGTTGGTTCAGTGAGTAAATAGATGTTGGTTCAGTGACTAAATGGATGTTGGTTCAATAACTAGTTGTGGTTCACTGGGTTTGGTTCACTGGATTTTGTTCACTTGGTGTGGTTCACTGGATTTGGTTCACTGGGTGTGGTTCACTAAATTTATATGAAATATGTTAATTATTATAAGAATATATATTGATAACATCTCTCTTAATGTGTAATTTATAAATTTATATGAAATATGTTAATTATTATAAGAATATAAATTCTAGTGGTTCGTCAAATAGAGAGTAGTGGTTCATCAAATAAAGAGTAGTGGTTCATGAACCATTTTATTTTAAATATAATTAATTAATTAATTAAAAATAAACATTAAAAGAAAATAAAAGAAGAATGAAAATTTTATAATCATTAAATAGTAGTGGTTCATGAAATAAATTCTAGTGGTTCATCAAATAAAGAGTAGTGGTTCATTAACCATTTTATTTTAATATAAATATATATTAATATATTTATTATCATTTTTATTTTAATATTTATTTTGATTTTGATTTTAATATTAATTATTATTTTTTACGTCGAAATATATATTAATATATTAATTTATGTGTAATTAACATATTTAAGTGAAAACATATTAATTATAATTAAAGTGGTGGCTTTAACTCAAAAAGTACTAGTATTAATTGATGCCCTTAATAACAAAGAAGTATTGGGTGGTGCAATGGTTGAAGTATTGGGGGTTGTGTCATGAGGCCCGGGTTCGAATCCTGTGCAATGCGGGGAGCAGGGTTTTTTTATGCTGCTACCACACGCGCGGAGAGGGAAGGGTGTGCGAGTGGACCTCGCATTTTCGAACTGGGCAGGTGCGGGCATCAATTTTTTTGCCCGGATTTTTTAAATGACGTGGACCAATCAAAACATTTCTTGACAATTTTTGGACCAATCAAAATGCTTCTTTCCTTCTCACTTTTGGAGTTGTGTGTAACCGAACCCAACCCTATATATGTATATATATATATATATATATATATATATATATATATATATATATATATATATATATATATATATATATATATATATATATATATATATATATATATATATATATATATATATAGGGAAGCTTTAAAATGTAAAAACTCCTTAACGTGTAAAATATGCTTAATGTGTAAAATGTATTTTTTTTAATCAAAAGGCGCGCTCACCATCGGATTTCAAACGGAGACCAAATACCGGCCTTCTCTCTCGGCCTCCCACACCCACCTCGAGCCACCTCCGGCCACCAACCCCTAGCCGCACTCGAGCCCGCCGCTGTGCGCACCTACCGAGCCCAGACTTGGCTTGGTTCGAGCCCAGACGCGCCCACCTCTCGCAGCACCGTCGAGCCACCAGCAGCTGCGGTTGTCGGCCTCCCACGCCACCCACGAGCCACCTCCGGCCACCAGCCCCGACCAGCTCGAACCCCCTCCCTCAGGCGCACCCCCCAAGACCGGAACCCCCATGGTTCGAGCCCAGTCGAGCTCACACCGAGCCCATCTCTCCCGATAGACCTGTTCGACGTTTTTGGCTCAATATACCTTCGAAAACCCGATTTTCTCTTTGTTTCAACACGAATTTGGTATGATTTCTAACCCTAAACTTGTTTATTACAACTATTTAGATTGTTTGAATGATTTAGGTTGAGATTGAAAATCTAGGGTTTGATTTAGGAGCGGAATTTGGGGCTTTTTGCCAAAAGCCAAATTGATTGAAATTGATGATATGGTTGTGTTTTTGGGTTGATTTTGAGCTAATTTCATGTTCATATCATTGTCAAATTGTTTATGGATCATGAGTTAATTGAATTTTAGAATTTTAGATTGCGATATGTTTTAGAATTTGGGGCTTTTTGCCAAAAGCTAAATTGATTGAAATTGAAGATATGGTTCTGTTGTTGGGTTGATTTTGAGCTAATTTCATGTTCATATCATTGTCAAATTGTTTATGGATCATGATCTAATTGAAGTTTGGAATTTTATATTGCGATTTGCTTTAGAATTTGGGGTTTTTTGCCAACGGCCAAATTGACTGAAATTGATGTTATGGTTGTGTTGTTGGGTTGATTTGGAGCTAATTTCATGTTTATAGCATTGTCAAATTGTTTGTGAATCATGAGCTAATTGAATTTTAAAATTTTATTGCAATATGCTTTACGTCGATTAGGTTCTTCTATTTTAGTATAAAAATCATAATTTAGCCTATTAACTCAATTGGTAGAGCACTGTGCGTTTGCACAAAAGACGTGGGTTCGAATCCCACATAGGTTACATAATAGACAAGGACACAACAATCCCCAATTGTTAATCATGCACATTATAATCTAAGTTATGCACTTTTTAACCTTAATTATGCACATTTTAATCTTATTTATGCACTTTAATTTTAAAAGCTTATATGTAAAAAAATCGATTTCAAACTTACATCTATCAACCTAAATTATCCGAGAGGTGAACCCAACCTCTCAAAAGTAAAAAAAAAAACAAAATTAAAACATCGATTTCAAAAGCACATCTTTTGTCTTATTAATGCACATTATGATCTTACATTTGCACAATTGTATTCTCAATCTGCACAATTGTATCTTACTTTTGCACAATTGTAGTTTAAATTTGCACAATTGTATCCTACTTTAAATTTGCACAATTAAAGTTGCACAAATGCACTTTACAGTTGCACAAATGCACTTCACAGTTGCACAAAAATTTATTTGTGCAGACAAATAATTCATTATGGGGTAAATAGGTAAATGTGCCTATTTCAATTATAAAAATTTATAATTGAAATATGTTTAATTTATGGGTAAATTGGTAAATATGTCTAATTTTATGGGTAAATGCACTTTTTCCCGTTTTCGATACCTTTTGTGCAACTGTGAAGTGCATTTGTGGAACTGTGGAGTGAATTTGTGCATTTGTGCAACTGTGAAGTGCATTTGTGCAACTGTAAAGTGCATTTGTGCAACTTTAATTGTGCAATTGTGCAAATTTAAACTACAATTGTGCAAAAGTAAGATACAATTGTGCAGATTAAGAATACAATTGTGCAAATGTAAGATCATAATGTGCATTAATAAGACAAAAGATGTGCTTTTGAAATCGATGTTTTAATTTTGTTTTTTTATACTTCTGAGAGTTTGGGTTCACCTCTCGGATAATTTAGGTTGATAGATGTAAGTTTGAAATCGATTTTTTTACGTATAAGCTTTTAAAATTAAAGTGCATAAATAAGATTAAAATGTGCATAATTAAAGTTAAAAAGTGCATAACATAGATTATAATGTACATGATTAACAATTTGCGATTGTTGCGCTCTTGTCTATTATATAACCTATGTGGGATTTGAACCCACATCTTTTGTGCAAACGCACATTGCTCTACCAATTGAGCTAATAGGCTAAATTATGATTTTTATGCTAAAATGGAAGAACCTAATCGACCTAAAGCATATTGCAATAAAATTCTAAAATTCAATTAGCTCATGATTCACAAACAATTTGACAATGCTATAAACATGAAATTAGCTACAAATCAACCCAACAACACAACCATAGCATCAATTTCAGTCAATTTGGCCGTTGGCAAAAAACTCCAAATTCTAAAGCATATCGCAATATAAAATTTCAAACTTCAATTAGATCATGATCCATAAACAATTTGACAATGCTATGAACATGAAATTAGCTCCAAATCAACCCAACAACACAACCATATCATCAATTTCAGTCAATTTTGCTTTTGGCAAAAAGCCCCAAATTCTAAAACATATCGCAATATAAAATTCTAAAATTCAATTAGCTCATGATCCATAAATAATTTGACAATGATATGAACATGAAATTAGCTCAAAATCAACCCAACAACACAACCATATCATCAATTTCAATCAATTTGGTTTTTGGCAAAAAGCCCCAAATTCTAAAACATATCACATTCTAAAATTCTAAAATTCAATTAGCTCATGATCCATAAACAATTTGACAATGATATGAACATGAAATTAGCTCAAAATCAACCCAACAACACAACCATATCATCAATTTCAATCAATTTGGCTTTTGGAAAAAAGCCACAATTTCCGCTCTTAAATCAAACCCTAGGTTTTCAACCTCAACCTAAATCATTCAAACAATCTAAATAGATGTAATAAACAAGTTTAGGGTTAGAAATCATACCAAATTCGAGTTGAAACAAGGAGCAAAATCGGGATTTCGAAGGTATTCCGAGCCAAAAGCACCGATTAGCGCTGTTGGGAGAGATGGGCTCGGTGTGGGCTCGGCTGTGCTCGGACCATGGGGGTTCCGGTCTCGGGGGGTGCGCCTGAGGGAGGGGGTTCGAGCAGGTGGGGGCTGGTGGCCGGAGGTGGCTCGTGGGTGGCGTGGGAGGCCGACGAGCGAAGTTGCGACATGAGGCTTCGAATGGTCCGGGTGGGCGCGTATGGGCTCGAACCAGGCCAGTCCAGGGCTCGGGGGTTGCGCACCGGGGTGGGCTCGAGGGCGGCTGGTCGCTGGTGGCCGGAGGTGGCTCGAGGTGGGTGCGGGTGCGGGAGTCCGAGGGCTCGGGGGTTGCGCGTGTATGTTTGTGTTGATTTGAAAATTTTACACGTTTTGTCAAAAAAGAAATTTAATAAAAATAATTATTCTATTTTACCATTAACACATATAATTGGATACATGAAATATCTTATAAAAGAATAAATATTATATAAGGAAAAAACTATATCAATATAATTAGACGTGGTAGTAGTAATAATAAAACTAATTAAATTTTTAGAGGAATATATTAATACAATAATTTATATTTAGATTAATTTTTTTATTTATATTTATATTATCTTTTAAAGGAAAAAATAATTTATATTTAGATTAACGTATTTTCCGTACGCAGGACGGGATCTACACTGGTTATCTATATTTTTAAAACATGAATTTTAATAATAAAATTTTATAAACATATCAGTATAAGGGTATAAAATATAAAAATATTTTTTACAAAAGAAATAATTTAATGGATCAGTAAAAGGACTATCAGAGGTGACCAAAGGATCCACGTCCGCGTGGATCTATGAATCTATCTATATATGAATCTTTTCTGTAATCTCTCTTATCTAGCTATTTACCATTGAATATTTCTCCTTAATTATACTCCGTATTTCACAAGTTTATTAATACTTGTCATTTTAGTTCTTCGATTTTAATTTGTTTATGCATATTTATCATTTCAGCTATTTGTTTGGCGCACATAGATTCATCATTAATACAACGGCTTTTCACACCCAAGAAAATTATGACTTCACAACTATATGTGTCGAATACAATTATACATTAGATCGTGCGCTACTTATACATATATTAGCCGGCAACATTGTTTTTCATTCCTCTGTATTTTTCTACAACTTGAACGAGTTGTTTCAATGGTATCATTCTTTACAAAAGAATGCATTTAAGATGACTTGAGTTGTGTACGAGATAACAAAAACTACACAAACACAAATTCTCCATGACTTGTAATATCTACGTTTTGGATTCATACACTCATTCTTACATTTTACATGATTAAGGGGAATTGGCATCGAGAATATACAAAAAAACGTTAGAAGCGTTACGGGCGATTTCCGGCAAGCACCCCGTGGTGGTGTCCGGCCGCCTACTTTCTCTCCGGTCTAGGGCCGTGAGAGCTAGATTTCCTCTCGCCGACTGTGCGAGGTTCACCGTGCGTTCGAGTCCAGGTAAGTTTGTAATTGAAACAGTTTGTCGATTAGGGAAGTTAGGGATGGAAGACCGGGGGAAGTCGATTCATCTTACGGAAGAGGAGGTTAGTCTGGTGATTGGGGATGAAGCAGTGCATGAGGTTAAGTCTGTCCATAGCCGTCTCTCGCTGATAGGTAAGGTAATGTCGAAAAAGCTGCCGAACTCTTATGCCCTAAAGGCCACCATGAAAGGGGCATGGAGGACGAGGGAAGGATTCTCATTCAGGGAGATTAAAGAGAACCTTTATAGCTTTCAATTCAGTATCGAGGAGGATAAGGAGAAAGTGTTGAAGGGAGGACCATAGTCCTTTGATCGGTCACTGCTCTTGTTTAAAGAGTCGGGAATGGAGTAGCTATCGGCGATTGCATTCACGCTTACACCTTTCTGGATTAGAATTTATGACCTTCCGCTAGCGGCCTACATAAAAGCTATGGCTATGAGGCTAGGGTAGGTGTTTGGAGGAGTTATAGAAATGGACGAAGAAGAACTGGTGACGTGCAGTAGATATCTTCGGCTGTGTGTGCTTCTTGATGTCACCAAGCCGTTACGTCGGGGGATAATGATCTCAATCGAAGGGAAGAAAATTTGGATCGATATCATGTATGAACGTTTACCAAATTTTTGATACTCTTTTGGTTGCTTGGGGCATACGGAAACAAAGTGTGAGTTGGGTGCTTATGAGGACTACCATAGTGAAGAGTATGGTGACTGGCTGAGGGCATCGCCGATCAGGGCTGGGAGGGATAGAAATAATTCAGATAAGGAAGAGGAAAGAAGGGTGATAAATAAAGTGATGGGGACGGAGGAAAAGATGGCTGATAATGGGCGGGGAAAGGGAGGGAGGAAGACGTTGCTCCAGTTGCTCCAAGAAGAGGAGGAGGAGGAGGATTAGGGAGGGGATGAGAGGGAGACCATTCTGACAAATGAGGGAGAGGAAATGTTGGGGATGGTGACAGCTGTGAGGTTAGCAAATACGGGGGGAAAGGGAGGGAACGAGAGAGATGGGAAAGAGGCTGAATTGGGAGAGGAGAACATGACCGAACAGAATGAAGGGAATGAAGTAGGAAAAAAAGAAAAGGAGGAGGAGGGAACTACGATACTAAAAAGGAAGTGGAACAGGGCAGCTAGAGGGCTTGAAGAAGGCCACAAGCAGAGTGATGACAAGGGGGGTTGGGTAACACATGTGGGAATAAAAGAAAAGAGGGGGGAGACCATATGATGATATACAGTGTGAGGGTGGAAATAGGTGGGGGAGGTAATGAGAAGAAGAGAAGGATGGATATGGAGGGATCTGATCAGCAGATCAAACCGGCCGGGGACAATGTCCCCCGCCGGGAGCCATGAATTGTATAAGCTTTAACTGTCGGGGATTGGGGAAGGCCCGAGCAGTGCAAAAAATCGCCGACCTAGTGGGTAGAGAGACCCCGAGGGTGCTTTTTCTTATGGAAACGAAGAGCAACAAGGTTAGGATGGAGACGATTAGAATTCAGCTAGGTTTCAGAGGTATGTTTGTGGTTGACTGTATTGGGAGGTCGGGCGGTCTAGCCCTTATGTGGGAGGAGGGTTGTGATATACAGGCGGTGTCGTATACTCAGCACCATATTGACAACATAGTGAGGGTGGGGACGGAGGAACCATGGAGGTTGACTGTGATGTACGGATGGCCGGAGAGTAGGGACAAACACCACACCCTTGCTTTGATGAGAAGCCTGCATGAGGAACCACATAGAGAATGGGTCTGCATGGGAGATTTTAACCTTGTCACCTCCTTAGAGGATAAAAGAGATGGTAATATGGAAAGTTTTGACAGTGTGGTGGAGTTTAGAGAAACAGTCAAGCACTGTGGCCTAAGAGATATTCTGTTCATGGGGAACCGGTTCCCTTGGGACAACAACATGGACGGTGTTTCTCAGAGAGAGGGTGAGAAGCGAGAAAAGCCATTCAGGTTCGAAGCCATGTGGTTGAAGAAAGAGGACTACTTAGAGATCATAGAGAACGGGTGGCTGAACCCGGGATCATCTCAGGCGGCCGAAGGAATTGCTGGTAAACTGGAGAGGTGTGCAACTGATCTGAAGGACTGGGATGAGTGTGTCTTTGGGAATGTGAGGGCGGAGTTAGGGAAGATCAGGAAAAGATTGGTGGAAATTGGACGGGAGATGAAGGGAAACCGAGTGAGGGAAAGAAAGAATCTGGAAAAGAAGGAGAGAGAGCTTGTGCAGAAGGAAGAGATTTTGTGGTTCCAAAGGGCCAAGGCTAACGAATTCAGATGTGGAGATCGAAATACGGGGTATTTCCACAAGAAAGCAACGGGGCGGAAAAAAAGGAATAGAATTCAGAAGTTCATGGAGGAGGATGGGTCCGAAGTTACTACTGACCCGGGGGCGGCTACCCAAGGAATTGAGCATATATATACTATCGGTGGAGGATAATTTGGAGCTGTCACGTCCCTTCACTGCAAAGGAGGTAAAATTCGCCGTTTTCTCAATGCATCCCACAAAAGCACCAGGTCCTGATGGTATGCCAGCACTTTTTTTTTTTATCAAAGGTGTTGCCATATTGTCGGGGCTGATGTCACCACACTCATACTTAGTATATTGAATGGGCCACCATTGCCGGAGGGATTCAACCATACCTTTATTACTTTGATCCCAAAGGTTGTGACCCCAACTAGGATGAAAGACCTTCGACTAATCAGTTTATGTAATGTCATATATAAGATTTTGTCAAAGGTACTAACACTCGGGTTGAAGAAAGTGCTCGGGAAATTGATTGCAGCAAGTCAAAGCGTCTTTGTCCCAGGAAGGCTCATCACCGACAATGTGCTCGTGGCTTTTCATGTATTCCACTATATGAAGACAAGAAGAAAGGGTAAGAAATGATACATGGCTTTGAAGTTAGATGTGGCGAAAACCTACGACCGGGTAGAGTAGGGCTTTTTGGAGAACTGTATGAGGATGTTTGGCTTTGAGGAAAGGTGGGTGGCCTTAATTATGAAGTGCATCACGTCCGTCAGCTTCTCAGTTCTAATTGAAGGAGTGCCATCACCGACTTTCAGGCCGAAAAGAGGATTAAGGCAAGGTGATCCTTTGTGACTGTATTTGTTCCTGTTGTGCGCAGAAGGGTTATCCGATATGATCAGGGAGAGTGAGAAGCACAACCGATTGAGAGGGATTAGAGTAGCTCCGACGGCACCTTCTATCTCTCATTTGTTCTTTGGTGATGATTGTGTTCTATTTCTGGAAGCATCTTGTCAACAGAGCTCGGAACTGATTAATATCCTCCATACTTATGGAGCAGCGTCAGGTCAACAGGTAAACTTCTCAAAGTCAGAATTGTCTTTCAGCAGGAATGTTGATGAAGGAAAACGGAAGGAACTACAGAAGATTTTGGGAGTGCGTGAGGTGTCGAAACATGAGCGCTATCTTGGATTGCCTACCATGGTTGGGAGGTCCAAGGAAGTCATTTTTGAGCAACTGAAGGAGAGAGTCTGGAAGAAGGCCAAGGGATGGAAGGAGAAGGCGTTGTCAAGAGTGGGTAAGTGCTGATGAAGGCAATTGCTCAGTCCATACCTACGTACACTATGTCTTGCTTTCTTCTACCGGTGGGACTGTGCAGGGATATTGAGATGATGTTATGTAACTTCTTGTGGGGAGACAGTGGGGGAAGAAATAAGAGTCATTGGATGAAGTGGAAAAGGTTATGCCGGCCTAAGGATAAAGGAGGAATGAGATTTCGCGATTTAGAGATGTTAAATAGGGCCTTATTGGCTAAGCAAGCATGGCGGATTATGAGATATCCTGAGTCCATATTGACAAGAATTATAAAAGCACGGTATTACCTGAGGGGATGGTTTCAACAAGCATCGATAGGATACAATCCGAGCTACACTTGGCGTAGCATCTTAAGTGGTAGGGATGTGTTGTTGGAGGGGCTGAGATGGAAGGTTGGCAATGGCTCCGACATCAGTATTTGTGATGATAAATGGCTCCTAATGCCGACGAGCTACAAGGTGACGAGTAATTTTCTTGGAGGAAGCCCGGACATGAAAGTCATACAGCTGATTGATTGGGAGTTCGGACGGTGGGATGTCGAACAACTAAGTCAGGTGCTACTGGCGTGTGATATTGAAGAAGTACGATAGATTCGCCTCGTAGATCCGGGAGTGAAAGACTTACGAGCTGATCTGGAGCGGAACAAAGAATGGGGTTTTCACGGTACGATCGGCGTATCACATGCGTCTCGAAAAGAGCTTGGATGGAGACTCACGAGGCGGACCGTCGGGGACGTCTCAGATGAGCAGTGCGCGGAAGGGGTTGTGGAAGGTGATACCGAGAATGGCATCAACAGTGTGGAGAGCGGTCTTCGATATTCTCCCTTGTATGCGGAACCTTGCGAGGAGATGGATTACAGATGTAGGGAGCTGCGACCTATGTGGTAGGGAGGAGACGAATGCCCATGTGCTGTTTGAGTGCACCCAAGCGAGGAAGGTTTGGCGATACACTCCAAAACTTGAGAGGAAATGGCAGTGCTCGAGATCACTTCAGGAGGTGTTTGCCACATTGTTTACCGAGTGCACCAACATAGAGCGACAAAGGTGGGCAGTGATGGTTTGGAGTATATGGGGTTGGAGGAACAAGCGTATCTTCGAGGGTGTTCGACAGAGCCCATTGGAGATTATTCAAGAGGTGGAGGCTATGCTACATGAATACGAGATGCATCGAGAAGTAACAGATCCTCAGAGGACAACTCAGGTGGCGGTGGTGGGTGATAGAAGATGGAGAAAACCACAAGGAGCGATGTTAAAGCTCCATTGCGATGCCAGCTTGACGCCATCGGGACAAGCCGCTGTCTGTGTAGTATGCAGATATGGAGCAGGGGAGCTGCTGTTCAGAGCTCATCGACAAATTCAGCAGACCAGCTGCGTGAAGATGGCCGAGGCGGAAGGCGTGCTCTGGGCTTTGCAACTGGCGAAGGAGAGAGGAATGTTCATCCTTCAAGTGGAATCCAACAACCAAGCACTTGTGAGCAAGTTACAGTATGGAGGTGAGGGGTTCGACTCTCTATATGATATTATTACAGAAATTAAGAGGTTGGCAGAATCTTTCGTGATGGTCGAATGGTCTCACACTAGACGCGAAGGAAACAAGGCAGCTCATGGTTTTGCTTCTTTAAGGCCTATTTCCCATACAATGATTTTCTCAATTCATGAACTTCCAACAGATATTGCAACTATTATTTTGAATGAAATGGAATGATGATTTAGTTTGTGCTAAAAAAAACACTCATTCTTGACACAAATCGTCCAAAACCCCTTACACCATACGCATTGACGCCCCGATTCTATATCGATCGTTCATTTCTGAATATCATTCAAGTGTTGTGTTTTTAGTTCCTCCAAACCTCTATCTATGGTTATATAACAATAATAAATCTATAAACCGTCACTTTTCCAATGAAATGTGAGTTGGTTGCTCTAACAACCAAACTTCTTTATTCAAATCTTTTATGTTTTTGAGAATGTTTTTTTTCTTATATTTTCTTAATCATCGGTTAACCTCTAAATTCATAATGGGCCAACTTTAGCACATAATATTAAATGGGCCAACTTCGGCCCAAAATTCATAGGCCCAATCTAATTTAAACCTCTCCTGCAGATATTTCCTCTTTCCCTTATCGCCTGGACAAAACGACAGAATGTATGGCGTTTGATAGTTCCAATCAAGTGAGACAAAACTGACTCATCTGAAGAAATTATCAGTGGAAGGTTACAGTTGAATCAACAATGGCGTTTGGGATTTTTGAGGGTTTTTTTTGTTGGAATTTGAATTAAAGCCTATTCATTGCCAATGAACTGTTGAAATTAGCTTAATTGTGATTAACTTGTGTCAAGGATTAAGCTGACTGGTAGAGATTATGGAGGAAACTTGATGAAAATTTGATACATATTAATTAAAACTAAAACCTAGCCTGTTGGGATAAGGAATTTTTGTCAATTAAAAAATCATCTGTAATGTGATTATAACATCAGTTTTGAGAACACACCTAATTTAGGTGGCAAGATTTGGATGCTATTGGAAATCTAGAAAGTGAATTAATGGTTTTGTATCTTAAGCAGGAAGAATCTTCTGGATTCCTTAGTCGATCAGTACCTTCTTAACTTGAAAGATAACTTGAAAGATTGCCTCTACGCATGGTATATTCCGCAATTTGATTATAATTCTTTAGAATTTTATGCATGCTTCTAGTTAATATATAGATACAGGAACAACGTAACATGAAGAATGTAATACAAAACGTACGTAGGTCAATATTATTAATATAATGGAAAGTACATATGTCATAACCATAATAACAACAACAACCACCGGTACCGTACCGGTGTTTCCTGCAATCAAGCAGGTCAGGGGACAAACTATATATTTGCCCGGACTAGTGGAGAGATGACGTACGAGTAGAGATACCGTACGTGTAGTTATTTGATACTGTAATCTATGATTACAGTAAGGGTAAATATATATATTATACTGACAACACACACAACTAAATTAGGCACCTACGGCACGTAAGTAGTAGATATGATGGATGATCGATCAAATTGTTGATTCATGAAGTAAACTTGGCCAAAATAATGCTTGCGGCATTGGCAGAGTTGCAGATGATGCCCACCAGATCGGCAATGTGCTGCTGGACCTCCGGAGGAAAGTTGCTCCCTGGCTGAGGTACAACTGCTGGGCAGCTGTCAATTAAAGTAGTCGCCGCCGTCTTCAGTTCGGCGGAAGCCTCGTCTCTCCCCTGTTGATCAAACAGGTCATCAGAATCGATTTCCGTAAGCGTATCGGCACTGTTTATGACGCCCTGCTTGCAGACATCGAGCCAAACCAAAACGTATTCCGGTGTTTCGGGCTTGCTGGATTCCTCGGTTAGTAAGGCCACTGCTGGCTGAATTGTATCCGTTGCAGCCCTTAGAAGGATTGTGACAGCACCTTCTGGGGTGCCCTTCAGCGTAGGATCATCATGGGACGAATTGATGGTAGCTTGACAAGCCTGTGGGTTGGGCGTGGGCTCACACCATAGAGTGGCTCCGGTGGGTGCGCCAACGGCATCAGCATGGGTAGTTGCCGGCTTCTGCAACCCGGCTATTAAGCTGAGGATGACTATCAACTTCTTCATGCTCCTTCCTTTAATATAATATAATATAATTAATTTGGCTCTCAATCTATTCGATCAATTTCAATTATACAGTACGTGATTTGGATGATTCAGTTGAGAGTCGCATATACACCTATTTATATTGATCTCTTCTTCCTCGATCTCGACGATCAATTATTCGCTTTAATTAAATTAAAATTAGGTAGACATGTCATCCATCCCATCCATGATCCATGTTTATGTGATCCTCTCCATTCCCTCCAGTTCCATGCATGATGTTTTGTTAGCTAGAGTGCCAAACTGTTGTCTAAGCAAGGAAATTCAACCACCAAGACACACCTAAGATCACTTAACAAATCGAGAGAAAGAAAGCCAGATTGTTCTTCTGTAACACACAGAAGAGAACACACCAATTCAACAATTGCCTTACACCTTGATTCAATAGAAAAACGTCTTACATACTCCATACTAAATTAACTGCAACACACACCCACTACTCCACTAACTTGCTAACATAACTTCCTAGATAGTGGATCTCTTAAGACAAAAGAAACTAACCTTCAACTGCAGTTCTGAGAGCAACTGCATTACATAGACACAACTAACTTTAACTAACTTAAGCTAACATAAGTTTAGCTTAGGAACCTTAAATTACATTCTAACACCTCCCCTTAATTTAAGTTCCTCCATGCCAATCTTCTCCATGAAATAGTAATGCTTAGCACCATTCAAGGACTTGGTAAACAAGTCTGCATTTTGACTGTTTGTTCCACAAAACCTGAGCACCACCTTACCTTTTGCCACCAGTACTCGAATAAAATGATGTTGCACCTCTATGTGCTTGGTTCTTGCATGAAACACTGGGTTCCTTGTCATGGCAATAGCTGACTGGTTATCACACCACAGCTCAATTGCATCTGTGTGATCACACCCTAAATCCAGCAACAACTTCTTCAACCACATTGCTTGTCTTGTTGCTGCTCCAGCTGCCACATACTCAGCTTTTGAGGATGATAATGCAACTGTATCTTGTTTCTTTGAGCTCCAAGTTATTGCTCTAGAACCCAGATCAAACACAGAGCCTGAAGTGCTCTTTCTGTCCTCCAAACATCCAGCCCAATCACTGTCTGTGTGTCCTCTGAGCTTGAACTCATCCACATGTTCATACCATATCCCATGCTTCACAGTGCCAGCAACATATCTCAAAATTCTTCTTGCTGCTCCCAAGTGTTGTTTTGTAGGGTTGTGCATATACCTTGACACAACACTTACACTATAAGCAATATCAGGCCTGCTATGAGTGAGGTAATTTAAACCTCCAACTAAACTCCTGTACTCTTTCCACTACAAAAACAAATTCTTTTCGCCACACTATTTAGCAACGGCATAGTTCTGCCATCGCTAATGGGGTGTTTTTTGCCACGGGTTAAGCGACGGCGCCCACTACCTAGTTGCAAAATTTTGTGAATCGCTAATTTTTTTTAAAAAAAAAACAAAAGAAAGGGAAGTACTCCGTATAACCCTACCCACTCAATCGCTCCTCTTCATCTAATCATCCACCTCCCTCTGCCGTCAAGAGCGAGAGGAATTAGGGTTTGAGAGACGACGACCGATCTCTGATCGAGTATTCGTGACAGCTCGAGGGAGCTTCCATGGCAGACGAGCCCCTAACGCAAAAAGCTTCAACCGAGAGATACCTCGAGTGCGAGCAATCCTGGGAGCAATTATGGAGCTCGAGATCCAATCTGCGAGCAAAGAAGAACTCAAGGGAGAGTTCTTCCGGCCTCGCTCCTCCTCCCGCTTGATTATCTGGCGCCTCTCGACCTTTCTCGCAGCCCCATCCGCTGTATCTTTGCTCATGCCACAATTGTTCTACTGTGCATCTCTGCCTACTATTCAGATTCCGAATTAGCCTCAGGTAAGTGCAGGTATTTGGTCTCTCTATTCCCTTCTAGGTTACTAATTTATTGAATTGGTGATAATTTATTGGTAGGCTTGTGTGAATGAGATTTAAAATTGGTTGTTCGGCTGAATTTTCTATGTTAATGGGACTTCATTAACATTGAAAAAAACTTTTAGATCGAATTTTCTATGTTCTACTGAATTTTCTATGTTAATGGGACTTGTTGGTAGACTTGTTGGTAGGCTTGTGTCTATGAGATACCTTCTGATTGAATCTTACTTCATTAAATTTCAAGAAACAAGTTTAGAAAAAAAAAACCACAATATATATGTATCCATTTTTACAGATCAAAAGTTGATTGAATTAATTGTGCTGCATGTAGTTGCTTACATTATACCAAGACAAGATTTTCTGATCCAAAAAAAAAGGAGAGAGATATGAACTATTAATATGATAATCCCGTAAAGTGCATAGTAACACTAACTCCTGTCATCAGTTATAGATCCGTGTGCTAATGAGTTTCTTTCAACTTTAATGTGTGCTATCTGATTCATAATGCACTATCACTTGCAGGGAGGCTGGTGGTACCATTAATGAATACCATTTGTATAATCAATAATTCTTTGGTAAAGTCTCCCTTAAGATGAAGTTTCTTGGCACTTGGCTAGTCTCAATGACCGATTCATTGCATTTGCTCTTATTGGGTAGTTGCACATTTTTCTTTCCTTAATTTCTTCCTCTTATTGCCCTTCTAATCTCTCTATCATAGATTAGAGATTTGTAAAGTTTTTGGATGTGCACTAAACTAAAATAGGGAAACATATTTTACATGCTTAATTGCAGGTTCATTTCTAGTCTTCAGCTTAAGGGCCTAATGCTGAGGCATTGACTTTCAATTATTGACTCATTGTAGGCTCATTTGTGCTAGTATCAGCATCATCTATGGTAAGGTGTAACAATGTCATAATTTATGTCTCCCTTGCTTCTTTTCTCTCTTTTATTTTGTTAATATTTCATTGCTGGAAACTGGTTTTGAAATTCGAGATCATACATGAGTACGTTTCCTTATTTGCCTAGTGTAAGTGAAGACGACCTTTAGCTCAACTCACCTCTTTTTTTAAATCTACCTGACCTTATGCAAGGTTTGATTTTGGTCTATGCAAAATGATGAACGTAAACATCGGGAGTCATACATTTTCGTAATAAAAGCTTAACTCATCTATCTCCACACAGCAAACAAGAAGCTTAACTCATCTCTGTTTCTGCACGTTTGCTGGTTTAATTTTGGAAGCTGCTCATCACCGTATGAATGGCATTCATATTAATGGCATGATTCATAGTTATTCTCCATTCATTTGCGTGTTTATGTTTATAAGATACTACTGGTATTCAAGATGATGATAAGCTTGGTCTATGCATTCATTGTGCAGCCTTGTGGAGGGATAATAAGCAAAATGATGATGAACTAAATTCGTTGTGCAGCCTTGTGGAGGGCTAATAAGTTTTTAAGCTTCGCAAATCTAGCTTAGAATTGATCATAAGATAGGTAAATTTGATCTTCTTCCTCTTTTTTTTTTCCCCTTTAATTGCCCCAATATGAGAAGCCTTTTTTTCCCCTTTAGTTTTAAATGTTTCAGGAAAAGAAATGGGGGGTGCATATGAATACCTTGCTTTGTTGGGACTGGCAGAAGAATCGCAGGTAATGATTCAAGCAACACACTTCTAGTTTGTTAATATAAGTTGTGTTTTTAGATATTGTATATATCCTGATTAGTCAGTTCTGACCTAGGAATTTTGGAAGCAAACTTTGTTGAACCTACGCATAATAAGCAAGATTTTGAGAAGACATCCCTCTTTTAGAAGCTTGAACATCGATAGAAGGAAATGACTTGGGAATATTGGTAAGTCTATTCTTATTAATGTTCATGAAGTTCTTTGGTCAGAGATGTGTTTTATACTTCATTCATGTGAAGTATATTTTGTGTAAGCTAAGAGTAGCTTCTTATATGGAGTACTTCTTTGATTTTCTTTTGTTATGAACTCGGTCAGATTTCAAGAGTGACCGCGAATTTGTGAACATGAGGACTTTAAAAAATAATTGAAAAAACATATTGATAATGCCTTATAAGGTGGCCAAAAGTTAACTAAAGATTCATCTTTCTAGGCATAATACATGATATGAAGTGGACATGATCAGAATGAAAAATGAAATAATGAAAGACTATGGCGCGGTGCAACTGATGACTTGATTGAAATATATGTCTACATTTATCTGTTTTATGTATATATTAAAAAGAAATTATATGTGATTGTGTCAGGTATTTCATGAATATTATTTACTTAAAATATAATGTCTCTTCGGAGACATCTGATAAAATTTACACATAATGAAATAATGACAAAAGTATTTGACTATTTACGTGCAAAGAACAAAAAAGGCTCTGCTAAATTTGATTTTGATATTATCATTGATCTCGATTTGCAAATTTTCATACGCGTTTTTCAGCCCCCCTTGCCAAAAATCCTAGATCCGCCACTGCATGCATGATGCATGTTCTCTTAGTGCCACCCCACGGACTGCTATATATTTGATACTCCGTATATATAAGTAATGAAGGACAAGCAACACATCCCTTCCATAGTTCCATGCATGATGCTTGTAGTTCTCTTAGTGCCACGTACTGCTATATATATTTGATACTCCGTACGTATAATGAACGACAAGCTAGCAACACATCCCTTCCATTGTTCCATAGTTCCATATCATGCCACTGCTATTTGATACTCCGTCTCTAAAATAATAAGCTATTGTAACATATTTGATATTTTATTACCTACATCTAACGAAAAATTAATATTGAGCACGCTACAACCACAACGAGACATGGCTCCATAAGTACATGTATTGACCCCTTCAAGAGTTTAAATTTCATCCTAAAGCCTCTTCATCTTGCTAAAATACACTGCAACTGTCGCTCTACCCAGAATCATAGATTTCAATTTGGATTTGATTCAAATTCAATCCTAATCCGAATGTTTCTTTTCGAATATGGATAAGGGAGTCAAATTCTATCTTTTTTTTAACTTCAAGTTCACCTGATTTCTTCCAAAAATAAATCAATTCACAAAAAAAAGCGGAAATTTCGCCTGATACCCCTGTGGTATTGCTTATTCCACATGGTGTACGAAAGTTTAACTAAATTCGCCCGGTACCCCTGAGTTTTGTGTGTATTTCGCGTCGTGCCCCTACTACGTGAAAACCAACAAAGTCCGTTCAATGAACGTTCTATCTATGCTCAGGAGTAAACATCGAAGGGAAGAGAGGAGATGAGAGACCGACTGGAGCCCGAGGCACGAATCGCCGGCGATGAGAGCCCAAGGCCACCGGAAGGAGAGCGTGATGCAGGGTTTAGTGTGTGGGTTCTGATTTTATTTTAGTAATGAACCCGGTTCTCGTTGTGTTTTATATGTTAATTGTCAAGTCCGGTTCAAGGCTTATATAAGCTTGTAATTCCTATTTTGAGAATTAACTAATGAAAATACATCTCTTCTTCAACATCTATCTCTTTTCTCTCTTCTCAGTTTCTGGCTGGGTTTTCGTTCTAAACACGTACACCCACCATTGCTATCCATTGCTGATTTTGGACCTTTTGTCCTCGATCGGTTTCTCAAAACTATCTAATATGCATTGTTGTAGGAGGAAATCGAGTTTAAAATATAATATAATAAATCAAACCAGATTCGTGCCCACGCAAATAATTACAAGACCTCCTCCTGATGATGTAGCAGCGGAAAGTCAGGATCGATCCTCAAGAAAGCACGTCAGCGGATCTCAGGTAGCGGAAAGATCTCAGCGAAATCGACCAAAAGATTCCTCGATATCGGGTAAAGTACTCGATATCGACTAACCTGTCGAGTAAAACAGAAAGCAAAACGAAACAGAAAACGAAAACCAACAGAAAGTACTCGATCTCGACAAAATCAACTCGACATCGACAAAAAGTCCTCGATGTCGACTAAAAACTCCTCGAAATCGAGTAAGCAACAGAAACTTAAATCGCAACTTTTTGCAACACAGAACACGAATTTCGGCAAAATAAATCAATAAATAAAGACTTCCAAGATCAGGGTTTCAACAGCACAACAATAACCATGCAAAATAACACATAAAGGCATAAAAGATCATGCTTTTCATCAAATAACTTTCGTTATTAACAAATAGGAATATAGAGGCTTTCGCATAAACCCTAATTGTTACCAACCCTTTTCACATAATTAACCCAAGTTGTATTAAGATCACTTTTGCTTCAATAACACAAATAAGGATCACCTTCAACTTTCGCAAAAGAATCATGCTCGCAGGGATAGAAGACGAATTGCATAAAAAGATCAAACCTTTACCGCATCACCTCACATGGCACCCGTCGGGCTCACCCCGACCCTATAAGTGGGTGGACTACTCGCTCTTCATCATCAAGAAACTCATCAAAGATTTTAGAAAATAACTAAATTGCATTAAAAATAAACTAAAGAGAACTTACAACCGATCGAAGACAAACCGTCTCTCAACACCTTCTCTCTTCTCGCCACAAGCTCTCTCCTCTACTCTCTCTCCATGTAACTAATTGTAACTAAAATTGAATGCCTATAAATCAGCCCCTAAGGCTTTATTTATAGCCTTCATTCCCTCTCTAATTAGGAAAGAAAATAATATCTATATTTAATTCTATCTATCTTTTATCTAAAGGTAAAACATAGAAATAAATAATTAAATCAACTAGGACTATATCTAATTTGTGGATAAATCCTCCATGGAGTTGATAGATCTTGATAGAATTGGATCTCGAAAATATCTCCATTGGACTTTTGATAGAAACTTAACAAGACTCAGACTGCTCGACTTCAGCCACTGGGAATTTCCTCGATATCGAGTAGAATTCCTCGATATCGACTAGCACTTTCTTCGTCTTCTGTTCAGCAACTCGATTCCGGTTTCTGGATGACACATCGACTTGGGTTTTCCTCGATATCGAGGAAATTTCCTCGACATCGAGTAACATGTTCAGCTCCCAGCTTCACTTTGTCGATGTCTGGTGCTCAGCTCGATTTCGGCTTGCTCGATATCGAGTAAAATACCTCGATATCAACTAAATCTCTCGACTCTTCTCGATTCTTGGTTGTTCGATTGGAAATCGACTTGACTGTACTCCATATCGACTAAGCTTGGTCGAAATCGACCAAATGTTGTCGAGTAGATTTTCTTGCTTCCTGCTCGATTTGTCCTGGTTTCGCTGCTCCTTAACCTCGGACTTCTGTGGTTGACTTCGAGCTTTTCTCCTTTCTCAGAACTCTTGTAAATTGCTTTGATTTCTGCAAAATTAAATAGAAACTAGTGTAGATTCCATAATTTGGCAAATAAGCATAAACTACATAGATTCTGTACTATTCTAGCCCAAATTTATGAAATGCATGCAGAAAATGATATAAAAGTAGCTGTAAAACATGGCGAATTAGGCTCACAACAAACACCACATACTTAAGTTTGCTTGTACTCAAGCAATACTTTTAATTGTCATTCAGGGGAAGAAATCAAAACTCTCAACATATTAGATTCATTCTCATATAACCCTACAATCAATTACCATCATCGAAAAGGTACTTATGTCACAAATCCATGTATGTGCAAATAAAAAGCAACATCTACTCACAAAAGGAGGGTTATGCCAAACATTCATTCGTGACAAAGCATTAATAATCAAGAGGACTTTAATTTAAGCTCAATAAAGAAGTAGATTGGTAAAAGGATAAAGGTGAGCAATTTTTGGCAATGTGGTGCTAACAATCCGGGGAACTGGAGTATTTCCAAACTTTCATACCACATTCCTTCTTCATAAGAATCATCACCTTTCGCTCATTTGTTCATTGCTTTTTGTTTCAATATTATGCTTTTACCTCTCTAACCTCAGCCTGCCTTCTCGCGAGTCGCAAACATGGGTGTCATGAATGGCCCCGGATAATTAGTGCTTTGGACTCCTCACATTGTTTCCCATCTCGCCAAACTATTATCTCAGCGAGCAGGGTCGATCTACCTTTATCTCCGGAGGTGATCGGATTTTCTTTCACTCATTAAATTTTCCATATTTTTTTTTCAATTTCCTGCAAAACTCCAATAATGATAATAACAACACAACAACCATATAATAATCTCCATAATGTAACCTCATTCTCAACATAATCCCGGGATGGAAATAAGGTAAAGAATAGGCAATATTTAGGTCATGTGGAGCAATATATGAAATAAGGCATAATATGGCTTTTGTGATGCATAAGCATAGGTAAGGCTAGGATATCAGCATATGAGCATTATATGGAAATATAAAGTCCTCCATCCTCTTATTATGCAACATGTCAAAAGAAACATCAAATTTTTACCTCCTTTCATGGTTTTGAAGAAAATATGCACTTCATTGTGATCTCCCTTTACTAGGCAATTTCATGCTATATCTCTAATGAATCCAATTTTGCATCGTCGAGTTCAATATAAGCTTCCATGACACTAGTCAAAAAATATCAGTGGGGATCATTTTTTAAACTTTTGGAAAACATACATGTAAGCACATAAATCAATAATGAATTTCAAAGTAGCCATGTATAAGCAATTGAAGAAATAATGCACCAATAATGTCAAATATATCAAATATGCATAAAGTAATCCCTTCCTCCACCCCATACTTAAATATTACAGTGTCCTCACTGTATAAAAAATAAGGGTAAAGAAAGAAACTAATTAGACAGATGTGCAAGACGTCGTAATCGAGTGTTATGTTGCTGGGCCTAGTCTGATTTCAGCTTGCTTTTATCCTCATGGATCTGAAAAATGTAGAAGAGAAACACCCACAATAGAAAACTAAAAGTTCAAAACCAAAAACAAACAAAAGCAACAATGTCCAAAAATCCCAAAATAAATATCTATTTACAAGGTCTAGACTTTATAGTCGCTAGGCCGACTTCTCATTTAAGCTCAAGGTGGCATTTGCAGGGCCCATGTAGCTTGGGCTTCAAATAGGACTCCATTCTTGTCCATCAGCTGCAATCCTCCGGAATGGATCTTGTTCACGATGAAAGGCCCCATCTTCTTCTTGTTGAATTTGTTATGAAACCAATGATCCTTTGATTTGGAAACATAGAGCTTGTCTCCAACTTCATACTCCTTAGGCTCATCATTGGAAATCCTACATAATCGCACATACCAAGGCAAACCTCTCCAATGTATAGATAAATCTTTAATGGAAATAGGAGAAGAAGGATCCATACCTTGGCTTACCTTCGCAGAATTGGATTCGGGGACCTTAGTGTTTGGTCGATTTCGAGTAATATTACTCGATGTCGAGGAAGTCGGCCAGTCTGGTGGACAGCTGGTCGAAGATGGTGGAGTCGAGGAAAGAGGATGTTGGTCGATGTCGACCAAGTTGGTCGATATCGAGTTATCCTCGGCTTCCAGTGGATTGCTCGTTGAGGGAGGAGAAGTCGAGGACGTAGGTGTTTGGTCGATATCGACCAAATTCGTCGATGTCGAGGAGTCCTTGGCTTTGCTCGACGAATCTGCTACTGGTGGAGGGCTCTGATTTTGGTCGATGTCGACCAAATTCCTCGATGTCAAGAAATTCTGGTCAACTTCGACCCCATACTTGCATCCTGTCAAGGCATCCGAGAAATAATTAGTTGACGTCGACTTACCTTGGTCGATGTCGAGCAGATCATCTGTGTCATCGTTCAAGATGGTCATGATCTTCTCCACCTGGGCTTCCATATCCCTCTTTTCTAGCTCTTCAAGAGTCATATTTCTTACCTTAGGCTCCCCGCAAGTAATGTAGCCAGCTGATATAGATTTTACCTCTTCCATGGGACCTGTATGCCTTCCAGTTTTATTAAAGAAATACTCAATTACCTCATCGCTGATATTGAAAGTGAGTACTCCCTTCCTTACGCTTATGTTGGCATCCACCGTCGCCAAGAAGGGCCTTCCTAGAATAATTGAACAAGCAGGGTCCTCCGCCATATTAATAACTAGAAAATCAGCAGGGGCAAAGAAATTACCTACTTGCACTGACACATTGTCCTCCATGCCTGTTGGGATTACCACCATGTTGTTTGCCATATAAAGCTTAGCATCCATATGCTATAGAGCACCTATCTTAATCTTGGACCATATTGTTAAAGGCATTATACTCACACTGGCTCCAAGATCACATAAAGCATTGAATTTATATTGACCAAATCCAATAGTTATAGCAAACTTACCTGGATCTGGCCTTTATTCAAGAACGTCCATCTGGCTGCACTACTCTGGGATCTCAGCCATCGACCGCTTTTTGCTTAGGATCTCCTTGAGGAACTTGACATATGATGGCATTTCATTCAGAGCTTCTGTGAAGGGTATGGTGACATTGAGCCTCTAAAGCATCTTGATGAAGCGCTGAAATTTCTTCTCTGTTGGGTCCTTTGGAGATTTTGTCGGAAAAGGAAGCTTTTTCTTCGTCGGAGCCAGAACATATGTCGGTTGTGTTGCATCATCCTCGTTGTCGACTTGAGTCTTCTCGACGTCGACTTGATTCTGCTCGACATTGACCAGTTTCCTCGATGTCGAGTTGGATTGTTGTGTAGACGAATCTAGGCCAAGCTGTTCCTCGACGTCGACTTAGTTTTGGTCGACATCGACCAACGTTTGGTCGATACCGAGTTGTTGTTGGTCGTTGTCGAGTTGTTGTTTAGCTCTATCCTGCTGCTTTCCGACTTCTGGCTCGCGTAGTTGGTGCCCGCTCTTGAGCTTTACGGCTGCGATGTGTCCGATCTTCCCCTTGGGATTTGGTTCTGTTTGCCCAGGGAGTTGACCAGTCGATCGTGGAATCTGTGCCGCGAATTGACCCATCTGGGTCTCTATGTTTCTCTTCTAGATGTCCAGTTCTCCAAATTTTGTATTGATGTTCTGGAACTGATTGTTGATGGTGCCTTGATTTCGGCGCATCTCATCAAGGATCATCTGAAGATCATCCTTTCACTGGTCCCTTTCTGGATGTCCTGGAGCTCTGTATGGTGGGGGGTTCCTAGGGGCACCTTGGTTTCATTGTGGTTGCTAAAACCTTTGGTCCCCCATATAGCAATTAGGACCCCCTGCGTAAGCTACCTCTTCGTGGTTTTCTACCATCCTGACTTGCTCTGTGTGTAGGCACTCAGTAGTGATGTGCCGTTGTTATCCGCATTCGATGCAGGGCTGGTTGATAGAAAGACACTTGACTTGCTTGAGGAGCTTGCGATTCTGATCTCTGTAGTACTGCTCCTTGACATCCAGGTCAATCTCCTTAGAAGGCTCATAGAGGGACATGGATGGGGCTGGCCTGGCGTAGGCATTCTCATCATAGTTTATTGGAGTCCCATACTTGTTGTCGTAGTTGGTCAGCTTGTCGAGGGTAGCTCATGCGTCAGCTGGCAGCATTGTCAGATACTCATAATGAGTATACGTGTTGATCCTATCCTTAGTGGCCAGGTCAAGAGAATTGAAGAAGATCTCCTGAACGATGCAGGGTTGTTGTCCATATGTAGGGGAGGGTCGCAGTAGATCCTTATATCATTCTCATGCTATTGCTAGCGGCTCCCCAGGCTTCTGTTTGAAAGCTGTAATCTTCTGGCGAAGGAGCGTTGTCTTGGCAAGAGGAAAGAATTTGTTGAGAAATTCCTGCCTCACTTCAGCCCATGTTGTGAGGGATCGTGGACGGAGACCTTCAAGCCACTTCAATGCTGGGCCGGCCAGAGACCATCAAAAGGTCTTCATCATGACATATTCCAAAGTGGTACCTTCAGCAAGAGTACGGCACATATCAGTAAAGTTGGTAATATGTTGAAGAGGACATTCATTAAATCTACCAAAGAAAGCATTATTTTTAATTTCAATCATGAAAGGAGTGCGAATTTCAAAATTGTTTTCAGGGATTAGAATGGCCGATTCAGGCACGACGAGAGTCGGGTGCATGTAATCCTCTACAGTGGTAGGGTATTGGGCAAGCTCAGCTTCCACCTGCCTCCTTCGCGCAGCTTCTTGTGTAGTGCGTGCTCTCTCAGTGGTGAGAGCAGTATCCTTAGCTTCTAACTCAGCTCGAAGCCTCTGTATCAGATGTTCTTGTATTTCTGCGGCTGCCATGGCTCTTTTCAATTTAGCGTGGACGTTTATAAGGCGTTCCGGATCGTCTAGGGTGTCAAACTCAGGTGTTTGACCAGAACGACGCATACAACTGCAAAGTAACTCAAGGCAAACATGAGATCTAACTACCTAAGGCGCGAATGATTGCTTCCCCGGCAACGGCGCCAATTTTGTTGTAAGAGGAAATCGAGTTTAAAATATAATAAAATAAATCAAACCAGATTCGTGCCCACGCAAATAATTACAAGACCTCCTCCTGATGTAGCAGCGGAAATTCAGGATCGATCCTCGAGGAAGCACGTCAGCGGATCTCAGATAGTGGAAGGATCTCAGCAAAATCGACCAGAAGATTCCTCAATATCGAGTAAAGTACTCGATATCGACTAACCAGTCGAGTAAAACAGAAAGCAAAATGAAACAGAAAAGGAAAACCAACAGAAAGTACTTGATCTCGACAAAATCAACTCGACATCGACAAAAAGTCCTCGATGTCGACTAAAAACTCCTCGAAATCGAGTAAGCAACAGAAACTTAAATCGCAACTTTTCGCAACACAGGACATGAATTTCGATGAAATAAATCAATAAACTAAAGACTTCCAAGATCAGGGTTTCAACAGCACAACAATAACCATGCAAAATAACACATAAAGGCATAAAAGATCATGCTTTTCATCAAATAACTTTCGTTATTAACAAATAAGAATATAGAGCTTTCGCATAAACCCTAATTGTTACCAACCCTTTTCACATAATTAACCCAAGTTGTATTAAGATCACTTGCGCTTCAATAACACAAACAAGGATCACCTTCAACTTTCGCAAAAGAATCATGCTCGCAGGGATAGAAGACGAATTGCATAAAAAGATCAAACCTTTACCGCATCACCTCACATGGCACCCGTCGGGCTCACCCCGACCCTAGAAGTGGGTGGACTACTCACTCTCTCCTCTCGCCACAAGCTAAAGATAACTTACAATCGATTGAAGACAAACCGTCTCTCAACACCTTCTCTCCTCTCGCCACAAGCTCTCTCCTCTACTCTCTCTCTCCATGTAACTAATTGTAACTGAAATTGAATGCCTCTAAATTAGCCCCTAAGGCTTTATTTATAGCCTTCATTCCCTCTCTAATTAGGAAAGAAAACAATATCTATATTTAATTCTATCTATCTTTTATCTAAAGGTAAAACATGGAAATAAATAATTAAATCAACTAGGACTATATCTAATTTGTGGATAAATCCTCCATGGAGTTGATAGATCTTGATAGAATTGGATCTCGAAAATATCTCCATTGGACTTTGGATAGAAACTTAACAAGACTCAGACTGCTCGACTTCAGCCACTAGGGATTTCCTCGATATCGAGTAGAATTCCTCGATATCGACTAGCACTTTCTTCGTCTTCTGCTTAGCAACTCGATTCCGGTTTCTGGATGACACATCGACTTGGGTTTTCCTCGATATCGAGGAAATTTCCTCGACATCGAGTAACATGTTCAGCTCCCAGCTTCACTTTGTTGATGTCTGGTGCTCAGCTCGATTTCGGCTTGCTCGATATCGAGTAAAATACCTCGATATCGACTAAATCTCTCAGCTCTGCTCGATTCTTGGTTGTCCGACTGGAAATCGACTTGACTGTACTCCATATCGACTAAGCTTGGTCGAAATCGACCAAATGTTGTTGAGTAGATTTTCTTGCTTCCAGCTCGATTTGTCCTGGTTTCGCTGATCCTTAACCTCGGACTTCTGTAGTTGACTTCGAGCTTTTCTCCTTTCTCAGAACTGTTGTAAATTGCTTCAATTTCTGCGAAATTAAAAAGAAACTGGTGTAGATTCCATAATTTGGCAAATAAGCATAAACTACATAGATTTTGTACTATTCTAGCCCAAATGTATGAAATGCATGCGGAAAATGATATAAAAGTAGCTATAAAACATGGGGAATTAGGCTCACAACATGCATCATTGGTATCAGAGCAATCGATCCCCCAACCTCTCATCCATGGCAGAAATCACTCAACCCAAGCAATATGTACAAGATCTTTGTCAAAGGACGGATGTGTTGTAGGAATCCTTCGAATCTGCCCAGAGACAACGCGACGCGGAGATGGCTGAGATACGGACATTGTTCGCGCGCTAAATGGGCTTGAATCAACCATCAAACGTGCTAGATTCGCGGGGATCTCGAATCCATTTGCTCAATCCAGGCAAGCGCAATGCGAGGTTTCACTAGATCTATGGGGATCACGAATGTGGGTTCACCAGGAACAAGGTTGTGTTTTATCCCTAACTGGTGTAGATTCCATAATTTGGTAAATAAGCATAAACTACATAGATTTTGTACTATTCTAGCCCAAATGTATGAAATGCATGCGGAAAATGATATAAAAGTAGCTATAAAACATGGGGAATTAGGCTCACAATATGCATCATTGGTATCAGAGCAATCGATCCCCCAACCTCTCATCCATGGCAGAAATCACTCAACCCAAGCAATATGTACAAGATCTTTGTCAAAGGACGGATGTGTTGTAGGAATCCTTCGAATCTGCCCAGAGACAACGCGACGCGGAGATGGCTGAGATACGGACATTGTTCGCGCGCTAAATGGGCTTGAATCAACCATCAAACGTGCTAGATTCGCGGGGATCTCGAATCCATTTGCTCAATCCAGGCAAGCGCAATGCGAGGTTTCACTAGATCTATGGGGATCACGAATGTGGGTTCACCAGGAACAAGGTTGTGTTTTATCCCTCTCACCTACGGGACAGGCAACTCCTCATCATCTCCCCTTGCAGGATAGGCAATTGTGCATCAATTTGAGGAAATAGGAGATAACTAAGGAAATTGGAGTCGAGACAATGAGCCCACGTGAAACGTAGACAGAGCTAAAGAGCCTTAATGTGAAGGAGGTTCCAATCCTTGCACGGGGACTCTTGAAACTAGCCGCCCACAAACAATTCGATGAAATGCCAATTGCACACAAGCTGTTCGACGAAATGTCAATTGTTCACAAAGCATTCGACAAAATGCCAACAAGGAGGGTTACCAAGAAAATTGATGAGCGCATCCAACTGAAAGGACTAATTGCAGGTGACTATCATATCGATCTAGTTACATCTCTTGCTCATGATTTAAGCAATATTCCTATTCTGATAAGCAATGAGGATCAGCTACTGGTTTTGATCCGGGAGGGGCATGCTTGAGTCCCTACATCAATGGTTTGCTAGGGGAATCATCCAAGACTAGAGGCATCAATCTTGCTCTAGCAAAAGAGCTCATCAGTTCGAACGCTCACCAAGTGTTTGACAAATTTTCTGCACCAACAAAGAACGAGGAGATCTAGGTTAATAAGGAAATGAATGAGAATCTCCTACTACCAAGCTTCTTTGCAGGTAATTCCTTGATTGATAGTGTTCAAGTTGCAACAAATTATGGTCAGGAGTTACTTTGTTTTGATTCAGGAGGAGAGTGCTTGATTGTTGCTAACTGCGGATCGAAAGTGTTCAAGCTAACCAAGCATGATGCTGCTGTGTTGTGCGATATATTTGAATTGTACCTTGTTTTTTTTATCCTGGAAGTATAGCTAAAGGGGTTGAAATAGTTGTTGCTACCCCTTATAAGTTGATCAATATGTTGAAGAAGAAGGTGCATATAATGTGCAATGAAACTTGTCTTGCTTTGGACAACACTTATCACATATTCAATCTAGGATTTGAGCTCCAGGAGGAGAGTTTGTTTAACTTAGAAAGCCTAGAAATTTTAGGGATTGTGTGCGCTAACGATTCTCGTAGTCTTAGAAGAGCTACTTCAAGGGATTTGATTAGAGATCGCATTGATATTTCGATTTTTGATCCCGGAGATGGATTGATGCTAGAGAGCTTGCTTATTTTGGTACGTCATTTGCTTGCTCTTGGAGCATTTAATATTGGTCTGCTGAGCAGTGATTGTTTTATAGGATTTATTTTTGACCCTGGGATTAGATATAGGGGATCGAGACATCTTTGATTTGATTTCCTTGGCACAGAAAATGATACAGAACTCCTTGCTGATGAAGCTACACACAATACTTCTAAATCTGAATTTGAGAAAGCTTTGTTAAGCTCTATTTTGAAGAAGTTAGGACTACACATTCACCGTGAGAAGGAATCGTTGATTCTTGATCGAGGAGGGAATTTGTTAATGCTTATTGGGGTAGATTATGTTATCTACTATGTGGAAATTAGTTTAAGTACTCTCCACAATTTGTCTCTTGACCCTGGCGGGGGAGAGAGTCTCCAATTTAGATTGACCATGATCGAAGATAATTCAAGAGCTCAAGGGAATGGTTGTGTTCATCAATTTTCTCAGCTCAGCAGGGCTGTTGCGCCTCCAGAAACCCGGTTTCTCAAAGAGCTATCTAACATACAGTGCAAATGGTGGCAACTTCATGGTGTTGACAAGGTATTGACAAGCTTCATGGTTGCAGCTTGCCTTTCAAGCCGAATCAGCCCACTCATTACCTTGCTTCTAGACTTAGTACTGCTGATTTACAAAACGCTAATCACCAAGTGCAATGAAGGTGCTATCTCCTTTGTTTTCGATCCCGGAGGACAACATCAAAGCTTGCAAATGAAATTCATCACAGGGGCTGCTGGTGCCATATTGATTTTGATCATTGAGGACAATGATCTCTTGAGGAGCGGAGTACTGATGCAGGGTTTAGTGTGTGGGTTATGATTTTATTTTGGTAATGAACCCGGTTCTCGTTATGTTTTATATGTTAATTGTCAAGTTCGGTTCAAGGCTTATATAAGCTTGTATTTTCTAATTTGAGAGTTAACTAATGAAAATCAATCTCTTCTTCAACATCTATCTTTTTCCTCTCTTCTAAGTTTCTGGCTAGGTTTTCATCCTAAACACACCCACCATTGCTATCCATTGCTGATTTTGGACTTTCCGTCCTCGATCAGTTTCATAGTCAATCCTTCAACATTTTTAGATGTATCATTTTATTCCTCTTCTACTCCTTTTTTGGTCTATGGTTAAAATTTTCCTTCTGTAACTTAATTTTGCTTCTATATGTCACGGGATTTGAATAGAGAGTTATCCCACAAACTTGAAGCTCAAAGCTAAAGATTACTGTTGTGTACTTTTCCATGTTTTACATCTACTTTTATATCGATTTCTGTATGCATTTCATACATTTGGGCTAGAATAGTACAGATTCTATGTAATTTACACTTATTTGCCAAATTATGGAATCCACACTAGTTTCTGTTTAATTTCGCAGAAATCGAAGCATTTTACAGCAATTCAGAGAAAGAATAAAAAGCTCGAAGTCAGCTACAAAAAGTCCGAGGTCCAATAGTAGCTGAACCAGGACAAATCAAGCAAAGAACGAGGAAAGAAGCACTCGACACAACAGGTTGATATCGACCAAAGCAAATCGAGCCGAGATGCCAGAAATCGACCAGAGAATAGGAGTAGAAAAGGAGAGGTCGTGGTCGATATCGAGTCAGCACGTGTCGATTTTCTTCTAGAACCCGAAATCGAGTTGTCAAAATCCGAATCCGAGAAATCAACTCGATATCGACAGAACTTGGTCGATATCGACCATTCCCCAGTAGCCGATTTCAAGTAGTCCGAGTCCGAGTGTTGAGCTGGCTTTCTTCCACGTGAAGCAAGAGATATTCTATCAACTCAAGAGAAGATTTATCAAGTCAAGAGAGATCTATCCACTTTAGATATAGTTTCCTTTATAGATTTATTTCTTTTATTTCCAAATTTTATCTTATGCCTTTAGATAGAGAGTTTAAATATAGATATAGTTGTTCTTTCCTAGATTAGCGGGGAATGAACACTATAAATAAAGCCTTAGGGGCTGAGTTTTAGGACATCTTACAACACAATTCAATTCTAGTTCCAATTCAAGTTAGAGAGAGAGAGAGAGAGCTTGTGGCGAGAGAAGGTGGAGTGTTGAGAGACGATTTGGCTTCGATTGGTTGTAAGCTTTCTTTTAGTTTATGAATGCCATTTATTTTCCCGGAATCATTAATGTCTTTCTTGATGATAAAGAGCGAGTAGTCACCCAAATTCTAGGGTCAGGGTGAGTCCGACGGTAGCCACGTAAGGTAATGCACTAAAGGTACAATCTTTTGATGCGATTTCGTCTTCTATCCCTATGCGCATGATTCTTTTGTGAAATTTGAAGGTGATCCTTGTTTGTGTTATTGAAGCGAAGTGATCTTAATGCAACTTGGATTAATTATGTGAAAAAGATTTAGTAACAATTAGGGTTTATGCGAACGCCTCTATCTTCCTATTTGTTAATAACGAGAGTTATTTGATGAAAAGCATGATCTTTTATGCCTTTATGTGTTATTTTACATGGTTATCGTTGTGGTGTTGAAACCCTGATCTTGGAAGTCTTTTAGTTTATTGATTTTATTTACAAATTTTGTGTTTATATTCATTTCTGTTCGAAAAGTTTCGATCTTTGGTCCTGTGATTAGTCGAATTCGAGCACTGTCGGTCGAAATTAGTGGTCGATATCGAGTGGTATAGGTCGATATCGACTGGTTTTTGTTTTCTGTTCGTTTCTGCTTGTTTCTGTGTTTTACAGATTCTGTCGACAGTGTGGTCGATATCGACTAGACAGGTCGATATTGAGTGCTCTTCTGGTCGAAATCTGGTGAGTTTTGGAACTGAAAAGAAAGGCGCTGACACGCTTCCTCGTGGATCGATCCTGACTACATTCTACTACAACGGGAGGAAGTCTTATAATTAATTTGCGGAGAACAGGGAGTCGAAGTTGGAATTTATATTTCACACTTGATTTTCCTCCTAATAAATTTAGCGTCGTTGCCGGGGAAGCAATCAATCGCGCTCTTTTTAGTTCTTTTTCTCTTCTTTATAATTGTTTTGCTTTTTAGTTCCTTTTTACTTGTTTCTTTTTGTTATTGTTTTTCAAGTGCATGCGAAGAACTAATCGCACACCCATAGACCCTCTTCTCGAACCAGAACGTTTCTTCCGTCTTCAGTAGAAGCTTAGGAGGAGACTTATGGCGACTCCACCCAATGATGAGAATATGGGCCAGCTCACACTAGCACAGTATCTTGAGCAACTCCACCTACAGATTGAGGAACTCACCACCAGAGAAGCACATCACGCCTAACGAGAGGCGGGATATACACAAAACCAGCAACGGTGGGAGGAAAGGGTAGATCGCGAGATCAATGCAAGGAGGGAACTTGAGGAGCAGATTGGGCATATCCCATTCAACGCAAAGGAGTATCTGCATCCTACTCTAGAAGTTCCAAAATCACCGATCGTTCTTCCCGCTATTAATTTTGAAATTCGTCCTTCTTTTATTACTGAAATTAGGAGGAGTCAATTTAGAGGAAGAATCAATGAATGTCCTTTAGAACATGTCAACACTTTTATAGACTTATGTGAAGCTAAAGGCTTTTCGTTGGTCCCTTGCAGGAATAGCGCAACAGTGGCTGGAATGATTGCATGCACGGTCAATTCGCACGTGAAATGAACTGCAGGACTTGTTCCTCAACGAGTTCTTTCCTCCTGCAAAGACAACATGTCTCAGACAACAGATCACGACTTTCATAGAGAAGCCAGGAGAAACACTTGCACAGGTTTGGGAGTGCTACAAAAGGCTTCTGAAATCCTGTCCTACGCATGGACAGCCACCCTACGTCATCCAGGAGATCATCTTCAATTGCCTGGATGCGCCTACTAATGATCGGATCAACAACTACACCGCCTATGGGTATCTCGAGTACACTCCACGCCGTGCTTGGGAGGTGTTTGAGACGCTGGCCAACTACTACGACACATATGGGACTTTTGCGGCCCCTCCTAAACTCCTCGTAGGTCCACTCAGCCTGGTATGTCTTAAATAAAGACCAGCGGTCAAAAGCGTCTCCCTGTAGACGGCCTGCGGCAAGTCTTTGTCTCTCGGAAGCGGGGACAGCAACATGGTCGAACAATCCATCCATCTCACGGAACCATCTCTCAATATCCCCCCAACCTCTCCAGTAAAAGCCGGAGGACTGCACTAAGCTAGTGTCTTGACCCAGTCGACGAGCTTCTCAGGGCGCGCATCGGCTACGGGCTCAGCTGGCTGAACAGGAACCTCGGGCGTCGGCGCTATAGATCGGGATCCTCCTCGTAACTCGCTCAAAATGTCGTGAAGCGCCGTCTCTAGCTGTCCAAGTCAAGTCTCTGTGGAAATCGGAATATGGTCATCAGCCGGCGGAGGCGAAGCTCGCTCCTCAGCGTGATCGCTAGCACCGCGCTCCTCGACGCTCTCAACAGCAATCCGACGGGGGCGTCCCCGGCCACGACGTGCCCTACCCCCACGCCCACCTGAACCGCATCTAGTATCGACCATGATGGCTTACTGAACGATTAAATTAAACACTCAGCACAGAAGCACTCAACGATGAATATGATCCTCTTCCAGGAGGATCGCCCTCGGGCCCAATTGCATATATATATATATATATATATATATATATATATATATATATATATATATATATATATATATATATATATATATAAACGTAAGCATAGAGACGATCTATGCCATCCTTCGAGGGACGGCTGACCGGAGGGGCAAAAACCTCACGGCCTCCTAACTCGATACTCCAACCTCTGTGATGTTCCTTGGAGTCTTCTAGGCCCATCGGTAAATAAAATCTAGTATTTTTCCTACCGTTCCTCGAATTCTACATCCATAAAGGAGGTCTATCGCTTTGGTCTCTACCCACGAGATTGTTTCCCCTTTATTCATTTTAGGTTTTAATTCCAATTAAATTCATTTTCTCCTTTAAAACATTTTCCAAAACCATTTGAAATCATTGGGAGATTTTCAAAACCATCTTCAACATATTGTACATGGATTGCAAAACCTCAGCTCTGATACCACCTTTGTAACGGCCCGGGATTATGATTCCCGAGTTACGTTTCGAGGGATAAAATCCCTCGTTAGGATCTTGCACCCCGAGTACAGGTTGAAGGTTTGAAATCAAAGATGTGTAGTTTAAAGTGGGATTTCGCACCCAAATCCAAAAGGTCCGTTGGAGACCTCGGGGTAAACCCCTATACCTGTCCTAAGTCTACAACGCGCGAAAACTTTTATCATGCAAAAGACATAAGTTCTGAAAATGATACAACTAGTGCCATGGTAGAGCCGGGTCAAAACAGAGTATAATAGGAAGAAATCCAAAAGCATGAGTCTGGTGAAGTCAGGGTTCATACACTCACTCTTCGCCATATGAAAGGACCCCGTCATATCAGCACAAAATCAAGTAGTGGATCGGGTACCTGAAACTATACCACCAAGTCAGGCCAAGAGTCCGCTCGCAGGTCCTCTGACCGCGCTGAGGACATATAATACGCCTATACCTAAAATAAAGGATGCCTTCATGCAGTACTGAAATATTAACCACACTATCTGTTGTGAGCTTAATTTGTCATGTTTTACACTTACTTTTATATCGATTTCTGCATACATTGCATTCATTTTGGGTTAGAATAATATAGAATTTGTGTAGTTTACACTTATTTGCAATATATGGAGGTCTACACAAGTTTTGGTTATATTTCGCAGAAATCGGACGCACTTTGGAGCTTAAATGAAACTCATGGAGAGGCTAAGAATGGTGCAGCTGGAGAAAAGGCCATTTTTCACCATTCTTCGTTCTGAATCAAGCTTTGGTGTCTTCATGAGAGTTGTAGCCCTAGGAAAGAGCTTTCCAACGCATGGTCATATGCGTCAATCCGACGAACGAGGACTCGGGAAAGTGCGTTTCAAGAACAGAGCAGAAAGCTGAGAAAACTGTACTCGATCTCGAGTACACTTACTCGATCTCGACAAAGGCTGTTCGAGCACACCTGGTCGAGCAGAGCTGATCAAGGACACTGAGTCATAGACAACCCGACTCCCGGAACCATACTCGATCTCGAGGAGGCCTTGTCGAGATCGACCACACTTCGACGCCATGTCCGGAGTCGACGAGTTGTGCCAAGTCGAGAAGCCGAAAACGGAGAAGTCGAGCACCACCTCTACTCGATCTCGAGGAGGCTTAGTCGAGATCGAGGAGCCAAGGAGTACCAGTCCGAGCTTGTCGAGCAGAGCTACCCGAGACGTCCAGCCAGCCCCAGTCGACGACAACTCCTACTCGATGTCGAGGAGCCCTACTCGAGATCGACGAGCGCCGTGTCCGAAACCGCGTTACGCACCTTGGACTGTCTGTGTCGAGCTGGGAGTCCTTGGAGCCGAAGGAGATCGATTTGGTCGAGATCTATCCTACATCTATCAAATTCTATCTATGGAGAAGATTTACCACACATGGAGAGAAGACTTACCTATTTAGATTTAATTTTTCCCTTTTAGATTTAATTTCTTTATGGCATTTATTTATCTTTTAAGCCTTTTAGATATAGATAGAGATATTCTATCCTTGAATAGCAAGGTTTAGAAGCCTATAAATAAAGCCCATGGGGCTGATTTCTATGCATTCAATTTCAGAAGTAGAGAAGTAGTTCCACAGAGACGGTTTAGGAGTTCAGAGGTTTTAGGGTTTTGGCGTTCAACGAGAGTTGGATCGCCGGGATTGTAAAGTCTTTTGAATTTAGTTTAATGCAAGTTATTTCCTTTCAATCGATGATGTCTGAGTTTGCGATGAAGCGCGAGTAGTCCACCCACTTCTAGGGTTGGGGCAAGCCCGACGATAGCCATGCGCGTTTGAGGTAAAGATCCGACTTTTATCATGTTTTGAGCATCTACTACTTGTTTATGTGTTTATTACCCATCTAATGGAGATCCATGCTAACAACTTGGATTGTAAACATAAAATCAGTAGAGACAATTAGGGTTTCTTGAAAGAGTTGTCTAATTGTTGGAAAAGGCGAAAGCTTGTCCTTGATGCAATTCACATGATTATCTGTTTTATCTCTGCCTTATGCATGCTTGGTTATCGTTGTTGCAAACCCCAATCTTGGAAGCCTTTTACATTAAGTTTATTTCGAAGTCCCAAAGTATTTGCCTTTACTTTATTTCTTTGTTTCGTTTTATTCCCTGTCTACTCGATCTCGACCAAGCCTGGTCGATCTCGAGTTACTGATTCTCGATCTAGCATCGTCGTAGCTTCTCCTGTGCAGGTACTCGACAAGACAACTCGAAGTCGACGAGGACTCTACTCGATATTGAGTAGCCCCTGGTCGATATCGACGAGACTCTGTGCTTGCTGCTGCGCTGTATTTGACTGTCCGATCTTCTGTCGAGTACCCTAGTCGAGATCGAGGACCCTGTTGTCGACTTCTGACCGTGAGACTTCTCCGCTACCTAGGATCCGCTGACACGCTTCCTCGTGGATCGATCCTGACTTCCCGCTACTGCATCAGGAGGAGGTCTTGTAATTATTTGCAAGGGACGGAATCTGGTTTGCTGTGATTTATTTCTATTTTATATTTGCATTCTCGATTTCCTCCTATCAACACTATCATGCTCCTAATTCATATATGCAGAATATTAAGTAAGGCCTTAACAAAGAATACCAAGTGGTATATCCCTCTTCTACCACCACCCCCCTTCCAGGTAGGGTGGAGACTGGCCAGTTCGATTCGATAGCATCTTAAATCTCATCATCATATCGTGGATCTTGCGAAAAGAAAATAATAATGGTGATAATAATAAAGGTGTTCCAACAATCCGAATGACTCAGGACAAACCCGATGGAGCTGGGATGTCCTATGAACCTATCAAGGATTCTAGGACTCACAGATAACGGTCGTTCTATATTCAAACGCATACCGAATAAGAATGCTCATTCGTAAGTGCAATTCCTAAGCATGATACTACATGGCATGCTCTTATGCATATGAAACACCTACATACTATATGACACATCAGGCAGGAGGTACTGGTTACTGAGTAAGCCCTGGAGGTACTTACTTGGTTAGAAGATCAACAAAAGAAGAATCCATCACACAGTAGTCACGGTCACATAATATCACCTAATTACATAACGAGAATATACTAAGTATACTTCTATAGCTTTTCTAAACACATATACTACTCACTCAAGTTAGCAGATAGATAAGAAAGCTTGCATCAATCATACTTTCAATTCATCACGATCAACCATCTCTTATCTCATACAATTCGTCATAACTTGTTAACTCATCAGTTTAAAAAATATACTCCATATATATATCATACTTAGCCAAATTCACATATTATTATTTCATACTTATACTTTCCATATATATATCATCATCATCATAAATATTGAACATTTAATCTCTTCTAAAAATCACCACAGTATCATGCTATTAGTCACACATATCATACCGTTAATCAAACGATCATACTATCACGCTAGTTAGTCATCAAACAAGTATAATTCCCAAGTTAGTTCCAAAATCGTTTCAAATCCGAATTAAATAGTTAAGAATTCCGACCCTTGAAAATACTCGCTAAATTCCTTTTTCAATTTACTTTTAAAATCTATAAGCCCAAATAATATATTTTAACCCCCAACAATATTATATTTTATTTTAAATACCATTAAGTATTTAGATAAGTAAACGGTTAAACCCGAACCGAACCAAACCCGTAATTATTAATCCCCAACCGGTTTAAATAACCCAAACCCGATTTGATATAACAAATACTCTGTACATATATATTCCGTAAGTTAGTAAAATGGGGCCCACCATCTTCTTCTTCCTACAAATGTTGAAGACGTACAGTACACTCCCGCTCTCGCCTGGTTGCCTGCTCGGACCCTGCTCGCACCTCTCTCACACACGCTCGCTGCTCGCCCCTCCGCCGCTCTCGAGCTCGCTGGAGCTCTCCCCGACTTCTCGCACTCAGCTCACACACACTCACACTCGACCATAGTCCGACCCCGATTAGAAATCGATTAGAAACAGAGGAAGGAAAAGATGGAACTAACCGACGAAGTTCGCGACTTTGGAGCTCTCGGTCGGAGTTCTGGGCGTCGTCGGATGTAAGAGAGGTGAGATTGAGAATTGAAGGTGATACTTTCATTCATTAGGTTAAACGTATAAATATACAAGATGAGGAGATTTGGGTTTATCTTTACACACCAAATCATATCAGAATTGTAAACAAAAAGATATACAAAGATATGCAGAATATACATAAATGATATTTACGCTAACAGGCCCCCGCAAGCTCATGGGCGAGGGAGCACATGAAGCTTGATTATCAAAGAGCGGAAGTGATGATTCCCCACGACTTTGGTAAATATGTCTTTGGTCTGATCAAGAGAACGAACATGACGGACAACAAGATCACCGGAGGCAACCTGTTCACGAACGAAGTGATAATCGATCTTGATATGCTTGGACCGCTGATGAAACACCGGGTTTGCCGTTAGGAATGTCGCACTAAGGTTGTCACATAACAAAATAGGAGGTCTGGCCGCTGGAATGGCCATTTCTCGGAGAAGTTGCTGCAACCATAAGAGTTCAGCGGAGGCAAAAGCAATCGCTCTGTAGTCAGCCTCAGTGCTCAAACGGGCAACAACATTCTGCTTCCTGGAAGACCAACTGATGAGGTTACCGCCGAAATAAACAGCAAAGCCATGCTGAGAACAGCAGTCATCCGGATCGGAGGCCCAGTCGGCATCGGAAAAAGAAACCAAGCGATCATCAGACGTCGTGTTGAGGATCAGGCCGGCGGTGATGGAGCCTTTGAGATACCGAAGGATGCGTTTGACTGCAGTCCAGTGAAGCTCTGTAGGATCGTGCATAAATTGGCAGACACGATTGACAGCATAGCAGATCTCAGGTCTGGTGATTGTGACATACTGTAGGGCACCCACAATGCTCCGATAAAGATGAGGATCCGCACACGGATCACCAGACCGAATCAGGCGAGACCCAGGCTTGGCCGGAGTGGCAATGGGCTTCGCCCCAGTCATACCACAACGTTCTAGGATGTCAACGATGTACTTGGGTTGACTGAGATGCAGTAAAGAGGGGGTGCGGTTCACTTCGATGCCCAGAAAATAGCTTAGGGTACCAAGGTCCTTCAATGAGAAGGATCAACTCAAGCGAATAACAAAATCATCAATGAAGGCAGCATGGGAACCCGTGATGATGAGGTCATCGACATAGATAAGAACATAAACAACATCACGACCGTGAGCTTTGAAGAAAAGAGAAGAGTCAGAAACACAACCTCTGAATCCTTGATGAACAAGAGCATCCTTAAGCTTCTGAAACCAAACCCGGGGAGCTTGTTTAAGGCCATATAAAGCTTTGCGGAGGCGACAGACATGAGTCGGTTGATCCGATGCTACAAAACCTTGCGGCTGCGTCATGTAGACCGTCTCATTAAGGTCACAATGTAGGAAGGCGTTGTTGACATCAATTTGGCGAAGTGGCCATGAGCGAGTAAGAGCTAGGCTAAGAACGAACCGAATAGTCGTGGGCTTGACGACCGGATTGAACTTGTCGAAGAAGTCAACTCCCGCTTTCTGATTAAATCCCTTCGTAACGAGGCGAGCCTTGTAGCGATCAATGGATCCATCTGACTTCCGTTTGATCCTGTAAACCCACTTGGAACCAACAATTTTAGAACCAAGAGGTCGAGGAACTAAGTCCCATGTCCTATTCCTCAAAAGGGCGTCATATTCCAACTGCATTGCATGCTGCCAAGGGGGGCTTTTGGATGCTTGGTGGAAGAATTTTGGTTCGGTAGTGGTGGTGAGGGCAGTCGGAAGAGGGTGTTTAGTGGTATAGAAGGTTTTTGGCTTGAGGTTGTTGGTGGAGGCTCGAGTGGCCATGAGGTGAACAGATACGTCAGATTGACAAAACCATGAGGGTGCAATCGGTGGAGGAGGGGTGGGGGAGGCGTTAGATGGGGATGGCGACGCATCAGGGGTAGAGGAGGTCGAGCTCGCAGCGTCGGAGGGGCTGTCATTGCCGAGTGAAGAACCTGCAGAGCCAATATCTTCGGAGGATGTTGAAGGGGCTGGAGAGGCCATGATAGGCGACGTGAGAGGGGATATCTCAGGGGACAGCACGGGTGACAGACTCGGAGAAGAGGGAGATGAGACCATGGACGGCGCTGAAGACGCAGGGGGTGTAGGTAGCGACCCCGAGGGCGGAAAGGAAGAGGCTTGGTGGAGGAGGTTCAGGGGGAGTACCGGCAGCGGAGAGGGTGACTCATAAGGTGTAGAGTCGGCAAGAAATGGAAATAGGGTCTCGTCGAAGACGACAAACCGAGATATGTAGCAGCGTTGGGTAGCAACATGGTAGCATAGGTAGCCCTTGTGTTTAGAACTGTAGCCCAGAAATATACAAGGTAGGGATCGGAACTCAAGTTTTGATCAATCGTAAGGGCGTAAGAAGGGATGACAACGACAACCGAATGACTTGAGAAGTGTGTACTCAGGAGACTTGCCATATAGCATTTCTAAAGGGGATTTATAGTTCAGGTTTGGCGTGATAGTACGGTTGGATAGATAGACAGATGTGTGAATGGCTTGTTCCCAAAACTGTTGAGGTAATTAAGCATGAGCTAATAGCGCGAGACCTTTCTCAACCACGACACGGTTTAATCTCTCGGAAGACCCATTCTATTGGGGGGTGTGAGGACAGGAAACATGGTGAATGATTCCAAGGTTGCGAAGCATGGTGGAAATGTTGCGGTACTCACCTCCTCCATCAGTTTGAAAGGTTTTTACAGTGGTGGAAAATTGTGTTTGGATGAGTTTGAGAAACAATTCAAAAACAGAATAAACCTGAGACTTGGCAGAGATAAAATATATCCAAATGAACTTGGAATAATCATCAATAAAACTTATATAATAGGTGTTTGAATTTGTAGACAACGTTGGGGAAGGACCCCATACATCAGAATGGACAAGTTCAAAGGGCTTCGTCGCAGTAGCCGAACGGGCAGGGAGATGAAGACGATGACTTTTTCCAAGCTGACAGGAACCACAGATGGTGGCTAATTTATTTGAAGACACGGGAAGCTACTGACTGGAAAAAAGACGACGCAGGACAGACTCATTTGGGTGAGCAAGACGATGGTGCCAACAATCAAGAGAGGCACGCTCACCGACAAAAGCAACGGACGGACCAGGACGCGACAGACATAGTTTGGATAGACGGGGGAGACGGTAGAGACCTCCTTCAACAAGTCCTCTTAGAAGTACTTGGCCCTGCAGAGTCTTAACAAAACTACAATCTTTGTGAAATTCAAGGTAAATACGATTGTCTTTGGTTAATTGAGACACGCTTAATAGGTTCTTAGAGATATGTGGAACACAGAGAACATTTGGATAGGGTTAAAGGGTCTGCAGAATCATTCTTTGTAGACAGAACAGAGCTACCCAAATGAGAGATAGGGAGAGACATACCGTTCCCAACAACTAGATTGTCGATAACAACATAGGGCGACGAGGACTGAAAACCATTCAAGTCACTGGTCACGTGAGCATTCGCACCAGTGTCAACGACCCAAGGGTCCGGAATCTCCAACTAACAACTGACCGAGTAGGCAGATCGATTTGAGGACGGTGGCGCAGCATCGGTTCGGCCAAGAGCAGCAGCAAGGACTCCTTCCTGACCGAGTAGGGATCAGGAAGGAGTCCAGATCGAAAACTTCGAGAGCGGATCGGACGGTATTGCGCCAAAGTGATTAGTTTCTCCGATCTAACCGAATAGCAAAGTTCGGGAGATGAAAATTCTAATGTGAGCCATCAGAGGCGGCGGAAAAGAGGAGTTGGGTGGGAGAGGTTGGGTTGTTGACCATTGTTGATTGAGAGGATAGATGGAATTAGGCTGATACCATGTAAGAGAGGTAAGCTTGAGAATTGAAGGTGATACTTTCATTCATTAAGCTCAACGTATAAATATACAAGATGAGGAGATTTGGGTTTATCTTTACACAGCAAATCAGATCAGAATTGTAAACAAAAAGATATACAAAGATATGCATAATATACATAAATGATATTTATGCTAACATCGGAGGCTCTCGATGGCTTCTCGGACCTGCGTCGGATGGAGGTGAGTGTGATGGTAGGGATCGAGAGTGGTTTGGATTGGAAACGAGGGAGAACGGCTTACCGAAAGGTTGTTTCGCGTTCGAACGGAGGCGAGGAAGCCTCGGTGGTTCGGTGGTGACGTCAAGAGCGCCAGGGGATGCTTTGGCTCGATGGACCTTGCTAGCGGAGGGCGGAGGCTCGAGCTCTGGGTGGTGGAGGTGTTGTGAAGGAGATGATGGTGGTGTGTCGTGGGTTGCCACGGAACGAGGAAAGGCTGAGTGACGGTGATGCAGGGAGGGATGATTGATGATGAAGATGAAAGGAAGGAGTAGCTGGGATTTGGAAGACAGTAGGAGGGTGGAGGAAGATCAGATGTGAAAGGCAACGATGGTGTGGTGATGGGTTTATAGGGGAGGGAAGGCCGAACCCAGCTAGCTAGGAGGTACGGGTTCTGAGTGCAGCTAGGAAATAGGGGGCTCAGCGCTCCGTAGGGGGGCTCGGGATGGGAAATGCATTAAATTGGGGAAGAAGGTCAAATTAAATACCTGGTAAAATAATCCCGAATACGTGAATTTCGAATCCCAAAATTAGTTCCCGGATGTTAGTTTCTTCGAATCCCGCTTTCTCGATCAATTAGATTTTTAAAATTGAAAAGGATATCTACGTCCGATAATTATTTTGAATTTTCGAGGTCAAGGACGAAAATTGATCGCCAAATTTTACATTCCGATCGGAATCCGCTAAACGAGTTTAAAAACCGATTTTAATTTCATTTTTAATTCTCTTTTTCTGAAAAAAAAATAGGATTTAAAAATCCAGGCCTTTACAGATGATGTGTCACTCTCTCCTTAAAAGTAGGTTATTCAACCAATTTATTTAAAAATTCAATTAATCCATGATCTTAGCCTAAATTATAATTTTAGTAGTTTTTTTTTTAAAAAAAAATTATATATATAACTATTAAAATAGAATCATTTTTTATAATGTGTCACTCTCTCCTTAAAGTAAGTTATTCAATCAACTTTTTTAAAAAATTCAATTAATTCATGATCTTAGCCTAAATTATAATTTTAGTAGTTTTTTAAAAAAAACAATGGGATTAATTCAAAACATAAAATTAATAAGGAAACATAAAATTAATATTAGTAATCTATATATATATATATACTACGTATATAATATTTTAATTGTTTTCTCAATCAATGGGTTTAATTTAAAACATTTAATTATCTGAACTTTTACTACTACATCCGTTCGGAAATAAATGTCGTTTGACTTTTTTGCACGTTTTTTGAGGAGTTAAAAACTATACTCCCTCCCTATCGCAATACTTGTTGTTTTAGAGTGATAAAGTTGTATCAAAAAACTTGTTGTTTTAGCTATAATTATTGTCTTTATAGGTAATGATTGCTCTTTTTATAGGTAATAATTACTCATTTGAGGTATTTTAAGCTATAAAAGTAAAGTGAAGATAGGTTTTATTAATAAGCGTGCATAGAGCTAAAACAACAAGTATTGCGATACGGAGGGAGTATAAAATATCAATTTTTTAGTAATTTGTAATATAATATGAATAGTTATTAATAATAAGTATCACATTATTAGAAAAATTGTTTAAAAATTAATATTTAATATAGTTTTTAGCTCATTAAAAAACGTGTCAAAAAGTCAAACGACACCTTTTTGAGGTAGTATTATTTTATAATATTAATTTAACATATTACTAAGATTTTATTTAAAAGAATCATACTAGTTTTTTTATATAAGAGAATAGTCATATCTTTTTTTAAATTCAATATAATATTAATATACATAATACAATTAAATACGAAATAAATTAAAATTAAAAAAAATACGTGGAGGATAAGAATAGAATAAAATCCAATCAAGATAAAAATTCCAATTTGATTGCCTATTTAGCCCATATTTCATGATTTCAAGAGAACTTTTACATAATCAAAAAGCTATTTTATGATTTCATGATTTCACATTCTCAATAATTTATTTAATAGATGTTATTTTATTTATATATATTATTTTTGGTAGATTAAATTATTCATATCTAAATTAATTTTTACAATTCTGATATTGTAATTCATATTTATTATTTTTGATATATTTTTAATATGTTTTTGTATTTATTATTTTTGACATATCTAAATTAATTTTTACAATATGTTTTTGTATTTATATGACACATTTTTTAACACTGATTACACATTTTTGTACACAGATGGTCATGTTGACTCTTGTTTGGCTACAAAGACTTTCGAAGGAAATATAGCCTGCAGCATAATGTTTGTTTCAATGATGCAGAAATTGACATTTACATTCACTTGCTCTTAAAAAGAAAAACAAAGTAACATGTGGAATAGAGGAAGTTAACAACTTCACATTCACAGGCTAAAATGTGCACTTGCACTTGCATTGAAAACTCAACGATGGCTCTAAACTTAACTCATGCTGGCCTGAACTCAATCCCTTCAACAATGAGCCCTCTCTTTCCGTGCAAGGCCTTCACCTCCCTCACAGACAACTCCACTTCATCATCTTCCTCCCCCGGATAGGTGAAGAATTCTCCTATCTTCAGTTCCCGCCACCCATCCATTCTCGGCTTTGAGACTTGATCAGCCATTGCCTCTAGCCGTGGCTTCAACCTTCTCCCCATGATCCCCCTGCGTGCTCGAAAGTGCGCGTATTCATCTCCAATATATACAGTCCGTGTTATTTCACCTCTAGCAGTCGATACTAAAGCCTCGGAAGCACTTTCTAACCCATAGGCATCCTCTCTTGTGTTGAATATCAAATATGCAGCATATTGTGTGCCAGGGGACAACATGGAGTTCGGAATCCTCCCGCGCACATCAAGCCAGGCAACGTTAAGGAGTTCAGCTACTTGTGGAAACCTATTCACCAAAACAAAAATGAGCATTGATCACAATTTCAAAATCATACTAGTTTTATTGAACATTAAATGATGAGGAATTAGGAAGGGTTGTTGGGAGGCCTACCTTGATTCGGGTAAAGAAGTCCATTTCCAGTACACTGGTGTGTCAACCCATGCGATAGACAGACTCTTTGCAGCAACCATCCAACATTTCTTTCCACTCGATTTCGCCAACCAGAAGCTCTGCTTAATATTCAGTTAGCAAGCTTAAGACAATTTTACAAACAGATGGTGTGCACTAGTAACAAGAAGCAGCATTTGCAATGGATCAAGTTCATCATTCAGTCTACCATGCTTCATCGTTCTTTCTCCAATCTTTCTCCTTTCACATCAAGTAAACCATACAAAGCAATCTGAATCTAATGACTGATTTATAGATTAACTGATGAAAATTGTTTGTTTGCACGAGTTCTCAAATTCAGGATTCAGATGAACAATTCTACTGGTGCAAACCTTAGAAAAATATCCCAATCGAACACCTTGATTGCGACTAATTGAATTGACAACACAGCAAATCTCGATTAAACATTTGATCTAACTGAAATCATACTCGGCTCTAACCCCAATCGAGGACAATTACTTCATTCAAGCCATCCCTCTGCCGTTATCTAACAATCGATTCACTAATCAAAGTCGGGATTTGGAGGATCGTACCTTGGAAGCTTCGTCCACCAGAAGAGGTCGATCGGCAAGGTGCATGTACAGCTGCTTCTTCTTGTCCCGGAATTTGGCCAACAACGCATCTCCGCCGTCCGATCGGGAAACGATTAGATCGCAATCGGAGGGCAGAAATCTCTCCCAAACGGCATCGGATTCCGACGAAGACAGGAAATCTCTAGAGACGACCGCAAGCCGGGACGCATCAATTGGCGTAGTGAAGGAGATGATCGATGCGATGCATCCTTCTGGTACGTGGTGGAAGGAAGTGTCGCCGTAGAGGATCGCTCCTCCTTCCTTGTCTTCCATGGAGGAGATCTCCACAGTATCGTTCCAAGTTTTTCTGCAAGTGGTAGGATTGATAATTATCAATCCTTATGTATATGAACCCAAAAAAAAAAGGTACTAACATGGATATGCATGCCAACTAATGGAACAAAAGTCGTCCGTTGACTCGTTGACTTAATAGCTAGCAAATGACTAGAAGGTTGAAATTTTATCAAAATTCACCTTGTAAAACCGGATCCAATCCAAATATTTTAATTTCGAAACCCTAAATCGGCCTACATTATAGGCTGATATGAAACAATTGAAACCAAAAATACACTCGACATTAAATATACTTGGAGTCCTAATAATAAAAAATCGGAGTCTTTCGCACTTCAGTATAAATAGATCAAATTATTGAAGTCTAAACTATATAAGATCGAAGAGGTGTGTTTTTGTAATGAGAACGATAAAAAAAAAATTAAAAAAAAAAGACACAAGAAAAACATAACGACATGGATGTTTTACTTCCGTCACAGGCAAGAAACGAGGTTAGGTGTTTGATGAGTATATATAAGACTCATAAAACCCTGGTTAGATTGTGGATCTAAACCCAAAACATATTACAAAAAGCCCATTATATATTCCAGACATATTAAAAAATCTCCACCTTAAAGTAGGGTATGGGGGTTGAGGGATATGTGATGCAAGATCGCTCTCGGCCTCGCACTCCGAGCTCTCTCCAACACTCGATCTTCCACACTCTCGGTCTCGCACTCCGAGTGTTTCCGACCCTTTGATTCCGTCGTCTCTCTCTAAGGAATCTCCTTCAGCCTCTCATTGAAGGTTTTGTTCCCGACCTCTCACCTAAAAACGAGATTTTTAACTCGAATCACTAGAAGCTAAAAGACTTAACTTTTCTCAAAATTCAACTTGTCCCCAAATTAAAAAAAAAAGTTCTTACATCCCTTTATATAGGAAAATATTGATGCTTGAAAAATAAAAGAAATTAAAATTAATCGATAAACTAATGACGGATAATACGAAAGGGTTTTCCGAGATTTATGACGGAGAGATAGGCAACCACAATGGGGGGAAACGAATGGTCTTGATTGCTATTAAAGAGATGGAAGTTCGGAAATCTCTAAAGCCCCGTCATTTAATCCGACTTTACTGAATGCATTCCGTCTTCATTTATTGTATTTCTGACAAACTGCTTGATTTTCATACTTCTCCAAAGATTCCAGATTTCCTCCATCTTCCAAGTTGAATTGATGGTTGCACCCTTCAATAAAGTTGTAGCCATTTAAAGTATCTTTCCAACAAGTGCTCATTGGCTTCAATCGGAATTTTATACAGCCAGAACGAGTCAAAATTCCGAGGTGTTGCCAAACAGTTTTCATAAATGAAAGTTGATATTCAGCTCCGAATACCAACCTTTGTAGGAAAAAAGAGTTGAGCTCATGGACGACTATGATCACGTCACTATCTCTACCAAAAGAATCAGGGCCGTCCAATCAATTTCGGAGGCTTTGGACAAATATAAAAATGAGGCCTTCAATATTACAACTACTCTTAAAAATGAATATATTTTATATAAATATAAATTTTTATTTCACATTTAATAATTCTATTAATATTATTTTGTAAGGAAGTGTTCAAATTTTATTAAAACACTAAATTAGTTTTCACAACTTTAATTTTTATTTTAAACTAAAAAGATCATTGTTGAGATTTTTACAATCAAAATTTCATATTTATGGCATAGGATATATGATAAATATTAATAGTATCATGTTACAATTTTACAATATGAATCACCTTTCTCTCTACTATGGTTTATGTGAAACACCAAGAATTATTAAATAAATATAATTAAGTAAATATGTTGAATATAATCAAATTATTTATCCTTGACAAATCAAGAAGATTAGGGAAATTAATTGTTATGAATTTGCTACAATTATTTACATTACTATCTTAGATCTTCTAAAGATGTGTAAAATATATCTTTAAGAATTTAAGAATTTTTTTCCTATAACATTGAAATTATTTATTGGATGGAAATCAATAACTTACAAGCTATTTGATTTTATTTAATAAATAAGAAATATTATTAAAGTATTTAAAATAAATAACAAATTGAAATAAATAAACAAAGAAAAAGATAAGAGAAAGAGGGGAAAAAACACAGAAAAAGGGAAAACGAAAAAAAAATGTTGATAAAAAAACTGCCAGTATTGGAGAAAAAAATTGGAGAAAAATTAAAAAGCCAAATTGAAATAAAGAAAGAAAGAAAAAAGATATCACTACGAAAAAAAGAAAAAGTTATTAAAAAACAAAAGAAACAGACACGGGGCAAAAAACCTAAAGGGAGAAATGTGAATCGAACCCGGGGCGATTGACTCGGTTTCAGAGTGCTTCAGCATTAGTAATTGCCACCACACGCAAATACTTGTTCATTATGCCCAGATAATTAATTATAATATCAAACAGGTTGTAAGTATTTAGAGGCCCTGAAAATTTAGAGGCCCTGGACAATCGTCCTTCTTGCCCGTGCTCAGGGCTAGCCCTGAAAAGAATTGATCTATGCATCTAACTCTCTTTCATCCCCTCACCTATTCTCTATATATATCAGTCATTACTCGAGTGAACCATCTAATTTCTTTTGAGTGTTTTGTTGGTACACCTCAAGAAAATAGAGAGTTCACAATTTCCTGCATAGCCCATTTGTTGCAGACAAGATCTTCTACTCCTCTCCATACTCCCTTTCCTACTCCACCAAATTATTTTAACATTTATTTAATCTTAAAAAAATTAGAAAAATTATATTTATGTTTCTAACATCTATTTTTATATATTAATATAAATTCATTTTTAAAAATCATGTTTTAAATTTTTTAATAATTATATTTTGTATAATATTGCCTTTTAAAATTTTAAAAACTTTAAAACATGATTTTTATAAAATAAAATTTTATAATTATATAAAAACAGATGTTAGAAATACAAATTTAATTTTTTAATTTTTTTTTAAAGATTAAATAATTATTAAAATAAATTAGTGGAGTAAGAAGTTGAGCAGAGATAGTGTTTTAGGGGATCTTGTTTGCATTTGGTGGGTCTCACTCATACACGACCCCTCTTTTTTTTTTTTTTTGGTAATCCACACACACGACCCCTCTAAACACTCGGGTTATATTTTGATTTTTGACAGGTTCATATAAGAGGAGATCTCTTACTAGTTACAACCCCCAATACACCCTTGGGTGTAACACAAAAACAATAAGGGTATGTATTTATGATTAATTTGTTTTTTTAAAATTTTATAGTTATATTATAAATAACCAATTATATATCTTTATATAATTTTCTTATGAAAAAACATATTTTAAAATATTAAAGTTAACGACATCCTCTTCCCGAAGCTCTTGGGTAGGAGATCGGGTTGACCAGATCGAGTTGTGTTTTGAAAGGTCTATCCATTAGTAATGATGCTCTTGAGTAGGAGTAGGGCTGTTATATGAACTGAACAACTCGAGCTCGGCTCGGGATCGACTCGAAAAAACTCGACTCAAGCTCGCTCACTTATTTAAACAAGTCGAGCTTGAACAAAATTTTAAGCTCGGCTCATTCGAATAAAGCTCGATTCGCATAAACCTTGATTCGAATAAAGCTCGAATAGCTCGAATTCTATAGAATTTCTAAAATTTCATTTAAGTTAACATGTTGTAACCAGGTAGAACTACTTAAATCTCGGCTCGAACTCGTTCATTTCTTAAACAAGCCGAGCTTGAACAAAATAAAAAGCTCGTTTAAAAATTAGGTTCGGCTCGACTCGAGTTCATGTAACAAACGAACAAGCTTGGACATGACAACCTCGGCCCGTTCGGCTCGAATAACACCTAGATAGGAGATCTCCTCTCGGTCCATATACTACGGTTCCATTTTTCACTCGGAAGAAAAAAAAAAAACAAAAACAAAAATGGATATCCAACGACATCCTCCCGAAGCTCTTGTCACAGGGATAGTGTGACTGCCAGAGAGAGAGAGGGGAGCAGAGAAAACAAGGCCAAATGGAAACGGCGAAAGACAAGCAATGGCGTCTCTACGAAGCGTACAGCGACCTCCACGCTCTGGCTCAGGCCTTCGACACCCCTCCCTTCGAGGCTCCAGCAGTGCTCGTCGTCGGCCATCAGACCGACGGCAAGAGCGCCCTCGTTGAAGCCCTCATGGGCTTCCAGTTCAACCACGTCGGCGGCGGCACCAAGACTCGCCGTCCTATCACTCTCCACATGAGCTTCAATCCTGACTGCCTCGATCCTCTCTGCTTCCTCCTCGCCTCCGATTCCGATTCCGATTCCGATTCCTCTCCCTCCCTCCCCAAGTCTCTCCTCGAAATTCAGGTCGCTTTTTCCCGATTTTTATCTGCTTTGTTCCCCTTCCTTTGCAATGAACTTTGCTTTGATTGCGATTGCTAGCTTGCATTTCGAATTCTGGTGTCGCGTCTTTAAGTTGTTGCTGGTACATTTTGATTTTAGCTTCTTAGATGAACTGAGCGGCTCCAAATTAGCTTCGTACAGTGATATTTTGAGATGAGAGATTATAATGCGTTGATAGCTGTGCTTGTCGAGCTCAAATTTAGCCTTTTAAGCAAGAGAAAAGGGTTTACTGATTAACGAGTTTGAACTGAGTTCAACTTTGCTTGATAAAATCAGCTTTAGCATAGACTTTGGGATCGTTTCTCAGCTGGCTCGGTATCCTGATTGCACAGCTTGAGTATCTTGTATGTAAGATCGAGATTTGCTAGCTGATGAAGCTGAAGACTTATTAAGAACATATGAAGGAGGATCATGCAAAGTGAGGGAAGGATGAAAATGATGTTACAAGGTCTTATGCTTATGCCAATCCTAAGTGCAAGAATTGTGATCGACCAATAATAGGAATATCTTACTTATTTGGTTAATGCGGTCTATGATTGCATCTTCTCTCATGCTTACATGTTTTAAGGCAGCATTTCAAACCACCAATTCTAATTCGGCAGCAAAGGTAGGTTGAATGCTGAGTTTTTTGTTTCCATTTTTGTTTGATTTGATTTGAGCAGGCATACATTGAAGCCGAGAACAGGAGGTTGGAGAGTGATCCCTGCCAATTCTCAGCTAAAGAGATCATTATCAAAGTGGAATACAAATATTGTCCGAATCTCACCATCATTGACACTCCTGGTCTTATTGCTCCTGCTCCTGGTCGGAAAAATAAAGCATTACAGGTAAGTTTAAGGCTCTTAAATAGGTCAGATTGTTCTTTTTCTTTTGTAATTCTAGGGTGCACTTGCGGACTCATTTGTCTTTGTATATTATACCCCATGGTAGAGCCAAGCTCGTGCAGTTGAATCACTAGTGAAATCTAAGATGCAACACAAAGAATTTATCATATTGTGCCTTGAAGATTGCAGTGATTGGAGTAATGCAACTACAAGAAGGATAGTGATGCAGGTAAATATTACTGTCTTGATTTTAACTTAAGTTACGAGTCATGAAATCATTTCCAGGCAAAGATGATACTAGTTGCTCTTTTCTCATCCTTTATAGTATGGGATACTATTCAAGCCTATTCTCATGTTTGATCTGACTATTGCCTCATAGGGAACATCCTTCTCATGTTTGATCTGACTATTGCCTCATAGGGAACATCCAAGTTAACATTTTGAAATTCAACTTCGTTAGTCAAAAAATGATTTTCTGATTAATCATATGCAGATTGATCCAGAGCTCTCAAGGACTGTGATAGTATCAACAAAGCTTGATACAAAAATTCCTCAATTTGCATGTGCTTCAGATGTGGAAGTTTTTCTCTCACCACCTGTGTGTACTTTAGATGGCTTCATATTGGGTGGATCCCCATTCTTCACTTCTGTTCCTTCTGGGAGAGTGGGCTCTGGTCATGAATCTGTTTTCAGATCAAATGACGACTTTAAGCAGGTTGCACGTTTATTGAAATTTGTTTTATGGCATAGTTATTTGACAGTAAAGAAAAATAGATAGGGAAATAGGAGCAAGTAGGAGTCAATTGCTTGGGCGAGAAGCAATTATTCTATGAACTCAAGATGCACTGCTTATATTTCTTAAATGTATTTTAGACAAAAATATATAATGCAAATTAACCACACAAATATACCAAGAAGAAAACAGAGTCATATGACTATATGAAGTATTTTAAAATTCGTTATTCACTAGTTTTATTTATCTTTAGTATATAACTATATAACTATATATATATATATATATATATATATATATATAAGCATCATGTTCCCTAAAGTTGATGAATTGCATACCATGCCTGAAGCCATTTGAACTGAAGTCATTCTAAGCATCACTTTTTTATTCAATCTTGTCAGATGAAACCATTTGATTGGTAGTGCACTGAGTTGATTATGTTTAATACTTCAATTTCCTATTTTTGTTTGGAATACTGGCCTTCATGACCTGTCTATGGTTGTAGACAGGGGGTGTACCATTGGGTACTTATTTTTTTTACTTTATTTTATTGTATTTTTGTCTTTTTTTAAGGTTTCAATATGCATAAATTGAAAGGTTTCTGAGATACTTAACACTTGAATCTTTGATTAGTTTATCTAAGTCAAGTTCATCTCTTCACAGACTTCACAATGCGATCTTTCTTAATGCCAGGCCATATCATTGAGAGAGAAGGAAGACATTTCATCTCTGGAGGAGAAACTTAGCAGGTCTCTCACATTGCAAGAAAGAAGTCGTATAGGAGTAAGCAGCTTGAGGCAGTTTCTAGAAGAACTGCTGCAGAAAAGGTTGGAAGTAATCTGAATTTGATAAGTTTATGATTAAATCCTTTTAAACTCATTGTAATCAGGCAAAAACTTTCATTGACTCTGTTCAAGGTATATGGATAACGTCCCATTGATCATTCCACTCCTTGAAAGGGAGCACAGAAATGCAACAAAAAAGCTGAAAGAAATCAATGAGGAGCTAAGGTATGTAATCACTTGTATGTAAATACAAATGTATCTAAAATGAAAAACAAAGACCCTGCAGCTTCTGTTATTGTGTTAAGTCTATCGGGTGTTGACCAAATACAACTCAGTATATGTTTTCATCCAAAGGTGCCATTGATGTTTGTTAAGTTCTTTTCTCATTTCCCATATCTTCAGTGATTGATTATTCAGAATATGCAATTATGCATGCAGGCTAATATGCTATTGCATGTTACAATAATGATTTTGAGTAGTTCGGGTTGGATCCAAAACCGAAATTTACTTACCAGTTCTGATTTACTTATGCTTGTATAATACCCTCCGATTGTAAATATTAGGCATGGAAGGTTTTTTTGTTTTGATTCGTATTATAGGGCGTGGAAGGGTTTTTGTTTTTTTTTTAAAAGAACTCTCATAATTACTCATGTCTGCATGTGTCATTGATGCAGAGAATAAGCATTAATTAATGTCGATAAATTAAAGCTGATTGAAGTTTAAAGTTCAAATGGGAGGAGGTGTCATTACTACGTGGAATATTTAAAATCGGAGGTAGTAATGGTCTATTATGTTCTTCAACTATCCACTGACATATTCCCTCTCTCTCTTTATGCAGTTCATTGGATGAACTGAAACTGAAGGAGAAAGGAAGAACTTTTCATGATCAATTCCTTACAAAGGTGTCGTTCTATATTCTTTCCAAAAGTCCTGCATTTCATTGATATCTGTTTCCCTTGCAAATGTGAGATGGAATACTGTGCAACTTTGACTAAATTTGTCTGCTCCGGTATCAGCATAAATATTTGGTTGCTGAATTGCTGATGGATGTTCTTTAAATTTACAATTGTAATATTTTCCATTTTCTGACATAGTTCTTTAACTTTATAATTGTAATATTTCATTGATGTCTGTGTGCCTTGCAAATGTGAGATGCAATACTGTGCAACTTTGACTAAATTTGTCTGCTCCGGTATCAGCATGAACATTTGGTTGCTGAATTGCTGTTGGATGTTCTTTAAATTTATAATTGTAATATTTTCCATTTTCTGACATAGTTCTTTAACTTTATAATTGTAATATTTCATTGATCTCTGTTTTCCTTGCAAATGTGAGATGCAATACTGTGCAACTTTGACTAAATTTGTCTGCTCCGGTATCAGCATGAACATTTGGTTGCTGAATTGCTGTTGGATGTTCTTTAAATTTATAATTGTAATAATTTCCATTTTCTGACCAAGTTCATGATATAGGCTGTTTGCATTTTCTTCTGCAATTATTCATGTGGTACGTAAGAAAGTTCCTTGACTAGTGTGATTATTTCAGCTCCATGAATGGTTTGCCATTTCAGTTTTGTCCTCGTGATTAAATGTAGTAGAAGGGAATATATTTTCTTTATCCCTTTTTAGTGTATGTTTTTTATATATATATTTTTCTGTTTCTCTGCAGTTGTCATTGCTGTTAAAAGGATCAATTGTTGCACCTCCTGATAAATTTGGTACATATTGTTGACAGCTTTCTATGTTCAGCTCAATCATTTGCCGGTGTGTTCTTATACAGCTATGTCTAAACACAATGCTTTGGTTTTATTGTAGGTGAAACACTGCAAGATGAAAGGGTCAATGGAGGGGCATTAATGGGCTCTGATGGTCTTCAATTTCCACAGAAGCTAATACCAGTAAGATAAAAATGTAGTTTATCATGCATGCACTTTGTGTCTCACTTTTACTCTGATATTTTGGGAATGTATTTGGTTCCTTAGTTTTGGAACTTTCAAAGTCATTCACAAAATAGACATCAGCTTCTTCAAGTACTGATGGCGTAGTTCGTGCTTGTTCAAACTTTTGTTTATTAGATTGTAAATGAAGGGGTAGATATTCAATTGACATTTTTGTAATTTGTCGTTAATCTATTGTTCAAAATGCCTTCATTTAATCGATTTTTATATGGTCACACTAATCACATTTTCACTAGTATGCCATTTTCTCCATCAGAATCTGTAAGTCTTGTTAGTTTCTGAAATTCAATTTGGATATCAGGTTTTCATACATGGGAGCATTTAACTATATATTGTTTCAAGAAAATCTAGCTTCATGAAGAATTATTCAATGGATCATTATATGAAAATTGATAGTTCTTGAAGAAACATTTGTCGCTGATGCCTCAAAACTCAATACATGAAATCATGTGCACAGAATGCAGGAATGCGTCTTTATGGAGGTGCTCAATATCATCGTGCTATGGCTGAATTTCGTTTTGTGGTTGGTGGAACTAAATGCCCTCAAATTACAAGGGAAGAAATTGTGAATGCATGTGGTGTAGAAGATATTCATGATGGGACGAACTACTCCAGGTATAGTTCACTTGTTACTGGATATATTTCTGAATTCTGACCAATTCTTGTTACCAACTACAACTATTGTGGCTTAGTGTCCTTTACTGACGTGAAATTTGCAATTTATAGGACAGCATGTGTGATAGCTATTGCAAAGGCTCGTGATACTTTTGAACCCTTCCTACATCAGGTTATATCCAACTCAAACCTCTAGACTTTTGACTCATTTTCCGCCCACCTAATTCTAGACTTTTCTAGCAAAAGGAACTATATCATAGTTGCCAGTGATCCTCTTTCATGCAGTTGGGGTTCAGGCTTTTGCATATACTCAAGAGGCTTGTACCAGTTTGTGTTCACCTTTTGCAAGTATCACTTCCCCTTACCTTGAAGCTCTATTAGATTATCTTAAAATAAACCTTTATATATATATGCCTGGCATATAAATATAAAACTTCTTCTTGACAGAAAGAAGGTGAATATCTAAGTGGTCATGAGGTGTTCCTTGAGCGAGTGACTTCAGCCTTCAACAGATTTGCAGAATTGACTGAAAGAGAATGCCGAGAGAAGTGATTACTTACCCTTTATTTGGATCATTTTATTTCTTTCTGCATCATATATTGAAGTATATTTTTTGGCTAAGCATGTATGAACTTTTAGGCTTTTAGCAATTTTCAATTTCAATTCTCCCAGTTGCTGTTCAGAATGATGGAAACGTTACTTGATTACAGGATGTCAGATACTGTTCCAACTCTCACCCCCTTGAAACTGATATTTTAATTGGCTTTCCTTTTTACTTGATTGTAAATCCTGTTTGTTCTGCCATGTGAGTGGAAATGTTGTGGTATGAGTGCCATTTTGAATTTGTGATCCTGCTGTTGTGAATTTCCTTCAGTTTCATACTTCAACTAGTTTCATGAATTTGTACACTAATAATGCTTATATTGCTTATTGATAACATTACTTTTATCTTGTAGATGCATGGAAGATTTAGTGAGTACCACCCGTTATGTTACTTGGTCTCTACATAATAAGGTATAAATACTAACCATGCCAGATTGTGATTTCTCCTGGTTTCATTTCATTAAGCTTATGTAAACATTGGCATATGTTACTATGCTTAAGAAGGACCCTATTGAACCACAAGATTATGAAGTTTTCTGCAACACTTTTGTAAGGAAAAGCTATCAGTTGTCATCTTCTTGGCTTTCTTCAAACTTGCAGAACCGTGTGGGATTACGTCACTTTTTAGACTCATTCGGTGCAACCGAACAGTCAATTGCCAATGCAACTTCCTTAGCTGGAGCAGCTTCCCAAGATTCAAGTCAAGGATCAGCCATCAACGACAAGCATGACCATAAGCCTAAAGCAGACTCAAAATCTGTTTCATCGGTCTCTGCTCCAGACTCCAGCGGTGGTGTTCATACAACTGAAATGAGGCTAGCTGACCTTTTAGACAGCACACTGTGGAACAGGAGACTTGCTCCCTCTTCCGAAAGGATTGTCCATGCACTGGTGCATCAAATCTTCCATGGGATAAAAGAATATTTTCTCGCTTCTGCTGAGTTGAAGGTACTCTACTCGACACTTGTATTATTTATACAACTCTTAGACAGTCTATTTCTTTATCTAATTACTTACCCTTACTATCTTTTGTAGTTCAACTGCTTCCTTCTAATGCCAGTCGTTGACAAGTTACCTGCACTTCTCCGGAAAGACTTGGAATCAGCTTTTGATGATGATTTAGACAGCATCTTCGACATCTCCAATTTGAGAAGTTCATTAGGGAAGCAGAAGCAAGACACCGAGATTGAGCTTAATCGGGTAACATTCATCTCCATGCTAAACTCGTTATCAATGAATCTTCCTGATACTTTTGCCTTTTGATAGGAATTTTGCATCTGTTGGTAATTTCGCAGATTCGAAAAATAAAAGAGAAGTTCAGGCTCATACATGCACAGCTCTTTCATGAGGTCAAATGAAAGCTTCTTATATATCTATAATCCACCCTGTAAGTCCAGTTAATACATAACATTGATTATGCCATCATTTTATCTTCCATTTTTTCTATCCTTTGAAGCATTTAGTTTGAATGTGTGAGGTGTAGGAATTTCTTGGAAATATTTGGCAAGTAGAATTGTGAACTTGAAAAATGTCATTTTCAATCTCAGAACTAGTCCATGTCACTTTCATATCTAATGTTGATTGTGAAAGTTTCGGTGACCACATCTGTTTTTCGGTTTCATTTTTTCAAGTGTATTTCTTTATCTTACCCACAAAATTTGGTATCGAAGGTAAATATAGACTACAGTAGGGCTTGATGCGGATAGAATGACTATAGTAGGGATCTTCTAGTCCGTTTACTAGTCCCTAACATAGTAATATCGTCTAGGCCAATTACTAGTTCACTAACACAGCAATGTTATAGTACTTTGAGACAAAAAAAAAAAAAACTACTACGTATTTTTGTGTGTTTTAACTTCACCCCCAAAGTCTGAACTTAAATTTACACACGACTCATCTCTTCATAATGTTTCGGGTTCAGTTGTGCAAGCAGAACTAACATTCCTGTAGATTGAAGATTAACATCTTAACGCAGCAACTGTAGTGTTTGCAGCGCTGCAATTCAAGGCTGAAGTTTTTTTTTTGAGGTAAGAATTCAAGGCTGAAGTTGATGCTGTATGTGGTGTGGCTCATTTGTTTTTCCATGTCTTAATCGCTTTTAATTATCTCAATGTTTTGTTGTCTTAATGGCTTTTAATTAGTCAAACATCAATTAATTAGTTGGAAAGCAGTTGTGAAAGAGAGAAATTGAGGCAAATATTACGTTGAAAACTAATAAAGTAATTACCCAAAAAAGCATAAAATCAGGCGGACATTTGGGATTAATCAGCTTCTTCCGACTGTCGATTTGTATTCATAACCTTTTGGCAAAAGATGATTGTCAAATCATTTTGCATAAACGGTGAAAAAAATCCAAGAAAAGAAAAGTATTTACATGTTGAATTGTACAAAGTCAAGCTATCAAATGCTAAACTAAATTTATCTAATCTGATTGATGTCTGTACTAAATACTAATCAATCCAATTTATTTTGTTCAAGTGCAACCCGTCTGTAAAAGTCGTGTTGGATTTATTTTGTTTTTGGTTATAAGATTAGATCACTTTTCAAACTCAAAAACTTAGGTCATTATATAAGACTTTTCCCTCCTTATATTTTTATGCTGTTATAATCAATATGGGTTTTCCTCCCAAGAGGAGTATAAATTTTGGTTGAATTCAAACCTTAAAATGCTTCAAAATCTGGCTATTAATTTAATAAGACCCTCCCTAACAAACCCGATAATAAAATCTAAAATACTAAAATGTATGCCGTATTAATTAATTAAAAATCTAAACCTTAGAAGAGCCTGAGAACCAAGACCAAACACAGGATAAATAGATGAGTTTTGGGAGTCGCGTGATACTAAGGATTGACACCAAAGCAACTGATAAAAAAATTGAGCGAACCACATCTGAAAATTAAATGCTTTGAATAATCAAAACCAATTGAAGTAACCATGTGAAGTTTATGATTGGTAATGGTAGCTAGGTATGGGTTGCACCTGCACCTTGCTTCATACGTATCCATTTCTTAATTACAGTGCAAAGCTTTGCTTTCAATTCAATTTGGATGCTTAATAAGGTTGCTCTCCAATCCACCATCATTGATATATACTTAACTTAATCCATGGGTTGTTATTATTCCTCGACCTCTCTCTCGGCTGCAGTCTGCGCATTAAGGTTAAGGTTAGGGGTCGGAGGCTTGGTTGTTGTCGTCGAATTCTAGGAACATGTTGTTGGACCTAAGCACAACTATTAATTTAGACGGATTGGGAATGTAATTCTAAGGTGTATGATTCTTGAGAGGTGATCATAACCAAGTGGTTTGAGAAGTAAGCAAGAAGATACAAAGTACAAACAACAAGATTGAAATTTATAAATATTGGCGTACTAGTTAAAATATAAGGATCTCAATGGTGATCAATCATTCAACACATTTGTAGGTGAGTTGCACACCTAAATATCTATTTACTCACACTGAATTAATAATTCAATTCCAACAAAATTAGTCGAGTAAAGGGAACTCCATCCTTAGAATTTTATTTTTGGAGTTTTCACATGGTGACAAAAAGTATTTTGGGGCTCAATCTTCCTTTTTTCCTTTTTTTGTTTTTCCTTCTTTTTGTATGAATGACAAATCTTATTCTTGCAAAAGTGCTATGTGCAACTTACAAAATCAAGATTCCTAAACCTCAAAAGAGACCCTTTATTTATGCTGGAATACAGATCCATGTCAGAAAGTACGATTAATAGTTATTAATAATAATACCGCTACAAAAAACAACACTTGTTGACTCAGTTGGTTGATCTATAAATATCTCTATAAGAGATCGCTGGTTAAGAAAACATGCTCCTAGTCCTATTGATCTGATTGGAGCCCAATCCGTGGCCTAAACATTTAACGACCGATGAAATAAAAATAGCCTCATAAAAATGTGTCTTTTTCATTGTGGTTTCAATACCAATTAAAGTGTAGGGTTTGTAGCTTTTTGTGAATGTCTCCACATTTGTACCTATACAGGACTTCTATACACAGGCTCATTTGGTGATTGCACTTGATGTATTACTAAGTACATATGCTCAATATTGCCTATATAATAGATGGGCACTATTGATTGTTCCTTTGGGGGAGAAAAGGAAAAGAAAAGAAGAAACAACAACAACAACAAATGTAGCTAGAGAGAGTAAGTGAAGTATGTCAATCATTAAGCTAGGCATTGGGAAGCTGCCCTCCAATATGATGTAGGACCCTAAGTTTATTAATTTGTACTACATGGACCATGACCAAACCCACAATCCTATCATCTATAATACATGTTGTGCTGTGCTTGCCTAGATGACAATACCCCTTGATGATATAAGCATGAAGTTGGTGATGACCCATATATGCATGATGCATATCTTCAAATTAGTGTTTTCCCCCCTTTTCATTTAATTCCCCTTTGAAATATTTTAACAATGTAATTCAATAATAGAGTTTGCAGCTTGGATAGCTTCTACTTCAAGTTTTGCCCTTCAATTGAATAGGAAGAAAACTATTGTACCTTGAATTGGTTGGCCTATAACATATGCTATGTATTCTAGCTATATGTGTAGTCTTATGAGATTCATATTATATATTTTTAATATTTTTGTTATGACGCACATGGTTGGATTTTCGAGATTAGCGACTGTTCTCTCATGAGTCCGAACACTAGCCTGTAAAACACATATATTTTAATATATTGATCAAATTCAACAACTGGATCAACTTCCCAAACTGATAATAACTTACCTTAAGAGATATACCCAACTCTCTAGATTGCATGTCCAAATTTGATTGCACTTACCACTCAAATCCTACCTTTTTATAGGAGGATAAGGTGGACCAATAGCCAATAGGAGGGTCAATTGTGTTCATACCCAACCCATATAAGCAAGAGATAAGCATTGAACGTACTAGTCATCTAAATAAACCTAATAAAGATATATAAACAAGTTAAACGAATCCACCTTCTATCATAAAAGATTAAACCATTTTCTACAAACTTATACTATCCATTATACATAGTAAACAAGGTCATGTGATCAATTCCCCGGGACCCAAAGCGAAACCGTATGGGTATCAGGATCCAAAGCGTGCACAACCGAATACCCATATGGTAGTTCTAACCAATGTTCTAAAAAACGTTTGGTGGATGTTTGACAGTAGAGTAGAGTTAAAGGGTCTAGGAAGATTTTATAGAGAGTCTTAATTTGTAGTCTAGGCGGATCTTGACCGGTGACTTTGAGGGCCTTGATGGCGGGACAAGGTTAAGGTTTTAGACGCGAGTCTAGACACGGTTCTAATGAAAAAGTTAGGCTAGATTTCCTCCTAATCGGCAGTAAAACTAGGTAATCACCTTTAGAAAAGGTCCTCGCAAATTAACATACTCCAATTTAATTACCCCAGCCCGTTGTTATATGTATATATATATATATATATATATATATATATATAGATTTGGAATTGGAAGACATTAATAAAGATATCCACTAGGGAAAAACTCGGCCGCCGTGGAAGTCCCAATCCCCTCAAAGGGCTCAAACCAAACACTTGTGTTTCACGTCATTCCCTCCCACGCCTCACTCCCTTTTCAGCCTATAAATCCTCCCCACTTCCTCCTCCATTTCTATCTTTCCCCCATCCATCCCATTACCATTACTTCTCTATCAATTACTTTTGCTTAATCACTAATCAAGTACAATTCACAAGTATATATATATATATATATGGCGGATGATAGCAGTGCCAATCTGCCACCAGGGTTCCGGTTCTACCCCACCGACGAGGAGCTGGTGGTTCATTTCCTCCACCGTAGAGCCGCCCTCTTACCCTGCCATCCCGACGTCATCCCCGATCTTGACCTCTTCCCCTACGATCCTTGGGACCTCGACGGTATTTATACTCTTCTTTCCATCTCTTTCTCGATCATCATCTCCAATTCTCTCTCAGCCCGAATTCCAAGTATTTATGAATTCATCGGATTTGAGTTATTTCGAGCTATGGTCCAAAAGTCAGCATGGGTCCGGCACCCTCGTCTTTTGCAACTTTAAACTTTGGTACATATATAAGTTATTTTGGAGTGTATATATATATATATATATATATATATATATATTTATACAACTTCATACATATAAATTATTGATAAAGGTAGGTGCTTAAACTTAGTTTATACATATAAAAAAATACTAGACTCATCACGTGACGTTTTAATATATATATAGGTCTACTTTCTACCAAAAAAATATGTAGGTCTACATAAATACAAAAGTTGATTGAATCAATTGGATGGATGTTTGTAGCTTATAAGTTAGTTATGTTTGTTGCATGCATGGGTGCAGGGAAAGCATTGTCCGAAGGCCGGAAATGGTACTACTACAGCCGGAGGACTTCAAACCGAGTAAGCGAGAGTGGTTATTGGAAGTCGATGGGCATGGAGGAGCCGGTATTCTCGAGTTCTAGCGGAAGGAAAGTCGGGATCAAGAAGTATTTCATGTTCCACCTTGGCGATTCTTCCTCGTCCGAAGGAACCTGGACGAATTGGATCATGCACGAGTATAGGCTTTCCGATGCTTCAACGAGCTCCGGTAGTACGTCTAGTCGAAGATCAAGGTCTAAATCGGTAATGAATTATATATCATCCTATCTAACTCAAGTTCTTTACATTGCAATAAAAAAAAGAGACTATAGAGATCATTGCTTGATAAAATGTGGCACATTGTTCATGTAGGATCATAGTAGATGGGTGGTTTGTAAAGTATACGAGCAACCGGGGAGCGATGGTGGTGACAATGACGGAACAGAGCTGTCGTGCCTCGATGAGGTCTTCTTATCAATGGATGACTACGATGAAATAAGCTTGCCAAGTTAGACGTACGCAGATCTAACTATGAATAGGCTAGCTAGCTTCATGATTTCGGATAATATTGATCTTAATTTCTATGTTTCATATATGTCGTTATATGCGCACATTTGATCGGGCGATCACACGCAAAAGATGTGAAAGACGTACTAGCTAGCTATGTAGTTTAGTCATCTCGATCATATATAGGTACATTTCGATTAGTTTGTAAGATCCCGGATCGAGTACGATGATCGATTATGTATCACATTTTCTCCTATAGTATGTACGTCTTGCCCTTAAATACAAAACCTACCATTTTGCCACAAAAGACCTAAGCTTGAACCCCAAAAATTTTAAATTTTTTTATTCTTGTATAAATGAATCCATCTCTCTCATTTTAAAACGGCTAGTTTAACACAAATGATATATAAGAGATGGGAGAAATAACTTACATAGATAAACGAAAGAGGGCAAAAAAATACAAATAAAAATTATAAGATAGCTAGGATATGTCAAGAGGTTCAAAGTTCGAATCCCTTTCGAAATATGGAATCGCTTGTGTGTCTGGACTAAGATCAAAAAAATTGTTCGTAATTTTGAAAATTTAACCAAACAAATATAGCCATAATCAATCATTCTTCCTTCAATCCAACACATTCCTGAGTGGATCTTCGGTTCGAACTTTATTTATAAATTCAGGGTTGAAAATGGAAACCGGTAAGAAAATGACACGTAAGTGAGGTTTGGATCTAGGCTCATTGGTTCAGAATCTGATGTAAATTAACACGGGTGTGGACCCCACACCTGACACGTCAGACTGAGTGGGTCTCCACTGCACTGCAAGACTGCAACTGTGGCTATGGTGGGCCCCGCCCTGGACCAAAACTCATTGCAAGCAAGTGATTCAGGTGGCTGACGCGTCACTCAACTCAACTCCGCAGCTGCCACACCCCTCCATCAATCCATCGCCTCTCCCACTTGTCGTTTTCCTCTCTTCCCGCGCGGTTACAACCGTTTTTTTTTTTAGGGAAGGAATGAAAGGGGAATTAAAGAAACCTAAAAACACAAAATTCCTCAAATTCAGCGGTTATTTTTATTTCCTACTCCGTAGAATTTATACTTGTAAACTCTAACACTAAAATCACTTTTTCCTCTCTCTCATAAAAATCTCTATTCACCTCTTCCTTGAATTGGTAAATAAAGAGCGGTTATTTCGGAGTTCGATCCAGAGACCTATAGATACTATCCACAAGTCCTTTCCGATGAGCCATTTCGGAATGGTTTATATTCACCTCTTCCAATTCAATCGAGTAAAGGGTGATGAATTCCACGTCCCCAAGTGTTGGTTTATTGTTTGATTTCTACTCTCAGTGAAGGCGTAAATTATGGAATGCACGCATCGATCTCAATAGAGAAGAATGTTGAAGTGATAAGACTAATTTAGATCATCTCTATAGATGATACTATATAATTCTCTAAACAACTGAGATTAGTGACCCAAAGTAAAAGAGCTTAAATTAATCTATGGATCAAAGCTATATAAAATCTTTTGTACAGATAAATCATTTATGTAGTACCAAGACCTCATAGATTGCAGGTTCAAGTTTGTGACTCGAATGTTTAGCAAAAAAAAAAAAAGCAAAAGTAGTAAAGAGAGACAACACCGGATTAAGTTACATGATTCCATTTTCATATATCCACGGAGCTTTGAAAAGGGATAGACTCGAGCCTAATCCACTATCATTTAAACGGGTTACACAACAAATGATTTCCATAGGTTAATAACACAACAAACTGGTTCCAATAGGTGTATGGGTTCAACAAACAAGTGAGAAGCGAGCCATCGTAGAAAGGGATGTCGATGTTCCTTACATCCTCTTCTTCCTCCGTATTTGATAACGCGTATTTTGTATATGCATTATAGGTGGTCTTAGGGGCATTAGAGTATCCATATTGCATTTTAAAAAGTTAATTTGCATTCTTGATCATTTGGTATTCGTAGTTCGGAATCTATTGTTTTTAGTGTTTATTTTTAGATCTTAAGATCGGATCTCGAAAGGTGGAGAAATCATGGAGAAAATGGAATAAGAAGAGCTAAGGAACAAGAGTGAAAATGAAGAACATGGAAAAATCTCTTCTTTAAGCTTCTGAGAACTTTGAATTAGCTTATGAGGTCTCCAGGAGAGTTGTAGTCCTTGAAAAACGATTTCCAACGCATATTCATATGCGTCAATCGGACGAATGACGACTCCAGAACGCGCGTTACAAGTTCAGTCTGTCGAAGCTGTCAAACAGTATATATGAGCGGTGTCCGCCGTTCTCGCTATTTCCGGATCTGTGCAACATGGCCCAATTCTATCTTTGTGGAAACTCTATCTATCTTTTCTAGGGTTTGTTTTGTTGGCGCCTTTAGCCCTATATGAGACATATTTTCAGCATTCATTCACTCATCTACCAATCCAATAATTCAATAACTCTAAGAGATGTTTAGAGAATTGAAGTTTAGAGATTCAAGGTATATCATGAATACCTAGAATTTTCGTGGTTTTGTCTTCAATTCAAGACTTGGTTGGTTGAATCACGAGACTTGATTTCTATATTATTCCTATGTTTATTTCATTATCCTTGTCTTTATTTCTTTGTTAATTCTCTCTTGATTAATTAATTACCTTGATTGCATCGTGCTAGGGTTTCAACTGATTCACGGGTTTCAAATTATTCACGAAAATAATTAGACCTTTTTGTAGCAATCATAATTGGGTGATTCCACGAGGATGATCTTGATTGTGTAGGGTAATGACAGTTTGAGCGACCTTTCTACCGATACTTTGGGAACTTGTGTTGTTTGTATGTTAAATCCTCCAGGGTTAGGGTTTTGCATATAGATGTAAGGGGTTGTCAACTCCGCGAGGAATGTCAATCCATATAAACCAAATTCGGAATAACTAATTGATATTGAATAAGAAGGAATTACGTTAAGGATCGAGTAAAACCAACCATTGTTGCGAATTGTAGATGAAACCACACCCTTCTTCCTACTTTATCTACGTTCCTTATTGCATATTTACATTCATATCTTGTCTTTACTTTCATACTAATAAATACACATTGCAATAGAAGTACTTGATTCTCTGTGGGTTCGACCCCTCACTTACACGCTATACTAGTTTGTTTGTTTGGGTTATTATTTCTTTGGCGAGGTGAGACCCACGATATTTCATCACACCAGTATTGAAGGTATCCAAGAGGATATTCGCCTTCAATCTCTTTAACCTTCGATGGCGGACTCAAAGAGAGAAACAACAAAGTGAATTTGTGAACTAAGCAAATCATGCTAGATGTTAGGGTTTATATATGCATGAGAGACAAGCTTTGAGATCCATTAATTTAAGCTAATGGGCGTCAACATTGGGTGCTTAATCAAACATACACTCATACGACATAGAATAGGTTATGTTATGGATCATCGGTTCTGCACTAATGTAATACATGAGCATATTACTCAAAACTTGATTCTTATCAGAGCACACTCCTATCCTAATGTGATGGCTCAAGCATGTGAAGAGACGACTGACATCCACTCATGTGAAAAGATGTGAGATGTTGACTTTGGGGGTCGTCAAGTGTGGTAGAGGAAGTTTAAAGAAGAGTTGGATGAAGGTTCTTCGTCAAAACCCTACACTCGACCCTCACAAAAGAATGACCATGGATCGGGATCACTGGCGACGATGTATTTAGGCAAATGATTTTTAGTTTTTGTTTGTGTGCTTTGTCGCCCGATTTCTATTTCTGTTGTTGCTTGCTTGCCTTTGCTCCTTTATTTTGTCTTATTTTTTTATTGGCTCTTTTCGAAAACAATCTCTTGACTTGTTCGAGGTAAGAGTGCATACATCTTGACCCCCTTGCCATGCCTCGTCGTGGGATATATACTGGGTCGTCGTCCTCGTATCTTCTATGGAAAAATCTATATTGCCATCAAATGGCTTGATTTTGACATAGGAATCTGCCACGGAAGGAAAAAACTAGGGTTAGTTTGTTCAACAGAAGCTTTAGACAGTAAATAAGCTAGCAGATAATGAAAAACTAACACAGAAGCACAGAGAAAACGTTTTGAAAACAGATATGTTTTGAAAACAAGTGTGGTACATCGGACGGGAGTGGAATAGCGCCCGACCAGTGGATACTTTATATGGCCTGCCCAATGTCCACGCCCCCCATATCTATTTCCCACGTCTACAGAGACGAAAAAAAGAAGAAATGGGACACACAAGTTCTGATACCACTTTATTAAAACTAGATTTCGAATATAAACCCTAGAACTGAAGTAATGGAGAGCTAATGACGGAGGAAAAACCTGTCGTTGACCCGCCAAAGAAAACTCAAACCTATAGCTAGTATAGCAACAAGTAAGAGGTCGATCCCACAGGGAAATTCGCTATTCAAGTGTGATTTAGATGCCAATCAAGTAACCAAAGAGGGGGGTTTTGAGTGTGAAAGTTCCGCCTTTTATCAAAGCGGATTGATGAAAGAAAGAGTAAATAATTGTAATTCAGACAATTAGGAGAAGCAATTCTACCTACAATTTTCCACTTTATTTGGTTTGAAACGATCCTTGTAACTTCTTCTCGTCCTATTAAGTTTCCTATGAATGCCCTTGTCCCGGCCTAATATAGTTACTAGTCCAATCAGTCCTAGAAACCCTTATCAATTGAACAGTTCCTAAAGAAGGATTTAACCCAATTGATAGCTTTAATTTCATAGATTAGCCAAGTTATTTGTAGTCCCTAAAGAGGGATTTAACAACACATCCAACTTCCTACTTGTTCAATTAGCTCAATCAGCCCTAAAGGAACAAGTTTGCCACTTAGGTTAAGATTCACAATCAGGAATCTACAAAACCTTAGCAATTGAATTGATTCTAACTAGTTGCGCGGGCTAGATAGAATAAAACAATAGACAATCAAGCACAAAGAAGTTGAAGCATTCAAATATAGGAAACAAGGAACGAGAATTAGAAACTCACAATCAATCCAAATAAAGCTTCAAATTGCAGGCACAATAGATGAGTTTAGTTCCTCATGGAAGACATCGCTCAAAATCTTTAAAGTGTCTAATGAATGAAATTAAGAGTAGAATAGAAGTGCTGGAAAATTAACTAAATTTGGCCTTAAATATGACCCAAAGTCGGCCATGAAACAAATAAATAAGGTCTAGGGTTTTTATTACCCAAAGTCGGCCATGAAAAATAACTAAATTTGATGCTGCGGCCGCCGCATCAAAAGCTCTCCTATATCCCGCTGCAGCGGCCCTTGTGGCAGCCGCGGCATGCATGTTGCGGCCGCGGCATATTGTCTTTCACGGAAAATCTGTTTCGAATTTGCTCTTCTTGTCAACAAAAAAGTTGTAGCTCTTTAAAAGAGATTTCCAACGCATGGTCATAATAGTCAATCGGACAACCGAGGCCTCCAGAAAGTGCAAAACAAGTTCAGCATGTCTGGCGACAACTTCTGCAGACTTGTTCTTCGTTTAGGTTCGCTTCTTCTTCTCAGGACCTCTTGAGATCTTCATGTAAGCTTCTTCGATCAACTAGACATATAATGCGTTATCAAATCCTGTCTCACATCGGATCCACGATTACCTTAAATAATCAATAAAAGTGTGTAGATTCCCACTCCTTCCAGAATACTCACAAGATGCAAATTAACTACAGAATGTGAACGAAGTGCAACCTAACTAGCTTAAAAATGCCTATAATGCCTATCTAAGATATGCATTATCAGCTAAGCACAGATAAACGAACATGAATCAACGCATCCCACAGGAAATCCCTTCAAGTTTCAACCTCATCAAAAAGCAACATCATAGCAGGTGAAAACATAAACCAAGCAAACAAACGTCATAGCATGTATTTTAGTGACCAAGGCTTAGAAGTAGACATTATCCAACCTCACCAGAAATATATGTTTCACTCATGTGTTTAGGTTTTAAGGTACAACTCTCAACTCAAACCAATAATGCACTAAGCTCATAGACATTGACCACCATATCACCAAATATCTACCGAAATGTCATTATTTGCGGGACACAATAAAGACAACAAAGTAAAATGTGACACTTTTTTTTCCCTTTTCTCTTGTTTCCTTTTTTTTCTTTCTTTTCTTTTCTTTTCTTTTTCTTGTCTTGGTATTTTCCTTACGCGAGGCGCAAACATGGGTGTCATGAATGGCCCCGGTCTATCAACACCTCAACCTACTAATATAAAGTCCACTTGAACATCTTTTGACGCAAGTTGCAAACATGGGTGTCATGAATGAACCTGGTTACTCAATGATCAAGCTTTCTTTCCTAGTAGAGAGTTTTCAACACCTTTTTGCGCGAATCGTACCCATGGGTGTCATGCGTAGACCCGGTTACTAAGTGCATCAACCATTTGCACCTTATTCACTAAATATGCACAAATTCAAATAAAAGACTCAAAATATAAACATAAACTCCGTAAGCAACAAACATGTGAGTCGGTCTTTGAAAAATAGATATTGCAGTCAATGCCAAAAGGTAGCAACACAAGGAGAGTAATTCACACAATTGAGCAAAAGAATTCAAATAAGGCCAATCATTCTCACATGGTCATGTTTTGAGGACTTCAATCATACTTTAGCTCAATCATACATGCTCAATTATATTTGCTAGCTCATGTCCCACAAAAATCAAATAAAGACAAAGCCAAAACATCCAGAACTCCATGGGATTTATATGAACATGCTTGAAATTTAAATTAGAGGACAAACTAATCCATATGGGTATTTGAATAACACATATGTATGCAATGCATGGTTATTTTTGGTTTTTTCGATTTTTTGTAAATACGAAAATAAACAAGAATTAATAAAAATGATTACAGAAATTAAACATGATGCAGAAATTTAAATATATTTAAATATGATCTCCTATATGCATCTATATATACAGAATTCATCTCCCCCACACTTAAAGTTTTCATTGTCCTCAATGAAACAGTAAAGACAACAAAAGTGAACAAATATAATCAGGGTGAAGGAAAAGGAAAAGGAAAAAGAAAGAAAAATTTACCTCGGGTTGCCTCCCGAGAAGCGCCTTTGTTTCAAGTCTTTGGCTCGACGTACTGGCCCTAGATTTGCCTAGGTCCCTCCACCAGGGTCACCAACACCCGTCATCTCATTGACAAATGCGGGCACCCTTGGAAGGTGTAGCTTTCTGTCCAAGCAGTCATCCATGACCCTCAGCTTCTCTCCTTGAGCTATGCCGGGGGGTTGTCCTGAAATCACAAAAAGGTTTCAATTTGTTAGGAGGCTCAAATTTCCATAAACTATTTTCCTTAGGTGTCTGTAACAAATCACGAAAATTATTGTTGCGATCAATATAGTTAGCAATAGGCATATCTAAAGAATTTTCAGGAGAAAGCTTAGCATGATTAAAGAGAGAGAATTCTATCTTTCTTCCAACAAACTCCATAGTCAATAGACCCTCACAACAATCAATTTTCGTTTTCGCAGTTTTCAAGAATGGTCTTCCCAGTATAATTGGTGTTTTAGGGGCTCCCTGCTCCATATCTAAAACAAAGAAATCAACAGGGAAAAACAAATCATCCACCATAACCAAAACATCTTCAACAACGCCTCTTGGCCTGATTTGTGATCGATCAGCAAGTTGCACTGTAATCCCAGCCTCAGTCAGAACACCCAAACCCAAAGACATGTACATGTTATAGGAAATAACATTAATTGATGCTCCTAGATCTAGCATGGCTCGTTTGAATCTAGTATTCCCAGTTGCACATGGAATTGTAAACATACCTGGGTCTCCACATTTTTCAGGCAATTTCTTTTGCAACATAGCAGAGACATTTTCATTCAAGCTTACCTTTTCCTTCTTTTTTCAATCTTTGCTTCTTCTTGATAGTGCACAATTCCTTCAAAAATTTAGCATATCTAGGAATGCTCTTAATCAATTTGAGTAAAGGAATATTTACCTCGCACTTGCTGAATGTCTCAAAGATCTCCCTATCGTTCTCATACCTTTGTGTATCCTTTAGGGATTCCGGAAAAGGTGGAACCGGCTTTGGAATCTCCATAGGTAAGGAAGAAGAAGGAGGAGGAAGAGGAGAAGAAGAAGAAGAAGAATGATGGGAGAAAGGCGAAGAAAACGTACCTAGCACCGAACAGGCGGCGGGCGCACTGACGGCGGGCGCAACGCGGTTGATGGGCCGCGGCCGCGGCATGGTTGCTGCGGCCGCAGCACCGTATTGCCGGTGTCCTCTTCGTTCCTTACTTCCCTATATTCTTCCATGATTCCCTCATTGTCCTTTGGAGGCGTGACAAACAGTTCCTTGCCACTCCTAAGCATTATTGCACTGACATTCTCCCTAGGATTCTCAATCGTTTGCGATGGGAGCTTTCCTGAGTCATTTGCCTCTTTTGCGCTCAATAGTTGAATGATTTGACTCATTTGATTCTCTAAGTTCTTAGATCGTTCACCTTGGTCCAAGACTGCATGTGCAAGGGTCTTAGTGCACGTCTCTAAGTTCTTTGTGCGTTCAGCCTGGTTCATGACGAATTGTGTGAGGGCTTGTAGTGCATTTCCATCAGGTGCACTTGCCTGAGGCTGTCCTCTCTGACGAAGGTCAAACTGTTGTTGTGGCCTTACCTGATGCCCTCCTTGCTGATTGAAAGGTTCTTGGTAGTTTCCATAAGCATAGCCCTGCTGATAGCCTCCATTGTAGTTATTATTGTTGAAGTGTCCAAGATTACCAAAGTTGCCTTGCCTAGGCCTTTGTGGAGCAAAATTCCCAATTGCATTCAACTCAACACTAGGTTCTTGCCAAGTTGAGTACATATCCATAGGATGGGATGGATCGTTGTAGGATTCACATGCTTTCAACTGCTGAGATGCTCTGTCAACTACCAGCTTCTTGATCATCTCTTTCATCTCTGCCATATCAGTCTGTAATGCAGCCACTAGGGCATCAATAGCAAGTACACCTCTAGCATGAGTGCTCTTGTTGAAATGCCTCGATCCCTCAGAGAGCTCCTTAAACACTTCCCAAGCTGCAGCAGGCGTCTTATTCAGCATGTTTCCCCCACAAAAAGAATTCACCGTTTTGCGCTCATCATCAGTAAGGCCATTGAAGAGAAATAAGACCAAATCCTTCTGAGAGAAGCCATGGCATGGGCAGCTAGCGCAGAGTTTCTTGAAGCGCTTAAAGTACTCATATATCGACTCTTTCGAGTACTGCTCAATGTTGTTGATGGACCTTTTCAAGGCATTAAGCTTTGTTGCAGGGAAGTACATCTCCAAGAAGACTCTCTTCATCTCAGCCCAAGTAGTAATAGATCCCGGTGGTAAATAGAAGAACCACTCCCTCGCATCATTCTTCAAAGAGAAGGGAAAAGCTCTCAGCTTGATTTGATCCTCAGTAACGTTCTCAGGTTTCATTCCAACAACCACAGTATGGAACTCATACAGATGCTTGTGGGGATCCTCCCCACTCAACCCATGGAACTTGGACTACCCCTGATTTCAGCTCAAAGTTGACTCCTTCCCATAGCGCAGGGAATTGGATTGCCAGGGGTTGCTGTGCCACATCAGGAGCGGAAAGCTCCTTAAGAGTGCGGTTTGCGTCGTTAGCCATCTCTGCAATGTTTTCTACAGAGAAGAATTAGTAGCACGGGTATGGATCATATAATATGGTCCACACCAAAAATCAGCACTAAAATCACACAAGAATCAATAAATTTCCCCGGTAACGGCGCCAAATTTGACGAAGGGAAAACCTGTCGTTGATCCGCCAAAGAAATCTCAAGCCGATAGCTAGTATAGCAACAAGTAAGAGGTCGATCCCACAGGGAAATTCGCGATTCAAGTGTGATTTAGATGCCAATCAAGTAACCAAAGAGGGGGGTTTTGAGTGTGAAAGTTCCGCCTTTTATCAAAGCGGATTGATGAAAGCAAGAGTAAATAATTGTAATTCAGACAATTAGGAGAAGCAATTCTACCTACAATTTTCCACTTTATTTGGTTTGAAACGATCCTTGTAACTTCTTCTCGTCCTATTAAGTTTCCTATGAATGCCCCTGTCCCGACCTAATATAGTTACTAGTCCAATCAGTCCTAGAAACCCTTATCAATCGAACAGTCCCTAAAGATGGATTTAACCCAATTGATAGCTTTAAGTTCAGATATTAGCCAAGGTATTTGAAGTCCCTAAAGAGGGATTTAACAACACATCCAACTTCCTACTTGTTCAATTAGCCCTAAAGGAACAAGTTTGCCACTTAGGTTAAGGTTCACAATCAGGAATCTACAAAACCTTACCAATTGAATTGATTCTAACTAGTTGCGCGGGCTAGATAGAATAAAACAATAGACAATCAAGCACAAAGAAGTTGAAGCATTCAAATATAGGAAACAAGGAACGAGAATTAGAAACTCACAATCAATCCAAATAAAGCTTCAAATTGCAGGCACAATAGATGAGTTTAGTTCCTCATGAAAGACATCGCTCAAAATCTTTAAAGTGTCTAATGAATGAAATTAAGAGTAGAATAGAAGTGCTGGAAAAATAACTAAAATTGGCCTTAAATATGACCCAAAGTCGGCCATGAAACAAATAAATAAGGTCTAGGGTTTTTATTATCCAAAACGCAGCGTCTAGCGCTGACGCCAAATGCTGCGGTCGCGGCATCAACAGCTCTCCCATATCCCGCTGCAGCGGCCTTGGCGGCGGCCGCGGCATGCATGCTGCGGCCGCGGCATATTGTCTTTCACGGAAAATCTGTTTCGAATTTGCTCTTCTTGTCAACAGAAAAGTTGTAGCTCTTTGAAAGATCTTTCCAACGCATGGTCATAATAGTCAATCGGACAACCGAGACCTCCAGAAAGTGCAAAACAAGTTCATCATGTCTGGCGACAACTTCTGCAGACTTGTTCTTCGTTTAGGTTCTCTTCTTCTTCTTAGGACCTCTTGAGATCTTCATGTAAGCTTCTTTGATCAACTAGACATATAATGCGTTATCAACTCCTGTCTCACATCGGATCAATGATTACCTTAAATAATCAATAAAAGTGTGTAGATTCCGACTCCTTCCAGAATACTCACAAGATGCAAATTAACTACAGAATGTGAACGAAGTGCAACCTAACTAGCTTAAAAATGCCTATATTGCCTATCTAAGATATGCATTATCAGCTAAGCACAAATAAATGAAAGCAAGAGAGAACACGAGGATTGATGACGCAATTCGGTTACCCTACTCTACGGAGCCTCAAGAGGGAGAGACTCAAACCCATGAATCCATTAAGTATGATCGAATACATGTCATGGATACATATAGACGGATAAACTAGAAAGCGATCCTCTAGATCTTGCGGCTCAAGAACAGGTAATCAAGGAGAAACACGAAAATAGGAACAGATACTCGATCCCTTCACTCCATCTAGAAGACGAAGATGAACATAAGCTGGTGAAGAGTCGAGGTTGAGCACCAAAGCAGCGTCTCCTTCCTAAGTCGAGCATGGACTCTTTGGATCACATCAAGAACTTGAGGTTCAAGCTCGTCAGGGTTTGGAACAGGGATCGTCGCCGAATCGCTCGAATCGCCTCTAGGGTTTCCAACTCTCTCTCTCTCTCTCTCTCTCTCTCTCTCTCTCTCTCTCTCCGGAAGCGGAAGTGATTAACTGAAGCTCTCGACCCTTTGGGGTTTCCAAACACGAGGCTTTATACCTGAGCCCTAACTAAAGAAAACGCAACGTTTCAACCAGCAAGGACACAAGCGAGCCGTTGGAGCGTCTTCCGAAGATGTGGGCCGTGAGAGCAGAGAGTTGGGCCAAAGCTACAGGAATGGGCCGACGACATCAGCTTTGGCTTTAGACCTCAACACATTTGAAGTAGTCTTTGGCGCTATGGAACCCTTGAGCCTAGCCGAGCTTCTTCAACTTGATTATGGTCTTGAGCCACCTAAGACCTTGAACCATTATCTTAATCTATCCATCCTAAGTATCCATTTACCTTGTTACATATGCATCTAGATTATTAGGCATAACATCTATAATCATTGAGATTTTGTACAATGTTTTCTATTTTTCCTTTCAATGTATTGATAAATATATTTCAAGCTATCAACTTTAATAACTAATTATTTTTATGTGATAAAATATGGACATCTGTGCTGCAGATACAAGATAGTAGCACATAGAGTTGACAATATCCGATCCGACCCAAGAGCCCGATCGAAACCCGAAAATCTAGTATTTTGCACAACTTGAACCCGAACATGGGCCCAACACATTTTGATCTGATATCCAAATGAATCCGAACTCGACCTGACCCACACCCGACCCGTCCTTGACCCAACCTGAACAAGACATGATTCATATTTATAATTACTTTAATTTTCTTATTTTTGAACATTCAAATATTGTGAATTACATATAATAAGACCTAAAATAACTAAATAAATGATATTTAATAGTCATAAATAAGATAAACAAAAAATTTAATTTTATAATAAAACTAAATGTGACCCGATTTGACCCAACCCGAACGTACCCGACCCGACCCGACCGAACATACAATATATCTGACATATGACCGGACTTGACATATAACTAAACCTGAATGGGTATATCCGAACTCAGTCCGAACCATTTGATTGTCACCTCTAGAAGGATACAAATTATACATACAACACAAGACACGGTAAATTTGATGTCTCTCAACATCAATATTGAATAGAGCTTCCATCAGTTTAAACTTTAAAGAGGCAGGAGATGGATGGGTAATCGCAGGTTTGCCGTCATATGACGCCCACGTGGCCGGCCTGAGACAGAAGAGGCTACAGGGGGGCTGCTGGATCAGGGAGTGAGATGACAGTGTACGTGGTGGGGTCGCACCGCACCATAGTTTATAGTTTATACACTGTGGGCAATGACCCCAATTTGTAAGGCTTTTATCCACTTCTGTTGTTTTCGGTTGTTGTCTTTGGGTGCTTCCTTTTGGATACCCTCCATTTCAATGGCTTGGCTTCGGTGGCCCGTGATGTCTTGCTCGCGTCATTCCTGATATCACACAAATTGCCTTCATCAATTAAATGTTTGTTAATTAATCACAAAAAGCCAAATTAATGTAATTAACTAGTGTGAAGATATATTGGTAATTGTTTCTTAGTACTTGGTTCCTTGGTTTGCAAACCTTTAATTAGGCAACATTATTAGCAATGGAGGAAAAGTTTAGTGAATGTTTTGGGTGTGTTAACGTTTAGGGGGAGTTGGGTTAAAAAGTAATCAAAATGGAAGGAAGGGTAATGATTGATGAAAGCAGCGTTCACACCTCTAGGCTAAGGCTAAGCTCCCTATAGATAGCCGGATGGGCCAAACTCATGTCAACCAAACATATTCATTTCAAGAATCTTGTGCAAACTCCCTTTGAGTAAGACATTGAAAATCATATTGATTTCAATGGAAAGCAAGGTCTTTGAGACCACCAACATCCCAACCTCCCATCCATCTCTTTAATTAATTATACCAAACCTCCAAATACTCTATACTAATCACACTTTTAAACTCAAGTATATACTTGTCACTTTATTCCGATCCAAATGAGTTTTCGCGAGTTGGATTGAGTCGATCGGGTACAATTTGTGGAGATCAGTCTAATACTCTTGATTGGGGACTTGTAAGATGGAATATGATTTTTTTTAAGTGACAATAATTTTATTGGTATCAAAACTTATTGGATCACTACTCAAGAGAATTCTTTCAGACGAGAGTTGCTAGCTTAACTCTGGATGAAAAATCATGAGATGGGCACCCATTGATTACCATAAATGAGTCATTTTATTCACCACAGAATTGATCTCACTAAAGATGTGGATATAGGAAACGACATCAAATGACTAAAAGAGAAGCAATGTGTCCGAAATTGCCATTTCAATAGGCCACAAACACTTCTAAAACACTTTTAAGGGAGTTGATAATTGTATGGCTATCACCCTCCACCTCGATACACCTAATCCTACAACTCCTTCACCACCTTAATCCCAAGTACAAGATGACCAAAATATTTGCCTCCAAAGTTGAAATGGAATTGTGTTGAGTCGCTTAAATCCAATAGAAAGGTGTGATCATAGATGACGAAACAAGCCAAACCTATATTGAAGCAAGTTTGAAACCATCAAATTCATTTTGCAAGTCCCTTCTAGTGGTTTCCGTCCATATTATCAAAGTCCGACTCAGACACACGGGCGCACATGCGCTAGTAGTTTAGCACACAAGTCGAGTGGGGTTGTATTCTAAAACCAATTGATAATAGAAGGAGTAGCCCACCGACTCATATACTAGAGCTTCATATGTTCAACTTTCCGATGTGGGACACTTTGGTCTCATTCACATCTCTAACACATATCATGTCCTGTTATTTTCTTGAGTTTGATTGACTAGGTTACCTCATCTGCTCCGTTTCTTCTGTTAGTTAGGGTCAGTGATATGCAGAGCGATGGAGGGGTGGACCTGGATGTCAAGCATCTTATTCAAGTTGGCAGGCAGAAATGGAGGGTTTCGTCAGGGGTTCTTTGTGACAAGAATGCGTCACGTACTCAAACTAAAGGGTAAGTTTTACAGAATGGTGGTAAGGTCGGCTATGTTGTTTGTTGTATGGAGCGGAGTGTTGGGCGACAAAAAAGGCGCATGTTCATAAACTCATGGTGGTTGAGATGAGGATGTTTAGGTGGATGTGCGGACTTACCTTACGCGATAAAATCATAAACGAGTCCATCAGAGAAAGAGTTGGGGTGTCGAGTATTCAGGAGAAGTTGCGGGAATAGAGACTCGGATGGATTGGTCATGTGTAGAGGAGGGACCCAAGTGCGCCTGTGCGCAGATGTGACAACCAGGTTATTAGAGACGGCCGTCGAGGGAGAGGGATACTAGAGAAGAGGTGGGGGGAGAGGAGGTGATCAGAAAAGACTTGATGGATTTGGGGCTAACGGAGGAGCTGGCTCGTGATAGGATGCAGTAGAGGAGTGTTATTAGAACTCAAGAGCAATAGTTGGGCCCTACGTTTCACTCTTCTTACCTGTCTGCCAGCATCACTTGCTTTCGTATCTCCCACACCATACACCCTACAGTAGCATTGAGTTTTGTGCTTATCCCTCTCTGGGTAATTATGTGGTGATATTTATTCCTTGTTTTCGTGGTGTGTTGCTTGCACTGTGGGCATCACTCTCTGTGTTTCTCCCTGCCTTCTGGGTCATAAGGAAACATCCTCTCGACTTTTTTCGAGGAAAGGATGCGTATGATGAGACCCCCGGACCTTGGTTATTGCTATCTATTATCCATTAGAAAGTTTGAGAATTTTTTTGCAATAATATCTTAAAATTTCGATTTTCCGTGTTCCTTCCCGGTATTATTGTTTTCAATGGTGTTATCTATCTTTCTTTTGAGATGGAATATGAATTATTGTTCAAGGAAGAAAAGAGAACATGAAAAAGGGATAAAAGATGGACAATGATGGGTATAAAAAACATGGCTTGTATGTGAAGGAATGACTTTCAAGCACTAGCTAGAAAAAAAGGTCCATTTGATACAAAATCCAATTAAGGTCAACATACGCCCAGGAGAGATGTAACACTTGAGCCTTTTTTAGAAGATGGGTGCATCACTTAGATATTATATATACTTATATACACAAGGTATGCGAAGGAATTAAGGGATATCCAATGTACCTTCATTCTTGAGAAATAATGTAACGAAAATAATGAATATTTTGTCAAATGTAATCATATATGGGGTAGAAGGAAGAAAGCAATTTTTCACTAATCAACGCAAAATCAACAACATATAGAACTAGGAGAGATGGGGGAGGGAGGAGAACTCCCTGCAGATAAATTGTTTCTCTGCCGACTATCAAAACCCAAATATTGGAGTTTTTCTCATATGTTTTTTGTTTTATTTTGATTAGGTAAAAATTCGAATTCAAATATAACTGGATCTCGAAAGCCGATAAGTCGGAACGAATAACCATCGAAACAAACATAAAATACAAAAAAGGTACAAAATACAAGCAAGAGCATTCTACAAGAGCGAAACTAAACACAACTAAACCAAACGAGATGAACACGTAGACTATGGACAAAACCAAACACTACCCTCAAGCAGCACCGCAGGCCAACGGTACACCAGTCACTTGTGGGCAGTGAATACATACATACATAATATATATATATATATATATATATATATATATATATATATATATATATATAGAGAGAGAGAGAGAGAGAGAGAGAGAGAGAGAGAGAGAGAGAGAATAGGTATATTGTGCACACCCTTTAGGGTGTACTTTGTGCACGATTTTTGGCCATTGATCGGGTGTGGATGGGAATGATTACTAGTAATCCAACCATTCCCATTTTCAACCCAATTTCATTCCTCCCCAAAAGTAGGGGAATCCCCTCATCCCCACAAACCCTCGCCCTCCCTCGCAGTCCCCGCCCTCCATCACTTGGCATTAGACCTGTCAAACGGGTCCTTCGGGTCGGGTCACTTCGGGTTTCGGGTAAAACGGGTCCCGGGTAAAACGGGTTTTGGGTATTTCGGGTTGACTCGAACCCGGGTTTGACCGGCTTTCGGGTCGATTTCGGATTTGCCAATTTTTTCCTTTTTAAATTAAAAAAATCAAGATTTGATAATTTTGTGATAAATTTTAATTATATATAAAAAATATATATATTATTATAAATCAACCGGGTCAATCGGGTCAAAATTACCGGGTCAATCGGGTCACCGGGTCGAAACCCAGATTACCCGGAAAATTTCGGGTTTTTCGGGTTCGGGTCGAAAAAAAATTCGGGTCAAAATTTCCGGGTTCGGATCGGAAATTTTTCGGACCGGTCGGGTCGGGTTGTGTTTTGACGGGTCTACTTTGCATCCTTCTTCAACTCCACAGCTCAGCTCCCATCCAAATCTTCCGACGACGTCGCCGCCACCACCGTCGTCCGCCCCCGTCCAGATCTGCCTCCCCTCCACCTTTTCCAAATCTGCCTCCGCCATCACCGTCGTCGTCATCCTTCAGATCTGCCTCCGCCACCACCGTCGTCACCATCCTCCAGATCTGCCTCCGCCACCACCATCTTCGTCATCCTCCAGATCCCTTCTCGCAGCCGCATCCGTCGTCTTCTCTAGTCGCCCTCCCTCTCTCTCACCCTCACGCTCCCTCCTGCCTGCCCAGCTCTTGTCGATGTTGTCGTCCTCTTCGTTAACCGCTCTCTCGACCTCCTTCCTGCCTGCCAAGTGTTTTTCAGCCCCGCTGCCCTTGCCCTCCTCCCGCCTTCTCTGTCACCATTGTCCAGTACTCCAGTCTCCTAATTTGATAATTTGTTAAGAAATTGTGTTTTTTTTTGGGGTGAATTTATGAATTTGGCATGTTGAATTTGGGTATATTTCGATGAATTGGAGAATTTGAATTTGTGTGCTTTGAATGGGATGGATTGAATTTGTGTATTTTTAGGTTGAGTTTTTGAATTTCTCATTCCGACATTATACCAAACGACATGCTTTGGAAATGGATCATTCCGAGTTTTGATTTCGATTCCGATTTCCATTCCCATTTCGATTACTACATTTATACCAAACATGGCCTAAGATCTTTAGGGTGATCTAATGGAGATGCCTCTTTTGGCCTGCAGTAAATATGGAGTTTGGGTTCAATTTTTCCTGAGGTTGATTAGCCGTAAAAGGAGGAAGAACAACTTGCATTGTGTGCCTAGTGCACTTTGTATGTCACTTTCACATTTGGGTTACACGTCTGTACGTCTCCGTTCTTTTTCATATCATTTCTTTCAAACAAGTAATGCTACATGAAGATCGAATAGAGATGGTAATCGGGTGGGTCAGGTTGGGTCCAGGTATACTCACTCTCACTCTGGTTAGGTCAATATCGGGTTGAGTATATTATATATTCAGGTCAAGTTAGGTCGGGTAAGTTTGGGTCAAAATGGATTTTGGGTTAGATCGGATCAAGGCATGTCACATTTAGTTTTATTATAAAATAATATATATTTTTTATTATTATCTTAACCGTCGACTATTAAACTTAATTTATTTTGTTATATTAGGTTCATTATATATAATTCATGTTATTGGTATATTTAAAAATGAGAAAATTAAAATAAATAGAAGCATGAGTCAAGTCTAGTTCGAGTCGGATTTTTCTATATTCATGTCCGTTCGGGCATCGAATCAAATGGATCGAGTTCAGGTTCGGATCCACGGACTGTGCATAACAATAGATTTCGAGTTAGGTTGGGTTTGAGTGGGTCGGGTCAGACTCACATGCCAGGTCTTGCCGGCTAATTTGTGCACAACTTTTCGGTCTGGGCCTTTAAAGTTTTTCACATTTTCGCTTTTCATATTTGCCCATATTAGCGTGTGGGCGAACCAAGTTGGATGGGCGTAGTGGCGGGTCTACGGGGGGCTCGGTGATGCGGATCAAGATGGTCTTTTGTGGGTCAAACAATGATCTTGATCCAGGCGAGCTCTCAAGAACGATTCGAGGGCCATTGATGGCAAAGAATGTCTTCCTCAAGAGGAAGAAGAAAGCTCCACCATGGATTGAAGAAAAGATATTATTTAATTATTATTATTATTTAGTTATTTCCATATTTAGTAACTCTTATTTAGTTGGAGCTATTTATGGATCTCTTATTTTTAGTAATAATTAGTTAGGTGAATAAAAGGGAAAAGGAAAGTTTATCTCTTCTAGATATTTTCCTTGTCCATTAAGTAGAAATATTTATCTAGGATTTATTTAGGAATATTATTAGAATTTAATATTTATTTATCTAAGCCAAAACTCTATCTTTTGCAAAAATAGAATTGACATGAGTTGTTATTTAAACCCTTTTCTACATTCAATAAAATTAGATTGGAAATTATATTGAGGAACCCTTTTTAGGATTAAAAAGGTTCTTCAATCTCCCAATCCAAAAGCATTCGCAATCAATTTATTTTCTTGTTCATTCATCAATCATCCGATACCAAACAAGATCTAAACACAATCCCAAACCACCCCCAAAGGAGAAACCCATCCTGAGAAACCGTCGCTGGATCAGAGAAGCTGTTGCTGAGTCTGTCAAAACCGTCGCCACTGTCCGGGCCGCCCCGCGGCTCCCTTGGCCGCCCCGCGGCCATCCCAGCGACCGCCGTTGTACACTTCCAGCTTCCGTCACTGTTGCCTTTTTACTTAGTTTTTATTTGTTTGTTTTCCTTTCTTTCACAATAGTTTCAAGTCCTTATTGTAATTAATTATAAAACATCGAGAATAGCAAGGATAATTGCAAGATCGGGCCATCAATAGTTTGGTGTTCTTGATCCTGAACCCACAGGCGAAGGATCGGAGATTCCAAACGTATCAACTGGTACCAGAGTCGTAGGTTTCGCAAGTTCTTGTTTTTTTTTTCTTAATGTTATTTACGATTTGATTCAATGGTTGACGTTATATGGGGAGATTGGGATGATGATCCCGATCCATGGGCTGCACAACAACAACGCCAAGAGTTGTAGAGACGAGCTTTGCAACAACAACAAGCTTTAGAGCGGCAACGAGAGGCACAAAGGCGCCGCCTTTGGCTTCAACGGCAAGCGGAAATCGAAGAGGAGAGGTGTCGACAACAACGTCACCGTCAGATTTGGCTTCTCCAACAACAGGCTGAGGAGGCACAACGACGAGAGGAAGAGGCACGACGACGAGAGGAAGAGGCACAATTCCAGGCCGACATTTCCGCCATATGGGCCGAATTCTGGAAGGGTTTGAAGGAGGACTTATTAGATTGCTATCGTCAAGCCCCTGCTTCAGCCCTCACCCCTGCTCTAGCGGCTATAGTTGCCTCAACCGACGACGAGGTAATTGAGCCTAAGGAGCATTATGTTGATTTCGTTGCCCAGAAAACAGCACAGCGCGTCGAACTTGTTTCGCAGATTCCCGTTGACTCCGACCTCGGAATTGAGTCAACTCAGTCTTGTTGCGAAGCTGACTCGACGAGCTTTCCAACGGTGGGTCACACGCTGAAAGATTCCTCCGGGAAGGCATCCGAATCGGATCTGCAAGCTGGCTGTAATTTTCTGCAAGATGATGTGGTTGCTTCTGACGACAACGATGAGGACGTTGGGGACACTTCTCTTGAGTTAGCTATTGTACCTCTTGAGAATGTTCCTAATGTTGAGACTTCTGAAGTTCATAGGGTTATTGAGCCTAATGATATTGTTCCTCTTGATTGCTCAATGTTCCCTATGACAGGTGTTGTTTTTGAGGTTCTTTTGCCTCAAATTCTGCTGGCGCCATCTCAAGTTGATTGTCAAGGAAGTTACTTTTTGGTGGTTGCTCCTTCCCCTTTGATCATCAACGACTCGATTCGAGGACGAATCGAAGCTAAGAAGGGGAGAATGATGCGGATCAAGATGGTCTTTTGTGGGTCAAACAATGATCTTGATCCAGGCGAGCTCTCAAGAACGATTCGAGGGCCATTGATGGCAAAGAATGTCTTCCTCAAGAGAAAGAAGAAAGCTCCACCATGGATTAAAGAAAAGATATTATTTAATTATTATTATTATTATTATTATTATTATTTAGTTATTTTATGCAATTAGATTAATAATGTACAAGATTATATCTCTTCTAGATAAATCTTGTCCCATAAGTTTTAGAATTATATCTTCTTAGATTTAATTCTATCTTAAAGCTATTTTACTTATCTTTAGATAGTTTAGATCTATCCAAACCCCTTTCCTTTGCAAGGAAGGATTGGTTAGAACTTCCATTACTTTTCTATTTAAACAAACACATGTACTTTGATTTTCTTAGATTGAATTAGAATTGAGAAACCCCTTTATAGGATTAAAGGGTTCTCGATTATCAATCCCAAAGGCTATCCGGTTCGTGTGTTCTAAAAACTTCGGCACCAATCATCATCATCATCGTCACTTTGTTCTCTGATCAAAATCAGATCCAAACACAACCTAATCCCTAAATCAAACGGTCGCAAGAAGGATCGGGGATTCCAAACGTATCACTCGGGGTGGTTGAAGCCCCCCGCTGTGCAAAAACTAAAGGGTTATATATCCGGTAAGTTTGTAATATATATATATATAAGTTAAGTAGAATATATAAACAATGACGACTTGGCTTGTTGGTAAAGGACACGGGATGGATTTAAAATGGAACAGCTAACACAGGTTCGATTCCCCATTTCCTTTGCATCTTTTTTTTTTTTTTGCAAAAATCAAAAGCACGGTTTTTTTTAACACACGTGAACATACCCTATTCGCTTTCACAGATAGTGAATGTGAAAACCCTGAGCCGCCCGAGTCCCCGATCTGGCCACCGCCGCCAGCTTTACCTCCGACCGACCCTGACACCGGCGCACCGTGCACCACCACAACCCAACCCTCTTTTTTGTCTACTGTCTCCCTCAATACCACAGTCCGTAGAGCTGAAGCGGTTCAATCTTCATTGTTCTTCTTCACTCCTTTGATCTATAGTTAGTTTTCTTACTCTTTCTTTTAATTTGATTGTTTTTATGTTCAATTGGTTGAGATGAGAATCAATTTAGATTAGAATCTATATATTTGTGAATCAATTTGGGAAAATTTAAATTATGGTTTGTAATTGGTGAGAAATAAACGTGTGGTTTATGATTTGAAATTGTGGTTTGCGGTTGTGGTGAGATATAAATTTGTTGTTTGCGATTGTGGTTGTGAGAAATAAATAAGTGAATTTGCGGTTTGTGATTTGGAATTGTGGTTTGTGAATTTTTTTTTTTATATAGGAGTATAAAATATGGACCGAGATTAATTTAAGTCGAATTTTAACTAGATTGTTTTTAAGTTCAATTCGTTGAGATGAGAATCAATTTAGATTAGAATTTTTGGATTTGAGAATCAATTTGGCTAAATTTCGATTAGAGTCTGTGATTTTGATAATAAATTTGTGGATTCAAGTAACAGTTTGCTAATAAATTTGTGGATTTGAGAATCAATTTGGATAAATTTCAATTAGAATTTTTGAATTTTTGGACGTCCAAACAAGTCAATGCGGGTACAACTACTTAGTTGAAACGAGAAGGGGGAGATTGCAATCAAAACACATTTTGGAACTTGTTTTTAGGAATCATCTATCGTACGTTTTAATAGTCAATGACAGGAACCTAATTGTCGATACTATAGGAAATAGGAATCATCTGCCATTTTTTTATGCATTTAACTCAAAGTGTACTCCAAAGAATACTGATCTTAAAGGTGATACGGAACTACATGAGTTCAAACATTAGCAAAAGTGATAAACAGTTCATAAGTGAAAACTTGTACCGTTCAGTGACATGATTCGGAGATTATCCTTTTGCTATAGGTTCAAAGCTCTTCATTGTCTTCATCGTCTACCTGAATTCCGAGTAGTTCAGCCAACTTTCCACTTTGGTATGCTTCGACAGTATCTGGGGGTAGCAGAATTTATATGCTCGGATTATTAGCTCATTTTGTTCGAAGAAATTAAGGGGTTGCTAAATTCATGCCATGAAAATGAGAAACTCACCATCTGATCCTCCAATGTGCTTTCCATCAATGAAGACCTGAGGCACAGTACGCCTACCAACAATCTCCCCTAATGCATCCTGAATGTCATACCCATCATCTGCAAGTTCCACAAAAGAGCACTATATGAGCCTGAACAACATGGCAGTATTATTTGGTTCCATACAGAAAACACTAATGGATACAGGCATATAGAATGAAGCCGGATAGTGGTTTATCTTTCATCTCTACAATATCACATAAAGGGGGTTATAGAACCTCAGTATGACAAACCAAGGAGTATATTGGATTTAAAAGGTAAAGTTTGGTACTTTGGTAATATCCGAAGGATTTCACTAATAGCTTACCTTCTACCTAAAAACATAAATAATACTGTACAGAGCAAAGCAAAGCCAAGCAAAGGAAAATGACTGATGCTACCCAGTGACCCGTCCCAGAGGTGCGTGATCTTTAAGAAGGCTAAAGGCAGGCCTCTATATTTGTTGTTCTAAAGCACAAATATAGATCTTAAGCATAAACTTTGGAAGGATAAGGATATTTATATTGGTTCAATTCTTCATTTAAAGCAATAGCACATTCAATAGTATATCGATAATTGCGTTATTGAAAACCAAGTAGTCTACTTTCACCAACCTCTCTCATCAAGCTCAACAACAAATGGTACTTGTTTTAACTCCGAAAATGCAGCCTTTGCTCTCCTGCAATACCTGTATAATGTAACAGAGGCAAGACAAAATCAGACCAAAATGATACTGCAAATGTAAGTTTCAATGCACATGAACAAGTTTATAGTCTGGATACAACACTACAGAAAAAAGGTGGAGTAAATGGCATCAAGGAAATCAAATAATCTTTAGACAGAGAACTAATAACTACAGAAAATCAAGCAATTGGAGGGAGTCAAATAGTGAATTGTGTTTTCTCTCATGAAATAGTGATTACTAAAACTGCAAATGTAGTAGCCTAAGTAAGGAATTTAATGGGCATAAACATTTACAAAGTTTTCATAAATAAAAATTTGACAAGATCAAACTAGAAAGATGAAGGGGCAATGGGCTTCAATGTTTCATCATGAATAGGAGATAAAATAAATATTCAAGCAAAATCTTATGGCCACAAATCAATCATCACAAGAGAAGCACAAGAACTAGTGTGAGAAACAAGTAACAACTCAACTTGACATTCGTAATGTGATAATTTGAGTAATCAAAGTGAGTTGAACGGTCAGCACTATGGAAAATCAAAATAATGTTAATAAACATCCACATGGATATGCAAAATTTGTAAGAAGTCAAAATTAGTCATAATTATAGGGAGGTGAATAATTAAATAAAGTAGCAAACACTAGGCAACATGAGTAAAAAAATGCGACCATGATAAATCCCTAAACCCTTTCCTTACTAAAAAGGGAAAGTGTAAACATATGTTCATTGCATATTGTGTTATTGATAATCTCATTGCTTCTAGTTGGTAGATAGATCTATGTACTTCCCAGGTATGGCTCAGTGCAAAGGGTGAACATAGTAACCGTATGTTCATTGCATATTGTGATTTACCTCGTCCAATGGCCCTAGGGCAGGGTCTTGGGACACCTTAATGGAGCATCATCCTAAAACAAAATAACGAAATCTACACATATGTGATTCCTTAAACCATCACATGAAATGATACAACATGCTTCAGCCTTCTTTTCAAATTCCTTCACCATGAACAAGAAGAGATAAAATAAATCTAGATGACTCCAGCAGCTCTCTATCTACTATATGCATGCATTCCATGTTTTAGTTCAAACCAATCAATTGAATGAACAAACTCCTAACCGAAATCAATAAAATTCTAGCTCAGATCCATCTTCCCCTTTCTAACTTAAGGGCTCAAATCAAGATAACATCTTAATGAGAACTAGCAAAAACCCTATCAGAGCATTCCAATTCCCAATGATCACTGCCTTAATTCTATACGGGCGGCTTCCCTCTTCTGAATTGCCTCAATCCCAAATAAAAAATCAAGCATACAAGTAAATGTTAACAGTGATTACAGCATAAACCCTAACAGATAATGCACTAAATCCAGAAGTTACAAACCAAAACGCACTCAAAAGAGGCCCAGGACAATCCAATTCAGAGAAACTCATAACTCGACGCCCTGTAAAAATCGTAACTTCGCAGTCTAAAGCCATAGAGATGAAATTCATCACAGGAAATTCGCAAGAGAACCCACAAAGTCTTGTGACCTAGATCTTTCATCGAATAAACTTACGGCAGAACTAAAAAAGAGATGAAATTGGAAAAAGAGAGAGGGAAATTACGGGCAATAGGACTTGGAGAAGATGACAATTTTGTGAGAGGCGATGGTTTTCTTGACAAATGCGGCCTCGGAGGATGAAGAAGTAACCTTGGAGGCAGCGACGAAGATGCAGAACAGCACTAAGGCTATGCTACAGATCGATCTTCTCTCCATTTCTTCCTCCTCCTTCAAAGGAACGATGGGGTTGTGGATGCGATGCGACTGGATCTGCAATGCCTGTGAGGAGATCTTCCAAGTCGCAGGGTCTGGGATTAGTCAAAACTCAAAACGCGCTACCTTATTTATATACTGGCTACGTGTTAGGGTATGTTTGGATGACCATGTCTTATGGTTCATAATACACAATATTACATTATAGTATATAATAATATAATGTTATAATTTAATATTTTATATTATAAATCATAAGAGATGGTTATTCAAACATAAAATTGAGAGTTTTAACTTGCTTAAAGGTTAAAAAAAAGGGAAAAAACTTGATTCCAAACACAGGTATAACTTTTCAACATCTTGTGGAGAGGTGGCAACAAGATCAATCTGAACGTCTTTGGATCACATTCTTATCAAAGCTAATATAAGTCATTTCAAAGTTTGAATTTAAAATTGATCAATAAATGATTCAGATTAAAATTTATAATTTAAAGTTTAAAATGAAAGTACATAATAATGGAGGAAACCGAGTTTTGATCCATGTTTATGGTTAATGAATTGTCGAATTTTGGTTTTCAGACTTAAAAGATTTAAATCAATTCGGTTTTGAGTCAATTCAGATATTGGATTGACTCCTGTTAGATCGAATCAATTTTCAAGTCATGAATCCTATAAAAATCCGAGTTTGGATCATTTGGATATAGGATTTCTTAGGTCTGTTAGCAATCCCCATTATGCTGATAGGAGCTTCCAGACACTTGCATTATCCGGCAGTTCAAGGATGCCGGTGCAGATGAATATGGGCAGTTCAGCTGGTGGCGCAAGAATGGCTCGAGACTATAAAGTCCAACTACACCTGTTTTTGGCAACGGCGCAAGTTCATACACATATTGGCAATGATACAAAACTTACAGAGTAACACAGCCGGGTGACACAACTGTGACTAACATTCATATATACATAGGCAACAAGGAGATTACACAATGTGGGGAGAATACGTTCAACTCCTCCAACAGCCAACACAGCCAGTATTATTATTTTATCTGTTCGTATCCATATATACACGAAAAAAGGATGTCCTAGCACAATTACAGTAGCGAGCCACAAGGGTACACTTCGTACTAACACTAGTAAACGCAATGCAAACCAAAAGCTCCAGCCTCATTGTCCAAATCTTCACAATCAACACATATCAGTAACGATTCATGTTTCCAGTAATACATCGTACCCACAGAGGACATTCAAGACCCTGCAACCGTATTCATTGCATGTTAGGTAAGCTCCTACTTGACTACTTTGTCTAGCCACTGGCATCTGACACTACACCATTATGCTATAGCTGTCACAGTCTGGATAGAAGCTAAACAGCTACATTTTGGAACACAGACACCGAAACAAAATCAACAATTGAAAGTCAACTGAAAGTGAAGACGTTATTGTCATAGCACAGCCGGGTTTTCTTGGGCCATGGCTTAGTGATGTTTCTAGGAGTGATATTAAAATGAACCAAAGTTCTAAAATGGCCGTACAGGACTAAATTTTGGCATTTGCCTGTTAGTCATTGTGAATATTGTTTTTTTTTTAAATGTTTATCCGCTTGGAAAGTAGATACATAACAGGAACAATGACAAGATATTAAAATAACCAGTTGCTTATTCGAGAGAACTAGAAAATGGCACATGTTCTCATTTGATGGAAATAAAATTGAGTAAAAGAAAGGATCATCCTGAGAAGGACTTGATTGAATCTCTTGACTATCTTCCAAAAGCACTCCCCTCCCCACAACACAACTCACTAACACAAAAAATTACTTTTCATTACAAAATAATTATAGAGAATTCGATCAAAAAATTTGATATAGAGAGATAATGGGCAGGAATGCATACAAGGCTAGGCAAGAAAGAAAGGATTAAATCTAAGCTCAGTGTTACATTAAGAACAACAAAGGGATTAAAGCAGCAGATCTGACTTGTCTTGAGGAAGGAGTGACGAAAATAGTTGATAAAAAGCAGGAAACAAAAAACACGTATGATGAATCATCAGTCAGCAATTTTTGTATCCAGTCTCCAAGTCAAGCTTCCATATCAGTCAATTCACTCAGAGGGAGATGCAAGCAAATCAGGCTATGTTCTCTCTCTCTCTCTATTTAAAATATAATCTAAGAAATTTAATCTAGTAGAGGCTTTGATGTGTATAAGATTTGAGTTTATAGGTTTGGAATACTAGATTACTTCAAAATGAGGTATAAGCTAAGCTAGATTAGCAGCCCTGGTTGCACAATAAGATTATTTAATCTTCATTCAATTAGAAGACGATATGATTTGATTGAATTTTAGTTCTGTGCCGAAAAATCAAGCTAAAGGTACAAAAGGTCATCATCAAGTGTGAATTTAGCAAGCTATTTGACCTGATGGTGTCAGAAACTTGCAGTAACTTTATCATTTGGACTGGGAAAAGAAATAGTCACTCACCACTCTTCTCATTCTATATGATTCTCATAGACCAAGATGTAGAGAACAAAAGAAAACACAAGAGAGAATTGCAAATGGTATAAAAATTATTTATAGATATTTGGACCCTTAAATGTAAACCCAAACCACGTCAGCATATATAATATGAGTGTGGCGCTGCTAACAATGACACTTACAATTTCCCAATGTAAAGAGTTAGTGCGAAGCTAGACAATATTTATTAGTAAGTATACCAAGGAAAATAACTTGTATTGTTGAGTTGGTAGAGAGTGAGCATTAGCTACCTAAAGGGTTCAACACCCATGTCTCCTTTTTAGGGGGGAAAAGATCACACCACGTGTTTAATTATAGTTTTAGGCTAAAGAAAATTTTATATGAAAAAAAATTCTTATTCCTAATTTTTGTAAAAAATAATCGTGCCCCCCCCCCCCCCCCCGGGTCCCTATGGTGAAATTCCCAAACTCCACCGCTCTTAAGAGTGAATGCTCCCACATTGCACAAGAGATGCAAGTTTTTTTTATGATGACATATGTGACATGCATAGCAACTACAATTCTACAAAGAAAATTCATTTATGCATTATTTTAGTCTTCTGATCTTGGAGCTCATTGAGTAAAGTATGTCATCCTAAAAATAAATTCTCAACACGGAGGTAGGAATAACAAACCTGAATTTTGACAATGAAAAGGATTACAAATCCTATGATTAAGATTGCAGGGGAAATGGGAATAACAGGAATTTGTTATCAGCCAATAAAGCAGGGGAATAACAAACCTGAATTTTGACTATGAAAAAGGAATTGCAAATCCTATGATTAAGATTGCAGGGGAAATGGGAATGACAGGAATTTGTTATCAACCAATAAAGCAGAAACCTACACAGATACTAGTTACAGGATGGGTTCTATTCATTTACCAACTGAAACAGAAAACTTGGGTCAAAACTCAAAAGTATTGCTGCAGCCTGCACATCTTCAAATTCTTGCTTGTATGAAATTATGAACCTGGTATTTCAAACTGACTTTAGAAAATTAAGTGACCTTGCATAACCAGCTTTCAATCATCAACTAAGATAGTGAAATCCCTGACTCAGATTGCAAGGCAAACGTGAAAAATAAGATTCTTTCATTGACCAATAGATGAGAAACCTGCACAGCAACTACTTACAAGATGGTTTTTTCCCCCCAGTACCAACTAAACCAGAAAATTTTGAAACCTTAATTCAGTTTGTTGTCAAGTTATCAATTACCGACTTACCGCTAATATGAACTTGCTACTAAGAACACCATACTAGTGAAGTAAGTGATTATGCTTAGTTTATTTTCAAATAGCAAATGAATAAAACATTAAAGCTATACAAAACCTGTAACACCTGAAGTATGAGCCTGGACCACTTCAATTAGTACAACGATGTGTGGCAAGCTTGTTTGTAGTATATATTGAATCCAAAAATGGAATATAAGTGACCCTATGGTTGACATGACTTGAAACATAAATTTGGAGCCTTTTCCCAGCAGGAGTGAGATATGATAAACATCTCTTCTAAAATGTCCTTCAATTTGAGCCTAGAAATGACACTTTCGAAATGTATGATGGAACGTTTTTGCTCCCATATTAGGCCTACCTAGCACAAAGCAAGCTAGACACTTGTCCAAACATTAAAAAAAAAAACAATAAGGAGCCTTTTTCCCCAATTATTTGGAAACTATTTTCGAATTTCAATTCCAGAAGGAAATCTAAACTAGAGGTAGTAAACACACAAAAATCAGCTAAGGCTGATGAGAAACACTGGCAAACACTTAACTTGGAAAACTATAATCTATTTCTCACTACGGTATTCAGAACCGATCAAGATGAGCATGCACAGCAAGCATACACAATCCAAAAGACTTTCAACGCCATGAACAGATAACTAATCGAAATTAACAAGGAAAATTGCAGGAGAACGAATCCAACTGACCTTCTATACCGGAGGAATGTTGGCGAAGGAGAACCCGGTGTACCCCTTCCACGCATAGTACGCTATCCGAGTGTAGTAGAATCCAGGTATGAACAAAACCGCTCCCAGGATCGTGAAGAACATCCCTAGAAAAATCGATTAAAAAGCAAAATCACAAGAAACGGAAACAAAATCCCTAGAAATAGTTTTGGGGTACCATGGCCAGTGTCACCACCGACGTGATTGGCGGACATGAAAAGGCCGAGGACGATCCCGACGACACCGAAGACGAGGAGAGAGACGGCGAGGGCGATCTCCTTGACAGGAGGACGGTTGTTGATGGTGTAAGGGGAATCGATCATCAGGTCCTCGTCTGTGATGGAGAAGGCGTGATCTACATATGCCATGGTTGGTGCTTACAAGGATTTCTGCAAAGCTTCAAAGTAGATTGCCGAGATCTGTCCCCAAATCAGTGGCTTGCTTGCAAAATTGGAATCAATGCTTCCTTCCTCTTCGTTTTTGGTATTTCTTGCTATCGTGTCAGCTGCGGATTTCTTGATTCTAATTTCTCAGGGGACTTTTCGCTCCCAGGAGCCCGTTTTATTTGACGACCTACTCGAGCTGTTTAAACCGAACCGAAACCGGCACAAAACCGAGAAAAAAATCAGAACCGGAATATTCCGATTATCCAAACCGAAGACTGGTACCGGTAATATTCCGATTCGGTTTTAAGCCCAACCAAAAAATAGAAAGTCGACTCGGAATCGAAAGTAGTACAATTATTTTTTAACAACAACAACAACCCAGTAGATCCCGCAAAAGCATAAAAAAATATTATTTTTTAATTTCTTGATAATAATTTTTTAATTTAAATTGGTATTGAAACGATTTATATGCATAAAAAAATTATTAAAATGTTAATAAGTGACCTCTGTTATGACTTATGAGTTTTGACCAAACTAGAATACCAATTAAACAAACTCATAAAGATTATTAAATTGCATCTAAAAGTGTTAATACTTAGTAATTACATCCTATTATCCAACAACAAAGATATGATAAAAGAGAAGTTGTTGGATGTACCAAAAAAATGGTGAACAAAACAAACAACCTAACAAACACCCTTGTGAATCACTCTTCAAGCTTAGAAATATGACAAGCAGCACACTCCTTGGCTTAAGAACATGAATACCATAGTGAGGGCGTGTTTGGCAATGAGATGGGGTAGGTGGATGGAAATAGATTTTTGGAGTGGAAGGGATGGGGATGGAATTTCGGGGTGGACGGGGTGGAGATTTGAAGTCGGTTTAATCCCGTTTGTGTTTGGTTGTGTGTTAAAGTATTTGGGGATGAAGACACCCAAAAAGACACATTTGCCCCCACTAATTGACATGAAAGGACGAATATGCCCCTCCCAAATACCCCTCAATCCAAACTCATCTTCTTCAATCGTCATCCCTTTTCTTCAATCCCTTGATTTCAGATTTTCGATTCTTTCATAGAAGCCTTCGAAAGCAACTCTTGACCCAAGTGAACCCGCCCCCAACGCCCCCCAACTTCATTTTGCTGATTTGGGTGTGAATTTATTTAGGGCTTTTGTTGTTTCAACTGAAACAAGTGGTTAGGGTTTCATCTGAAACCAATAAATCATCATCAGACAACGGAGAGAAGAAAGATACGGTGGCAGCGATACGATAGCCGACGACGGAGGAGTACGGAAATCGGCAGATCGTATCGGTGTGGATCGGCTTGTCCCAGGAGTTGCCGAATCGGCTGCGGTGGTGGTCGGCCAGCAAGGGTGGCAGAGGAGGAGGACTTAGGTGAGGGTCAGTGGCGGTGGGAGGAGAGAGGGAGGAAGGTTGAAGAAGATGGGGACAAATTTGGGTCATTCTCATCCCCTCCACCCTCATTTTTCTAGGTGGAAAAAAAATCCCAATTTTTAGTGTTCTATTCTCATCCTCATCCCCCTCCATCTACCTTCATCTCTTGTGCATGCCAGACATACGGGCACAGTTCCCAAAGGCCACCCCCATCTCTTCTATCCACTCCCACCCCCAGCCAAACACGCCCTTAATTAAAAAAAAATGATCACCTCTTGTCCTTTACTCCTCGTCACCGTCAAGTTTTTTTTTTGATACAAGACGAAACTTTGTGAATGGTCAATTGCGATTGAACTGCTACCCAAGAACACCCGCCCTTTCGGAGGATGTCATCGATCTCGGCTGGACAACGCTCCTCAGTTATGGTCGAACTCAGCCCCAAGTGTGCCAAACATGACAGCGGCTAGTTACCCTCTCGGAAGGTATGAGAGAATGTGACCACTTTCAACGCCTTGCAAAGGCCGAGCACATCTGAGATCGCCATCTCAATAACCTACGGGCCCATCCAAATCCCTTTAAAGGCATTAATAACTGTCAGACAATCATCCTCTACCTCAAGACAAGTAACCCACATATATATATCTTCATAACTTCTAGTAAACCGGCATGAAGGCCGAGACTCTCCACGCGAAGCACACAGACCTGACAATGACTAGATTTATTAAGTGGTTTCTCAAATAACATAACAATAAAATAAATCTATTCAAACCAAACCTAACTTACATTGGACCGCGTACTAGATTTATTGGTCCAATCTATATATTTTCCCAACCAGACATTGTTTATGCACAACCTTACTTTAATTTTATATATAATTATTTTTATGACCGAGGTACTCGCTTTCGGTGCACAACCTTATACTTTCTTAGCTAATGAAAAGATATGTTAAATTACCACACATACCATAAGCTAATCTTAAATTTGATTTGGAAAAAATAGTTATTCTCAAATCAACGACTTAATATGCATCATTTTCAAATTTCAATAAGAAACATTAAATTGGAGAAAAACTAAAGGGATATTTTTTTTAAATAAAAATAAGAGACTTAAAATGACATTTTTCCTAATTAAGAGATCTGGGTGTGTTTGGATTTCACTTCATTTTAATTATAATCACATAAAATGAGCGTTTGGTTGTAAAAATAAAAATATCATAAAAACCAATGTAAAACCGTAATTTAACCAAATAATCGCATAAAGTGAGATGAAATAATTGAATTATAATTAATACATCGTGAAATCCAAAAATACCATAATTTAAACAGCTTAGAAATTATGTTAACCAAGCATCACATTTTATAAATCTAATGCATTTGGAATCCAAACAGACGTATACATATATTCATACCAAACAGTCCTTTTTTCCAATAATTTGATTTCCTCCTCTTCATATGATATAACGACCTTTCAAATAGCCCTCCCACTCTCTCTGTCCCTTCGCGCGCCTCAATCCTCAGTGCCGCCGTGATGGACGACTCCCGCAACAACACCGAATCCCTCCAGCATCGCCTCAAGAACTCCGTCTGCTGCTGCTTCCGCCACCCCTTCGACGACACGCCCTCCAACGCCGGCCGTCACTACCTCCATTCCGCTCCGACTACCCCCAACCCGCTCCTCCGCGACTCCTCCCAGCGGATCAAGTCACCGGACTTCAAGGAAAAGTGCCTCAACCTCGTCAGCCGGATCGGTAACAATCACCACCGCAGGCGGCGGTCTCAGTCCGTCGATTTCGGTTACGATCCGCTCTCCTACGCTCTCAATTTCGACGACGGGGACGACGATCCAGATCCGAACGCGCAGACGGACTTTTACTCCCCGGTGAACAATTTCACGGCGCGGTTACCTCATTTGCCGCCAATCGTGTCGGAGGCCTCCCAATTGCGGGTGCCGGCGCTCTCTCTGCCGGAGTGGGCCACCTCCGACGCGGTGGCGGAGAGGACAGCGCGAAGGAGTTAATCGCTTGAAGAAAATAAAGGTTCGCTAATTAATTAATCCTGTCTCTGTCTTGTAAATTACAGATCGATTTGTTCATTTTAACGCTTGCGCTTAGATTTGGAAATTGAGAATTTGGATTTGGTGTTAATTAATTTGGATTAAGATTCTGTAGATGATGGTGTTATTGTAAACAAAAACAATTTAATTTTCTGTTATAAGTATTTATTATTTGTATCGTTTAGAGGTAAAATTTCTTATTTGTTATTCTTAATTTTGATGAAAATTTTGAGATTTGGTCTGAGTGAATTTTCATTGGCTCAAAGGTGGCATTGCCAAAAAAGAAAGAAAGTATAGATACATCATGTTAGCGACTACTAGCGACCTTATTAAAGTCAAACGTTATATACAAATAATATTGGTCGACTGATTTTTACAAACATCGTTCACAAAATATTTATTTATTGGTTTGTTGACATGTTGTTTGTTTTGAATGTGTCCGTCAGTCCGTGTGTATAGTATACACACACAAGAATTAGAAATTTCATATTTGTAACGTTTAATTGAATTAAATCTTGAAAAATGTATGTATATATATTGCGAACAGTGTTGAATTGTCTTTCTTGTATTGCGAACAGCTGAATTGTCTTTCTTGTATATATTAATTTATGGATTAGTTTAAACCTATCCCAAGTCAAGCCTTACTACCTTTGTTCTAACTTCCAAGGATGACTGACAAGTAGACAGTGGTGAAGCCAACCCGTAATATAGGAGTGGACGAGATTTAGGCTAAAAATTAAGTAATAATGAAACGTTTTGTAAAACTTTAAATAAAGGGAAATTTCGGATGGTGACCTTGAGGTTAAAGATATTCCGATTGATGTTCTATACTTTTATTTTTTTCGGATGGTACCCTTCAACTTTCACAGATTTCCGTCTCGTGTCCATAATATTGTCCAACAACCTTAACTCCATTTGTTTTATTTAAAAATAAATAAATCATCTTTCTTCGACCTTATGTGCCTCGATTTGGATAGAAATTTGGCCGCCATGGATGCAAATTCCAGCAACCTTTCGCCGCTTCTTCATTCTCCGCCACCTTGCTCTTTTTTTTTAATAGATTGATAACTTCGCTTGGGGCTCTCCGCCAACTGCTCCGTTATTCTTCAATTGGGATTCCTAATAGATTAATATTAGGAATTTGTTGAGGAGGGAGGTGAGAAAATCCGGTAGCCACCGACCGGAGACAACGAATTCGATGACCGGGAAGACCAATAACGGACTTCGGAAATGTAAAAACAAATTTTTAGGAGAAGTCGTGTAGCTGTACCTTTCCTTTTTCACAAATAAATTGAAAGGAATTGCAGTGGTCTGGAGCAAGTACATTAGGGATTTGAGAAATTTATGATGTTAAAGTCATTTACCTTTAATCTTCACAAATTGCAAGGAATTTAGGAAATCCTTGGGTCACACGGTTGACAACAACACTTGAACTCTCCAATTTAAAATTCCTAAGATCGATTATGGCACATCGGCACCACCACGGTTGACAACGGCGCTTGAAATCGGGCAGTCATATGCAAGCCAACCACCAAGTTCGCAAGGTTCGAACTAGGTTAGGGCTACTTCGTTTCTAATCGGTACAAGAGAAATAGAAATTCGGACAATTATTTTACAATTAGAGATTTAGAATGTGAATCAGATATGAAATTGGAGCAAAACAAGCTCGAGCTTGCATCCATGGCGGTCGGGTTTCTATCGGAATAGAGGCATACGAGGATGAAGAAAGATGATTTTTTTTTTTTATAAATAAAACAAACAGAGTTAAGGACTTAAGGGTTATAAGACAATACGTGCACGAGACGGAAATCCGAAAAAGTTTAAGGGTACCTTTAACCTCAAGGTCACCATCGGGAATTTTCCTTAAATAAATTTAATTGTGAAGTGTTATTTAAAAAAATTTCCCTTAAAAAATAAAAGTGTAGGACACCAACCGAAATACTTTTAACCTCAAGGTCACCATCGTGAATTTTTCTTAAATAAATTTAATTGTGAAGTGTTATTTAAAAAAATTTCAAAGAGTTATCCATATTATTAGAAGTTAATAAAATTTATAAATAGTTAAAAAAAATTGAAGGAAACCCCTTATGAATAATAAAATAGAATTCAAACAATACTAATTGAAATTAATTGTTCTCAATTTAAAAAGATCTTTGAACTTATATATAAAATGATATAGTTAAAAATAAGTGAAAAAAATGTAAAAAAGTGAAAATTGAACCTTGGGTTCTAATAAAGAGGTAAAAGTTTTCCAACTATACTTTACCAAATAGAGAAAGTAAACTTTATTATCTATTTTCACTTCTAATTAATTTATACTTTTTTATTTTTATTTTTTTTATAGTTAACCTTTTGTATTTTTTTCGGGGATTGGGGTGGGCTCGCGCTCACACGAGCCTATCCCTGGATCCACCAGTGCATGTAGAGACCAGTAGTTCGAATCCCCTCGGTCATATTGTAATGAGTCTAAACCTATGAACCAAAAAAGAAAATACTAAAAATGGAAATAGGTGAATTCCAGAAAAAAAAAATTTAAAAATGAACTAAACTAGTGAATCTAGTAAAATCTTTCTTAAATTGATATGTTTAATCTACAACCTAAAAGCTGAGGTTATAAAATCTACTGATTTATTTATATTATTCAATTGCGTTAAAAGATGCAACGATAATGTTTGAATTTTGAAAGTTGTATGAAGATACATGAAGAAGAAGATAGAAGCTGATCAATTCATCGATTTCGTCTGAATTCGGCGGGTCAAACACCGCCGCCACAAACACCAACCAATCCAAAATGGAAAATAACCCTTTTGGGGTAGAAGAACACCGATACCGCCAAACACTGCTTGCTTTCCGCCGACCACCTCTTCGGAGGACATCAACCACCTCTTCGGAGGCCTAAATCCTTTTCGGAGGCCCAAATCCTCTTCAGAGGCATAAAACCCCCTCTTCGGAGGCCAACAACGTTGATCTAACCCGTTGGATCTAGATCTCGGCCTGCACAACCCCTCCGCCTCCTTCCTTCCTCCTGGATTCAGGCGAAGAGCTCCGCCCGGGGCTGTCAGTTTCGTGCTTGATCTATCCTCTCGGCTCCGACCTCCCGTTGGATCCCTTCGTCGGCTTCGATCGGTCACCTGTTCTCTCCGTCCTGGGGGTCGGATTCGTCTTCTTCGCAACCATCGTAAGCGATCAATTTCTTCAAATTTTTTGGGGGTTTTGATGAATCCTTGGATCTTCTTTCGCTCTCGTCCAAATCAAACAATTAAGCCTCGATTTCTGGCTTCCTCTTCCTCGTGCGCTTCTTTGTGGTTGGAAGTCGTCGCCGAAATTGGCGCCTGGTTTGCCGCCGGCTTGTCTGGCTTGCCGCCGGCTTGTCTGGCTTGCCGCCGAAATTGGTATCCCATGGTGGGGCGTCGCCTCCAGTGTGGCGTGGAGTCGGTTAATCGCCGTTGCTCCTCTTGGCTCTGCCTCCCCCTTTCCTCGCCGGCGATCGTTGTCCCGCGTGCCTTGCAAGGACTGAATTCGCAGCCCTTCATGCGGGCCTCAGGCGGGTCTCCTTTGGGCCCAAGGCTGGGCCTCCTTGGGGCCCAAGGTCATATACTTCTGGCTCAAGTAGCCCGACCAAAAAATAAAATAAAATAATAATAAAAAATAAAAATATATATTATTAAATCCGGAATCCTCTTGCACTCTTTGCCCTCTCGCGGTCGTGCTTCATTTTCTTGGGTTAGTTGGAGTTCTGTTTGTTGGTTCGTGGTTAGTTTTGGTTGAGGAGCAGTTTTGCGGCCCTGGTTGATCGAAGTGATCGTATTGGTGGTGTTCGTGATCTCCGAAGATCCTTCATCTAGGTGGAGGGAACGTCATGTGATCCACACTTCCCTAAGAGTCGTCTTTGCCCTACGTGGATTGCTGCTTTCCGTCTTTCCGACGGCGAGACATCGTGTCAGCCGTGCTGTCCCATGTGCTCGCTATCCACTTCACCACGTCGGGTCTTCATCTTCCCATTGTTGTGTCCGCTTGTTTGCTTAGGGTTTGGGGTTTTCCGGGTTTGTTTTGGGTAGTTCTTTTGTTGTATTAGGTGTTTGGTTTCTGTTGTTTTTCTTTTGCTATGTTGTATGTTTAGACGGCTTGTCGTCTGCTGACTTTGTCAGCCTCTCGAGGCCCGGGTCTGTCCGACCTCGAATGATTTCCTTATCAAAAAAAAAAAAAGAAGATAGAAGCTGATCATTTTGTAATGTCCGGGTTTTACTTTCTTTTAAGTTTGTAGTTGGATTTGGGCCTTTTAGAATTCGGCCGATCCAGTCCATTTGCTTGATATGTTGTAGTATATAATAAGATCTCCTGAAACTCATTCGATGTTAATTGTAATCTTCTTCATTCAATCAAGAACTTGCTCTAGTATTTTCCGCTACCGGTAAGATAAGATGGAGAAGACAGCGCACGCCGTTGCTCAGCAAATCGCTCAGATCAATGGAGCGTCGCAGGGGGTCCATTGACGCTTGCAAACTCCGATTCTCTGGGAATTTCTCTCACCAACGTGCAGTTTAATGGGAACAATTTCAACGTGTGGAGCAAGCATATCTGAATGGCGCTCGCGGCCAAGATGAAGTTAGGATTCGTCGATGGGACGATTCCAAAGCCAGGAAACGAATCCACCGATCTGCAGAGATGGATTCGGTGCGATAGGATGGTGGCTTGCTGGATCTTGAACTCAATGGTTCCAGATTTTGCGAATTCGTTCATCTATGTGAATTCGGCAAGAGAGCTTTGGGCAGAAATCTCATAAAGGTACAATAGAGCAATGATTCGGTGATCTTTCGTATGAAACAGAAGATGATGCGGTTGACATAGGGAGATCTGAGTGTTACCGTGTATTACACAAAGTTCAAGCGGTGCTGGGACGAGATTCAAAGTCTGAATGGAATTCCACAATGCAGTTGTGGAATCATGGAAAATAGTAGATGTCAGATTCTTTCAAGGTTTCTTGAACTCGAGAATCAAGAATGATGTTGTGAGCTGAATCTGTCATATTTTATAGTAACTTTAATATCGTTTTCTGCATACATTGCATACATTTGGGTTAGATAGTACATAATATATGTGGTTTATGTTTATTTGCCAAATTATGGAATCTACACCAGTTTCTGTTTAAATTCGCAGAATTCGAGACGCTTTACAGCAATCTTAAGGAAGGTCAGAAAAGCTCGGAAAACAACTACAGAAGTCCAGACTCCGAGAGTACAGAACCAGGATAAACCGAGCTAAAGCTAGGGCTACTCTATGTCGAGTACATCCTACTCGATCTCGAGTAGAGAGCCCAAGCAGACTTGGTCGACAAAGCCTGGTCGAGAAAGCTGAGCCAGACCAACCCGACTCCCGGAACACAACTCGATCTCGACAAGACCTAGTCGAGATCGACGACACCTCAGCGCCACACCCGGAGTCGATGAGAAGAGGAGCTGATCGAGAAGCCGAGGACGAAGACGCCGAGCACAACTCTACTCGATCTCGATGAGACCTTATCGAGATCGACGAGCAACCTAGCGCCTGTCCGAGTCCATGCCGAGGAGGAGTGCTCGACATCACCAGAGAGCCATCCTCGACCACAACCCTAGTCGATCTCGATGAGCTCTAGTCGAGATCGACGACACCCAGGAGCCCAGATCCGAGCCATGTCGAGCGGAGTCACCAGAGAAGATCAGTCGACGACGAATCCTAGTCGATGTCAACGAGTCCTTGTCGAAGTCGAGTAGACCCGTTTCTGGAAACGCATCGACGTGAGCAGTTCGAGTAGAGTTGGGATTCCTTGGGCACGAAGGAAGTCGAGAAGGCCGAATCTATCATCATCTATCCATGGAAGGAAAATTTATCATCATGAAGACATATTAACTAGTTTAGATTTATCTTTTCCTTTTAGATTTATTTCCTTTATTGCTTTTATTTATCATTAAGTCTTTTAGATATAATTTTAGATATAGATAGGAGTTTCTATCCTTGATTAGCAAGGATTAGAAGGCTATAAATAAAGCCCATGGGGCTCAGTTTTATGAATTCAATTTCGAAAGTAGAGAAGTAGTTCCACAGAGACGGTTTAGGGAGTTCAGAGGTTTTAAGGTTTTGGGAGTTCAACGAAAGTTGATTGCCGGGATTGTAAAGGCTTTGAATTTAGTTAATGCAAGCTATTTCCTTTAAATTAATGTCTGAGTTTGCGATGAGGCGTGAGTAGTCCACCCACTTCTAGGGTTGGGGCGAGCCCAACGATAGCCATGCGTGTTTGAGGTAAAGATCCGACCTTTATCATGTTTTGAGCATTTTCCTACTTGTTTATGTGTTTATTACTCGTCTAATGGAGATCCATGCTAACAACTTGGATTATAAACATAAAATCAGTAGAGACAATTAGGGTTTCTTGAAAGAGTTGTCTAATTGTTGGAAAAGGCGAAAGCTTGTCCTTGTTGCTATTCACATGATTATCTGTTTTCTCTCTGCCTTATGCATGCTTGGTTATCGTTGTTGCAAACCCCAATCTTGGAAGCCTTTTATATTAAGTTTAGTTCGAAATCCCAAAGCCTTTGCATTTATTTTCTTTCGTTTTAGTCTCTGTCTTACTCGAGATCGAATAGCACTCGTCGATCTCGACTACTGATCTTCGACCAAGGTCGCCGTAGCTTCTGTGTGCAGTAAATCGACGAGCCCAACCCGAAGTCGACGAGGACTCTACTCGATATCGAGTAGCCCTTTGTCGATATCGACTACACCCTGTGCTTGCTGCTGCGCTGAGTTCGACTGCCCGATCTTCTGTCGACTACCCTAGTCGAGATCGAGGACCCTGTTGTCGACTTCTGACCGTGAGATTTCACCGCTACCTAGGATCCGCTGACACTCTTCCTCGTGAATCGATCCTGACTTTCCGCTGCTGCATCAGGAGGAGGTCTTGTAATTATTTGCAAGGGACGGAATCTGGTTTGCTGTGATTTATTTATATTTAATTTTGCATACTCGATTTTCTCTTAACAACAAATGACTCATGCAATTTTTAGTGAACCTGAATGGCGAATTCGAGGCGATAAGGAGTCAAATCATGTTGATGGATCCACTGCCATAAGTGAACAAAGCCTTCTATCTGGTGGCGCAGGTGGAAACTCAAAAGCAGATTCCCAGCAAAAATATGGAACCGGCAGGATTCTTCATGAATTGGAGGACACAGAAAAGGAGTTCGTCCACGTCCACGTCCACCAAGAAGGAGTACAAAGAATCCAAGAAAACAAGATCAGGGGACAAAAAGAGATGCGTTCATTGCAACCTTGAAGGACATGCCTCCGATCAGTGCTTTGAGGTGATTGGGTACGTACCCAGATTGGTACAAGGGGAATAGAAACAAGCGAGGTGTGAGGGTTACTGCGAATGCTGTGAATGATCAAGAGGGATTAATGACGCCACTCGAGTATGAAGAGGGCACTGGAAAGATGAGTAACATAGATCCAGAGTTGGTGCAGGATGTGTGTAAGAATGAGTGGATACAAGATACAGGGGTGACAGACCACATGACTCCGCATTTATATTCTCTGATAAATGTGAGAAAATTGAGCATCCTTATAAGAGTAAAATTACCTGATGGTTCGATACAATCAGTTGACGAGGTTGGGTCAGTCCAGATTAGAAGTGATTTCGCGATAGAAGATGTGCTGCATCTGCCTCGGTTTAGATTCAATCTCTTGTCAGTAAGAAGGGTTATAATTCAAAAAAATTTGTTGGCAATTTTTGATGAAAATCATTGTGAATTTCAGGACCAAGTGAGTAAAGTTGTGATAGTTATTGAAAGAGAGCTTGGAGGGCTGTATACCATGAGTGCAAAAGGAGCTCAGGACATTGCTGATAAGAAGAAGAGTCTGAGCAAGAGCAATAGTAGATATTTCTTTTCTGTTCATTGTGACAGTAGATTACTACACTAGAGGCTTGGTGTCATATCATCTCATAGGATAAGTCATGTGTCAGGTTGTAATAAAGTAGCAAATTCGGACATGCATGTTTGTGATGCTTGTTCTGTAGCCAAATTTCACAAATTGCCATTTCAGAAAAGCAACAATAGAAGTGAGTGTTTGTTTGATATAGTACATGTCGATCTTTGGGGACCATATGGTGTTGCGAATGTGAATGGAGAACATTAATTTTACACCATAGTTGATGATATGAGTCGAGCTACATGGACTTACCTTTTACATGAAAAAACCCAAGTGCTGTGTATTTTGAAAGGTTTTGTTGCTATGATAAGAAATCAATTTGGGAAGGTTCCCAAAGTAATTCGATCAGATAATGGAACAGAAATATGCCATGATGAGTGCAGGAAATTTTTTGTTGGGTTATGAATAACTCATCAGCGATCTATGCCTTATAGACCCCAGCAAAACGACATTGTAGAAAGAAAGCATCAACATTTCTTGGAGACGACGAGGGCATTGAGATTTTATGCTGGGTTGCCCAAGAATTTATGGGGAGAATGTGTGCTTGCAGCCACATATTTGATAAATAAGATGCCCCTTTTAAGCATAGGGTGGGTTACACCATTTGAAAAGTTATTCAACAAAGTGCCGAGTTATGATAATCTGAGGGTGATCGGATGTTTGGCATATGCATATGTCAATCAGAGGGGCATGGACAAATTTGATGCTCGAAGGAAGAAAGTGTGTTCTTAATACTTCTTATAGGGTATCCTTCATGTCAGAAGGGATATAAACTATTGGACTAACATACAAGAGAGATTTTTTACAGCAGGGATGTCGAATTTTATGAACATATTTTTCCCTTTAAGACACAAAGCACTCAGTTAGAAGTCCCTCAGAGAATTGATGAGGACACAGAGACAGTCATATCAGATGACAATGAGGTTGATGAGCCTGTGCAGTGTCATGATGTGGTGGTTGATGATGTTCCAAATGAAAAAGAATGAGTTGGTTTAGCCTTAAGGAGGTCCAACAGAGTACACACTCTACCTTCATAGACATCGGATTTTGCTATGAGTGCAACATGCGAAGATGATTATGTAGCACATTCGGCGTTCATGACTCATATTATGAAAGTGCACGAACCCATGACGTATTCAGAAGCACAAGGAAACCTTCTTTGGGAAGAAGCTATGGATAAAGAACTTAAGGCATTTAAAGACAACGGTACACGTGTACTTATAGATTTACCTCGTGGACACAAAGCCATAGGATCAAAGTAGGTATTCAAAGTTAAATATAAAGTAGATGGATCTATAGACAGATACAAGGCTAGATTAGTGGTAAAGGGGTTCAATCAGAAGCTGGATAAAGATTACAAACATACATTTAACCACGTAGCAAAGCTTCTCACTATCAGAGTAGTTGTGGCTCTAGCCACGGCTAAGCAATGACCTCTATTTCAGTTGGACGTAAATAACGCGTTCTTACATGGTTTTCTAAAAGAAGAAATTTCCATGAAACCCACTAAGGGGTATGAAAAACCCAAGGGAGATCAAGTTTGTTGTTTGAAACGCTCGTTATATGGTTTAAAACAAGCGTCTCGCAACTGGAACCATGAGCTGAAAGGGTTTTTGGTGAGTTAGGGATGCATTCAGTCCTCCAATGATTATTCATTGGTTGTTAGAAATGTTGTGGGTTCCTTCACTGTCATCTTGGTGTACGTTGACGACATGTTGTTGACTAGAGATAATGTGGAGGAACTGGAGAGAGTTAAGCAAGCTCTGCACAACCAATTCACTATTAAAGATCTTGGTTTGGCAAAATATTTTATGGGCATGGAAATACAGAGATCAGAACATGACACTTATTTAAGTCAGAAGAAGTATGTTTTATATATATTGAAGAGCACAGGAATGACTGATTGTAAGGCTGCTGAGGCACCGATGGCAACAAGCTTGAAATTGAGCAGTGATAGTGGTGAGGTTCTTGCAGATGCACACAATTTGTTTCTTGCCCTCGATTGCCACATCAACAAGCAGTGAATCAGGTGTTGTGGTATTTGAAAGGAACCATGTCAAAAGGTATCTTCTTCCCTGTGCAATCGGATTTGAAGATTACTGGATTTTCTAATGCAGATTGGGGCTCTTGTTTGAGCACGAGAAGATCATTATCAGGTTAATTATGGTGTATTCTTGGGACATAAACTACGACAGAGCTGCTATGGCTCAGTTATTTGTGCAAAGATTTACACATCCCTGTGCAGACCCTTGTTACATTGTTCTGTGATAATAAATCAGCTCATCATATTGCAACAAATCCATGTTTCCATGAACGAACTAAACACTTGGATATCGATTGTCATTTTGCAAGGGAGAAGGTGCAATGTAATTTTCTACAGACTGCATATATCAACACAAAGCTCCAGCTTATTGATATAATGACCAAACCTCTTCATCGATTGCAACATGATAACCTGAGTGTCAAGTTGGGTCTTACAGACCTTCCAACTTGAGGGGAGGCTATGGAGATACATGAAGAAGAAGATAGAAGCTGATCATTTTGTAATGTCCGGGTTTTACTTTCCTTTAAGTTTGTAGTTAGATTTGGGCCTTTTAGAATTGGGTTGATCCAGTCCAGTTGCTTGATATGTTGTAGTATATAATAAGAGCTCCTGAAACCCGATCATTCGATGTTAAGTATAATCTTCTTCATTCAATCAAGAACTTCCTCTGGTATTTTCCGCTACCAGTTCACTCCATTATTTCTTCGATCCTTGAAATTCTATAAGTTGCATCACTGAATAATGTTCTACCAATCACAACTTGCTGGGTTACATCCACCTCAGGCGTATCAAAGTTTGAATCATTTTGGAAATATTGGTCGCTAGCTTGTAAATTTGCATTTTAAAAGTTAGAATTCTTTTTTTATAAAAAAAGTCAAAAGAAGAATTTGGGGGAAACTAGTAATTCTTTTCTATCTATACATAACAAAGAAGAAGTGAATATATTGTTGATTTATAAATAGAATTTAGGAGGCAAAAAGGTGGTATCTGTGCAAACAAGTAACTAGGGGAGAGTTGAGGTCCGCTCCAACACGTCCCATTTTTTAAAAAATAAAAGGGAAAAAATAATCAAACTCATGTATTTGTTTATTAGAATAGGGTAAACTGCACAAAGTGTGTGTGGAGTTTTACATATGTACAGAAAGATAGACGGAGAGTGAGTGATGACAAGAAAATGATATGTATAGGGGTAATTTTGTTTTTTTTTTCAAAGACAGTTAGCGAAACTCTAACAACACATAGATATATACGGGGTGGTTTTTGGCAAACAAAAGCTATACGAAGGGTGGTTTTCTGCAATATTGAATTTAATGGGTGGTTTTGAGTAATATGCCCTATTTAAAGGGTGGTTTTCTACGATTTACCCAATAGGGTAACAATTTTGTTAATGAAAATCAGACTCGTCCAATAACATGTTCAAAAAGCCTAACTGAACAGGGCCCTAAATTTTCTAGGGCCCCATATAAAAATTTATTATTACTTATATTATTTGTTGTATAGATAATCACATTGATGGGTTGTCTCAATGGTTAGTGACCCAACCAAATTCAACCAATTACCCACGGATTGTGCAGGTTTAAATCTCAACCCTCTTCAATTTTTGTTTTTAATATTTTTTTTTATCTTTTTTTATATAGAAAACTATACTCGACTTTCTTATTAACTACTTTTAATTAATTTTTGACCTTCTTATTAACTAGTTTTATTTGTTACTTTAATACATCCTCAAGTTACATTATTTTTGGGGCGTTCTTATCAACTATTTATAATTATTTTTGGGGCCTTCTTATTAAGTATTTTTATTTGTTAATTTAACACAACCTCATGTTATATTGACATAAACATAACAGTAAAAAAACTATTTTTTTTTTGTAGCAAGATAAAACTTAGGTCGGGTCGGCCTGAGCAGAGGCCCTTCCTAGCGCATCCTTCCGGACGAGAACTCGCAGTTCTGACAGCAAGCGTCGGCAGGGGAGGCACTGGCACTACGCGCAAGGTAGTCAGCCACAGCATTTGATTCCCTGAAAATATGACGAATAACTACATGAGAAAAGGACAAAATATCAGACAGAATATCCGCTTGTAGCATCTCGATCGACCAGGGACATTTCCAATCCCCTAGTAGTACTTTTATCACCAAAAGATTGTCTCCTTCGATCAGAAGTGTAGACAGGTTCAATTCCTTAGCCCGTGACAATCCCATCCTGAGACCGAGATTCTCGGCATAAATTACCGAAATATTCGTGCAAACAGATCTGCCAGCCGAGACAACTAAGCCGTCAGAGTCGCGGATGACAAAACCATACGACAAGTTACCATTCTGGATCACCGAACCATCGAAATTTAGCTTGTAACTATTCGGTGGTGGTTTGTCCCACTTCCCGGACCGATTCAGTTGCCTGACTTTCGACCCACTAGTACTAAATGGCTGGTCCAGAATGCCCCTACGACAGCTGGGTAAGGGGGTCAAAGGGCAAGATGGATCATCATCTAAAAGCTTTGATTGAATCCAAACGTGAGTAGCAGTGCTGTGTAACAGTAGAATTTCATTAACTGTTACCTTCTTCTTGTGGTCGAAAACAAGTTGGTTCCTAAAAAACCACATGGCCCACCAAGCTGAGGCTAAAGTAGCAAAGGAGGTAGGCCCAATCGCAACTTTGATCGCAGTAAGAGGAAATACATCACCCATGCCACTAGCAGAAATATGTCTTGGAATATGGATATGTAAAGCTTTACGTAGGGCAGTAGCCATAGGACAGCAAAGGAGAATGTGATACCTCGATTCATTTGTATTGTCACAAAAAGCGCAACCTGTAGGTACAACGACATGCGACCTCTGTAGTCTTGTCTTAGTCGGTAGACCATCCCTGGAGGTTTTCCATAGAAAGTGTCGCACCTTAAGGGGAACATCGAGATTCCAGATCCAAGCACAATCGAAATCTGGCGACCCGGAGTGTACAGAAATGAAGGAGTTGACGGAGGCGGTTGAGAACCAGCCATTTTTGCTTGGTCCCCAATACAGACGGTCTGTGATCGGGTTACTTGGTAAGGTGATACCCATGATGTGGTTTATATTATCTTGTTTCAGCAAATTTTGTAGTGCGTCCATTATGAAGGGTTTGCTCCAATGTCTATTTGTGATGAAATGGGCCACCGAAACGCTCGCAAGCTCAGCCGGTATGGGGATCATTGTTCTTGAACTCAAAGGCTTCTCAAAAGCCCAATTATGGGACCAGAAATCAATAGTTTCTCCATTTCCAACCCGCCATTGAAGACCTGGGAGGAACTGATGCCTGATGGACATAAGGCGGGACCATTGCCAAGAGGTATTACCCTTTTTGTTATAACTATAAAGATCGTTCCCTTTCAGGTATTTATGTGAGATGACTCGAACCCAGATGTTGTCTGGTTCGGCAATGATCTTCCAAAGAAGCTTCATTTGTAGCGCAATATTCATAGATTCCGCCTTATGAATCCCCAAACCACCTTTCATCGTGTCTGAATAGATTTTGTCCCAACTAATGAGCGGCGTAGCTTTTGCGGTTTTGTTCCAAAAGAATTGTCTATATACTTTGTCAAGTTCGTGAAGAACGTGAGAGGGTAGAAGGAAAGCTTGCATTAGAAAAATTGGTTTGGCACTCAAATTTGCTTTGATAAGCACTCACGTCCTTCGGCAGAAAGATTGGAAGCTTTCCATTTTGTGAGCTGGTTTTTGGTCTTGAGGACCACATCAACGAAAGTATCCTTATTGGTCCTGCCGTTGACTACAGGACAGCCCAAATATTTTTCGAAATTGTTTGCTTGTGGAATACCAAGTACGAAAATTGTCGAAGCTATTGCGGCAGCAGTTGTGTTTGAAGATGCTTGGAAGCTGGATTTATGCAGATTTACCTTTTGTCCTGAAATTAGACAGTATTTGTCTAGAATAGACAGTACAGAAGTACATGCCGATTGGGAGGCTTTGCAAAAAATGAGAATATCATCAGCAAAAGCTAGAAAAGGAATCATGAATCCCAGACGGCCAAAAAAAATGCCTAGGTCCTTACTAGTAAGGCCTTGGTTGTGCAGCGTACGTGCTAGTACCTCCGAGGCTAGGATAAAGAGAAAGGGGGAGAGTGGGTCTCCTTGTCTTAAGCCTATAGTGGGTTGGAACACCGTGGTAGGTTCATCATTAACCAGGACCGAGTAGGATACAGTTGAAACACATTCTTTTATTATATTAATGAACTGATCATTGAAACCGAACTTGGATAGAACTTGGAACAGAAACGGCCATTCAATGCGGTCGTATGCCTTTTCCATATCAAGCTTAAGGGCAACCATGCCCGTCTTGCCTTTCTTCAGACGAAAAGAATGCAAAGCTTCATGAGCAATCACAATATTGTCTTGAATAGCTCTCCCTTTTGTGAAAGTTCCTTGTAGGGGGTGTATCAGTTTGTCAAAAAATTTCGTTAATCGTGCTGAAATCACTTTGGCTATGATTTTATAGATTGTAGAGCATAAGCTAATTGGTCTATAGTGGTTTACTGTAGTCGGCACATCACATTTTGGTAGCAGTGTGATAAAAGTATGGTTTGTCTGGCGTAGTAACCTACCACTGGTGAAGAAGGCCTTTACGACCTTTGTTACAGAAGGCCCCACAGTGGGCCAGAACTTTTGGTAGAAACCGGCTGGGAAGCCGTCAGGTCCCGGAGCCTTGTCTAGGCTCATAGCAAATACAACCGATTTTATCTCATTATTTGTAACAGGAGCAGATAGCATATCATTGTCAGTTTGAGTAACCAACGATGGGATAACTGCTAAATCCGGAACTAAATCCGTAGTAGAATGCGAAGATGCTCTGAAACGAGCCTTGAAATTGCGCACAAATTCTTGTTGGATTGTGTGGAAATCTGTTTTGGACTGACCACCGGGCAGTAGGATACTAGGATATACTTGATCATTTTCCTGCCCCGTTTTGCAGTGGCGATCTTATGAAAATAGCCAGATTTGGAGTTATTTAGTTTTGTATGTTTAACTTTAGCCCGTTGGCTCCAGTAGCGCCGGTGAAAATCGAGCATGCGTTCTCTTTTGTTGAGTAGTTGTTTAAGGATTTGGACATCTTTGTAGTTGTAATTTGAGATAAGAGATGTCTGTAACTAAGGAGCTTTTGATCCGTTACAAGGATTTGGTTGTGAATATTGCGTACCGTATTCTTATGCCAAGTTTTAGAAAGTCTTTTAAGAACTTTGGCCTTGTGAAGCAATTTAAACATTAGGGATCCTTGTGGGTTCGCCCTCCAAGCCTGCGAGACTATGTTTCTGTAATCAGCCCTTGAAGCCCAAGCCAAATCGAATTTAAAAGGTCTGTTTTTGGGCTGAATGTTGTGGCGAAATTCTGTGGAGATCGGAGCATGATCCGATCGTGTAAATGGATGGATCTGGGTGCGCAGAGAATCGAAAATGGTAAGCATGTCCGTGTGGATTAGTAGGCGATCAAGTTTTTGTAAGCAACTGACCACCCCATTCGATTTCCGTTGCCAGGTAAACTGGCCCCCACTAGAAGGGACTTCTAGTAGAGATAGCCTGTTCTTTAAGTCTAGTAAACGTGTGAAACGTGCGTTTGAAGGGTAGGCTCCTCCAAGTTTATCAGCTGGGAGGGCTATTTCATTAAGGTCACCCAAAATACAGTAAGGAATTACAAGTGACTGAATATAAGGGGTAATCGTATCCCAAAAAGCTGTTTTACGCTGCTCGTCTGGAGGGGCATAGACCACCAGAAAAGCGAACGAGCGTTTCGTAGCGTAGTCTGAGTAGTTGAAATGAATGAGTCAGTGCTGAACCGAAATAAGGTCGATGGAACCTTGTGCAGCAGAGAAATCTTTCCATAGAAGACAGATTCCCTCGGAAAAGCCAATCGCTGGATCAAAAGCTACATTCGTGAACCCACACTTACGCAATGTGCTTTCAGAAGGAACCTTGTCAGTCTTAGTTTCTAAAAGAGCTATAACGTTTATACTATTATTTTGACAGAAAATATCCATATTTGTCCAGAAGTTACGGCTCCGGATGCCGCATGAATTCAATGTACAGATATTCATAAAAACCTTATAGGGCGAACAATTTGTACTAATCTAGGAGTGACTGGCTCAGTTTTTAAGCAAGAAACCATGAGAGAGATGGTTCTAATGCAGTAAACGTGGTGTTCAAGTCCATTTGTGGTAATAAAACCTGAGTAAGAAGAATCTGTGTAAGGGATATCTCGGCCAGATACCCCATGTCTGACGATAATAAATTTGATATTAGGCATCTCGTTGGGTATTGGTTTGCCGATCCGGGTTAGCCCATGGCTCAATAAGGAAGCCAGATGGTCCCTAATGACCCATATCGATGTGTTGTGTAAGACGAGGGTGTGTTTCCCCGTAGTTTTTGTGCTATCAGGGTACGTGTTGAGTACATGAATGTCGACTAAGAGGTTTGAGGTCTTACTGGTAGTTCTGCCTCTATGAATAATTGATCTATATTTTGTTAAGACTAACATCCGGACATTGTATAATGTGTGGTTATGTAATGCTTTTACAAATTTTGGTGTATCAATGAACCCAGCTTTTTGACTGCTAAGTAATCTTTGTAAGGTGAAAACGTCCGGTAAGGACAACGAGTTGAGAGAGCCCGGTCCGGGCGATTCACAGAGAAACCGAACAACACATAAAGTTGGGATTACAAGAGAATAGTTGAGCATAAGATAAAGGGCCAACCCAAGACTCGTAATGTCCATAGGTAACCAACACTTGTGATAAAAAAGGATTACACAGAAGTCCAAAAAAACCCAGCAGTGGATACAAAATTGAATGAAATCAAATAACAAACCCAAGTGAGGCAAAAAAGAATAAAGGCAGCGCAAGGAAGCCAAACCCCTAGCCACTGAATTCTGGCGAACTAGCAAAACAAGAGAACTCGATGAAATCCCACATAGGACTTGCAGCTGGCAGAACACCAAAGGCTGGAGCACGTAGCAAAGGATTGAAAGCCAATCCCAGTCAAGAACCAGGACCCTGCTGCAGCCATCAACAGCACAACCGAGGCAACCCCGAGCAAACCAGCAGCCAAAGGCAAAACAACAATACCTGGAAACAATCGACAACAAGGGACAGACCACACCAAACCCACAGTAGAGGAAAAAACTAGAGTGCAAGTGACTGATCGAAAATATAAGGTAAATGAAAGAGCCATCAAAACATGTAATAAACCAAACTCGAAGAGAGGGGTGTGATGGAAGATCCCCACAGCCTGTTGGGGTAACACAATTAAACTAATCAAAGCTGAAGGAACCTGAAACAATGGAGCTGATAGAGAGGAAGAGACTCACCTTGCCACAAGCGCCAAGACGAGGTGATTCGTTGGTAGAGCAAAAGAGGAGAATGGTCGAAAACAAATCAATGCTTAGAGAGCCACCACACCCGGAGTGCCTAAGAGATAACAACACGAAGCCAGTAGTCCGAACAAAACCAATAGAAAGCAAACAAAGAAGAGGAGCCAGACACTACTAAAAAAGCAGGAAATAGCTATGGATTTTTCGCTACGAAAGTCAAACGACGCTGTTTTCGTAGCCAATAGCAATGACATTGGCGACGACAATTTTTGACCGTGGAAAATTTCGTGGCGGGTGTTCACCCAAGAATGCCACATCATCAACTTCGTTGCTGTTAGCAACGAACACACTGTCCGTGGCTGGGTTCGTGGCTGAAAAAGCGGATGATAGTGGTAATTAGCCACGACATTAGCTACGAACGCATATTTCGTGGTTGTATTCGATGCTGATTTGGCAACAACATGAACTTCGTGTCTAAATCCGTGGCTATTTAGCATTAGAAGTCCGACGATGGAATGGACACGAGGTGAGTGGGCTTGGATCGGTTTTTGTAGCCGAGTCGGACATGGGGTTAGTGGGCTTGATTTGTAGCTGAATCCGTGGCCAACAAAGAAGAACAAATGTTATGGGCTCGGCATGGATCAACAGCCCATTAGAAATGATCAGCCCAATTACCTTATTAGCCCGTAGAATGAAATGTGTATTTAGCAACGACTCGGTCCGTGGCTAAATCCGTTGCTATTACGGTTGAACTCAAATGGGCTTTAATTTATTATGGGCCCAAATATGACTATACTTTCCCGGATTTACTCATTGACGAGCCCAAATATGACTATGGATATTTTTTTATATAAATTATAAGTGTTGAAAATAAACATATTTTAACTAATTAATAAATATATACCAAAAAAAAACTAATTAATAAATTCTTATGAGAATATTATAATGGTATGTTTTGAGGAAAACTCATATAATAGACTAATAAATGTTTAATAAAACCTTATATTAAGTAATAAATTCTCATTAGAATACTGTAAGTTTATGTTTTGAGGAAAACTCATATAAGTAAATAATAAAACCATATACTAAGTAATAAATTCTTATTATAATACTATAAGGTTATGTTTTGGGGAAAACTCATATAAGTAACTAATAAAACCTTATACTAAGTACTAAATTCGTATTATAATACTATAAGGTTATGTTTTTAAGAAAAGTCATATAAGTAGCTAATAAAACCTTATACTAATTAATAAATTCTTATTATAATACTATAATGTTATGTTTTGGGGAAAACTCATATAAGTAACTAATAAAACCTTATACTAAGTAATAAATTCTTATTATAATAGTATAAGGTTATGTTTTTAGGAAAACTCATACAAGTAGCTAATAAAAACTTATACTAAGTAATAAATTCTTATTATAATACTATAAGGTTATGTTTTGAGTAAAACTCATATAAGTAGCTAATAAAACCTTATACTAAGTAATAAATTCTTATTATAATACTATAAGGTTATGTTTTGAAGAAAACTCATATAATTAACTAGTAAAACCTTATACTAAGTGATAAATTCTTATTATAATACTATAAGGTTATGTTTTGAAGAAAACTCATATAAGTAACCAATAAAACCCTATACTAGGTAATAAATTCTTATTCTAATACTATAATGTTATGTTTTGTGGAATACTTCTATAAGTAGCTAATAAAACCTTATTGATGCACCACCCAGGATGGTCTGCAGTGAAGTGACACAAACTAATTCCATTGTTGGTGATGCGATCGACGAACATGTGAATGAGCCTGATTGTGGTAAGGAGAATGCAGCTACCACATCGGCTGGAAGTGTAGGTAGGGCGTCAAGTGGTACTCAAACTGAAATTGGAAACGACACGGTGGTCACCGATGAAATCTCTGACCATCAAACATCCCTCATTTGTGCTAGGATGGTTGCTTCCTCGTGGGCGGCAGCTTCAGGCATCTTGGCTAGAAATGATGGGAAATTGGAAATTGATGCGCATAAAACTCCGGAGTTAATGAGGTGGAAGGAGACTGATGGTGTGAAGAAGGGCACCTATCTCCTAAGAGGCACAAAATCCTGCATTCATGGTGATATTAGGATGGCCCTTACCATGGATGAGCTAGTATTCCATGCCATGTCTGCTATAAGGGACCCGAACAACGGTAAAGGGGATGCTGCTCACTTCATGGATGAGCCGGACATCGAGGAGGTTAAGGTTGGCTCGACTGACGATGGGACGCATAAGCCGGGTTGAACAAGTCCGGGTGGGACTGTGGTGAGGTGGATATGTCTTCCCAGTCTGTTTTGGCCAGTTACTTACTCAATAAATATGGGCTGAATTCTATTGCTGTCAAGGTGGTACTGTGTGAGGATATGTCGATTTTCTGCTACAGGCTCTATCCGGGTGGTGTGGTAACTAGGCTCCATGGCTACGGGTGATCAAACTGTGTTGTGAGGGACTGGTGCAACGGAATGGCGTCTTTTCGCTGCATATGGCGTTAAATTCTGGGCTCTTTTGCTACAAATGGCGTTACTGTCATACTTTTGGGTGGAGGGTATACATTACTTTAGAGCTTAGCTTTTGATTGTGAATTTTGGGGTACCGGATACATTATAATTTTTTGTGTAGATTGGTAATGGGTTGGCTGAGTGTCGAATAGGTCTTTAATATTTTGGTTGGAATTAGTCCCCTTTTGAATATGTAGTTCTGGTATATCTTGGCTTCCTAAGATTACATATATTCGAATAGTTTTGAATATATGTCTTCTTGGTTTGCCTATATATATACTTATACTTCTATATATTCAAAGGGGGTAGTGGGTGTTAGGTTTTGTAGTGGCTGGGCTTTATTTTATTTTTATTTTACGTAAGACTCCTAGTTTGGTCTTACTTATTGTTACTCTTCGGCTTTTTTTGCCACATCTATATATTTACCGGTTCAGAGCTAATAAAACCTTATGCTAAGTAATAAATTCTTATTATAATACTATTAGGTTATGTTTTGAGTAAAACTCAAATAAGTAGCTAATAAAACCTTATACTAATTAATAAATTCTCATTATAATACTATAAGGTTATGTTTTGAGGAAAACTCATATAAGTAACTAATAAAACCTTATACTAGGTAATAAATTCTTATTATAATACTATAAGGTTATGTTTTGAAGAAAACTCATATAAGTAACCAATAAAACCTTATACTAGGTAATAAATTCTTATTCTAATACTATAATGTTATGTTTTGAGTAAAACTCGTATAAGTAGCTAATAAAACCTTATACTAAGTAATAAATTCTTATTATAATACTATAAGGTTATGTTTTGAGGAAAACTCATATAAGTAACTAATAAAACCATATACTAAGTAATAAAATCTTATTATAATACTATAAGGTTATGTTTTGAAGAAAACTCATATAAGTAACTAATAAAACGTTATACTAAGTAATAAATTCTTATTATAATACTATAAGATTATCTTTTGAGGAAAACTCATATAAGTAACTAATAAAACCTTATACTAAGTTATAAATTCTTTTTATAATACTATAAGGTTATGTTTTTAGGAAAAGTCATATAAGTAGCTAATAAAACCTTATACCTAGTAATAAATTCTTATTATAATACTATAAGGTTATGTTTTTAGGAAAACTCATATAACTAACTAATAAAACCTTATACTAAGTAATAAATTCTTATTATAATACTATAATGTTATGTTTTGGGGAAAACTCATATAAGTACCTAATAAAACCTTATACTAAGTAATAAATTCTTATTATAATAGTATAAGGTTATGTTTTTAGGAAAACTCATACAAGTAGGTAATAAAAACTTATACTAAGTAATAAATTCTTATTATAATACTATAAGATTATGTTTTGAGTAAAACTCATATAAGTAGCTAATAAAACCTTATACTGAGTAATAAAACCTTATTATAATACTATAAGGTTATGTTTTGAAGAAAACTCATATAATTAACTAATAAAACCTTATACTAAGTAATAAATTCTTATTATAATACTATAAGATTATGTTTTGAGGAAAACTCATATAAGTAACTAATAAAACGTTATACTAAGTAATAAATTCTTATTATAATACTATAAAGTTATGTTTTGAGTAAAACTCATATAAGTAGCGAATAAAACCTTATACTAAGTAATAAATTCTTATTATAATACTATAAGATTATGTTTTGAGGAAAACTCATATAAGTAACCAATAAAACCTTATACTAAGTAATAAAATCTTATTATAATACTATAAGGTTATGTTTTGAAGAAAACTCATATAATTAACTAATAAAACCTTATACTAAGTAATAAATTCTTATTATAATACTATAAGATTATGTTTTGAGGAAAACTCATATAAGTAACTAATAAAACCTTATAATAAGTAATAAATTCTTATTATAATACTATAAGGTTATGTTTTTAGGAAAAGTCATATAAGTAGCTAATAAAACCTTATACCTAGTAATAAATTCTTATTATAATACTATAAGGTTATGTTTTTAGGAAAACTCATATAACTAACTAATAAAACCTTATACTAAGTAATAAATTCTTATTATAATACTATAATGTTATGTTTTGGGGAAAACTCATATAAGTACCTAATAAAACCTTATACTAAGTAATAAATTCTTATTATAATAGTATAAGGTTATGTTTTTAGGAAAACTCATACAAGTAGGTAATAAAAACTTATACTAAGTAATAAATTCTTATTATAATACTATAAGATTATGTTTTGAGTAAAACTCATATAAGTAGCTAATAAAACCTTATACTGAGTAATAAAACCTTATTATAATACTATAAGGTTATGTTTTGAAGAAAACTCATATAATTAACTAATAAAACCTTATACTAAGTAATAAATTCTTATTATAATACTATAAGATTATGTTTTGAGGAAAACTCATATAAGTAACTAATAAAACGTTATACTAAGTAATAAATTCTTATTATAATACTATAAAGTTATGTTTTGAGTAAAACTCATATAAGTAGCGAATAAAACCTTATACTAAGTAATAAATTCTTATTATAATACTATAAGATTATGTTTTGAGGAAAACTCATATAAGTAACCAATAAAACCTTATACTAAGTAATAAAATCTTATTATAATACTATAAGGTTATGTTTTGAAGAAAACTCATATAATTAACTAATAAAACCTTATACTAAGTAATAAATTCTTATTATAATACTATAAGATTATGTTTTGAGGAAAACTCATATAAGTAACTAATAAAACCTTATAATAAGTAATAAATTCTTATTATAATACTATAAGGTTATGTTTTGAAGAAACCTCATATAATTAACTAATAAAACCTTATACTAAGTAATAAATTCTTATTATAATAATATAAGGTTATGTTTTGAGGAAAACTCATATAAGTAACTAATAAGTTTTGAATAAAACCTTATATTAACTAATAAATTATTATTTAAATACTATAAGAGTATGTTTTGAGGAAAATTCATATATGTAACTAATAAGTTTTGAATAAAACCTTCTATTAACTAATAAATTCCTATTTGAATGTTATAAGAGTATGTTTTGAGGAAAACTCATATAAGTAACTAAAAATTGTTCAATAAATCCTTAAATTTTCTAATAAATTCTTATGGGAATATTATAAAAGTAAGTTTTGTGGAAAACGTATATAATTAACTAATAACTGTTTAACAAAATCATATATTAAATAATAAATTTTTATGAAAATACTATAAAAGTAAATTTTTAGGAAAATTTATATAAGTAACTAACAAAGTAACAAGTGTTGAATAAAATCTTATGTTAATTGATAAATTCTTATGAGAATAATATACAAGTAATTTTATTTTTACAATTTCAGATAAAATTTTAAAAAGTATTTGACCTTGTTGTTACTTTAAAAGATATCTCAACTTTTATTTATATTTTATAATATTAATGTTTTATATTAGAATACTATGATTCAAAATAGAAAAATCCAATATATATAGAAAAAGTGAATATATGTTGAAAATTTTCTATCATCATTTGGCGAAATTGGCGCTGAAACGAAGAATTTTTGGGCGGTATAATAATGTTTTGAGGGGGAAACTTTCCGGCTTTGAAATTTTAGATGTGTGATGCGTATAAAGGGGTACTTTCCACTTTCTAACCCTAATGATCTGCCGCCTCTCCTTCTTCACACCGCCTCTCCTTCTTCACAGATTCAACCGCCGCCTTCTGGTTTGCACTGCCAGACACTCTTCTAACGACCTTTCCTAATGGCCTTTCCCTCTCGGCTCCTCTTCGCTCGATTCCACCATCGCCGACCGTCTCCCCCGACTGCCAGCGCAGGCTCCACCACCGTCGGCCGTTGATTCTTTGAAGTCGTCTCCCCCGACTCCTTCACCTCCGCCTCCTACTGCTAGCGGCGAACCCGAAGCCTCCCCAAAGTCACTAGCCCGCCACTGGTCGCCGCCCTTCCCTGTCCCCAAAGCCACCAGATCCGCCCGGACCCGCCGCTACTCCTCTCATCAGATCCGCCCCTAGGCGGTGGCCGGAGGTTCCTCCACCACCGTTCGCCTCCCTGGCCCCCAAGCTCCTAGATCCAGCCTTTACCTCCCCATATCCGATGGGTTAATGCTCAGAACGCGATTTTCGCTCGTTCTTCAGCCAGTAGAAGCCGCCTCTTCCATCCCCTTCCTCGTCTCCTCCGGGCAGCAGCAGCACACCACGAGAACTGGAGCCGACAACTACTCATCCCCTTCCTCCGTTTCCCTCAAATCTGAATGGTAAGCCCCCCTTCTTCACTTCCTTTCACTCTCAAACGTCGTAAGGTTCCACCTTTTGACCTCCCACCTTCGACTTAGGCTAAGCCAGCGCAGCTGAGACTTCGACGAGCTCGAATCCACTCCTACAAAGCCCAGATCCGCCCTTGAGCACCCCGGAAACTGTCTTCGAAGGCACTCGGTGAACATGCTCTTTCTTCTCTCGTTGTCTTCGTTGAAATCTGATTTGGGTTTTAAAAGGGAAATTGTGATGTATGAAATACTATTAGGGAGTTTAAGATCATTTATATGCAAATTACTTATGCAATTTCTTTTCTATAAAATACCAAGCTTCTTTTTAATGTGGGCGCGATGTATCTTCTTAACTTTTTATAATCTAACAAGTGATAATTCTTTATAATCTTACAATTTTGATGTATGCACAGGTTGATTCAAGGATGCTATGCAACATGAAGTGTTAACAAGAAATTGGATGTTTAATTTCATCTTTTTGTAGTTTGTTTCTTTTGTATGTATAATATGTTTTTTATTTTTGTACTCCATTTATGTATGTTTGGATTTGATATTGCTTTGGATGTAGCTATAAAAGTGTTGTATATTTTTTAATTATACAGAACATTACAAATGAAATGAGTAACAACAATATCAATGAATGAATATTTGGCGTTACCAACGACCTTGGCAACAACCCTACCAACAACATTACCAATGAAATGAGTAACAACGTTAGCAACGACCATAGCAACGGATTAGCAACGGACTCGATTAGGCTCATCACCAGTTATCAGCCACGAACTCAGCAACGAACTTAGCCACGACTTCAATTTCGAGTCTGTTTTCAAACCGGGTTCGTAGCCACAACCACGGCATATGTCATCTACTATTAGCCACGGACTTAGCCACGACCATAAAATATTCGCTGCTAAAATCCGTGGCTGACGGTCCGTCGCTATTAGCTGCGAGGCATATAGCAAGGGATGGCCCGCCCGTGGCTGATTCCGTGGCTAAACCGGTTAGCAACGGACATTCATGGCTAAATCCATTGCTATTTTTCGTAGCTATTTCCTGCGTTTTTAGTAGTGAAAAAAAGAGCAAAGGCCAGTAAGCAACACAAACAACAAAGAGGATTAAAAAGATAATAAACTTCAAAAGCAACCCCAATAGCATAGATCAAGCCTAGCAGGCAACACAAAACATAGTAGAAAAATAAACTCCCACCAAGGGAGATCAAAAACAGGAAATGGGCAAACACAATCCCATTCCAACCCCATTTACCAAGCCAAACCCAAACCAAGACCACCTGGCCGAAAACGCAAGACAACGAACAACCAAACGATAAAACATTGGGGTTGTAAATCATTAGGAAACTAGTTTTTAGACTTCTTCAGAAGCGAGGAGGCCGAGTCTTCCGGCGGCTTGTCTTCGCGGCGCTTGCCGACTTCCACCGAGGCCGATGGAGAGCTGATCTCAAGCCTGCCAAGGCGGCGGCTGACAGAACGAGTTGACGAGGCCGACTCATCCGAAGAAGCATTGATCTGGCTAGACTCAGCTATGGCAGTCGCCACCGGCTCCTTGGGATCAATCTCCATGGCCTGTATAGGCAGTGCAGTGGTGGCACCAGGCGAAAGGCAGGCCCCCGGAGTCGACTCACACCAACCCAGGGCCTCATCATTAGAATCGGGGAGCATCCCATCAGATTTCAGAGCCTTTTCTTCGGTCTGAATGTCCGCATCAGTTGTCATCGGGCTGACCTTCGGAGTAGAGGCGGGAGGAGCAGAAGAAACAAATTCGACTACAATACCCTTAATGCCCGCCATATACGGCTTAATACTAGCCTTTGCCGATCCCTTACCCTTCTTAGGGCCAACCTTAGTCCAATCCAGATCATCCGAAGACCCCATGCCCTCTTCCGGACCCGAGATGCAAACCCTGCTGACGGTAGGTTTCGGCTTAGGGATACGATCAGGGCAGTCATCATAGACGTGGCTGAACATGCCACAAAAGCCGCAACCTTTCGGAAAATCCTCGTAGTACACCCTCAATGGCATTAGCTTGTCATCATCATCTGGGATGGCGATCTCCCCTATTATCTTGTCAAGAGCAACATTGAGACAGAATCTTGTGAAATCAACACGAATTTTCAGATAGGAAAGCTTGTCAAACCGGATAAAAGAGCCAACTTTGAACCGATTCAGAATCACATTCATCGCTTCTTTAGAGATAAATTCCACAGGTAGTTTTGGGATCCTAGCCCACAAAACGACATGGGTAACACCAGCAGTAGATGGATCAAAATCAGGAAACCATTTCAGGAGCACAGACAACTAACCATTGTAGTGGTAAGGGCGATCATCCCACACCCTTTTGAGGTCAGAGAGGTGAACAAAGTGGGCTTCAAACCAGCCAAAAGTGCGATCGACAATTTCGATCGGACCAACACAGTTTCTCCACTCACTACGGATCTTCATCTTGAGATCATTAAGATCAGAAAAACCCCCATACATAGTACCAAATAAAATCTTTTGATTAGCAAGGAGGACAGCCTTACGCATTTCAACAAGCTTGTTGAGATAGTCCGAACCATCATCAGGCTCCTGAGAACCTTCATGAGCAGCATCAGTCTGCACTGCCTTGCCCTTTTCCGAAGCCAAGAATCTCGGCACCGGAGGGCGGCCGCCGGTGGCCGGCGCCGGAGCAGCAGGTGGGGCGTTAGGAGTGGAGTCAGCAGGCGCCACAGGAGGCGATTGGGTTTCTTTGAGAGCATCCATGAAGGATTTGGAGGCCATTAGAGCACACACACAGAGGCGAAGCAGAAGCAATTGAAATTGGGATTTGGAAAGGAAATCGGTATAGATAAAAGGGGAAGCGTATTCCCAATTGCATACTGTAGTATGATATATATAGTGGTGATGCTGGTGAGCAAAGGAGGGAAGGAGACTTACAGTGGAAGAGAAGCCGGAATCCAGTGACATGACCGCCCAATCGAGTGCGGATGTGAACAACCAGCCACGCCAACGGAGGAAGCGACGTCTACGCCCCGGGCACCGCAGAACCCTCCCACCCCTAATAAATGCGAAGCCAGAGAGTATGATGACCATCCAGGTGGAAAGAAACCGCCCAACGACGGACGAATCGGGCAGCGCCACCTCTTCCAAAACGGCCAGGTCATGGCCAGATCCATCAGAAATGGATGGACAGAGGGCGGCGGGTCGAAAGTAGCTAACCATGGGTAGGTGGAGGTCTAGGCCAGACATAATAGGGGTAGTGGTGGGGGGGAACGGGTAAGCCATAGAGGCACAGGCCGGAGTTCCAGGGCGGCGGCTGGAGAGCACGAAAGGGGAAGGGTTTGAGCGCGTGTAGGAGCGTTCAATTAGGGTTTTCATTTTTGCCTCCCCTGCTATATTCAATTTCACGACAAAAGCTGGAAAAAAAAAAACTAAATAACTAATAGAAGGTAGTTCTACATAAAATTTATTTTGGTCTTCTTTTATTTTTCAAATATAAATTTATTCAATACTAATTTACTCTCCTACATGTTTGTGATTTATTAGTAAATCTTAATAAATACTCCTCCTAGTAAAATAGTTATATTTGAATTTTTCATAGGGTTTAAAAAAAACTCGATAAAATATTGGCTTTTAAAATATTATTTATAATAATTTCATATATTTTTATATTTTATATAGTTTTTATCTTAATTAAAAAAACATATAAAAATTAAATATTTTAATACGGAAGTAGTATTGAACCGGGCCCCCAAAATACATTGGACGACCCCGATGAAAATTATAAATATATGAAAATTTTAGTCTATCCCGCCTACCCAATTTTATTTTCTAGTTTTGTGCTTGCATATGTGGAAGTTTTATTTCAGAAGTTATTTTCCGTGGAACCTAGTTGGAGGACTAAACTAACTCCTCTATGCCATCTAAACCAACGAATCTCGAGAACACTTGCCCTAGAATTTCACAAGAGATTTAATATTTCTCAAATGAATCTTGATGAAAATCGATTGGTCAATTTTCTTATTATCCACTTGTAAAGAAGAGTGATTGACAAGCTTCGACTGGCCTTGTTGAGCGCTTCTTAAAATCTTCGATTGGTTTTCCAGAAATGTATGGATGAAATTGAGAACTCCGCTGCATTTTCCTTTTGTCTACTCCGCAGACCGGTGTTACCTAAGCATGACTAATGCATAGGCCCTATCACGCTTCCTACATTAATGATGCAGTCACAACAATGTCAACAAGTAACTGTCCCGGATTCATGCTCCGATATATACTTAAGAATATACCGACGTTCGGACTTTTTACGGTCTAGTGATGGTTGGAGTTGCTTGATTCTTGGATGCACGAGTGTGGAATATGCAAACAACTTATGGCTTTTATTTGAATTGAGTGCTTTGTTATGCCCCTATATACCTACTTTTTTACAAGAACACCGGATAAGAATATAACTGAGCACACAAGTCGAGTTCTAAAACCAATTGGTGTTGTGTGCTTAGTTTGGATGGTGTGCGTATTGCGCTTGGGCGTATGTGGCCCCCTCACGTCGTATATTACCCACCGTAATTTAACAATACTGTACAAAATATCTCCTTAAAAATTAAAGTTCCAATTGAATGAAATGCCTTGCAAAAGGGACTCATTAAACAAATCAACCAACCACGTACATTCCTGTAAGAGTGTGTGCACAAATTTAAGAATATTATGGATGAGACAATGAGCGAGTAGTGTAAGTTTAGGGCAAGCTAGGAGGAGAAAGAGAGGGCTTGGTTACTTTAAGCTCACCACAGTCACTGATGTAGATGGTCTTGAGTGGCCGGTCCCAAAGGGTTCGACCGATCTGGGCTCGATCGTCTCCAATAAACTCGGCTAGATCATTCAACAACTTGATCCTCTCCGCCGGTTTGTAGGTTGGGACTGCAGCTATTCTTGTCACCACATCTAGCCCTGCATTTTTAAGCCCCATTATCAATCCATCATTCTTCACTGGATTCTAGTTTCCTTAATTTTATGCTTCTAAACAAAAGTTGAACAACAGGCCATTTAGATTGAATTTCAATCTAATACTTCCAAATTGCAATTTCTGATTCAATTTAGTACCCTAGCTTTAGTGTTCTAAAAAGCACTATATAGACCTACGCGGTTAAGGCGGCCACCTAAAGCTCTAGGCGGAAGAAGGTCGCCTAGCACCTAGGTGCAATTTTTATAGCATTGCCTAGCCAGCTTCAACAAAATCCCACCTATAATATAAGGGTTTGATGAAAACGGGCTTCTACGGGCCTTTGACAAACTCACCTTCAAGGACGGTTCCAAACACTACGTTCCTTCCATCAAGCTGCGGGCACGGGCCGGGCCCGGTGGTGATCAAGAACTCCACATTGTGATAATCCACATCGAGCTTAGCCTCGCCGTCGTCGTCATTTTCGCCCAAACACAACGAAACCACACCGGGCCTGGAGTGCTCCAGCATGAAGGCCCGGGACAATACGGTTTCAGTATTCCGGGCCAGGCCCAACGGGGGCCTGACATCCTGATCATCCCTCCGGCCCTGCCGGCCCGCCACAAAGTACTGCCCGGGGAGGATCTTATGGACGGGCGTGCTCTTGTAGGACGACCCGGGAGGCCCGGTGCACATGGCCTTGAAGTTGGCCACGGTGATGGGGACGAGCTTGCCGTACAGACCCAGAACGACCCGGCCCACGGGCTCGGAGTCCGGGCAGGGCGGGGCGTCCCGGGCCTGGCCAATGGGCTTCATCCGGTCCGTGCGGAAGTAGGTTGGGCAGATGCTGAAGTCGATGAAGACGCGGTCGGTGATGGTGGTGTCGGGCTCTTGGGCGGGCCCGGTGGCGGCGGCGGTGGCGGTTTGAGGTGGTTGAGGGAGGGAGAGGGTGGTGGAAAGGAGGAGGGAGCGACGGGTTAGGGAGGGTAGATGGGGATGAGGAGACGGAGAGACGGAGGAGATGCGGTGGCGGTGGAGAGAGCGGGTGGTGATGGGGTGGTTGCCATGGACATGGTGGTAGAGGTGGTGGGAAGAGTGGAGAGTGAGGCTCAGCATAGCAATCTACATTGTTTGGAGGTTGGAGAGGAGAGGAGAGTTTGGGGAAGATATTTTGATTGGTGATGAGAAGAATGTGGGGCCTTTGTATGGATAATGTATCATCCAAAATCTATGGTCTACTTTAATATGAATGGAAGCCTTTAAAATATGTGAACGTTTACAAATTACAACCACTATGGTCTAATTTAATATGTGAACGCCTTTAAAATAGCGAGTCCCCGTTTCGGGTTAACCTTTTATTATAAGAATTTAAAGTTATTATATACGTAAGGAATTCGATCACATTGCTTTCATACATCATCTAATATAATTTTTTTTTAATATAATTATACTTTTAACCAGTCTTAATTAAGCTTGTTAATTACAACCAATGTGTATATAGACGTCTACTAATGACCCATTGTCCTAGTGGTAAGAGAGAGGTAACCCTTACAAGATGTTAAGGGTTTAAATCTCATTCTTTACGCCTGTGTAATTAGTGGGTGTCCAAGCCTTGATTGACGGTTAGCCTGTCTGGTGGCTTGTCGCCTAACTTACCGATTCACATCATTTGCAGGCTAGAGTTCGGACCGGTTTTTTCGTTTATTAAAAAGCGTGCTCAAAACTAAAAGGACATGTATTATGTAACGGAGGGAGTATTATTTTTTTGTGGAAAAAATTATTTATATTTAGATTATAATTATTTTTTTAATTTATTGAAATCTATCTAAATTACTTATAATATTCTATTAATGTATTCTCCGTGCATGGAAGGGGCCTACACTAGTTTAATAATAATTGCCAATTGCCATAGTACTTAGATTCATTTTTCTCTAAGTTTCATTATAAAACTAATTGACAATAAAATAAATATATAACCCAATATAAATATATATCCCATTATATATAACCCAATATTTTAAAAAAATAATGGATTATATATAGTTAGTCTTTTTTAGTTTATAAATAATATTAATTTAATAATAATATTTTAATAATAAAAAAAGAATACAATAATATAATCTAGAATAGAAATAATTATTGGAGAGAGGTATATTTATAAACCGAAGTGGTAAGAGAAAATGAGTTTTTAGATGCTAGAGATACTATTGATAAAATTGTGAAAGTAAGAATGAAATGCTAGGTTGATATAGCGGAATGAGAAGGATAAAAAAATTAGTATCTCTAGTATCCCTAACCTCCTTTAATACAAAGCCCCAAACGAACATCTTTTGTTTAACGTAAATTAGTATCTCTTGCAATTTTCGCGAGGTATACAACTCTTTTGCATATTTCGCGTGGTGTCCCTGGGGTTTTAAACCATTTCGCCTCGTGCCCTTTCCGGTTAAGTTTAACAGTTATGGGTTTCTCCCGTTAGTTTGCAAATTAAAAAAAAGAAAGAAAGGAAGAAAGGTTGAACAGGAGGAGAAGACGCGATACACAGAGAGCGAAGGAGACGCCATACCTGCTGCTCAGAACCGCTGCTCGGACCTGTTGCTCGGAACCGCTGCTCGAAGGTCGGCTCGGACATGCTGCAACCGAATCTCGAAGGCCCCTGCTGCAACCGGACCTGGGGTGAGTTTCTCTCGATTTAATCTAGGTTTGGAGATTTAGGGGTTAGGGTGAGGTCTCTGTTAAATAAAAGAGAGGAAAGAATTGTATCTAGCACATTCTTCCCACCCATTATGGAGTCTTCAAGCTCCTTCTTTGCCCTCCATAGAATTTATTTGATTAAATTGGTCCTAAATCTTGAGGTTACAGCTTTGGAAAATTCTCAGTTGCAAAGCATGGTTTTGAATATTTTTCTATTAGCTTAAAGAAGAGTGTTTGTAATTTATGTATGCGTTTGAGACAACTAATTGGGGTGAGAATGAAGATGTGTGTTTTCAATGACAATACAAGCACAAAATTGTGTTTGAATGACTGTTCCCCATGTGCAAGAAATGCGTAGAGGATCAAGTCGAAAGAAAGGTGTAGAAGCCTAAAACCATGACAGCTAATGGGCATCGGTCAGCAGTTGGCGTTTCTGATGGGACGAGATGCTTTGATGAAACTAATTCCTTGAGTTCTCAAAACAAAGTAGTGGGATGAGTGTGGGCTGTATTGACGGGAATGTAGCTTGCTCGCCCGCTTCTATTGAATTGGAGAAGAAAGCAACGAAGGATTGTGGGGAGAAGTACACGTTTGATGTATGCCTGATTACACCGAAGGGGGCTACTGCATAAAAAAATTCAATCCTGACTTGCCTGCTTCTACAGAATTGGGACCTTCTATTCTTGTTTATCCTCTCAGATAAGTCTTCATTGAGTTAAGGAAGTGATAAGAAGGCACTTTGCATCATCTCAGCTAGGAACAATAATTGGTAGAGCTTGAGAGTATGTGGATTTTTATTCACTCACTTTAACTTGTATCCTATTAGCTCAATTGGTAGAGCATTGTGTGTATCACAACGATGTGGGTTCAAATCCCACATAGGCTTACTTTCTTGCTAGAGTACCATTTCGCACATAAAACCTCCCAAAAAATAACCAAATTATGACAGTAAGTATTTTAGGATAGCAAGATATATAAGTGGGAAAGCTTTTATGACAACTAGTGAAGTGAATTGGTTTTTTATGACAGCAAGTGAAGGCTGAATTAATAAATTAAGGGGCAAAAACATCTCCTAAAATAAGTGGGTAGACTAAATTAATGAATTGGTTTTTATGACAGCAAGTGAATTGGTTTTTATGACAATAAGTATTTTAGGACAACAACATAAGTGGGCAAGCTGAATCAAATAATGAAAAAGACTGAATTAATAAATAAAGGGGCAAAGCCATACCCACATCTCCTAAAACAACATTAGAAAACGCATGCCAAGTCCCAAAACAGAGTACCATTACAGGTTAAAGACTCTATGCCAAATAAGATTACAAAATGGAAGCCAAGCTCTCATTATAGGTTGCAAGAACTGACAACAAATCTATTAGTAGTTAACAACCCCTAGCTTAATGACTACTATAAAAGAAAAGATATTTATGACATTTTATTCAACCTCCAAAAAAAAATTAAAAGCCAAAAGCTATCATCTGATGTCTTTTTTAAGCTACATAATATAGTATCGATTGTAGACAATTCTAAATATCTAGATAGCCTATGTGGGCTTCGAACCCACATCTTTGTGCCTAAGCACATTGCTCTACCGGTTGAGCTAATAGGCCAAATATTTTAAAACAACTAAACTTCAATTTGACATCAAATTCACAAAATACTTCTTTAGGGACATGAAAATTCAAACCAAAGTGTAAGGAAAAAAATGTAAGGTAACAATTAGTAAAACACAAATCATCGATTGCCAAAATAACTTCATCTTCATTTATTCAATCCAATTTGAACTTTACAGTAACATACAATCCTAGGAACCTAAACCCTACATCTCCAAATAGATATTTCAATCTCTGTCAAGAACAAACTACAAATATATGACAAAAATTAGTCATTTCCCATTGAATTCAGTCCTTGAACTTCAAATATAACTATTCTCACTGTCTAACTCACCAATTCACCAACTCATTATTCACAAGCTAAATTCAGTCTTTGAATTCCCACTGTCTAACTTTTCCCATTATTACCACTGTCTAATTCATGAATTCAGTCCTTGAACTTCAAAGTGAATTTGAGGACGATTTGTCGAAATTAGCATTGTTTGCACTATATAGCATGAATTTTATACATCCAAGTGAATTTGAGGACGATTTGTGCAAAAAATACCAATTAGTTAGGAATGACAAGAACATGATAAAATCTAGTATATCATAAACATCCACTAGACTAGCAGACCATGATAAAATTCATATGCCAGGGCTTGCAAGCTATGACCTAACCAACAAGTTCTAACACATATACAAATATAAACATTGAAAACGATAACCAGAGGATTCAATCATCCTATGAAGAATCAAATTGGAGCCCTAGATTAATGGAAAACAAAATCAACCATTCACAATTCGAATCATCCTATCAACCATATTGAAAACAAAATCAGCATGTTTTTTCTGGAATCAAATTCAAACCCTATAGTAGGCAAACATTCACAATTCGAATCATCATCCCTAACCCCTAAATCCCCAAACCCTAGATTAAATTGAGAGATACTCACCTTCACCTTCGGCAGCAACTAAGCTCGATCCACCAGCGATAATTTTGTCGCCGCCCTCAGTCGACCTTCGTCTTCTCTCTCTCTCTCTCTCCCTCCGAACCTTCGTCTTCTCTTTCTCTCTGGAGACCTGCCTTCGCCCTTCGTCTTCTCTCTCTCGCGGCCTTTTCGTTCTTTCCCTCAAGCTTTCTTTCGTTTCTTTTTTTTTTAATTCCTCTGTTAAATTTAACCACCGAGGGCGTGCGGCGAAATCTAACAAAAACTCATGGGCACCACACGAAATATGTAAAAGAGTTGTATACCCCACGAAAATTGCAATACCCCAAGGGCACCCGACGAAATTTTCGTTTGTTTAAACATGACCTAATAATATAAGTCAAAGAATTCAATCTATAACTAACTTATATGTCATATTAAAGTCTACTTAACACAATGCCAAATTACATTTCAGGCGACGGACATAGTTCATCACCTGAGAGGGGCTTTTCGTCGCCTGACCACTCAGCGACGAACATCCGTCGCCTGACCCGTGGCCGCCTTGACACCGTCCCCTGAGTATTCAGGCGACGGGCGTCATGTTGCCCGTCGCCCGAGTAACCTTAGGCAACCAAAAACATGTTCGTCGCCTAAATACATTGTCAGACCCCCAGGCTCTTCAAGCCCGCCCATTGGTATTCAGGCGACGGAAAAGGTTCCTCGCTCTAATGTGGTCGGAGAAATTAGAAACAATATTTAATGGACTCAGGCGACGATCGTATATAAATAATGTCGTCGCCTGAATAAGGTTAGTAATTAGGAAAATAAATCAAGCGAGGGTTATTTTTAATATGTCCGTCGCCTGAGTCCTTTCAGGTATATTTTTTTTTATTATTCAAGCAACCAGCTTGTTTATTATGTTCGTCGTCTGAGTGATTTTTTATTTTTAAAAAATAAATTGGCATGAGCTTATACGCTGTACGTTTTATACCTATAATATGCACATTATTTGCACACCAAACCTGTCTCAAACAACAATTCCAATTCAAAGGGCACTCTCAGGTGCCAACCAACACATCAAACAAACACAATCATCACATATATGCAAACTGCAGAAAACCAATCTTGTACAGTCCAAACACACACATAGATTAAATCATTCAATTCTAATTGAGTTAATATGGAGATAATATGCAAAAGGGGTGAGACTTGAGAGGATCCGATACCATCTATTGCTGCAAGGACGGCTGAGAGGACACGAGAGGAGCATCGGTATTAGATTGAATAGCCTGGAGCGCTGCCGAGGTGACCGAAGGCTGGGAGCTCGTTGATGCGATCATGAATTCCAACATCTTCTTGTCCATTTATGCCATGTAAGCCCTCATCTCTTCTGCCATGCGAGCCCTGATCTCTTCATTCTCGACTCTAACTTCCCTCACTTCCTTCCTTAATTCTTCGGCCTCTTCCTGTGCCTGTTGCGCTTGAAGCTTTGCTTCTTCCACCTCCTTTTGACTCTCCTCAGCCCAAGCAGTCCTAAGTCCCCCCCTTTTCTTCAAAGGTCGCTCACCAGCAGCTCCCATACCTTGAAAAACAGTAGTATCATTCATTTATTCATTCATATACATGCACATCTAATAAAGTATAATAATTTATACTCATTATTTAGACATTCATATATATTCATTACGTGGCCATATATATTCATTTATGTACAAAATAAAGTAGAATTATTTAGCCATATAAATTCATTTATTCATTCATATACATGCACATCTAATAAAGTATTATCATTAATAAAGTATAATTATTTATGTACAGAAACTTTCTGAAACTTATTTAGACAGTCATATATATTCATTATTTAGCCATATATATTCAGCTGTATATATGAATATACACCATTTATATTCATTATTTAGACATTGATACATATATTCATTATTTAGAGATAAGTTTCTGAAACTTAGCTCATTATTTAGACATTCATATATGAATGTACATAAACTTGTATGAATGTACAGAAATTTAGCTCATTATTTAGATATTCATTATTTAGGCATTCATATATTCATTATTCGGAAACTTAGCTCATTCAAATACAATGAAACTTAGCTCAATCAAATATAATAAATATATATGCTAAATATATGTGATTGACTACACTTGTATGAATGTAAAGAAATATGAGCTCAGTTTATTAGACTTTGATATGAATTTATAAATATGAGATAAGTTTCTATTTTTTTTCTGCAATATAAGCTAAGTTTCAGCAGTTTTCAGAATATCTAACACAGACCACATGAGCTAAGTTTCTTTTGTTTTCAGAAAATCTAATACAGAGAATGCTGTCATTTTTTTTAGATAACGAGGATATAAAACAGGAACTTAAAAGTATGAGCTACCTTCGATTATGAGCTATTCTAATCTAATACAGAAACTTAGATTAGATATACCTCACACTTGTCTTCCTCGTCGTTCTCCAAAGCATTCCAAGATGATGGATGTCTGTTGTTCAAGGGGCATTGGTTCTAGTTGGCTAGGGTCAGAGACATCTCCTTGAGTTTGGAGGAACTCCTGAACACGGCTCTTCAATTTCTCCTGTCAAACGAGGTAATGTTTTAATTCAAAGAAAAATTAGAAAGGATGTAATGAGGCAAATAAACATTTGGGCAATAAGTATATTATATTTAGGAAACAAAATAATTGAAGGAAAATGAAATGTCAAACATAGTACAACTTTAGGAAACAGATTAATTGTTTAGGAAACAAAACTAAGGCTTATGTCTTACCACTTGGTTCGTTGCATTTGGGCATTCCTCGTACATGTTAATGGTTGCCTGTGCCACTCCTGCAGGGTTTTTTTTTCCCTTTATGAGCTTTTCTGCTTGGAAGCTCATGGGTATAGGGCCACTGTGGTGGTCGATGGTGTTAGGGTTCTTGTTCCTGTTGTCCTTGTTTCTCTTGCAGATGGCCTGGTTATTGCAAGCACGGTTCAAATTGAGTCTCAAAAGGAGAGAAAAAGAATAAAGTCGTCCTTGTTTGTTTTATCTTCCTGTTTTCCTACCACTGTCATTCAATTGTTTGGCACTAGATACTTATTCATTATTAAATGTTTAGCCCTACCCCTTATGTGAAACTATAGACATATCATAAGGATGCTTGAACCAGCCCTGACATACAAGTCAAAGTGATCATTTTACAACATTAGGGAATAGAAAAAAAAAATTGTCCATATAAGAATATGCAACACAAGTAAAGTTATAATTATTTGTTCTGATTTTCAAACCATAGTCTTTATTTAAGCTCTTCAATCAAAAGAATGCATGCATGCATGATAAAGGGTCTATGTGTTCAATATAATATTAAAGTATGTTTCCGATGTATGATCATAAAGAACCAATTAATCATGTAAAACTATGTATTGTACAAGAAGATAACAGCAGAACATGTTAACAACTTGGAAAAAAAAGAAAACAAAAGAAAATACGACTAAGAGTACCATGGTAAATGATTTTAGAAAATATTGCTGAAAAATGAATCTGGGTTCAAGGAGGAGTCGCTTATTTTCAATGCCTCAAAGGTTGAAATTTTTAGATGCACACATGAGAACAGAATGGAAAGGAACATTTTGCCTGTTTGCATGACAGGAAGATATTACCTCTTTTGCTCTCAATATAGTGAGTAAAATGATTTGCCATGATAAAATTAGAGAAGATATTACCTGTTTTGCTTCGTTCATAAACTCCTCCTCGACCAAGTATCGCCATTGCTCAGGACGCATCTCAAACTCCAATGGAAGCTCATCTCCTCGATACTCCTTGAAGTGCTCATGGCATTCATGCTTCCAAGCCGAGTAGACTTTGCTTGATTTAATTTTTACGAATCCTTCTTCTATCTCTGTGGGGATGTTATAATACATCTAGAAGCAAAGAAAAAGTTATAATATTGTATATAAATGATGTCATCTATAATCAATGTGTGAGTTTTATTTCATATTTTATGGACAGGTTTGTTGACCATTGACCAAATAATGGATATTGCAAGTGTCAAACAAGCATTCATTCATCACTCATCAGATGGATTGATAAAAAATACCTCTAATGCAATACACAACAGATGGTTTCTTCAATCATAAACATATCTAGTTCTTTCTAGGATGTTGTTATTGGAATTCTTATATGCTTTCATCATATGCCTCAAGAGATGTATGGTTGTACTAGAAGTTGAATCATCTTTCTCTCTATCTTTCTCGTGGACAAATTATGAATTTGAAAGGATCCGTTTCTATTTAGAATTGTTAAAGTTTTATTTGACATGACAGAATGGTATGAATGAGCAAAATGGGCATTTTTAGTACCTTCAAGTAATCCATGACAGGGGCTTGTTGGGCCTTTGTGAGTGTGAGAAAGGACGTTGCAATCATTGGGACTTTATCCCTCACCGCACATCCCAGGTCGCGGATGAAGGTGTCATATCTTTCCTTCTCGTCGGGCCCATTGTGGAACTTGGAGAACACGACATCTAGGGGCTTTCCCCCATTGTTTCTAACTAGTTGATCTGTCTTCTGGATAGAAATTGTGCGCAGGTTATCCGGCGGTGTACCTGCAAAAAGAAAACATATCAAGGCTAATCACAAAAAAAAAAGAGGGGAAATTGTGCGCAAGTTGATTCATCTTTCTCTCTATCTTTCAAAAGAGGGGAAATTGTGCGCAAGTTGAATCATCTTTCTCTCTATCTTTCAAAGGAGGTGGCGTCGGGGTCGTCGTGGGAGTGGGAGCAGCCTCCTGGGAGAGGAGAGGAGTAGCTGTCGGAGCGAGAGTAGGAGCAACCTCACGAGAGTGGGAGCGGCGGGGGGCTGTCGGAGTTTCTGTCGGAGCAGGGCTGAGGCCGAGGGCGTTGGCACCTCCTCCAGTTGCAATGGTGGAGGCACCGGTGCCGAGGCGGCCGAGGAAGCCTTCCTATTGAGGGTGCTTTGTACAAACCTAGATTTGGGAGGCATTTTAGGGGAGGGAGTGACTGTCGGAGAGGAGAGGGAACGGTGAGTCGGTGAGGAGTGGCTATCAGAGAGGAGAGGTGATGGCGAGCCGGTGAGGAAGGGAAGCCGCTTAGGTTTTGGTTGTCGGCGAGGAGTACTGGAAGCAACTTAGAGTTTTGGAGAATGAAATTAGAGCTAAGGATTGGGCTTTGGGCTTTGGGATTTTAATACATACCCTCAGGCAACGTACTTTTAATAAGTTCCTCGCCTGAATCAATTACAAATTAAAGAATTACTTCCCCGATTGAGCCCAGGCAACCACAAAGCACGATGTCCATCGCCTGAAGTGTATTTTTAGTGAGAATTTCGAATAATTGGTGAAATTTAGGAGGGAGTCTTATGCTAAAAAAAAAGGAGGGAGTTTTATAATTTCACTTCAGGCAACCGTAAAGATCAAAGTCCGTCGCTTGAGTGTCTACAGTGTTTGAAAAAACAGGGTTGTTTTAGCTTATACTCCCTGTATACTCACTCCATCGACTCTTGTACACATATATTTAGCTCATAGTCCACCTATATTTTACAATCGCACCAAAAACCACCATGTCGTAAAAAAAATTTAAGAGAAACTCATACATATATTTGACAATCATAGTAAATATAAACCTGTCAACCGTCATTCATATCTTCTTCTTCTTCTTCTTCTTCTTCTTCTGTTGTTGCTGCTTCATCGTCTTCTTCGCCGTCTTCTTCCTCCAAGGGAAGATCAATGTGGAGATTAAGATCTATAAGTTATAAAAATATGTGAGAACCTATACGTACAGGTTATAAAAAAAAGCGTCTTAACTAAAATTCTATGTTATAAAGTGTAAGTTATAAAAAAAAATATCAAGTTAAGACCTTCGAAATTGATCATCGGGCCCCACTCTTGATATGGTTCTTCAGGTTCAGTGGTAAGGTTATCTCCGCGTGTCGCCAATGTTCGAGGATCGTAAACGCCTCTATGGGACATTATGTTCATTACTTTTCGTGCCTCGGTCGCCTTTGGATCATCTACGTAAAATACTTGCTTTGCCAAGAGTGCAAGACAGAACGAGGAATCCTCATACCAGCTAGTGTTCGTGTCCACCGATAGCAAGCTTAGATCTAGCTTGGTGCTACCACTATTTTCAGGATCAGTGTCAAACCACCTAAACTTGAACAACACAACTGGCATGCGAGTAGCATATAGTAGCTCAACCACTTGCTCGAGTACCTCGTAGTAGCGTGCATCCGTTGTTTCCACCATCACCCCTGAATTTTGCGTCCTCAGATCTTTATCTTTTTCCCACGACACAAACTTCACCCCGTTGACTACACAACTGGAGTACAGTTTGCATTGCATTGGCTTCTTTGCCAAGTGTTGTTAGGAAGGAAATCGAGTATGAAATATAACAAAATAAATCAAACCAGATTCTTCCCATGCAAATAATTACAAGACCTCCTCCTGATGCAGCAGCGGGAAGTCAGGATCGATCCACGAGGAAGTGTGTCAGCGGATCCTAGGTAGCGGTGAAATCTCACGAACGTCGACAACAGGGTCCTCGATCTCGACTAGGGTAGTCGACAGAAGATCGGACAGTCGAACACAGCGCAGCAGCAGTCACAGGGGCTCGTCGATATCGATGAGAGTCTACTCGATGTCGAGTACAATCCTCGTCGACTTTGCTTCGTCTCGTCGAGTACCTGCATAGTTAAGCTACAGCGATGCTAGATCGAAGATCAGTAACTCGAGGTCGACCAGGCTTGGTCGAGATCGAGTAGACAGAGAATTAAAACGAAATAAAGAAATAAAGTAAAGGCAAATGCTTTGGGACTTTTGAAATAAACTGTATGTAAAAGGCTTCCAGGATTGGGGTTTGCAACAACGATAACCAAGCATGCATAAGGCGGAATCAAACAATTTATCATGTAAATCGCATCAAAGGACCAAGCTTTCGCCTTTTCCAACAATTAGACAACTCTTTCGAGAAACCCTAATTGTCTCTACCGATTTTATGTTTATAATCCAAGTTGTTAGCATAGATCTCCATTAGACGGGTAATAAACACATAAACAAGTAGGAAAATGCTCAAAAATGATAAAGGTCGGATCTTTACCTCAAGCACGCATGGCTATCGTCGGGCTCGCCCCAACCCTAGAAGTGGGTGGACTACTCGCGCCTCATCGCAAACTCAGACATTGATTGGAAAGAAATAACTTGCATTAACTAAATTCAAAGCCTTTACAATCCTAGCAATCAACTCTCGTAAACTGCCAAAACCCTAAAACCTCTGAACTCCCTAAATCGTCTCTGTGGAACTACTTCTCTAACTGAAATTGAATATATTAAAACTGAGCCCCATGGGCTTTATTTATAGCCTTCTAATCCTTGCTAATTAAGGATAGAATATCTATATCTATATCTAAAACTATATCTAAAATGCTTAATGATAAATAAAAGCAATAAAGAACTTAAATCTAAATTGTCTTAAAGTGGATAAAACTCTCTTCTTCATGATAGATGTAGATACTTCGGATAGACTAGGCTATCCTCGGCTCCAAGGACTCCAACTCCGAGTAGGATTCGTCAAGCCACGTCAACAGCTTCTGGATTCGTCGTCGATGTCGACTAGGGCGTCCTCGACATCGAGTAGGAGTGTTGTCGACTGTCTCCTCGGGTTCATCGTCTCGGTTAGCTGGTGCTCGATGTGGCTCGGACTTGGCTCACGGGTCTCGTCGACCTCGACAAGGGCTCGTCGACATCGAGTTGGGTCTTTCCTTCCGCTTCCGCGAGTTGCCCCTTCCGCTGCAGCGAGTAGGCTTTTCCGTCGGCTTGGTGCATCCCGCTGGCAGCGAGATTTTCCGCGACAGCGAGCGGTCCGCTGCAGCGAGTCGAATCGCTGGCAGCGAGTGTGGTCACTCTCGTCTTTGTCCTCGGCTTGTCGACTCCGGGTGTGGCGCCCGCTGGCAGCGGGGATTTCCGCGGCAGCGAGAGGCTCGCTGCAGCGAGTCGAGTCGCTGGCAGCGAGTGCCGCCTGGTCGTCCTCGGCTTGTCGACCAGCTCTTCTTCTCGTCAACTCCGGGCGTGGCGCTGAGGTGTCGTCGATCTCGACTAGTGGTCCTCGAGATCGAGTAGGGCTCCGGAGCTGGGTTGGTTTGGCTCTTAGTCGACAAGGCCTGTGCTCGGACATGCTCGTCTAGATCGAGTAGGGCCTACTCGAGATCAAGTAGCCTGGGCTCTCAGCTTGATTCGCTTGGTTCCGCTGCTTCTTTGACCTTGGACTTCTGTAGTGGCTTTCCGAGCTTTTCTGTCCTTCCTTAGAGTTGCTGTAAAATGTCTCGAATTCTGCGAATTTAAACAGAAACTGATGTAGATTCCATAATTTGGCAAATAAACATAAACTACATAGATTCTGTACTAGCTAACCCCAAATGGATGTAAAGTATGCAGAAAACGATATTAAAGTTACTGTAAAATATGGCAAATTCAGCTCACAACAAACACCCCATACTTAAGCTTGCTTGTCCTCAAGTAATACTTTTATTTGTCATCCAGGGGAAGAAATCAAAACTCTCAACATATCAGATTCATTTTTATATAACCCAGCAGTCAATTACCATCATTGAAAAGGTACTAGTGTCACATATCCATGCATGTGCAATTATATCAAAGCAACATCTACTCACAAAAGGAGGGTTATGAAAAAAACAATTTTATATGTGACAAAGCATTGATAATCAAGAGGACTTCAATTTAAGCTCAAATAAGGAGTAGATTTGGTAAAAGGCTAAAAGGTGGGCAGTTTCTGGCAATGTGGTGCCAATGATCCGGGGAAATGGAGTATTTCCAAATTGAATTTCCACATTCCTTTTCATAAGTTTCATCACCTTTCATAATGCTTTTATCAACAATAATGCTTTTACCTCTCTGACCTCATATGTAAGTATGCTAGGATAAACCATCACATAAAGTAAATCGATCATCGAATTCAACATCAATCTAATTGCATGAGTAAGACTTGTTAAGATAATAGAATGAGGGAAGGACCACACTATCAGGGACCTAGCTCGAGATATAATTAGCAATAATGCAGGCAAGATATAATTCACACGAGTCGCAACCAAAGATCCTATATGATACTAAAGGCTCAACATAACATGCGATGCATGCATGCATTTAATCATAACGATATGTAAGAAATCAATTACATTACATTACAATGATATAGAAGCATGGGGAAGGTTTAACGATGTATAATACGACTCCAAATATTGGGTAATATGACTAGAATACAGGGACATGAGTTCAAATCAACACATAACATGATAAAGCATGCATTCATCAAGACTCAATTATACCACATATTCTCCATCCAAAGCACGTAATCATACAACAATATTAACTTGCAAAATCATCAGTAATAGTCAATTTGACGAATACAAAATAGATGGGCATGCTATAAATTCTTGTCACAAGAGGATAATAAGCATTGACACGTCATCATCCAACATGCTAAGATGATCATCTACCAGCATTCATACAAGGAAGAGTAGATCACACTATCATGGACCTAATCCAGGAGAAAATAACGATCAGATAGGTTCATGTCATGTGGTTCATGTTTCAAATCAATCATACAGGCAATACAATAGGCCAAGTAGGCATGCTATAACAACATATAATCATGATGGAAAGCAAGGCATAACATGAGTAGCTTTATACTAATATGATCATTTGCGAGGCACACACGGACAAAGATCCCTAAGGACAACCATTGACTTTTCCAAAACTAACTCATCACCCCTCTTTCCCGTGGGACTTTGGTACGACTCTTTGTGGTAAGAAAACACTGCTGATCATCATAAGGATGAAGAAAGAGAGCCCCATGACACCTTACTTTTGACTCAAAAGGCCATCAAGAACCACCTTCCAATACGCACTCAGACAACCTTCCTATCCATACATGATTCCCGACACAAAGTGGTTACCAACCCAATTCCCCGTGGAAGACAATGACATCCAGGAAAAGGCTAGATAGAACCGTCAATGGGTTAACATAGTGGAAGGGGTTGTTCCACACAAGCTGGGTTTGACCACACAGAAACAAGGGTACTCCCACTATCCCGTTTTCACAGATCAGTCAATACACATTTAATTGTTAGGCATACCAATCAGATATCTAGCATAGCAAGCACTCAACACAGAATCAGTTAGTGACACTCATAATCATCTCCTTTGAGATTCCCAACCCATCGGTAAAGAACAAGCTGTTATTTTGCCTACCGTTCCCAATTACACCCAATAAGGGTGATCTAGCGCCTTTACTACCCACTCGTATCCCCGTTTGGTCGATTTTCCTCTTTTATTACAAGTCAAGTTCATTACTTAGTCCAGTTTCTGTTAGGCATCTTAAGTTTATTTTGCCCTTTTAAAACACTTTCAAATCCTTTGAAATTCATGGGCAGTTTTCCAAAACATACACTCGACCCTTGTGCACCCGAATTGCACAACCTGGCTCTGATACCATCTTTGTAACGGCCCAGAATTATGATTTCCGGGTTACGTTTCAAGGGATGAAGCCCCTTGTTCGGATCTTGCAATCCAGGTACGGGTCGAGGTTTCAAACTCATTTTAAGATTAGTAGAAAGAGGGATTTCAACCCTAAAAACATCGAAGGGCCGTTGGGTACCCTTAACCTGTCCTAAGACTATGTCGTAGAATCCATTTCAAACGGAAGTAAGGCGGAAGCAAAGTAAAGATACAAGTGTCACAGCAGAACCGGTCAAAACCAAATCATGAGTGTGTAATTACCATTTTACTAAATTAGGATATTAGCCAGATTCTTCGATTCGCCAAAAGGAAACCCCGTCATATAGACATCGAGAACTCAAATCTGCAGAGGATACCTTTAAAAGAAGAACGGGGAAAGGAGTCAAATCGAGCCACTCATGCGGGACCGGCAGTCCTCGCTGAGGCCACATAGTATGTGCTATACCTAATAAAGATGCTCTAATGCAGTACGAAAGTCAAACACACTAGCATGCTCCTAGCTCATAATAATGTGCAGAAATACTGTAAAGGGCCCAAGACAATGCCAAGTGGCATATCCCTCTCCTACCTCCACCCCCTTCCGATAGGGCGGAGACTGGCCAGCTCGTGAATGCATTCCATCATAATTGGGCGGCACGCATGCCTAACCCGCTCCACAATAAAGCCCGCAGGCATCTCATAATATAAGGAAGTTCATGACTCGATTGACTCAGGGTACCCGATGAGGCTGGGACCCTAGCAAAGACTCTAGGACTATCACAGATAACGGCCGTTCTGTTTCAAATGCAATAAGTAACTAGATGCTCATTCAATTAGTGCAACCTAAACAGGATACTACATGGCATGCTTTTATGCATATGAAACACCTAACATAAAATGCAACAACAGGCATGAATGTCCAACCTGAGTAAGCCCCCTAGGGAACTTACCTGAAGATGCAGAACAGCAGGATAATACAAGCAAGGGCCCAAATGCAAGTCCAAAGCAATCCAAAAGCAATACACACCTATCATCAAGCCATTTCCATAAGCTACCGGTCCATCAATCATACACACGAACTTCGCGTTCTCAACATGCTCAAAACCAACCGATAGTAAAACCATTTTCCAAAACCTTTCCGATTTGATCAACATCAACCAAAATCATCCTTTCAATAAAACCCTATTGATAAAATAGTACCAACCATATTTTCCAAACTCTTAAATCTCAGGTTAAGTTAACTCGTTTTCAAAACAATTTCTCAGATCATACTTGGACAAATTCCGACATTAATCATTTAATTCTTAACCAATTTCCCCAAATCATATTATTAAAACGATTCCGGCATGTTTATTTTCAAAATTATTTATAATAAATTCCGACATTAAATCGCCAAAACACGTCTATTTTCACAAACCATATTTAAATCGTCACACAACACTTAACCTTATAATAACACTTTTAAAACAATTACATAAAATAATTTCAGAACTTTACTTCTAAAAATCAGAATTTTAATAAATCATAATACTAATAATAATAACCAAACAACAACTCAACAATAACATAACAACAACACACTCCCAGCCCAGAAATGAAAGAAAAGGATCCGGAAGGAGGCCCAGTCCAAGCCTAATCCCAAATCCGGATTCAAGAAAGAAAGAAAAGAAGGGACCCGATGTTTATAACCCGAATCCACCGGATCTGCATCCCAAACCCGCCCAAAGAAATAAAAGAAGGAATAGGACCCACACACACCAAACGCGTCTTCCTCCTACAAAACATCGCCCTGGAGTCTGACGGGAAGAGGAACAGAAGAGAAAGGGGGAAACCAGGGCCGACCGGCGGCTCCCTTTCCGGCGTGAATCTCCCACCACGACCGACACCACAATCCGAACTCAACCGACCCACAAGGACAGAAACGATAACGAAGAGGAGGGAGGAAGAAGAAATCTCACCGAGGGCTCGAAGGTTCGCCGGAAATCTTCGTCGGAGGCTCGATTTGGACTCGTGGACGAGGGGATCTCTCTATTCTGGACCTTGGGAGAGAGGGAAGTAAATAAAGGTCCATTTTTATACAGTCTCGAAGTCGGAATTTGAACAAAAACGAAAACCGACCTTGTTAACGAACAGGGAAGACGGGAGCGAAATTGGCGATTCTGAGGGCTCTTAGGTGCCTGTTGGGCGTCGTCGGAAATGGATTGAAGTCGGGACGACCTAGGACGAAGCTAAGGGTCAAAAGGTGGGACCTTTACGACCTTATCGAGGGAAATGAGAAGAAGAAGTGGCTTACCGATTCGAATGAGGAAGAACAGGGACACGAGGACGAACGGCGCTGCTGGATGGCCTTGGCTGCTATCTGAAGACAGGGGTGAAGCAAATGGTGCTCGACTCGGCTCTCCGGGGGCTCCGTGGGCTTGCTGGCGTCGAGGAGCTGGTGGCCGATGCTGCTGCTGCGCTCGGGTGGCGCTCAGGGGTGCTCAGGAGGTGCTGGTGTCCGGAGACAATCCAAGAGAAAGGGGACAGTTTTGGGGTCTGTTGGATAAGGCCAAGAGCAGCACACAGGGAGTGGGTTTGTGTTTTGAAAGCAAAGGTGAAGAGAGGGTTGTGTCTAAATTAGAATGAGGGAGGGGACTGCTGTAGATTCTTGAATCAAAAGGAGAGTCAAGGCTGAAATAGGAAGCAATGGGTTGGCAATTGCCAAATAGGGAAGAAGACAAGGAACACCTAGGCTGTGCTAGTAGTGGCCAATTCGGATGAGAGGAGAAAAGGACAAGCAAGAGGTCCCCAAATATATTTTCAATTACTCCAAAATAAAGAAATAAATAAATCGAAAAACCTGCTTACTCGATCTTATTACGACGCGATTAAAATACTCCTTAATTTTCCAAATCCGAATTTAATAAATGAAATCCGAACATTATTTTCAAATTTTCGGTATATAAAAGCAGAGTATAACATATTTTAAATTTCCAATTAAATAATGTCGGAACTCGTTTTGAAATATTTAAAATAAAACCAATACCTCAAGAACAGAAATTCCAAACCTCCCAATTATTAGAAATCGGAATAATTATAAATCACTATTTTAATAATTTAATATTCTAAAATTTCCCGGTCTTTACATAGGTAAGGCTAGGATTTCAAACAATAAGCATTATATGGAAATATAAAGTCCTCCATCATCTTATCATGCAACATGTCAAAAGCAACTTTAAATTTTACCTCCTTTCATGGTTTTCAAGAAAATAATGCACTTCATTGTGACTTCCCTTTACTAGGCAATTTCATGCTATACCTCTAATGAATCCAATTTTGCATCGTCGAGTTCAATTAAAGCTTCCATGACATTATTCGAAATTTTCAATGGGGGTGATTTTTCAAACTTTTTGGAAAACATGCATATAAGCACATAAATCAATAATGTATTCCAAAATAGCCCTATAGCAATTTAAAGAAAATAATGCACATATAAAGTCAAATATGCATGAAGTAAGCTCTTCCCCCACCCCATACTTAAACATTACAGTGTCCTCACTGTAATAAAATTAAATAAAAACAAGAATAAAGGAAGGAACTCACAGGATAAAACATCGAAGAAGGCGGATCAATGCATGTCGAGTAGAAGTAGGCTTGTCGATCTTGAGTACAGGGTAGTCGATCTCGAGGAGCCTCGTCTGCGTCTAGTGGTTATCTGAAGTCGAGGAGCGTCTGATGCTTGTCGATGTCGAGTTGGCCTACTCGAGATTGAGTACTGTCTGGGCTGCTCCTCTTTGTCGCCGTCGACTTGGCCTTCGTCGATTTTGACTGTTTTTCAGGGACTTCTTATTCCACTTTTCGCGATCCTTTTATGCTTGCCGACCTAAAAGTGTTAGATTGCACACAAAACAGGACTATCCACATTCTAACAGACATAAAAACCCAAAAACAAAACAAAAGGTTTAAAAGTCCCAAAATCATAAAGTTTATATACATGCTCTAGATTTTAGAGTCGCTAGGCCGACTTCTCCATTTGCGCTCAAGGACCATTATGGTGGGGCCCGCTCATGCTTGGCCCTTCTCCTGGATCATCTAGGTCCTGATGGTAGTATGCAAGCTCAGCTGATAGTTTGTTGCTTGCATCATCTCCCTTTGCCTTCTCCCTTTTCCTTCCAGCTCTCAGTTTTCGCAGATTCTCTTGCCACGGCGTCTTATCCCCCCTTAAATCATTTAAAATTTTCTTTATGGACTGAGGGGGAGTAGGATTCATACCTGAACTTGCCTTTTCGGACCCAAAACAGGAATTTTTGGGCTTGGGGCTAGTCGACCTCGATGAAGGCTTGTCGATTTCGAGTACAGCGACCCCATACTTAGGCTCCTGGCAAGTTTCTGGCTCTGCAGTGGTTGTCGACATCGACGAAGGCTTGTCGAAGTCGAGTAGGTCCCTTGTCGAGATCGAGTTGGTCTGGTCGATCTCGAGTACAGCGTCAGCACCTTCCCCCGCTGTTTGCTTGGTCCCGTGGTTGCTGATGCTTTTCACCTCCAGCCATGAAATTTCCTCTTTTGCAGGGCCAAAAGAGAAATCCAACACCTCATCGCCTATGGTGAAGGTGAGCGATCTATTCTTGACACTAATTCTGGCATCTGCAGTAGCTAAGAATGGTCTACCAAGAATAATAGGGCTAGTAGGATCTTCAGCACAGTCAATGATAAGGAAATCAGCTGAAACAAAGAATTTACCAACCTGGACAAGGACGTTCTCAACTATACCTGTAGGGATGACTACTGTATTGTTTGCCATGTATAGCTTAGCATCCACAGGTTCTATGCATCCTATCTTTACTTTCCGCCAGATTGATAAAGGCATGATGCTTACACTTGCCCCTAAATCGCATAGAGAATCATATTTATATTGACCAAAATCCACAGTAACAGAAAACTTACCAGGGTCAGGTCTCTTTTCAGGGAAGTGGAGTACTTTGCATTCGCCTGCGATCTCTGAGATAGATCGCTTCTTGCTTAGGATTTCCTTGAGAAATTTGACATATCTAGGCATCTCTTGCAGGGCTTCTGTAAAAGGAATAGAGACATTCAGTTCTTGCAGCATATTAACAAATCTGGTAAACCTACCTACAGTGGGATCTTTTTGTGCCTTTGAAGGGAAAGGCAGTGGCTTTTTCAGTTTCGGAGCCTGATTAGCTGTCAGAGGTGCTGCAGCGTCGTCGGCGTCGGCTTGACGCTGCTCGTCGATCTCGACAACGGGCTCGTCGATATCGAGTACAGTGGTCGACCTGGAGTTGCTGGTCTGCACAGCGGGGTCCGAGCTCAGCTTCTGGTCTTTGTCGAGTAGAGTCTCGTCGATGTCGAGTACACCTTCCTCGAGATCGAGTTGGCCGTGCTCTACCTCGAGTTGCTGCTCTGCCTTGCTTTGCTGTTTTCCGACCTCTGGTTCGTGTAATTGATGTTCACTCCTCAGTTTGATAGCTACGACGTGTCCGGTTTTCCCCTTAGGATTTTGTTCTGTTTGCCCAGGGAGTTGTCCGGACTGTTGTGGGATCTGTGCAGCGATCTGACCCATCTGTGTCTCTATTCCCCTTTTCCAGATGTCTAATTCTCCAAATTTTGTAGTGATGTTCTGGAATTGGTTGTTGATGGTGCCCTGATTCCGACGCATCTCCTCAAGGATCAGCTGCAGATCATCCTTCTTTCGATCCCTTTCTGGATGTCCTGGAGCTCTGTAGGGTGGGGGATTCCTAGGAGGACCCTGGTTCCACTGTGGTTGGTAGGATCGTTGGTCTCCCACGTAGCGATTTGGACCCCCAGCGTAGGCTGCCTGCTCATGTGTTTCTGCCATCCTGACTTGCTCGGTGTGTGGGCACTCAGTAGTGGTGTGCCTCTGTGATCCGCATTCAATGCAAGGCTGGTTGACAGATAGATATTTGACTTGCTTGAGGAGCTTGCGATTCTGGTCTCTGTAGAACTGCTCCCTGACATCTGGGTCAATCTCCTTTGTTGGCTCATATAGTGGCATTGATGGTGCTGGCCTGGCGTAAGAGTTCTCCTCATAGTTTGTAGGAGCCCCATATTTGTTGTCGTAGTTAGTGAGCTTTTCTAGCACACCCCATGCGTCGCTTGGTGGCATCGTCAGATACTCATAGTGAGTATAATGATTGATCCTATCCTTAGTGATTTGATCCAGAGAGTTGAAGAAGATCTCCTGGATGACGTAGGGTGGCTGTCCATGAGTAGGGCAAGATCGCAGCAGTTCTTTGTAGTGTTCCCATGCCCTTGCCAGCGGTTCCCCTTGCTTCTGTTTGAAGGCGGTGATTTTCTGACGGAGAAGTGCTGTTTTGGCGGGTGGGAAGTATTTGTTCAAGAACTCTTGCTCTACTTGGGCCCAGGTGGTGAGAGATCTCGACTTCAGCCCTTCAAGCCATTTCAGTGCAGGTCCAGCGAGTGACCAGCGAAAAGATTTCATCTTGACATATTCCAGAGTTGTACCTTCTGCAAGAGTACGACACATATCATGAAAGTTAGTAATATGTTCAAGAGGGCACTCATTAAATTTGCCATAAAAAGCATTATTTTTAAGCTCTATCAAAAATTGAGTGCGAATTTCAAAAGAGTTATCAAGGATTAGAATCGCCGATTCAGGCACAACGAGAGCTGGATGCAGTAGTTGGATATTGGGCAAGCTTAGCTTCTGCTTGCGTCGCACGCTCAGCTTCTTGCTCCCTCGCTGCCCTTTCATTGGCGATAGTGGTATCCTTTGCGGCTAGTTCCCTTGTGAGCCTTTCGATCATTTGCTCTTGTGTTTCAACGGCCGCCATGATCCTTTTGAGTTTAGAGTGGATGTGTAGGTAACGCTCTGGTTCGTCCAAGGCACATACACGTGTGAAGTAACTCAAAAGAAACGTGAGACTTAACTACCTAAGGCGCGAATGATAGCTTCCCCGGCAACGGCGCCAATTTGTTGTTAGGAAGGAAATCGATTATGAAGTATAACAAAATAAATCACACCAGATTCTGCCCACGCAAATAATTACAAGACCTCCTCCTGATGCAGCAGCGGGAAGTCAGGATCGATCCACGAGGAAGCGTGTTAGCGGATCCTAGGTAGCGGTGAAATCTCACGAACGTCGACAACAGGGTCCTCGATCTCGACTAGGGTAGTCGACAGAAGATCGGACAGTCAAACACAGCGCAGCAACAGTCACAGGGGCTCGTCGATATCGATGAGAGTCTACTCGATGTCGAGTACAATCCTCGTCGACTTTGCTTCGTCTCGTCGAGTACCTGCACAGTTAAGCTACAGCGATGCTAGATCGAAGATCAGTAACTCGAGGTCGACCAGGCTTGGTCGAGATCGAGTAGACAGAGAATTAAAACGAAATAAAGAAATAAAGTAAAGGCAAATGCTTTGGGACTCTCGAAATAAACTGTATGTAAAAGGCTTCCAGGATTGGGGTTTACAACAACGATAACCAAGCATGCATAAGGCGGAATCAAACAATTTATCATGTAAATCGCATCAAAGGACTAAGCTTTCGCCTTTTCCAACAATTAGACAACTATTTCGAGAAACCCTAATTGTCTCTACCGATTTTATGTTTATAATCCAAGTTGTTAGCATGGATCTCCATTAGACGGGTAATAAACACATAAACAAGTAGGAAAATGCTCAAAACATGATAAAGGTCGGATCTTTACCTCAAGCACGCATGGCTATCGTCGGGCTCGCCCCAACCCTAGAAGTGGGTGGACTACTCGCGCCTCATCGCAAACTCAGACATTGATTGGAAAGAAATAACTTGCATTAACTAAATTCAAAGCCTTTACAATCCTGGCAATCAACTCTCGTAAACTGCCAAAACCCTAAAACCTCTGAACTCCCTAAATCGTCTCTATGGAACTACTTCTCTAACTGAAATTGAATATATTAAAACTGAGCCCCATGGGCTTTATTTATAGCCTTCTAATCCTTGCTAATTAAGGATAGAATATCTATATCTATATCTAAAACTATATCTAAAATGCTTAATGATAAATAAAAGCGATAAAGAACTTAAATCTAAATTGTCTTAAAGTGGATAAAACTCTCTTCTTCATGATAGATGTAGATACTTCGGATAGACTAGGCTATCCTCGGCTCCAAGGACTCCAACTCCGAGTAGGATTCGTCAAGCCACGTCAACAGCTTCTGGATTCGTCGTCGATGTCGACTAGGGCGTCCTCGACATCGAGTAGGAGTGTTGTCGACTGGCTCCTCGGGTTCATCGTCTCGGTTAGCTGGTGCTCGATGTGGCTCAGACTTGGCTCACGGGTCTCGTCGACCTCGACAAGGGCTCGTCGACATCGAGTTGGGTCTTCCCTTCCGCTTCCGCGAGTTGCCCCTTCCGCTGGAGCGAGTAGGCTTTTCCGTCGGCTTGGTGCATCCCGCTGGCAGCGAGATTTTCCACGGCAGCGAGCGGTCCGCTGCAGCGAGCCGAATCGCTGGCAGCGAGTCTGGTCACTCTCGTCCTTGTCCTCGGCTTGTCGACTCCGGGTGTGGCGCCCGCTGGCAGCGAGTGCCGCCTGGTCGTCCTCGGCTTGTCGACCAGCTCTTCTTCTCGTCAACTCAGGGCGTGGTGCTAAGGTGTCGTCGATCTCGACTAGTGGTCCTCATGATCGAGTAGGGCTCCGGAGCTGGGTTGGTTTGGCTCCTAGTCGACAAGGCATGTGCTCAGACATGCTCGTCTAGATCGAGTAAGGCCTACTCGAGATCGAGTAGCCTGGGCTCTCAGCTTGATTCGCTTGGTTCCGCTGCTTCTTTGACCTTGGACTTCTGTAGTGGCTTTCCGAGTTTTTCTGTCCTTCCTTAGAGTTGCTGTAAAATGTCTCGAATTCTGCGAATTTAAACAGAAACTGATGTAGATTCCATAATTTGGCAAATAAACATAAACTACATAGATTCTGTACTAGCTAACCCCAAATGTATGTAAAGTATGCAGAAAACGATATTAAAGTTACTGTAAAATATGGCAAATTCAGCACACAACACCAAGTTTAGAACCTCAGGTTTAAGGAATGTGTTTCCATCCTTGTGCAACTGAGTCGCCTATATGATAGAACATGTCAGATTAAGGTTTGGGAAAAAGAACACCTTATGTTAAAAAAAGAACCTCACACATCCTTACCCATGTGTAAAAATACTCGAGAAAATGGCTTCTGCGTCTCCTCTCATTAGACTCTGGATATTGCTGCTCGTAGAGCCCCGCGTGTGCTGTCATGAAGAAGTCAACTTCTTAACAATTAGTCAACACCTGCCAATGAGCCTCTGCAATCATAACATCACTTAACCTTTGGCCACGAGTGATTTCACCCTGTGGACGCACGACGCCAGACACAACATTAATGTCATAGTTCGAGGCCTCAGTAGCACTTTCATATTCACTGCCCTCATTTCGTAGCCCTAGGTATATGTTGCAATATGTAGTAGCCACTTTGAGGGTGTAACGCTCGGCAATACTCCCTTCTGGGTAACGGGGGCTTTTGACTTCATCTTTATATTCGCCAAGTTGCCTAGAAAAATTAAAACCCATGATGATGATGATGTTGTTGAACCAAAGCAAATTCAACCAGAGACTATAAAAGTACCAGCATACCTTTCAATTGGATACTGATAATGCATATATTAGATAGGCATTATAGGCATTTTTAGCTTAGATAGGTTGCATTTCTTTCATTATTTGTTACTAAATTGCGTCTTATGATTATTCTAGAAGAGTTCGGATTCTGCGCAAAATTGTGGTTATCTTGCAGATCGAATCAACACATGTGGGAGATGCAGTATCTTGAAGAAGAGTATAAAAGACATTGGAGAGAAGCAATGATTGAAAAGAGCAAATCACCTCAAGCTACTCTCGGAGAAGGCAGGAAGAACCGCAAACAGGAATGCGGCGGGCACCGCATGGTGTGCAGCGGCCGCCTCCAGGGCCGATGCAAGAGGAATGCTGATGCTGCGGCCGTAGCATACATGGGGCGGCCGCCGCATCTGCCGCCAGCGCGTATACGCTGCGTTTTGATTATTACAAACCCTAGATGCTTTTGTTTTGATTAATGGCCGACTTTGGATCTTTTATAAGGCCACTTTTAGTTATTTTTGAATTACTTCTATTCTATTCTTTCTTCCATTAGACACATTAGAGAATTTAAGCAATGTCTTCCAGAAGGAACTAAACTCATCTATTCTGCCTGCAATTTGAAGCTTTATTCGGATTGATTGTGAGTTTCTAATTCTCGTTCCTTGTTTCCTATATTTGAATGCTTCAACTTCTTTGTGCTTGATTGTCTATTGTTTTATTCTATCTAGCCCACACAACTAGTTACAATCAATTCAATTGCTAAGGTTTTGTAGATTCCTGATTGTGAACCTTAACCTAAGTGGCAAACTTGTTCCTTTAGGGCTGATTGAACTAATTGAATAAGTAGGAAGTTGAATGTGTTGTTAAATCCTTCTTTAGGAACTGCAAATACCTTGTCTAATCTCTGAACTTAAAGGTATCAATTGGGTTAAATCCTTCTTTAGGGATTGTTCGATTGATAAGGGTTTTTAGGACTGATTGGACTAGTAACTATATTAGGTCGGGACAAGGGCATTCATAGGAAACTTAATAGGACGAGAAGAAGTTACAAGGATCGCTTCAATCCAATAAAGTGGAAAATTGTAGGTAGAATTACTTCTCCTAATTGTCTAAAACCAAATCCATTTACTTTGCTTGCTTACTCCGCTTTGATAAAAGGCGGAACTTTCACACACAAAAACCCCCTTTTGGTTACTTTAATTGACACTTGAATCATACTTGAATTACAAATTTCCCTGTGGATCGACCTCTTGCTTATTGCTATACTAGTTATAGGTTTGAGTTTTCTTTGACGGATCAACGACAGGTTTTACCTGTCGGTGAATGCCATAGTGGCGGATCTCCAAAGGAGAATTCAGGAAACATCAAATGCAAGAACTGGAGGAATTGCGTTTGGATGCCTATGATAATGCAATGATCTGCAAGGAGAAGACAAGAGCTTGGCATGACAAACATATCCTGCGGAAGGAACTCAATGTGGGAGACAAGGTTCTCCTATACCAATCACATCTGAAACTCTTTCCAGGAAAGCTTAGATCAACGTGGGAAGGACCCTACACCATCTCAAGAATATTCCCTCATGGAGCAATTGAACTTTATGACCCTAAATCTAATGATCTCATCAAGGTCAATGGTCATAGAGTTAAGCCGTATCTTGAAAACATCTCACATAATGAAGAAGAGGAGTTGGTGTTGGCTGAACCAACCGACTAGGCCACTCAAGGGCCATCACGTCGAGCCAACGACTTGAAACAAAGGCGCTTCTCGGGAGGCAACCCGAGGTAAGTTCTTTTTTCTTTCTTTCTCATCTTTATTTTTTTTAGGTAGTTTCATTAGTTAATTACTTTTGGATTTGTTGACATAGGTAGTAAAAAAAAAAACGGAAACATAAACCCGCAAGAAGGCCACCTCACTGCATCGGCCGCAACATCCAATGTGGCGGCCGTCGCTTATCAATCCGCGGCGGGGGGGGGGGGGGGGGGCAGATGCGGCGGCCGCAGCACATCAGATCCGTGATTTTTTCCAAAAAAAAAAAGAAAGAAAGAAAGAAAGAAAGAAAGAAAAATAAAAAAAAACAATAAGGGATAGAGAGATCACAGGATCTTTTTCTTCAAACCATACCTCACTCCTCTTCATCCCCTACCCAGCCTCTGTCGCCACACTCAACATCCCCCAATTACTCCATTGTTATCTTCCTCCTCCATTTCCTCCTCTTCCATAACCAACCCACAATCCCCCTCTTTCATCACCTTCTTCGCCAAATCCGACCACCTCGCCACGCTTCCTTGCCGGATCCGACCCTCCTGCTGCGCCCCTTTCTCGCGCAACCCCTCTCGCGCTGGATCTGCGTCACAGAGCTGTTGCGGCCGCCGCCCTCCTGCTGCACCCGCCGCCGCTGCCCACTGCTAGTCTTGAGCGCCGGATCTACCACCGAGAGCCCCTTAAATTGCTATATTTTGAGTTCAATCCCTCTTTTACAACTCTCATGGTATGATTTCTCCCCTATTCTCTCTCAGTTTCAGATTTTAATGTGCTTGAGAACTAGGTAGAGATTTGATATTGAGTTGTTTATTACTTAAGGGTTGAAATTTATGAGGGATATTTTTGTTGCTCTTTAAGGGTCAGTATAACCGGTATATATGGGGCTGATTTTTTAGTTGTGAAGTTCAAAGTTGGAACTTTGGTTTGAAAGTGGTAATTTGAGTAATTTAGGTGTGATTGTTGATAATTGTTAAGTATTCTTGAGTTTGGGTGGATGATTGACAGATTTGGTTTTTAGGTAGTTTACTTCAAAGATATTTGTGTTTGGGTTTTGATTTGAGGTTAATGAGTTACTTGAGGTGTGTTTGTTTTGGGTGTTTTGTTGATTGGCTTGAGTTGTGTTGACGATTTGTTGTTGAATTCTAGATCTGTTTGGGTTGTTGACATCTACTGCTGAGATTTGTTAACAATGGTGTGCCGGTTGAAGAACGTGTCTAAAGAACAGAAGAAGGCATTCGAGAACTTCGATCTTAAAAGATTTATACAAACAAAGTTCTTTGATGTTCCTACTCTTCAGAGACTGGGTATGTTGGATGTCACCCATCGAATGCTCACTCATGGTGGGTTAGGGGGATTCATAGAGTGCAATGCCCCCACATACCCAGAGCTGGCAGCAGAGTTTCTGGTTACATTTGAGCGTGTGGACGCCTCTAGGATTCGGTTCAACTTGTTGGACCAAACCCATACTTGCACGCACGACCAGCTGAAACATGCCTTTGGGATTACTTGGGCTCCCTCGCCAGATTGGCAGTCCCTAGCTTCAGAGCAACAACGCCATGACGTTTGGCACGCAGCTACTGGCACCAGATTTGATAGACATCAGGGCAAATACAACTACAAATTTGTCCATCCATGCTTACGTCTGGTTCACAAGGTCTTGGCCATGTCTTTCAGCGGTCAGGGCGACGTGAACAAGGTGCCCGCGGGCGATGTGTCCTGGCTATGGAGCTTGGCTCCCCAGTCCCGTGGTACGCCAGACTGGGTTGAGATCTTTATAGACAGCTGCCTGAAGATCCACACGAAGAAGAAGAAGGGGAGAATTGGTTTGGGTGGAATGATTAGCCTGATAGCCCACCACATTCTAGAGCATGCACAGTGCGGTGTACCCATGTCTGGTGGGTACACTTATACGATCGATCAGCTGTGGAGGGCATACTTGATTGAGGTACCCGATGGGCCGGGTTTCATTTGGAAGGCGGGGAAGAATGGAGATCACCGCCTGACTTTGCCTACGACCTTACCTTATGGGCCTACCAACGATTCCATCTACATAGCACTTGATCAGAATGTGGTTGAGGAGGAGAATGATGAGGATGATGAGGACGAGGCTGAGGATGATGCCCCTGCACAGACAGATTACCATATGGGGGATGCACAGAAGGCCGCTGGATCTTCTGCGGGGCCTCGCTTCTCTTCTACTAAGGATGATCCCTGGAAGGACCACATACTTACCGAGTTCCACCGCATGTCCTTGCGCCAGGACTCCTTCGAGTTCACTCTCCAAGACATCGATCGCAACACGTGAGAGACAAATTATCATATGGAGGAATTACGGAGAGAGCAAGCTTACTACTTCCGTCAGTAGTACCCTCATATCCCGCCGTACCAGTCACCACCATTCCAGCCGCCACCTTAGTGAGTGGTTAGTCTTACCTCCTTCACTCTGAATTTTTATGTTTATTTTAGTTGTCTGTACTGTTTCAGTGAGGACACTGAAAATTTTAAGTGTGGGGGAGGAGAATTATATGTATATTATGTCAATTCTGTCATCCCTAGGACCATGTTTAAATTTCTGCACAACATGTTAAGTTCTGTAATAATTAGTTTATTTAATTTTTGTTAAGTTTAATTTTTGTCTATTATTTATTTATTTTTCTGCATTTTCGGAATATATATATAAAAAAAATCGAAAATCCAAAAAATAGAGCATGCCTTGCATACATATGTGTTATTCAAACACCCATCTAGCTTAATTTGTCCTCTATTTTAAATTTCAAGCATGATTCATAAAAATCCTATGGAGTTCTGGATGTTTTGATTATTGTCTTTGTTTGATTTTTGTGGAACATGAGCTAGCAAATATAATTAAGCATGTATGATTGAGCTAAAGTATGATTGAAGTCCTCAAAACATGACCCTGGGAGAATGTTTGGCCTTATTTGAATTCTTTTGCTCAGTTGTGTGAATTACTCGCCTAGTGTTGCTACCTCTTGGCATTGACTGCAATATCTATTTTTAAAGACTGATGCACATGTTTGATTGCTTGCGGAGTTTATGTTTATATTTTGAGTCTTTTGTTGAATTTGTGAATATTTAGTGAATAAGGTGGCAATGGTTGATGCACTTAGTAACCGGATCTATGCATGACACCCATGGGTATGATTCGCGCAAAAAGGTGTTGAAAACTATCCACTAGGAAAGAAAGCTTGATCATTGAGTAATCAGGTTCATTCATGACACACATGTTTGCAACTTGCGTCAAAAGATGTTCAAGTGGACTTCATATTAGTAGGTTGAGGTGTTGATAGACCGGGGTCATTCATGACACCCATGTTTGCGCTTCGCGTAAGGAAAGAACCAAGACAAGAAAAGAAAAAAGAAAAAAAAAAGAGAAAAGTAAACAAAAGAAAAAAAAGAAAAAAAAAGTGTCGCATTTTATTTTCTTTAATGTGTCCCGCAAGTAATGACATTTCGATAGAGAATTGGTGATATGGTGGTCAATGTCTATGAGCTTAGTGCCTGATTGGTTTGAGTTGAGAGTTGTATCTTAAAGCCTAAACACATGAGTGAAAAACACATTTCTGGTGAGGTTGGATAATGTCTACTTCTAAGCTTTGATCACTAAAATACATGCTATGACGTTTGTTTCCCTGGTTTATGTGTTCACCTGCGATAATGTTGCTTTTTGATGAGGATTGAAACTTGAAGGGATTTTCTGTGGGATACATTGATTCATGTTCATTCTATCATTGCTTGAGGACAAGCAAAGGTTAAGTGTGGGGGAATTTGATAATGCATATATTAGATAGGCATTATAGGCATTTTTAGCTTAGATAGGTTGCATTTCTTTCATTCTTTGTTACTAAATTGCGTCTTATGATTATTCTAGAAGAGTTCGAATTCTGCGCAAAATTGTGGTTATCTTGCAGATCGAATCGGAACACATGTGGGAGATGCAGTATCTTGAAGAAGAGTATAAAAGACATTGGAGAGAAGCAGGGAATGAAAAGAGCAAATCACCTCAAGCTACTCTCGGAGAAGACAGGAAGAACTACAAACAGGAATGCGGCGGGCGCCGCATGGTGTGCAGCGGCCGCCGCCAAGGCCGATGCGAGAGGAATGCTGATGTTGCGGCCGCAACATACATGCGGCGGCCGCCGCATCTGCCGCCAGCACGTATACGCTGCGTTTTGATTATTACAAACCCTAGATGCTTTTGTTTTGATTAATGGTCGACTTTGGATCTTTTATAAGGCCACTTTTAGTTATTTTTGAATTACTTCTATTCTATTCTTTCTTCCATTAGACACTTTAGAGAAGTTGAGCAATGTCTTCCAGGAGGAACTAAACTCATCTATTCTGCCTGCAATTTGAAGCTTTATTCAGATTGATTGTGAGTTTCTAATTCTCGTTCCTTGTTTCCTATATTTGAATGCTTCAACTTCTTTGTGCTTGATTGTTTATTGTTTTATTCTATCTAGCCCGCGCAACTAGTTAGAATCAATTCAATTGCTAAGGTTTTGTAGATTCCTGATTGTGAACCTTAACATAAGTGGCAAACTTGTTCCTTTAGGGCTGATTGAACTAATTGAATAAGTAGGAAGTTGAATGTGTTGTTAAATCCTTCTTTAGGGCCTGTAAATACCTTGGCTAATCTCTGAACTTAAAGCTATCAATTGGGTTAAATCCTTCTTTGGAGACTGTTCGATTGATAAGGGTTTCTAGGACTGATTGGACTAGTAACTATATTAGGTCGGGACAAGGGCATTCATAGGAAACTTAATAGGATGAGAAGAAGTTACAAGGATCGCTTCAATCCAATAAAGTGGAAAATTGTAGGTAGAATTACTTCTCCTAATTGTCTAAAACCAAATCCATTTACTTTGCTTGCTTACTCCGCTTTGATAAAAGGCGGAACTTTCACACACAAAACCCCCCCTTTGGTTACTTTAATTGACACTTGAATCATACTTGAATTACAAATTTCCCTTTGGATCGACCTCTTGCTTATAATCATACTTGAATCATAATTGACACTTGAGTTTTCTTTGACGGATCAACGACAGGTTTTACCTCCGTCAGATACATCCACGTATAATGCACAAGTCCAGTTTCAAGCACCTGTTGCGGTAGGTGAACCAGAAGATGCACCATGATTGTGCAAAACTGTGGAGGGTAAATCATCTCCAAGTTGCACAGAATCTGCACTATCTCATCTTCCATCTGACGTACATCCTCCTTCCTCAACTCCCTAGCACACAGTTTTTGAAACCATTTCGACAGCGCAACCAATGTCTTCGCAACACTAGGTGGAAGGTATGCGCGGACGAAAATGGGAAGCAGACGCTGAAACATGACATGACAATCATGGGTCTTTAATCCGTAGAACTTTCTCTCTCGAATGTTGACTTTGTTTTGCAAAGCTCCGGCGTAACCATGAGGATACTTCACATTAGCAAACCACTCGAATATCTCTGGTATGTCCTCCGGGTTCACTAAGAACGGCGCATGAGGGAGTCTGTCATCTATCCTTGGTGCCTGACTTTTCTGCACCCCTCTCCGTGGCAATGCAGCTCGAGCTTTGGGACCATCTTTTGTCTTCCCGTCAATGCTAAGAGTGGTTCCGATGATGTTATCGAATACGTTCTTCTCAATATGCATAACATCCAATGCATGTCTCACTCAAGTATATCGCCAATACGGCAATCTCTATAAAGAGCATTTGTGAGTCCAGCAGACCCTATTAGTCGCATTGTATGGGGCCTTCAAAGCAGGGTGTGAGCTGAGGACAGGAAAGTTGATCCTGTTGTAATAGATACGAGAGTAGTATAATGAGATGGATGGTGTATAATTTGCATGGAAAGCGAAGAAGGAAGAGTGTATGTATAAGAATCCCTTCCCGATTGATTTGTGATAGAATTTGCTCCCCGTTCCAAGAATAAGGTCGTCTTCTTTCCTCGCATTGCCCTTTGAATGCCATAGCGGCGGATCTCCAAGGGTGGTTCGGTGAAAGCTATCTTCGGTGCCCATTATAAACCATTCTTCCCTGTTCATGCGTTGCAGCCGTGTTGTCCAAGCAAGTAGGGCACGCTTTATGCCCCTTTGCTGTCGTTCCTGCCAACATCCCTAGACCACGAAAGTCACTGATAGTCCACAAAACTACTGCTTTCATGGTGAAAGTTGACATCAATGGCTCCATGTATACACTAAGACACTTTCTAGGAGACTTCGGTCCCGAAATCAGCAAAGTCAGCATGTTGAATTCCCGCTTCATACACATCGATGGAGGCAAATTGTAGGGTATGACAATCACAGGCCAGGTGCTATGGAGACTTGATTGTTTCCCAAACGGATTGAACCCATCAATGGCAAGTGCAAGCCTAACATTCCTCACATCATCAGAAAAATGCGAGTATGTTCTATCGAATTGTTTCCATGCCTCACCATCTGCAGGGTGTTTCAACCATTCTGAATCTCTCACCCGTTCACCATGCCATCGCATTTTCTTCGCAATGTTCAACTCCATGAAGAGTCTCTTCAATATCGGGGTCAAGGGAAAGTATCGGAGGACCTTTCTAGGAACCCTTCGACCTCTGCTGGCCTCTTCAGTCTCCCACCTCTAAGTGTTGCACTTAGGACAAGATTCTAGCTCTGCGTACTTCTTGTAAAACAATACACAGTTGTACTCACAAGCATCGATCAACTCATAGCGAAATGCAAGGTCCTTAATCACACTTTTCAACTTCTTCCAATCAACTGGACATTGGTTTTCTTCTGGCAAAAACTTTGACATGTGTTTGCAATTTAGATCCATGCTCAAATCTGTCCACCCACACCTTGACTTCAACGTCATGGAATCTAGACAGGCCTCCAAAACAGTGTACTTGCTGCGGGGAAACAATGGTGTTTGAGCCGCCTCTAGAAGCCTTTGATATTTCAGATAGTCATCATCGACGACATCTTCGAATGCGGGTTCTTCAGTAGCCTCGTCAGCATCCATGTGTGCATCGTACCCAGCATGATAAGGAAAGGCATCATGCAGAATGTCCATAACAGGACCATGATCAGAGGAAGATGCCCCGTCATCCAACATCTGCTTTCGTCTCTAGTCATTTCTCGTATCAGCTGGTGCCTCTCCATGTTTGTCCCAAACTGTATATCTAGCCCACATCCCAAAACGGGCCAAATCCGAGTGCATCTCCTCTACAGTAACCCATTATTTGTTGCGTCACTTTCTACACGGATAAAGGAAATGGGTTGTCCCCTTCCTAATCGCATACGCTCTGATAGTTTGCAAAAAATTAAAGATTCCCCATTGATAGTCCGAGTGAGCGTGAGGGAGTTGCATCCAACTTTTATCACCCATTATCGTACTGTCAACATCAATTTCAACATATAAAACATATTCTCAATCCACATTCTAAAACACATACTCAATCCGAGTTGCATCCAACATATGTCACTTTCAATCTCATTCTCCATCTCAACTTAAAAAACATTCTCAATCGAAAATACATTCTCATTCTTATCATCAATTTCAATCCCCATTCTAAATCTAGAACATACTATCAATCCATATTTTCAATCTAAAACACATTCTCATCATCAATTTCAAACCCGAACATCAAATATACGTAATCAACAAAAAAAACGACATAAATAATCCATATTCCCATTATCTATCTTAAGTAAAACCACATTCTCATTATCACCTCATTCTCATCATCAATTTCAATTACCAACCTAATTTATACACATATATTCAACAAATCCATACAAATCTTAAGATATTTGAACATACCTTAATTAAAAATGGCGGAACGAAGTTGATAAATGCCAAAGACTTGCTTAGAAGGTATTGGGGGAGAAAAATGGCGAAGAGATGGATAGGGAAGAGATAAGTGGAGAAATGGTGAGGTTCTGTCAATCGGATTCAAAAAGAACATTCAGGCGACGAACATAGCCTATGTTCGTCGCCTGAATGAACAGTATTAAATATGCTACAACTGCCTTACTTTTTTTACCTATCTCAGGCAACGAACATAGGGTTATTGGCGTCGCCTGAATGATTAGCATTGAAGTTAGTATTAAATGAGTCAAACCGACTTACTTTTTCCTATCTCAGGCAACGAACATAGGGTTATGTGGTCGCCTGAATAATGAGCATTAAGGGTTCAAAAACTACCACACACTCAGGCGATGGACTAAGTCGTATACCCGTCGCTTGAATGTATATATTAAATTCGACGGGTAGATTGTGCTTTTGTCACTATATCAGGCGACGGACATAGCCCTATGCTCGTCCCTTGAATGCTTATTCTGACAGAAGTATATGGGTCCTATGCTCAAGCAACCATCCTCCTTCCTTTGTTTGTTGCCTAGATATGTTCGTCACCTGAACCGACATTCAAGTGACGGACTTTGATGATATTGGTCGCCCAAATATGGATTGGGATGGGTTCAAAGGCTTCGTTCGTTAGGCGACCAACATAACAATGTCCGTCGCCTGAGTGTGATTTCAGGCGACGGACTCGTGAATGTCCGTCGCCTGGGATGTAAAATGGCATAGTCTAATTAGTTACTAAAAGAGTTATGTTCAAACATTCATGCACATTAAAATTGAGATTAGCCATTTGTTAGGAATCTTCAATAACTATTGCATTTGAAAAGAGAGAATTTTAGAGAATATGTGAATATATTTTATCATAACTGGCTTTTATCTCATACTACGTGTTAATTAACTAACATCCACTATATATGTCACTAAATGAGTATTATATTTGAACACTCTAAAATCGAATTCAAAATGACTCAAATCAAACTCAATTTCATGAAAGATGAAGCAACCAAAATGGAGGTTTCTGGAGTCTTAGAAAAGCTCTCCATCTCTCAATATGTTCTAACAGAAATCCCGCCCAAATACATGAGCAGCTAACCAATTTGAAGCCTTACTTAAATGACCAAACTACCCCTGCATAAATGTGCATATTTCATACAATGTCCTCCTATTCACATATTCCTACAATTATGTGTTGGGCCAAGTGGCCCATGAAGTAGGGGTGTGCATAACCGGGTACCCGACACGAACCGGTTAATCGTGTTGGGTACCCGGAACCGTTAAGGCCAAATCCTCTGAACCGTACACGAACCATATAAATCCGGGTACTCGATACGGTTAGGGTATTCGGTTCCGTGTCGGATACCCGGGTACCCGACACGATCCGGTTTTTTTTTTTAAAATTTGGCTGTGTTTCTACTGCTAGTTTGCTTTTAAAAAAAAAGGAATGCTTTGCTTGACCGCCTGGACAGTGGACATTGTTGCACTGCTAGTTTGCTGCTAGTGCTACACTACTACTGTATTACAAGTTTTACAACAGTACAACTTACATTCTTACAAGGGCAAACAACAATTGATTTGAAACTTTGAAAGATCGTCAACACACACAAAAATGAATCATCCATATCCATGGACCATGTGTTGCTACTGTAAGAATGAATTTTGAAGTATTCAAACCAAAACCCAAGAGCACTAACTTAACCTTAATCGGAAATTCGAAACATCATACAAACCAATTTAACCCTAATCGAATTTTCGAAGACCCAAGAGCATTAGAGCACTAATGGCGAAAAAGATAGGACTTACCATGTTCTTGAGAGGCGAGAGCTTCGAAAATTCGTGAGGATTTGAGACTTCAGAGGAGAGATTTGTGAGGATTTGAGAGAGATGCTGAGATTTGTGAGGATCCGAACGGTGATGTGCGAGGCTGCGACTGTGAGTGCGAGGCTGCGAGCAGCTCCGATTTGTGAGGATCCGAATGGGCGAACGGTGTTGTGCGAGGCTTCGACGCCGACTGCAAGTGCGAGCGGCTCCGGGCTCTCTATCAGTCCGTCGGCGGTTGTCGCTCTTGTTAGATTGTAGAATTGATGTAAAGTCCTCCTCGAGGGTTTCTATTCATTGATATAACATATATATAGGTTACAAAGGTGTTGGGCCTTAATGGGCTTTTAGCCCACTATACAATATTAAGACTTATGTAATCTATCAAACCCCCGCAGTCGAAACGGGAGGGGTCCGTACAGTGAGACTGGAACGAAAATCAATGAACAACTGTCTAGGTAAACCCTTGGTGAATATATCAGCGTACTGATAAGAGGACGGGACATGTAGAACGCGGACATGTCCAATGGCAACCTTGTCCCTGACGAAGTGGAGATCAAGCTCAATGTGCTTCGTGCGTTGATGCTGGACTGGGTTGCTAGCCAGGTAGACAGCGGAGACGTTGTCAGTGTAGACCAGAGTGGCCTTCTGCAAGGGGCATCGTAGCTCAAGTAGGAGATTGCGGAGCCAAGAGCACTCGGAGAAAACGTTGGCAACACCCCTGTATTCGGCTTCAGCGCTGGAGCGAGACACGACAGACTGACGCTTGGCTGACCAAGACACAAGAGTGTCATTGAGGAAGACACAGTAACCAGACGTGGAGCGACGTGTGTCTGGACAACCACCCCAATCTGCATCAGTGTAAGCCACAAGATCAAGCTTAGAGGAAGGAGTGATGGTGGTGCCGAGCTCGAGGGTGCCGCTGATGTACCAAATGATTCGCTTCAAAGCCTGAAAGTGAGGTTCCCTAGGGGCATGCATGAACAAGCAGATCTGCTGAACGGCGTAACTGATATCAGGCCTGGTGAAGGTGAGATACTGAAGAGCACCAGCGAGGCTCCTGTACAGTGTGGGATCGTCAACCAAAGGACCAGAATGAGCACTGAGCTTGTTGGATGTATCGACTGGGGTCGCGACGGGATTACAGTTGACCATCTTAGCCCGAGCAACAATCTCTGCAGCATACTTACTTTGTGAGAGAAACAGACCAGACGCATGCCGCTGAACAGCAACTCCCAAGAAGTAAGACAGCTGACCCAGATCAGACATGACGAATTCCGCACTCAACTGCGAGATTATCGACGTCCAAAGAGCATCAGAAGAGGCGGTGAGAATGATGTCGTCGACATATAGCAGCAGGAATGCCAAGTCTGAGCCTCTGCGATAGATAAACAGAGATGTATCCGAACGGCTTCCAGTGAAACCCAAACGGAGCAGATGAGAGGCAAAACGCTGGAACCACGCCCGCAGAGCCTGTTTGAGACCATATAGAGAGCCCTTGAGGAGACAGACATGCTTTGGACGCTCAGCATCAGTAAACCCCGGCGGCTGAAACATGTAAACTGTCTCGTTCAGATGACCATGCAGAAAGGCGTTCTTGACATCTAACTGATGGATGGCCCAGTTGTGCGACAGAGCCAGACTCAGGACCACTCGGATAGTGGCAGGCTTGATCACAGGGCTGAAGGTCTCATCACAATCAATACCTGCCTGCTGAGATCTATCGTTCACCACAAGACGGGCCTTGTAGCGCTCCAACGTCCCATCAGAGCGGAACTTGTGACGAAAAAGCCACATACATCGAATGACGTTCGCCTCAGGAGGGCGAGGAACAAGAACCCAAGTACCATTCTTCGTAAGGGCCCTGTATTCGTCGAGCATAGCCGCCTGCCAATTCGGGTCGAGGAGGGCTGTTTTGTGGGAGGTGGGAACAGGGGAGAGGGAGGTCTGGGTGGAGGCAGAGGGTGAATGGGAGTCGGGAAGGACAGGGGTAAGAGGGGCTAAGCAAGGGGAAGAGGAGGCGGGCGGATCAAATGCGGCGAGGGTTGCAGCGGGCGCCGCCAGGGAGGGGTTATGGGCGGCGGGCGACGCAAGGCCTGCGGCGGGCGTCGCCAGGGAGGGTTTATGGGCGGTGGGCACAGCATTTGGGTTGCGGCGGGCGCCGCATGACATTCGGCGGCCGCTGCACGTAGGTGAGGCGAGGTTGTTTGGCGAGGTGATGGGAGGTGGATAGCGGGGTGATGGGCGGTGGTCATGGAGACGATCTGACGGGGTCGGAAGACACCGGAGACGCTGCGGGTGTGTGGTCTGGTGGTGGGGGGTGGTGGTGGCGGTGGTGTTGGGGGAGAAGCAGGAGCACCGGGAGAGCTCTAGGGAAAAAGGAAGTGAGGGAATTGTGACTCAGACTCTGACGGAGACACAGGGGGTGTGGGAGACGCAAAGGGAAATCGCGACTCATCAAAGGTGACATGACGTGAGAGAATGATCTTGTGGGTCTTGATATCAAGGCAAATGTAACCTCGATGATCAGGTGGACAGCCTAGGAAGACACATGGAGTGGAGCGCGGGTGAAGCTTGTGCAGGGCTGTGGAGGACTGGTTTGGGAAACACAAGCACCCGAAGGTGCAAAGGTGATTATACCTAGGCTCGGCGTAATAAAGTGTCTGAGCTGGCGAGCGATGGTGTAGGGCAGTGGAAGGGAGAATGTTTAGGAGATAACATGTGGTGGATAAGGCGTGAGGCCAATAGGGAAGGGGAATAGATGCGTGGAAGAGGAGAGAGCGCATCATGTTGGTAATGGTTCTGATGATTCTTTCTGCCTTGCCATTCTGCTGAGAAGTATACGGGCAAGACAAGCGATAGGAGATCCCATTTGCCGCAAAGAAGGAGTGAAAGTCTTTGTTGTCAAATTCACGGCCATTGTCACATTGGAAACATTTGATGGACATGTGAAACTGTGTTTTGATGTAGGTATGGAATCTGGTAAAGATAGGAAACACTTAGGACTTGAAATGCAACGGGAAGACCCATAAGTAATGAGTGTAATCATCAAGAAACAAAAGGTAGTACTTGTGACCCTTCTTGCTAGGCACGGGAGAGGTCCAAATGTCGCTGTGAATGATATCAAAGGGAGCAAGGGTAGAGGTCAAAGACCGTTGGAACGGCAGTCTGGCATGTTTGCCTAGTTGGCAGGAAGAGCATAAACCAGAGCGTGGGTCTTTAGTACAGGTGACAAGGTTCTGGGAACGGAGGACATCTAGAACGGCAGCGCTAGGATGGCCCAGGCGTGCATGCCAGAGGCTGGACGATGATGCCGAGAGGGCGACCGGACATGACTGACTGGACGCAGGAGGTGGTGTGACAGGGTAGAGCTCCCCGGTGCTGTTACATCTCATGCGAGTAACCCCCGTAGTAAGATCGTTCACAGAGAAACCATAGGGATCAAACGTAAGGGAAACGTTGTTGTCAGTAGTGAACCGACGGACAGAGATAAGGTTTTTGACAATCTTTGGGGCAATAAGGACATTGTTGAGGTGTAGTGGGTGGGTTGGGGTCTGTAATTTGGCATGGCCAATTCCCGAAGTAGCAAGATGACCACCATTTCCGATGATAATAGAGTGGGCAGGGCCTTAAAAGAAATAGATGAGAGGTTACCTGAGGAGTTCGTCATGTGGGAGGTGGCACCAGTGTCCATGTACCAAGAAGGGTCTGAAGATGTCGGTTGCGTAGAGGAGAAGGCGTGATGCAGAGGTGACGGAACATAGCCTGGGTCAGGCGATGTCAGAGAGGCCTGAGGACCGGCATGTCGAGGGGTAGGATATCCAGGCATTTTTTTTTCTTTTTTTTTAGAAAAATAAGGGGGAGGTTTTTGTAATTTCTATAAAATCAAGGGGAAGGTTTATGTAATTTCGATAAAAGAAATCAAAATCACTATTTCTCCCAGGAACTTGCGTACAGAGGAAGAAGGAGACACGGGCGAGGGCGAAGCGTCTTGATGCGAAGGCAGAGGAGGATGAGGACAGGGCTCGGAGCGACACCGGTGGTGCTCGGAGGTTGGATCCATGTCGTAGGTTGCCGGATCTGGCTAGTGGTGCCGGCGGGTTCAGATCTGAGAGTGATGGATGATGACGGTGAAAGCGAAGGTGCAGGCTCGGACTTGGCTCGGACTGGGCTCGGGGTAGCGAGCGAGGTTGTGGCCGGCGAGAGCCGTGGGTGTGGTGGTCGGCGAGAGCCGTGGGTGTGGTGGCCGGCGTGGGGAACAGCGGGAGCGAGACAGGAGAGGCGAGGAAAAAGGAAGGAAGCGGTTATGGTGTTCGGGTGTACTAGGTCAAAATCGGGCAAGAGAGGTGAGGCGGGAGGATCAAATTAGGGTTCCGTTAGGAAGAAAAAGGCTGTGATACCATATTAGATTGTAGAATTGATGTAAAGTCCTCCTCGAGGGTTTCTATTTATTGATATAACATATATATATAGGTTACAAAGGTATTGAGCCTTAATGGACTTTTAGCCCACTATACAATATTAAGACCTATGTAATCTATCAGCTCTGTCTCTGTGCTTCTGTTGTGCGAACTGCGAAGCGAATGTGCGATATAAAAAATAGTTAGCTGTCTCTGTGCTTCTGTTGTGCGAACTGCGAAGCGAATGTGCGATATAAAAAATAGTTAGGGTTAGGAAGGAAACTTACCTCAGTATTAAAAACAAATTAAAAAGTGAAAGGAGGAGATTCGAACCCGGGTTTCAATGCAAGAGTTCAAAGGGTGCAACCAATTGGGCTAGAAGAGTTATTTGTTACAAGGAGCATTATGTTTCTACTAATACTATTATATCCAGCATAAAAATAAAAAAAATAAAAAACTAAATGGTTCGTGTCGGGTACCCGACAAGGCAATTTGCCTGACCCGAACACGAACCATTTAAAGCCGTGTTTTCTCGGTTCGTGTCATTATCGTGTCGTGTTTTTTCGGTTTCGGGTTTTTTCGTGTCGTGTTTTCGTGTCGTGTTTTCGGTTTCGGGTTTTTCTGCACACCCCTACCATAAAGGGTCCAGCCCAAAGTGAAGCTTGATTGCTTCTTTGATAAGACAAAAGGCAATAGGTTTTGCCTTTGTCTTGCTGAGCACGAGAGAGCAAGGAAGCTCCAAGAAGTGCCGCATTAGCAACCAAAGAAAAGGAGAGAGAAAGAGAAAAGAGAGAGGAGGGAGATTGGAGAGGAGAGGTAAGAGATTTGAGCGGGTGTTTCATCTCTTGACTCGGTGATCCGTCTTCATCCTTCGGCAAGTCAACAGCGGGAGTTTGTTGATAGGTATTTTCTCCTCCTGGAAATCTAATCTGATTACAAGTGTTTAGCTAGGTTTTGGAGAGGAATCCATTCTAGATCCAGGTTGTATTTAGATTGGTGTTTGAGATCTCCATGTTTATTTGTCTCGGGTTGAGACTGGATTGTTAAACACTTGTATTGACTTATTCATTAGTGGATTGGTTGCTCTGGTGGGCGGAAGGTGGGTTTTTTTATCCTCTGGTTAGAGAGGGTTTTTTCCCACGTAAATCTTGTGTCAATATTTGTGCTTTTATCTGTGTTTGTGGTTGCTTGGTTGTTTGGTTTCTGGATTGGATATTATCGGTTGGTCACTGGTTTGCTGGATGATTGTTGTTGGTTCTCTTATTAGCGAATTCGCTTCCGGGTGCGGCTGAAAAGTGGTTTCTAGCCCCAACAAGTGGCATCAGAGCTTTTGGTTGATCTTTGGCTGTGTTGTTTTTTTGGTAATAGGAGTAGAGATGACGACAAAGACCGAGGAATTTGCGAGTACAATGATAAAGCTAACGGCTTCGAATTTCTCTATCTGGAAGACAAAGATGGAGGATGTTTTGTATTGCAAAGACCTGTTTGATCCGGTTGAGTTGGGATCGAGGAAGCCAGCTGGGACACCCGATAATGATTGGAAGAAACTGCACAGGAAGGCTGTTGGAACCATCAGAATGTGGGTGGATAATAGTGTTTATCACCACATAAGCAGCGAGACAGATGCACAGGTATTGTGGAAAAAATTGGAGGATATGTATGAAAGGAAGTCAGCCCAGAGTAAAGCTTTTGTGATAAGAAAGCTGGTGAATCTCAAGTACAGAGATGGAAAGCCTATTGCAGAGCATCTGAGTGAGCTTCAGGAATTGGTGAATCAGTTGAACACCATGAAGTTAGTCCTTGATGATGAGTTGCAAGCGTTGTTGCTCTTGAGCTCTTTGTCTGATAGTTGGGAGACTCTAGTGGTGTCGATTAACAACTCTGCCGTGGGTGGGGTTGTGTCCTTATCTGCAGTGAAGGATAGTCTCTACAACGAGGAGACTAGGAGGAAGGATATGGGCACGGATTCGTCACATGCTCTCGTGACAGTTTCAAGGAGCAGGTCTAGAGGGAGATCTCAGACTAGGGGGAGCTTTGTTTGCTATCATTGTGGAAAGGAAGGGCACATGAAGAGGAATTGCAATGTGTGGAAGAAGAAAAGATATGAAGAGGAAAATCAGAAGGGTACAACGTCAGTTCTGCAGGACAGTGATGATGAGCAGGTTGTTCTCACATGCTTGGAGGAGCCGGATTCTTGTGTAGAGTGGATTGTTGATGGAGCTGCATCCTTCCATGCTACATCAAGGAGGAAAGCGTTTATTTTATACCGAGTGGGACGCTTTGGCAAAGCAAAGATGGGAAACGGAAGCTTGTCTAATATTGTTGGTATGGCAGATGTTTGTGTAACGACAAACACGGGTTGCAGGATGACATTGACAGATGTGCGACACATACCGGATTTGCAGAAGAATTTGATCTCTCTTCAAGTCTTGGATAAAAAGGGCTATGATAACTTCTTTGGAAGTAAGAAGTGTAAACTCAGCAAAGGGTCAATGGTGATCGCTAGAGGTGATTTGAGCGGCACATTGTACAGGACACAGATGGAAGAAATCAGGGAATATGTGACAGAGGTTCATGGTGATGCTTCGCTTGATTTAATGCACGGGCTTACAGGATGCTTGAGTGGGAAGGGGCTGCAGAATCAGAAAAGAAAGTCTCTCGTTTCTTTTGCTAATAAGAAGACCTTGAGCACTTTTGATTTGTCTGGATTGCAGACAAGATTTAGCGGAACTTCTGAGACGTCAGAAGAGGAAAGCACAAGTGTGGAGTTTGCTTCAGAGGATTGTGCTGATGGGATAGCCGTGTCAGAGGGGAGTTCATCAGGTGCTATGACTGGTGGCAGATCTGAGCACGACGAGCCAGCACGGATAGAAAAAACTATCAGAGGGTCAGAGAGAGGAGGTCATGCATTCACCAGAAGCTCTACCTCGGAGTACCAGAGAGCTACGGAGGAGGGGGAGCTAGGGGGTAATGGTGACATCTGGCGAGCATCAGTTCCGCGTCTCGGGGGTGAGACGGGACTGGGATGCAGGTGAGGCCAGGATGAGCAGAAACGTCTTCCCCTTGGGCTGGAGGGGGAGATTGTTGGGCTAAGTGGCCCATGAAGGGTCCAGCCCAAAGTGAAGCTTGATTGCTTCTTTGATAAGACAAAAGGCAATAGGTTTTGCCTTTGTCTTGCTGAGGACGAGAGAGCAAGGAAGCTCCAAGAAGTGCCGCATTAGCAACCAAAGAAAAGGAGAGAGAAAGAGAAAAGAGAGAGGAGGGAGATTGGAGAGGAGAGGTAAGAGGTTTGAGCGGGTGTTTCGTCTCTTGACTCGGTGATCCGTCTTCATCCTTTGGCAAGTCAACAACGGGAGTTTGTTGATAGGTATTTTCTCCTCCTGAAAATCTAATCTGATTACAAGTGTTTAGCTAGGTTTTGGAGAGGAATCCATTCTAGATCCAGGTTGTATTTAGATTGGTGTTTGAGATCTCCATGTTTATTTGTCTCGGGTTGAGACTGGATTGTTAAACACTTGTATTGACTTATTCATTAGTGGATTGGTTGCTCTGGTGGGCGGAAGGTGGGTTTTTTGATCCTCTGGTTAGAGAGGGTTTTTTCCCACGTAAATCTTGTGTCAATATTTGTGCTTTTATCTGCGTTTGTGGTTGCTTGGTTGTTTGGTTTCTGGATTAGATATTATCGGTTGGTCACTGGTTTGCTGGCTGATTGTTGTTGATTCTCTTATTAACGAATTCGCTTCCGGGTGCGGCTGGAAAGTGGTTTCTAACCCCAACATTATGTTCGAATCTGCATGCGCATTGAATTTGAGATCGGTCATTTACAAAAGCATGCATCGCCAAAAACTATTGTATTAATTTATAGAAAATATATAATTTTACCAAATATGTGAATTATATTACTATAACACATTCCGTATCTCTTATACCAAAATAGAGAATCGGAGAAAAAGACAAAAATCTACTATATACTCTCTCCGTTTCATAATACATGTCCATTTGCTTTTAAGCACGCTTTTTAATGAGCGAAAAAATCTATAAAATATTATATAAAAAAATTAATTAAAAAAATAATATTTTATAGAGTTTTTCACTCATTAAAAAGCGTGTTGAAAAGTAAAAGGACGTGTATTATGAAACGGAGGGAGTATATAATATTTGTAGCAATGGCAATGACAAATATATCTTTAATGTGAATTTTATTAATTACCTCATGCACACTGAATTTGACATAGAGGTTTATTCGAATGCGTGAACTGAAATATGTTGGCTTTTAAAGGCCGGTGATTACATTTATATTTATATTACTATATATTTATATGGGCTTATGGAGACCTGACTGGACATTTAGTTAATGATGGGCGCGCTATAAACTTTACTTATCATACCTCAAAATTCCCATATTATATCGGACCTTGATGCTGATATAGTAATTTACTTGGTTATAAGGTAAAATTGGGATTTGTTGATTCCTAACATAACATCAAATAAATTTTCGGATTTATTTACATATTGAGAAAGTTAATTATACTTTCTATAATAATAATAATACTCGATGTGCACATTTATGTTATGTAAAATAAAAATATCCCTAAAAGCGTTATATATTGTTTGAAAGCGACAAAAAAATATCATTAATACCGGGCTTTTGAAAGTGAGTATTAAAAGTACGTCGAATATCATAGAACGGCGAGCATATTATTAGCTAGAATGATACTGTTAAAACTATGACTGACGTTATACCGTTTGAAAGCGACAAAATATAACTATATATACTCTCGCAAATCGCATTAGTTTTGTGTAGTTACAAAGGTTGAATATGACGACAGTTAATTAGAATATCATCGCGATACCGTTAAAACCATTTACGATATAGTCCCTCCGTTCGGCAAAACTTATCGTTTTAGAGTTTTGTTTTTATTCGGAAAAACTTGTCATTTTAGATATTTTTGCTTCTACTTTACTAAAATGCACTTGATTTGATTAATGTGTTGTGAGTTGTAGATTTTGATAAAGTAAAAAGTATAGTAATAAATGAGTTAAATTAGTAAAAAATGAGTGTAATTATTAGCTTTATTAAAAGTTGTGTGGAGAGTTAAAATAACAAGTTTTGCCGAACGGAGGGATTAGCTTTTGATCGAAAGTGACCAAAAATACACATTTTGCCTTGTGATGCAAAAAATAACGTTCACAGTCATAGAAAATAGTTTGGGAAAATAGTACATAAAACTATAACTGTAGTAGCTAGTACAGTACTCCGTATATATACACGATGCCACGATGACACTGAAAGAGGTAAAGAAAAAAAAAACGTGATTCTGATAGCGTAACCGTTACAAATTACAGTACACAAGTTCGAAAGTATGAATAATGACAACACAAATACTGTTTTCGAGGTGGCAGGAATATCATTTTTCCACACCGTACCTCAATATTGTTAGCCTATCATTCCATCCAAACATATTACTCCTTCTGTCACAAAATTTAATTCATTATAACATTATATACAAGTTTTAATAAAACATTTACTCATTAATAAACATCACAATTTCACTAAATTTTTAAATAAATTTTGTTGTTTTTAAATACTTACTATATTTTTTAACAAATCAAAATCATTTAAAAAGTCAACAACACACAAATCAATACAAATAATTATTATCCCCTATCTAGAAAATCTAAAATGACATCTATTTTGATACAACTAAACTAGTCTAAAACGACTTAAATTTTAAGACAGATAGAATATTTCTTTTCTTCAGTTCATCAAATCATTCTTATTTTACCTTCTTACACATTTTTTAAAAAAGTAACAAATACTCCATTTCAAAATAGACGAGTTTTTAAAATATACTACTTTATATATCCATTTCAAAATAGACGAGTTTTTAAATGATAATTTTTTTTTTTCAAAATAGATGATCTTTTATATTTTATAAGTACTGAATTGTAATGATTTATATTGATTTGTATGTTGTTAATTTTTTAAAAGTTTATGATTGTTTAAAATATACAGTGGATATTAAAAAATAATACTAAAATTTATGAAAAAATTAGTAGAATGATGTTGTGTTTTAAAAGTGCATTGTTTTATTAAAACTTGTACAAACGGCTAAAAGGTCTTGTATTTTGGAATAGATGGAATAATTTACTCTCATTCATTACACTACTATTTTACTTTATCGAATACACAACTAATCACTACAAAATACCATAATGAATTTTTTTTAAAACAAAACTAACACCCTAAAATAACATATTTTATTGAATGATAGGGAGGTACAATATATAATGTGATTTTGTTTAACAATTTTTTTTAAAAAAAAAAACTCGGTCTATATATAAGACACCTAAAAAACCCCAAGTTTATTACCAAATATTAAAATAGAAATATACTAGTCCAAAAATGTACTGAAATTTTATATTGAACGAATAGATCTTTAGCTATTTTTAAAAAAAAAAAACAATAGCCATTTTTCAACTATATAATTTAATAATTTTGCATTTGTAACATTGATGGTAAGTAATTATTTGCATATTATTTCAGATAATTTTGACTGAGATGAGTGTAGTTGGAGTGGATAATTTAAAAAAGGGGAGTGAAAGTGGAAACAGTACCAGAAATAGAGCAGAGTTTGGTTTCTTATGCTCTTTTTCACGTAAACGTACGTACACTTCTATTATCACTATCTTTCTCTTAAATAAATAAATAAATAAATAATAAAATAGGCAACTTAAGTAATCAAACTAGTTACGAACTTAATTAAGTAGATTGAAGATAATAATAGTTGATGGGCAATGTATGTAATTATTCGAGCCTGATTAAGTATGTACACTAAATAGCAAGGCTTAATTAATTGTTACAATAAGATGTAACGTTTTATATTAATTTGGGTGCTGGAAAAAGGAGAGCCGGCGATCAAGAAACGGCCGCGGAGCCATGTTGGAGGAAGAAACGGGACTGCTGCGGCCGGAAATCGCGGCGGCGCTGGGCGTCGTTGCTGGACGGGCGGATGATCTGGAGCAAGATAGCCTTGATGGAGCAAGCCTTGGTGGTCCGCCGGCATTTGCTCGGTGATTGGGAATGGGACTCGGCGGGGGCGCGGTGGAGGTGGCAGCGGAAGGAGCCGGGGTGTGTGGTCGGCGAGCAGAGGCAGCTGGCCGCGAAGGAGGGCGAGCGTTTGGGTTTGCCGGAGAGTGTGGTATTGGAGGCCATTTATGGATTTTTATTTTTCTTGGAATTGGAACGGCTGCGGAAAAGTGGCTTCGGGCTTCTCTCTGTGTGGGTTTTATACAAGGATGGAATCTCCCTTGTATGGGCCCACAGTTCAGTTTTAGACTATTATAGAGAAATCGAGAAAACGGCCAGATGGACTAATTATCATGTATAACTAGAATGTTAGAGTAACAACTCCTCTAAAAATTCTCTATTATAGAGAAACAAATATCAAAATCTCTATAATTTTTATACTCAAACTCCAACAGCTTCTCTATTTTACATTGATTACATACTATAAATACTCTGCATTTATTACATCATATTTAATAAAATAATTATAAAACATGCATCAAACCAAAAAAAAAACAAAGAACAAAACATATAAAATACATAACCTGAAAAATAAAAACAAATAACAAAACATAACAAATACGGAGTAAATAATTTAGTATATTGGATACTATCAGCACACATAGTACTTAAATAATATGAAAGACTTATATGGGCCAAAAAGATCCATGTATTGTTGGCCCAATCCAACAAATAGACCATTAGCCTTGCCTCATTGGCGACCTAGAAAGTCATTGAGCTTCTGCTCGTCTTCTCCAAAACACAAGATGGTATTCCAGATTTCCAGGAGGTAGGGGACGGGCAAATCGGTTCTCCATTGCACTTGGAAAACAAATCAACTGCAACAACAAAGATGAGGGGCAATCGAACAAGAGTGGAAGACAACTAGTTTGGTGTTCCGTAAAATTCAGAGTAAGCAACAAGCGAAAAATCAGAGACAAGGGGCAATCGAACAAGGCGTACAACAATAGAATGAAACAGAACTGGAGAATGAATCGAACAATCGAGTGCAATAGCAAAGCCTTCTGACAAGAATTCCTAGATATTGATGAAACATTAAATTTTAGCGTTGGATGATTTTCCTCTAAATTTAGAGAAAAATACCTTCTCTCTTCACTTTTCTGTATTTTACAGATTCGTTTACAGGCTCTGTTGGACACAAAAAACCATCTTTTTCTCTAAAATTTTCCATTTTCTCCAAAATACAGTGACTGTTGGGGATGCTCTTATAACGAGAATGATAAAGAGAAAAACAACACAGAGATTTACGTGGTTCAACAACGGTGTGTTGCCTATATTCACGGGCAAAGAACTCATTTTCTTATTAGAGGAAGCAAAAACAGATTAGGTTACAAGGGGTCGGCGTTCCGTGAGTAAATGAAGAGACTCATGGAACCCTAAACAGACAATGGACTGAAAGCCCAAAATAGACAGACGATAGGCCCGTTTACAATAAACATCAGAGAGACCACCGCCGGGGGGGCTCCGCCTCCCGGACCCCCGATGCGTCGCCGATCAACGATCATTCAAGGCACATTAACATAGAAGTAAATAACAAGAGTAAATGACATAAAGGAAAATATACAAAGCAAATGACGTGAAAGAAAATGCAAAAATAAAAGTGCATTTCAAAACGAGAGGAAAATGTTGAATGCATGCATGTTTATTGGAGAATATTATATTTTGTAAATATATTATTTAGTTTCTTTTTTCCTATTTCAGTATTAGGGTTGTAATTTAGTATATATTGTATCTTCTTCATTCAATCAAAGTAGAGGAAAATTTCCGCAAGATTGGTTTTTACATGGCATCAGAGCCAAACCCTAAAACTTTACCTACCTGACCAGCGTATTCCTCCGCACCGATTAACCCTAAATCAAACTCCTAAATCAAACCTTTAATCTTCATTGATCGATTGATCTGAAGTTATGATGAATGACAATAATTTTTCCCAACCGAGGGCTCTTGGTCGTCAACACCAAGAGGCTACCAGGTAGGCGTGGCCACGGGTCGGACCCGCCGGGTCGACGGGTTCGACCCGCCGGGTCAAGGGTCAGGGTTGGCCGACCTGAACCCTAACCCGTAAATCTCACGGGTTGACGGGTTCGGGTTGACCCGTTGACCCGACGGGTTACATTATTTAAAAAAAAATCTTTTTTTTTTTAAAAATGACTATTAAAATAAATAAATAAATAATATGTAAAGATTTTATCTTCACAACACATTTTATCACTTTGATATGAAGTGTTAAAAATGTAGGAAGATTATATCTCCATATTAATTCTTTCATCCACAATAATTTCATTGTGTGATGTAAGAGAAAAAAATATGAGAATATATTTCTCAAACTTCATTTCCAAGTTAATTTCCAATGTAGGAAATGTAGGAAACAAGTGAAGTGGAAGAAATGTGGTAGTGGGATACATATATATAGCCCCATGCCTTCTCATTCTAACTCCACATTTTCGATTTGTCCCACATTGGAAATGAGGGGAACGAAGGAAGACTTCCAAGTCTATAAAAGGAGAAGGATGGGGTTTATTTATCTCACATTGCACATTGCATATTAGTTTATGTATTATTGTGAGTTATTTTAAGAATATTTTACATAATATTATAAATTTATTTTATTAAAAATAAATTTTTCAAAAAAAAAAATATTTTGAAAAAGCGGGTTGACCCGGCGGGTCGACCCGCCGGGTCACGGGTCACGGATTCCCCGACCCTAACCCTAACCCGCTACCCGTCCCCACCCGTCAACCCGGACCTGGCGGGTCACGGGTTGACCCGTAACCCGTGGCCACGCCTACTACCAGGCATGAGAAGGTGGCGGCGGTGGCGCTATCCACTGCAAAGAAACCAATCGAAGGTGTTGTCAATGCTATCAGCACTTCATATACAACCTATGATCGAGAGGCCTTCAATCCAGCGATTACTGACTCTCAGTGGATCATCGTGATAGAAATGCTCAAGCAATTCCATGCTAAGCACTCAAACGATCATCAAATGGGTAAGAAAATTAATCGATGGATTTTATATACGGGTGCATCGTATCATATGACTGGTAGAAAGGAGTTGCTTACTGATTTGCGTGATGTTCAACCTACTCACGCATTATTGCCTGATCATACTCTATCTACTGCTGTTCAATGTGGAAGTGTGCGCCTGGGAGATAATTTGGTTATTCTAAATGTCTTATATGTTCCTGCTTTTCATTGCAATTTGATATCATTTCTGACTCTGATCAGAGAACAGATCTGTTTAGTGACAATGACGGATGAACTTTGTGTTCTTCAAGACCGCACCTCAAGGGCAGTGATTGGAGTCGGGGAAGGCCGAGAAGGGGTCTTGTGGTTGATTGGTGAATGCGTCTCACCGACAACTAGAATAGTTGCCTCTGTTTCCTCATCTGAACTTTGGCACAAGCGGATGGGTCATCCGTCCTATCAAGTATTATCTGCATTCCCTGGCGTTCAATCTGATAGAAAGCATTCGAGTGAACCTTGTTCTGTTTGTTTTGAAGCAAAGAAAACTCGTGCCAGTTTTGCTGATTCTGTTACTAAAGCTGCTGCTTTATTTGAGTTAGTACACGCTGATGTTTGGGGACCCTATAGAGTACCTTCTTCAACCGGTGCTCGATTTTTCTTGACCTTGGTGGATGATTTCTCTAGATCTGTTTGGGTCTTCTTGATTGGTTCTAAGACTGAGGTTGTGAAATGTGTTAAGAATTTCTTTATGCTTGTCAAGACTCAGTTTGACAGGACTGTGAAACGTTTTCGGGCTGACAATGGCACTGAATTTTTGCCTCTGCGGGAATTCTTTGACAACTCTGGTGTTTTATTTGAGACTTCTTGTGTTGATACTCCCCAACAAAATGGGCGAGTAGAACGTAAGCACCGTCATTTGCTTAATGTTGCTCGTGCTCTTATGTTTCAAGCATCTATTCCGATTGTTTATTGGGGAGAATGTGTTCTAACTGCAGCTTACTTGATCAATCGTACACCGTTTAGGCTTCTTCAAGGAAAGACTCCATATTTTATGTTATATCAGCAGGAACCTATACTCTCTCATGTCAAGGTTTTTGGTTGCCTCTATTTTGTGTTTGTGGTCCCTAAGAGCAAGGACAAATTTGACGCTAAGGGACAACGTTGTATTTTTCTAGGCTATCTGATGCCGTTCAAATATCGATGACTCCTGGTGACATTGAGGACAACATGAAGGTTCCATTTGATGGCCCTGTCACTCGTGCAAGGGCCAAGAAGATTCAAAATGCAACTAAAGCCTTTCTTGTCCGTCACCATGGAACTTTAGAGCAAGGGTTCAGGCCACCCTAGATCACTTGGCTCAAGGTTACACCACCAGCACCGGAAGTGAGCTTGCGTCCACACTCAAAGCTCATGAAGACTCGTCTACACCCGCCTTGATCGAGTTACATAAGGCATGGCCGAATGGGCCTTGGCCGAGTAGGCTTTGTGGGCCAAGTTCATGTTACTAGTTAATTTATTATTTTATACAATTAGATAAATAAGGTGGAAATTAATTATATCTCTTCTAGATATAATACTTAACCACCAAGTTATTAAATATCTATCTCGTTAGGATTTATTTATCTTAAAGTTATTTTATTTATCTTAGATAGAATTAAATCTATCCAAACCCCTTTCCTTTGTAAGGAAGGATTGGTTAGATCTCTCATAAGCTTTACTATAAATTCATGTTTATGCACTTTAAATTAATTAGATTGAATTAGAATTGAAGAAACCCTTTATGGATTAAGGGTTCTTCGATTTCAATCCCAAAGCTATTGTGTTCGATGCTATTTTCGGCCCTCACAAATCATCACTATCACCTTGTTCAAAATCGGCATCCATAAACCAAACCCTAACCCTAAACCGGAAACTGTCGCAAGAAGAGAAGCCCAGCCCGTGGTGACACTCGCTGACACCCTCGCTCCCAGCGAGCGCGGACACCCGCTCCCGCGCGCTCGCTCTCGCTCCTGCGCTCCCAGGTGCTTCGCTCCAGTGCTCCAGCTTCCAGGCGCACTCGCCCGCTCTCGGTCGCTGACTCTCTCGCTTCCAGCGAGAACTCCCGCACGCATCACCCGCACACCCTGAGGCCGAAGGCCTGTGTGCCCAGCAACGCCGCGCAACCCAGCTCCGCTTCCCTCGCTGTTCTTCGTTCCTTCTTTCTGTCGCTATTACTGTTGTTCTATTGCTGGAATTTTAATCACTTGTTTAATTTGTTCCAAATCAAGAGATATCAAAGAGCATTGCAAGATCGAAGCAAATATACGGCGTGGTTCTTGATCTGCAGCCCACAGGCGAAGGATCGGGTATCCCAAACGTATCACTATCCATATGGCAAAAAGGGATGGCGTGTACTTGATGTTGAAACGGGCAGGATTTTTGTTTCTCGTGATGTTGTGTTCTTTGAAGAACAATTCCCTTTTTCTGAACCACCATCTAAAGTTGATATCTCTATTGAGTCTCAAGAGACTCATCCTGTGATTTTTGATGCTGATCTTGAAACTACTCCTGTGTTGTCTCAAGAGGCTCTTGCAGAAGGCGGACCATCTATGTCTGACTCGGTTGTGTTACCTTCTGCCGATTTGCTCGTAGCTGATCTAGTGGTTCGTCGTAGTTCTCGAGAGCGTGTTCCAAATGTTTGCCTTCGGGATTATGTGTGCAATACAGTTCATTCTCCAAGCGCCTCCTCAGGTACTCCTTATCCAATAGCTAACTATGTTGCTGTTGGAAATTTTTCTCCCCGTCATATCCAGTTCCTCGCTGCTGTTACTTCTATTTTCGAACCCAACTCTTACTCTGAGGCTGTTAAAGATGAGAAATGGAGAAGTGCTATGAAATATGAACTTGATGCTTTAGAACGAAATGGCACTTGGGAGCTGACTTCTCTCCCTCCTGACAAGAAACCCATTGGTTGCAAATGGGTTTTCCGGATCAAGTTAAAATCTGATGGGACTGTAGAGCGTTACAAGGCCAGGCTCGTTGCTCTTGGAAACAAACAAGTCGAAGGCATTGATTATACTGAAACTTTTGCTCCAGTTGCAAAGATGACGTCCGTACGTTTGTTTCTCTCTGTTGCCGCCATCAAGGGATGGCATCTTCATCAGATGGATGTTCAAAATGCCTTTCTGCACGATGATCTAGATGAGGAGGTGTATATGCGCCTTCCCCCTGGTTTTTCTACCTCAGGTGATCGTGTATGCCGCCTACGGAAGTCTCTGTATGGACTTCGTCAGGCTCCTAGAAATTGGTTTGCCAAACTAGCTTCCGCTCTTCTCAGGTTTGGCTTCAAACGCTCTTATGCCGATTACTCTTTGTTTTCTTTCATTCGCAATACCAAGGTACTTCATGTCCTGGTATATGTTGATGACTTGATCATTGGTGGGAACGACTATGAGGAGATTGAAAAATTCAAGAAGTATTTTCACACATGTTTTCATATGAAAGACTTGGGCCTTCTGAAATACTTCTTAGGCATTGAAATTGCACACGGCACTGATGGTCTCTTTCTTAGTCAACGCAAGTATGCTCTTGAGATATTATCTGAAGCAGGTTTATTAGGTGCTAAACCTGCTGAGTTTCCACTTCCTCAAAATCATGATCTCGCCTTGTCTACAGGCCCAGCCTTTTCTGATCCAGAACAGTATCGTCGGCTGGTTGGCCGACTGATCTATTTGACTATTACTCGTCCTGAGCTCAGTTATGCGGTTCACATTCTTTCTCAGTTTATGCAAGCCCCTACAGAGGATCACTGGCAGTCTGCCTTACGGGTTCTTCGCTACATAAAGGGTCATCCAGGTCAAGGCCTTGTTTTATCTAGGGGGAGTTCTCTGCAACTTCGTGCCTGCTGCGATTCTGATTGGGCTTCTTGTCCTATCACTCGTCGCTCTTTGACAGGTTATTATGTTTTTCTTGGAGATTCACCTATCTCTTGGAAAACAAAGAAGCAACCAACTGTCTCTCGTTTGTCTGTAGAGGCAGAATATCGTTCCATGGCTGCTGCTTGTTGTGAGCTTCTTTGGCTCAAATCGTTTCTTCGCTCCCTTGGATATCTTCATCGATCTCCCATGCAACTCTTTTGTGACAGTCAAGCGGCCTTACATATTTCTGCAAATCCAGTCTTCCATGAACGAACAAAGCACATTGAGGTAGATTGTCACTTCATTCGAGATCTTCTCACTTCTGGTGCTATTGCTGCCTCTCATATCCGCACAAAGGACCAACCAGCTGATATCTTGACCAAAGCCCTTGGTCGTCAGCAGTTTTCTCATCTCCTTCGCAAGTTGGGCATTCGTGATTTGCATGCTCCAACTTGAGGGGGAGTATTGGAGAATATTATATTTTGTAAATATATTATTTAGTTTCCTTTTTCCTATTTCAGTATTAGGGTTGTAATTTAGTATATATTGTATCTTCTTCATTCAATCAAAGCAGAGGAAAATTTCCGCAAGATTGGTTTTTACAATGTTAGTGCCAATTTCCCTTTTCTAGTTGCCATAACACATTAGCTTTACTCATATCTTTCATTTCAAAACGAGAAGAAAATAGACTTATTAGTTTCATTCATCAAATGCATGCGTGTTAGTGCCAAATATGAACATCTCATCCTTATAAAGGCACATAACTGATGTACGACATCTTGATATAAAACACATGCATTATATACACAAAATCAAAGCTCAACACAATTTGGTAAAATCCTCCTAACATTTCTGATGTGCTTGATAAAAATCATATATTGATTTCTTAAGTGAACACGCAAAATTCTCTTTTCGAGTTGGATGCGGGTAGGATTTACGGGTGATGGAGCGAGACCAGTAATAAAATATGATTTTCACCAATAATCCACACATTTCCATCCTAGTGGAGGAAAGGAGATTTGGATCATGTGGTGGAATTGGGCATATGGACTGGACTGGACCTGATTGTTGGCCAGTGTAGGTAAAGAAGCATATGAATGCCGAGGGGTAAGATGTGGGCTCCTTGAGTGGGCCGAATCAATGGGAATTATAATTACCCCTCATGGAAAATCACTTCTCTAGAGATATAAATGCTTTTAAGAACATTTGATTAGGTGACCCGAATATCCATAGGAGTTTTTTTTAAGAACATTTGATAAGGTGATTTAGTTTGGAAGGCGGTTGATGAGAAAGACCGAGGTTTCAAAGCAAAGGCTTAATCCCAATAAGTGAGGAGAAGATGAGAGCGAGCAAGCATGGTGATACCATAACCGAATATTCGTCAGTGATGAGATGGTTAACCGTCTAAGATGGATAGACAATAACAAGAGTTTAAACGGGGTGATCCGACCTAGAAGGAGATGGTGGATAGGGTTGGGCGTGAGCTTTGGCAATGGAGCATCAGGTGCACTGGAAAGTGGCCGGCTTCTTATTCAATTGGACGCCGAGATAGAGAGGGAACGAAGCAAAGCTTGAGTAACTCTTGCTCCAGATGCCAACCTGTGACACTACTAAGTACTAATAGATGGTTGGTCAAAACTCAACCTCGCTAAGTTAGTATTCCATGAAGCCCTTAATGGGCCATAAATCCCACATATTTTAGGCCCGTTAATATTCCTCGGCATGGACTGATACAACTACTAGGGCTATACAACCAATTTTTAAATTACATCACATTTACATATAAACATTTACAAATTCTTCAAATTAAATATCAATTCAAAACCTTTTCCTCATTTGTATATATAAATACCCATTTAAATCTTAATTACACTACCTATTCATAAAATTAAATTACAAAGGAACAATATAATATATATGTAATATTATGTAACTAAGTTAAACAAATTAACCTTACCATAGTGGATTATGGAGAGTGAGCTAGCTAGAAGAAAATAAACAAGTGGGTTAGCCCCATTAATACCCTCAACCATAAAATTGAAGGGAATAGACGCTTGTTGGCCCCATCCGTAGGTAGAGTACAAAACGCATTAACGTTTGACTTCATCCGTAATAACCACGGATTTAGCCACGGATACAGTCGTCGCTAACCGAGCTTATTAATTGGGCTTTCACTTCTGATGGGCTATTGGGCTCTAAGACGGGTCTGTCTCCGATTTCACCCTATACCCTATTAATGGACTATATTCAATCTACATAAAATTTGAGAGAGATAGTAATCTCATCTAGCCCACCTAAACCATTTGCGACCAAGCTCACTCAACAAATGTTCAACGATTTCCGATACTGAATAGCCACAGATTCAGCTACGGATAGTATGTCGTGGCCAGATTAGCTTTTAATATAGTCATGAATCAAACGGTCGTGGCTAAGTTCGTGACTATTTACTAGGACAATCCACCTTCCAAGCCACGAAATCAGCTACGGACACGAGACTCATTGCTATTAGTCACGACTTTGATGATGTGGCGTACCAGCTAGGATGCCTACCAGCAACGAATACAACCACGGTTGTTAACATTCGTCGCCAATGTCATTGTTATTGGCCACAAAGATAGCGTCGCCTACTATTCATGGCTAGCAAACCGTTGTTAAATCCTGTTTTTTTTAGTAGTGGGCATTAGGCAGGGTTTAATTGGTCCAACTCAAGTTTGTCTGTTTGTTCAGACGTTGGATTGAAGTAGGTGATTGCTTCGGGTTCAAATTTGATTAGCTTCCAATTTATTTGTGTCTCAATCATTTTGAATTCAACGTACTCGTGTTAATTTCCTTAGGTTGATTCTCCTCTCTACTAATTTCAGAATTTAAAGTGTTTGATTGAATTGATTCGACTATTATTATTACTATCTCCGATCCACAAAGGATGTTGTTTGACTTTTTAACAGGTATTTTAAGGAGGTAAAAGCAATATAAAATATTAACTTTTTTAAAATTATTTTTTTACAACTTAATATTTGTTGGTAATAAGTATTAGATTATATAAAAAGAAATTAATATATTATATAGTTTTTAGCTACTTAAAATACGTTTTAATAAGTCAAACGACATCCATTGTGGATCGGATGGAGTATATATATAGTCGAACCGCCTCGAACATAATGATTTAGATAGTCGAAATCTTAATCTTCTAGAATTTGTAGAATTATATATGATATAGATAATGACATCTGCAATGCTTAGCTTATTTGATTCAATGAAAGACTTGAACCCAACCCAATCCCAAATGAAAGACCTGAAATAAGATTTGATCATTTTGCAAACGGCAAATCCAAATGACCCAACGCGAATTAAATGGCTAAAACTTATTGACCGATCCCAAAAAGATAAAAGAGATTACATTAGTTTCATTCAAAGACGGGCATGTTTCGATGGAAGAAGAAGAAGAAGAAAATAAGAGGAAATTTAAAAAAGAAGAACGCATCGTTAGAATTTAGAAATACGAATTGAAAAAGAAAGATCGATGGTGAAAGTTTTGAATTGCATTAATGAGCAGCTGAAAAGTGAAAACCATTTCTCAAATCTCAAATTCTCAACGGTGACCGCCGAATTTGTTTCCATTTCTTCGTTTGAAAAGTATATTTTCTAATGTCATGCAACACACACAATACACTTTATATCTATATAATACCGAGTAATAACAATTTAACCATTTCGGAATGGCTCACCGCAAAAGATTTATGAGTAGTATCCATAGGTCCCCGATTTGAATTTCGGAATGACCACTTTTTATTTACCAATTCAATGAGTAATAACAATTCTAAAATACTTGCAAAACATGCCCTCTTCCTTTTGTTTTTAATCAGGATATAATTCGAAACCGAACAGACCCACAACCTCGAGAGGCTGACATAGTCGGCATACGGCGAACCGTCTAAACATACATCAGAGAAACGGAAAAAGGGGTACAGTAAAACGGAGGGAGGCACACAAATGTAGTCATACAAGCGAACCAAGTCCAACTATGTTGGAGACAACGTAGACTAAGAGCTCATGTCAAGCATCACAAGCAGTGACATCGCTGGTCAGCGATACATCAGGAGTTCCTATGGGCGGTAAAGACGATCCTCCAAGGAAATATCCGTAACGTGGAGTCGCCTCGATACACACTGCCTCGACCCTTGTCAGACCCGACATCGGACGCTAGAGCTCCAACTCAGACGAAGAACGCCACGAACAACCATACTCACTACCGAGAACCATCCTTATACGACGCACCAAGAGGCCTTTCGGGGTTTTATTGAAGCTCTTCCAGGATTTGGTCAAGCCCTTTCAAGATTTAATTTCACCCTTCTCGGACGGTTTCCGCAAAGAATGAATCAAGATATATAAACCCAACCAATAATGAAATTAGATTCATATATCTACAAATCCATTCCAGTTTTTTATTTTTATTTTTAATTAAAGTTTTAATTCCACCATCCCCAAAAGAGGCAAAGGTGGAGAGAGCAAACAACAGCTCGCAAGAGGGCGAAACTGAAGGAGCCCCAAATCATGGTCGGAAGAGAGGCGGCCGCTTCGACACCGAAGAGGACAGCCGGAGAAACGACGACTTCTAGACACCGGCCGATACACACCACAACCCAACCACCGGAGGGCGAAGAGAAGGCAACTCCGAGCGAAGATTGGCAGCGGCGGCATCGAGTCACCGAGTAAATCGGGTCAAAATTACCGGGTCAATCGGGTCACCGGGTCGAAACCCAGATTACCCGAAAAATTTCCGGTTTTTCGGGTTCGGGTCAAAAAAAATTTCCTTGTTCGGGTCGAAAATTTTTCGGCCGTTCGGGTTGGGTCGACCAGGTCGGGTTGTGTTTTGAAAGTTCTACTTTTAACAAATTAATTCAATTTAATTTACTACTACCCCGTCCTAAAATACATGAGTTTTTAGCTTCTTGCACAAGTTTTAATAAAACCCTTTACTTTTAAAAACACATCATCATTGCACTAACTTTTTCATAAATTTTATTGTTTTTTAACATCCACTACACATTTTAGTCAATCAAATTATTTTAAAAAGTTAACAACACGTAAATCAATACAAATCATTATTATAATTTTCTACCTAAAAAACATAAAAGCCCATCTATTATTGGACAAAAATTTACCTCTAAAAACTCATGTATTATTGGACGGAGGAAGTATTAATTAAAATAAATCTAATGATAAAACAAATTTACTAAAATATTAATTTCTCTCAAATTTTTTTTTTTACCCGATTGAATTAAAGCGATTTTTTTAACTGCCAAATCCCGGATTCATTAAGGATTCATCCAGATCACACAAATATTCATCAACTATTCATAAAAGCTTTATCCATATCCCATAATTATTCATTAACTATTCATCCAATATTCATCAAGATCTCACAATTTTTCATCAAGAATTCATAAAAGACTCATCAAAATATCAAAGATTCATCAAACTATCCATCAAAGACTCATCAAGAATTGACCAAGTAATCTTCACCATTCATTAAGGATTCATCACGATCTCACAAATATTCGTCAACTAGTCATCAAAGATTTATCCATTTCTCATAATTAATCATCAAATATTCATCCCATATTCATCAAGATCTCACAATTATTCATCAACCTAGCAAATAATTACTATCAATTTAGCGAATAATTACTATCAACATAGCGAATAGTTGAAAAATTGATCAACCCTTTTGCTATTTTCTAAATGATAACTCCTATTTACAGACGAATAATAACAATCAATTTAGCGAATAATTACTATTAATCTAGCGAATAGTTGCAATATTGACCAACTCTTTTGCTATTATCTAAACGATAACTACTCTTTACACACGAATAATAACTATAAGTTAGCAAATAATTAATATCACCTTATCGAATAGTTCAAACAGTGCACCACACAAAAAACAATGTTGCCCTCCAAAAAAAAAACGTTACGCCACAAAGTGCAAGCAAAATCTTGAATTTCAGAGTCATTATTCGTTGATAATCTGAAATTATTCGGTAATTTGTTCTTCATTATTCATCGAACACACAATGCAAGCAAAATTTCCTTCTCCCCACAAAAAAAAAATGTTACCTAAAAAAAAGTGGTGGAGCCTACTCTTTTTTATTTAAATAAAAGGGGGAAAGTCTCAATTAATCTTACCCATCCATTTCTAACTAACCAAATATGTTAACATTTAACACTGTAAGGGATATGAACACATGACCCAACCCCTCTCTCTCTATTATTTAAGCGACCATTGCGGTTAAGGGTGCTCAGATTGGGTCGAAGAATGCTCTAGAATCTAAAGCGCTAGCTCTGAAGTTTGGCCTTCTAAAGGTAAAGGAGTTGGGTCTTTCATGTATTTTGGTTGAAAGCGACAATGTAGTGGTGATCAATGTCCTTAATGGCAGTTGGTAGTCTCCTGGGACAGAGGCGGAGACAGGATTTCAGTCAGGTGGGTGCTAAAAAAATTCCGTGGAATATTTTTTTTGGTGTATACTTATTAAAAAGAATTTTTTTTTTCAAATATTGAAAGAACACTAATTATGAAATTTTAAATGTTTTTTGTATTTAAATAGTTGAGAGTCACCAAAAAGTTTAAAACAATATTGAAAGAAAATGTTAAATATATAATTTAAATATAAAAATGACATTTTTTTTAATGAAATAGTTGATATAAACAAAAAATATAGAGAGAGGTTAAGAAGAAAAACCGTTAACGATATAGTAAAACAAATAAAAAGTTATGGAGTTGAGATTTGATTCCAAGACTTTTTTTATTTTGATTCTCTTTTCTTTTTTCCTTTATCATTTGAGCTATATCATTTAAAGATGTTATATTATCTTAATTAAAAATACTAAATAATGAAAAATTATTTTTTTTTGGTAATTTGTTTTCCGTCGGGGTGCATGTTCGAGCACCCCAAATACCCCTAGCTCCGCCACTGACCTGGGAGATCGAAATTCTTCTCTCCAACATATGCTTTTTACTTCAACCGTTCAAGAACTTGCATCTTTTGATCGATGACCTCGATGCAGCCATGCCATTTCAAGATAGGAAGCTTCCTATCTATATTTGAAAGGATCGTTTATTTACGGAAAAAATAAAAAGAAGAAGGGAAAGGATGGAGATGTTGACTTATGTGAAGCTGGATAATTAATATTTATGTCGTGTAATATATTTTTTTTTTTTTTGGTGAAGTGTAATATATTTGTCTGTATAAAACAAATGGGTAATTAACATGCTGACTCATACCAAGAATTAAGGGTGAAGTGAAGAAATTGATTGCTGGCCTGCTGGGTCAGTGTGGGTCGATATCTCAAACGACCGACAGCTGAAATCAAATTTCTATTTTGATGGCTTAATTGTTATGTTCACACGTGGAGTCGAAGATCGATAATTCTAGAATTTAATTTTGGATTTCAAATCACAGTTTTTCTAACCTATACTTTACTGGTATAGATTACAAAATTAATTGGAAAATTTTTGCTACAGTATAGTATAGTAAGAAAACAATTAAAAAGCTAAAATAATTTAATTTTGAAAAATATTTTCTAATTGATTTCTTAACCTATTCACTATGATATATGTTTTGAAAAAAATCAAATCAATCACACTTCTGGTTAATTGTTTTAACTTGAAAATTTGCCTCAAAATATGGCTGATACTTTTTCACCAATGATTATTAATCTTATTTATTTATTTCTTAATTATTAACAATTCCCTAAACAAAATTAACTAGTTAGCGTTTTTAATTTTTCATATAAAACTGAATTAAAAAAATAATTATTCATTGAAAAGTATTTCGTCACAAAATATAACTATATTTTATAAAATTGAATTCGAATTTGATTTTTTTTCCTAAATAAAATACATAAATTATATTAAAATATTTAAAAAATGGTTAAACTAGTACATATTTAGGGAAATCTTTTTCAAGTTCATAATGCTTAATCTATACTTTGAAAAATCCTTCCTTATATAAAAAAATGTGTATCAAATAGGAGATATGTAATTTAGTGAAGGATGAACAACGCAAAGTATTAAGTATAGAAGGAATATTTTCATGGTTGAAAAGTATGTTTTTTAAGCAATCTATGGACAATATTTATTAATGCAGTTGAAAAGTAGTTAGATTACATTTTGACTCCCGAATCTTCGCATCCAACTGTCAACTTCCCACTTTTTTTTTTTTTTTTTTTTGCCCCCCTTTTACAAAAGTCTTATACCATATACGGAAAAACTCGAAAGAATAGCAAGTGAAAGTCTAGTTAATGTATGGATAATAACAGTGGCGAACCCAGAAATATATCAAAGAGGATTGGACGAAGTTTAATACAAATGGTTGATTCATTATTTGATAGATTTTTCTATAATTTAGTAAAACAAAACTATGATATTTTAATTTAAGACAATGTTATTTAGTTCAAAACAAAATGTTTTTTTTTGTTAAAAAGGTGGTGTTTTGGCTTAAAACTGTGTCATTAGTTGTTATATTTTTTTTTCTTTAAACAAAAAAAACAACGTTGCTCACATTGAATCATACCATTGTTTTCGTCTAAAAATACATCGTTTGAAACCTACAAAGTCAATATACAACTTGTTATTTTCTTAGCATGCAATAACATGTATATAAGATATAGAAACTTTAAACTTGTATAATTTCTTATATTAGTTATATAATTCTCGAATTTAGTAATATAACCTCTTCCTTCGAAGCTTTTGGATTGAATTATATTACTAAAATATCAAATTAAGTAAAATATAAAAACATTGTGATTTATTAAAAGACATTTGAAATAATTAATTTGTGTTTAACTTTCAAACGTTTATAACTTTTTACTCGGCTATCGGACTGAGGCTTATAAATTTATAATATATCAAAATGAAGTTATCGATAAGTAGAACAAATACAGGTGATTCATCGGATGAAAGGGGTGGAGAATGCCCCCTTTAACCCTCCTAGCTCTGTCCATGAAGACATTAGGAGATGTGATGGAGGAAAAATCCTGCCACAAAGTATTGTTTTTTTTTTTGGATCTCAAACACAATGGAAAGAAACAATGGGAGAGACTCGAGCCATTGTTTGTTGGATGAAAAACATATATATAGGGATTGACTCTGGTGAAAACCTCAAATTGTGGTAAAACCCCGTGAGGCCTACTTTATATCTTGGTTTATTTGAAACCTGTGCTAAAAACCTCAATCACACGGTGACTTTATAACTCGGTTCAACCTAAAAACCGTGCTAAATACTCCAAATTTAAAATAACACATGACTTTATAGTTCGGTCAAGCCTAAAAATCGTGCTAAAAAACTAATGTTTTAAAATTACATAGTGACTCTATAGCTCGATTTTATTAAAAACCGGGCTAAAATTTATGCCTTTATAGATCGGTTTTATTCATAACCGGGATATAAAGCAAGTGAAACCGAGCTAAAAAGTCGATCCTCACGGGTTTCTACCACAATTTTGGTTTTCACCGGAGTGCATATATATATATATATATATATATATATATATATATATATATATATATATATATATATATAATGCAAAGTTATTTACTTTTATTTTTGATGTCTTTCTTTATGATGAAGAGCGAGTACTCATCGAACTTCTAGGGTTGGGGTGAGCCTGACGGTAGCCATGTGAAGTGATGCGGTAAAGGTACAAGCTTTTGATGCAATTCGTCTTCTATCCCTACAAGCATGATTCTTTTTGCAAAAGTTGAAGGTGATCCTTGTTTGTGTTGTTGAAGCGAAAGTGATCTTAATACCACTTGGATTAGCTATGTGAAAAAAGGTTAGTAACAATTAGGGTTTATGCGAAAGCCTCTATCTTCCTATTTGTTAATAACGAAAGTTATTTGAAAAGCATGATCTTTTATGTCTTTATGTGTTATTTTACATGGTTATCGTTGTGGTGTTGAAACCCTGATCTTGGAAGTCTTTTATTTTATTGATTTATTTCACGAATTTTGAGTTTTAAGTTTCTATCTTACTCGATATTGAGTTACTGTCAGTCAGTTTTTTAGTCGATATCGAGTACTCCCAGTCGGTATCGACCAAGTTTTTGCCTTTGTGTTCTGTTTCTGTTTTGAGTCGAAATTGAGTTCTGTTGGTCGATTTTCGGAGTCGATATCGAGTAACAGCAGGTCGATATCGACCATAGTTGATGCTTTGTGTTATTCTCTGCTTTTCTCTGTGTTTGCTATTTGTCTAGTTGATTTTCTGTTGAGTTTCTGAACTGAAAAGGCGGGCACTGACACGCTTCATCGTGGATCGATCTTGACTGTCTTCTACTACAACGGGAGGAAGTCTTGTATTTATTTGATGAGACAGGGAGTCAGTTTGATTTTATAATTATATTTATTTCATACTTGACCATCCTCCTGCAACAACAAATTGACGCCGTTGCCGGGGAAGCAATCAATCGCGCCCTATTTAGTTCTATTTCTTTTCTTTATATTTTAATTTTGCTTTTAGTTCCTTTTTAATTGTTTTTTTTCTTTCTCAGGTGCATGCGAAGAACTGATCACACGCCTATAGACCCTATTCTCGAGCCTGAGCGATTTTCCATCTTCAGCAAAGGCTTAGGAGGAGACTCAGCTATTAATTTTGAAATTTGTCATTCTTTTATTACTGAAATTAGAAGGAGTCAATTTAGGGGAAGAATTAATGAATGTCCTTTAGAGCATGTCACCACTTTTATAGACTTATGCGAAGATATAACTAATGGTGCTAATCTTGAATATTTAAAACTAAAGGCTTTTCGGTGGTCCCTTGCAGGAATAGCCCCACAATGGCTGGAAGGATTGCCTGCACGATCAATTCGCACTTGGAACGAGCTACATGACCTGTTCCTCAACAAGTTCTTTCCTCCTGCAAAGACAACTGCCCTCAGACAACAAATCATGGCTTTCAGACAAAAGGCAGGAGAACCACTAGCACAAGTCTTGGAGCGCTACAAGAGGCTTCTGAAATCCTGTCCTACGCATGGATAGCCGCCCTACGTCATCCACGAGATCATCTTCAACTGCCTGGATGCGCCTACTAAGGATAGGATCAACAACTACACCAACTATGAGTATCTTGGATATACTCCACGCCGAGCATGAGAGGTATTTGAGACTCTGGCCAACTACGACAACACCTGGTCACCCTGACAAAGAAGGTAAGAAGGATGACCTGCAGACCATCCTTGAGGAGATGCGGAGGAGCCATTCAGACACCAAGCAATCTATCAATTCCATCCACACTCAGCTGTATGGTTTCAACTCTAGGCTTGGGGAAATCGATATTTGGAGAAAATCGATTGACACACAGACTGGCCAAATGGCAGCATCCATCCCCAGACAATCAGGTACGCTCCCTGTAACCTCTGAACCTAACCCTAAGGGTAAATCAACTGGACAGGTGGCTGCTATGAACCTAAGGAGTGGGCGACAGATGAAAACGCCGGAGCAAACGACAGAGGAAACGGGCACTGGAGACCAGTCGATATCGACCAACCCATTCGATATCGACCAGTCCCCACTCGATATCGACCACCCACAAGTCGAAATCGACCCGAATCCTCAGCAAATCCCAAGGCCAGCAGATCAACTCGATATCGACCAGACACAGGTCGATATCGACCAGACTCTAGTCGATTTCGACCATCCCCGCTCGACACCAGCACCTCCGCCGAAGAAAAAGCTGCCTTTCCCGACGAAATCTCCAAAGGATCCAGCAGAGAAGAAGTTTCAGCGCTTCATCAAGATGCTTCAAAGGCTCAACGTCACCATACCATTCACAGAAGCTCTTAATGAGATGTCATCTTATGTCAGGTTCCTAAAGGAGATTCTGAGCAAAAAGCGGTCAATGGCTGAGATCGCAGAGGAGTGCATCCAGATGGACGTACTAGAGAAAAGGCCAGATCTAGGTAAGTTTGCTATAAGTTATAACAATTTCTTGTTTGTTCCATTGCATGGTAAATGAACCCCATCATTGGTTCATCTGAATCCACCTTTCGCAACACCTTCACAAGAGGGAGAGATCCTTTCAAACACGTTCCAACTCCATTCCGAAAGCCACGGGCATCTAAAACAAATGACTGCACCTTTTCCCTTCATTTGTTTTAGCAAATTTACTTGATAACCACTTGTTTGAGGAAAACAACGACATCAAAGCTCCTCTATGCTCATTGAGGGATCTCAAAGTCAAGTAGGAAGTAGCAAATCGGGTTGCACATGGCCTAATTATCTCCCTTCCTTTGGTAAACTCTTTCAACCATGTGTGAAGCAATGTTCTAGCGTATAAGAAAGTTGTTATCCTTTTGGCCCTCTCAATTATCGTACTATGAATCTTAATCTTCTTGTCAAAATCCTCCAACACCAAATTAATACAATGAGCCGCACAAGGAGTCCAATACAACCTTTTCCTTTTTTCCATCAACATCTCTCCAACTGCTTTGTAGTTTGCTGCATTATCGGTTACAACTTGAATTACATTATCCTCCCCAACCGCTTCCACAACACTATCTAGCATTTCAAAGATTTTATATGTTGTCTTTGAGATGTCAGATGCATCAACAGATGATAAGAAAATAGTTCCCTTGGTGCTATTAACTAGAAAATTACATAAAGTGTGTCTTCTCCTATCAGTCCATCCATCCGACATGACAAAGCAACCATATTTCTTCTATTCCTTTTTATGCGCATCAACCATGTTTCTAACATTACTCACTTCCTTCTTCAAAAACTTCTCTCTAACTTCATGAAAACTTGGTGGCTTAAATCCCATCCCAAACTTTGCAATCATATCGACCATAATTGCAAACTCAGGATTGTTCACAACATTAAAAGGAATAGCACTTGTATACAAAAACCTAGCAATATTTTTTTGACAAACTTCATCCCTTTCTGATGTGATCGTAGCCGCCCATGAGCTCGCATCTTTTTTCCTACAAAGGTTTGTCTTCGGAGCAGAACATCAACTTTCATTTGTGAAGACTGTTTGGTGACACCTCGGTATTTTGGCTCGTTCTAGCTGTATAAAAGTCCGATTGAAGCCGATGAGCACTTGTTGGAAATATATTTTTAGCGGCTACAACTTTTTTGAAGGATGCAATCATCAATTCAGACTAGAACATGGCCGAAATCTAGGATCTTTGGATCAATCCGAAATTCTGACAGCTCATCGGAAATGCAATAAATGAAGACGGAATGAATTCAATAAGGTCGGATTAAATGACGAGGCTTTAGGGATTTCCGACCTTCCACCCCTTTGATGGCAACCAAGACCATTCGTTCCCCCCCCCCCCCCATTATGGTTGTCCATCTTTCCGTCATAAATCTCGGAAACCCTTTCGTATTATCCGTCATTAGTTTATCAATTTATTTAATTTCTTTTATTTTTCATAGATTCAATATTTTTCCTATATAAAGGGATGTAAGAACTGATTTGAAGATAAGCTAAATTTGAGAAAAAAGTGAGCCTTTTAGCTTCCAGTGATTCGGGTCAAGAATCTCGTTCTTAGGTGAGAAGCCGGGAACAAAACCTTCGGTGAGAGGCTGAAGGAGATTCCTTAGTGAGAGACGACGGAATCAAAGGGTCGGAAACACTCGGAGTGCGAGACCGAGAGTGTGGAAGATCGAGTGTTGGAGAGAGCTCGGAGTGCGAGGCCGAGAGCGCTCTTGCATCACATATCCCTCAACCCCCATCCCCTTCTTTACCACCATTCTAAGGCCTTCCACAACCCCATTATCACCCTCAAATAACCCCCAAAACGTCACCCCAAAGCAGCCCTTCCATCCCTCCCAAACAAGCCCCGTTTGGACTCGTCTCTGCACAAGCGACATCTCGGTAAAACGCGATTTCCCGCTTCGTATGAGATCCGATTGACAAGATCTGCCCTAATCCGCGACCGCGACTTCAAGATCTACAAAATTAGTACTTGCACGTTTCCAGAAGCCTAGCCAATCGACGGGAAATCGGCATTCTTTGCCGACTGATCTGCTGCTCTAGAATTGCCAACAACTTCCCGACTTCTCGGAACTCTCGTCGCCGGTCCTTTTGCTCGAGCCCCGGTCCGAGCACGTCAAGTGGTATCAGAGCAACGACAAGGGTTCCTCAAGCTTTCGGGTCAAAATGTTGAAGAAAACGAGTTCCAAGCCTTTGTCCGCAGAGTACATCCGATTGGCTATTCGAGCCTATGATGATGGGTATCTTCGTTGGAGTGAAATGGATGCGGCTACATATGATGTAGTTTATCAAGAGCTCCATAGGAGATATCGAAGGAGAAAGGCTCGAGAGGATGAGGCTCGACATAAGAAGAAGGTTGAACCACCTTGGGAAGAGATACGCAAGCTCGCGGAAGATTCAATGAAACAAGTAAAGAAAATTCGAAATCTTGTCACCTCATTGGGGTCAACGCAATCGAAGTCCACAACAGCCCCACCTCCCTCTTCAAAGATGACATCCTCTACGGCCATGGGTGTGACACTTGAGATCAAAGAAGGCAAGTCCAAGGATGTCCCGATTGAGATTGCGAAGGTCAACCCCAAGCTTAAGAAGGATGAAGAAATCATCCAAGTTCTCAAGGTTCCGCTTTCCAGGAAGGAGAAACGAATGCCAACCGACATGCCTAGCTTTCTGAATTCCATGTCAAGTAAGTGGTTAGATTCAACTTCTTTCATTCCGTCCTGCTTGCCTTTCACGATTGAAGAAGAAAAAGGGATTCAAGATCCGTTGAAGGAAGAAGAAGCATGTTCGATGAAGTCGCTCGTTTCCTTCACGGATTCGAGGACAAATCCTTTTCAAGGGGAGGAGGATGATGTGATCGTAGCCGCCCATGAGCTCGCATCTTTTTTCCTACAAAGGTTTGTCTTCGGAGCAGAACATCAACTTTCATTTGTGAAGACTGTTTGGTGACACTTCGGTATTTTGGCTCGTTCTAGCTATATAAAAGTCCGATTGAAGCCGATGAGCACTTGTTGGAAATATATTTTAGGCGGCTACAAATTTATTGAAGGATGCAATCATCAATTCAGACTAGAACATGGCTGAAATCTAGGATATTTGGATCAATCCGAAATTCTGGCAGCTCATCGGAAATGCAATAAATGAAGACGGAATGAATTCAATAAGGTCGGATTAAATGACGAGGCTTCATAGATTCAATATTTTTCCTATATAAAGGGCTGTAAGAACTGATTTGAAGATAAGCTGAATTTGAGAAAAAAGTGAGCCTTTTAGCTTCCAGTGATTCGGGTCAAGAATCTCGTTCTTAGGTGAGAGGCCGGGAACAAAACCTTCGGTGAGAGGCTGAAGGAGATTCCTTAGTGAGAGACGACGGAATCAAAGGGTCGGAAACACTCGGAGTGCGAGGCCGAGAGTGTGGAAGATCGAGTGTTGGAGAGAGCTCGGAGTGCGAGGCCGAGAGCGCTCTGATGTCTCCAAAGTAGCCATGTCTTTATGCATATTTTAGTTCCATATTCTTTACATTTTACATATTTTGGGTTGGGAATATGTCGGATTTATGTAGTATATGCTTATTTGTCAGAAATGGAGATCTACATAAGTTTTTGTTTAATATTGCAAAATATGGAAACATTTCGGGAGAAAACCAAGAAGCGAGAACCGGAGCACAAAGCTACTCGACATCGACTAACCCTAGTCGATCTCGGCAAGACATGCCTAGATGCCAGCATCGAGGAGCTTATGTCGAGAAACTGAAGACGAAGAACCCGACTCCACACCCAACTCGATATCGAGTACGGGTACTCGAGGTCGACAAAGACGTGGAGCCAGGACCGAGCACATCGAGAAGACTTGCCCGACCAGCCAAGCCAAACCTAGTCGATGAACCTCTCTACTCGATGTCGACGAGGGGTCCTCGAGATCGACGAGCGCCAGGAGCCATGTCCGAGTATGTCGAGGACCAGCTAGCCGAGACGACGAAGCCGAGCCAGTCGACCAACTTTCCTACTCGAGATCGAGTACGCCGTACTCGAGATCGACGACGGTTCCAGAAGCCGCGTTACTCGGTTTGACGAATCCTACTCGGTTTGGGATTACTTGGGCTTGAAGATTGCCGATTCTATCCGAAATTATCAAGATACATCATGAAGGAGAAGATCTATCCACTTTAAGACTTTTAGATATATTTCCCTATTTTAGATTTAAATTCTTTGTTGCTTTTATTTATCATTATGCTTTTAGATATAGTTTTAGATATAGATAAAGATTTCTATCCTTGAGTAGCAAGGTTTAGAAGCCTATAAATAAAGCCCATGGAGCTGATTTTAAATTAATTCAATTTGGGAGAGAAGTAAGTAGGAGAAGAGAGAGAGAGAGAGAGAGTGAGCGGCCGATTGGAGTTGTGAAGCGAGAGCGGAATTGGCTTCAAGTGGTTGTAAACTTTGGTTTATTTTAATGCAATTAGTTTTCTTTCAATCGGCGATGTCTGAGTTTGCGATGAAGCGCGAGTAGTCTACCCACTTCTAGGGTTGGGGCGAGCCCGACGATAGCCATGCGCATTTGAGGTAAAGGTCCGACCTTTATCATGTTTTGAGCATCTACTACTTGTTTATGTGTTTATTACCCATCTAATGGAGATACATGCTAACAACTTGGATTGTAAACATAAAATTGGTAGAGACAATTAGGGTTTCTTGAAAGAGTTGTCTAATTGTTGGAAAAGGCGAAAGCTTGTCCTTTGATGCAATTTACATGATTATCTATTTTATCTCTGCCTTATGCATGCTTGGTTATCGTTGTTGCAAACCCCAATCTTGGAAGTTTTTTATATTAAGTTTAGTTCGAAATCCCAAAGCACTTGTCTTTATTTTCTTTCGTTTCGTTTTAAGTTTTCTGCCCTTACTCGATCTCGACCAAGCCTGGTCGACCTCGAGTTACTGATCTTCGATCTAGCATCGCTGTAGCTTCTGTGTGCAGGTACTCGACAAAGCCCAACTCGACGTCGACGAAGCCTACTCGATATCGAGTATCCTCTGGTCGATATCGACGAGCCCCTGTGCTTGCTGCTGCGCTGTGTTCGACTGTTCGATCTTCTGTCGACTAACCTAGTCGAGATCGAGGACACTGTAGTCGACTTTCGTGAGATTTTTCCGCTACCTAGGATCCACTGACACGCTTCCTCGTGGATCGATCCTGACTTTCCGCTGCTGCATCAGGAGGAGGTCTTGTAATTATTTGCAAGGGACGGAATCTGGTTTGCTGTGATTTATTTCTATTTTATTATTCCAAGTCTCGAATTTCCTCCTATCAACAAATTGCCGCCGTTGCCGGGGAAGCTATCATTCGCGCTTTAGGTAGTTAAATCTCACATCTACTCTGAGTTACTATAAAGGTGTATGCGCCGTTCTGGTCTACCACCTGAGTTTGACAGCTTGGACGAACCGGAGCGTTACCTACACATCCACTCTAAACTCAAAAGAATCATGGCGGACGCTGAGACACAAGAATAGCTGATTGCCAGGCTCACAAGGGAGCTAGCCGCAAAGGATACCACTATCGCCAATGAAAGGACAGCGAGGGAACAAGCAGCTGAGCGCGCAAGGCAAGGAGAAGCTGAGCTTACCCAATATCCAACCACTGCTGAGGATTATATGCATCCAATTCTCGTCGTGCCTGAATCGGCGATTCTAATCCCTGATAACTCCTTTGAAATTCGCACTTAATTTCTGATAGAGCTTAAAAATAATGCTTTTTATGGCAAATTTAATGAGTGTCCTCTTGAACATATTACCAATTTTTCTGACATGTGTCGTACTCTTGCTGAAGGTACAACTCTAGAATATGTCAAGATGAAAGCATTTCGCTTGTCTCTCGCTGGGCCTGCACTGAAGTGGCCTGAAGGGATGAAACCAAGATCACTCACAACATGGGCCCAAGTAGAGCAAGAATTTCTGAATAAATTCTTCCCACCCGCCAAAACAGCACTTCTCCGCCAGAAAATCACCGCCTTCAAACAGAAGCAAGGGGAACCGCTGGCAAAGGCATGGGAACGCTACAAAGAACTGCTGCGATCTTGCCCTACTCATGGACAGCCACCCTACGTCATTCAGGAGATCTTCTTCAACTCTCTTGATCAAGTCACTAAGGACAGAATCAACCATTACACTCGCTATGAGTATCTGACGATGCCACCAATTGATGCGTGGGGTGTGCTGGACAAGCTCACCAATTATGACAACAAATATGGGTCTACTGCAAACTATGAGGAGAACTCCTACGCCAGGCCAGCACCATCTATGCCACTCTATGAGCCAGCAAAGGAGATTGACCCAGATGTCAGGGAGCAGTTCTACAATTAGCCTTGCATCGAATGCGGATCACAGCGGCACACCACTACTGAGTGCCCGCACACATATCAAGTCAGAATGGCAGAGACACATGAAGAGGCACCATTCTAAGGCCTTCCACAGCCCCATTATCACCCTCAAATCACCCCCAAAACGTCACCCCAAAGCAGCCCTTCCATCCCTCCCAAACAAGCCCCGTTTGGACTCGTCTCTGCACAAGCGACATCTCGGTAAAACGCGATTTCCCGCTTCGTATGAGATCCGATTGACAAGATCTGCCCTAATCCGCGACCGCGACTTCAAGATCTACAATATTAGTACTCGTACGTTTCCAGAAGCCTAGCCAATCGACGGGAAATCGGCATTCTTTGCCGACTGATCTGCTGCTCTAGAATTGCCAACAACTTCCCGACTTCTCGGAACTCTCGTCGCCGATCCTTTTGCTCGAGCCCTGGTCCAAGCACGTCACTTTCATCCTTTTTATACAACTGATTAATGGTTGTTTGAACCTTTCTATTAGACTTGCTAAAAATTTGATCAATCCTGCCCTTTCCCTTCCTATTTCTTTCCTGCTCAATCGATCTTTCTTCTTCTTTCTCATCAGTTTCACCAATATCAGCAAGCATCCTCTTCTTTTTTTTTTTTTTTTCAGATTCCTCATCATTGGCTATTAAAATTTCTCTAAAATAATCTCTAACATTCGGTGGAACCAATGCATAAGACTCAACATGGCGATGAGTACCAACTAGGTGATTTTTAAGCCTATGAATGCCACTAGAAAATAGCTTGTTGCAATGCTTGCATTTGACTTTCTTCTGCTTACTATCCACATCAATAGCATGCTCCCATCCCGGATCTAATCTAGCACCCTTCATCCTAGACCTCTTTGTTGGTTGTTTAGATGACCCACTACTCGACATTTTTATCAAATTTCTGCATTACGCAACCAAATTATAGGAGGCTTAAAATGATGAACATCCCAAAGCAACAAACATCAACAAAAACACACTTAAAATAGGACTACTCCTTAGATTGAGCACACCATTAACCACAAAACCAAACAAATAAAAATCACAATATCACATATTCACATAGCTAGATAAAAGCAACAATCATCTACAAAATTTGCTAGCAAAGCACTCGAAAAATATGAAATCAAAAAACGTAAACTTACCTCTTTGTTGCTACTGAACCGCTATTGAGAGGAGCTTCTTGCCGCTAGCCCACCGCCCTAAGTTGCTCGCCGGAGTCGGCCCTAGTCTGCCACCAAGACCGCTGCCCAAACGCCGCCCGAACGCCGCCCTAAGTCCCAACTGTGTGCTACACTTGCTTCTGCTCTAACGTCTTAGATTTTGTCGACGAAGAAGTCGCTTAGGGTTTCAGCCTAGCCAACAACGTCTTCTGCCTTCAATTTCCAACAAATGGGCTGGAAAATATAAAAATAAAAGGCCCATAAGCTATACAGTAGTCAGGAGGCCCAATTTACAAACAAAAATAACACACATTTGAATTTTGCTAGGATCCCACATAATAGTTAGGATCGACCGATCCCACCGATCCTATACCGATCCTACACGATTCTATGTCGATCCTAGCATAACCGAGTATATACGACCGAGCCGGATCAAAACCTTGCCTAGGATCCTAGGATCGTAGGATCGTAGGAGTCGGATCGGGATCCTAATAACCATGGCTATAACCATTGGATTTGGTCAATATAAATTTAATGTTGTATGTGATCTTGGAGCCAGTGTGAGTATAATGCCTCTATCAATATGGTCCAAGATTAAGATAGGTGCCCTAGAGCCTGTGGATGCGAAGCTTTATATGGCGAACAACACGGTGGTCATCCCAACAGGCATGGTGGACAATGTGCCAGTACAAGTAGGTAAGTTCTTTGTCCCTGCTGATTTCTTAGTTATTGATATGACGGAGGACCCTGCTTGTCCAATTATTCTAGGAATGCCCTTCTTGGCGACGGTGGATGCCAACATAAGCGTAAGGAAGGGAGTGCTCACTTTCAACATCAGCGATGAGGTAATTGAGTATTCCTTCAATAAAACTGAAAGGCATACAGGTCCCATGGAAGAGGTAAAGTCTATATCAGACGGATACATCACTTGCGGGGAGCCTAAGGTATGAAATATGACTCCTGAAGAGCTAGAAAATAGGGATATGGAAGCCCATGTGGGGGAGATCATGGCCATCCCGAACGAAGAAGCAGAGAATCCACTCGACATGGACCAAGGTACGTCGATTTGGACTAACTATTTTTCGGATGCTTTGCCAGGTCTTAAGTATGGGGTCAAAATCGACCAGAAGAAATCGACTGAGCCAGAAAATGACTCGATATCGACTACCACAGGTCGATATCGACCTTCCCATGTCGATACATCTCCACCAGAAATCGACCAAGGCAAAATCGAGCCAGACTACTCGATATCGACTTGCCCAGGTCGATATCGACCTACCTCCACCGAGCCGATTCCTCCTGTCGAGCAGAAACTAGCCATTATCGAGCCAAGTAACTCGATATCGACCAACAAAGGTCGATATCGACGAACTAAAATTGAGTCATCTTCTTTTGCATCGACTGACATTCCACCAGTGCAGTAGAACTCGATATCGAGTGACCCTACTCGATATCGACCAGACCCCGAGGTTCCGATATCCGATTCTGCAAAGGTAAGCCAAGGTATGGATCTTTCTTCTCCTATTTCCATTAATGATTTATCTATACATGGGAGAGGTTTGCCTTGGTATGTGCACTTATGTAGGATTTCTAATGATGAGCCTAAGAAGTATGAAGTTGGTGACAAAGTCTATGTTGCCAAATCAAATGATCATTGGTTTCCTAAAAAGTTCAAACAGAAGAAGATGGGCCCTTTCACTGTGAACAAGATCCATTCTGGAGGACTGCAGCTAATGGACAAGAATGGAGTCTTGTTTTAGGCCCAAGCTACATGGGCCCTGCAAATTTCACCTTGAGCTTAATGGAAAAGTCGGCCTAGCGACTATAAAATCTAGAGCTTGTAAATAGACATTTTACTTTTTGGAACTAATGGACAAGAATGGAGTCCTGTTGCTTTTGTTTTTGGTTTTGGACATTATTTTCTATTGTGGGTATATCTCTTCTAATTTTTTCAGGGACAAGGAAGAAAGAAGCAGTAGAAATTGACCAGGGCCTACAACAAAGCACTCGATTTCGGGCATCTTGCACATCTGTCTAGTGAGTTTCTTTCTTTACCCTTATTTTTTATACAGTGAGGACACTGTAAGGTTTAAGTATGGGGTGGGGGAATGGCTTACTTTGTGCATATTTGACATTTTGTGTGGATATTTAAAGTTTATTTATTGAATTGCTTATACATGGATATTTTGGAATTCATTATTGATTTATGTGCTTACATGCAGTTTTCCAAAAGTTTATAAAAATGACCCCCATTGAAATTTTTTGATTAATGTCATGGAAGCTTAAATTGAACTCAACGATGCAAAATTGGATTCATTAGAAATATAGCATGAAATTGCCTAGTAAAGGGAAGTCATAATGAAGTGCATAATTTTATGAAAACCATGAAAGGAGGTAAAATTTGAAGTTTCTTTTGACATGTTGCATGATAAGAGGATGGAGGACTTTATATTTCCATATAATGCTCATATTGTTATATCCTAGCCTTTATCTATGCTTATGCATCACAAAAGCCATATTGAGCCTTATTTCATATTATGCTCCACATGATCTAAATATTGCCCATTCTTTACCTTATTTCCTTTCCGGGGATTATGTTGAGAATGATGTCACATTATGGAGATTTTTATATGGTGTTTGTGTTGTTACATATCATTATTGGAGTTTGGCAGGAATGTTTGAAAATATATGGAAAATTTAATGAGTGAAAGAAAATCCGATCACCTCAGGAGATAAAGGTAGATCGACCCTGCCTGCGTTGAGATGTTAGTTCCGCAGGATGGGACACCAAGGTGAGGAGTCCGAAGCACTAAGTATCCGGGGCCATTCATGACACCAATGTTTGTGACTCGCGAGAAGGCAGTGCTGAGGTTAGAGAGGTAAAAGCATTATTATTGAAAAAAGCAATGAGCGAGAAGAGAAAGGTGATGATTCTTATGAAGAAGGAATGTGGTATGAAAGTTTGGAAAGTACTCCATCTCCCCGGATCATTAACACCATATTGCCAAAAATCTCCTAATGATTCTTAAGAGAAAGATGTTGCTTTTATTGCACATGCATGGATTTGTGACATTAGTACCTTTTCAATGATGGTAACTGATTATAGGGACATATGGCAATGAATCTAAGATGTTGAGAGTTTGAATTCTTCCCCTGAATGAAAATTAAAAGTATTGCTTGAGGACAAGCAAGCTTAAGTATGGGGTGTTTGTTGTGAGCCTAATTCACCATGTTTTATACTTACTTTTATATCGTTTTCTGCATGAATTTCATACATTCGGGCTAGAATAGTACATAATCTATGTAGTTTATGATTATTTTCCAATTATGGAGTCTACACCAGTTTCTGTTTAATTTCACAGAAAGCGAGGCATTTTGCAGCAGTTTAGAGAAAGGAGGAAAAGCTCGAAGTCAACTACAGAATGTCCGAGGTCAAGGAGTAGCGGAACCAGGACAAAGCGAGCTGAAAACAAGAAAATCGACTCGACACAATCTAGTCGATATCGAGTACCCTAAGTCGATATCGAGTTGCCCATTCGACATCTACCCAGAAAGCCAAGAATCGAGTGGAGAAGGAAGAGGTTGGTCGATATCGACTTAACCTAGTCGATATCGAGTTGGCCATATCGAGTCAGAATCCAGAAATCGATCCGAGAGGCTGGAGCAGGAAGATGAAGGTCAATATCGACCTTTCTTGGTCGATATCGAGTACTATCAAGTCAATATGTCTCTTGGAGGCCGAGATAGAGTCAAGAAGTGAAGACGGAAAAGTTGTAGGTCGATATCGAGTAACACTAGTCGATATCGAGTGGACCACAGTAGCCGATTTTGAGGGTATCCGAGTTCTAATTAAAGTTCTATCCAAAGTCCAATGGAGATATCCACAAGATCAAATTCTATCAAGATCTATCAAGTCAAGAAGGATTTATCCACAACTAATCCTGGTTCCTTTTGAGATTTATTTCTTTTATCATAATGTTTTATCTTATATTTTTAGATTGATTTAGATATAGTTGTTCCATCCTAGAATAGCTACATGGAACACTATAAATAAGGCCTTAGGGGCTGAGTTTTATTCATTCAATTTCAGAGATACAATTAGTTACATAGAGAGAGTAGAGAGAGAGAGCTTCTGGCGAATGAGGTTGGAGAAGGCGAGAGCGGGATTTGGCTTCGATTGGTTGTAAGCTTTTTTTAGTTTATTTAATGCAAAGTTATTTTCTTTTATTATTGATGTCTTTCTTTATGATGAAGAGCGAGTAGTCACCCAACTTCTAGGGTCGGGGTGAGCCCGACGGTAGCCATGTGAAGTGATGCGGTAAAGGTATAAGCTTTTGATGCAATTCGTCTTCTATCCCTACATGCATGATTCTTTTGAGAAAGTTGAAGGTGATCCTTGTTTGTGTTGTTGAAGCGAAAGTGATCTTAATACAACTTGGATTAATTATATGAAAAAGGGTTAGTAACAATTAGGGTTTATGCGAAAGCCTCTATCTTCCTATTTGTTAATAACGAAAGTTATTTGATGAAAAACATGATCTTTTATGTCTTTATGTGTTATTTTACATGGTTATCGTTGTGGTGTTGAACCCTGATCTTGGAAGTCTTTTATTTTATTGATTTATTTCACGAATTTTGAGTTTTAAGTTTCTCTCTTACTCGATATTGAGTTACTGTCAGTCGGTTTGTTTAGTCGATATCGAGTACTCCCAGTCGATATCGAACAAGTTTTTGCCTTTGTGTTCTGTTTCTATTTTGAGTCGAAATTGAGTTCTGTTGGTCGATTTTCGGAGTCGATATCGAGTAACAGCAAGTCGATATCGACCAAAGTTGCTGCTTTATGTTATTCTCTGCTTTTCTCTGTGTTTGCTATTTGTCTGGTTGAGTTTTTGTTGAGTTTCTGAACTGAAAAGGCGGGCGCTGACACGCTTCCTCGTGGATCGATCCTGACTGCCTTCTACTACAACGGGTGGAAGTCTTGTATTTATTTGTTGAGACAGGGAGTCAGTCTGATTTTATATTTATATTTATTTCATACTTGACCATCCTCCTGGAACAACAGTGACGATGTGAGGGGTAGGGTTTGAAGGGTTTGAAATCACGCACACATGTTAAGGGGTGATCGTGTGTTTTTCCATTTTAATTTACAATTAATCTAAATTGCTGAATAATCTCAACCATTCATTTGCACTAAATCAATTACCTATATTTGTTAACACAAAACACATTAAGAGTTGTTTACAGTAGACCTAATATATATATATATATATATATATATATATATATAGAAAATGATAAAAATTATGTAAAATGTTTATTTATTTTTATTTTCAAATTAAGTATAAAACTTTTTTTAAGAAAATAAAAAAGTTAATGTTTGGGGAATTTGCAAAACTAACCCAAAAATCCGATTGAGTTTGCACCCCTTATCCTCTATCCACATTAATTACAAAAAGTAACGCCTAACCCCTTAAAAAATTGCACCTCAACCGGTTACAATAGAGGGAGAGACTGGCTGCATTTATGGAGGAGAGAGTGTAAGACGTGTGGATGGAAGGGGAATTGACAGTTTTTGAAAAAACCTGTCATCTCAACTGCCTATGAGAGAGGGTTAATCAAAGGGAAGGGGGAGGCCAAAGAGTTGCTATTGCCCCCCCCCCCCCCCCCTCTCTCTCTCTTTCTCTTAAATTTGAAAACGGGAGGAAGAAGAGGAAGGAGTTCGAAGAAGAACAAGAGCAAGTCTACAGAGGAGAAGAAGAAGCGGACATCAAACAAGCCACTGACACCACATACAAGTGACGATATCAAGTAAGTAAACCCTAAACTTTAACGCCTCTGATTAGTTACCGATTGCACAAAATGATAGGGCGAGGAATCGAGTGGAAGACCCAAATGTGTTTGCCATTGTTTAAAATTTGATGAAGAACGAAATTTCTATTCCAGGTTCCCTCTATCATGTAAGTAGCAACAATTGGCATGTAAAAATCAAGGGATGGAAAGTTTCCAAATGGGGGTTTTGACAAGGGGGACAGAAGGGAAATTGGGGGGTAAAATTTGTAACGGCCCAGGATTATGATTCCCGAGTTCCATTTCGAGGGATGAAACCCCTCGTTGGGATCTTGCGCCCCGAGTACAGGTTGAAGGTTTGAAATCGAAGATGCGCAGTTTAAAGTGGGATTTCGCACCCAAACCCGGAAGGTCCGTTGGAGACCCCGGGGTAACCCCTGTACCTGTCCTAAGTCTACAACGCGCGAAAACCTTTATCATGCACAGGGCGGAAGTTCGGAAGACGATACAACCAGTGCCACGGCAGAGCCGGGTCAAAACGGAGTGTAATAGGAAGAAATCCAAAAAGCATGAGTTTGGTGAAGTCAGGGTTCATACACTCACTCTCCGCCATATGAATGGACCCCGTCATATCAGCACAAAATCAAGTAGTAGATCGGGTACCTGAAACTATACTACCAAGTCAGGCCAAGAGTCCGCCTGCGGGTCCTCTGACCGCGCTGAGGACATATAATACGCCTATACCTAGAATAAAGGATGCCTTCATGCAGTACTGAAATAAAACCACACTATCATGCTCCTAATTCATATGTGCAGAATATTGAGGAAGGCCTTAACAAAGAATACCAAGCGGTATATCCCTCTTTTACCACCACCCCTCTTCCAGACAAGGTGGAGACTGGCCAGTTCGATGCTATAATCATATCAAATCTCATGCCCATCTTGTATCTCGTGATATATATAAATGACTCGAGGAGGACAACACCCGATGAAGCTGGGCGGCCCTATGACCCTAGCAAGGACTCTAGGACTCACAGATAACGGCCGTTCTGTATTCAAACGCATACAGAATAAGGATGCTCATTTGTAAATGCAATTCCTAAGCATGATACTACATGATATGCTCTTATGCATATGCAGCACCTACATACTATATGACACATCAGGCAGGAGGTACTGGTTACTGAGTAAGCCCCGGAGGTACTTACCTTGCTAGAAGGTCAGCAAAAGAAGAACCCAGCACACAGTAGTCACGATCACAGAATATCACCTAATCACATAACGAGAATATACTAAGTATACTTCTATAGCTTTTCTGAACACATATATTACTCGCTCAAATTAGCAGATAGATAAGTAAGCTTGCATCAATCATACTTTCAATTTATCACGATCAACCATCTCTTATCTCATACCATTCATCATAACTTGTCAACTCATCAGTTTAAAAAAAATATACTCCCTATATATATCATACTTAGCCAAATTCGCATATTATTATTTCATACGTATACTTCCCATATATATATATATATATCATCATAAATATTGAACATTTAATCTCTTTTAAAAATCACCACAATATCATGCTATCAGTCACACATATCATACCTTTAATCAAACGATCATATTATCATGCTAGTTAGTAATCGTCTTATTCCCAAGTTAGCTTCAAAACCATTTCAAATCCGAGTTAAACAGTTAAGAGTTCCGACCCTTGAAAGTGTTAGCAAAATTCCCTTTTTCTATTATTTATTAAATCATTTTCCGACCTTGAAATTCTTTTCCAAATTCTCTAAAGTTCAAACCATTTTTATTTAATAAACCAACCTTATAATTCTCCCAAAATAATATTTTATTTTTTTAAAACCTCAAATAATATTGTATATATATAATACTTTTAATTCCGTTAATTAGTTAAATAAATAAACGGAATAACCCGAACCAAACCGAACCGGTTATAAAATCCCAACCCGGTTTAATAAATAACAAATATATATATATATGTTAGCAATTGGGGCCCACCAAAGGCCACGCTGTCCGTCTTCTTCGTTGATTCAAAATGGACTCCGCCCGCGGCCGCGCCATGGCTCAGCACCCGCCGGCTTCGTCTCTCGTGCTCGCGCTTGCCGCTGCTCGACTTCGTACCCGAACGCTCGATCACTCAGCCTCCCACGCTCAGCTACCCTCGCCTCGGCTCACCCGCGCTCGAACAGGGGAGGCGATGGTTCGATGGCTCGTCGGCGGCGTTGTCGGCTTCTGGGCGGCTCCTGGGTGCTCCTGGACATCGAAGGGGGTGGCTCGACCTGCTGCTCGTCGAGGAAATGTAGAGGTGGAGGCTGGAGGTACCGATTCTGGGCTCGGAAAACAGAGGCGCGGTGGAGGCAATGGCGTCGATGAGAGGGCTGATGGTGGTGACGGGAGCAGGTGGTGAGTGGCGTGAAGATGGGAGCAGAGATGGTGAATGACGGGGTAAGGGCTGATCTTTTAAGAGGTATGGTGAGGGAGTTGGTGAGGTTAGAGTGTGGAAATGGGTAAACATTTATCCGGAAGTAAATTCCAAATACGCGAATTTTGAATCCCGAAATTAGTTTCTGAATGTTAGTTTTTCTGACTCTCGCTTTCTCGATCAATTAGATTTTTAAAATAGACAAGGATATCGTCATCTGATAATTATTTTCAATTTTCGAGGTAAAAGGACGGAAATCGTTCGTCAAATTTCATATTACGGTCGAAATCCGCTAAACGAGCTTTTAATTCGATTTAAATTCATTTTTAATTGTCCTTTTCCGAAAAAATTAGGATTTGAAAGTCCGAGCCTTTACAAAATTGGGGATGGCTGGGGTGAAATGGAGGAAAATAGATATATTGGTTGTAGTTAGATGGGGAAATTGGGGGAATTGGAGACATTGGAGGAATTGGGGATTTAGGGGGAATCAGAGAAATTGGAGGAATCGGGGATTTTGGAGGAATTGTGGAAATTGGGGAATGGCTATGTGGATTACGAAATAACAAGAGTAGGGCGAGTTGTAAATGTTTAATGTTGAGATACCTTCGAACCTTTAACAGATTTGCCGACACTTTGATTTCTGTCATGTTCGTAGTAGTCAGATGTCATGTTTATAACTCTAATTGTCATGTGTGTGGAGGGTCCTAAGGTTTTGCTTCCCAATTGTGCAGGATATCAAGCACAGGAGAACATGTCGACTAGCCGCTCTTTAAAAAGGGTTCCCCATTCACAAACAACAGGCGAGATATGGTTTGCGTAGTGTTGATCAACGAAATTTAGTATTGTCGATGTACGACTGCGATTTTACCTTAATTGTGCAGGCCATTTATGTCGTCCTTGAGGACCGGCATTACAAGTGCCGTGTCAACCAGTACGGACGGTCCCAGTTACTTGCAAACCTGGACAATTACCCGAGCGAGGGGGACTGGAAGTGTTTGATGGTAAGCTCGTTGGCCACCATCGCGAGGCTTGGTTTGCGTGTCCAGTTCTCAACCCAACTGGTCCACTACGTCTTGCAGCGGCAGCTGCGGATGAGAAAGGAGGATGAGAGTTGGTACATGATCCACGACTGTTGTAGGAGGAAATCGAGATTGCAAATAAAATATAAATAAAGTAAAGCAAACCGATTTGGTTCCCAGCAAATAATGTTCAAGACTCCCTCTCGATGTAGCAGAAGGAAGTCAGGTTCGATCCTCGAGGAAGCTGGCCAGCGGATCTTAGGTAGCGGAGGAATCTCACTGGCAGAAATCGACTTCAGGGGTACTCGACCTCGACTAAGGGTAGTCGACAGGGGCCAGTACAGTCGAATTCGAGCAAGCAGAAGATACAGGTGTTGGTCGATCTCGAGGAAACTGCTCGACGTCGAGGAACTGGTCGTAGTCGAGTAAGCTTGTTGATGTCGAGTAATCTTCAGAGACAGAAACAACAACGATCTTTGCTTGGTCGAAAATCAGTAGGCGACGTCGACCAAGTTTTGGTCGAAATCGAGCAGTAACAGTAACTAAACAAATGCAAATTTCGAATCTAAACAATGTATTAAAGAGAACTTCCAAGATCGGGGTTTGCAACAACGATAACCAAACATGCATAAGGCAAGATAAATAACGATAATCATGCAAATCGCATCGAAGGAACAAGCTTTCGCCTTTTCCAACAATTAGACAACTTTTTCAAGAAACCCTAATTGTATTTACCGATTTTATGTTTATAATCCAATTTGTTAACATGGATCTCTATTAAATAGGTAATAAACACATAAAAGGTAGTAGATGCTCAAAACATAAGAAAGGTCGAATCTTTATCTCAAACACGCATGGCTATCGTCGGGCTCGCCCCAACCCTAGAAGTGGGTGGACTACTCGCTCTTCATCGCAAGGAAAGACATCTTTGATAAAAGAAAACTAAATTGCATTAATAATAAAATAAAGCTTACAACCGATCAAAGCCAACTTGTTATCGCTCCTTAACTCTTCTTGGCCTCCACTCTCCCTCTACTTACTACATCTTCTCCTTCTCTAGAATTTTATGAATAAAAACTAGCCCCATGGGCTTTATTTATAGGTCTTAATCCTTTCTAATCAAGGTATGGAATATCGATCTTCTATCTAAAGATATAAATCTTACTAGGAAATAAATAAATCTAAACTAGATAAAACAAGATAAATCCTATAGAGTAATTAAATGTTCAACCCTTAGGATAAATAAAAAGATAAAAAAGATAAAATCTCTCAATTCTTCATGTGCAAGGAATCTCTTCTCGAAAATATCTCAATTGGATTCGGGATAAAACTTTAAGTAAAGCTCGGAATCGACTTGGAAACGTTACTGGATATAGGTCGATATCGACCTCACCTGGTCGATATCGAGTCACTTCCTCGGATTCACTTCAACTCAGTCGATCTCGGCTTCTGGGGCAATATCGAGTGGTCATAGGTCGATATCGACCACTTTAGGTCGATATCGAGTGGCTTCTTCCGTCCTTGTGTCCACTAGTCGATTTGAGTCGATTCTGGAATTTCCGACCAAGATTTGGTCGATATCGAGTAGGCTTGGTCGATATCGACCAGTCTTCTCAGCATCCTGCTCTGTTCTTTAAACGCACTTTCCCGAGTCCTCGTTCGTCTGATTGATGCATATAAGAATGCGTTGGAAAGCTCTTTTCGAGGGCTACAACTCTCATGAAGACATCAGAACTTGACTCAGAACGATGAATGCCGAAAAATGGTCTTTTCTCCAGCTGCACCATCCTTAGCTTCTTCATGAGTTTCTTTTAAGCTCCAAAGTGTGCCGATTCCTGTGAAATTAAATAGAAACTAGTGTAGACTCCATAATTTGGAAAATAAGTGTAATCTACATAGATTCTGTATTATTCTAACCCAAATGCATGAAATATATATAGAAATGGATATAAAAGTTAAGGTAAAACATGGCACAAAACATGGACATCAACGACAAAATAGCTTGTTTCTCCATCCAAGAGTTCGCGCTGGTGACCGGACTGAAGTGCTCATTCGTGTTGCTGCCCGAGGAGAATGATGGGGACAAGTCGGCCGTCAAGGACTTCTTCGGGGTGGAGAAGCTCAGGATGGACCAGTTCGAGGTGGAGTTCCTAGTGGCGATGAAGGGCGGAGAGCGTTCCCTCGCCAAGAGATTTAATTATGCGTTGCTGATGTTGGTGGAGGGGGTGCTCTTTGGGAAGGATCCCCGCAACTACATTCAAGAGTGGGTTGCCAATATGGTGTCCGATGTCGACGCCTTCTTGAATTATCCTTGGGGTCGACATTTCTACGAGAGAACCCACGATTTCCTCAAAAAACGTTGTTGAACGCAAGCTCCAGCACGAGATAAAGGCCCATCAGTCGTCGTACTTGTTAGCCGGCTTCCTCCTCGCCTTCCAAGTATGTATTGTTATGGTACTAGACAATCTGAGTATGTAGCTGGACATCTACGCAATGTAAACTGGACACCCATAACATTAAAACATATGTTAACATCCATTCGTCCTGTTTTTTTTTTTTTTTTTTGTAGTTGTAGACGTACAAAGCTTTCTATCCAATCTTCCACCAATTTGATGTCATCATCGACCATGATGCCCACCCTCAGTGTCTGTGGTACGCATCCAGAGAGCACAACATCAGGTACGAAAGCGTCTTCCTCCGCCTGCATGAGGAGAGGGACGAACTGGGCAGCTTCGACGTAGCTGACGTTGTGCGCACCGTCCTTCTCCCCGATGTCGTCGAGGCAAAAACCAAGGTCAACCGGGGTGCTGCCTACCCTAGAGAGAAGACCAACATGTTCTTCAACAACGGTGGGTGATGTCGAGAAGCTTGCACACCAAAAGGCGACAAAGGAGAGTGGCACCTAGGCACCGACCTATGCAACCCCCTTAGCCACGCAGGAAGAGAGACGTCGGACATCGGTGGGTGATGTCTCAATGATTATGGCGAAGATAGATGACTTGGCAAGAGAATTACGGGCTAACTTTGTTGAGCGGATCAAACCTATTGAGGATACCATTCACCCGCTACAGAGGACGACGAGGGAGGTACTAGAAGAGTCTGACGACACAGTCTCGCTGGGAAGGGACGTACACTCGGCGACAAAGGAGGTAAGAGGTTCCTTCGCCTTGGCATGGCAAATTTTTTCTAAACCTCATGTCATTGGTTACTCATGTTTGTACTTGGATCGATGTTCTTAGGTTGATGAAGCTGCAAAGATAAAGGATCATGACAATGGCACAGGAATTGGGGTTAACGAGCACAAACAGGACCAAAGAGATGCGAAAAAGGACAAGACGGCTGACACAAGAGCTGGGACAGGGGGGGGAAGAAGGACAAGGGGGGAAGAAGGGCAAGGAGAGGAAGAAGGACAACAAGGGGACAAACGACGTTCGAGATTCACCCACCCTGAAAACCGCCGAGGTATGTCATCCCCCTTCTACTGTCATGTCATGGTTGGTACGTGACATGTTAAAATGTTTCACCTGTCATGTATTATAAAACTGTGAGCCTGTCAATGTGGGTGCAAGGTGATGTGGACACAGTCGCCAAGGTTGTGAAGAAGGGCAAGGAGGAGAAGAAGGACAACAAGAGGACAAACGATGTTGGAGATGTACCCACCCAGAAAACCGCTGAGGTATGTCATCTCCCTCTGACTGTCATGTATTCCCTTCTCGATGCTAATATGGCAGTCAGTTACCCATATCAGATCAGTCGTGTCTTCAACAACGCCCAACATCTGCCTAAAGAAGAACCCTCACGACCCATCATTCTCCCCGTCAACCATTGCGAATGCAATTGGGTATACAGAGTGGTCGGCATCCTATGCAGAAGCAAATAACAGGCACCCTCGGAACTTCCCCTTCAAGAACCCCCCATCCACAGAAATGACCTGGACATTCAACCAGCGCAATCGTTACCTATGTCATGTGTTATATCACTGTTGGCTTGTTATATGTAGTGTCTGTCATGTTTAAGACCTGAGGCCGTCAAGGAGAGTCATGTGTTGATGTAATGGTAGTATTGATGTGTTGTAAGAGCATTGACAATGAAGGACATATATGGTAGAGAGAGCGAGGGACTGACCTTTCGTAGTTGGGGAAAGGCCCTCCACCACACTCCAAGGCTCACAAACACATACTTGAATCTCCCCTCCTTGTCGCGTTCCATCCGGGTGTACGTGCCAGGGTTGGCCTGCTCCAGCATGTGCATGTACGAGTACATGCTGTGATAGCTTTCCTCGTCCGTCCCGTGGGTGGTGTCCCTTTCCCTCAACCGAGCTCGTTGCGCCTTCCAGTAGCTGCACATGACCCCCATCTGCGACTTTGTGAGAGCCTGCACTTGCTGCGACACAAGGGCCTTCTTTGACCTAATGAAACTGCACAGTTCCATTTAAAAACGAGATGGGTGAGTTATCTTTACCATATGTCTAGTTTGAAAGCAGTAGATGTCCAGTTCAATTGAACCCGTGTCCATTTTCAAACATGTTGGTGTCCACTTTAGTCGGTGAAGGTGAAGGACATACCTATCCACTATCTGCTACCCCAGCTGTGTGTATGTCGCACGACGCTTTTGTGTCATCATGTCATTTAGGTCGCACGTGTGCTCGTCCACAAGCTTCTGTATAATCCAAAACTGTGTTTTCTTGTATGTGGAAACCCGACATGCCCAACTGCAGCTGGGAGCACCCCAGCGCACAACATACAAGCTCTTCGTCGACTTCTTCACCTTGGTTGTGAAGCACATAGCTAAACCCGTCCACTTGATTGTCTGATGGACCTCCTCCTTCGACCGAAACACTTTTCCCTCACAGAGCTGAACGGTTTGTTGTCGGGGATCCAATGGGTTCACCGCCACCGATGGTTCACTTTACATAGGCTTCGCAGCCTGTCTCAACTTCCCTTTTCCGCGTTCGTAAGCTTCCTCTATTTCCCTCACAGCTTGCTCGGCTTCAAATCCCATGACCACGACTTCATCGGAACTGCGCACCCGAGCTCCAGTTTCACCGCATTTGGGAGTACTTCATCGTCGCCAGAGGAGCTGTCGATGTCAATGGGCACCCGTCCATCCCCACCAGTTGGGATAACTTCATCGTCGGGGTCACTGCTCACAGAAATGACCTGCTTCCCACGTCTAATTTCCTCGGCTTTCTTTGCCTTCTGCACCAACTCCAACTCCTCATTTATCCCTAACTTGTCACTACTTTGATCTAACTGGACGCATTGCTTATGTAACTGGACGCCGATTTGGTTTCCCTGGACACCTCCGGCTATCACGACTTCGTCTTCTTCACCACCAACCAATCGAGGGCCCGTATGTGCGTGATCGTCTTGGATCACCGGTTGCCCAGTTAATGGTACTATGAATTCCTCATCTTTCGACGCAGAGATACCCACCCCGATTGAGCCACTCGTTGTCGATCCTTATGCAGGTGTCACATCCCAAGCAAGCTTGCTTCGCAGGGAGACATGGAGGTCAATAGACCACGATCATTCTCCAGTTAGACCGTTTACAAACTTGAAGGCCTACAGGTCTTCGTCATCTCCTATTGCAAATGGCCTGCACCCCTCCTTGTTCGGCTTCACATATGTGAGCTCCACCATCCTCCTTCACAACTCTACCATCCTCCAAACACCACAGTCACACATACGATTGGATTGTCACCTGTTCATTTACATAGCGGGGGGGGGGGGGGGGGGGGGGGGGATACAATAAGTTTTACAGGAAGATGTACTCTTTTTTGTGGCACACTCTTCTCATAAAATTTAATGGAGGGACTGCTTACCCATTTTCTATCTACAGGCGGTGGCGAGTGTGTCCAGTCTATTCTAGTAGTTGTCACATTGTTCACTCTCGAGTGTCCAGTTAATATTAACTCGTAGCACGTCAACTTTAAGATAAACCCTGGCCCACTAGCTTCTTCTACGATGACTTCTCTCTGAATCTTCAGATTTATTTTCACCTGGTACCCATTAAATGCTACGCCCATCATTCCCTCCCATATCCTTATATAGATCCCCATATCATTGGCCACCAACCATCCTCCTTCAATCTCTGCCGGCGCTTCTCCTTCCTCCATTTAATGTTCCCCCTACAGTGCATTAATTTTGATTAAACATTGGACTAAGGTGGGGTTTCAATGCTTATATACCCTCCCCTCCTCCCTCCTCTTCCTCTTCAGGCCTTTTTGGCGCTATGGGTTTGCAGGAAATTGAAATCCCCTCATTGTTCACCTATTTTGTGTCAAACTCCAAGCACTCTCTCTCTTTGTCTGTTATATCCAAGTTGCCTTTTCTCTCCCTCTCCACCTCTCTCCTCTGAGGTAAGTCCGGCCTTCCCCCCCCCCCCCCCCCCACCCCCCCCTCTCCTTTTCTCTCCCTCTCTGCCTCTCTCCTCTGAGATATCACACATTGCAAGGTTGCACCCCCCCTCCCTTACCTGCTATCGGCTGCAAGGGTTCCCCAAATATTCGGTTTCACCCAATTCGGGTTAAGTTAACCTTGCAATAAATCCGGGTTTTTGGGTTACTTTGTGCATTTGTCTCTTAATATTTTACATAGTTTTTTCATCTTAAAAAACGAATATAAATAATAAACGACATATTTTACCAACAATTATTACATCATGGAAACTATGGCTTAGTTGTGGAATGAGTTTACAGTGTATAAAATGAAATTGGATTTGGATTGATCAAGTTTTACCATTTTAATTTGGCTTCACACTCCCCCACCTTCTTACATTTATTTCACAAACTAGTGTAGGTTCCGCCTATGTACGAAGAATAAATTATTATAATATTATAAATAATTTAGATAGATTCTGGTAAATAAAAAATAAGAATCTAAATATAAATCATTTGTTCTACAAAAAATAATATAGATATAAATAAAATTAGTTCAACGGATTAAATATAAACTAAATATCCTTTATTTAAATTCTTTCAAAATATAAATAAATTCACATTTATAAGGTAAAAAGTTTTTTTTTCCTATTATCGTTAATGAAATCTAATATTTTAATATTCTTTATTAAATATGCAGTATATATTTATTCCGTTAGTTTACTAAAATATATATGCATAGATAGATTGTGGATACATATTATGTCTACATAATATTATAATAATTTATTTTCCCCTAAAAATATATAGATATAAATAAAATAACAAAATAATTAATTTCGATATAAATAATTATTTCCCCCAAAAAATAATCTAGATATAAATAAAATAACACTTATATATCAAATATTACATATTTATCTATTAATATGTTTGGTAAGTATGACAATGATATATTTTTTATTTATCATTTTTTTCAATTAACGAAAAGTATATATTGAGAGATTGTGGCTTATAGAACTTTCTATAAACTATCGATCAATTGCAATAAATCTATCTATTATCTATTATTATTAATAAACCTACATAAGAGATTCATCTCTCCTAATTCTGACAAAAAAGTGAAATATGTTACTCCCTCCGATTGAAAATAAATGATATTTGACTTTTGTGAACTTACGTAGTTTTACGAGCTAAAACTATATTAAGTGTTATTTATTTTAATTATTTTTTTCATAATTTAATACTTATTACTAATATTACTAATAAATATTGAACTATGAAAAAAATTAATTAAAATAAATAAGATTTTATATTGTTTTTAGCTCCTAAAGCTATGCGCAGAAAAGTCAAATATCATTTATTTCCGATCGGAGAGAATAACTTCTAGTATAAACACATCCTCTATTTTTTTTTTTGCTAAGGTAAAGCGTCCTCTATGATAGATGTGGTAAATCTATCTCTCTCTCTCTCTCTCTCTCTCTCTCTCTCTCTTGATTCTTATGATACGGAGTAGATGCAAAATGTCCACTCTAGCAAGGCTGTTATTCGAGCCGAACGAGCCGAGTATTGCTTGTTCATATTCAGTTCATTTATGATATGAACAAGCTCGAGCCGAGCCTAAATTTTGACTCGAGCTTAAAAATATGCTCATACTCGGCTCGTTTAGGAAATGAACGAGCTCAAGCCGAGCTTTTTTCGAGCTTTAAACAACTTTACTTGCTCATTATACAGTAAGTACGTTAAAGGAAACTAGTACAATTCTCGTGCCATGCCGCGGTTTTTTAAAACTAAAATATTAATAATATATATAAATATATTATAAAATACTAATAAAAGTTAAGATAAAAAAAACTTTACCATAAATGTATCTTATAATTCTGAAATAATTTTTTTTATATCTCGTCTAAAGTATAATACATAAATGTGGATATTTTAAATCACCCAGTAATAATAATATCAATATCATTGTAAATTATTTAGAAATTTTGAAATCTGAATCATGCATTTAAATGTGATGTGTCACAACTAATAATTATATTCAATGTTTTGAATTAAACTCAATAGTTAGTACATAAATGTGAGTTAAGCCTAATGGTTATATTAGATTGAATTCAATGTTTTGAATTAAGCCCAATTGTTAGTAAATATGTTAAAAATAAAAGAGAATGGAGGATTAAAAAAATTAATGGAAAAAAAGAGAAAATGAGAAATAAAAAAATCAAGGAAAAAAACCTAATTGGTCAATATTCCTAAAACTCCTCTAAGATTGACACGTAAGCAAAGTCTTCTAAATTAAGGTTATATATAGATTGTTAGTAAATATGTTAAAAATAAAAGAGAAGGGAGGATTAGAAAAATTAATGGAAAAAAAGAGAAAAGGAGAAATAAAAAAATCAAGGAAAAAACATAATTGGTCAATATTCCTAAAACTCCTCTAAGATTGACACGTAAGCAAAGTCTTCTAAATTAAGGTTATATATAGATTTTAGAAATTCCATAAAATTCGAGCTATTCGAGTTTAATTCGAATGAGCCGAGCTTAGGACCGATCTTAAAAATGTGCCCATACTTGACTCGTTTAGAAAATGAACGAGCTCATTAGTCGAGTTTTTATCGAACGAGTACGAGTTGAATTTGAGCTACTCGTATTCACAACTTCATATAACACCCCTACACTCCAGATCCCAAGTGGAATAGTTACATACTTAAATTGCTATTTTTTCGGTTGGGCCCTTTAATTTAGACATTATTAATTTTGTCCCTAATGGGGTGACTCAATGATAAGGAGGTCCCGAGTTCAATATTTGGTTTTGCCATATCTCTTGGGTGAAATAATCAAGATTCACCTTACTTTTATGATTAGATCTAGTCGGTCGACACAGTGGCGGAACGGGGTGCAAAAAAAATTTCGTGAAGTATTTTTTTGGCATATACTTGATAAGAAGATTTTGTAAAAAAATATATTGAAAAAACACTAAAATTGAGATTTTTTTAATGATTTATTTGTATTTAAATAGTTGAGAGTAACCAAAAAAAAAAAAGAGAAACAAAAAATATAGAAAAAAATGACGAAGAAATATTTTTAAACCAACATTGAAAGAAAAGGTTTAATATATAATTTAAACATAAATATGACATTTTTTAATGAAATGGTTGATAGAAACAAAAAATATAAAGAGAAATTAAGAAAAATTAATGATAAAGTAAAACAAAAGAATTAATGATAAATTAAAACAAATAAAAAGTTAAAGAGGTGGGATTTGAACCCAATACCTTTTAATACTCCTTACTTTCCCATTCATCCCCTTACCACTTAAGCTAAATAACACTTTTGTTTCAAATACCATTTAAAGATATTATATTATCTTAAAAATACTAAATATATGCAATTTTTTTTTTGTATTTTTTTTCCGAGCCAGGGGGGTGCTCAAGCACTCCCTAGCTTCGCCACTGGGTCGGCACAAGTCCATTTACATAGTGCATGAATCTTGCCAGTTGGATTACGTGTCTGAATTTTACCACCAAAAGGTGAGTTAATTACCTCGTTATAAAAAAATATGATCAGCTTTTTCAATCTCCTTCAAGGTCTAGCTTATAATTTATTATTATTATTATTATTATTATTATTATTATTATTATTATTTATCTATATAGCCAATGTTTTTATACAAATTTTCTCAAATGTAACACTTCTATAAAATTAATATCATCTTCATTTGAAAATTTGGGAAGTCTCACAATATATGTTACTGTATTTGATTAAAATAATATAATGGAGTTAATACTAGACCGTTACTAATTAAATTTATTGTCAAATTTGGTTGCTCGGTACGTACATGTGCGTGCCTACCGTGGAACTTAGCAGTTAAAATGAACTACCCCGTAACATATTTTATAGAGTAGGTCTGATTGTTAATTTGTTATCTCACGCTATAAAAATAATAATAATAAAAAAAAACAAACAAGTTTTCTAATTTTGAACTAACCAGAATTGATCAACAAGAACAAAATCAAGCAACAATTGAGACAAATTTGGATTCTAAAATTGACATCGAAAGAGAGAGTTTTGAGCTTGCAAGAAAAGTTTCAAATCTGTAACAACCACAAAGCTGAAGTTCCCGCCTATTTTAGCTACTAGAAACAGGAGGAAATATTACTAAATTGCCCATCGCCGAATATGCATTTTACCCTAAACGATCAAGTGCACATATAGTCCTAAATACCCCCCTCAAACTTGACATGTGGTGGGAGACACAAGTCCAAGCTTGGAACAAAGAAATCTGTGTTGATGAGATCCTAAGGCCTTGGTAAGAGCATCTGCAATATGAAGTGCTGTAGAGACATGGCTAGTCTGAAGGAAGCCTTGTTGCACCATTTCGCGAATAAAATGTGAATCAATACGAACATGTTTGGTTTTCTCATGAAAGATGGGGTTCATAGCTAAGCATTGAGCAACACGGTTGTCACAATACAACTTGATAGGTAGCTGGGCATGTATATGCAAATCAGAAAGAATGACATGCAACCAAACTAATTCACTAGCAGCAGAGGACATGATCATGTATTCACTTTCAGTTGAAGATTTGGAAACCACTTTCTGTTTCTTAGTCTTCCAAGAGACTAAGGACGATCCAAGAAACACACAATACCCTGAAAGTGAGCAGCCAATATCCAAACAATTGCCTCAATCAGCATCACAATAGGCCGTAAGAGTGGTATCTGTCAATGCAGAATAGGATAGAGCCAGATCAAAACTACCCTTCAAATATCTAAGAAGGTACATAGCTGCATTTCAGTCAGGTCCGCACTTGAGTTTTTAATTGCCCGAGGCGAAATTTAAAATTGGGTCCCACTACTATATAGTACATAAATTATTGTAGAATTCTAACCAAAAAAAATTATGGTAAAATAAATGGTTATAGTTTTGTCATATAAAATACCATTTAAATGAAAGTAAATATTAAAAAATAAATCAGTTGGGCATAGCCTAACAACCAGGGAAATCAAATAAAAAATCAAATGCCCAAAAAATACGGGAATTTAAATTTTAAAAAAACAACAAAAGTTAAAATTAAAAAAAAAAAATCAACTAGGTGGTGGTGAGCATTGCCCAACTAACAGGGGAGTCAAATTGCCTAACTAAATGGGGGAGAGTCAAAGAAAAAAAAATCAAACAGGGATTGAAATGAAAAAAAACTAAACCAAGTTGCCATTGAGTTTCGATCCTGAGACCTCGTGACCGAAAACCAATGGTATCCACCTCCCTACCCATCTGAGTTGCGTTTCTTTTATGTGATTTTTAGGAATTGAATAATACTAATATAACCAAAACAAATTTAATGGGCCCTCTACTCGAATTGGGCCTGAGGCGACGGCCTGTTGGGCCTCGCCTCAGGTCCGACCCTGATTCCAGTGTGGTTGAAGAGGATTTTGAATGAATTGACTTAACTGCTGAACAGTGTAAGCAATGTCAGGTCGTGTGAGAGTGAGGTATAGTAACCCCCCTACCAGCCTTCTGTACACCTCAGGACGGGTAATAGGCTCACCAATGGATGTTGAGAGTTTGGTGCCATGTTGCATAAGAAAGTCAGTAACTTTACAGGCTTCCATTTGAGTATCCTTAAGGATGTCCAAAATATATTTTCTCTGATTAAGAAGGATCCCAGTTGATGATCTTGAAATTTCCATGCCAAGAAAATACCTAGCCACACCCAAATCTTTGATTTTGAATGCAGAATGCAAAGCAGACTTGGTGTGCCTGATCTCAGAACTAGAATTGCCCATTAATAGCATATCATCAACATAAACTAATGCAATAGTGATCTCAGTACCCACTGCTTTGACAAATAATGCTTAGACTGATTGTAACCCAACCTGATTAGAAATTTTGTTAATTAATGATTCCATTGCCTACTTGCTTGCTTATAAGCCCATACAAAAACCTGTTGAGTTTGCAAACAAGACCAGACTTAATAGCATCACCTACAGGAGCTTCCATATACACCTTCTCCTCAAGAAAACCATGCAAACAAGCATTGTTTACATCCAGCTGATGTAACACCCAACCCTTGACAACGACAAATATATAAGATGATTCTAACAGTTGCAAGTTTAGCCACTGGAGAAAAAGTTTGTTTATAATCTTTGTCTTTGATATGATTATAACATTTTGCCACCAATCTAACTTTGAATCTCTCAATGCTACCATCAGGTTATACTTGATTTTATAAACCCATTTAGATCCAATAGCTTTCTTACCAAAATGAAGTGGAGTAACAGACCATGTCTTATTTCTATCAAGAGCAGACAGTTCAGCTTGCATAGCCTCTTCCCAGTGAGGAATACCTTTTGCTTGACTGTAAGATCTAGGTTCAAATGTATCACACATATGAACAAGAGACTGTACATAATCTGCAGAAAGATGAGCTAGATGTTGAGTGGAGAAAACTGCAAAAGTTTGATTGCTAGAACCAAAAGAAGAAGAATCATGATGTCTAGAAGGAAACCTTGAACATATATAGTCATTCAACCTAGCAAGCATGTGGATCTCACGTTTACCATGCACTATACACTGACCAGTAAGCAGTGGAGACCTCACAACAGATGGAGAACTAACAACACTATCCTCAACAACCAAATCAGAAACATTCAAGTTTGTAGGATCCATTGAATCTGAATTCTCAACTGTGCAAATAACCTCAATGAGTTATCATTAGACGCCATAACTAGGAGTCTTAAATCATCCTCATCATCAATAATGTCATGAGACAAACATTTGTCAATCACCTTCCTATTACCATTCAAATATGCTAACTCATCAGATCTTTTAAAAGGAAAGACATTCTCAACAAACTTAACATGTATACTAACAATAATGACTTTCTTAGTGAGATCAAACAATTTGAAAGCCTTTTGACCAGGAGGATATCCAAGGAAAATGCATTTCCTGAAGACAGTCCCAAGTTTATTCATGTAGTTATTTGGTTGAATTGCATAACACAAGAAACCAACAGTTCTAAGATTATCAATTGAAGGACTCATATGGTACAATACCTCAAAAGGAGACTTCCAATAGAGCACAGAAGATGGCATCTTATTTATTAAATGAGTGGCACGCAATACATATTCTCCCCAAAACTGCACAAGTAAGCCAACATGATGCCTAAGAGCCCGAGTAGTCTCAATCAAATGCCTATGTTTGCGTTCAACCCTACCATTATGCTCGTGAACTCCTGGAGCTGACCTATGATGAATAATACCTTTTTCGAAGAACAAATCAGTACACCCTCTCTGTGTAAACTCATTCCCATTATCAATCCTAATCACCTTTACTTTCTTCTGAAACTGATTCTCAACCAGATTTAGAAATCCAGTAATGACCCTTAAGACTTTCATCTTATCTTGAAGAAGATAGACCCAGGTGGTCCTAGAAAGATCATCTAAAATGGTTAAGAAATACCTTGCACCACACAAGGATGGTGTCTTGTAGGGACCCCAAAGATCCATATGAATCAACTGAAAGCATCTATCAGCTAATGAATCACTTCTAGAGAAAGGCAATTTGTGAAATTTAGTAAGATCATATGTTTCACAAGAAAACACATTCAAACCATCTTGATTACAATCAACAATATGTCTAATTTTAGACATAGACAAATGCCCAAGTCTGGCATGCAAAGTGTGCAAACTAACAACTTTATTACATCCATGTTAAATATTTTTCAAATCAAAATGCTTAATGTCATCCAAACACTGTTGCTCATTTCCATATGATCTGATCAGATAAAGGCATCCCTCTTCAGTTCCTTGAGCATTCACCCTTTTACTTGTAAGGTCTTGTAACCAGCAGGAGACCCCATTAAAACTAAATTCCAACTGCTGTACTTGGGACACTAAAAACAGATTATGTCTAAACTGAAGAACATAAAGAACATTATGCAACTGCAAATTATTTCTCAACCACACTGTCCCAAACTGATTAACATCAATACTAGATCCACCAAGCAAACCAAGAGAAATGATATTTGACAAATTCTCCAAATGAGAAAACACAGATTTATCAAACACAATGTGATCAGTAGCTCTTGAATCAACAATCCAAGTGTGTTTATCAGCTTTATTAGCACCAATAAGAAAACATACACTTAATGTACCTGCAAAATGCACTGTGGGTTGACTGACAAAGCTATCATACTGCTCTATCTTGCCTTTACCCTTCATCATCTTCAAAACCTCATTGAAGATGGCATTCACCATAGCTGGATCAAGTCTAGGGTCATTTCTATGCCATCAATGTGATTATCAAATTCAGGAGCTTCAAGATGGGCAGCAAATTTCCCACTTTGCCTAGCCTTTCATCCTCTCTAGGCCCTCTATACCAATCTGGATACCCAACTAACTTGAAGCAATAATCTTTGGTATGTCCCTTTTCATTATAATGATCACATTTCCTATCATCCTTAGCTCTCTTGTAATCAGTTTTGCCTTGATCATTAGATCTATACTCATCTTTCCTTCCCTGGTTGAATCTATTCATAACATTAGCTTCACTCTTAACAACAGTTTAGTTGCTCACAACAAGCACACTACTCTCTCCAATAACAGTAGGGGTAACTCCCTTTGAACTCTCAATTTGAACTGCCATCTGAAAAGCTTTGTTCAGACCAGACATAGGATCTTTAGAGAGCACATTGCTCCTCAAAGGCTCATACACCTCATTCAAACCCATGAGGAACTGCATCACTTTAGCCTTTTCCTCTATTTCGACCACACGTTTCAACAGACCACAACCACAATGACTAATTCCTCCACAAGTACAATGAGGCACAAAATCAAGAAGAAGTAATTCATCCCAAACCTTCTTGAGTTTGCCAAAATAGACTCCAATAAACATGTTTTCTTGTTTCAAATTACACAGATCCCTTCTAAGTTGAAAAATCAGTGGATCATTAGATTCATAAAATCTTTCCTTGATTTCATTCCGTAACTCCCTAGGCGACTGCACATGCATGAAGGTTTCAGCTACCTCACTTGTCATTGAGTTGATCAACCAACATCTGACCATATAATCTACTATTAACCATTTTTCATAATCCTCACTATCCTCTGCAGGCTTAACACAACTACCAGTTCTGAAACCGAGTTTAGCCTTTGCTTCTAAGGCCATGTGAATTCCTCGGCTCCAACTGGTAAAATTCAAGCCATTGAACATCGTGGATACTAACTGCATCCCTGGATGATTAGAATTTGACAAAAAAAAAGAGGATTGTAGTGAACATTACCTAATCCGTGAGCAAGATCCCCAAACTGAAAGCCATGACCACCAAGATTCACTCCTCTGCGAGCTGCTGGTGGCGTCACTGTCACAAATGCACCAGATCCTCTTCCAATACCATGTATAGTCCCAGATCCTTGGCTCTGAGCATTGTTCGCTGGATTTCCACCCCCAGCCATCAGCGGATACAAAAGCAAAAAACTGCGATTTCAGGAAAAAAAAAACGAAAAACACAACAACAATGGCGATAACACAACAGAGACGAGGCCAAGCTTTCACCGTAGCTCTGATACCATTTGAACTAACCAGAATTGATCAACAAGAACAAAATCAAGCAACAATTGAGACAAATTTGGATTCTAAAATTGACATTGAAAGAGAGAGTTTTGAGCTTGCAAGAAAAGCCTCAAATCTGTAACAACGACAAAGCTGAAGTTCCCGCCTATTTTAGCTACTAGAAACAGAAGGAAAAAAAATACTAAATTGCCCCTCACCGATTGTGCATTTTACCCCAAACAATCAAGTGCACATATAGTCCCACACTAATGATCTGATAATGATCATAAGAATAAATGACAAATGGAAATTATCTTCGGTAAACTTAGAACACCAAAAAATATGGGGTAAACTTAGAAAACATTTTATGTTATATTGCTCACAATCACCCTTTAGTACAAAATTCCAATAAATTACCCCTTATAACCTACTCCATCCGTCCTAAAATACATGGTATTTTAGACCTTTGCACGTTAGTTAAGGAAACATATTTATACTTATATTTAATTATTTTTTCAGAGACGAGAACTCTTTAATTCTAATTACTATTGTACATTTTTAGGGGTAATAATTTTCCTATAACCCTAAGGACCCATATATTTTTGACAAAATTTCAAGGCCTAAAAGATCCTCTATTTTAGTAGAGAGGGAATGCAACCCTTCACCTATTATATCCCGTTAGACATCTGTCAAATAGCGGTAAACTACCATTAAATATTTGAGTATATCGTAATAATAAAGAATTAAAAATTAAAAACTACCCTTTATCTTCTTTTTTTTATCCACTCGACGGATTTTGGTGAAAGCACTGCTAAGTGGAATTCCATCACTAGAAATAAACTCCAAGAAAGTGGAAGAAGATGAAAGTTGAAGGCAATTTAGATCTGGGTGGTTACCAGATGCAATACAGTTCAAATTAGGGTTTATATATGTACTTTGTTGTTGAACATTGAACAACTCGAAATCGATAAAATTGACGGTTTTAATTTGTTGAAGAACAATGTTTTCGTGATCTTACTCCTACAATTGACAAGTCCCTTGCCTATTTTGGTTGTTTTGCATATGAATTTTGAGGGTTTGAGATTTGGGGATTTTCATTTCTGCACACGTTCATCTTCATGAACGGCAGATCTAGAAATGAAGATATCCCTCTAATATTTCAACAACTATTTGATTTTGTGGTTGATTGGTGCACTCTGGATTGGGTGGTGGTAACATTGAGGAGGTGCTTGTAGTAGTACTCCGTGGTGAGGGCATTGATCCCCTCCTCTTTTGTCTTTGTTGTTGTTCTAAGACAAAGGGATTCTTTGTTATTTCGTATTCTTGTCAGAGATAAATTAACAATGCTTTTCGCTGGAAAATATGGAAGTGAAGGGGAGCGTCGCCGCCGGGAAACCACCTACTTAGTGGAGGGCTATGCTGAGAAAATTTGATTTATTGGTGAGGATATTTAATTATGTCATTTATGTTTGTTTTAAACAGAAAATAGGATGGAAAAAGTTAAGGGTTGGTTTAATGGAATTATGTATTTAAGGGGTTGTTGTGAGCAATATATCATATTTTAGGGGTGGTTTACTAGAATTATGTATTTAAGGGGTGATTGTGAGAAATATATCATATTTTAGGGGTAGGTAGTTTAATGCAGTTTACCCATACTCCATCAAAAAATATAATATACGATTTTGCAATAGGCAGCCAAACGTTACACTGATGTTGTATTATGTGTGGACCGGGGGGCGGTTTTATACAGAATGAGTCAAGTCAGGGTGTGTTGGTATGTCACAATGTAATGGTGGGTGATATATTGGTTAATACTCGTATAATTCACAATATATTTAAACTAACATAAATTTAAAATAAAATAGTTGATAAATTATTTCAATTAATTAACTGTATTAAGTTTATAATATAACTAGTATAATCATCAATCCCGGACACGCCATGACGTGTGCGCGGGAAAAAAAAATATAAAATACCTATTATAAGGATGAAAAAATAGTGAATTATGTTAAAAAAATATATGAATGAATGTATGAATGAATGTATGAATGAATGAAATCGTTGCGTTAGACGTCGTTCATAGGATTCCTGGAAAAAAAGTAGTTTAGTTATATGAGTGTGGATTGATTAAGTTTTGACATCCGATTTAATTAGATTTTCGGTTGATTTTTTTTTGATTGGGTAAGAAATTCGTATGTATATAGCTATCCGATAGCATCCTTACGGATGAGGTCAGTCAGACCTGGATCGGTATATAGGGAAGGGTTACTGGTAACATGAGCAAGGTGTGCCACCTTATCTGCCATGCAGTTACCGGCCATCGCGAAGAATGTGTGCGAACGATACTTCGTTAAACCCTTTGAAAAGCGAACTAATATCCGACAAAATTAGTTCGATTTCCCATGGACAACTCGTCCCTTTTTTAAAATAGTCAATAATAATGAGAGAATCACCCTCGATAATACGTTTTTTAATTTTCAATTCAATTGCTTTTAAAACTCCAACTCGTAAAGCAAGTGCCTCCGCCATTACAGACGTTTGCATCCCAATAAGATCACATCCTATTGCTTCTGGCCCTCCTTGGTCATTGAGGTGAAACAGATCCATCAAAATTTAATTTCATTTTACCTGTCGGGGGTTTCTTCCATTTGCGTTCCTTCCTATGTCTATTCACCAAAAGTTTTTCCGTGTAGTTGGACTTGTAATATTTTTTTCCCATATGTATTTGGATTAGGGGAACACTTTTAATTTTTATATAATATATATGGCCCGTAAAGGGTATCCGCTATATATATATATATATATAGAGAGAGAGAGAGAGAGAGAGAGAGAGGGTGGGTCATGTGTTAACAACCCTTATTGTGTTTTGTGTTAACAAATACAAGCCATTGATTGATTAGAAATTGATGGATGAGATTATTCCCCAAAATTAATTAATTGTTATATTAAAAGAGAAAAAACCCTCTTTTCTCTCAATACGTGCGCGTGGGATCACAACCCAAATCCCTTTTTCCTCGTCTCCATTCGCCTCCCAGAAACCCTTTTTGTCGTTTGAAGAAGACGATCTGGCGGCCACCACTGCAACTTCCAGCGACGCACCCAGACGTACGCTTGAAGGGAGGCACGTCAGCGAAGAAGCAATCGACGACGACGAGTGGAGGATTGGGTGAAGCTGCGTCGAGTTGAATAGCAGAGGCAGTCAACAGTTGCGTTGTGTCTAAATAGCATTCCTCCATCGTCCCACAAATTAAATTGTGTTACTGTGATGAATATTTCTTTAATTTTGTCGAATATTGATGAATAACTGGGAAAATTGTGATGAATATTGCCAAGGTTGATGATAATGAATCATAAACTTTGATGAATCTTTGCAAAATATATACTCTTTGCAACTTTGGTGAATAATTGATTGAAAGTGATGGATATATGATCAATTTTGCCGAATATTGATGACAACTTGGAAAATGGTGAAGATCAAAAACTTTGATGAATCTTTGATGAATAATTGTGAGATTGTGATGAATATTCCTTGAATTTTGCCGAATACTGATGAATACTTTGAATTTTGCAATTACTCTGTGATGAATATTGCTAAGGTTGATGAATAATTATTCATGGTTTTGATGAATAACTGAGTGACCGTGGTGCATATTTCATAAATTTTGCCGATGATGAATAATTGTTGATGCCAATTAATCCAAAATTTCACAATTAATTGAGTGATTGTGGTGCATATTTTACAATTATTGATGAATAATTGAGTGATTATGATGCATATTTCACAATTATTGTTGATGCCAATTAATCCAAAAAATAGTTACGTCCATGTTTTTTTGCATCCGACAACCGCCCTCAGCAGCCAAAATTTCATAGTTACAACGAATACTTGCTTCCCAACATCGAATAGTTCAATTTCTAATTACGTTTTCTAACCCATTACCGGCATCCATCAATGAGTTTCCATCCGATTTTCTTCTTCCTCTTCTTCACTGTCCTCTAATGAAACGTCGATATGATTTTCAAATAGCAGATTAATTGATAATGATCTTGATTTGTACGACCAAAAATATTTTAAAAAAGGAAATTGGTGAAAATTGGAAAAAAAAAATCAACACTCTCCTTAATTTTCTCACACCCGGTTTTAAGTAGATAACTGTCTGCTTGCATCACACGCTCTACAATTGTGAGAGTGGAGCAGTTATATGGCTTGGTCCCACTTTTTTAATAAAAACAAAATATTAAAATCCTTGATTAATCACAGTCTTTCATCTTCATTCAATCAACGGTCATTATTTGTTAACACAAAACACATTAAGAGTTGTAAACATTTGATCCATCCTCTCTCTCTCTCTCTCTCTCTCTCTCTCTCTCTCTCTCTCTATATATATATATATATATATATATATATATATATATATATATATATATATATATAAAATATAAATTATTAATTATAAGAAAAAAAAACAAAAAAAAAAAAACAATTGTTTCATTACCTATATCTATACTGCTAGTTCGAAATTGCTTAGCAGTAGCACTTTAAGTTCGGACGAGCTCCCCATCCATTACCGTAGTTATACTGTTAGTTCAGTTGAAAATTGACCGCCTTGCAACAACTACCCAAGAGACAAGGGTGTAATTTTGTGGGTACCCATGGGTCATCCGTGCCTGCAATGGTGGACGAGCTCGGATAACATTTTCAACCGATTAAGCGGACTTCGTCCGACCCATGTCCCCAACACCGGGATAAAATTTGGACTAAAGTCCGGCACACGCCCGCGTTTACCAGGTCTATCAGTAGCCAACCGAGTTAATTGGGAGTTTAAATTTTTTATCAAGTGCAATACCCAATTATCTTTTATTTCAAAATGAATGGACAATGAGTAAACAATCCATCAGATTTATGCAATTCAAAATTAAGGATGTGTCTTTTCAAGTGTTGGTGGGTTACAACTTATATGTAAATCCGAGATATATATATGGAAATTTTGAGTCGTGTTTTACTTGCGCGACGATCTACTCATATTATTTACTAGAACTCATATCCTAAAATTTGAAGGCTGAGAATTTTTCAAGCTATACGTGGATTGGCGGGTCGACCTGTCAGGTTGACCCGGTGGGTCAGCGGGTTCAAAATCCCTTGACCCTAATCTGAATCCGTAACGGGTCAAGAGCCGTGACCTGTTTGACCCGGACTCGGCGGGTAGCCGACTCGTCAAATCCGTCGAGTCACGGGTTAACCCGTGGACAGGCCTAGGTACATAGACCAACTGGCCGGGGAATCATTTTGAATCTTCCTACGAATACACAAAGTTGTGTATCAATTATTGCGACCACGGTATATGTTGGATAACCAAGTGCGGACCGGATAATCTCATGAATTTTCAATTAATAATATAAACCTATATAGATTGTATGTAAATAAATTATCTATTTAACGAGAGGTTCATCGATGTACATAGATACGTACTGAACATCATCCATGAATTGTATATTTATTTACGTGTAAGTTTGAAGCCCAAATTGATAAATGTTGTGATAGCTAGCTAGGTACACTACTACAAAATAAGTCTATTGTAATAGTCGAAAAATGTCACATAAACCCCAAAAAATGATACAATAGGTCTAATGCATCATTTTTTAGATGCTACTTCCGCTCAGGTTGCATTAGATCAAATGTAACAGTTATTTCAAGCTAATGTGACAGCCAATCATACCAAGTATAACATGTTACATTAGACTTAAAAACATGTTGCAAAAGGTATGTAATGTAACATTCATGATAAAAGATAATGCATCAACAATTCACACCTATTGTAACATTTTCACACCTATTGTAACCGTTTTAACTCAAGCTATTGCAACAACCTTATAAAATTGTTGTAGCATTTCTCACATAAACTAATGTACATATTTACAAAATTTATCACATTAAAAATACATTAATATTATTACAAATTATGTCATGTATATTCACAGTACATAGATATTAGTCTCTCATCACGTCTCTAAAATAAATCTACATATACATAAGAAAAATACTATGGTTTACAAGCTACACATTCTAGTCTTTGTTTGCTAAGACTCAATATAATTGTGTATGACTTCCCTGCCTTCATGATCTTGCAAATATGCAACACACAAGACTTTAAGCTTACCAACAAACTGTCATATGTAGCCATATTATAATAACTTGAACCATCATATCGTAAACATAGAAGCAACTAAGCAAGGTTGCTGAATGCAATAATCATATCATAGGAAAGGAAAGGAAAGGAAATGAGAGTTTGCTTATAGGAAGTTCCACAAAGCAAGCCTTCTTTTGTTAGTAAAAGAGATTTTAACCAAAAAAAAAATGCTAAGAAGGATTAGAGTCATACAAACATCAATTCTTAAAAATGTCAACCTGCTCCTTATGAAAAGGCTAGATAATGCATAAAATAAATGTTACTTTCACAAAATAATGACAACTATTGACATTGATAATCCAAAACTATATATACCTTCTTGCTTTAATGAGGTGACATGATCGTCAACATCCACTTGCTCAATCAAAAGGAAAACGAAGCACGATTATATAAGTATATACACACGCACAATTAGTATCAACTAATAAAGAGTATATACTATACAGAAAAATAGGCTTTATTTGAGTGGATCAAACATAGATTATTCATTATTTGAAGCAGGTTATAAACAAAAGATCCAAAATCTTAATCTGAATAAATCATGTGTTATCCGGTAAATGATATTTTAATTTTTCAAGTTTCAGAAAATCCTTTTATAGATAGCTATGTTCGTCCAGGTGCATCTTTTAATTGCCTTTAGGAGTCAAGGGAGGAGCATAAACAAAAACAGGCTGTTTACCAGACTCCTCACACACAATTCACCTATTCTAGGAGAAGCCTAGTAGAGTTCTTCAATCCCACCATACGACTAACCTGTTTTCCCTTGTCTTACATCTCTTTTTACTCTATCTGTGTTGTTTCACCACACATCAACTACATCCATCCTCTTTTCATGCAAAATGGAGAACTAATAATTTCCAGTCACCGTTACTTTCTAATAGATGTTCCATATTCGAATAACTAATTAATCAAGAATATTCATGAGTCATACCCCTATTTGAGTAGGAATAAAAATCAATAACATACCATCAACAATATCATTTTTCAGTTTAAAATTACCTTCACAGTGGTGACAGAAGTCATGATACCCTGTGCATCAGGTCGATTTGGCATGCTTGAATCCTGATAAAATCTGTAAACCAGCTCTGGGGACTGGTGAAGAATCTGGTAATACTGCTCCACGAAGGCATTACCAACAACTTGTGCACTTGGGGCACCAGCAGGACTATCTGCCTGTGTTTCCATCTGAAATTCAATCTAAACACGAGTAAGAGAATAATCCACTAAATTATCAGGGTTATGTAATTGTGAAATATGTTGAGGGTAAAAAAAGGGCGTGTTATGTAGTCTTTCCTGTTTATTTGTTTCATTATCTTTTTGAAAAAATAATAAATAATGGATTTGCTTTTATTAACAAGCACTGGCAACAAATGATGCATAGTAAGCTTATAAAAAAAAACATTAATCTGAAAAATAGGAATCTGTAACATATCTCCAAAAAAATGGGTTGTGAAGTGTTCAGTTTCATAAGTAGAACATCTCCCTTGATTCCTTGAAGATTTAGTTCCAAACTTCCATGAGATTAGCTGTTAAGTTTGGGAGTTGGATGTACATAAAGTAGCCCATTCTACAAGCCACAAGGTAGCAGTTGGATATACAACAAAGAGCATCCAATACATTAAAGATGTAAACGAAACAAGTGAGTGAAAGAACACTCCGTATATAATATATTTGGCTAGGTTTTTGAAAGAAAATAGAGAAGTATCTAGAATAAATTCGGTTATGACCTAAACATCAACATATAACATTCATTCAAAGAAGTAAAAAGAAAAGGCAACACCAAAAGAATCTAACAATCATATTGATGCTGAAAAGGTTACACAGCAAACAAAAACAGGAATCTGATCCGAAAATGGATCTAAAATCGTCTTCCCTCAGCCTAAAAACACAAATTCATCGTAGATTGCACTATTGCAGGCAAGTAGGCGAAATAATACATCAGCCTTAGAACCTTGTGAAAGACCTTCAGTCGAAATTGACAATCAACAATCAATTGAATACAAAAATCAATAGGTAAATTAAACCCTAGATCTAAAAATTAAAGAATGAAATTAAACCAACAAAACCCTAAATTTGAATTTGAGAGGAGCATTCGAGGTCTCAAAACTCAATAGAAAGTCGAGGGAGACGGAGGATGTGAACGCTTACCAGAGAAGGGTTACACGCGGCGGAGGGAGCAAGAGGGCTAAGCGACGAGGGAGGCCGTCGTTGTCTTGGTTAGGCCATCGCTAGAAAGAGATCACAAATGAGAGCCATAGAGAGACAGAGGGAGAAATCTATAGAGGGTGAGAGAGGGCTTACCGGTTAGGGTTCCGGGAGAGAGGGCCGCCATCTTTGTAGTCACCGACCAGAGCGAGAGAGAGGGAGCAAGACAACGAAATGTAGGCAGACATCGTACATGGTTGTGACGAAGGTTGTGGTGGTGAGGTTCTCGCCGGAGTTACAGAGATGTACAGAGGCAAGGTGGATGAGTGTGAGGCGGAAGAGTTCTTGGCGAGAGATTGAGAAATTTGGGGGGGAAGGTTGAGCGGCGGTGAGTCCCAAAGATGACGAAAATGGGTTTAGATAGACTGGGGTTAACGCAGTTACACATATATGAAATTACAAAACTAGTCTGCTATTTTTAAATTGTACATATCCATCCAAATTAATTTACAAAATACAGCTAGACTATTTTATTAAAAATAAAAATCCGCTAAATTCTAAAAAAACACTCAATTTTAATAGGAAAAATGACTTAAAATTATTTTCTCAATTTCATTTGATTTGTCTTGCTGATTTTTTGGCCTCTTGATCGAGTTACCAAATAGTATATTGTCTGGTATCTCAAATTCTTTCTTGATTAAAAAAATGACTTAAAATTAATTTTAGCCAATTTTAAAGTTTGTATTTTTTTTAATTTATAGGTTAATAGTTTGTTTTATTTTGAGATTATTTTTTGTTCATATTATTTTTAGATTATTATATATGATAGTTGATATTATTTGAAGTCCTTTTTCCATTTTAATATGGGTGAGTTTATTTAGGAAATTGTGAAATTAGTCCACTATTCTTTAAATTATAAAATTTCAACTCAATTTAATTATTAAATGTAACCAAATAAAATTTATTCAATGTCATAAAAGCCCTTAAAATGATTCTAATATATATGTTAAAAATTACAAAAGCACTCAATTTAAGTAAATTAAAACTCCTTAAAATAATTAACCTATAAAATTTTAACTGAATTTTAAACTTGATAAAAATAAATAAATAGATTAATAAAAAGGTCATTTATGAAGACCCAAAAATTTAGACCATTATAGTAAAGGGGTTTGGCTAAAAAAAATGGATAATGTCACTCAATGAAAATTAGAAATTTATAAAATCTTGATATTTTTCTTTTATTTTTATATGTAGCTTGTGTAAAGTGCTACTATAGCTTAAAAATGTGTTGCATTCACATCAAATGTTACACTAAGTGCTACCTTAGAAAAAACTGTTGCAAACACCTGCTACAATAGATAAGCATGTTGCACATTTGTATAGATGTTACATTTAACTGTTGTAATAATTCAAATGCTACAATTAACTGTTGCCGGACTTTTGTAGTAGTGGTATAGGATTGGTTCAAGCTTGCACAACTTGAATATACACACAGAAGGGGGCATATATATGTCAATTTATAGTACGTAATAGCTAGTACAGTACAATACGGTTTACTTGTGCAAGTTTGTCAAAAATTGCTTATTTATTAATTAATTAAAATTAATTAATTAAAACCAATTAATTATGAAAGCGGCAGGTGAACTATCAATTGCATCTTTGCAAGCACAAATCAACATCCACAAGTAACATCGATCTCTATATAAACTCAACGGATGAGTACACAATCTCACAAATATACACACATTTCAGAGCAAACATATATATTAAGATCAGAATTAATGGCTCCTGCTGCTACCCAAAACCAGGAAGCGCCTCCTCCTTGTGTTCAACAAATCTTGTTGAACAAAGGCCATCAAATCCCTGAGAGGTACCTTAACAACCCGAAAAACGACGATGGGTCGTCGATGCCGGTCCCTTTGATGGATGCTCCCGCCGTTGACATGGGTCTCCTCGCCTCCAGATCAACCGATGAACTCGCCAAGCTTCGATCCATCCTCACCTCTTGGGGCTGCTTCCAGGTATACATATATATACATATTATTACTTATTGGAATTAAAGTCGGTGAGGTTCCATTTTAAAATTAATTAATTAATAGCAGTAAAATCGGACTACCAGCTTATATACTAGCTTGTGTTTTTACTACTTTCCGATGTCAAACACACCATTGTTGTTTCACATCTTATCATTATAAAACTCTTTAAAAAGTATTGTTTTCTTGATCTCTTTGGGCTACCGTTTCTTCGTACGTACTTAGCTTGTGAATCACGGGATGTCGACGGAATTGCTGGACCAAGTGCGGCGACTCTCCAAGGATTTCTTCAGGCTTCCGCTAGAGGAGAAGCACAAGTACGCGAGGACTGCTAGTGGGATTGAAGGCTACGGAACCGACCACGTTTACACCAAGCATACAATCAACTGGAACGATCGCCTTCACCTCATCGTTTATCCCGAGCATCAACGCTTGCTCCAGTTTTGGCCTAGTACTCCTATTAACTTCAGGTACATAGCACAAAAGTTTAAGCCAATGTGTAGAGTTGGGTTTCCTTTAACATATATCCGATGATAACAAATCGCAGGGAAGTCGTGGAAGAGTACACCCTCAAGTGTCAGGAAGTAGTGAAGACTCTCCTAACGGCCATGGCTGCTGCGGTGAACCTGGAAGAGAGGACCTTCTTGGAGCAGTACGGGGAGGAAGGGCTGACGTTCGGGAGGTTCAACTACTACCCGCCGTGTCCGCGCCCCGATGCAGTGCTCGGAATCAAGCCCCACACCGACGGAACAGCGGTCACGCTGCTCCTGCAGGATGCCGAGGTGGAAGCTCTTCAGGTTCAGAAGAATGATGAGTGGTTCAGAGTCCCTGTTCTTCCTCACGCCCTCTTCATCAACGCCGGTGATCAAATGGAGGTACATAAGATGAACGATGACATGAATCTTACATAATGGCCGCTTAAGCTTTTCCTGGCCTCATCGGACTTTGACGTATAGTATATATAATCTGCAGATAATGAGTAACGGGTTATTCAAGAGCGCGTTTCACAAGGTGACAACGAACGGGGAAAGGGACAGGATATCGTTGGCGATGCTGTGCTCTCCACATCCTGATAACGAGATCGGTCCGGCAAGTGGACTCGTTACCGAGGAAAAGCCACAGATGTTCAACAAGACGAAGCATTACGGCCAAATTTACTTCCAGATCGATCCAACCGATAACAGAAGGCCGATTGATATCCTCAGGATTCGAGATTGATCTTGCATCAGTGGTCTACTTCAATGGATAATTTCTATATAATATGTACGTTGATCGAGTGTTGTGTTATCGATGGATCTTCTTGGGTAATCGTGGCAGCAGATCAGTATATGCTGGTCTATCCTACGAATTATCGGATATGTTTACTAATAAACTTGTTATAGAAAGTGATAGGGAGAGTTTGTTTTCAATTTTAATGAAGTAATAATATAATATATATGGCTTATTTGTATCATGAGATTTGAAGACAGGAATTTGACATTGCCGTGTTTCAGTATCCTGCTAAGTTGAAGTGTACATGTCGTCGGTTCTTTGTAGGTCAAATCCGACTGTTTTGATCACCAGCATCCATCCAGAAACTATTTTCAATTTTTTTGGGTAGGAAACTATTTTCTACTTGTCATTTATAGGTACTTGTGTTTTGCATGGCCATCAATTTGCTTGGGGCCATATGTCATTTATAAATAAAATTAGATATACTAAATTATAGCAACAATTAAAATTCCTACTTATCTATTTATGAAATAGGTTTTTACACAGACGAAAAACGATTTTTTTATCTTTTTTTTTTATTAGGTAAAAATTCAGATGGGAAAACCCTATCCGAAAGCATCCTATCGGATGAGGCCAAGTAGGCCTAAGTCATGATATAAATCTGGCCCCCTGGTAGAGTAGCAAAGGTGTGCGACCTTATCCGCTATCCTGTTACCAATGCGGGAAATATGCGATATTTTAATCGTCTTGATTGTTCGGAGAGAGACCTGGATGTCGGAAATCATCATCTCTATTTCCCATGGGCAGGTGATATGTGAATTTAGTGAGTCCGTAACGATTTTCGAGTCTCCTTCTATTATTAGATCTGTTATTCCTAGTTCTCTGGCTTTTTCAATCCCATAGCGGAGAGCCAGAGCTTCCGTCATGAGCGGAGATTGTCCATTTATGACTCTACCTCCAATGCTAATCATTTCCCCATGCCAGTCCCTAATGATGAACCCAATTGAGGATTTTGTCGTTGATATAAAGGATCCATCGAAGTTTAGTTTGTATTTGCCTGTCGGGGGCTTCTTCCATCGACGGTTTGCTTTATTCCTTGTTTGGTTTTGTATTTTCTTTTCCTGAAGTGCTGCCCCTATCTTTTCTATGTCCTTCCATTCGCACGCTCTTCTCCAATTTTCAATGTTGTCCATGATCATTTTCCTGAAGCCCTCCTTGGATGGAATCTTCTTTCCCTTAAATATGGTTTGGTTTCTGATGAACCATATGGTCCACCATCTGATTGCTATGTATTGCCTTATATCACGTGGTAAGCTGGTCCCCACGAATTGTAGAATTTTATCCATGTTTCTATTATCTTGTATCAGTGTGTGGATCTTTAGGGATATTTCTCGAGTGAATTGATGTTGGAAGTTGGTTATTGGGCATTCAATGAATAAATGGATATCGTCTTCCTCACTCTGATTACAGAATATGCATGTTTGTGGTACCGACACCCCTTTTTGGGTTAATAGGGTAGCCGTGACTAGTCCTTTTTGTTTTATTTTCCATATAAAGTTTTTGACTTTCGGCGGGGCGTCTAATCCCCAAATCCACGAGTATTCCTCTGATGATTCATGGGGTATGCTTGATACAAGATTATACGCACTTGACGTCGTGAACCATCCCTTTTTGTCAAGCCACCAGTAGAGTCTATCCGTAAAGGGTGTAGCTGGCAGGGGGATTATGATGATTTCTTCTACTAAATGGTTAGGAAGCACTGATTCCAGTTTCTCCTTCCACCATTGCCCCCCTATTATGTAGTCACTAACAGTGTCTAGAAGGTTAAGATTCTGTTGTGATTCAATTTTGTCAATAAGGGGCAGCGTTGTTACCAAGTTATCTGTCCAAAACTTAATTGATTTCCCATCTCCCACCAACCAGATGAGACCTGATTTGAATTTGGGGATTAGCGAGCTCAGTTTTGACCATTTCCATGAGGCGTTACCTTTTTTGGAATAATTTAGAACATGTTTTTCCTTTAGGTATTTATGCTGAATGATTTTGACCCAGTGATTGTCAGGTTCCGACAGCATTTTCTATATCAATTTTAGTTGAAGAGCTTCATTCATATGTTTGGCTTTCCGTATTCCCAGTCTTCCCTTTGATTTAGGCTTACAAATTTTATCCCATACTATGAGTGGGCTATGCTGTGCGTCTTTGTTCCAGAAGAACGTTCTGTTGATTTGGTCTAGTTGCTTGTGGACTGTTAAGGGGAGCATGAAGCTTTGCATTGAATATAAGGGTTTTGAAGCTAGGTTTGGGGCAATTAAGGTCGCTCTTCCTTGCTATGAAAGAGCGTTAGGCCGCCATCTGCTTAGCTGGTCTTTTCATTTGCATATTATTTCGCCAAAGGTTTCCTTGGTAACCCTTCCATTTATAATTGGGCAGCCCAAATATTTGTCTAGATTTTGTTCTAGTGGAATGTTAAGAATACCTTCTAGATCGCGTGCTCTATTTCTGGGTATGCCTGGTGTGGTTTGAAAGGAAGACTTGTGATAATTAACTTTTTGTCCTGAGAATTTGTAGTAATCTTCAATTATTTCTTTGACTTTTGTACATGCAGAGTTGCTTCCTTTAGTAAATATAATAATGTCATCTTCAAAGGCTAAAAACGGTATACAAGGGCCCGAGTGACCGAATTTGAAGCCAATGCTTTTTTGGTTAGATTCGGCCTCTAGAGAGAGTTTTCGGACAAGCACTTCTGCTCCGAGAAGAAAGAGAAAAGCGGAGAGGGGGTCTCCTTGTCTTAATCTCCTCGAAGGTTTAAACACATCTGTGGGGCTTTTATTTACTAAAACAGAGAAGGAAAATGTGGTTATGCACTCCATAATGATATCCACAAATTTCTGATGGAATCCAAATTTCTGGAGAACTGATTTCGTGAATTGCCAATCTACTCTGTTGTAAGCTTTTTCTATATCAAGTTTTGTTGTTGTCCATCCCGCGGAACCCCTTCTAGAACGGAAGAAGTGAAAGATTTCGGGTGCTATTAGTATATTATCCTATATTGCTCTGTCAGAGACAATCGCCCCTTGAAGCGGGTGAATGATTTTACCTATTATCGACTTTAGCCGTTCTGTTAATATTTTGGAAATAATTTTGTATATGGTAGAGCACAGGCTAATCGTTCGATAATGCGTGGTCATCGTAGGATTATCATTTTTTGGGATTAACGATATAAAAGTGTGGTTAATTTATTTAAGAAGGTTGTCTGAGTGGAAGAAGGCTTTAACGACTTTGATAATGTCAGGTCCAACAATATCCCAATATTCTTTATAGAATTCTGCTGTCATACCGTCCGGTCCTGGAGATTTGTTATAGCCCATTGAGAAGACAGTTTTTTTTTTATTTCGCCGTTGGTTGGTTTTTGTATGAGAAACGTGTTTTCTTCTTCGGTGATTATTGGGTTTATAACTGACAGGTAGTTTTCCAGATGGGGCCTTGCATAATTTTGTCCCCGCCTGAATCTTTTTTCAAAATCTCTTTGGATTTCCCTTTTGACGTTTTCGTCTCCCATTATTTGTGTTCCTTCCATCAATGTGATTGATTTAATTATCTTTCAGTTTCTCTTGCCCGTGGCCACTCTGTGGAAATAGGCTGAGTTGGTATCTGCTAATTTTAGATGTTTTGCTTTAGCTCTTTGGCTCCAGTAAGTCTTGTGAAAGAGAAGTAGGTTTTCTCTTTTTGATAATAGATTTTTCTCTTTTGAGTAAAGACTTTGGTTATGAGAAGTTTGCTGATTTGATTGTAGTTCAATAAGCGCCTCATCCACCTCTTGAATTTGGCGAAAAATGTTTCCAAAAGTTTTCCTGTTCCATCATTTGGCTTTTTGTTTAAGAATTTTTGATTTATGGGTGATTTTGAACATGGTAGATCCCATACATGATGATCGCCAAGCTTGTTTGACAATTTTCCGGAAGTCTTTCCGTTGCAACCACATGTTCTCGAATTTAAAAGGAGGTGGTTTGAAGTTGGTAGTTTTGGATATGTCTATTGTTATGGGGCAATGATCCGAGTTTGAGAAGACTCCATTCTTTGTTGCTAGGTCCGGGAAGTGATCAATTATCTCCTGGTGGACTAGTAACCTATCTATTTTTTCTAGGATATTGCCAGGCCCGAAGTTTTTTCTTTCTCCATGTGAACGGGTTCCCAAACGATGGAATCTCCATAAGAGAGCACACATCTTTAAATTCTATTAGTCCTTGGAATCTTCCCGGTACGGTTTCTGCACCTCCCATTTTATCCGATGGCATCCCAATTTCATTCAGATCGCACATAACTAAGCATGGGAGGTTACTTTGGGCAATTATGTTATGCAGGGTTCTCCAAAATTCGTCTTTGTCCGAAGGATTGGGAGTAGGGGTGTGCATGATTCGATCCAAACCGAATTTTTGGGCCAAACCAACACAAACCGAACCGAACCGAAGTTTTTCGGTTCGAGAGTTTTCATTTTTCGGTTTCGGTTCGGTTTGTGTTAAACCGAATTTTTTTATACACTACATAAATATTATATATATATATATATATATATATATATATATATATATATATATATATATAGGTTTTTGAATATTTTATATACACACACATACTTACGGTATTTGCATAAAGTGGCTACATAATGTGTATACAAACATTATATTTAAATACACACATATACACTAGATTTGCATGTGTATGTATAATATATTGTATATGTATATATACTGTATTTGTTAAAATTTTAAATTTTGTATACTTTAAAGTATTTTGGAATATGTACACATATTTTGGAATATATACACATATTTTGGAATGTGTATATATACTATATTTTATATATATTTGTATACATAATTTTTTTTAATGAAAATTCGGTTTAATTATGTTAAAACCGAACCGAACACAAACCGAATCGGCAAATAACCGAACCGAACCTAATGCATTCGGTTTGAGAATTTGGGATTTTCGATTTCGGTTCGGTTTTAGACCGATGCATACCCCTGATTGGGAGGGGCATATACAAAAAACATCAGGCAAACAAAGTTTTCTCTTATGTTTTCATATTTAACCTCAATTATACGTGGGAGGTGGATGATAACTGCGATGGATTCATCTATGAATGATGTGTCATTCCAAAATAGGGCTATGCCACTAGCACCACCAGTAGCTGGAGACCAACACATATTTGTAAATCCAACGGTTTTCCATAGGGCCTCTTCCGGTTCCGTCTCAATCTTAGTTTCTGCTAGAATAAGCATTTGTATATGATCCAGTGTATGCCATCCATTGATATTAGTCCAAAAAGTTCTCTTTCCTATTCCCCTACAGTTCCAGTATCGTATAATCATGGATATATTTTTTTAACACGGTGAAGCGAAATGTACGCTCTCCCATGCCAATGTCTTGCCCCTTGTTTAGTACCACCTAGGATTTTCGGATTGTGAATCTTTTCAAGATATTTGTGGATTTCTTTTTTGGACTTCATTGTGATGATTAAGGTTTTTTTGCTAGATAACAGTGATTTACTACACTACGCCAGAAGGGCTTTCAGGCGACGGACCAATGTCGTCGCCTGAAATGTGATTTTCGTCACCTGATAACTCACCCGACGAACATCCGTCGCCTGAGTAGTGGTCCGGTGACTTTCATCCTTTCACTATTCAGGCGACGAACATCTGTATATTCGTCGCCTGAAATATTTTAGGCGACGAAAAAATTGTTCGTCGCCTGAATTCATTGTCAGACCTAAAAAGGCTTTCCGAGCCGAGCCGAGCCGACTTCACTTCAGGCGACGGATTTATCTCAAAGGTTCGTCGCCCTAATTTGGTTAGGGAATTCTATAAAATATAAAATGTAACTCAGGCGACCATTATTTTAGCTAAGTTCGTCGCCTAAAGAAGTTATGTCCGTCGCCTGAATATGAGGGTTTTTTAAAAAAAAAATAGGCAACCAAGTTTTGTCAATATTCGTCGCCTGAGTGTGATTTGTTTTTAAAAAAAATAAATGAAAAATGGCTGATGCCCCCTGTTTTCAATTGCTCCAAAATTGTGCACATTTATAGCACAAAAATGTGCACAAACCTGTTTCATCTTACACAACAAACACACAATAAACATGGCCAAGTTCACAACCCCATACAAATCCACTTACAAATCCGCATACAAATTCACAAATCCAATTTTGCAACTACATACAAATTCACAAATACAAACCTATTCACAAATCCATGTTCATTACTTAAAGAGGAAGTAGGAGAGGAGTGCAAGAGATACTTGTTACTGCTGCGCGAATGAGGGCTGAGAAGGCCGCGTATCCGAAGCCGGTTGTGGATCCGACAAGTGCTGAGAAGGCTGTTGCGTATTCAAAGTCGAAGGCGCCAATATTTACAAAGTCACTATCTAAAGCCATTGATGACCTAGAAGCTTCAATGTTGTGGAAAAAAAAAGATGAAATGCTGAATCATTTTCTGCAAACAAAGAAAAAGATGGTGTAAGTAAAACCAAACTACAACCATCATTTAAAAAAATAGAGTTTAGAATTTCAAAGCTCATGGGGACTAAGAAAACTTACCTTCCAATTGGAACTAACTAGTGTCTCAGTTAGATCCAATACAAGTGTAAATATTGGGTACTCCAGATGAGGGAGATCAAGGAGTAAGTTATCACTTGGAGAACTATCCCACTCCTACAACATAGGCGGTATATGCATTAGATAACAAATAGAAATCATACCTCAAATGTCACAAAAATCAAGAGCAAGGCTAATGCAAGTCACCTCTAAACTTTGTTCAATTATATACCTCCCCGCTAGGTAAAAATTAATAACATATGCCGCTCCTGCAATAATAATGGCAAAAATTAGTCATATAAGAATAAAAAAATGAAAAGTACCAAAAAAAAATATATGAAAATGAAAATTTCACGATTAACTACTCAAAGACAGACTTAAACTGCCATTGAACCGAAGATTAGAGATTCTCTTCCTTCCTGTACAATGAACCAAAGCCAGATTCAGGCAGAAGTAAGAATAGATTGATTAAAAACAAACAAAAAAGACCCAAAAACGAACTCTATGTTGATAGGCAAATATCCTGAATTCTCTAGTCCTGTCGTCCAAATCATACCTCAAATGTCACAAAAATAGAGTTTAGAATTGCAAAGCAACATGATATATCATAAAAGCCTCCATCTTTCTTCCCTTTCCACAGTATACAAGTACTTGTGAGTCGTTATAATCAACATATTCCTCATTACAACATATGGAATAAAATATACACATGGAAACTAGGTCAAGGATGACAAACAGGAACTTCCAAGAATGACAATAAAAAAACAAAGACAATAAAAAGAGCTCGTGGATACCCCTGCACAATGATCAATTTTTTTCTTTTTTTCTCCATTTTTTCTTTTACTTTAAATTTTTTGGGGGAGTGTATTAATGACTAAGAGGCTGTTTCTAAAGAAACTACAAAGGGAAGTTAAGGTCATAAATAAGTAATCAAGCATTAAAAGAAAAATAAATTAGTGCAGCAATAAGCACAACCAAATATCCCTATATGTGTATAAGATCCATGACAAAAACACAAGATTAAAAGATTGGATGCTGAGAACAAACCCTTTCCGTAGGAATGCTTTGGCCACTGAAGAGTCTAGCTCAATTGCTCTGTTTGCATCAACAACTGCCTCTACAATGCAGTATAATTGAATGTCAAGATCAAAAATACAGATATTGCATAATGTACACATTATTCACAAAACATACACGTTTTCAAAGAAAGGCAAACTGCAGAGGAAAACTTTGAAAATGAAAAAAAAAAGCATTAAAATTCAGTTCAGAAAGGGTGGAGAAATAATGAGGCAAAACAATTCAACAATCAAGACCAACAAAACAATTCAAGTACATTAAAGTTCGGTTCAGGAATTGGAGATATTTATGTTTAGAGCAATTTACAGTAAACCAATATGATGCATATAGTCTACAAGGAGAAAAGGATAAACACAACCAAAAACAGGAATTACAGATGCTACCCTAAAATAGCAAACGGATAGCGTATAACCTACAAGCATACAACCTACAAGCATATAAAAGCAAGAACAGATTTTTTTTATGTTTTGCTAAAAGCATATAATCTTAGCACAATGCAGAATCAAGAACACAAAAGCATACAACCTAAAATCATGTAGAATTCATGCCTAAAATCTAAGTAATAAATTTGTCCTTGATAACCTAAAATCTCATTCAACTCGTTCAGAAGTCTTGCCTAAAATATGATAATCTAATCTAACGTCTTAACACTAATAACCTAAAATCTGATTTCCTATTGACAAATCTAAGTACTAATACATCTAAGTGATAAAACCAATATCAGAATCCCGAAAATAATCAGTAATAAAACAAATAACAGAAATTAGAGTATAGAAATTGAATTTAGGGTTTGGGATTCGATTCGAAAATGAGAGGATGTGGGAGGACGATGGAGGCGGGACTTGGGACAGCCTTTCGGGTGCTCACCTCGCGGCTGCAAAGGCTCGGACTCGGGACAGAGAACTGGCTGAAACATTCAGCCCCGTATTCAGATTGTGGCTTCGGTGAGGGAGAGGAGTCCAATCTCCGTTGGGCTCGCGACTCATGGAATAAGGAGGGAGGAAATATCAGATCTGGCGCCACCAGATGCCGGAGGTCGGGGACCTAAGGCTCGGCCCTGGATCCTCAACGGCGATGTGGAGGAGGCATCCATGGAAGAGGAGTCCGGGAGATCGAAGCAGCACGGGCGTCGGCTCCTGGCTTGGCGTCGGTTCGTCGTTGGTAGCACCGCAGCAGCACGGGAGGTTCGACGAGGCAAGAAGGGGCTAACGGCCATAGAAGGCATTGAAGGAGGCTTTGGCTCCTGTGGATTTGGCTTGAGGGAGGAGGAAGGGCGAGGCAGATCGAGAACGGCAGAGGCTTTGGCTCCTGTGGATTTGGCGGCCAAGCAATTGAGGCTGAGGGTTTAGGGTTGGATTTGGGGATTTCACGTTCCGCTTTTATACCTAATTTTTTTAGGCGACGGACATGGTTAAAAATTGTCCCTCCCTTGAACAAATTTTGAAATTTCACAAAAATTTAGGCGGAAAAATTAGGCGCCATAAACTCAAACGACCGACCTAAATATTTTTTTCGTCCCCGGAATAATTTATATCCAATTTTTTGCGATTAATATTATTCTAATTTCTATCCAACTTAAATCCAAAATTGCATCATTATCTAAAAAAAATATTATTCTAATTTCTATCCAACTTATATGAATTTTCCTCAAAACATAACTTTTTAGCATTATAATAAGAATTTATTACTTAGTATAAGGTTTTATTACTTACTTATATGAGTTTTCCTCAAAACATAACCTTATAGTATTATAATGAGAATTTATTACTTAATATAAGGTTTTATTAGTTACATATATGAGTTTTCCTCAAAACATAACCTTTTAGTATTATAATAAGAATTTATTACTTAGTATAAGGTTTTATTAGTTACTTATATGAGTTTTCCTCAAAACATAACCTTATAGTATTATAATAACAATTTATTACTTAGTATAAGGTTTTATTAGTTACTTATGTAAGTTTTCCCCAAAAAATAACCTTATAGTATTATAATAAGAATTTATTACGTAGTATAAGGTTTTATTAGTTACTTATATGAGTTTTCCCCAAAAAATAACCTTATAGTATTATAATAAGAATTTATTACGTAGTATAAGGTTTTATTAGTTACTTATATGAGGTTTCCCCAAAAAATAACCTTATAATATTATAATAAGAATTTATTACTTAGTATAAGGTTTTATTAGTTACTTACATGAGTTTTCCTCAAAACATAACCTTATAGTATTATAATAAGAATTTATTACTTAGTATAAGGTTTTATTAGCAACTTATATGAGTTTTCCTAAAAACATAACCTTATAGTATTATAATAAGAATTTATTACTTAGTATAAGGTTTTATTAGTTACTTATATGAGTTTTCCTCAAAACATAACCTTATAGTATTATAATAAGAATTTATTACTTAGTATAAGGTTTTATTAGTCACTTACATGAGTTTTCCTCAAAACATAACCTTATAGTATTATAATAAGAATTTAATACTTAGTATAAGGTTTTATTAGAAACTTATATGAGTTTTCCTCAAAACATAACCTTATAGTATTATAATAAGAATTTATTACTTAGTATAAGGTTTTATTAGTTACTTATATGAGTTTTCCTCAAAACATAACCTTTTAGCATTATAATAATAATGTATTACTTAGTATAAGGTTTTATTAGTTACTTATATGAGTTTTGTTCAAAACATAACCTTATAGTATTATAATGAGAAGTTATTACTTAGTATAAGGTTTTATTAGTTACTTATATGAGTTTTCCTCAAAACATAACCTTTTAGTATTATAATCAGAATTTATTACTTAGTATAAGGTTTTATTAGTTACTTATATGAGTTTCCCTCAAAACATAACCTTATAGTATTATAATAAGAATTTATTACTTAGTATAAGGTTTTATTAGTTACTTATATTAGTTTTCCCTAAAAAATAACCTTATAGTATTATAATCATTATTTATTACGTAGTATATGGTTTTATTAGTTACTTATATGAATTTCCCTCAAAACATAACCTTATAGTATTACAATAAGAATTTATTACTTAGTATAAGGTTTTATTAGTTACTTATATGAGTTTTCTTTAAAAAATAACCTTATAGTATTATAATCAGAATTTATTACGTAGTATAAGGTTTTATTAGTTACTTATATGAGTTTTCCTCAAAACATAACCTTATAGTATTATAATAAGAATTTATTACTTAGTATAAGGTTTTATTAGTTACTTATATGAGTTTTCCTCAAAACATAACCTTATAGTATTATAATAAGAATTTATTACTTAGTATAAGGTTTTATTAGTTAATTATATGAGTTTTCCTCAAAACATAACCTTATAGTATTATAATAAGAATTTATTAATTAGTATAAGGTTTTATTACTTACTTATATGAGTTTTCCTCAAAACATAACCTTTTAGAATTATAATAAGAATTTATTACTTAGTATAAGGTTTTATTAGTTACTTATATGAGTTTTCTTCAAAACATAACCTTATAATATTATAATAAGAATTTATTACTTAGTATAAGGTTTTATTAGTTACTTATGTGAGTTTTCCCTAAAAAATAACCTTATAGTATTATAATAAGAATTTATTACGTAGTATAAGGTTTTATTAGTTACTTATATGAGCTTTCCCCAAAAAATAACCTTATAGTATTATAATAAGAATTTATTACTTAGTATAAGGTTTTATTAGTTACTTACATGAGTTTTCCTCAAAACATAACCTTATAGTATTATAATAAGAATTTATTACTTAGTATAAGGTTTTATTACTTACTTATATGAGTTTTCCTCAAAACATAACCTTATAGTATTATAATAAGAATTTATTACTTAGTATAAGGTTTTATTACTTACTTATATGAGTTTTCCTCAAAACATAACCTTTTAGAATTATAATAAGAATTTATTACTTAGTATAAGGTTTTATTAGTTACTTATATGAGTTTTCTTCAAAACATAACCTTATAATATTATAATAAGAATTTATTACTTAGTATAAGGTTTTATTAGTTACTTATGTGAGTTTTCCCCAAAAAATAACCTTATAGTATTATAATAAGAATTTATTACGTAGTATAAGGTTTTATTAGTTACTTATATGAGCTTTCCCCAAAAAATAACCTTATAGTATTATAATAAGAATTTATTACTTAGTATAAGGTTTTATTAGTTACTTACATGAGTTTTCCTCAAAACATAACCTTATAGTATTATAATAAGAATTTATTACTTAGTATAAGGTTTTATTACTTACTTATATGAGTTTTCCTCAAAACATAACCTTATAGTATTATAATCAGAATTTATTACTTAATATAAGGTTTTATTAGTTACATATATGAGTTTTCCTCAAAACATAACCTTTTAGTATTATAATAAGAATTTATTACTTAGTATAAGGTTTTATTAGTTACTTATATGAGTTTTCCTCAAAACATAACCTTATAGTATTATAATAACAATTTATTACTTAGTATAAGGTTTTATTAGTTACTTATGCAAGTTTTCCCCAAAAAATAACCTTATAGTATTATAATAAGAATTTATTACGTAGTATAAGGTTTTATTAGTTACTTATATGAGTTTTCCCCAAAAAATAACCTTATAGTATTATAATAAGAATTTATTACGTAGTATAAGGTTTTATTAGTTACTTATATGAGGTTTCCCCAAAAAATAACCTTATAATATTATAATAAGAATTTATTACTTAGTATAAGGTTTTATTAGTTACTTACATGAGTTTTCCTCAAAACATAACCTTATAGTATTATAATAAGAATTCATTACTTAGTATAAGGTTTTATTAGCAACTTATATGAGTTTTCCTACAAACATAACCTTATAGTATTATAATAAGAATTTATTACTTAGTATAAGGTTTTATTAGTTACTTATATGAGTTTTCCTCAAAACATAACCTTATAGTATTATAATAAGAATTTATTACTTAGTATAAGGTTTTATTAGTCACTTACATGAGTTTTCCTCAAAACATAACCTTATAGTATTATAATAAGAATTTAATACTTAGTATAAGGTTTTATTAGAAACTTATATGAGTTTTCCTCAAAACATAACCTTATAGTATTATAATAAGAATTTATTACTTAGTATAAGGTTTTATTAGTTACTTATATGAGTTTTCCTCAAAACATAACCTTTTAGCATTATAATAATAATGTATTACTTAGTATAAGGTTTTATTAGTTACTTATATGAGTTTTGTTCAAAACATAACCTTATAGTATTATAATGAGAAGTTATTACTTAGTATAAGGTTTTATTAGTTACTTATATGAGTTTTCCTCAAAACATAACCTTTTAGTATTATAATCAGAATTTATTACTTAGTATAAGGTTTTATTAGTTACTTATATGAGTTTCCCTCAAAACATAACCTTATAGTATTATAATAAGAATTTATTACTTAGTATAAGGTTTTATTAGTTACTTATATTAGTTTTCCCTAAAAAATAACCTTATAGTATTATAATCATTATTTATTACGTAGTATATGGTTTTATTAGTTACTTATATGAATTTCCCTCAAAACATAACCTTATAGTATTACAATAAGAATTTATTACTTAGTATAAGGTTTTATTAGTTACTTATATGAGTTTTCTTTAAAAAATAACCTTATAGTATTATAATCAGAATTTATTACGTAGTATAAGGTTTTATTAGTTACTTATATGAGTTTTCCTCAAAACATAACCTTATAGTATTATAATAAGAATTTATTACTTAGTATAAGGTTTTATTAGTTACTTATATGAGTTTTCCTCAAAACATAACCTTATAGTATTATAATAAGAATTTATTACTTAGTATAAGGTTATATTAGTTAATTATATGAGTTTTCCTCAAAACATAACCTTATAGTATTATAATAAGAATTTATTAATTAGTATAAGGTTTTATTACTTACTTATATGAGTTTTCCTCAAAACATAACCTTTTAGAATTATAATAAGAATTTATTACTTAGTATAAGGTTTTATTAGTTACTTATATGAGTTTTCTTCAAAACATAACCTTATAATATTATAATAAGAATTTATTACTTAGTATAAGGTTTTATTAGTTACTTATGTGAGTTTTCCCTAAAAAATAACCTTATAGTATTATAATAAGAATTTATTACGTAGTATAAGGTTTTATTAGTTACTTATATGAGCTTTCCCCAAAAAATAACCTTATAGTATTATAATAAGAATTTATTACTTAGTATAAGGTTTTATTAGTTACTTACATGAGTTTTCCTCAAAACATAACCTTATAGTATTATAATAAGAATTTATTACTTAGTATAAGGTTTTATTACTTACTTATATGAGTTTTCCTCAAAACATAACCTTATAGTATTATAATAAGAATTTATTACTTAGTATAAGGTTTTATTACTTACTTATATGAGTTTTCCTCAAAACATAACCTTTTAGAATTATAATAAGAATTTATTACTTAGTATAAGGTTTTATTAGTTACTTATATGAGTTTTCTTCAAAACATAACCTTATAATATTATAATAAGAATTTATTACTTAGTATAAGGTTTTATTAGTTACTTATGTGAGTTTTCCCCAAAAAATAACCTTATAGTATTATAATAAGAATTTATTACGTAGTATAAGGTTTTATTAGTTACTTATATGAGCTTTCCCCAAAAAATAACCTTATAGTATTATAATAAGAATTTCTTACTTAGTATAAGGTTTTATTAGTTACTTACATGAGTTTTCCTCAAAACATAACCTTATAGTATTATAATAAGAATTTATTACTTAGTATAAGGTTTTATTACTTACTTATATGAGTTTTCCTCAAAACATAACCTTATAGTATTATAATCAGAATTTATTACGTAGTATAAGGTTTTATTAGTTACTTATATGAGTTTTCCTCAAAACATAACCTTATAGTATTATAATAAGAATTTATTACTTAGTATAAGGTTTTATTAGTTACTTATATGAGTTTTCTTCAAAACAAAACCTTATAGTATTATAATGAGAAGTTATTACTTATTATAAGGTTTTATTAGTTACTTATATGAGTTTTCCTCAAAACATAACCTTTTAGTATTATAATAAGAGTTTATTACTTAGTATAAGGTTTTATTAGTTACTTATATGAGTTTCCCTCAAAACATAACCTTATAGTATTATAATAAGAATTTATTACTTAGTATAAGGTTTTATTAGTTACTTATATGAGTTTTCTTTAAAAAATAACCTTATAGTATTATAATCAGAATTTATTACGTAGTATAAGGTTTTATTAGTTACTTATATGAGTTTTCCTCAAAACATAACCTTATAGTATTATAATAACAATTTATTACTTAGTATAAGGTTTTATTAGTTACTTATGTAAGTTTTCCCCAAAAAATAACCTTATAGTATTATAATAAGAATTTATTACGTAGTATAAGGTTTTATTAGTTACTTATATGAGTTTTCCCCAAAAAATAACCTTATAGTATTATAATAAGAATTTATTACGTAGTATAAGGTTTTATTAGTTACTTATATGAGTTTTCCCCAAAAAATAACCTTATAATATTATAATAAGAATTTATTACTTAGTATAAGGTTTTATTAGTTACTTACATGAATTTTCCTCAAAACATAACCTTATAGTATTATAATAAGAATTTATTACTTAGTATAAGGTTTTATTAGCAACTTATATGAGTTTTCCTAAAAACATAACCTTATAGTATTATAATAAGAATTTATTACTTAGTATAAGGTTTTATTAGTTACTTATATGAGTTTTCCTCAAAACATAACCTTATAGTATTATAATAAGAATTTATTACTTAGTATAAGGTTTTATTAGTTACTTACATGAGTTTTCCTCAAAACATAACCTTATAGTATTATAATAAGAATTTATTACTTAGTATAAGGTTTTATTACTTACTTATATGAGTTTTCCTCAAAACATAACCTTATAGTATTATAATAAGAATTTATTACTTAGTATAAGGTTTTATTACTTACTTATATGAGTTTTCCTCAAAACATAACCTTTTAGCATTATAATAATAATGTATTACTTAGTATAAGGTTTTATTAGTTACTTATATGAGTTTTCTTCAAAACATAACCTTATAGTATTATAATGAGAAGTTATTACTTAGTATAAGGTTTTATTAGTTACTTATATGAGTTTTCCTCAAAACATAACCTTTTAGTATTATAATCAGAATTTATTACTTAGTATAAGGTTTTATTAGTTACTTATATGTGTTTCCCTCAAAACATAACCTTATAGTATTATAATAAGAATTTATTACTTAGTATAAGGTTTTATTAGTTACTTATATTAGTTTTCCCTAAAAAATAACCTTATAGTATTATAATCATTATTTATTACGTAGTATATGGTTTTATTAGTTACTTATATGAATTTCCCTCAAAACATAACCTTATAGTATTACAATAAGAATTTATTACTTAGTATAAGGTTTTATTAGTTACTTATATGAGTTTTCTTTAAAAAATAACCTTATAGTATTATAATAAGAATTTATTACGTAGTATAAGGTTTTATTAGTTACTTATATGAGTTTTCCTCAAAACATAACCTTATAGTATTATAATAAGAATTTATTACTTAGTATAAGGTTTTATTAGTTACTTATATGAGTTTTCCTCAAAACATAACCTTATAGTATTATAATAAGAATTTATTACTTAGTATAAGGTTTTATTAGTTAATTATATGAGTTTTCCTCAAAACATAACCTTATAGTATTATAATAAGAATTTATTACTTAGTATAAGGTTTTATTACTTACTTAAATGAGTTTTCCTCAAAACATAACCTTTTAGAATTATAATAAGAATTTATTACTTAGTATAAGATTTTATTAGTTACTTATATGAGTTTTCTTCAAAACATAACCTTATAGTATTATAATGAGAAGTTATTACTTAGTATAAGGTTTTATTAGTTACTTATATGAGTTTTCCTCAAAACATAACCTTTTAGTATTATAATCAGAATTTATTACTTAGTATAAGGTTTTATTAGTTACTTATATGAGTTTCCCTCAAAACATAACCTTATAGTATTATAATAAGAATTTATTACTTAGTATAAGGTTTTATTAGTTACTTATATTAGTTTTCCCTAAAAAATAACCTTATAGTATTATAATCATTATTTATTACGTAGTATATGGTTTTATTAGTTACTTATATGAATTTTCCTCAAAACATAACCTTATAGTATTACAATAAGAATTTATTACTTAGTATAAGGTTTTATTAGTTACTTATATGAGTTTTCTTTAAAAAATAACCTTATAGTATTATAATCAGAATTTATTACGTAGTATAAGGTTTTATTAGTTACTTATATGAGTTTTCCTCAAAACATAACCTTATAGTATTATAATCAGAATTTATTACTTAGTATAAGGTTTTATTAGTTACTTATATGAGTTTTCCTCAAAACATAACCTTATAGTATTATAATAAGAATTTATTACTTAGTATAAGGTTTTATTAGTTACTTATGTAAGTTTTCCCCAAAAAATAACCTTATAGTATTATAATAAGAATTTATTACGTAGTATAAGGTTTTATTAGTTACTTATATGAGTTTTCCCCAAAAAATAACCTTATAGTATTATAATAAGAATTTATTACTTAGTATAAGGTTTTATTACTTACTTATATGAGTTTTCCTCAAAACATAACCTTATAGTATTATAATAACAATTTATTACTTAGTATAAGGTTTTATTAGTTACTTATGTAAGTTTTCCCCAAAAAATAACCTTATAGTATTATAATAAGAATTTATTACGTAGTATAAGGTTTTATTAGTTACTTATATGAGTTTTCCCCAAAAAATAACCTTATAGTATTATAATAAGAATTTATTACGTAGTATAAGGTTTTATTAGTTACTTATATGAGTTTTCCCCAAAAAATAACCTTATAATATTATAATAAGAATTTATTACTTAGTATAAGGTTTTATTAGTTACTTACATGAGTTTTCCTCAAAACATAACCTTATAGTATTATAATAAGAATTTATTACTTAGTATAAGGTTTTATTAGCAACTTATATGAGTTTTCCTAAAAACATAACCTTATAGTATTATAATAAGAATTTATTACTTAGTATAAGGTTTTATTAGTTACTTATATGAGTTTTACTCAAAACATAACCTTATAGTATTATAATAAGAATTTATTACTTAGTATAAGGTTTTATTAGTCACTTACATGAGTTTTCCTCAAAACATAACCTTATAGTATTATAATAAGAATTTATTACTTAGTATAAGGTTTTATTAGAAACTTATATGAGTTTTCCTCAAAACATAACCTTATAGTATTATAATAAGAATTTATTACTTAGTATAAGTTTTTATTAGTTACTTATATGAGTTTTCCTCAAAACATAACCTTTTAGCATTATAATAATAATGTATTACTTAGTATAAGGTTTTATTAGTTACTTATATGAGTTTTCTTCAAAACATAACCTTATAGTATTATAATGAGAAGTTATTACTTAGTATAAGGTTTTATTAGTTACTTATATGAGTTTTCCTCAAAACATAACCTTATAGTATTATAATAAGAATTTATTACTTAGTATAAGGTTTTATTAGTTACTTATATGAGTTTTCCTCAAAACATAACCTTTTAGAATTATAATAAGAATTTATTACTTAGTATAAGATTTTATTAGTTACTTATATGAGTTTTCCCTAAAAAATAACCTTATAGTATTATAATAAGAATTTATTACTTAGTATAAGGTTTTATTAGTTACTTATATGAGTTTCCCTCAAAACATAACCTTATAGTATTATAATAAGAATTTATTACTTAGTATAAGGTTTTATTAGTTACTTATATTAGTTTTCCCTAAAAAATAACCTTATAGTATTATAATCATTATTTATTACGTAGTATATGGTTTTATTAGTTACTTATATGAATTTCCCTCAAAACATAACCTTATAGTATTACAATAAGAATTTATTACTTAGTATAAGGTTTTATTAGTTACTTATATGAGTTTTCTTTAAAAAATAACCTTATAGTATTATAATCAGAATTTATTACGTAGTATAAGGTTTTATTAGTTACTTATATGAGTTTTCCTCAAAACATAACCTTATAGTATTATAATAAGAATTTATTACTTAGTATAAGGTTTTATTAGTTACTTATATGAGTTTTCCTCAAAACATAACCTTATAGTATTATAATAAGAATTTATTACTTAGTATAAGGTTTTATTAGTTAATTATATGAGTTTTCCTCAAAACATAACCTTATAGTATTATAATAAGAATTTATTACTTAGTATAAGGTTTTATTACTTACTTATATGAGTTTTCCTCAAAACATAACCTTTTAGAATTATAATAAGAATTTATTACTTAGTATAAGATTTTATTAGTTACTTATATGAGTTTTCTTCAAAACATAACCTTATAGTATTATAATTAGAAGTTATTACTTAGTATAAGGTTTTATTAGTTACTTATATGAGTTTTCCTCAAAACATAACCTTTTAGTATTATAATCAGAATTTATTACTTAGTATAAGGTTTTATTAGTTACTTATATGAGTTTCCCTCAAAACATAACCTTATAGTATTATAATAAGAATTTATTACTTAGTATAAGGTTTTATTAGTTACTTATATTAGTTTTCCCTAAAAAATAACCTTATAGTATTATAATCATTATTTATTACGTAGTATATGGTTTTATTAGTTATTTATATGAATTTTCCTCAAAACATAACCTTATAGTATTACAATAAGAATTTATTACTTAGTATAAGGTTTTATTAGTTACTTATATGAGTTTTCTTTAAAAAATAACCTTATAGTATTATAATCAGAATTTATTACGTAGTATAAGGTTTTATTAGTTACTTATATGAGTTTTCCTCAAAACATAACCTTATAGTATTATAATAAGAATTTATTACTTAGTATAAGGTTTTATTAGTTACTTATATGAGTTTTCCTCAAAACATAACCTTTTAGCATTATAATAATAATGTATTACTTAGTATAAGGTTTTATTAGTTACTTATATGAGTTTTCTTCAAAACATAACCTTATAGTATTATAATGAGAAGTTATTACTTAGTATAAGGTTTTATTAGTTACTTATATAAGTTTTCCTCAAAACATAACCTTTTAGTATTATAATCAGAATTTATTACTTAGTATAAGGTTTTATTAGTTACTTATATGAGTTTCCCTCAAAACATAACCTTATAGTATTATAATAAGAATTTATTACTTAGTATAAGGTTTTATTAGTTACTTATATTAGTTTTCCCTCTGCGATACTTGGACGAACGACCGCGTGAAAAAGAAAACAAGAAGTTAGTTAGCGATGGAGCAACGCAAAGAAAGTGTGGGCCCATAACCCACGGGCCTCAGGATCAACAACGTCGGGAGGACGAGCACGTTTTGTGGATTGCGGTTACCGAGTACGATATGACTTGCAGGCGGGAGTGTCCTCCGTTTGAATTGCTAACTTTTCTGAATATGTTGATAACCATGTTGCAATGCTTGATGGTGACATTTACGTGTCGATGTGCTGACTTGATGATGACTATTGCCTGATTGTCTGTCGCCTATGATGATATGATGTGACGCCTTATGAATCTAATGTACCATGATGTCGTGACGTGTTACTACTCTAAGTTGCTAAGCATGATTTGAATTCCTTTGCCTGTAAAATGTGAACTACATATGCTAAGAGACCTGAGTTGTATCTGATAAGGTTATAGTGCAACATGTTAGCTTGACTTCAGTATGTTCATATATGATGTTTGCAATGATTATTGAGCATGATGATAAATTGAGACTTGTTGAACCCATGATGTTATGTTATAAATGCTAGTTGACATGATGTAGACCTTGTGTTTGATGATTTTAATTATTACTTCTCCCTTAAACCTGTGTGTGAGATCATTTGGGAGTGTGGTTGGAGAGTGGTGAAAGAATTTGAGTCGTTAGGATGATCGATGGTGATATAAGGTCGAGTTACAGGAAACGATGTTGGCTTAGGTAAGACCGAGTGAGTTTGGGGTTTATGAGAGACAATGCTTGGGTGGTTCCTATGAGCTTAGGAGTGAATCTTGGGTGAGGGTATGGTTATGAATAGGTCGGCTAGGCGATGATCGAGAAATTTCTAGAGGAAATGTGTGATTAGCAGGGCAGGATGCGTGTGAAACCTTGGGAAGTGTGAGAAGCGTAAGAAATGACCTTGTGGATGTTGAAGATATAGTGTAAGAGGGTACTCGGACATGAGGTTAGAGATAGGAGTTGGGTTCTTAGAGGTGGATGGCTAGTGAGAGCACTTGGTGAAATGAGGAACAAGATTGGAATATCGAAATGAACTGGGACTTCTTTTAGAGGATGTTATCTGAGTTGATGTTGGTGAGTCTAGACGAGGCGGGCCTTGACTTGAGAATTGGAACCGAGCGAGCTGGGAATACATTTTATTTTGAGTGGAGATGATGTGAGGATTTTCTTGCTTGTGTGAATTATTAATATGTGTTGGCATGATGTTATGTAGCAACTATGATGAATCTGATATGGGATTGCATGCTGATATGCAATATTAAAATGTAGTTGGTAGTGACAAGTGTTACCATGATATATTGATGCATTGCTATCCTACTATGTCGTTTAGAAGCATGTTATGATATGATATATGAATCATGAAATAAGGACATGTTGCTATGTGAAAACATGATATTATATTACGAGGTAATAAAGCATGATGTTATGTTATATGATCGTTAGGCATGATTGTAAGTATGTTATATGATGAATATGACTTTGAGGATGAATATATACGATTGGTATATATGAGATAATGATATCAAATTCTAAATGATTGTTATATGACATTGTGATGAGTTAAGACGATGTTTGGTGAATACGCTGACCTTCGATGACTGATATACCGCATGACCTCCCCTTTCGCGGGATCTTAATAACATGACTTGTTGTGTTGATGTGTTGACAATGAGTTTGATTCGTTGACCTTATGATGGGGATGTACCTGTTATGACCTTGGTGTGATATCGAGATGTGTGTTATGATTTTGGCATAGGTGCATATTATGACATTTAGTATGATGTGGAGACGTTGATGTGATCATGTGGCAGTGTGCTGGCATATGTTTGAGACTTGTCATATGATGTACTCGTTGAGGATCGATTGGTTATGTGATTATGCATTGCTTATGACTTGTGAAACCTGCTTGAATTGAGATTCATGGATTGATTTGATTATTGAAACTAGGAAGAGAATATGGGATTAGCCTTTAGAGGTGGATGATTCCACCTCCCAAGTTCGGAATTTGATTGTTGGGTATGTGAGAAATTGATCTGGTGGTTGGAATATTTTGACGAAATCTTGATTTGAAAGGATTTGACTTGTTTTGGTGTGAGGTTGCTTGATTAGACGCTGGATTTGAAGATTTTGAGCGATTTTGAAAAAGGACCAACTTGGATTGTAAAAGAATGAATCCTATCGAGAATTTTGAGGCTAATCTTTATTTTCACCTGCGGAATCTCTTTAGAACCTTTTCAAACTCGGGCAACTCTATGATACTTCACGAAGTGGATACATGCATTTTATGGGGGCGCCTGTAGGGTGTTTGCTAAGACCTAGTGATGATATTATAGAACTTTTAGAGTGGTGGTACTTCCAAAAAGTTGAAGCGAGAATGTGATAGGGGCGCTTATTGCATACTTGTCAAGACTAATTGGAAATGTCACGACCATGACTAGGATGTTGCGAGAATCTCGGAAGACGCAACCGAGATGATTACAAGATTCTGGGACATGGTCCTAGGACTCATCAATTTCAAACTTCATCCCCTACTTTATTTTGGTTTTAGTCTCGGGGACGAGACTTGTTTTTAGAGGTGGATGATGTAAAGGCCCGGATTTTTAAATAATAAATTTCAACAAATATTATAAAATGGATTTAAGTCAAAATAAAAATAAAAATATATATATATATAATAAGATAAATTAAATAAAAATTCGGATATTTCAAGAAAAACTCGTCCTTAATTTCTTAAACTCGGATTTGAAAGTTGAAGATCGCTTTGAGTTAGTCGGGATATGTCGGGTGAGCGGGTTCGAGTCTATTCCGCTATTTTAAATTCTTTGAGAGGGACCATTTCCTATTTTAATTTCCCTTTTCTTTTCTCCTATCTCTCTCAACCGGTGGAACCCTGCACCCATTTCCAGCTACTCCCTCTGCTGGAATTTGTCTTCATGCTCACAACCATACACACCTTGCACCTTACTTGCTCCCTCTTCCTCCCTATACATTGGATCTGCTGAAAACCCTAAAACCTATCACAAGAACACCCCTTTTCTCCCTCTCCATTCCTGTCATTGTTCCCCACAAAACCACAAACTCAGCAATTTCAATCAACAGTACCACCTCACCATGTCGGTTTCAATTTCCGACCACAAAGAAGCCTCCCTCCTCACTGTTTCTTGCATCCGCCGGGGCCACCACAACTCCACCACACCTCCGTTTCGCGAGCTCCAGGCGTCGAGCGCCTCTCCAGGCCGCCACCGTCACTACTCCTCCCCTGTTTCGTAGCCAAGGGGTTGAGCACCCGAGCTCCGACGCTCCCTCCAGTGTCCGAAGACGAAGCTGAGCGAGCAGCCCTGGAACCACCAGTCGCCTCCTGTTCTTCGTCGTACGCCACCACGCATCAGCCACCGCCTCACCCTGCTCCTCCTTTCCGTCGAAGCCCAGCAACCGAGCCGAGGTCCCGCACTCCCCCCTCTCTGATGCAGCTCCTCCTCCTGTGTCCGAGCAGCAACAGCAATACCCCATCGCCTTCCCCGGCGTCTCCGAGCAGCAGCAACACCCGACGCAGCAGCGCCGCCCCCGCCTCCCCTTTCCGCTGCGCTGTTCGAATCCGAAGAGCGGTAAGCCCTTCCGTCCTTCCTTCCGCTCTCAAACTCGATAAAAACCCGCCTTTTGACCTCCTATTGTCGTCCTAGGCCGCGATCTCCACGATTCGGACTCCGACGAAGCACAATCGAGCTCGACGAGCGTTTTCCGGCGAGAAACTCGAGCCCTCTTCGGTGAGCCCTCCTCTCTCTTCTTGTCGATTTTCTGTCGATTGGTGTCGGGCTTGAGTCGTCGGAGAACGGCCACCACTGGCAGCTCCTTCCTCTCTCCCTTCTTTTCTCTGAATTTCGCAACCGCCTGATGAAGACGATGAACAGTGGCCGATTGGTTCGGTTCACTTGTTTCCTGATTTCTTATTTTATATTGGTCCGGTTCAGCAAATTATTTGATAAAAACCGGACCGGTTCAGTTTTGAGGGAAATTAGGGTTTAGAAGAGTTGGGCCTTTTATTTGTTGGGCCTGGTTGCAAATGAATCCGAATTTGGGCCTTTTCTTCTTCTTGGCCCTAATTTATGAACAAAATGGGTTATGTAGGTTTAATTGGAGAAAAAGAATTTTTAAGACTTATGAATATATTTTGTGAATATATTAGATAAATGGATAATATATCATATCATATTATTGTTGAGATTCAAAAATATAATATTTGTGGACTTGAATTTTAAAAAGAAAGAAAAGAATTTGGAAAAGGTTTCAAGGTTGAAATTTATTTTGATGACTGGAGAATTGATTTAATAAGATTAAGAAGAGGATTTTGGAAATATACTAACCTTGTCGGATTTGTCTTAAAATGATAATAAAATGAGTTGATGAAAGGGTAATGTTTCATAAATGGATTTTTAGATGATTTGAGAAATTATTTTGGATATGAGTTGACTTAAATTGGGATTTAAGAGTTTGGAAAATATGGTTGGTATGATTTTGTCAATGGGTGATAGGAAGAATGATTTTGGGTTGATGTTGATCATATCGGAAAGGTTTTGGAAAACAGTTTCACTATTGGTTGGTTTTGAGTATGTTGGGAACTTGGGTTTCGTATGTATGAATATCGGTCTGGTAGCTTATGGAATCGACTTGATGATAGGTGTGTGTTGCTTTTGGACTTGCATTGGGCCCTTGCTTGTGTTATCTTGCTGTTCTGCATCTTCAGGTAAGTTCCCTAGGGGGCTTACTCAGGTTGGACATTCAGGCCTGTTGTTGCATTTTATGTTAGGTGTTGCATTCATTATCAGCATGCCATGTAGTACCATGCTAGGTTGCATCGATCGTTGAGCATTCTCTTTCTCTATGCGTATGTAAACAGAACGGCCGTTATCTGTGATAGTCCTAGAAGTCTTTGCTAGGGTCATAGGGTAGCCCAGCCTCATCGGGTACCCTGAGTCAATCGAGTACTTCCTTATATTATGATATGCCTGCGGGCTTTATGGTGGAGCGGGTTAGGCATGCGTGCCGCCCTATTATGAATGAATGCATTCACGAGCTGGCCAGTCTCCGCCTGTCGGAAGAGGTGGAGGTAGGAGAGGGATATGCCACTTGGCATTGTCTTGGGCCCTTTACAGTATTTCTGCACATTATTATGAACTAGGAGCATGCTAGTGTGTTTGAATCCCGTACTGCATTAGAGCATCTTTATTAGGTATAGCACATACTATGTGGCCTCAGTGAGGACTGCCGGTCCCGCGTGCGTGGCTCGATCTGATTCCTTTCCCCGTTCTTCTTTTAAAGGTATTATCTGCAGATTGAGTGCTCGATGTCTATATGATGGGGTTCCCTTTTGGCGATTCGAAGAATCTGGCTAACATTCTAACTTAATAAAATGGTAACTACCCACTCATGATTTGGTTTTGATCCGGCTTTGCCGTGGCACTTGTATCTTTACTTTGCTTCCGCTTTACTTCCGTTTGAAATGGATTCCGCGACATAGTCTTAGGACAGATTAAGGGTACCCAACGGCCCTTCGAGGTTTTTAGGGTTTGAAATCCCTCTTTATACTAATCATAAAAGTGTTTGAACCCTCGACCCGTACCTGGATTGCAAGATCCGAACAAGGGGTTTTATCCCTTGAAACGTAACCCAGAAATTATAATTCTGGGCCGTTACAAAGATGGTATCAGAGCTGAGGTTGTGCAATTCGGGTACAAAAGGGTCGAGTGTATGTTTTGGAAAACCGCCCATGAATTTCAAATGATTTGAATGTGTTTTAAAGGGGCAAAATGAATTTAAGATGTCTAACCTAAATTGGACTAAGTAATGAACTTGACTTGTAATAAAAGAGGAAGACCGACCAAATGAGGACGCGAGTGGGTAGTGAAAGACGTTAGACCATCCCTATTGGATGTAGTTGGAAATGGGTAGGCGAAATATTAGCTTGTTCTTTACAGATGGGTCTGGGAAACTCCAAGGAGATCATTATGAGTGTCACTAACTGATTCTGTGTTGAGTGCTTGCTATGCTAGATATCTGATTGGTATGCCTAACAGTTAAATGTGTATTGATTGACCCATGCGAATGAGATAGTGGGAGTATCCTTGTTTCTGTGTGGTCAAACCCAGCTTGTGTGGAATAACCCCTTCCACTATGTTAACCCCTTGACGGTTCTATCTAGCCTTTTCCTGGATGTCAGTGTCTTTCATGGGAAATTGGGTTGGTAAACACATTGTGTCTGGATTTATGGTTGGATGTTAAGTGTTGGGAGTTGGGAGTTCTTGATGTCACTTGAGTTAGAAGTGAGGTGTTTATGGGGCTGTCCTTCCTTATTCTTATTATAATCAACTAGTGTTTTCATGCCATGAAGAGTCATACCAAAGTCCCACGGGGAAGAGGGGTGGTGAGTCGGTTGGAAAAGTCAATGGTTGCCCTTAGGGATCTCTGTCTAGTTGTAATTGTGACTCTCTCCGAACTACATGACATAATTTTGTAATCTTTGGCATGTACCCTGTGAATGCCCATTGGTAAAAAGGCTACTCATGTTGTTGCATCTATGATTGGTTACCTTGCTTAGGTCTTGTGTTATGTCTTGGCTTCTACCATGATTATATGTTGTTAAAGCATGTTTACTTGGCCTATTGATCGTATGATTGAATGGATGTGTGAGTTGCATGAAATGAATCTGCATGATTCTATTCTACTAGGTTCATGATAGTGTGATCGTTAAATTTTGATAACCTGATGAAGCAAGTTCCTTATTTGATACGTGCTACAACTTGATGTCAACATGCCTTATATGATACGTAATTCCCAGTAGGTGTTATTGTGATGATCCTTAATGTAAATTCGTGATTGTGTAACATTCCGTATCCATGCTAGTCACATTGTTTAGAGGTCTCGTGTTGCATCTCGCTTTCTGTCATGATTAAGTTTGGTCTCGCGTGTCCAATTGACCTGTTGTAATGATCGTACTACTGATTGGTTAGAAACATGAAGGGCATGATATGAGTCTATATGAATGTTGCTTTCCATGGATTAGGTCCATGATAATGTGATCAATTCCTCTTTGTATGAATGTTGATAGATGATCATCTCAGCATGTTGGATGATGACGTGTCAATGCCTATTATTCCTTTTGTGACAAGAATCAATAGCATGCTTGTTTGTTACGTATACATCGGGTTAATTATTGTTGCTTAAACTCGTGTTATACATCGTAAAACCTTCCTCATGTTTCTAGATTGCTTGAATGTGATTGAAGTGATTTCTTACGTGCCGCCATGATTAGTTGCATGTATGTATCGCGTGTTATGTTGAGCTTTTAGCATCATGTAGGATCCTCGGTTGTGACTTGTGCGAACTTGTATCTTGCCTACGCTGTTGCTGATTTTCTCTTGAGCTAGGTCCCTGATAGTGTGATTCTCCCTTTTCATATCTTCTTAGGTGTTTTACTCATGATTAGACCGATGTTGAATTCGATGAGCGACTTGCTTTTCGTGATGGTTATCTTGGCATGCTTACATGTTACCTCTTGGTAGTGATTCCCTATTACCCTATGATATTCTCTCGTGCCTGCATGAACGTATGACTGGACACCTCGCATGATCACACACCACGCTATATCATGATTTCGCATACGCATGATGCACGAATGTTAGAATGGATTTAATCGAGTTACCTTGATTGTGTTAATGATTGATAAATGCTAGTAGTGTCTGGTAGGGCTCATGATTTCCAATATAACTAACTAAATGGATCACTTGTTGCACTTGTTCTATGATGTGATGACTATTGTACTATATATGTGCTCTATGATGGTTCGCTCTTAACATGATTATAATATGTCGCCAATGATGCCCTTCTTGTTATTTTGATGATGCCTCATGTTTCGTGAAGATTATGTTGAGCTCCTCTTAATGACTCTTGACTATGCTTGTATTACATCATGTATCGCTAGTATCGTGTGGGACTTATGATTTCTAAATGTATCTCGTTATATGATTACGTGCCATGATTGACCTATTATATGATCATTGTGTTAGATGAGGTAGTTACTATGTTGCTATTATATGTTCTCGTATGGTGCATACACCAAGCTCGTACATTGTTCATATATGTGATAATTGTGATGCTCAATAAATCCCACGTATCCTGTTTAAAGTTGCTGAGCATATCTGTTTCCATGGAATCACATACTACAAGTTTATCTCACATGCATCTGTGTAGGACTTGATTGTGTCTTTTGGAATGAATACGCATGTTCTTTTCCCTTGAGATAGGTACACGTTAGTGTGGGTTATTGTAATTGATATGCTCCATGATGAACTTATGTTACTCGTCGCGATTATAACCTAATAGACTTTCATAAGGGCATCGTCGCTATTCCCGGGTCAGAGTCTTGTCTCCAGTCTTGTCATCCTTTTAGCCTTGGCCTGTATTTCCGAAGTGAACATTGGGTTTCCTGTCCCTGTCACTCCCCTATCTCTGCTAACTTAGACTCCTCTGCGATACTTGGACGAACGACCGCGTGAAAAAGAAAACAAGAAGTTAGTTAGCGATGGAGCAACGCAAAGAAAGTGTGGGCCCATAACCCACGGGCCTCAGGATCAACAACGTCGGGAGGACGAGCACGTTTTGTGGATTGCGGTTACCGAGTACGATATGACTTGCAGGCGGGAGTGTCCTCCGTTTGAATTGCTAACTTTTCTGAATATGTTGATAACCATGTTGCAATGCTTGATGGTGACATTTACGTGTCGATGTGCTGACTTGATGATGACTATTGCCTGATTGTCTGTCGCCTATGATGATATGATGTGACGCCTTATGAATCTAATGTACCATGATGTCGTGACGTGTTACTACTCTAAGTTGCTAAGCATGATTTGAATTCCTTTGCCTGTAAAATGTGAACTACATATGCTAAGAGACCTGAGTTGTATCTGATAAGGTTATAGTGCAACATGTTAGCTTGACTTCAGTATGTTCATATATGATGTTTGCAATGATTATTGAGCATGATGATAAATTGAGACTTGTTGAACCCATGATGTTATGTTATAAATGCTAGTTGACATGATGTAGACCTTGTGTTTGATGATTTTAATTATTACTTCTCCCTTAAACCTGTGTGTGAGATCATTTGGGAGTGTGGTTGGAGAGTGGTGAAAGAATTTGAGTCGTTAGGATGATCGATGGTGATATAAGGTCGAGTTACAGGAAACGATGTTGGCTTAGGTAAGACCGAGTGAGTTTGGGGTTTATGAGAGACAATGCTTGGGTGGTTCCTATGAGCTTAGGAGTGAATCTTGGGTGAGGGTATGGTTATGAATAGGTCGGCTAGGCGATGATCGAGAAATTTCTAGAGGAAATGTGTGATTAGCAGGGCAGGATGCGTGTGAAACCTTGGGAAGTGTGAGAAGCGTAAGAAATGACCTTGTGGATGTTGAAGATATAGTGTAAGAGGGTACTCGGACATGAGGTTAGAGATAGGAGTTGGGTTCTTAGAGGTGGATGGCTAGTGAGAGCACTTGGTGAAATGAGGAACAAGATTGGAATATCGAAATGAACTGGGACTTCTTTTAGAGGATGTTATCTGAGTTGATGTTGGTGAGTCTAGACGAGGCGGGCCTTGACTTGAGAATTGGAACCGAGCGAGCTGGGAATACATTTTATTTTGAGTGGAGATGATGTGAGGATTTTCTTGCTTGTGTGAATTATTAATATGTGTTGGCATGATGTTATGTAGCAACTATGATGAATCTGATATGGGATTGCATGCTGATATGCAATATTAAAATGTAGTTGGTAGTGACAAGTGTTACCATGATATATTGATGCATTGCTATCCTACTATGTCGTTTAGAAGCATGTTATGATATGATATATGAATCATGAAATAAGGACATGTTGCTATGTGAAAACATGATATTATATTACGAGGTAATAAAGCATGATGTTATGTTATATGATCGTTAGGCATGATTGTAAGTATGTTATATGATGAATATGACTTTGAGGATGAATATATACGATTGGTATATATGAGATAATGATATCAAATTCTAAATGATTGTTATATGACATTGTGATGAGTTAAGACGATGTTTGGTGAATACGCTGACCTTCGATGACTGATATACCGCATGACCTCCCCTTTCGCGGGATCTTAATAACATGACTTGTTGTGTTGATGTGTTGACAATGAGTTTGATTCGTTGACCTTATGATGGGGATGTACCTGTTATGACCTTGGTGTGATATCGAGATGTGTGTTATGATTTTGGCATAGGTGCATATTATGACATTTAGTATGATGTGGAGACGTTGATGTGATCATGTGGCAGTGTGCTGGCATATGTTTGAGACTTGTCATATGATGTACTCGTTGAGGATCGATTGGTTATGTGATTATGCATTGCTTATGACTTGTGAAACCTGCTTGAATTGAGATTCATGGATTGATTTGATTATTGAAACTAGGAAGAGAATATGGGATTAGCCTTTAGAGGTGGATGATTCCACCTCCCAAGTTCGGAATTTGATTGTTGGGTATGTGAGAAATTGATCTGGTGGTTGGAATATTTTGACGAAATCTTGATTTGAAAGGATTTGACTTGTTTTGGTGTGAGGTTGCTTGATTAGACGCTGGATTTGAAGATTTTGAGCGATTTTGAAAAAGGACCAACTTGGATTGTAAAAGAATGAATCCTATCGAGAATTTTGAGGCTAATCTTTATTTTCACCTGCGGAATCTCTTTAGAACCTTTTCAAACTCGGGCAACTCTATGATACTTCACGAAGTGGATACATGCATTTTATGGGGGCGCCTGTAGGGTGTTTGCTAAGACCTAGTGATGATATTATAGAACTTTTAGAGTGGTGGTACTTCCAAAAAGTTGAAGCGAGAATGTGATAGGGGCGCTTATTGCATACTTGTCAAGACTAATTGGAAATGTCACGACCATGACTAGGATGTTGCGAGAATCTCGGAAGACGCAACCGAGATGATTACAAGATTCTGGGACATGGTCCTAGGACTCATCAATTTCAAACTTCATCCCCTACTTTATTTTGGTTTTAGTCTCGGGGACGAGACTTGTTTTTAGAGGTGGATGATGTAAAGGCCCGGATTTTTAAATAATAAATTTCAACAAATATTATAAAATGGATTTAAGTCAAAATAAAAATAAAAATATATATATATATAATAAGATAAATTAAATAAAAATTCGGATATTTCAAGAAAAACTCGTCCTTAATTTCTTAAACTCGGATTTGAAAGTTGAAGATCGCTTTGAGTTAGTCGGGATATGTCGGGTGAGCGGGTTCGAGTCTATTCCGCTATTTTAAATTCTTTGAGAGGGACCATTTCCTATTTTAATTTCCCTTTTCTTTTCTCCTATCTCTCTCAACCGGTGGAACCCTGCACCCATTTCCAGCTACTCCCTCTGCTGGAATTTGTCTTCATGCTCACAACCATACACACCTTGCACCTTACTTGCTCCCTCTTCCTCCCTATACATTGGATCTGCTGAAAACCCTAAAACCTATCACAAGAACACCCCTTTTCTCCCTCTCCATTCCTGTCATTGTTCCCCACAAAACCACAAACTCAGCAATTTCAATCAACAGTACCACCTCACCATGTCGGTTTCAATTTCCGACCACAAAGAAGCCTCCCTCCTCACTGTTTCTTGCATCCGCCGGGGCCACCACAACTCCACCACACCTCCGTTTCGCGAGCTCCAGGCGTCGAGCGCCTCTCCAGGCCGCCACCGTCACTACTCCTCCCCTGTTTCGTAGCCAAGGGGTTGAGCACCCGAGCTCCGACGCTCCCTCCAGTGTCCGAAGACGAAGCTGAGCGAGCAGCCCTGGAACCACCAGTCGCCTCCTGTTCTTCGTCGTACGCCACCACGCATCAGCCACCGCCTCACCCTGCTCCTCCTTTCCGTCGAAGCCCAGCAACCGAGCCGAGGTCCCGCACTCCCCCCTCTCTGATGCAGCTCCTCCTCCTGTGTCCGAGCAGCAACAGCAATACCCCATCGCCTTCCCCGGCGTCTCCGAGCAGCAGCAACACCCGACGCAGCAGCGCCGCCCCCGCCTCCCCTTTCCGCTGCGCTGTTCGAATCCGAAGAGCGGTAAGCCCTTCCGTCCTTCCTTCCGCTCTCAAACTCGATAAAAACCCGCCTTTTGACCTCCTATTGTCGTCCTAGGCCGCGATCTCCACGATTCGGACTCCGACGAAGCACAATCGAGCTCGACGAGCGTTTTCCGGCGAGAAACTCGAGCCCTCTTCGGTGAGCCCTCCTCTCTCTTCTTGTCGATTTTCTGTCGATTGGTGTCGGGCTTGAGTCGTCGGAGAACGGCCACCACTGGCAGCTCCTTCCTCTCTCCCTTCTTTTCTCTGAATTTCGCAACCGCCTGATGAAGACGATGAACAGTGGCCGATTGGTTCGGTTCACTTGTTTCCTGATTTCTTATTTTATATTGGTCCGGTTCAGCAAATTATTTGATAAAAACCGGACCGGTTCAGTTTTGAGGGAAATTAGGGTTTAGAAGAGTTGGGCCTTTTATTTGTTGGGCCTGGTTGCAAATGAATCCGAATTTGGGCCTTTTCTTCTTCTTGGCCCTAATTTATGAACAAAATGGGTTATGTAGGTTTAATTGGAGAAAAAGAATTTTTAAGACTTATGAATATATTTTGTGAATATATTAGATAAATGGATAATATATCATATCATATTATTGTTGAGATTCAAAAATATAATATTTGTGGACTTGAATTTTAAAAAGAAAGAAAAGAATTTGGAAAAGGTTTCAAGGTTGAAATTTATTTTGATGACTGGAGAATTGATTTAATAAGATTAAGAAGAGGATTTTGGAAATATACTAACCTTGTCGGATTTGTCTTAAAATGATAATAAAATGAGTTGATGAAAGGGTAATGTTTCATAAATGGATTTTTAGATGATTTGAGAAATTATTTTGGATATGAGTTGACTTAAATTGGGATTTAAGAGTTTGGAAAATATGGTTGGTATGATTTTGTCAATGGGTGATAGGAAGAATGATTTTGGGTTGATGTTGATCATATCGGAAAGGTTTTGGAAAACAGTTTCACTATTGGTTGGTTTTGAGTATGTTGGGAACTTGGGTTTCGTATGTATGAATATCGGTCTGGTAGCTTATGGAATCGACTTGATGATAGGTGTGTGTTGCTTTTGGACTTGCATTGGGCCCTTGCTTGTGTTATCTTGCTGTTCTGCATCTTCAGGTAAGTTCCCTAGGGGGCTTACTCAGGTTGGACATTCAGGCCTGTTGTTGCATTTTATGTTAGGTGTTGCATTCATTATCAGCATGCCATGTAGTACCATGCTAGGTTGCATCGATCGTTGAGCATTCTCTTTCTCTATGCGTATGTAAACAGAACGGCCGTTATCTGTGATAGTCCTAGAAGTCTTTGCTAGGGTCATAGGGTAGCCCAGCCTCATCGGGTACCCTGAGTCAATCGAGTACTTCCTTATATTATGATATGCCTGCGGGCTTTATGGTGGAGCGGGTTAGGCATGCGTGCCGCCCTATTATGAATGAATGCATTCACGAGCTGGCCAGTCTCCGCCTGTCGGAAGAGGTGGAGGTAGGAGAAGGATATGCCACTTGGCATTGTCTTGGGCCCTTTACAGTATTTCTGCACATTATTATGAACTAGGAGCATGCTAGTGTGTTTGAATCCCGTACTGCATTAGAGCATCTTTATTAGGTATAGCACATACTATGTGGCCTCAGTGAGGACTGCCGGTCCCGCGTGCGTGGCTCGATCTGATTCCTTTCCCCGTTCTTCTTTTAAAGGTATTATCTGCAGATTGAGTGCTCGATGTCTATATGATGGGGTTCCCTTTTGGCGATTCGAAGAATCTGGCTAACATTCTAACTTAATAAAATGGTAACTACCCACTCATGATTTGGTTTTGATCCGGCTTTGCCGTGGCACTTGTATCTTTACTTTGCTTCCGCTTTACTTCCGTTTGAAATGGATTCCGCGACATAGTCTTAGGACAGATTAAGGGTACCCAACGGCCCTTCGAGGTTTTTAGGGTTTGAAATCCCTCTTTATACTAATCATAAAAGTGTTTGAACCCTCGACCCGTACCTGGATTGCAAGATCCGAACAAGGGGTTTTATCCCTTGAAACGTAACCCAGAAATTATAATTCTGGGCCGTTACATTATAGTATTATAATAAGAATTTATTACTTAGTATAAGGTTTTATTAGTTACTTATATGAGTTTCCCTCAAAACATAACCTTATAGTATTATAAAAAGAATTTATTACTTAGCATAAGGTTTTATTAGTTACTTATATGAGTTTTCCCTAAAAAATAACCTTATAGTATTATAATTATTATTTATTACGTAGTATATGGTTTTATTAGTTACTTATATTAGTTTTCCTCAAAACATAACCTTATAGTATTATAATAAGAATTTATTACTTAGTATAAGGTTTTATTAGTCACTTACATGAGTTTTCCTCAAAACATAACCTTATAGTATTATAATAAGAATTTATTACTTAGTATAAGGTTTTATTAGAAACTTATATGAGTTTTCCTCAAAACATAACCTTATAGTATTATAATAAGAATTTATTACTTAGTATAAGGTTTTATTAGTTACTTATATGAGTTTTCCTCAAAACATAACCTTTTAGCATTATAATAAGAATGTATTACTTAGTATAAGGTTTTATTAGTTACTTATATGAGTTTTCTTCAAAACATAACCTTATAGTATTATAATGAGAAGTTATTACTTAGTATAATGTTTTATTCGTTACTTATATGAGTTTTCCTCAAATCATAACCTTTTAGTATTATAATAAGAATTTATTACTTAGTATAAGGTTTTATTAGTTATTTATATGAGTTTCCCTCAACACATAACCTTATAGTATTATAATAAGAATTTATTACTTAGTATAAGGTTTTATTAGTTACTTATATGAGTTTTCCCTAAAAAATAACCTTATAGTATTATAATCATTATTTATTACGTAGTATATGGTTTTATTAGTTACTTATATGAATTTCCCTCAAAAACATAACCATATAGTATTATAATAAGAATTTATTACTTAGTATAAGGTTTTATTAGTTACTTATATGAGTTTTCCCTAAAAAATAACCTTATGGTATTATAATCAGAATTTATTACGTAGTATAAATTTTTATTAGTTACTTATATGCGTTTTCCTCAAAACGTAACCTTATAGTATTATAATGAGAAGTTATTACTTAGTATAAGGTTTTATTAGTTACTTATGTGAGTTTTCCTCAAAACATAACCTTTTAGTATTATAATAAGAATTTATTACTTAGTATAAGGTTTTATTAGTTACTTATATGAGTTTTCCTCAAAACATAACCTTATAGTATTATAATAAGAATTTATTACTTAGTATAAGGTTTTATTAGTTACTTATGTAAGTTATGCCCAAAAAATAACCTTATATTTATATAATAAGAATTTATTACGTAGTATAAGGTTTTATTAGTTACTTATATGATTTTTCCCCAAAAAATAACCTTATAGTATTATAATAAGAATTTATTACGTAATATAAGGTTTTATTAGCAACTTATATGAGTTTTCCTAAAAACATAACCTTATAGTATTATAATAAGAATTTATTACTCAGTATAAGGTTTTATTAGTTACTTATATGAGTTTTCCTCAAAACATTACCTAATAGTATTATAATAAGAATTTATTACTTAGTATAAGGTTTTATAAGTTACTTACATGAGTTTTCCTCAAAACATAACCTTATAGTATTATAATAAGAATTTATTACTTAGTATAAGGTTTTATTAGAAACTTATATGAGTTTTCCTCAAAACATAACCTTATAGTATTATAATAAGAATTTATTACTTAGTATAAGGTTTTATTAGTTACTTATATGAGTTTCCCTCAAAACATAACCTTATAGTATTATAAAAAGAATTTATTACTTAGCATAAGGTTTTATTAGTTACTTATATGAGTTTTCCCTAAAAAATAACCTTATAGTATTATAATTATTATTTATTACGTAGTATATGGTTTTATTAGTTACTTATATTAGTTTTCCTCAAAACATAACCTTATAGTATTATAATAAGAATTTATTACTTAGTATAAGGTTTTATTAGTCACTTACATGAGTTTTCCTCAAAACATAACCTTATAGTATTATAATAAGAATTTATTACTTAGTATAAGGTTTTATTAGAAACTTATATGAGTTTTCCTCAAAACATAACCTTATAGTATTATAATAAGAATTTATTACTTAGTATAAGGTTTTATTAGTTACTTATATGAGTTTTCCTCAAAACATAACCTTTTAGCATTATAATAAGAATGTATTACTTAGTATAAGGTTTTATTAGTTACTTATATGAGTTTTCTTCAAAACATAACCTTATAGTATTATAATGAGAAGTTATTACTTAGTATAATGTTTTATTCGTTACTTATATGAGTTTTCCTCAAATCATAACCTTTTAGTATTATAATAAGAATTTATTACTTAGTATAAGGTTTTATTAGTTATTTATATGAGTTTCCCTCAACACATAACCTTATAGTATTATAATAAGAATTTATTACTTAGTATAAGGTTTTATTAGTTACTTATATGAGTTTTCCCTAAAAAATAACCTTATAGTATTATAATCATTATTTATTACGTAGTATATGGTTTTATTAGTTACTTATATGAATTTCCCTCAAAAACATAACCATATAGTATTATAATAAGAATTTATTACTTAGTATAAGGTTTTATTAGTTACTTATATGAGTTTTCCCTAAAAAATAACCTTATGGTATTATAATCAGAATTTATTACGTAGTATAAATTTTTATTAGTTACTTATATGCGTTTTCCTCAAAACATAACCTTATAGTATTATAATGAGAAGTTATTAGTTAGTATAAGGTTTTATTAGTTACTTATGTGAGTTTTCCTCAAAACATAACCTTTTAGTATTATAATAAGAATTTATTACTTAGTATAAGGTTTTATTAGTTACTTATATGAGTTTTCCTCAAAACATAACCTTATAGTATTATAATAAGAATTTATTACTTAGTATAAGGTTTTATTAGTTACTTATGTAAGTTATGCCCAAAAAATAACCTTATATTTATATAATAAGAATTTATTACGTAGTATAAGGTTTTATTAGTTACTTATATGATTTTTCCCCAAAAAATAACCTTATAGTATTATAATAAGAATTTATTACGTAATATAAGGTTTTATTAGCAACTTATATGAGTTTTCCTAAAAACATAACCTTATAGTATTATAATAAGAATTTATTACTCAGTATAAGGTTTTATTAGTTACTTATATGAGTTTTCCTCAAAACATTACCTAATAGTATTATAATAAGAATTTATTACTTAGTATAAGGTTTTATAAGTTACTTACATGAGTTTTCCTCAAAACATAACCTTATAGTATTATAATAAGAATTTATTACTTAGTATAAGGTTTTATTAGAAACTTATATGAGTTTTCCTCAAAACATAACCTTATAGTATTATAATAAGAATTTATTACTTAGTATAAGGTTTTATTAGTTACTTATATGAGTTTCCCTCAAAACATAACCTTATAGTATTATAAAAAGAATTTATTACTTAGCATAAGGTTTTATTAGTTACTTATATGAGTTTTCCCTAAAAAATAACCTTATAGTATTATAATTATTATTTATTACGTAGTATATGGTTTTATTAGTTACTTATATGAATTTCCCTCAAAACATAACCTTATAGTATTATAATAAGAATTTATTACTTAGTATAAGGTTTTATTAGTTACATATATGAGTTTTCCCTAAAAAATAACCTTATGGTATTATAATCAGAATTTATTACGTAGTATAAGGTTTTATTAGTTACATATATGCGTTTTCCTCAAAACATAACCTTATAGTACTATATTAAGAATTTATTACTTAGTATAAGGTTTTATTAGTTACTTATATGAGTTTTCCTCAAAACATAACCTTATAGTATTATAATAAGAATTTATTACTTAGTATAAAGTTTTATTAGTGAACTATATGAGTTTTCCTCAAAACATAACCTTATAGTATTATAATAAGAATTTATTACTTAGTATAAGGTTTTATTACTTACTTATATGAGTTTTCCTCAAAACATAATCTTTTAAAATTATAATAAGAATTTATTACTTAGTATATGGTTTTATTAGTTACTTATATAAGTTTTCTTCAAAACATAACCTTATAGTATTATAATGAGAAGTTATTACTTATTATAAGGTTTTATTAGTTACTTATATGAGTTTTCCTCAAAACATAACCTTTTAGTATTATAATAAGAGTTTATTACTTAGTATAAGGTTTTATTAGTTACTTATATGAGTTTTCCTCAAAACATAACCTTATAGTATTATAATAAGAATTTATTAATTAGTATAAGGTTTTATTAGTTACTTATACGAGTTTTCCTCAAAACATAACCTTTTAGCATTATAATAAGAATGTATTACTTAGTATAAGGTTTTATTAGTTACTTATATGAGTTTTCTTCAAAACATAACCTTATAGTATTATAATGAGAAGTTATTACTTAGTATAAGGTTTTATTAGTTACTTATATGAGTTTTCCTCAAAACATAACCTTTTAGTATTATAATAAGAATTTATTACTTAGTATAAGGTTTTATTAGTTACTTATATGAGTTTTCCTCAAAACATAACCTTATAGTATTATAATAAGAATTTATTACTTAGTATAAGGTTTTATTAGTTACTTATGTAAGTTATGCCCAAAAAATAACCTTATATTAATATAATAAGAATTTATTACTTAGTATAAGGTTTTATTACTTACTTATATGAGTTTTCCTCAAAACATAACCTTTTACAATTATAATAAGAATTTATTACTTAGTATAAGGTTTTATTAGTTACTTATATGAGTTTTCCCTAAAAAATAACCTTATAGTATTATAATCAGAATTTATTACGTAGTATAAGGTTTTATTAGTTTTTTATATGAGTTTTCCTCAAAACATAACCGTATAGTATTATAATAAGAATTTATTACTTAGTATAAGGTTTTATTAGTTACTTATGTGAGTTTTTCCCAAAAAATAACCTTATAGTATTATAATAAGAATTTATTACGTAGTATAAGGTTTTATTAGTTACTTATATGAGTTTTCCCGAAAAAATAACCTTATGGTATTATAATCAGAATTTATTACGTAGTATAAGGTTTTATTAGTTACATATATGCGTTTTCCTCAAAACATAACCTTATAGTATTATAATAAGAATTTATTACTTAGTATAAGGTTTTATTAGTTACTTATATGAGTTTTCCTCAAAACATAACCTTATTGTATTATAATAAGAATTTATTACTTAGTATAAAGTTTTATTAGTTAACTATATGAGTTTTCCTCAAAACATAACCTTATAGTATTATAATAAGAATTTATTACTTAGTATAAGGTTTTATTACTTACTTATATGAGTTTTCCTCAAAACATAATCTTTTAAAATTATAATAAGAATTTATTACTTAGTATATGGTTTTATTAGTTACTTATATGAGTTTTCTTCAAAACATAAACTTATAGTATTATAATGAGAAGCTATTACTTATTATAAGGTTTTATTAGTTACTTATATGAGTTTTCCTCAAAACATAACCTTTTAGTATTATAATAAGAGTTTATTACTTAGTATAAGGTTTTATTAGTTACCTATATGAGTTTCCCTCAAAACATAACCTTATAGTATTATAATAAGAATTTATTACTTAGTATAAGGTTTTATTAGTTAACTATATGAGTTTTCCTCAAAACATAACCTTATAGTATTATAATAAGAATTTATTACTTAGTATAAGGTTTTATTACTTACTTATATGAGTTTTCCTCAAAACATAATCTTTTAAAACTATAATAAGAATTTATTACTTAGTATATGGTTTTATTAGTTACTTATATGAGTTTTCTTCAAAACATAACCTTATAGTATTATAATGAGAAGTTATTACTTATTATAAGGTTTTATTAGTTACTTATATGAGTTTTCCTCAAAACATAACCTTTTAGTATTATAATAAGAGTTTATTACTTTGTATAAGGTTTTATTAGTTACTTATATGAGTTTTCCTCAAAACATAACCTTATAGTATTATAATAAGAATTTATTACTTAGTATAAGGTTTTATTAGTTACTTATGTAAGTTATGCCCAAAAAATAACCTTATATTTATATAATAAGAATTTATTACGTAGTATAAGGTTTTATTAGTTACTTATATGATTTTTCCCCAAAAAATAACCTTATAGTATTATAATAAGAATTTATTACGTAATATAAGGTTTTATTAGCAACTTATATGAGTTTTCCTAAAAACATAACCTTATAGTATTATAATAAGAATTTATTACTTAGTATAAGGTTTTATTAGTTACTTATATGAGTTTTCCTCAAAACATTACTTCATAGTATTATAATAAGAATTTATTACTTAGTATAAGGTTTTATTAGTTAACTATATGAGTTTTCCTCAAAACATAACCTTATAGTATTATAATAAGAATTTATTACTTAGTATAAGGTTTTATTACTTACTTATATGAGTTTTCCTCAAAACATAACCTTTAACATTATAATAAGAATGTATTACTTAGTATAAGGTTTTATTAGTTACTTATATGAGTTTTCTTCAAAACATAACCTTATAGTATTATAATGAGAAGTTATTACTTAGTATAAGGTTTTATTAGTTACTTATGTGAGTTTTCCTCAAAACATTACCTTTTAGTATTATAATAAGAATTTATTACTTAGTATAAGGTTTTATTAGTTACTTATATGAGTTTTCCTCAAAACATAACCTTATAGTATTATAATAAGAATTTATTACTTAGTATAAGGTTTTATTAGTTACTTATGTAAGTTATGCCCAAAAAATAACCTTATATTTATATAATAAGAATTTATTACGTAGTATAAGGTTTTATTAGTTACTTATATGATTTTTCCCCAAAAAATAACCTTATAGTATTATAATAAGAATTTATTACGTAATATAAGGTTTTATTAGCAACTTATATGAGTTTTCCTAAAAACATAACCTTATAGTATTATAATAAGAATTTATTACTTAGTATAAGGTTTTATTAGTTACTTATATGAGTTTTCCTCAAAACATTACTTCATAGTATTATAATAAGAATTTATTACTTAGTATAAGGTTTTATTAGTTACTTACATGAGTTTTCCTCAGAACATAACCTTATAGTATTATAATAAGAATTTATTACTTAAGATAAGGTTTTATTAGAAACTTATATGAGTTTTCCTCAAAACAAACCTTATAGTATTATAATAAGAATTTATTACTTAGTATAAGGTTTTATTAGTTACTTATATGAGTTTTCCTCAAAACATAACCTTTTAGCATTATAATAAGAATGTATTACTTAGTATAAGGTTTTATTAGTTACTTATATGAGTTTTCATCAAAACATAACCTTATAGTATTATAATGAAAAGTTATTACTTAGTATAAGGTTTTATTAGTTACTTATATGAGTTTCCCTCAAAACATAACCTTATAATATTATAAAAACAATTTATTACTTAGTATAAGGTTTTATTAGTTACTTATATGAGTTTTCCCTAAAAAATAACCTTATAGTATTATAATTATTATTTATTACGTAGTATATGGTTTTATTAGTTACTTATACGAATTTCCCTCAAAACATAACCTTATAGTATTATAATAAGAATTTATTACTCAGTATAAGGTTTTATTAGTTACATATATGAGTTTTCCCTAAAAAATAACCTTATGGTATTATAATAAGAATTTATTACTTAGTATAAACTTTTATTAGTTAACTATATGAGTTTTCCTCAAAACATAACCTTATAGTATTATAATAAGAATTTATTACTTAGTATAAGGTTTTATTACTTACTTATATGAGTTTTCCTCAAAACATAATCTTTTAAAATTATAATAAGAATTTATTACTTAGTATATGGTTTTATTAGTTACTTATATGAGTTTTCTTCAAAACATAACCTTATAGTATTATAATGAGAAGTTATTACTTATTATAAGGTTTTATTAGTTACTTATATGAGTTTTCCTCAAAACATAACCTTTTAGTATTATAATAAGAGTTTATTACTTAGTATAAGGTTTTATTAGTTACTTATATGAGTTTCCCTCAAAACATAACCTTATAGTATTATAATAAGAATTTATTACTTAGTATAAGGTTTTATTAGTTACTTATATGACTTTTCCCTAAAAAATAACCTTATAGTATTATAATCAGAATTTATTACGTAGTATAAGGTTTTATTAGTTACTTATATGAGTTTTCCTCAAAACATAACCTTATAGTATTATAATAAGAATTTATTACTTAGTATAGGGTTTTATTAGTTACTTATATGAGTTTTCCTCAAAACATAACCTTATAGTATTATAATAAGAATTTATTACTTAGTATAAGGTTTTATTAGTTAATTATATGAGTTTTCCTCAAAACATAACCTTATAGTATTATAATAAGAATTTATTACTTAGTATAAGGTTTTATTACTTACTTATATGAGTTTTCCTCAAAACATAACGTTTTAGAATTATAATAAGAATTTATTACTTAGTATAAGGTTTTATTAGTTACTTATATGAGTTTTCTTCAAAACATAACCTTATAGTATTATAATAAGAATTTATTACTTATTATAAGGTTTTATTAGTTACATATATGAGTTTTCCCTAAAAAATAACCTTATGGTATTATAATCAGAATTTATTACGTAGTATAAGGTTTTATTAGTTACTTATATGCGTTTTCCTCAAAACATAACCTTATAGTATTATAATAAGAATTTATTACTTAGTATAAGGTTTTATTAGTTACTTATATGAGTTTTCCTCAAAACATAACCTTATAGTATTATAATAAGAATTTATTACTTATTATAAGGTTTTATTAGTTACTTATATGAGTTTTTCTCAAAACATAACCTTATAGTATTATAATAAGAATTTATTACTTAGTATAAGGTTTTATTAGTTACTTATGTAAGTTTTCCCCAAAAAATAACCTTATAGTATTATAATAAGAATTTATTACGTAGTATAAGGTTTTATTAGTTACTTATATGAGCTTTCCCCAAAAAATAACCTTATAGTATTATAATAAGAATTTATTACTTAGTATAGGGTTTTATTAGTTACTTACATGAGTTTTATTAGTTACTTAGTATAAGGTTTTATTAGTTACTTAGTATAAGGTTTTATTAGCAACTTATATGAGTTTTCCTAAAAACATAACCTTATAGTATTATAATAAGAATTTATTACTTAGTATAAGGTTTTATTAGTTACTTATATGAGTTTTCCTCAAAACATAACCTTATAGTATTATAATAATAATTTATTACTTAGTAAAAGGTTTTATTAGTCACTTACATGAGTTTTCCTCAAAACATAACCTTATAGTATTATAATAAGAATTTGTTACTTAGTATAAGGTTTTATTAGAAACTTATATGAGTTTTCCTCAAAACATAACCTTATATTATTATAATAAGAATTTATTACTTAGTATAAGGTTTTATTAGTCACTTACATGAGTTTTCCTCAAAACATAACCTTATAGTATTATAATAAGAATTTATTACTTAGTATAAGGTTTTATTAGAAACTTATATGAGTTTTCCTCAAAACATAACCTTATAGTATTATAATAAGAATTTATTACTTAGTATAAGGTTTTATTAGTTACTTATATGAGTTTTCCTCAAAACATAACCTTTTAGCATTATAATAAGAATGTATTACTTAGTATAAGGTTTTATTAGTTACTTATATGAGTTTTCTTCAAAACATAACCTTATAGTATTATAATGAGAAGTTATTACTTAGTATAATGTTTTATTAGTTACTTATATGAGTTTTCCTCAAATCATAACATTTTAGTATTATAATAAGAATTTATTACTTAGTATAAGGTTTTATTAGTTATTTATATGAGTTTCCCTCAACATATAACCTTATAGTATTATAATAAGAATTTATTACTTAGTATAAGGTTTTATTAGTTACTTATATGAGTTTTCCCTAAAAAATAACCTTATAATATTATAATAAGAATTTATTACTTAGTATAAGGTTTTATTACTTACTTATATGAGTTTTCCTCAAAATATAACCTTTTAAAATTATAATAAGAATTTATTACTTAGTATAAGGTTTTATTAGTTACTTATATGAGTTTTCTTCAAAACATAACCTTATAGTATTATAATGAGAAGTTATTACTTATTATAAGGTTTTATTAGTTACTTATATGAGTTTTCCTCAAAACATAACCTTTTAGTATTATCATAAGAGTTTATTACTTAGTATAAGGTTTTATTAGTTTCTTATATGAGTTTCCCTCAAAACAAAACCTTATAGTATTATAATAAGAATTTATTACTTAGTATAAGGTTTTATTAGTTACTTATATGAGTTTTCCCTAAAAAATAACCTTGTAATATTATAATCAGAATTTATTACGTAGTATAATCTTTTATTAGTTACTTATATGAGTTTTCCTCAAAACATAACTTTATAGTATTATAATCAGAATTTATTACGTAGTATAAGGTTTTATTAGTTACTTATATGAGTTTTCCTCAAAACATAACCTTATAGTATTATAATAAGAATTTATTACTTAGTATAGGGTTTTATTAGTTTGTTATATGAGTTTTCCTCAGAACATAACCTTATAGTATTATAATAAGAATTTATTACTTAGTATAAGGTTTTATTAGTTAATTATATGAGTTTTCCGCAAAACATAACCTTATAGTATTATAATAAGAATTTATTACTTAGTATAAGGTTTTATTACTTACTTATATGAGTTTTCCTCAAAACATAACCTTTTAGCATTATAATAAGAATTTATTACTTAATATAAGGTTTTATTAGTTACTTATATGAGTTTTCTTCAAAACATAACCTTATAGTATTATAATGAGAAGTTATTACTTAGTATAAGGTTTTATTAGTTACTTATATGAGTTTTCCTCAAAACATAACCTTATAGTATTATAATAAGAATTTATTACTTAGTATAGGGTTTTATTAGTTTGTTATATGAGTTTTCCTCAGAACATAACCTTATAGTATTATAATAAGAATTTATTACTTAGTATAAGGTTTTATTAGTTACTTGTATGAGTTTCCCTCAAAACATAACCTTATAGTATTATAATAAGAATTTATTACTTAGTATAAGGTTTTATTATTTACTTATATGAGTTTTCCTCAAAATATAACCTTTTAAAATTATAATAAGAATTTATTACTTAGTATAAGGTTTTATTAGTTACTTATATGAGTTTTCTTCAAAACATAACCTTATAGTATTATAATGAGAAGTTATTACTTATTATAATGTTTTATTAGTTACTTATATGAGTTTTTCTCAAAACATAACCTTTTAGTATTATAATAAGAATTTATTACTTAGTATCAGGTTTTATTAGTTACCTATGTGAGTTTCCCTCAAAACATAACCTTATAGTATTATAACAAGAATTTATTACTTAGTATAAGGTTTTATTAATTACTTATATAAGTTTTCCTTAAAAAATAACCTTATAGTATTATAATCAGAATTTATTACGTAGTATAAGGTTTTATTAGTTACTTTTATGAGTTTTCCTCAAAACCTAACCTTATAGTATTATAATAAGAATTTATTACTTAGTATAGGGTTTTATTAGTTACTTATATGAATTTTCCTCAAAACATAACCTTATAGTATTATAATAAGAATTTATTACTTAGTATAAGGTTTTATTAGTTAATTATATGAGTTTTCCTCAAAACATAACCTTATAGTATTATAATAAGAATTTATTACTTAGTATAAGGTTTTATTACTTACTTATATGAGTTTTCCTCAAAACATAACCTTTTAGAATTATAATAAGAATTTATTACTTAGTATAAGGTTTTATTAGTTATTTATATGAGTTTTCTTCAAAACATAACCTTATAGTATTATAATAAGAATTTATTACTTAGTATAAGGTTTTATTAGTTACTTATGTAAGTTTTCCCCAAAAAATAACCTTATAATATTATAATCATTATTTATTACGTAGTATATGGTTTTATTAGTTACTTATATGAATTTCCCTCAAAACATAACCTTATAGTATTATAATAAGAATTTATTACTTAGTATAAGGTTTTATTAGTTACATATATGAGTTTTCCCTAAAAAATAACCTTATGGTATTATAATCAGAATTTATTACGTAGTATAAGGTTTTATTAGTTACTTATATTCGTTTTCCTAAAAACATAACCTTATAGTATTATAATAAGAATTTATTAATTAGTATAAGGTTTTATTAGTTACTTATATGAGTTTCCTCAAAACATAACCTTATTGTATTATAATAAGAATTTATTACTTATTATAAGGTTTTATTAGTTACTTATATGAGTTTTCCTCAAAACATATCCTTTTAGTATTATAATAAGAATTTATTATTTAGTATAAGGTTTTATTAGAAACTTATATGAGTTTTCCTCAAAACATAACCTTATATTATTATAATAAGAATTTATTACTTAGTATAAGGTTTTATTAGTCACTTACATGAGTTTTCCTCAAAACATAACCTTATAGTATTATAATAAGAATTTATTACTTAGTATAAGGTTTTATTAGAAACTTATATGAGTTTTCCTCAAAACATAACCTTATAGTATTATAATAAGAATTTATTACTTAGTATAAGGTTTTATTAGTTACTTATATGAGTTTTCCTCAAAACATAACCTTTTAGCATTATAATTAGAATGTATTACTTAGTATAAGGTTTTATTAGTTACTTATATGAGTTTTCTTCAAAACATAACCTTATAGTATTATAATGAGAAGTTATTACTTAGTATAATGTTTTATTAGTTACTTATATGAGTTTTTCTCAAATCATAACCTTTTAGTATTATACTAAGAATTTATTACTTAGTATAAGGTTTTATTAGTTATTTATATGAGTTTCCCTCAACATATAACCTTATAGTATTATAATAAGAATTTATTACTTAGTATAAGGTTTTATTAGTTACTTACATGAGTTTTCCCTAAAAAATAACCTTATAGTATTATATTAAGAATTTATTACTTAGTATAAGGTTTTATTACTTACTTATATGAGTTTTCCTCAAAATATAACCTTTTAAAATTATAATAAGAATTTATTACTTAGTATAAGGTTTTATTAGTTACTTATATGAGTTTTCTTCAAAACATAACCTTATAGTATTATAATGAGAAGTTATTACTTATTATAAGGTTTTATTAGTTACTTATATGAGTTTTCTTCAAAACATAACCTTTTAGTATTATCATAAGAGTTTATTACTTAGTATAAGGTTTTATTAGTTTCTTATATGAGTTTCCCTCAAAACATAACCTTATAGTATTATAATAAGAATTTAATACTTAGTATAAGGTTTTATTAGTTACTTATATGAGTTTTCCCTAAAAAATAACCTTATAATATTATAATCAGAATTCATTACGTAGTATAATGTTTTATTAGTTACTTATATGAGTTTTCCTCAAAACATAACCTTATAGTATTATAATCAGAATTTATTACGTAGTATAAGGTTTTATTAGTTACTTATATGAGTTTTCCTCAAAACATAACCTTATAGTATTATAATAAGAATTTATTACTTAGTATAGGGTTTTATTAGTTTCTTATATGAGTTTTCCTCAAAACATAACCTTATAGTATTATAATAAGAATTTATTACTTAGTATAAGGTTTTATTAGTTAATTATATGAGTTTTCCTCAAAACATAACCTTATAGTATTATAATAAGAATTTATTACTTAGTATAAGGTTTTATTAATTACTTATATGAGTTTTTCTCAAAACATAACCTTTTAGCATTATAATAAGAATTTATTACTTAATATAAGGTTTTATTAGTTACTTATATGAGTTTTCTTCAAAACATAACCTTATAGTATTATAATGAGAAGTTATTACTTAGTATAAGGTTTTATTAGTTACTTATATGAGTTTTCCTCAAAACATAACCATTTAGTATTATAATAAGAATTTATTACTTAGTATAAGGTTTTATTAGTTACTTGTATGAGTTTCCCTCAAAACATAACCTTATAGTATTATAATAAGAATTTATTATTTAGTATAAGGTTTTATTACTTACTTATATGAGTTTTCCTCAAAATATAACCTTTTAAAATTATAATAAGAATTTATTACTTAGTATAAGGTTTTATTAGTTACTTATATGAGTTTTCTTCAAAACATAACCTTATAGTATTATAATGAGAAGTTATTACTTATTATAATGTTTTATTAGTTACTTATATGAGTTTTCCTCAAAACATAACCTTTTAGTATTATAATAAGAATTTATTACTTAGTATAAGGTTTTATTAGTTACTTATATGAGTTTTCCCTAAAAAATAACCTTATAATATTATAATCAGAATTTATTACGTAGTATAATGTTTTATTAGTTACTTATATGAGTTTTCCTCAAAACATAACTTTATAGTATTATAATCAGAATTTATTACGTAGTATAAGGTTTTATTAGTTACTTATATGAGTTTTCCTCAAAACATAACCTTATAGTATTATAATAAGAATTTATTACTTAGTATAGGGTTTTATTAGTTTCTTATATGAGTTTTCCTCAGAACATAACCTTATAGTATTATAATAAGAATTTATTACTTAGTATAAGGTTTTATTAGTTAATTATATGAATTTTCCTCAAAACATAACCTTATAGTATTATAATAAGGATTTATTACTTAGTATAAGGTTTTATTAGTTAATTATATGAGTTTTCCTCAAAACATAACCTTATAGTATTATAATAAGAATTTATTACTTAGTATAAGGTTTTATTACTTACTTATATGAGTTTTCCTCAAAACATAACCTTTTAGAATTATAATAAGAATTTATTACTTAGTATAAGGTTTTATTAGTTACTTATATGAGTTTTCTTCAAAACATAACCTTATAGTATTATAATAAGAATTTATTACTTAGTATAAGGTTTTATTAGTTACTTATGTAAGTTTTCCCCAAAAAATAACCTTATAATATTATAATCATTATTTATTACGTAGTATATGGTTTTATTAGTTACTTATATGAATTTCCCTCAAAACATAACCTTATAGTATTATAATAAGAATTTATTACTTAGTATAAGGTTTTATTAGTTACATATATGAGTTTTCCCTAAAAAATAACCTTATGGTATTATAATCAGAATTTATTACGTAGTATAAGGTTTTATTAGTTACTTATATGTGTTTTCCTCAAAACATAACCTTATAGTATTATAATAAGAATTTATTAATTAGTATAAGGTTTTATTAGTTACTTATATGAGTTTCCTCAAAACATAACCTTATTGTATTATAATAAGAATTTATTACTTATTATAAGGTTTTATTAGTTACTTATATGAGTTTTTCTCAAAACATAACCTTATAGTATTATAATAAGAATTTATTACTTAGTATAAGGTTTTATTAGTTACTTATGTAAGTTTTCCCCAAAAAAAACCTTATAGTATTATAATAAGAATTTATTACGTAGTATAAGGTTTTATTAGTTACTTATATGAGCTTTCCCCAAAAAATAACCTTATAGTATTATAATAAGAATTTATTACTTAGTATAGGGTTTTATCAGTTACTTACATGAGTTTTCTGTAAAGGCTCGGATTTTTAAATCCTAATTTTTTTTCGGAAAAAGTGAATTAAAAATTACATTAAAATCGGGTTAAAAATCGTTTAGTGGATTCCGACCGGAATGTAAAATTTGGCAAACAATTTCCGTCCTTGACCTCGAAAATTCAAAATAATTATCAGATTGAGATATCCTTGTCAATTTATAAAAATCTAATTGATCGAGAAAGTGGGATTCGGGAAAACTAACATTCGAGAACTAATTTCGGGATTAAAAATTCGCGTATTCGGAATTTAGTTCCGGGTATTGGTTAACCAATTTTACACTCAACATCTCACCCACTCCCCCTACCTTATCCTGCAACCCGAGCCCATCCCCCTGCCTATATCACCCCGTCACTTCCCCTGTTTCCGCCATCACCCACACCCTCCCTCACCATCACTCTCTCCCCATCTTCCTTCTTCCTCAAGAGCTGCAGCAACAACATCTGTTTCCACCCCTCGAGAGCACAGCAACAGCAGATCGACGCCATCACCGAATCTCCACCGTCACCTTCACTCTTCCTTTCACCGCCACCACCTTGCTCCTTCCTTATCGCCACCACACACCAGCACCTCCTTCCCCTCCGTCGAGCAACATCACTAGCCTTCGACATCCCTCGGAGCCACCGCAACCCATTCCTTTCTAATCTTCGATCAATCGCGAAGCTAACTTCCGGTAAGCGTCCCTCCTTCGTTTTTGATTGAAATTGCTTGCGGTCTTCACCATCACACTCATCCACATCCGGTGTAGGTCCGACAAGCCATCGCGAGCCACCGACAAAGCACAGAACTCCAATCGAGAGCTCCGAAGTCGCGAAAAATCCATCTCGGTGAGCTCCGAATTTATCCTCGTTTCGATTCGTTTCTGAGTCTTTTTCAATGCTTAGACTAGTCGAGAGTGTGCGTGAGATGAGTGCGGGATGATCGGGTGAGGTTCAGAGCTCCGACGATCGTCGGAGCTTGGTCAGCGTGAGCGAGTACGAGCGGCGAGGACGAGCGCAGCGAGTGCGCGAGGCGAAGCGGGTGCAAGCAGGGTCCGACCTGGGCGAGTCCAAGCGGGAGCGTGAGAGGCGGCCGGTGTCGAGCAGTCGCCGGCGGCCTTCTCCTCCGGGCGGTGTCGAGCAGCGCAAACGACCAGGCGGGAGCGGGAGTACTGTACGTCTTCAACATTTGGAGGAAGAAGAAGATGGCGGGCCCTCCTGTCCAGTCAGCACTTGTGGGGGCCATTTACTAACTTACGGAGTATATATATATTTGTTGTATTAAATCGGGTTTGGGTTATTTAAACCGGTTGGGGATTAACAATTGCGGGTTTGGTTCGGTTCGGGTTTAACCGTTTACTTATCTAAATATTTAATGGTATTTAAAATAAAATATAATATTATTGGGGGTTAAAATATATTATTTGGACTTATAGATTTTAAAAGTAATTTGAAAAAGGAATTTAGCGAGTATTTCCAAGGGTCGGAATTCTTAACTATTTAATTCGGATTTGAAACAAATTTTGGAACTAACTGGGGAATTAGACTTGTTTGATTACTAACTAGCATTATAATATGATCATTTGATTAACGGTATAATATGTGTGACTAATAGCATGATACTGTGGTGATTTTTAGAAGAGATTAAATGTTCAATATTTATTATGATGATGATGATGATGATATATGAAAAGTATAAGAATGAAATAATAATATGCGAATTTGGCTAAGTATGATATATATATGGAGTATATTTTTAAACTGATGAGTTAACAAGTTATGATGAATGGTATGAGATAAGAGATGGTTGAACGTGATGAATTGAAAGTATGATTGATGCAAGCTTGCTTATCTATTTGTTAATTTGAGTGAGTAGTATATGTGTTCAGAAAAGCTATAGAAGTATACTTAGTATATTCTCGTTATGTAATTAGGTGATATTTTGTGATCGTGACTACTGTGTGCTGGATTCTTCTTTTGCTGATCTTCTAGCCAGGTAAGTACCTCTGGGGCTTACTCAGTAACCAGTACCTCCTGCCTGATGTGTCATATAGTATGTAGGTGTTGTATATGCATAAGAGCATGTCATGTAGTATCATGCTTAGGAATTGCATTTACGAATGAGCATCCTTATTCTGTATGCGTTTGAATACAAAAACGGCCGTTATCTGTGAGTCATAGAGTCCTTGCTAGGGTCATAGGGCAGCCCAGCTTCATCGGGCGTTGTCCTCCTCGAGTCATTTATATATATATATCACGAGATACGAGATGGGCATGAGATATGATATGATGATGAGATATGATATGATGATGAGATTTGATATGATTATAACATCGAACTGGCCAGTCTCCACCTCGTCTGGAAGAGGGGTGGTGGTAAAAGAGGGATATACCGCTTGGTATTCTTTGTTAAGGCCTTCCTCAATATTCTGCACACATGAATTAGGAGCATGATAGTGTGGTTTTATTTCGTACTGCATGAAGGCATCCTTTATTCTAGGTATAGGCGAATTATATGTCCTCAGCGCGGTCAGAGGACCCGCGGGCGGACTCTTGGCCTGACTTGGTGGTATAGTTTCAGGTACCCGATCTACTACTTGATTTTGTGCTGATATGACGGGGTCCATTCATATGGCGGAGAGTGAGTGTATGAACCATGACTTCACCAAACTCATGCTTTTTGGATTTTTTCCTATTATACTCCGTTTTGACCCGGCTCTGCCGTGGCACTGGTTGTATCGTTTTCAGAACTTTCGTCCTTTGCATGATAAAGGTTTTCGCGCGTTGTAGACTTAGGACAGGTACATGGGTTTACCCCAGGGTCTCCAACGGACCTTCCGGGTTTGGGTGCGAAATCCCACTTTAAACTGCGCATCTTCGATTTCAAACCTTCAACCTGTACTCGGGGCGCAAGATCCCAACGAGGAGTTTCATCCCTCGAAACGTAACTCGGGAATCATAATTCCGGGCCGTTACATTTTCCTCAAAACATAACCTTATAGTATTATAATAAGAATTTATTACTTAGTATAAGGTTTTATTAGCAACTTATATGAGTTTTCCTAAAAACATAACCTTATAGTATTATAATAAGAATTTATTACTTAGTATAAGGTTTTATTAGTTACTTATATTAGTTTTCCTCAAAACATAACCTTATAGTATTATAATAAGAATTTATTACTTAGTATAAGGTTTTATTAGTCACTTACATGAGTTTTCCTCAAAACATAACCTTATAGTATTATAATAAGAATTTATTACTTAATATAAGGTTTTATAAGAAACTTATATGAGTTTTCCTCAAAACATAACCTTATAGTATTATAATAAGAATTTATTACTTAGTATAAGGTTTTATTAGTTACTTATATGAGTTTTCCTCAAAACATAACCTTCTAGCATTATAATAAGAATGTATTACTTAGTATAAGGTTTTATTACTTACTTATATGAGTTTTCTTCAAAACATAACCTTATAGTATTATAATGAGAATTTATTACTTAGTATAAGGTTTTATTAGTTACTTATATGAGTTTTCCTCAAAACATAACCTTTTAGTATTATAATAAGAATATATTACTTAGTATAAGGTTTTATTAGTTACCTATATGAGTTTCCCTCAAAAAATAACCTTATAGTATTATAACAAGAATTTATTACTTAGTATAAGGTTTTATTAGTTACTTATATAAGTTTTCCCTAAAAAATAACCTTATAGTATTATAATCCGAATTGATTACGTAGTATAAGGTTTTATTAGTTACTTATATGAGTTTTCCTCAAAACATAACCTTATAGTATTATAATAAGAATTTATTACTTAGTATAGGGTTTTATTAGTTACTTATATGAGTTTTCCTCAAAACATAACCTTATAGTATTATAATAAGAATTTATTACTTAGTATAAGGTTTTATTAGTTAATTATATAAGTTTTCCTCAAAACATAACCTTATAGTATTATAATAAGAATTTATTACTTAGTATAAGGTTTTGTTACTTACTTATATGAGTTTTCCTCAAAACATAACCTTTTAGCATTATAATAAGAATTTATTACTTAGTATAAGGTTTTATTAGTTACTTATATGAGTTTTCTTCAAAACATAACCTTATAGTATTATAATGAGAAGTTATTACTTAGTATAAGGTTTTATTAGTTACTTATATGAGTTTTCTCAAAACATAACCTTTTAGTATTATAATAAGAATTTATTACTTAGTATAAGGTTTTATTAGTTACTTATATTAGTTTCCCTCAAAACATAACCTTATAGTATTATAATAAGAATTTATTACTTAGTATAAGGTTTTATTAGTTACTTATGTGAGTTTTCCCCGAAAAATAACCTTATAGTATTATAATCAGAATTTATTACGTAGTATAAGGTTTTATTAGTTACTTATATGAGTTTTCCTCAAAACATAACCTTATAGTATTATAATAAGAATTTATTACTTAGTATAGGGTTTTATTAGTTTCTTATATGAGTTTTCCTCAAAACATAACCTTATAGTATTATAATAAGAATTTATTACTTAGTATACGGTTTTATTAGTTAATTATATGAGTTTTCCTCAAAACATAACCTTATAGTATTATAATAAGAATTTATTACTTAGTATAAGGTTTTATTACTTACTTATATGAGTTTTCCTCAAAACATAACCTTTTAGCATTATAAAAAGAATTTATTACTTAATATAAGGTTTTATTAGTTACTTATATGAGTTTTCTTCAAAACATAACCTTATAGTATTATAATGAGAATTTATTACTTAATATAAGGTTTTATTAGTTACTTATATGAGTTTTCCTCAAAACATAACCTTTTAGTATTATAATAAGAATTTATTACTTAGTATAAGGTTTTATTACTTACTTATATGAGTTTTCCTCAAAATATAACCTTTTAAAATTATAATAAGAATTTATTACTTAGTATAAGGTTTTATTAGTTACTTATATGAGTTTTCATCAAAACATAACCTTATAGTATTATAATGAGAAGTTATTACTTATTATAATGTTTTATTAGTTACTTATATGAGTTTTCCTCAAAACATAACCTTTTAGTATTATAATAAGAATTTATTACTTAGTATAAGGTTTTATTAGTTACCTATATGAGTTTCCCTCAAAAGATAACCTTATAGTATTATAACAAGAATTTATTACTTAGTATAAGGTTTTATTAGTTACTTATATAAGTTTTCCCAAAAAAATAACCTTATAGTATTATAATATGAATTTATTACTTAGTATAGGGTTTTATTAGTTACTTACATGAGTTTTCCTCAAAACATAACCTTATAGTATTATAATAAGAATTTATTACTTAGTATAAGGTTTTATTAGCAACTTATATGAGTTTTCCTAAAAACATAACCTTATAGTATTATAATAAGAATTTATTACTTAGTATAAGGTTTTATTAGTTACTTATATTAGTTTTCCTCAAAACATAACCTTATAGTATTATAATAAGAATTTATTACTTAGTATAAGGTTTTATTAGTCACTTACATGAGTTTTCCTCAAAACATAACCTTATAGTATTATAATAAGAATTTATTACTTAGTATAAGGTTTTATTAGAAACTTATATGAGTTTTCCTCAAAACATAACCTTATAGTATTATAATAAGAATTTATTACTTAGTATAGGGTTTTATTAGTTTCTTATATGAGTTTTCCTCAAAACATAACCTTATAGTATTATAATAAGAATTTATTACTTAGTATACGGTTTTATTAGTTAATTATATGAGTTTTCCTCAAAACATAACCTTATAGTATTATAATAAGAATTTATTACTTAGTATAAGGTTTTATTACTTACTTATATGAGTTTTCCTCAAAACATAACCTTTTAGCATTATAAAAAGAATTTATTACTTAATATAAGGTTTTATTAGTTACTTATATGAGTTTTCTTCAAAACATTACCTTATAGTATTATAATGAGAAGTTATTACTTAGTATAAGGTTTTATTAGTTACTTATATGAGTTTTCCTCAAAACATAACCTTTTAGTATTATAATAAGAATTTATTACTTAGTATAAGGTTTTATTACTTACTTATATGAGTTTTCCTCAAAATATAACCTTTTAAAATTATAATAAGAATTTATTACTTAGTATAAGGTTTTATTAGTTACTTATATGAGTTTTCATCAAAACATAACCTTATAGTATTATAATGAGAAGTTATTACTTAGTATAAGGTTTTATTAATTACTTATATGAGTTTTCCTCAAAACATAACCTTTTAGTATTATAATAAGAATTTATTACTTAGTATAAGGTTTTATTAGTTACTTATATGAGTTTCCCTCAAAACATAACCTTATAGTATTATAATAAGAATTTATTACTTAGTATAAGGTTTTATTACTTACTTATAAGAGTTTTCCTCAAAACATAACCTTTTAAAATTATAATAAGAATTTATTACTTAGTATAAGGTTTTATTAGTTACTTATATGAGTTTTCTTGAAAACATAACCTTATAGTATTATAATGAGAAGTTATTACTTATTATAAGATTTTATTAGTTACTTATATGAGTTTTCCTCAAAACATAACCTTTTAGTATTATAATAAGAATTTATTACTTAGTATAAGGTTTTATTAGTTACGTATATGAGTTTTGTAACGGCCCGGGATTATGATTCCCGAGTTACGTTTCAAGGGATAAAACCCCTTGTTCGGATCTTGCAATCCAGGTACGGGTCGAGGTTTCAAACTCATTTCAAAGGTCAGTAATAAAGAGGGATTTCAAACCCTAAAACCTCGAAGGGCCGTTGGGTACCCTTAACCTGTCCTAAGACTACGTCGCGGAAACCATTTCAAAACGGAAGTAAAGCGGAAGTAAAGTACAGATACAAGTGCCACGGCGGAGCCGGGTCAAAACGGAGTCAAAAGTATACTTCCAAACAATATAATCAGAGTCTGGTGAAGTCTATAACTCCAGCGCCCACTTTCCGCCGACAAAATGACCCGCGCAATAAGCAACAGCAACGATAGGATGAACATAATAATTCCTAAAAAAATTGATTTGGGGCGGGATCAGATCGATGCCCACTTTCTCTGCATCCCAACCATAAGCACACATATACGCTATACCTAATAAAGATGCTCTAATGCAGTACGAAATTCAAACACACTAGCATGCTCCTAGTTCATAATAATGTGCAGAAATACTGTAAAGGGCCCAAGACAATGCCAAGTGGCATATCCCTCTCCTACCTCCACCCCTTCCGACAGGCGGAGACTGGCCAGCTCGTGAATGCATTCATTCATAATAGGGCGGCACGCATGCCTAACCCGCTCCACCATAAAGCCCGCAGGCATATCATAATAATAATATAAGGAAGTACTCGATTGACTCAGGGTACCCGATGAGGCTGGGCTACCCTATGACCCTAGCAAAGACTTCTAGGACTATCACAGATAACGGCCGTTCTGTTTACATACGCACAAAGAAATAGAATGCTCAACGATCGATGCAACCTAGCATGGTACTACATGGCATGCTGATCATGAATGCAACACCTAGTATATCATGCACCTATAGCAGGGAATCACTCTATTCAATCTGAGTAAGCTCCGAAGAGACTTACCTGAATATGCAGAACAGCAAAATAACGCAAGCAATGGCCCAAATGTAAGTCCAAAGCAATCCAAGGCAATACACACCTATCATCAATTCGTTTCATAAGCTACCAGACCAACATTCATACGTACGAAACTTAAGTTCTCAATATACTCAAAACCAATCGATAGTAAAACCGTTTTCCAAAACCTTTTCGATACGATCAACATCAACCAAAATCATTCTTCCAACCAAACCCATTGATAAAATCATATCAACCATATTTTCCAGACTCTTGAATCTCAATTTAAGTCAACTCAAGTTTCAAATGATTTCTCAAATTACTTGCCCGAAAGCACTCATAAAACATCCCCTCTTAAAATCGACTCGTTACTTATTTTATCCTAAATAATCTCGACAAGATTTAGGTATTTCCAAAATTTCCTCTTTTAAATTTATTATATCAATCCCCGACTTTAATATTTTCCAAATTCTTTAAAATCCCAACCACTTTTATAAAATCAGCCCCTTATTTTATAAAGATTATAAACCAACCATTTTATATTTATAAAGATTATAAACCAACCCACTTCATCTTATTATTACCAAAACCGAAGGCAATTGTTAGAATGAGTCAAATTTTCACCCTCTTTTTAAAACAAAACAATTCAGCCCAGCCCCATTCCATTTTTGTTAAAAAAAATCCAGTTCAGCCCATCGGATAATAGGCCCAAAACAAAGCCTTCTTCCATTTCCATTCATTTCAAATCCGAAAAGAGGAGAGAAGTGAGCAGGCCCACACGGCTGACAAGGCGGGTGACGTGGCAGTAGGGCCGGATTGAGGAAATGGGGGAGAGAAGGAACACTGTTCCTCTTCCTCCTTCCATTTCGCCTACAGGGCTCGAAGACGGGACAGGGGAGGCTGCCCGGCGGCAGATCCCGGCCTCCGACTCCGGCAGACACCAACACACACACGGACGGAACGGAAAGAAGATGGAGGGAGAGGAAGCTCACCGAGAGGAGGTTCAAAGCTCGTCGGAGAACGCCCGTCGAAACGACTGAGCTCGCCGGAGACGTGGGGATGCTCCTCGGACCGATCGAAAATGGCGAGAACATAGGAAGAGGAAGAAGGGGGCTGCGCTTGCTCGGCGTCGGTTCTCACGGTCGGTCTCCCTTGGTTTGCCGGCGTCGGAAGTCGACGGGTGCGCTGTTGCTGCTCGGGGACGCCGAGGGTTCAGTTGCTGCTGCTGCTGGCTGAAGGAGGAGGAAGGATTGGAGAGGAGGTGTTACTCGCCTCGGCGTCTTCGTCGGAAAAACAGGGAGGTGAGGGAGCGACGGCGGCGGTGTGGTGCCGGAGGCTGCAGGGTGGTGGCGGTGGTGGTGGGCAGCTCCGAAATCAGGAGACAAGGGCTCCTTTTGAAGGGAAGAAATAGGAGGAGAAGGGGAGAGGAAAGCTGTGTTTGGTGTTGAAATGTGAAGAGGAATGGTTCCTCTGAACCTCACAAGATAGAAAAAGGGGAATTGAAATTGAAGTCTAGGGGGGGTTGAAGGATTGCAGGCAAGTCTAAGGGGGGGTTGAAGGATTGCAGGCATGGGTGGTTTCTTTCTTTTGACTCTTTGCCATAAGGGGGATCTAAAAGATAAGGGAGGTGGGTTGTTGCACAATATGAAGAAGAAGACAAAGGAGGTGCAGCTGGGCTTCCCAAGTCACGGGTATGAGAACGAGAGAGAGAGAGAGAGAGAGAGAGAGAGAGAGAGAGAGAGAAGGAAAAAGGAAAATAAATTAGGAATTGTACGCACAATAGAATTCAAGATAGCGGAATAGACTTAAAACCCGCTCGCTCGACTTTATCCTGACGCGTTTAAAATACTCCTAAATTTTCAAATCCGAATTTTTTTTATTTTACTTTATCTTATTATTATTTTTGGACTTAAATCCATTTATATTATTTGTTGAAATTTATTATTTAAAAATCCGGGCCTTTACATCATCCACCTCTAAAAACAAGTCTCGTCCCCGAGACTAAAACCAAAATAAAGTAGGGGATGAAGTTTGAAATTGATGAGTCCAAGGACCATGCCTAGAATCTTGTAATCGTCTCGGTTGCGTCTTCCGGAATTCTCACAACATTCTAGTCACAGTCGTGACATCTCCAATTGGCCTTGACAAGTATGCGATAAGCGCCCCTATCACATACTCGCTTCGACTTCTCGGAAGTACCACAACTCCCTACAATATAATCACTAGGTCTTAGCAAGCACCCTACAAGCGCCCTCATAAAATGCTTGTATCCACTTCATGAAGTATCATAGAGTTGCCCGGGTTTGAAAAGGTTCAAGTGTGATTCCGCAATTGAAAAGAGATTGGCCTCAAAATCGTTGAAACCATCGATAGCGTTTATTCTTTTAAAAACCAGTTATTTCCTTTCTATATCGTTTCAAATCTTCAAATCCGACGTTTAACCATGAACTTTGCACCAAAACAAGTCAAATCCCTTTAACTCAAGATTTCGTCAAAATCTCCCAAAACCAAATCAGTTTCCCGCATATCAATCAATCAAATTCAGAATTCAGGAGGTGGAATCATCCACCTCTAAGGGCTAATCCCATATTCTCTTCCTAGTTTCCAAAATCATTCAATCATCATTCTCAACTCAATATGAAACATAAGCCAATCAACTCATCAACTCATAACATCATTAGCCATCTTTCACATGGCAAGACTCAACATCAACCATGATAATCCCAACCAATTGACATCTTAATAACATAACATGTTTTCTCATAACATAAATCATACCATCCTTTCACATCACAACCAAAACCAACAACAAACATCAACATCACATCACAAGTAGTAGAGTATATCTATATCATATTGAAGGCATCACGAGTGCATAATCGAAGTCTCATAACTTATTACGCAAACACACATATCCAGAAATCAACGGGTTAGATGTTATGGGGTTAGTACGTCAGTACGCATCATATCTCACCATCGCATATCGATATCGCAACACAAGTAGAACATATTCAGCACGTTAACATATCAACACAACTAGGTCATGCTATTAAGGTTCCGAAAAAGGGAGATCAAGCAGTATATAAATCATCAAAATGTCAATATATATGACCTAAAAGACATCACCTTAACTCGTCACAAAAACATATAACGACCATTTAGAAGTCATGCACCATTATCTCATATATACGAGTCATGTCCATATTCCAAGTCATACTCATCATTTAACATATCAATAGTCATGCTTGCCAACCATATAATAACACAACATTATCTCATGTATCATATCACAACACATCCTATCATGCTTCTAAAACAACATAGCAGGGCAGCAATATATCATGATAACAATTGTCACTACCAACTAGATTTCAGTATTGCATAACAACATGTAATATCATTCCCTATCAGATGCATCATGGTTACTATCTAACGTCATGCCAGCAAATATAATAAATCACATAATCAAGAAAATCATCACATCATACCAGTCAAAATAAAACACAATCTCCACTCACCCCTCTCCACTCTCAAGCCAAGACAAATTCTCTTCTAGACCCGCCAACCTCATCTTAGACAAAATTTCCCAAGGAAATCTCCATTCATCCCGATGCTCAAATCTCGTCTTCATTCCACCAAACTCTCACACAGACCATCCACCTCTAAGAATCCAACTCATATCTCTAACTCCACACCCGAGTACCCTCTCATACTACATCCTCACTTCTCTTAAGGCCATTTCTTACACTTCCCACACTTCCCAAGATATCACCAGCATCATGCCTTGCAAAATTCCTGAAGCTCACTCAATCTTACCTAAACCAACATCTCCCTCTTGCGACTTATCTCATAACATCCCCGAGATCCTAACCACTCAAGCTCTTTCACCACTCTTCTACCACGCTACCAACGACCTCACCCACAGGTTTAAGGAAGAAGCAATCATGAAATCATCACATATAAGATCTACATCAGGTTAACCAGCATTTATAAACATAGCATCATGGTTTCATAATCAAGTAGTGCAACTATGTCAACAAGTTTCAATTTATCATCATGCTCAATCATTATTACAATTCATCATGTATGCACATAATCAAGTCATGATAGCAAGTTGCATCATAACCTTAGAAGATAAACAATTCAGGTTTTCAGCATTTGCAGTTCATATTTTACAGGCAAAGGAATCCAAATCATGTTTAGCAACTTAGAGTAGCAACACGTCAAGACATCATGGTACATGAGATCTATAAGTCATCAAATCATATCATCATACACAACAGATAATCAGGCAACAGTCATTTTCAATTCAGCACATCAACACATAAATCTCATCGCTATGTCAGTGCAATATCGTCGTCAACACATTCAAAAGGGTTAGCAATTCGAACGAAGAACAATCCCGCTTGCAAATCATATCGTACACAGTAACCGTGATCCTCGATGCGTGCCCGTTCCGCCGACATCATAGATCCTGAGGCCCGTGGGTTATGGGCCCACGCTTCCGCCACACTGCTCTATCGTTATGCAACTTTCTTTCTCTTTCTCATGCGGTCGCTATCGCGGGTGAGTCCAAGTTAGCGGAGATAGGGGAGTGACAAGAGTGAACAACCCGATGTTCCTCTCGGAAACAACCACGAATAAGGCTAAGGATGACAAGACTAGGGACTAGACTCTGACCCGGGAATAACAACAATGCCCTTATGGAAGTCTATTAGGTTATAATCGCGACAAATAACACGAATTCATCATGGAGCATATCTATTTCACTAACCCACACTAACATGTACCTATCTCAAGGTAACAAGAACATGCGTATTCATTCCAAAAGACACAATCAAGTCCTGCACGGATGCATGCGAGGTAAACTAGTAGTATGTGATTCCATGGAAACAGATATGCTCAGCAACTTTAAACAGGATACGTGGGATTTATTGAGCATCACAATTATCACATATATGAACAATGCACGAGTTTGGTGTATGCACCATACGAGAACATATAATAGCAACATAGTAACTACCTCATCTAACACAATGATCATATAATAGGTCAATCATGGCACGTAATCATATGACGAGATACATTTAGAAATCAATGAGTCCCACACGATACTAGCGATACATGATGTAATACAAGCATTGTCAAGAGTCATTAAGAGGAGCTCAACATAATATTCACGAAACATGAGGCATCATCAAAATAACAAGAAGGGCATCATTGGCGACATATTATAATCATGTTAAGAGCGAACCATCATAGAGCACATATATAGTACAATAGTCATCACATCATAGAACAAGTGCAACAAGTGATCCCTTTAGTTAGTTATATTGGAAATCATGAGCCCTACCAGACACTACTAGCATTTATCAATCATTAACACAATCAAGGTAACTCGATTAAATCCATTCTAACATTCGTGCATCATGCGTATGCGAAATCATGATATAGCGTGGTGGGTGATCATGCGAGGTGTCCAGTCATACGTTCATGCAGGCACGAGAGAATATCATAGGGTAATAGGGAATCTCTACCAAGAGGTAACATGTAAGCATGCCAAGATAACCATCACGAAAAGCAAGTCGCTCATCGAATTCAACATCGGTCTAATCATGAGTAAAACACCTAAGAAGATATGAAAAAGGAGGATCACACTATCAGGGACCTAGCTCAAGAGAAAATCAGCAACAGCGTAGGCAAGATACAAGTTCGCACAAGTCACAACCGAGGATCCTACATGATGCTAAAAGCTCAACATAACACGCGATACATACATGCAACTAATCATGGCGGCACGTAAGAAATCACTTCAATCACATTCAAGCAATCTAGAAACATGAGGAAGGTTTTACGATGTATACTACGAGTTTAAGCAACAGGTCAATATAGCTGGAACACGGGAACGTGAGTTCAAACCAACACATACTGGGATAAAACATGCATTTATCAAGACTCATTTACACCAACATAATCCAATTTCAGTGCAAGTATCACACAACAGTATAATTTGCAGAGTAATCAACAATAATTAACCTGATGTATACAGAACAAACAAGCATGCTATTGATTCTTGTCACAAAAGGGGTAATAGGCATTGACACGTCATCATCCAACATGCTAAGATGATCATCTATCAACATTCATACAAAGAGGAATTGATCACACTATCATGGACCTAATCCAGGGAAAGCAACATTCATATAGACCCATATCATGCCCTTCATGTTTCTAACCAATCAGTAGTACGATCATTACAACAGGTCAATTAGACACGTGAACCAAACATAATCATGACAGAAGGCGAGATACAACACGAGACCTAAACAATGTGACTAGCATGGATACGGAATGTTATACAATCACGAATTTACATGAAGGATCATCACAACAACATGTACTGGAAATTACGTATCATATAAGGCATGGTGACATCAAGTTGTAGCACGTATCAAATAAGGAACTTGCTTCATCAGGGTATCAAAATTTAACGATCACACTACCATGGACCTAGTAGAGTAAAATCATGCAGATTCATTTCATGCAACTCACACATCCATTCAATCATACGATCAATAGGCCAAGTAATCATGCTATAACAACATATAATCATAGTAGAAGCCAAGACATAACACAAGACCTAAGCAAGGTACCCAATCATAGATGCAACAACATGAGTAGCTTTTTACTAATGGGCATTCACAGGGTACATGCCAAAGATTACAGAATTATGTCATGCAATTCAGAGGGAGTCACAATTACAACCGGACAGAGATCCCTAAAGGCAACCATTGACTCTTCCCAACCGACTCATCACCCCTCTTTCCCGTGGGACTTTGGTACGACTCTTCATGGCAAGAAGACACTAGTTGATTATAATAAGGATAAGGAAGGACAACCCCATAAACACTTCACTTCTAACACAAGTGACATCAAGAACTTCCAACACTCACTCAGACAACTTAACATCCAACCATAATTCCTGACACAGTGTGTTTACCAACCCGATTTTCCCCGTGGAAGACACTGACATCCGGGAGAAAGACTCGATAAGATCCTCAAGGGTTTAGCAACGTGGAACGGGCTATCACACATAACTGGGTTGACCATACAGAAACAAGGGTACTCCCACTATTCCGTTTTCACAGATCAGTCAATACACATTTAATTGTTAGGCATATCAGTCAGTTATCTAGCATAGCAAGCACTCAACACCGAATCAGTTAGTGACACTCATAATGACCTCCTTGGAGTCTCCCAGACCCATCTGTAAAGAACAAGCTAATATTTCGCCTACCCATTTCCAACTACATCCAATAAGGATGGTCTAACGTCTTTCTACCCACTCGATCCCCTCTTTAGTCGGTTTTCCATATTTTATTACAAGTCGAGTTCATTACTTAGTCCAATTTAGGTTAGACATCTTAAATTCATTTTGCCCCTTTAAAACACTTTCAAATCATTTGAAATTCATGGGCGGTTTTCCAAAACATACACTCGACCCTTTTTGTACCCGAATTGCACAACCTCAGCTCTGATACCATCTTTGTAACGGCCCGGGATTATGATTCCCGAGTTACGTTTCAAGGGATAAAACCCCTTGTTCGGATCTTGCAATCCAGGTACGGGTCGAGGTTTCAAACTCATTTCAAAGGTCAGTAATAAAGAGGGATTTCAAACCCTAAAACCTCGAAGGGCCGTTGGGTACCCTTAACCTGTCCTAAGACTACGTCGCGGAAACCATTTCAAAACGGAAGTAAAGCGGAAGTAAAGTACAGATACAAGTGCCACGGCGGAGCCGGGTCAAAACGGAGTCAAAAGTATACTTCCAAACAATATAATCAGAGTCTGGTGAAGTCTATAACTCCAGCGCCCACTTTCCGCCGACAAAATGACCCGCGCAATAAGCAACAGCAACGATAGGATGAACATAATAATTCCTAAAAAAATTGATTTGGGGCGGGATCAGATCGATGCCCACTTTCTCTGCATCCCAACCATAAGCACACATATACGCTATACCTAATAAAGATGCTCTAATGCAGTACGAAATTCAAACACACTAGCATGCTCCTAGTTCATAATAATGTGCAGAAATACTGTAAAGGGCCCAAGACAATGCCAAGTGGCATATCCCTCTCCTACCTCCACCCCTTCCGACAGGCGGAGACTGGCCAGCTCGTGAATGCATTCATTCATAATAGGGCGGCACGCATGCCTAACCCGCTCCACCATAAAGCCCGCAGGCATATCATAATAATAATATAAGGAAGTACTCGATTGACTCAGGGTACCCGATGAGGCTGGGCTACCCTATGACCCTAGCAAAGACTTCTAGGACTATCACAGATAACGGCCGTTCTGTTTACATACGCACAAAGAAATAGAATGCTCAACGATCGATGCAACCTAGCATGGTACTACATGGCATGCTGATCATGAATGCAACACCTAGTATATCATGCACCTATAGCAGGGAATCACTCTATTCAATCTGAGTAAGCTCCGAAGAGACTTACCTGAATATGCAGAACAGCAAAATAACGCAAGCAATGGCCCAAATGTAAGTCCAAAGCAATCCAAGGCAATACACACCTATCATCAATTCGTTTCATAAGCTACCAGACCAACATTCATACGTACGAAACTTAAGTTCTCAATATACTCAAAACCAATCGATAGTAAAACCGTTTTCCAAAACCTTTTCGATACGATCAACATCAACCAAAATCATTCTTCCAACCAAACCCATTGATAAAATCATATCAACCATATTTTCCAGACTCTTGAATCTCAATTTAAGTCAACTCAAGTTTCAAATGATTTCTCAAATTACTTGCCCGAAAGCACTCATAAAACATCCCCTCTTAAAATCGACTCGTTACTTATTTTATCCTAAATAATCTCGACAAGATTTAGGTATTTCCAAAATTTCCTCTTTTAAATTTATTATATCAATCCCCGACTTTAATATTTTCCAAATTCTTTAAAATCCCAACCACTTTTATAAAATCAGCCCCTTATTTTATAAAGATTATAAACCAACCATTTTATATTTATAAAGATTATAAACCAACCCACTTCATCTTATTATTACCAAAACCGAAGGCAATTGTTAGAATGAGTCAAATTTTCACCCTCTTTTTAAAACAAAACAATTCAGCCCAGCCCCATTCCATTTTTGTTAAAAAAAATCCAGTTCAGCCCATCGGATAATAGGCCCAAAACAAAGCCTTCTTCCATTTCCATTCATTTCAAATCCGAAAAGAGGAGAGAAGTGAGCAGGCCCACACGGCTGACAAGGCGGGTGACGTGGCAGTAGGGCCGGATTGAGGAAATGGGGGAGAGAAGGAACACTGTTCCTCTTCCTCCTTCCATTTCGCCTACAGGGCTCGAAGACGGGACAGGGGAGGCTGCCCGGCGGCAGATCCCGGCCTCCGACTCCGGCAGACACCAACACACACACGGACGGAACGGAAAGAAGATGGAGGGAGAGGAAGCTCACCGAGAGGAGGTTCAAAGCTCGTCGGAGAACGCCCGTCGAAACGACTGAGCTCGCCGGAGACGTGGGGATGCTCCTCGGACCGATCGAAAATGGCGAGAACATAGGAAGAGGAAGAAGGGGGCTGCGCTTGCTCGGCGTCGGTTCTCACGGTCGGTCTCCCTTGGTTTGCCGGCGTCGGAAGTCGACGGGTGCGCTGTTGCTGCTCGGGGACGCCGAGGGTTCAGTTGCTGCTGCTGCTGGCTGAAGGAGGAGGAAGGATTGGAGAGGAGGTGTTACTCGCCTCGGCGTCTTCGTCGGAAAAACAGGGAGGTGAGGGAGCGACGGCGGCGGTGTGGTGCCGGAGGCTGCAGGGTGGTGGCGGTGGTGGTGGGCAGCTCCGAAATCAGGAGACAAGGGCTCCTTTTGAAGGGAAGAAATAGGAGGAGAAGGGGAGAGGAAAGCTGTGTTTGGTGTTGAAATGTGAAGAGGAATGGTTCCTCTGAACCTCACAAGATAGAAAAAGGGGAATTGAAATTGAAGTCTAGGGGGGGTTGAAGGATTGCAGGCAAGTCTAAGGGGGGGTTGAAGGATTGCAGGCATGGGTGGTTTCTTTCTTTTGACTCTTTGCCATAAGGGGGATCTAAAAGATAAGGGAGGTGGGTTGTTGCACAATATGAAGAAGAAGACAAAGGAGGTGCAGCTGGGCTTCCCAAGTCACGGGTATGAGAACGAGAGAGAGAGAGAGAGAGAGAGAGAGAGAGAGAGAGAGAGAGAGAAGGAAAAAGGAAAATAAATTAGGAATTGTACGCACAATAGAATTCAAGATAGCGGAATAGACTTAAAACCCGCTCGCTCGACTTTATCCTGACGCGTTTAAAATACTCCTAAATTTTCAAATCCGAATTTTTTTTATTTTACTTTATCTTATTATTATTTTTGGACTTAAATCCATTTATATTATTTGTTGAAATTTATTATTTAAAAATCCGGGCCTTTACAAGTTTCCCTCAAAAAATAACCTTATAGTATTATAACAAGAATTTATTACTTAGTATAAGGTTTTATTAGTTACTTATATAAGTTTTCCCTAAAAAATAACCTTATAGTATTAAAATCAGAATTGATTACGTAGTATAAGGTTTTATTAGTTACTTATATGAGTTTTCCTCAAAACATAACCTTATAGTATTATAATAAGAATTTATTACTTAGTATAGGGTTTTATTAGTTACTTATATGAGTTTTCCTCAAAACATAACCTTATAGTATTATAATAAGAATTTATTACTTAGTATAAGGTTTTATTAGTTAATTATATGAGTTTTCCTCAAAACATAACCTTATAGTATTATAATAAGAATTTATTACTTAGTATAAGGTTTTATTACTTACTTATATGAGTTTTCCTCAAAACATAACCTTTTATCATTATAATAAGAATTTATTACTTAATATAAGGTTTTATTAGTTACTTATATGAGTTTTCTTCAAAACATAACCTTATAGTATTATAATGAGAAGTTATTACTTAGTATAAGGTTTTATTAGTTACTTATATGAGTTTTCCTCAAAACATAACCTTTTAGTATTATAATAAGAATTTGTTACTTAGTATAAGGTTTTACTAGTTACTTATATGAGTTTCCCTCAAAACATAACCTTATAGTAATATAATAAGAATTTATTAATTAGTATAAGGTTTTATTACTTACTTATATGAGTTTTCCTCAAAACATAACCTTTTAAAATTATAATAAGAATTTATTACTTAGTATAAGGTTTTATTAGTTACTTATATGAGTTTTCTTCAAAACATAACCTTATAGTATTATACTGAGAAGTTATTACTTATTATAAGGTTTTATTAGTTACTTATATGAGTTTTCCTCAAAACATAACCTTTTAGTATTATAATAAGAATTTATTACTTAGTATAAGGTTTTATTAGTTACCTATATGAGTTTCCCTCAAAAAATAACCTTATAGTATTATAATTAGAATTTATTACTTAGTATAAGGTTTTATTAGTTACTTATATAAGTTTTCCCTAAAAAATAACCTTATAGTATTATAATCAGAATTGATTACGTAGTATAAGGTTTTATTAGTTACTTATATGAGTTTTCCTCAAAACATAACCTTATAGTATTATAATAAGAATATATTACTTAGTATAGGGTTTTATTAGTTACTTATATGAGTTTTCCTCAAAACATAACCTTATAGTATTATAATAAGAATTTATTACTTAGTATAAGGTTTTATTAGTTAATTATATGAGTTTTCCTCAAAACATAACCTTATAGTATTATAATAAGAATTTATTACTTAGTATAAGGTTTTATTATTTACTTATATGAGTTTTCCTCAAAACATAACCTTTTAGCATTATAATAAGAATTTATTACTTAGTATAAGGTTTTATTAGTTACTTATATGAGTTTTCTTCAAAACATAACCTTATAGTATTATAATGAGAAGTTATTACTTAGTATAAGGTTTTATTAGTTACTTATATGAGTTTTCCTCAAAACATAACCTTTTAGTATTATAATAAGAATTTATTACTTAGTATAAGGTTTTATTAGTTACTTATATTAGTTTCCCTCAAAACATAACCTTATAGTATTATAATAAGAATTTATTACTTAGTATAAGGTTTTATTAGTTACTTATGTGAGTTTTCCCCGAAAAATAACCTTATAGTATTATAATCAGAATTTATTATGTAGTATAAGGTTTTATTAGTTACTTATATGAGTTTTCCTCAAAACATAACCTTATAGTATTATAATAAAAATTTATTACTTAGTATAAGGTTTTATTAGTTACTTATGTGAGTTTTCCCCAAAAATAACCTTATAGTATTATAATAAGAATTTATTACGTAGTATAAGGTTTTATTAGTTACTTATATGAGTTTTTCTCAAAACATAATCTTATAGTACTATAATAAGAATTTATTACTTAGTATAAGGTTTTATTAGCAACTTATATGAGTTTTCCTCAAAACATAACCTTATAGTATTATAATAAGAAATTATTACTTAGTATCAGGTTTTATTAGTTAATTATATGAGTTTTCCTCAAAACATAACCTTATAGTATTATAATAAGAATTTATTACTTAGTATAAGATTTTATTAGTTAATTATATGAGTTTTCCTCAAAACATAACCTTATAGTATTATAATAAGAATTTATTACTTAGTATAAGGTTTTATTAGTTAATTATATGAGTTTTCCTCAAAACATAACCTTATAGTATTATAATAAGAATTTATTACTTAGTATAAGGTTTATGGTTGTATAAAATATTACCCAATTAATGTAAATTTATGGTTTTAACGTTATAAAAACATTACACAATTAATTTAAAAATTTTAACATTGTAAAGTATGGTTTGAAAATTTTTAACATTGTAAAGTATGGTTTTAAAACATTATACATATAGCTTAAAAGATTTATTACACAATTAAATAAATTTAAAATTATGGTTTAAAATTTTTAAATATAACATTGTAAATTATGTTTTTATTTATGAATATAACTTATAAGATTAATATTACATAATTAATTTTAAAAATATACGTAAAATATATTTTTAATTTATATGATTTATAAAAAAAAATGTTAAAAAATGTCTAATGGGGTCACTCATTTAAGCGACCAACATTAAAAAATATGTCGTCACCTAAAGAATTGCTATTATTTTGTCACTCATTCAGGCGACCAACATAGAGTACACATGTTATCTCCGTCGCCTGAATTTAACTCAAGCGACGAACATTCAAAATATGTCGTCACCTGAATGAGTGACCAACTTTTATAACTCATTCAAGCGACCAACATGGACCAAACATGTAATTTCCGTCGCCTGAAGTCAACTCAAGCGACGAACATTGACCTATGTTCGTCGCCTGAATGGTAGTTATGATAAAAGTGGATGAGTTTTATTCGAGCAACCATATATTCTTCCTTTGTTCGTCGCCTAAATATGTCCGTCGCCTAAAATTGATTCAAGCGACGAACTTTGTATAGAATTGGTTGCTCAAATGTGATTTGGGTTGGGGGTCAAGCCCTAGACATTCAGGCGACGAACTCTTCTAAGTTCGTCGCCGGAAGTGAACTCAGGCGACGGAAGCTCATCAGTCCGTCGCCCGAAGTGCAATTTGGCGTAGTGAGGGCAGTAACTGCGATGGTTAACCCACCACTTTTGGTTCCTTGTATTAGTCCTTCCATTGATTGGGTTTATGTTACCAAGGATATACTCATCTTGTGTCACCCATTTATTTCGTTGTCTTGTAATAAAATTTATGTTGATCGACAAGGCTGGGTTCAACCATTCGGTAAGCATGTAGATTTTCCTCTTCCGAGAGAAGTAGATGTGTGTAGTCTTAGTGTTATATTTTTGGGTGATCTTTGCCATCCTAGATTGTCGCAGAGAGTAGGAATTAGGGGTTATTTTCAAATTGTGTTTTATAATATAGGCCAAACTGCACCACCAAAGAAAGGAGACGAAGCAAACAGTGTCCAGTAGCTGGCTTTTATTGGTGTGTCTATCGCAAGAAGTGCAAGCCGAGCCCAGGAACAAAGCACTGTTGGTTTGATACCCTACCAAGATGATCATCAATGGGTGTTTAGATTTAAGATGAGCATTAATGTGTTTACACATAGCTAGGCCAAATAATGGTAAAAAGCTCCACGTAAACCAAAGGGGATATAGAGATTTCCACCATTATAGATTATGTCCACTATTCTTAAAGAATAGTTGCTACAAATATGACAGTACCAATTCTGAAAAACAAGCATACAGTTGAGAGTTGTAGACAAGGGATGAGCATTAAAATTAAAAGAAGCGTTCAGATGAATGAAAGTCTTTATAACCCCAAATGTTTTACACGACTTGTCACCTGTAATCACGTACCGGTTGTCTAATGCAAAACACAATTCAGAAATGGTGATCTAATAGACCAAGTTAATGCAGCAGAGGTACAAAACTACTAGTTTATTCACGACTGCAAGGAATTTAAAATGAAAGGTATCAAAACCTAGATGCCTTTCCAAGGCAAGTTCATACCTTACACAAAATACCTTTACAACAAATTAACCTGCCTTTCCAAACCTTTTTACGATCAATTGCAAGTTTGAAACTACGTTCAAGCCAGTTGTTTTCGATTGGAACAAGTAGAAAACCTCCTGAGAGATATCGCCAAGCCATTTTTATCCTCATCCGAATCTGCTTTGCCTCAATGGGATCACCAAAATTCGTCGTATAAATCACCGTCTGGCTTAGTGTAGAGATGTTCACTTGGGCACCCCCAATACGGGATTTCATTTTTTCCATAGAAAGCTTCTTAGAAGACTTTATGCCTTTTAGGGAGGCTTTTTTACTTCCATCATTGGGAGAAATACCTCCCTCAGGAATTGTTTTTTCAACCGGTTTTGACAGACCCTTTCGGGATTTAGTTTGGAGAGGAGACAAGTCCCCAAATGCCTTCGGTGCTTTGCTTTTCTCTTTCTTCATTTGTTTCACTACACAAAGAGGATACAAGATATTAGAGGAGAAAACTATTCTCGAGTTTGTGAGAGCGAGAGTGGTGTGCTCGGGCCCGGGCTCGAGCACGAGGATCGGCGACGAGAGTTCCGAGAGGTCGGGAGGTCTTGGTGATCAGTTTCTAGAGCAGCAGATCAGCCAACAAAGAATGTCAATTTCCCGGCGATTCGCTTGGCTTCTGGGGATGTGTTAGTACTAGATTTGTAGCTCTTGAAGTCTCGGTCGCGGATTGAGGCAGATCTTGGCAATCGGAGGTCAGACGAAGCGGGAAATCGCGTTTTACCAAGACGTCGCCTGGGCAGAACGATTCCAACGGGGGCTTGTTTTGAGAGGGATTTAGGGGCCGCTTTGGAGTGACGTTTTGGGGGTGGTTTGAGGGTGATGATGGGGCTGTGGAAGGCCTTAGAATGGTGGTAAAGTAGGGGATGGGGTTGAAGGATATGTGATGCAAGATCCCGAGGGTATCGCACCCTTAGAATCTCCAACACTCGACCAAAGACACCCTCTGAATCGCACTTTGGGTGTTGTTGATCCTTATCGTCGTCGGTATCGCGCCTAAGACAACTTTCTCGTAGGTATCTCGCCTAAGAGAGATCGATTTAGAATCGCACTAAATCTGATTTGTGGAAACACAAAGAGGGTTTTGTTCATTCAAATTCAACTTGTCGATCCATATAACCTTGTTCTTACAATATATATAGGAAAAACACACAAGGAAAATGCAAAGAGGGAAGGGCAAAGGGTGGCCGGCTCCTAAGTAAGGGGAAAGGAATGGCCTTGGTTTCCATCAAGAGATGGAAGGTTGGAAATCCCTAAAGCCCCATCATTTAATCCGAATTTACTGAATGCATTCCGTCTTCATTTATAGCATTTCCGACAAGCTGCCAGATTTTATACTGTTGCAGAGAACAACAATTTCGGTCATCTTCGAGGCTGATTTGGCAAATGTAGTCTTCATGGAAGTTGTAGCCACTTAAAATAGCTTTCCAACAAGTGCTCATACGCTTCAATCTGAATTTTATACAGTCCAGTAGATCCAAAATACCGATGTATCGCCAAGCTGTTTTCTCAATTGAGATTTCGTGTGACTCATGCTCATATGGTAATATGATCACATCATCCTCTCCCCCTTGAAAAAGATTCGACCTCGAATCGGATACATTCTCCTCTTCGCCCATGAATGTCGGTGATAGAAACACAAATGGCAAGCATGACAAGATTTTTGGTGTGGCATCCATCCATGGGGTCTCCATGATTTTGAGAAATTTTGAGGTGGTCGGCAATCTTGTGGATATGGGTGTTGAAATTCCAGGAGCCTTGGAATCGAAAATAGGTATAGACACATCGAGGTTAGGAACCACGATCTCTACAATCTTTGAAGGTGGGGGCAATGGAGCTAGGGGCACCAAAGAATCACATGCCGATGAGGGAGCTACTGATGGTGGTATAGGGAGAGTGCTGTTCTTAAGAGGTGACCACATATTTATCTTAGTGATGAGATTTTCTACTTTGGCACGGACATCTTCTAACCTAGCCCTCCATTCGACTTTTTGAGCGATCTCTCTAGCTTTTTTCTTTTGATATCTCCTACGGACTTCTTGATCAACGATATCATATGTAGCACCATCCATGTCTTCCCAGCGAAGATACCCATTATCATAGGCCCGAATAGCCCACCGAATGTAGTTGTCAGACAACGGCTCTGATCTTGATCTCCTGGACTTTTAGAAAATAACAAGCAATACACATAAAAAAAATCTCGAAGGACTCGAGTCGATTAGCTCTGATACAACTTGGTGTGCTCGGGCCCGGGCTCGAGCAGAAGGACCGACATCTCGGAACTCTCGTCGTCGGTCCTTTTGCTCGAGCCCGGGCCCGAGCACACCAAGACTTGTTCCGCTATGGCTTCCCAATCTTGGTAGACACATGCATCGGAATCTCCTGCAAAATAAGGAATGTTAAGTTTTAAGCCATGGTGTCGACGGTGGCGGTCATCCTCCTCACGGCGGCGACGACGGTCATCATCATCACGATCGTTGTACACATGGTGGTCATTGCCCTCTCGGCGGTTGTGCTCACGTGAGTGCCCACGTGGAGGTCGGTTCCGGGCAAGGTTTTCCATAGAAATCCTAAGTTGCTCGATGGTCTCCATCAATGTCAATTGATCCGCTCTGGCGGTCCTTTGTGCTTGCTCCATTCGGGTCATCCGGTCATCAAGAGTGGTTGTGTGGTTCTCCTCGTTGCCATGGACACTCGACTGATCATTGGCCATTGCAACACAAACACCACAACAAACAAGCAAACATGCAAGGTTAGACAAAGCCGAAAACACTCACACTCGTGTGTTTTGTATGTGTTTGTCCTCACAAGCACTCACGCTCCTTTCTATAGGTGTTGCTCTCAAACTCACGATCACTCGCGCTCTTCTCACCTTTTCCAACGCAGGGGCGCTGCACTCAACGACAAACTCAAACAACACAATCAAGTACAAGTGGTAGGTGCGCAATGATGGCGCCTTAAAATTCTCACACGATCAACAACCAAAAGTTCCCAAAATACGCACACTCTCACCAAAATACCGCAGTAATGCTTCAATTTGGTCCAAGTCAATGCCACAACCGAGCAACGATGGAGTATCGCAGCAATGATACTCAAGGAAACGTTCAATCTTTGGCCGATCTCCGAACCCCTTTTGTACTTGCGAGCCCAGTAATACCAAAGAAAAACAAACAAAAGCGTTCCGATGAGTATTTGCAAGATCTAAGGCCTCGATGTAGCCGACACTATCAAGTACAAATCCGGAAATTTGAGATCGATATGGGAGAGGTGGAAGGGTGGGCTGATTAAGTAACAACACAAGAACAGTAACACTTAGAAGCAGATTTTTTTTTTGTATCAAATACCAATTCTTTCTTTTTTTTTTTTTGGAATTCGGTTTCGTTTTTTTTTTTTTTTGAAGAGTGCTAACACAATATGATAAGTAAAGTAAATGAAAAATGATATGGAAACGTATGAAGATGGAAGACAAAAGATTAGCAAATAGTAAATACCGATTCTTCTCTTTTGTTTTCTGTAGTTCGGTTTTCTCTTCCTCTTTTTTTTTTTTTTGAAGTGCAGGAATAATATGGAGGAATATGAAGATGGAAGGCAAGGAAATGGAATTCTTATGGATCGAAGTTGATGATGGTGTTGATTTTCCCGAAAATGCACAAGTAGTTCTAGCAAATCGAAGACACAAAGACAAGCAATTCATACCTCGGAAACCTTGAGGAACTTGTGTCGGTTGGCTCTGATACCACTTGGTCAGCTCGAGCCCGGGCTCGAGCACGAGGATCGGCGACGAGAGTTCCGAGAGGTCGGGAGGTCTTGGTCAGTTTCTGGAGTAGCAGATCAGCGAACAAAGAATGTCAATTTCCCGGCGATTGGCTTGGCTTCTGGGGACGTGTGAGTACTAGATTTGTAGCTCTTGAAGTCTCGGTCGCGGATTGGGGCAGATCTTGGCAATCGGAGGTCAGACGAAGCGAGAAGTCGCATGGGCAGAACGATTCCAGCGGGGGCTTGTTTTGAGAGGGATTTAGGGGCCGCTTTGGAGTGACGTTTTGGGGGTGGTTTGAGGGTGATGATGGGGCTGTGGAAGGCCTTAGAATGGTGGTGAAGTAGGGGATGGGGGTTGAAGGATATGTGATGCAAGATCCCGAGGGTATCGCGCCCTTAGAATCTCCAACACTCGACCAAAGACACCCTCCGAATCGCACTTTGGGTGTTGTTGATCCTTATCGCCGTCGGTATCGCGCCTAGGACAACTTTCTCGTAGGTATCTCGCTTAAGAGAGATCGATTTAGAAACGCACTAAATCTGATTTGTGGAAACACAAAGAGGGTTTTGTTCATTCAAATTCAACTTGTCCACATAGCCTTGTTCTTACAATATATATAGGAAAAATACACAAGGAAAATGCAAAGAGGGAAGGGCAAAGGGTGGCCGGCTCCTAGGGAAGGGGAAAGGAATGGCCTTGGTTGCCATCAAGAGATGGAAGGTTGGAAATCCCTAAAACCCCATCATTTAATCCGAATTTACTGAATGCATTCCGTCTTCATTTATAGCATTTCAGACAAGCTGCCAGATTTTATACTGTTGTAGAGAACAACAATTTCGGTCATCTTCGAGGCTGATTTGGCAAATGTAGTCTTCATGGAAGTTGTAGCCACTTAAAATATCTTTCCAAGAAGTGCTGATACGCTTCAATCGAAATTTTATACAGTCCAGTAGATCCAAAATACCGATGTATCGCCAAGCTGTTTTCTCAATTGAGATTTCGTGTGACTCGTGCTAATATGGTAATATGATCGCATCAGAGAGAGATGTGAGCGAAGATGTGAAGTCTTTTAAAACTAATTATCTTGGAGATGCGAAGCGAGGTATCTATGAGGCAAGATAACTTGGACCCCAAATTCATCTTACTAAAGGTATACTCATGAATCCAAAGTAATTGTACAATAAAACAATACCGATGAGAATTGATTTTTTTTCCGAATGTCCACTTGCTTCCGTAGGCTCAAACCCATTGCAGGAGCTGCAGCAAGGAGCACTACACCATCCATAGGTTTCCACGGACTCGGACGCCAGGAGTGGGCGATATTGTGCACCCGTACATAATAGACAAAGAAGTTCACATGTTAGCTTTTGAATCCTCTTGTACACACGAACTAATTTATTCATACTGATATATTCTAAAAAGAGCCGTCTGTTTGCAATGTAGACAGACAAAGGATCGAAAGCAGTCCATAAGAGTCTGGTAGGGACAACACATGATAAGCAAAATTCATATAGGCACGAAACAAGATTTTGAGACAGTTTTGCACACCACACATTGGTTAAGAGTAGAAACCAATAGTTTAAAACATGTACAACACAAATAAACTTGTTCAAGCTGCAAACAGATTCACTAGAACTGTTTTTTTTTTTTTCAATATCCCTACATCTGGTAAGAAGTGATATAAACTAAATGAAATTCATCTTTGTTGTTGCCGGGAGCAGGGGGTAACAGGTTCACTTACTCCTAGCTGCTCGAACTCATATCCCACGAAAGGAACATGAGGAGCAACAATAGGAGTAAATGACAGTTTAGTAAAGAAAGATTTAAAAAATCCGCTAAGTACCCTTATAGTGATTTTAACTAACAAATTAACAGGATAGTCAATTGTCTGCTCAACATCATACTCAATCCTATTTCCATCCAACCCCGGAATGCGAAGGATGAAATTCAAGAGACTGATCAACAAAAATCCGAAATGTGCATCAATAGGGATGTAGACAAGAAATAAATAGTTTATACCCGAGAGCCTAGTGAAAAGGAACCCAGAGAATACCCGGAATTCCACAGACCTCAAAGATTTCCAAAGCACAGATAGGTCAGCCATGGGGGTAGCGCCCACACCAGAGAGGTTGGGAAGAGTTTTAGAGGACACTACAACCACAGTTAGATCCGAACCCTTTCGGGAGGTATGGGGTGAAGAGGCATACACCTCAATCATGGGGTTCTTTAAGCACCAATAAATGGTGTGATTTTGTTCACAAAGCGGTAAGTACACCAAGAGATTTGTCAGAAGAAAATATTCCAAAGGCAAACTCATACCACAAGAGAGAATACTCAAATTCAAGGGTTTGAGAAGTAACCTGAGCTGAATCGCTCCTACCAAGGGCCCTGACGACCCACTGAAGACCGATTGGAGGAAAGTCATAGCCGCGACCTCCCACAACCCGATCCCGCCTCTAAAACGAGTATACCCACCAGAAGCATCCCCACTCGAAGTCCTCGTCGCCGATCCTTTTCTCTTCCACCCCGATAGTGAGGTCCTTTCTTCCTTTTCCGGAAATTCCTCCCTACTATTTTGTTTTCTCTACTCCTGAACAAGAAGGGCACGAAATTGAAGCCATTAATGGCAAACACGGACAGCTCCCCAAAAGGGCAACCCACTGAAGGAGATTGGGACGATCTAGGAAGGGGAGAACCAAGGAAGACCCTCGGGTTGGCATCGGTGGTGACAAACCACCCTGGTTTGGTTTGGATCTCCACGAAAGTCATGGAATTGAGGAGGATTTGCTGTAGAGGTAGGGTTTTCTTTGGAGGAATTAGGGGCGCGTGAGATTAGATGTGGGCGCGTTATTTTTGACGGGAGAGGGTTTTCACATGATTTTTTATCTTATGTCCCGAGACATATGATAAGATTCTAAATTTGGAAAAAAAATTTAAAATTTTTAAATAATTTAGCAATTTTTAATTAGATTTTTAGAATCACTTACTCTTTTTTTTTGTAAGAAATCTTTTCCAATTTAGGATTTTATCCGATAGAAAAAACGATCCAAAAAAAATGAAATGGTATTGAGTGTTATTTTTTTTCCTCATTTGACTTTTTTGACACTTTTTTTAAGGAGATAAAATAAGTATATATATAATATAAATTTTTCTAATTTTTTTTATATAGACTTAATACATATTACTAATAAGTATAAAATTATGTAAAATAAAATTAATATTTTTATTTTTTATTCTTTAAAAACGTGTCAAAAAATAAAGTAACTTATAATTTTGAATGAAGGGGTATTTTATAGCCCCTTCATTTTTAATATTACATCTGATCAACAATATAAGACCTTTAAGAAGTTCAAAACTATTTAAAATATTTTTTTATTTTTTTACAATTTAATACTCATTAGTACGGATTAATAAGTATTAATTTATAATAAAAAATATAAAAATATATCATTATATATAGTTTATAATTCCTTAAAATATGCACAGAAAGTTGAACGTCTTATAGTGTTGACTAGAGGGAGTATATACCTTTTAGAGGGAAATGCACAAAATAACCCAAAAAAACTGGTATATTTGCAAGGCTAACCCAACCCGGTTTTAAATTAGGTCAAACCGGATATTTGGTAAAAAGTTCTCCCGGTAGCAGGTAAGTGGGGGGGAGGGGGCATTTGGATTTCCAGTGTTTGACACCTGGCAAAAATCAGAAAGGGTGAGAGAGAGAGGGAGAGAGAGAAAAGTAAAAGAAAGTCTGCAGTGAAGAGAGAAAGCCTGCAGAGTAGAGAGAGAGAGAGAGAGAGAGAGAGAGAGTGTTTGTGTGTGTGTGTGTGTGTGTGTGAAAAAAAGTAAAGTTGCAAAGGAGAGAAAGAGATCAGTGAGGATAGGACAGAGAGATGGAAGAGTCCTCTCTCCTCTGCGACTTTACTGTTGCCGTTTCACTTCGAAAAAGAAGTAATTGGGCGGGGGTTTATTTGCAGATTGACGTGTAAGCAGTTAGTTTCAACTAGACACCCAAAGCAAAACGACATGACACATATTGGAATCGACTGGACAAGAGTTATCGGAGAAACAGATTCTCCATCGACTTTGGATAGAAAATGGGCAAGTTTGCTTTCGATAAAGGTTATGCGAGAGGTGTCTCCCTCAAATCTGAAGCAAATTTACCCATTTTTTATCTGGAGTCGGTGGTGAATTTGTTTCTCTGATAACTCATATCCAATCGATTCCAATATGTGTCATGTCGTTTTGTTTTTGGTGTCTAGTTAAAACTAACTTCTTACATGTCAACCTGCAAATAAACCCCCACCCAATTGCTTCTTTTTCGATGGTTTTTATCTGAAACTTAAGATTTAATTCAAATTATATTAATGTCCCCTCACTGTAACTCTTCCATCTCTCTCTGTCCTATCCTCACTAATATCTCTCTCTCTCTCTCCTCTACAACTTTACTTTTCTTTTTCACTTGTTTCTTCTTCGATGGTTTTTCTCTAAAACTTATGATTTAATTCAAATTATATTAATGTTTCGATGGTTTTTCTCTGAAACTTAATATTTAATTCAAATTATATTAATTCCCCCTTACTGTCACTCTTCCCCCCTCTATCTATGTCTCTGTTTTATCCCTTCTGTCCTCTCTCTTTTTACCGTCTGGGCTTAGGGGAGAGGGCGTCACTAGAACCAGGGAAACATTGAACAACACGCAAGACAGGAAACAATCATAGGGTTTCCAGTAGGAAATCATTGGGTGTCCAGTAGAGTACTAAAGGGTGTCCAGTAATAAACCATAGAGTGAAAAGTTGATATATTCTTCATTCATCAATAAAAAAAAAAAAAACAAAGCGGTTCTCCAAGCCTCCGTGAGGGCTCCTCCACTTCGATTCCATCTCCTCTACTCCAAATCCGGCCTCCACACGCTTCTAATTGAGTTGGAAAAGCCATCACAACGAAGGTGAAGGAAGAAGGGACCAAAGCGGTGCTTTTGTGGCGGTTCACACCAGCGACGCAGGACGAATTCGAGCTTCCATGGAGATTCCGTCACCCTCGAAGGCAGAGAGATAGAAGACACAGAAATCAAAGAATAAATAAGTTCTTCAATGGAGCTCTTTGTTAGAGAAAGGTAGAGAGAGGCATAGAGAGAAAGTGTTTTGGATGGGTGACGAGATCCTGTCCTCTCTCTCCTCTGCAGACTCTCTCTCTCTCTCTCCACTGGCTACAACAGGTGAGGTAACGGAGGATTTTGAGGGAGCGGGTTACATTTTTGCAATTTGTTTGGATAGGGGATAAGGGGTGCAAAAGGGTCCGGGTATTTGGGTTAGTTTTGCAAATACCCCTACCTTTTACTACTTATACACTTTTTTTCGGGTTATAAAAACTATATAAAATATTAACTATATATATTTAATAATTTTATGCTAATTAATAATAAATACAGTACAAAATTATATAAAAAAAAATATAGTATTTTATATAGTTGTTATATATCATCATAAGAAAATGTGCTTAAATAGTAAAATTCATATACCGTGCTAAAAAACGAAAGGATATGCCTAGATAGTGTTTTTTTAAGCATCTTCCCCTCACGCCAAATTGGCCAAGGAAAATAGCTTATTAAAATAGAATATTCTATTTGACATATCGTCCATTATTTTAGTTTTTCCCATAAATTTTGACTAGCTAAAATTCTTTAAACTGTCTATAAATTAATGCATATTCCCATTGACTCTCTAGACCGCATACTACATTTGGCCATAGTAAGCTTTAACCAATTTCAAAGTGAATCACAAGCTGCATGCATGTCATTATGCAAATTTTGACAGTTAATTAATTATTTACAAGTTCGAAGTAGTAACATTTGAACAAGTAATGAAAGATCTATGTATGAAGACTACCAAAGTGATGATTTTGGAACAAGGACTGATTTTTGAGGGAGTGATGCGGATTTGTCAGAATATTAGATATGATTATATTATGGTTTTCATGTGTTTTTTTATTTTTTTTAAAAAAAAAAGTTTCAAATGTAGTAGTTCATGCAACTCAGTATATTTAGCTATGAAGTATGATTTTGATGAAGATATAATAAGAAAAAATATTTCTTTTTATGAAGATAATATTTATGTAAAGATAATCCAAACATGTTAAAAATTATAGTCATATCGAAGAACTCATCAATATCTTTACAATACTATAACTTTTAGTTTTGATAAAAAAAATATGTAATTGGATAGTATATTCATAACTATTTGTATGATTTATAAATTTATATTATTATTAATATTAAACAATTAAAAAAAAGTAAAATTCATATTTGACCTTCCAAAACTTTAAGCCAAATTTGGCATTAATTTTAGAACTAAAATTTTTGGTGGAATATGAACTTTCATAATTTGTTTAAGTAAATGTCCTCCATTTTCATCCCTTTTAAGTAAATGTCCTAAAAAAATTTATAATATCAAATTTACCCTTGTTTTAATTTTACCAACGCCGATGATGTCAAACAGATCTCAATCGTCTCCCGCAAGCCCTAGAAATTGGGACTGTGATTTATCGGGTTGTTTATAGTAAATTGGATTAAGGCTTTTTCAACTCGATCGATTTCGTCACTTTTCATGGATGATTTCAACATCAATTCTATAGATTAGGATACGGTTAGCAAAATCTAACACGATCCGGAAAACCCGACCTACTCACCTGAACTCAGACCCAATTAAACCTGAAAATCTAAAGTTTTTCTTAATCCGAACCCGAGACTGAACTCGACGTCTCGACCCGACTCGAAATAGACCTGAACACAAACAAACCCGGCCCAACCTTAACTCGGCCGACTCTTCTCTGATCCGACTCCCAACCCATGTAAAGGCTCGGATTTGTTACTCCTAATTTCGCGAAAAAAGAAAATCAAAATGAATTTTAAAGCGGAATTTAGCGGAAAAAACTCTCTAGCTCGGAATTTAATCTCGTAAAGCGAATTTCCAACCTAAAATAAAATTTTGAAAACTAACTTGACATGGAGACATCTTTCTCGGATTTTTGAAACAATAAAATTTGATAGAGTCGGGATTAGATCGAGAGAGCGGGATTCAGGGTTTAATTTCAGGATTTTAAATTTCCGACTCCGGGACCACAAATTGTCGTCTTTTCTCCCATTCTTATCAAAAAATTCAGCCATGATCCCCTGGTTTGAAGTTGAAATTTGAAATGGAAGGAAGTTTCTTGCCTCCTTCTTCCTTCCCCATCTAGCCCAACACACACATTTGCCTTTTGTTCCCCCATTGCTTACACCCTCCTCATTTGATAACAAGACAAGTTACTCCTTCTGCCTCTTTGACCCATCCGATTCAGCATCATCTACTCCCTCCTTTTGGCGATAAGGTCTGAAAATGTTGCTCTCTTGTATACTCACCACAAACACAAGAACAAACCCATGAACCAAACACATATCTTCCTCCATTTCTCCCCCTTCTTGCCGTGAGCAGTAGCTCCATTTCTCCCCCATTTCCCAGCCACCATCACCATCACACCCTCACCACCACACCTCGTCACCACCGGAAACCACCGCCAGCCACCATCCTTGTCCCCCATCTCCCCAGTGAATCCGCCGCCGCCTCCAATTTCTCTCCTCTAGTTCTGCCGAGAGCACACAGAAGCCTCACACCCCCTCTTTCTTCATTCTTCCTCCATGAGCCGACAGCAAAGGCCCTTTCCCACACCTCCTCGGGGTCCAAGCAGCAGAAGCAGCAGCCCTTGAAGTCCCCGACGACCCGAGCGCAGCCACCCTCCTCTGCTTCCGCCTTTGAGATGGTATGGGCTCGTTCTCCACTCCTTTCACCTCCTAAATGGGTAAATCTTCGATTTTAACATCCTAAAGCTCACCCTAGACTCCCTCTTTCAAGCCCCAGCTCCGGCACAGCCCCGACGAAGCCCCGATCACCCCTCCGCCGAATCTTCCAACACCTCGGTGAGAACCCCTTTCTCTCCTTTCCTTGTTCTATTCTGTGTCGTGATGTCGGAGAGATGGTCGGAGCATGGTGCGCCACTAGCGAGCAGCTCCAATTTGAAATTGGCCCCCACTATATACTCCCTCCGTTCGGCAAAACTTGTTGTTTACTATTCATGCACGTTTTTTTAGAACGATAAAAACTATATAAAATATTCATTTTTTTATAAATTTTTTTTAACAAGTTTGTACTTATTAATAATAACTACGAAGTTGTTAAAAAAATTATTAAAAAAGCTAGATATTTTATGTAGTTTTTATCTCCTAAAAAAGCGTGCATGAATAGTAAAGTGTCAAGTTTTTTCGAACGGAGGTAGTATATACATAAGCTAGGATAGAATAAATGATTTTTGAAATAGTTTTCTAATATCAAAAACCATTAAAATGAAAGTTAAAATTTAAAAAAAAATCAACTAGGCCTCCTCTAATCAATTAGGGTTTGTGAAATTAAAAAAAAATCAAACCCAAAAAAAACACTGGAATTTAAATTAAACAAACGCAAAATACCGGGGCGATTTTTTTTAAAAAAACACATGAATTCGAATAAAAAAAACGTCGCCATAACTCACCGCATAGGTATGTGGTGGGTTATAGCGACGGTTTTGGACTGTTATGGTGACGGTTTTGACTGTTATAGCGACGGTTCAAACCTACAATATATCTATACAGTGGGTTATAGCGACGGTTTTGGACCGTTATGGCGACGGTTTTAAACTTGTATACTTCTCGACCCACCGCATAGGTATGCGGTGTGATCGTTGACTATCATTAAACCCAACGCATACTTATACGATGATTAGCGGTGGAAATAGTAAAAATTAGCGGTGGAGATATCGTTTCCGAAAAAAAACATAGGAATTTAAATTTTAAAAAATCAACAAAAGTTAAAATTATTGGGGGAAAAGTTAAAAAAACAAAGGAATTTAAATTTTTAAAAATCAACAAAAGTTAAAAAACACAGGAATTACTGTGACGAAATTCTTTTTTTAAAAAAACTTAAACACAGTAAAATAAAACAAAGGAAGGGGGAAAGTTGAAAAAAAACGCAGAAAAATAAAACAAAGAGAGTTTCAATCCTTGGACTTCGTGGTCAAACAAGAAACTTACCTGCTTCCTTAACCAACTGGGCTACTATAATTTCATGTAATATTAGGGATCATTTAATAGTAATATAACAAAAACTAAATTTATGGGTCTTTTATACAAATTGAGCCTGAGGCGACGACCTGTTGGGCCTCGCCTCAGGTCCGACCCCGTTCGAAAGGGTATGAAACTTTCATTAAATTTGTCAAATTTGTTCATATTGGTCGGGATGTGGGTCATGCACTACCTAGGGTATCTAATTGGGGGACCAATTCATGGTTGAAAGTTTGGAATTTGGATTTTAGGGTTTATGGTTCTAAAATTGTTCATATTGATTCTAGGTTGAATTGTGTTTAACTGAATTAATATTTAGGGTTCAAATCATGGTTGTATTTGTTTTTATTTTATATGTGTGATTTTAATAAAGTCTTTTAGCTCAAAAGGAGAGCGATGTGTGATTAATTACACATGAAGTGGGTTCGAATCACACATAGACTACAAAAGCACTATATGTAGGTCAATCAATGTTTCAAGACAGCCAACAACCAAATGTTAAGTTTACAAATAAATCACTGTTTTCTCAAAAGATGCAAACAAATTCGACCACGAAGCCACTTTCTGCCAAAAAGGAAAACAGAACAGATAGCACAACACCCTCAACATCACCGGCTGGTTGCTGGAGCATGCTCAGCCCTTGCTGAAAGTGACCATTGATCCCCATGGAACAGTAACCTTAGAGTTCACACAACATGTTCCCACTTAGAATCTTCACATGATAAAAGAGCATATCACAAGACTACTAAAAATATCACAAAACTAATAAAAATATGCAAAGTATAATCAAAATGATCTTGAGAAGGTGAACAAGGCATATCACAAGACAAAGGGACACAAATAAATTCAATATGAAATTATTGTGAAGCACAATTTAATTGGAGATCATCCTATGGGGGTTTTAACCTGCATCAGCCGTGCGCACATTGCTCTACCACTTGAGCTAATAGGCTTACAATTTTCTAAATAGTAAAATAGATCATAACTAAACAGTAAAAGAGACAAACAAGCACACAAATAATTTATTAGAGGCTATCATTCTCTAATCATATGACAATAATAGCCTAGAGAAAGAGAGAAACTGGAAGAAGTTGGCCCTATGACTTTATACTCAAAACAGGTTAAAGCATGGAAGAGAGATCCTTCGGGGAAAGCAATTCATAAACATTTTGAAGAAACTGGTGAAAATGAGAATACCCAACTCATTGAATTGTTCTCTCATCAAATAGATAGAGTACCAGATAGAGTACCGTATCATGATGGGGACATATATTCGCATTACCAAGGATCCTTTAGCAATGAGAATGCGTGAGGACCAAATAAAGAAAAGTATGCCCAAAAACCCTGTGATCTTTACACAAATCAGTCTTGATTGAGTATAACACAAGATCTACTTCATATTTTGATAAAAGCAATCTGATACTGATAATATTTTAGTGCTTCAGTCTTTCAGATTCATTCTCCAATCATTAAAATGCCATCTCCTGACATTATTAAGATTTACAGTAAACTTGTGCCATGGATAATAATCTTCAAAAAGCATCACAAATCACGAGTCGTTAGATTTTTCTTAATCTTTCATTTTGTGTAAGTTCCTATCCATTTGAAATGAGAATCTCTATATTTCCCCCTAACAAGTCTAGATGGAAAACAGTGCTACTGCAGGTCTAGAGGCTGTAACAAATCAAGGAAAAGGTACTTTAAAAAATGTGATGTAATTAACAGTTCCCGTCTTTGGTGCAATGCTCTCTGTTTTGAAACCTTTTTCCTTGATTGACATTCTTGAGAAGCATCTTAGTACACTTTACTTTGTCATACAATGGAACTTTGAAGTAAAATTTTGACCATATAGAGAATAAATAATTATAGTTCATAAACAACCATAATATATTTCCATTATTGAAGTCAAAATCCATGACATTTCTAAAATCAAGCCAAAATTGACCCCAAATTTTCGAAACCCTAACCCCTAAACTTTCACAAACCTAGACATGAGATGTGGAAAATTCAAGCAGGATGTGGAAATACTTTCATTAGCATATCGAAATCCACAAATCTGATAAAAATCAAGCAGGAGACATGGAAAATCCAGAACACACAATGGAAAGATAGAGTCGCACCTCCTTCTTCTTCTTCTCTTCGCTCAGAATCACCTTTCCCTTTATTGTCTGCCGCCGCCAAGATCGGAGCCACCGCCGTTGTCCAGATCCATCGCTGCCCCCACCGTCGCTGGAGTCGCACCTCCTCCTCCTCCTTCTTTGCCTCTTCTTCTTTGCAAATCGCCTTTCGCACCTATCACTTCTGCATTTGTCGATTTTCTAATAATTATCAGAAAGTGTTACTTATTACTTAAAACACCCAATAATATTTCAATATTACATAATATCACCATTTAAAAATTGAAACACGCATTTTCCCCTCAAACACAATGTTTGGACGCGAGACAAAAAGTTTCAAAACTTCAGGATTACCCGACGAAAAACATAAAACTCTTGTTTACCACCCGAATTAAGCTAAACCACATGGTTACCTCGCGAAAAATCCATTTTTTTTTCAAGTATGCAATTATAGGATTTCAAACTTTTTATCTTCATGTCTGCTTCATTTTCCCTTCTCTTTCCATTGTACATTATAGATGAAGTTGATGTGGAAATTAATTTTTGAACCTTCCAATGTATGGGTAAGAGTGATAACTAAAAAGTATCTAAAAAGAAAGTTACTTCCTTGTAATGGTTGAGATTAATGCCAATTCGGCATTTGGTTGCAAAAAAAAAGATTGCATTGATGTGTGGAGGATGGGTTTACTGTCAACTTCCATCTGAATGGAAAATTGGGATTCCCTTGTCTAATCGGGCTCTACAACAGCTAATTGAGGAACAGTTGAAGTGGAAGGTTAGTCATTTCATCACGACGATAAATAAGTGGGATGATGTTCGGTTGTGGTGAGAACTGTTAGGGATTTTACCGACTGCGGATATCAATCACATTTGTAATTTAACTCTTCTAGCTAGCACGATTATGGATCGGTTGTATTGTGGTCCCAGTCTGTTTCGTCGGTTTACTACTAAAATTGCAATCTCTTTAGTTCCTAACGAGACAAAAGATAATAATGTTGAATGCCAATTGATATGGAAGTTAGACGTGACTCCAAAGGTTAGGCATTTTTTTGTGGAAAATTGCAAGGTATGAATTTCCATCTAAAGACTAATTGCAACGGTCGCATGTGGCTGTTCCTATGGTGTGTGTATTTTGTGACTGTCCACACGAATCAACAAATCACATTCCAGTTGATTGTGTCATGACTGAACAGTTACTGAAGTTCGTGAATTGCTTTATTCTTATCTCGAATAAGTTTAATTTTGGTGTTCATAAAAAATGATTCAGTGCTTAATTGCATCTGATCTTTGATTAATTGGAATACGTGCCATGCCGGATGTTGTGCTCTGTTGGTGGACGTTTTGGTATTACCGTAATCAAGTAACCTTTGATTTTGTTCTAGGGGTGATGTTTGTGAATGTTAGAATTTTCATGCAAACTGCTAAACGGACTTGGTCTCAAGCTAGGCGTTATAACTTATATAGAAACTGATTCGTGGGATGACATGGATGGTGGTAGGGCTGGGCAGAAATTGGATCGGGTCAGAAATTACGGTCTTGGATTGGACTGGGAGTATTACGGTCTGGTTCATGGTTTAAAGATTTTTTTTATTTAACCTGGAATCGACCGGAATTTTCGGATCGGATCGAAATAGGACTGGGTTGTGTTTTTATTTGGAGGGGGGGGGGGGGTAGTATGCTCACATACTGCGTCAGCACTAAACAACCAACCTTCCTCTTCATTCTATTTTTTTAAAAAGAAAATCTTATAGGCCCTATCCTAACTCAACACGCAACCTCTCGGCCCTCTCTCGACTCAGTCTTCATTCACGCTCGTTGGAGTCGTTGTTGAGTGCTTGCTCTCTATCGCTGCCCATCGTCGTTCAATTCGCCAGTAGGCATCTCTCGTCGTTTCCCTCGCCCTTCACCACCGCCCATCGTCGTCGCCGTTCGCCGCCACCCATCACCATTCACTTTTACAACATTGGTTTACTTGAATTAGGGTTGTGCAACTACAGAGCAAGTGCATGTGCAGAACCTGTTTTCTTTTTAATTCATGTGTAAACATGGCGGCTAGACATTCCGGTCCAAATGGTCCGCAGTCCGAAAAACCCGGGACCATATATCCCGATTCCTGTTCAATCCGTGGTCCATGTTCCCGGAGTTTTCGGTCCATCGGTCTTGGATCGGACCGAAATTACTGGTTCAGTCCAATCTGATCCAAATCGGAAGCCCAACCCTAGATGGCGGTAACCTTATGGGTCATTTCAGGAATATTGCAAGGGTCAATAAAGCTCGACAAAGGGAGGTCCACTAGGAATAGCCTCCGACCAACTCTTTTAAACAAAATTTGATGGCTCTAAACTACAGTTCAGTAAGGTTGCATTTGTATTTGTCATTCGGGATCTAGATTAACAAAGTGTAAGCATGGGTGAGTGGGGGTATGATAATGCATATTTTAGATAGGCATTATAGGTAGTTCTTATTGCATTTAAGTGGTCATATTGCATATGTTAATTTTGGTCTATTTCTATATTGTTCATGTGAAGTATTTGAGTTTGGAATCTATGCATTTTTAGTGTTTATTTTGCAGTTTTACAATCCGAGCTTGGAGGGGATCTTGGAAGAGCTTAGAGACTGATTTTGGATCATAAGGAAGGCTAAGGAAGAAGCATCAAGGGAGAAAGAAGTTACAACATCGAAGCAAAGGAGGAATCGCGGAGCCTGAATAGTGGTGCCTGCCGCTTTTCCACCGGCCCCCTCCGGTGCCCCGTGTTCAGAAAACGCCGATTTTAGTCCGAAGATTCTGTTTTATTATTATATGATGATTTCCCCTCGGAAGAAGAAGAAAGAATCTGCCGTAGTAGCCATGGATGATAAGGGCAAGTTTTGAAGTGATTTTGGCTACTGTTGTAGTAACTAAATAAATTAATACAAAATATCAATTTAAAAATAATTCAAAGTTAATTCACAATTCTTCAAAATGAAGAATCTGTTGGGATTGATACAAATATTTTTTTGGAGAAGATTGATTTTCATTCCCCATTTTAAAGAAAATTTAAAGAATCTCTTGGGCATGCTCTAAGTAACCACGTGTAGGTATCTTTTTTTTTTTTTTTTGCAGCCTCTTTTCACTTTCCCAAGTAAAAAAAAACACTTTCCCAAGTCAAAAACCTAATTTCAATTGTGCTACATCATAAATTCATAAACCTTATTCACAATTGCAACTACAAATCTACAAATCACAAACCATATTCACAATTTTAGGTTGAAATTCATAAATTCATATGATTTCACTTTGATGGTAAACTGAATTTGAAGATTGGAAGATCGAAAATTATCGTTCGGAGTTCGGACTCTCTCTGCCGCCGCGCCGTCTGTCGCAATCCCGCTCTTGTTGTGTCTGCGCCTGCCACCGCCAAACCTAGGGCCAGTGAACGAACCAAACGGGCCAACAAAGAAGCTGCATAGGGGTTTGTCCGGAAGAAGGTTAATTTTTTTTTTTTTGAAAAAACAGGAGGAAAGATGGATCGAACCTACAACCTCTATTCTCCTCAAACCCGCCTCTTATCAATTGTGCTACATCATTCTTTTGTTTCATTAACACCTCTTTTACTATATATATAAAAATATAATTTTTTTTATATTTTTCCGAGGGGGGGGGGCTCGAGCCACCGCATGCCCCCCCCCCCCCCTTTGCCCCTGTGTTTGAGTACATTTATGTTAGAATGAATAATCCCCGTTAGGGTTGCCTTCGCTATTATTAGACTATATATAGGTGTACATCAAGACATATTTACAATTGGGCCTTTGGGCTCATATGATACATCTAACATACCCCCTCAGTCGAAACATGAGGGCAACGTATAGTGAGACTGTATCTAAAATCTAGAAACAAGTGGCGAGGCAAACCCTTGGTGAAGATGTCAGCATACTGAAATGGGGATGAGACATGTAAGACACGCATGTTAGTACGAGGAAATCGAGTTCAAAATATAAAATATAAATCAAACCAGATTCGTGCCCACGCAAATGATTACAAGACTTCCTCCCGATGTAGCAGCGGGAAGTCAGGTTCGATCCTCGAGGAAGCGTGTCAGCGGATCTTAGGTAGTGGAGAATCTCACAAGTGGTGATCGACCACAGTGTACTCGACCTCGACCAAGGGTGGTCGACAGGGGTCAAACACAGCCGATTTCGAGCAACAGAAGATGCTGGTGGTGGTCGACGTCGAGTACTGTCTGGTCGACTTCGCGTTCCTGCAGAGATAGAAGCAACAACGATCTTGCTCGATCGAAAATCAGTGGTCGACGTCGACCAAGGGGTGGTCGAAGTCGAGTAGGAACAATAACGAAAATAAATTGCATATTTCAATTTAAACAATGTAAAAGAAAACTTCCAAGATCGGGGTTTGCAACAACGATAACCAAACATGCATAAGGCAAGATAAATAACGATAATCATGCAAATTGCATCGAAGGATCAAGCTTTCGCCTTTTCCAACAATTAGACAACTCTTTCAAGAAACCCTAATTGTATCTACCGATTTTATGTTTATTAATCCATGTTGTTAGCATGGATTTCTATTAAATAGAGAATAAACACATAAAATGTAGTAGATGCTAAAAACATGATAAATGTCGGATCTTTACCTCAAACACGCATGGCTACCGTTGGGCTCACCCCAACCCCAGAAGTGGGTAGACTACTCGTTCTTCATCGCAACCGCAGACATCATTGATGGAAAAGAAACTACTTGCATTAATTTAAACCAAACAGAGCTTACAACCAAAGGAAGCCAATTCCGCTCTCGCTTCACAAACTCCTCTTGGCCTCCACTCTCTCTCTCTCTCTCTCTCTCTCTCTCTCTCTCTCTCTCTCTCTCTCTCTCTCTCTCTCTCTCTCCTATTTCTTCCTAAGATTGAATGAATAAAAACTAGCCCCATGGGCTTTATTTATAGGCTTCAAATCCTTGCTAATCAAGGAAGGAATTCTATCTATATCTCTATCTATCATAGAAGATATAATTCTACTTGGAAATAAATATATCTAAATAAGATAAAACTAGATAAATCCTAGGGTAATTAAATGTTACACCCTTAGGATAAATAGAAAGATAAAAAAATATCTAAATCTTCATGTGTTGGGAATCTCGTCTCGAAAATATCTCCATCGGATTCGGGATAGAACCTTAACAAGACTCGGACTAGCTCGATTTCAGGCACTGTGGTAGTCGACTTCGACCAAGTCTGGTTGACGTCGAGTAGGGTGTACTCGATTTCTGGTAATCTTTAGCTTGTCGAGTGCTTCTATTCATCGAGCTCGGATAACCGCCCAGTTCTAGTCGACCTCGAGTAAGGTGTGGTCGACGTCAAGTACAGTGTGGTCGACGTCGAGTACAGCTCGTGCTCGAATTGTCTTCTTCTTCTGTCCTCGATGCTGAGAAGACATCAAAGCTTGATTCAGAATGATGGATGTCGAAATATGGTCTTTTCTCCAGCTGCACAATACTTAGCTTCTCCATGAGTTTCCTTTAAGCTCCAAAGTGCGTCCGATTTCTGCGAAATTAAACAGAAACTAGTGTAGACTCCATAATTTGTCAAATAAGCATAAACTACATAGATTTTGTACTATTCTAACCCAGATGCATGAAATGTATACAGAAATCGATATAAAAGTCAATATAAAACATGGCACAAAACATGGACATCAACGCACATGACCCATGGCAACCTTCTCACGAACAAAGTGGATGTCAATGTCAACATGCTTGGTTCTTTAATGGTGAACCAGATTGTGAGCAAGGTAAGTAGCACTGACATTGTCTGTATACACAACAATGCTTGGCTAAGAGGACAATGAAGCTCAAGAAATAAGTTGCGAAGCTAGGAGCACTCGACGACAACATTGGCAACACCACGATATTTCGCTTCAGCAATAGAGCGGGAGACAACATGTTGTCTCTTTGATGACCAAGAGACAAGTGAGTCATTGAGAAATACACAATATCCTGACATAGACCTTCTGGTGTCCGGACAGCCAGCCCAATTTGCATCTGTGTATGCAACCATAAAAACAGGTGAAGCTGATGGGGTAATAGTGATGCCAAAAGTAGTAGTACCCTGAATGTACCTGATAATGTGCTTGAGAGCAGCAAGGTGAGACTCTCTAGGGTCATGCATAAATAGGCAACCTTGCTACACAACAAAGCTAATATCAGGGCGAGTAAATGTAAAGTACTGTAAAGCATCAGCCAGGCTTCGGTACAGAGTTGGATCAGACACAGGCTGACCTACCGCTTGAGTCAATTTGGCGGATATCTCAATAGGAGTTGCAGCAGCCTTGTAATTGGCCATATTTGCCTTGGAAACAATCTCCTTCGCATATTTCTCCTGAGAGAGAAACAAGCTGGATGCAAACCGAGATGCAGTGACTCCTAAGAAGAAACTGAGGGGCCCAAGATTAGTCATAGCAAACTTCTTGCGAAGTTGGGTAATAATAGCATCCCAAAGAGTCTTTGTAGATGGAGTAAGTATGATATCCTCGACATATAATAAGAGATATGCAAGCTGATTGCCTCGGCGAAACACAAACAAAGAGGAGTCACTCTTGCTACTGACGAAGCCAAGCTGTAATAGATAAGTAGCAAAGCGAAGGTACCAAGCGCGAGGTGCCTGTTTAAGGCCATATAGAGACTTCTTCAAGAGGCATACATGGCCCGGTTTGGTCCTGTCAACAAACCCAAGCGGCTGAAACATGTATACGGTCTCATTCAGATGACCAAGTAGGAATGCATTCTTCACGTCCAACTGATGAATGGGCCGATTCCTGGAGACAAAAAGATGCAAGACAGTACGAATTGTAGCCAGTTTGACCACCAGACTAAAAGTATCATCACATTCCACCCCAACCTGATGGGATTTGCCATTACCAACCAATCGCGCCTTATAGCGCTCAAGAGTTCCGTTAGAATGGAACTTGTGCCGGAAGAGTCACATACATCGCACAATATTGGCCCCCGCTAGCCTAGGAACCACGGTCCAAGTACCGTTGCTAAGAAGAGCCTGATATTCATCAAGCATGGCATCATTCCAATTTGGGTCTAAGGAGGCCGTTTTGTGGGAGGTAGGGATGGGAGATAGATGAGATGTGGAGAGGTCAAAGATTTAATTTGGGCAGAAGATGCCACTCTTGCTACGAGTTTGGATTTGGTTGTCCGGTTGGGGAGGGTTGGGTGACGGGATGGTGGTTGTTGGTGGTAGGGTTGTAGCTACTGGTGGCAGGATGGGATCGACAGGTGGAGGTAGAGGTGGATGAGGGTTGGGGACCCGAGCAGGAGATGTAATAGCATTAGGAGGAGAGGAAGGATAGATTTGGTGGAGAAGGTGTTGGGTAGGATAGGCATCAGAAGTGGATGAGTTGGGTGGGGATGTGGGGGGACTAGAGAAGGGGAAACTAGTCTCATCGAATGTGACATGACGTGAGATAATGACACGTTTCGTAATAGGGTCAAAACACCTTTACCCCCTATGGTGAGATGGGTAGCCTAGAAAGACACATGGAAGGGATTGAGGTGTGAGTTTATGTGGAGCTACAGATGCTTGATTGGGATAACATAAGCACCCAAACACACGAAGATGGTTGTAGGTGGGTGTGGAGCGAAATAGGATTTCATTCAGGCACCAGTTTGGAATGGTTATAGATGGAGTGATGTTAAGAAGATAGCATGTTGTTTCACAAGCATATGACCAATATATCAAGGGGACATGGCCATGGATAAGGAGGGTTCGCATAGAATTTGTGAGGGAGCGGATGCTTCGCTCCGCTTTTCCATTTTGGCAGGATGTGTGAGGGCAAGAGAAGTGAAACTAAATGCCATGAGTAGAGAAAAAAGATTTGAGGACATTATTGTTGAATTCACACCCATATCACATTGAAAAGACTTAATGGAGCACTATAATTGGGTGCTCACATATTTATGGAATGCAATGAAGTGAGATAGCACCTCAGATTTGTATTTGAGGGGGAAAACCCAAAGATAATGAGAAAAAGCATCCAACAACACAAACACATAACGAAAACCATCATGACTAACAACGGGTGATGTCCATAAATCACCATGAATAATGTCAAAAGGAGCAAAAACATGATTAGTAGAACTAAAAAAACGGCAATCTAGAGTGTTTGCCAAGTTGACACACATGACAAGTAGTGGAGTTTGACCCTTTACTGCAATTAAGAAACCTAGATCTAATAGAGTCGAAAGCAGGAGAGCCTGGGTGGCCAAGGCAGGCATGCCAGAGAGACGTCGTACGAGCAACCAGGGAGAGATTGACGGATGCAGGGCAGGTGACAAGATGGATATCTGAGGTGACAGAATAAAGCTCGCCAGTGCTATTACATCTCATAAGTGGGGTCCCAATTTGAAAGTCCTTCACAGAAAAACAAAAGCGATCAAACTCAATGGAAACGTTGTTGTCAGTGGTGAGGCGACGAATGGAAACAAGATTCTTTATTAAATTGGGTGAAATAAGAACGTTGTTTAGGCTAAGTTAGGTAGTTTGGGTGGGTAAGGTGGTCTTTCCAAGACCCAAAGTAGGAATGCATGCACCATTGCCGACAATATTAGATGGAGAGAGACTCTTAGAATGAGGGGGAGAGAGAATACTTGAGTTGTGTGACATGTGCGATGTGGCACCGCTGTCCACATACCAGTTCGGATCTAGAGAGGACAAGCTCATGGTTTGGACGGCGGGGAGATGGGCCAAGCAGCCCATGTTCTCCTGGGAAAGGCATCGGCGGAGAGTTCCAATTTCCATGTGGCCAGGCTGAGTATGCAGGGTGACGGAGAGCCGGGCCATACCCGACAGGGGAGTATTGGTGCCATGGCAGGTAGGAGCCCCGACCATGGCCCCGATTGCGATTTCCGCGGCCACGACCAACACGTCTTGGGGCACCACCGCATTTCTCTCACTACAACAATTAAAGTCTTTTGTAGCGGTTCAAAACCGCCACAAAAGGCCTAAAAACCGCCACAATAGGCCTATTGTAGCGGTTTTCAACCGCCTCTGTTGCTGGCGTTGCATTAGGCCTATTGTGGCGGTTTTACCACCTATTGCAGCGGTTTTTAAGAAACGCTTTAAACCGCCACATTAGATATAATAACCGCCACAATAGAGTATCTATTGTGGCGGTTTTTCTTCGACTACTGTGGCAGTTTTTTCACTCAACTGTGGCGGTTTTATATTCACCAAATTAAAAAAAAAAATCTACTTTTTAGCCCGGTTTAAACTGGCCCGGGCTAAAAAGTGCCAATAATTTTTTTAAAAAAATCAGAATGCAGTGCACCCAGTTCTTGGGAGCTCTCTAATCGGAGTCTCTAGCATTGCAAGTCCTAAAATATCAATATAAACATTACACACATTGGAGGACATTACAAAGTAAGTTACACAATTTGAGGTGGCCAATGGACACCAAAAAAAAAACTCAAATTTATTCAAATGTGAATACAAATGTAAAGTTAGAAATTTATTTCTCAAAGTTAAAAAAAAAATTTTATTATCAGCTTCACGTTGCTATAGAAGCGTTTAAGGTCCTTCATGGCCTTCTCTTCTATTTCTTAGGCGAGGCCATCAAAGCTCTTCAATTTCTTAGGCAATTCTTGGTCTGTATTTTCAGATGGCTTTGCAGTTGTATCCATGCTCAATGTGAAATTCATTGTCCATTCCAGCATCAGTGACATGAGCTCCAAAAAGATCCAGATGAGTTAACCCAGTCAAACTTAAAAAACACATAATTCTGTTAGAGGAGTTCTCTTATGATTGCTTGACAATTCATTGTCCATTTAGCTGATCAAACGCATTCTTTAGGGGCGGATGAGTATTGGAAGTAAATGAGGCAGTGGGAAATGAAAAATGTAATGGAGTAAGTTTTAAGGGAGAAATGTTAGTAGAGACAGAGGAAAAGGTTGAGTGGATTGAGAGCTACTAGCTCCGATCATATTCACGGGGACTATTGCTAGGAAAGGACGATATGAATTACCATGTCATAGGAGAATTAATCAAAATTAAGACATCGGGTTAACAAAAAATACTTACTGGTAAGAGCTGCCAGTGCACTGTCAGTGATGTAACGAGTATCCAGATTAAGTGATCTAAGGCAAGACAACCTGGACAACTGATTCAGACCATTGTCGGTGATTGAAGTGAATGACATATTTATGCACTCATAATTAGTCAATCCTGCATGGAAATAAACCACATCGTCAAATTATCAATCACTTTTCAATAATGTCAATGTGGAACAACAATCTATCAACGGAGATCAATTAATTAGATTGGTGGCATTTATGATAGCTGAATATTTTTATAAGATAAATGTAAAGTTAAATTCGGATGAGGCTAATGAATTTAACTTAGAATGACATGATAGATAAAATATACCATAGTAATTATATATAGTGAGCAAACAATATATAAGGAAGTTGTTGCCTAAAAAAAACAAAAGGAAATATATTCATCAATAGATAAAATATACCATCAGTCCACATGTATGCACAACTCCACATGTATGTACTCAGGTAAAGACATGTATGCACAACTCCACAAATAAAATATATCATCGACGGTATAAGAGATTCCTTTTGAGAATAACATTAGTTTCAAATGCTATCTTGCAATCCTGACTACAACACTACGTAAAGCCACATGTATGCACAACTCCATAGGTAAAAACATGTAGGAAGAGGTGTCAACAGAGGATTCTAAACATAAAACGATTGCTCCCAAACGAAAGGCTAAAAATAATGTCATCAAAAAAGTGACCATCAAATCAAACTAGAATTAGAGGAGGGACATGAAATAATCAACTTGAAACCTAAGCTTAAATTTCAGCACAAAGGACACATATATGCTATTCTTGCTGTCATTTATAACTGCATCCCCGCATGAATCTGACGTATGCAAAGATGGGAAACAAAATAAACCATCGATATATTTATGCCAAATATAATGGATGTAGGCCAGAAGAGCGAAAAGATAGAGAGCATCCATGTACATAACCAGTCATTTTAGTGGTGTGCAGAGGAGAACACAGGTGCTTTCCAGGTAATGTGTGGTAGCCAAGATGCTGATTCAAATGCTGACTTAACATCACTCCCCCCCCCCTTTTTGTTTAAATAAAAGGAATAACATAACTCTAAAAACTACATATGTTGTTTGTTATGCCATGACACTCTTACAGATGAAGCAAACTTTATCTTTCGATGGGGCAGAAGACAAATAAGCTGAAAGACCCACGGTATTACAAATCTAAATCTCACCAAAGCATTTCATTAGAGGAGTGCCAAAGCATTTCATTAACCACACACACAAAGAAAAAGCATTTCATTAGCGGCCATGTAGATAACCACAATGTAAAGGAGAAATGTAATAATGAAAGGATTTATGAAAACAAATTCCAAAAAGATACACATTTCAGAGGACACCAATAATGAATAGGCAGCTAGAACATCAAAGAGAGCACTATGATAGTCATAAAAGCCTTTGATAACATTTCTTTATAAACATCAATGATTTTTCAACTTAATGTCTATCCAAAATGTTAAAACATAAGGACCTTAAAATGGAGGAATCTTAAAGCACATTCATAAAGTTTCAAATCAAAATAAACTAAAAGTAACTCAATTCAGTGAGGTTTGTGCTTGCTCAAGGGAGTTAGTCAAATCACAGTAATAAAGAGGCTATCAGGCTATCATGCAGAAGATGGTTTGGAGCAATAGACACATTACAATGCATCCACGACCTCACACCAGCTACAGCTAGCATAGTTAAGACCTCAGATGCAGAGCCGTATGGGACAAAAGACCAACATGTTAATTGATTAGAGATGTGGAATTGGATTCAAGTGATACACTAATACTTGAATATCGAGTAGCCTAAATCAAATATCATAAAGCAATTTCAACCTAAATCAAATAAAATAAACCAATATCAACCCTGTATCAATAACCCTAAATTCACATCTTAAATCAAGAACCCTAAATCAAATACAGTTCAGTTTTAACCTAAAGAGCAACAAAATCAGTGATAAATTCACAACAGGAAGTAAAAGGAAGTGAGCAAATCCACAACAGAATTATTCTAAATCTAAATGATCCAGTTTTAGAATGACTCTGAGGTCGTCGGTAGAGAATAAGGGAGATTAGGAGTAGCTCTTGCTTACCTGAATCGATTATCAGGAATTCGAGTAGGAAACTCCGAGAGATCTGTAACAATTTAACTCCAATTTGAGTAGAAAAGGTGGAATTAGAAATTCTAAACGATGGCTACCTGAGAAAGAAAAAAGAAAGAGAAAACTTACTAATATTCGACAAAGAGAAAGGACAAGGTTCGCCTCTTTGAGGGTGAGGACTTTCGGATGCTGCACTGAGTTTGGAGACGGCGAAGATGGCCGATGGGAGACAGACACGGCCGCGACGGCAAAGGTGGCTGGAGGGATTGACTCTGCGGAAGAGCAGGGACAAGGTTCGCCTCTTTGAGGGTGAGGACTTTCGGATGCTGCACTGAGTTTAGAGACGGCGAAGATGGCCGATGGGAGACAGACACGGCCGCGACGGCAAAGGTGGTCGGAGGGATTGACTCGGCGGAAGAGCGGCCGGAGAAGACAACCTTGAACCCTTCGCTAGGTCTCTCTGGAAATGGGGAAAGATGATTTAGGTTAGAGTTAGATCTGAAATTGTTTTAAGCGTAGATTGAACCGCTTCTTTAATAAACCGCTTCAATTGACAAGTTTACTGCTACAATAGCCTTTTAAAAACCGCCACATTAGGTAGTAAAAAAAAGTGTTTTAAAAATCGCCACAATAGGATTTAAAACCGCCACAGTAGCTACTCCATTAACATACCAAATCAAAACCGCTTCATTAGATAAAAAAAATCGTTGCAATAGAAAACCGCTGCAATGAAGTGTTACAATAAGCCTTAATTGTAGTAGTGTCTTCGATCTCACATTTCTCAGCAATGTAGGGTGAGATGTCGATGCCACCAGAAGAGATGTGTGCTTCAGCTGACGGTTGACGTACTAGGGTTAGTTGCGTGGAGGTTCGCAAGGCGAGACTCCTTCATAATTAATTGTGAGCGAGTGTTTTCAAACTCATGGAGAGGGTCATTGTGCTGAATCAACGCAGCCACCGTGTTGTACTCGAGAGTTAGGCCGACAATCGTCCTAAGAACAAGACGATTGTTAGAGACAGTGACACCAACATTCTTGAGTTGATCGAAGAGATCCTAGCCTTCATATGCTTGCAATACTCATTGATGGAGGAGAATGATTTGAGGCGAGCATCAGAGAATTCTTGTTCGAGATAGATAGCCCTCGAGTTTTGGTTGTCATTGAAGATGTTCTTGATCTTGGTCCACGCGACTTGAGCCATCATGTTCTCCTCCAAGACCGTGAGGAGGAGGTCTTGGGTGATGGTACCATAGATCCATTGCAACAACACAACATCCACTTGATTCCACAACTCGTCGTCAATATATGTAGGACGAGTAACGGTGGAATCGATGTGATCTAACACTTTGTGGGCTTTAGCAGCGGTGCGAAACAATTCTGCCCAGGAGGTGTACAGTCCCTTCTCAGCATCGAGAATAATAGGAATGGTGTTCTTGACATTGGAGAGTGTAAAAGCGGAGTGAAACGAGGGTTTTGTAGCGGCTGCCATGGATAAATAGGTAGAGGAGAAGATAGAAGGAAAATTTGGGTAGTTGGCAAACTGTCAGGGGACGGAGAAGCCAGCGAAGGGATGAGGGAGGGTGGCCGACGGGGAGAGGAGAGGTCAGCGACAGGTAAGGAGGGCGAAGGTTGAGAGGATCGATGGTAGGTTAGGGCAAATTTTTACAAAACCCTAGAGAAAGTCTGATACCATGTTAGAATGAATAATCTCCGTTGGGGCTACCTTCACTATTATTAGACTATATATAGGTGTACATCAAGACATAATTACAATAGGGCCTTTGGGCTCATATAATACATCTAACAATTTATACCCTAAATAAATCTAAAGAAATAATGCTTTCCTAATCAAGAACAAACCAACCTTTTAATGAAATTATCAAATAAATTCCACAAAAAGACATACAACTGCAATAACTATGCGCGCAAGATACACGCGGATATTGACCTAGTCCATTTAAAGACTGGTTCACGTCAACCATCAACCATCAACCATTAATATGAACATCATTAATGATTTGTCTCTTTAATTTATTTATTGATATGTTTGAAGCCCAAATTGATAAATGCATATAGGTGTAGATTGGCTTTATTGATATGTTTGAAGCCCAAATTGATAAATGCTGTGATAGGTGTAGATTGGTCCAAGCTTTGCACTTTGCACAACTTGAATGTACACCAAGTGGGACATTTATATGTTTATATACTACGATACTGTTTATTTATGCAAATTTGTCAAAGTTTGCTTATAGCAATTGTCAAGGAGGAAGGTGATCGACCAATCAATTGCATCTTTGAAGTACAAAACATCTCTATATAAACTCAACAGATGAGTACTCAAACTCACAAATATACACATTTCAAAGCAAGCATAGTAAGAATGGCTCCTGCAGCTACCCAAAACCAGGAACAGGAAGCGCCTCCTCCCTGTCTTCAAGAAATCTTGTTGAACAACGACCATCAAATACCCGAGCGGTACCTTAATGACCTGAAAAAAACCGATGGGTCGACGATGCCGGTTCCTTTGATGGATGCTCCCGCCGTTGACATGAGTCTCCTCGCCTCGAGATCAACCGATGAACTCGCCAAGCTTCGATCCATCTTCACCTCTTGGGGCTGCTTCCAGGTATACATATTACTCGTTGCTAATAAGCTCAGTGAGGTTCCAATCCTAAAATCAATTAACAATACGAGAATAGGAAGCTTGCGTTTTAACTTTTAACATCTTAACATTATAAACTCTTTAAAAGTATTGTTTTCTTGATCTTTTTGGGATACGTACCGTTCGTACATATATAGCTTGTGAATCACGGGATGTCGACGGAATTGCTGGACCAAGTGCGGCGACTCTCCAAGGACTTCTTCAGGCTTCCGCTAGAGGAGAAGCACAAGTACGCGAGGACTGCTAGCGGGATCGAAGGCTACGGAACCGACCACGTTTACGCCAAGCATACAATCAACTGGAACGATCGCCTTCACCTCATCGTTTATCCCGAGCATCAGCGCTTGCTCCAGTTTTGGCCTCTTACTCCTGTCAACTTCAGGTAGGTAATTAACACAAAAGTTTAAACCAACGTGTAGAGTTTTCCCTTTTAACATCCGACGATAACAAATTGCAGGGAAGTCATCGAAGAGTACACCCTCAAGTGTCAGGAAGTACTGAAGACTCTCCTGATGGCCATGGCAGCTGCGTTGAACCTGGAAGAGAGGACCTTCTTGGAGCAGTACGGGGAGGAAGGGCTGACGTTCGGGAGGTTCAACTACTACCCGCCATGTCCGCGCCCCGATGCAGTGCTCGGAATCAAGCCCCACACTGACGGAACCGCGGTCACGCTGCTCCTGCAGGACGCCGAGGTGGAAGCCCTTCAGGTTCAGAAGGATGATGAGTGGTTCAGAGTCCCTGTTCTCCCTCATGCCCTCTTCATGAACGTCGGTGATCAGATGGAGGTAGCAATCAGACCCTTACATAATGACTTAAACTTTTCCCGGTCCCACCGGACTTTGACAAGTTCAAATGTATATGTACAGATAATGAGTAACGGGTTATTCAAGAGCGCGTTTCACAAGGTGACAACGAACGGGGAAAGGGACAGGATATCGTTGGCGATGCTGTGCTCTCCGCATCCTGATAACGAGATCGGTCCCGCAAGTGGACTCGTTACCGAGGAAAAGCCACAGATGTTCAACAAGACGAAGCATTACGGCCAAATTTACTTCCAGATCGATCCAACCGATAACAGAAGGCCTATTGATCTCCTCAGGATTTGAGGAACTTGATCTTAACTCATCAGTGGTCTAGTTCAACTGATAATTCTTATATAATAAACATCTTACATCTTATAGAAAGTGATATGGATCTAGTTTGTTTTCAATTTTAATGAAGTAATAATTAATTAATACATACTATTTGAATCGTGATATTTGAAGACAGTGTGGAGCCCGTTACCTAATGACCGCAATTATTGAAGATCTAAAATGGAAAAAAACATGGAAAATGCATTAATTGTAGATGTCAATTACAGAACCCGAAAAACCCGAAATTTTTTGAGTAATCTGGGTTTCAACTCGGTGGCCCGGTTGATTTATAATTATATATAATTAAATTTTTTATATATATAATTAAAATTTATCACAAAATTATCAAATCTTGATTTTTTTAATTTAAAAAAGAAAAAATTGAAAAACCCGAAATCGACCCGAAACCCGGTCAAATCCGGGTTCGAATCAACCCGAAAATACCCGAAATCCGTTATACCCAAAACCCGAAGTGACCCGACCCGAACCCGACCCAAATGACCCGTTTGACAGGTCTATATATAATCGATCTGGTTGTGGACTTGTGGTGGTGCATCAAGTAGAGGATTCCAAACTTAATGCGCATTGAGCTCGCGAACAATGACACCACAGTTTGTCGTCCCTACACGACTTTCACATTGCCGTGTTTCATTATATAGAGAGTATAGATACCTCTATAAGGGCTTTTCTGTAATTGTCAAAAGAGGTCCTAGAAGGTCTATAAATACATGTAAACTGGTGTTGGAAATCGCTGTAACAGAACAACCAAAATCAAAGAGTTTGTTACACAGATTGTTTTTCAAGAAGCTTCTTTCTCCTCCTTTTTCTATATTTGTCTGATTGATCAAGGTATTGAGATCAATCTCAATATCTTTCATGGTATCAGAGCGCACGGCATTGATCAGGCAGAAATTCGAGGTTAGATGGAGGATTGAAGACGATGAACACAGGAAAAATTGGAGCTTTGATGGTGAACATGAACGATCCATAAGCTTTGGCTAATTCGGATCATCCAGGAGCGCAACTGGTCGCTAATGTGTTCAATGGTGCGAATTTCCTTGGTTGGAGCAGAGGAATCACCATGGCACTCGACGCTAAGCTCAAATTAAGATTCATCGATGGAAGTCTGAAGAAGGACGACCTCAGTCCGGTGGATCTGCAGCGTTGGACGAGATGCGATTTCATGATCCGTTGCTGGATCTTGAACTCGATGACTGCAGGACTCGCAGAAAGCTTCACGTATACAGAATCAGCGAAACATCTTTGGGAAGAAATCGTCGAGAGGTATGCACAGTCTAATGGTCCTCTCTTGTTTCAATAAAGAAAAGAAATGAGTAATCTAGTTCAAGGAGCCATGTCGGTTCCGGATTACTATGGAAAGCTAAAGAAACTATGGGATGAAATCTTTAGCTTAGAAGGAAATCCATAGTGTACATGTGGTGCGTACAGTGGCTGCACTTGTGGTACGAAGAAAAAGATGCAAGATATTGATAATCGAAACAAAGTTCTTCAGTTTTTGATGGGACTGAACGATGGATATGAAAGTGTTAGGAACCAGATCTTGATTCAGGAGCCTATGCCTACCATCAACAAAGCATACTACATGGTGACGCAAGTTGACAAAGGATCTGGTGACAAATCTGGAGCGAGTTCTAGCTCAATTGTTTCAAATGCCTTGACTGCTAATAGAAATGGGGACAGATCTGGTGACAGTAAGAAGTCTTTCAAGAAGGATAAAGAGAGCAAGCATTGCAGTCACTGCAACATGAAGGGGCATCTGAAAGCTAAATGTTTTCGCATAATTGGGTATCCTGATTGGTTTAATCAGCCCAAAGGGAAAGGCAATGTGAGATCTCAGGCTAATGTTGTTGAAAGTGGAGATTCGCCTCTGGATGAGGGCAAAGGGCCCAGCTCTCAGCATATAGATTCTTCACTGGTCAGTGCTCTTGAGGATGTTCTTCGAGCCATGAAGGGCAAGAGTCTTGCTTATTCAGACACCTACAGTGATGGTATGATCCTTGCTCTGAACTCCTCTAAAGATAGGCATATAGATCCTCATTCTTGGATCATTGATTCCAGGGCTACGGACCATATGACTCACAATGATAATATTTTACATTCCAAAAGGAAGCTCATATAGATCATTAGAGTTTCTTTGCCTGATGGCTCTATTAGAGAAGTTCATGAAGTAGGAGATATCACCTTTAAATCTGGATTTACTCTACATGGAGTATTCTTTATTCCTGAATTTAAAGAGAACTTGCTGTCAGTTGGGAAAGCCATAGATGATGCTGGTTATGATGTGAGTTTTCACAGAAAGTATTGTGCATTTCAGGACCATAGGACTGGTCAAGTGCTTCTGCGAGCTGAAAGGATTCCAGGGAGACTTTATAGAGCTGTTCTCACACCTGCACATGGGATTTGCAAGGTGCAATTGCCTCACAATGTCAGTGTTGCTGCAGATACTTCATTTTGTAATAAAGTAGTATCCAAACTGGATTCTCGTTTGATTCATGAGAGATTAGGACATATCTCTTTTTCCAAGTTGAAACATTTGCAGTTGTGTAAGTCTGATGATTTTGGTTCTTGTGAAACTTGTATTCAAGCCAAACATCATTCTCTTCCATTTCAATTGAGTACTTCCATTGCTTCTAGAAAATTTGAACTGCTGCATATTGATTTGTGGGGGCCGTACAGGGTGTCTTGCATAACAGGTGGAAGATATTTTGTTACTATATTAGATGACTATACAAGATCAGTGTGGACTTATCTTGTTCAGGATAAGACATTGGTACCTTCTATTGTCATTGATTACATCAAGATGGTGGAGAATCAGTTTGACACTAGAGTTAAAATTGTCAGAAGTGACAATGGTACTGAATTGCTTAAGTGTAAGCAGTTCTTTGCAGAGAGAGGGATAGTATCTCACAAATCTGTTCCTCATGTCCCACAGCAAAATGGCCGAGTGGAGAGGAAACATAGACACCTATTGGAGACAGCAAGAGCCATCAGATTACATGCCAATCTCCCAATTAAGTTTTGGGGAGATTGTATACTAGCTGCTACTTACCTCATTAACCTCGTGCCTGCAGCTCCTTTGAATGGGGTGTCACCTTTTGAAAAGTTGTATGGTGGTCCTCCTGATTACAGTGCTTTGAGAGTAGTGGGGTGCTTGTGTTTTGCCCTCAACAAAAGTGGTCCCAAAGACAAGTTTGGGGACAAGACACACAAGTGCATTTTTCTTGGCTACCCTCTTGGTCAAAAGGCCTATAGGCTATATGATCTTACAACAAATAAAACTCTACTTAGCAGAGATGCTGTTTTCCTTGAACACATCTTTCCCTATAAATCATCCTCACCCCCCACCTTACCCTCCTCTACACCACCCTCTTTACCCCTTGTTAACCCTGCCTTTGACAATGTTCCAATCACATCCCATCCAATTTTATTACAACACACAGTCTCAGATTCCATGCCTGATTCTGTTGCCCAGTCTCCCCAACAATCCTCAAACATAACCCCTGATCCTTCATCTGGGACTCCATCTCCTGTTCTCAATCCTGAACCTCTTGTTGTGTTACCTGTGAATGAGATTCCTTTAAGGAAGTCTGCAAGACATGTTCAACCACCTGCTTACCTAAGGGATTTCATTACCTCAAACCCCACTTCATCAATCTCCAATTCCTTTATGGCAAATTCAGACGTGTTTTGCTTTCCTCACGAATACAGAGCTAGCTTGGCTCGTGTTCTGGACCTGCAGGAACCCCTCACTTATAAACAAGCCAAGTCTGATCCTGCTTGGATTGCTGCCATGGATTCTGAACTGGAGGCTCTTGAGAAAAATGACACATGGAGCATCACTGATCTACCTGTTGGTAAGTCTGTCATTGGGTGTCGTTGGGTTTACAAAATCAAATTTCGGCCTGATGGATCAGTGGAACGGTATAAGGCAAGGCTAGTAGCAAAGGGCTACAACCAGATTAAGGGAAAAGATTATCATCATACCTTTTCTCCGGTTGCCAAGTTCACAACAGTCAGGATTGTCATCGCTCTAGCAACTATGAGGCAGTGGATTGTGCACCAATTGGACATAAATAACGCCTTCCTCCATGGCTTTCTAGATGAGGAAGTGTATATGTCCTTACCCGAGGGGTACAAAGGAGCTCCTCCATCTAAAGTCTGCAGATTAAAGAGATCCCTATACGGGCTTAAACATGCCTCTCGTCAATGGAACATTGAGCTTACCCGGTTTCTAACTACACTGGGATTCACCCAGTCTTTGGCCGACTACAGTCTGTTTGTCAAACTGATACCACAGGGTCTGATTGTTGCCTTGATTTATGTAGACGACATCTTGATAACTGGAGATGATTTGGGAGAAACCGTTGCAACTAAGAACGCTCTTCATCAGGCATTCACGATCAAAGACTTGGGAGAGGCTCGGTACTTTCTGGGATTAGAGATTGCCAGGACAGGAGCTGGTACCATGTTGAATCAACGAAAGTACGTTCTCGATATCTTGCAAGACACTGATATGGTATATTGCAAGGCATCTCCCTTTCTAATGCCTCGTGGCCTCAAGCTTTCAATCGACCAGGGAGAGGTCCTAGTCGATCCAGAGAAGTATAGAAGATTAGTGGGTAGGTTGTTGTTTCTGAACATGACTCGACCGGATATATCCTTCTCTGTTCAGCACCTGAGTCAATTCATGAGTGAGCCCCGACAACCACACTGGAAAGCAGCACTTCATGTGGTCAGATACCTCAAGGGTACTCCAAACTTGGGCTTGTTTTATCCCTCTAACAACACACTGGATTTGAATGTTTTTTGTGATGCGGATTGGGGTACTTGCCTCTCTACTGGCCGATCGCTCACAGGGTTCTGTGCCTTTCTAGGCACTGCTTTGGTGTCATGGAAAACCAAGAAGCAATCAATCGTGTCTAAGTCGTCGACTGAGGCTGAGTACAGGAGCCTTTCTAAGACTTCAAGTGAACTGGTTTGGCTCGACATTGTGTTGGAAGCTTTGGCTTGTCATATTCCCAAGCCGATTCCCATGCATTGTGATAATAAGGCGGAGATTCACATTGTCGAGAATCCCGTGTTTCATGAGCGTACAAAGCACATCCGCCTTGATTGTCACTATGTTAGAGAGCGCTTTCAGGAAGGTTTTCTCCTCCTTGTTTTCATTAAGTCTCAACACCAGTTAGCTGATGTTTTCACCAAACCATTAGGGGAGGTGCAACATCAATACTTATGTTCCAAGTTAGGCCTAGTCGAATCTCCTAGTCCAACTTGAGGAGGGCATATAGAGAGTATAGATACCTCTATAAGGGCTTTTCTGTAATTGTCAAAAGAGGTCCTAGAAGGTCTATAAATACATGTAAACTGGTGTTGGAAATCGCTGTAACAGAACAACCAAAATCAAAGAGTTTGTTACACAGATTGTTCTTCAAGAAGCTTCTTTCTCCTCCTTTTTCTTCCTTTGTCTGATTGATCAAGGTATTGAGATCAATCTCAATATCTTTCACATTATTATAGAAAACGAGATGTGGGAATTTCCTGTGTATTGATCAACACAACTGATTACAAAGCGGGGAAAGTACTATATATACAAGTTTGTTCTAACTAAGCTAATCTAACCACTTGTAACTACCATTAACAAAAGGGTAAATTGCAGGAAACCACCCCTTAAATAGGGTGATTTGCTCAAAACCACCTTTTAGATACGTAATTGCTGAAAACCACCCTTAAAAGACTCTCTCTTGCAAACAACCACCCATTTCATATTTCTGTCAAATATCTGTCAAACATGGCCCACAATTTTTTTTTTATTGTTTTCTCTAAATAAATGAAAAAATAAGTTGAAAAAAAATCAAAAGTGAAAATCAATTATATCTCAAATAAAGTTCAACTCGAAAAATCAAAGATCCAAGCAAATCCCTAAAACAAAATCCAATTCAAAAAAAATCAGAATCAATGAACACCAATGACGATCAGAGGTTCATATTTTCTAATTCCAAATTTCAAATCCGGCCTTCACTGTCACCATACACACACACGATTCCATCAAAGGAAGACGTGGAGGTGGCGGTTAATTAGGTGACGAACAACCCCGGCGACGGGGCCGCTTCAAGCCACTCGACGCACCACCGTCTACCGTAACCACAACACACACACACGATGCAATCGAAGGATCGAATACGGAGAAGTGGTGGTCGGGCGTCGAGCGAGCAACCCCCGACGAAGGGGAGTGGCAACGTCACTCTGAGCCACCCTGTGCACCGCTGCAACCAAACCCCTAGATCCAATCTCGAATGCCGCACGAGCCAAATTTCCCCTAAATCATACCAGATCTAGATCGTTTAAAGCTGAAATTGCACGATCCAAACGGAAAATGAAGTTGATGAAAGATTGCTGCCTGGATTCCGAGTTGCATCGGCGTGGAAACAATTGGGCAGAGATATTGACTCAATTTCAGCCCGGATTCTTCCACTAGCCATAATCGCTAGATTACAGTCCAGAACCTTGAAATATTTGTTAGATATGACGAATGCCTTGAAATTGCTATTCGAGCGATTTAAACAAAATCCAGCAATGAAATTGGAGGATTCAGACAATGGCGGCGAGGGTGAGAGGGTTTAATGTTTGTGAATTGCAAGGTTTGGAATGGGAATATGAGATATCTCCGCCGGTTGCACTCGACGCCGGAGAAGAAGGAGATCCGATGCGCCTTTCCGCCGACAACCCTAGGTAGCTCCGCCGCCTCCAACGTCTCCGACGAAGAGCACAGTGGCAAACGACGCCGCCTGGCCCCGAGTCCGGCCCCAAAATCACAACCTACAAAATTGAACAAAATTGTTCAAATTGGACATGGATTCCATGTTTAGGTTTTTCCCCAAAATTTAGGCTTTTGATCCAGATTGATTTCAAGAATTCAAGGTTAGGTTTGTTTTTTAATCTTGGATTTTTGGGGATCTAGATCTGCTTGAAGGAAGAAAAAAAGAAATGACCCTCACTTGTTAATTCCCCACATCCACCTTTTGAAATCGAGTAGCAGAGTTGTAGAACCATACCCATGGAAGAAGGAAGAAGGAAGAAGAAGGGGTATGGGAGACTCACGATTTTTTATTTTTTTTGGTCTGACTTCCTTTTTTTCCCTATAATTTATTCATTTACATTAGGATATATTTAAAAAATCAGAGGCAAATTCATAATTTCACATGTTTAACAGAGTCTTTGACGGAAACCTCAGAAGGGTGGTCAATTGTTAACGGAATGTATATAAAGGGTGGTTTCCGGCAATTAAGTATTTAAGGGGTGGTTTTGGGCAAATAGCTCTATTTAAGGGGTGGTTTTCTGCAGTTTACCCTTAACAAAACACTAACAAACTAACTAACCGGGTTTAATAAGAGAATTGGGCTGACAATCAATATGGGCCGCAAGCCCATACTTTTTACTCCTTGAATTGGTAAATAATACAAATAATACATTAATACCCCCACAAGCTAAACGAGAGGGAAACTGAAGTCCCAGATTGCTGTAAATGTTTGGAGAACTGAGTCCTTAACGGATCTCAGAGGCCTACTCCTGTATATATATATCAATGGGTGAAAACCCTGAGGGTACAATGGTAACTGTACATGTATAAATAATATAATGCTAACATCCTCCCTTAGTCGCAGCTAGAGGTGAGAGAATAGCAAGACTGGAACGAAAAGAAGTAAAAAGAGGAGTAGGTAAGCCTTTTGTGAAAATGTCCGCATACTGATGTGCGGAAGGGACATGAAGAACTCGGACCTGGCCTAGGGCGACCTTCTCTTTGACGAAATGGATGTCAATTTCGATATGCTTCGTCCGCTGGTGCTGAACTGGGTTCGACGACAGGTAAACAGCGGAGACATTGTCGCAGTAGACCAGTGTAGCCGATCGAAGGGGAACCCGGAGTTCGCAGAGAAGGTTGCGGAGCCAGCAGGTCTCAGCGGCGGCGTTGGCAACACCACGATACTCAGCCTCGGCACTCGAGCGGGAGATGGTGGCCTGACGCTTGGAGGACCACGAGACCAGATTGTCGCCCAGGTATACTGCGAAACCAGATGTAGAGCGTCGAGTTTCAGGACAACCCGCCCAGTCAACGTCAGAATAGGCGGTGAGGGAGTCAAACCTGCTGCGAGCGAGATGTAAACCCATGTCAGAGGTGCCCTTGATGTACCGGATTATCCTCTTGAGCGCCTGAAGATGGTGCTCGCGGGGATCATGCATGTATAAGCAGATCTGCTGTACGGCGAAGGCAATGTCTGGTCTGGTGAATGTCAAATACTAGAGAGCACCGGCCAGACTGCGGTAGGCTGTAGGATCCTCAACCTTAGGACTGGAGGCAGCGTCGAGCTTGGACTTGCAGTCGACAGGGGTGGTGGCGGGTTTGCAAGACGTAATGCCGGCTTTGTTAACGATCTCAAGAGCGTACTTCTGCTGATGAAGGAATAAGGTAATAGGAGTGCATGACACAGAGACCCCAAGGAAGTAGCTCAGGGAACCGAGATCAGTCATGGAGAACTCTGATCGCAGCAGGGCCATCAGCCTAGACAGGAGCGATGTAGAGGAAGAGGTGAGCATGATGTCATCAACGTACAGGAGAAGATAGGCGGTGTCAGACCCTGAGTGGAACACAAAAAGGGAGTGATCAGACTGACTGCCCTGAAATCCAATGCCAGTGAGGTACGTGGCGAACCGCTGATACCAGGCGCGAGGCGCCTGTTTCAACCCATAGAGAGACTTCCGGAAAAGGCAGACGTGAGATGGGCGGGTGCGATCATAGAAGCCTGGCGGCTGATGCATGTACACAGTCTCCTGAAGGTTGCCGTGAAGGAAGGCATTCTTGACGTCAAGCTGATGGATAGGCCAATCCTTAGTAAGGGCGATGCTCAGAACTGTGCAGATGGTAGCCGGTTTGACGACCGGGCTGAAAGTCTCATCACAGTCAACCCCAACCTCCTGCGAGCAATGTAGAGGAAGCGGTGAGCACGATGTCATCAACGTACAGGAGAAGATAGGCGGTGTCAGACCCTGAGTGGAACACAAAAAGGGAGTGATCAGACTGACTGCCCTGAAATCCAATGCCAGTGAGGTACGTGGCGAACCGCTGATACCAGGCGCGAGGCGCCTGTTTCAACCCATAGAGAGACTTCCGGAAAAGGCAGACGTAAGATGGGCGGGTGCGATCATAGAAGCCTGGCGGCTGATGCATGTACACAGTCTCCTGAAGGTTGCCGTGAAGGAAGGCATTCTTGACATCAAGCTGATGGATAGGCCAATCCTTAGTAAGGGCGATGCTCAGAACTGTGCGGATGGTAGCCGGTTTGACGACCGGGCTGAAAGTCTCATCACAGTCAACCCCAACCTCCTGCACGATGTCATCAACGTACAGGAGAAGATAGGCGGTGTCAGACCCTGAGTGGAACACAAAAAGGAAGTGATCAGACTGACTGCCCTGAAATCCAATGCTAGTGAGGTATGTGGCGAACCGCTGATACCAGGCGTGAGGCGCCTGTTTCAACCCATAGAGAGACTTCCGGAAAAGGCAGACGTGAGATGGGCGGGTGCGATCATAGAAGCCTGGCGGCTGATGCATGTACACAGTCTCCTGAAGGTTGCCGTGAAGGAAGGCATTCTTGACGTCAAGCTGATGGATAGGCCAATCCTTAGTAAGGGCGATGCTCAGAACTGTGCGGATGGTAGCCGGTTTGACGACCGGGCTGAAAGTCTCATCACAGTCAACCCCAACCTCCTCCGACTTGCAGTTGACAACTAGTCGAGCCTTGTGTCGCTCAAGAGTTCCGTCTGACCTGTACTTATGCTTGAACAACCACATGCAGTTAATGATATTAGTGTCCCAAGGCCTTGGAACGAGGTCCCACGTGCCATTTTTAATAAGAGCACTAAACTCATCCATCATGGCGGCTTGCCAGTTCGGGTCCTGTAAGGCCTTGTGGAGTGATTTGGGGAGAGGAAATATGTCGGGAGACGGAGTGAGAAGGTTGTATTTGGGTTTAGGTTTGAAGATTCCGGACTGCGACCGGGTCTTCATGGAATGGGCGGGGGGTGCAAGCAGAGGTTGGTGGTTAAGTGGGGTTGCCTGCTGAGGGGGGAAAGAGGGGGGCGGGGGGGTGCGGCGGCCGCTCCCGGGGGGGTGTACCCGCCGCAAGGGGTGCTGCACGATGGGCGGGGGGGTGCGGCGGGGGTGCGGCGGCCGCTTCCAGGGGAGGGGTACCCGCTGCATGTGTTACGGCGCCCGCCGCCAATCGATTTGGGTGGGGGTTTTGGGCGGGGGTTTGGTTCCGGATGATGCTTGTTGAAATAGGTGGCATAGGAGGGGTGGGAATTCGTCAGAATTGGGTGGTGTGGGTGGGTTGGAGACAGCAGGGGTGGGTGGTGTGGCGAAGGGGAAGGTCTGTTCGTCGAAAATCACATGGCGCGAAGTGACAACCCGATTGCTATCCAAGCGAAGACAACGGTAGCCTCGATGGTGTGGGGAGATGCCCAAGAAGACATATTTAGTGGATCGTGGGGATAGCTTGTGAGGGGCGATGGCACTCATGTTGGGAAAACAGAGACATCCAAACACTCTAATGTGATCGTAAGAGGGGTAGCGCTTGTAGAGTGTCAAGGTTGGGATGGAGTTGCCAATGGCTTTGGATGGAAGTATATTGTGGAGATAGGTGGCCATGTGAAGCGCCTCAACCCAAAAGGGGAGGGGAAGAGAGGCGTGATGTAGGAGGGTTCTAGTTTTGTCATTGAGGGTGCGGAGAATACGTTCCGCTTTGCCATTTTGTGGAGAGGTTTGAGGACAAGAGAAGCAGAGGGCTATCCCCTGTTGTTGACAAAAGGAGCGGACGACAGTGTTGTCAAACTCGCCTCCCATGTCGCACTGAATAGCCTTGACAGGCAAATTGAATTGAGTGCAGACAAATGTGTGAAAGTTTACAATATGACTTTGTGTTTCCGATTTGTGGCGTAGGGGAAAAACCCAAACAAAATTGGTGAAATCATCAAGGACAACCAAATAGTATCGAAAACCACTAGCACTCGGAATAGAAGATGTCCACAAGTCACAATGTATAATATCAAATGGTGCAAATGTATGGGAATGGGAGAGACTAAAGGGTAGTCTTTTGCTCTTGGTAGTTTGACATGAAGAACAAACGACGGAGGCCTTATGACAAGAAATAAAACGGTTTGAACGGAGAGTGTCCAGGACATGATCGCCAGGGTGTCCTAGACGAGCATGCCAAACGTCCGAACGGAGGGTGATGTTGACAGAGGGGGCGGCGAGAGGTGTCTGACTAGCTGCGATGGTTACTGGGTATAGGTCTCCTGAGCTATTGCACCGCATTACTGGGGTGCCCGTACGTAAATCCGTCACAAGAAAACCAAACGGGTCAAATTGAATCGCCACGTGATTATCGATGGTGAATTGGCGAACGGAGATAAGGTTTTGACAATGGCAGGGGCAAGGAGCACATTGTTGAGTTTCAAAGGACAGTCAGAGGGTAGGGTAGCAGGGCCCGAACCAACAATTGGAATACGATTTCCGTTCCCGACATAAACCGAAGGCAAAGTGCTAGAATTAAAAACAGTTTGTAGGTTACCTGGATTGTTCGTGATGTGAGAAGAGGCTCCGGTATCCATATACCAATTTTCGTCCGGCTGCTGAAGACCCAAAGGGGTCGTGGGTTGCGACAACGACGCCGCTGGTTGTGTTGTAGACAGCGCCTGCGGTGGAGGGTTGGGAACCGGGTAGCAGTAGGGTTGCTGCATGTAGGGTAGCGGGTAGCCGGCCCAGGGCTGAGGCCAGTACGGCAAAGGGCTAGGCCGGGTGTCCTCCCTGGATTGCAAGGCTATTTCGTCGGTAGACATCGAGAAGAGGTGGGAGATTGCGGCGGAAGGGACAAAGAAGGAACAAGGGGGCGGCGGCGACGGCTCGAGGGAGCAGCGGCGGCGGCAGCAGGGGGCGGCGGCGGCGGCTGGCGGCGGCGGCTAGGGCGTGGCTAGCGGCGGCAGCTAGGGATTGCGGCGACGGCGGCTTGGGGCTGCAGCGGCGTAGTGGATCGTTAGATGTGAAACAAAATTAGAGTTTGACACAAAAGCCTCATATCATGTAAGTGTTTGGAGAACTGAGTCCTTAACGGATCTCAGAGGCCTACTCATGTATATATATATCAATGGGTGAAAACCCTGAGGGTACAATGGTAACTGTACATGTATAAATAATATAATGCTAACAATTGCCACATATGACGAAATGGTTAGCACTTAGCACCACTGAGCGGTTTGGTGAAGATATCCGTGAGCTGCAAGCCCGAAGGGACAAAATGAACCTTTCTTCAACCATCTTCCGAACAAAGTGTCGAGGTTCTCTTTCCACCTCGGGTTGAAACTTACCAGCTGCAATCCATCTCCACTTTAGCAATTAACTTTAGTTGCTACCCTCGACATCTTCTATCGAGGTTCCCTTTTCACCTCGGTGAATATTGAGGAGGTTTCTTTGTTACCTCGGTTTGGCTCACCAAGGTGACCTCGTTAGCTCGATCGACATTGTTGAGATTCCTTCATCTTCTCGATAGATTCATCCTACCGACATTGTTGAGATTCCTTCAGCTCCTCCCGACAGTGTCTTAGTCGTACAACCCAAATCGTTAACAACCTACCGATATCTTTCATTTCAATTCCAATTTCAATTCATCATTCGACACCCATAACACACAAATATTCAACAACAACAATAATAATTAAAAAAAACAACTACCAATACAATCATTTCAATTCTAATTTCAATAAACCTTAATACCCCAAATACAAAACCATAAAAACCAATTGTCATGTAAATTTTTACCTTAAATTAACTTGATAGATCAACTGATATCCCTCACAAATCTACCAAAACCAACAAGAAATGGATGGATTTATTTGATTATTGATGCATCTTGGTGGATTTGATCGAGCGTATGTTTATGTAGAATGGATAGAAGTTTGAGTTTTTTTTTTGTTATTCTCTCGATTATATCTATTATCACTTTTTAAAATGAAAACAAATTTTATACAATTTTACAAAAACCACTCTGTCAATAGTCGTTTAGGCATCTTGTCAATAGCCCTTATACGTATAAAAGAGAAATTTATAGAAAATCACCTATTAAGTATGTGTTTTTACAATTAATCATTCATTAGATATGAAATTGTAGAAACTCAATCGTTAATGGTTAACAAATCATCACTCGTTGTCTATTTATGTTAGGGTTTTGTCAAAAAAATATATAATATATATATATATGATAATATTTTAAGCTTTATATTCAAAAAGTTTGCTTAATTAATCATGTCGTTTACTATTCATACCCGCTTTTTTAGAATAATAAAACTATATAAATTAAAATATCCATTTTTAATATATTTTTAACAATTTTGTGCTTGTTAATAGTGACTACAATTTTTTTTTAAAAAAAATTAGATATAGATATTTGATGTATTTTTAACCAACCTAAAAACGTGTGTGAATAGTAAATGACGTGTTTTGCCAGATGGAGGAAGTATAAAATTATTTAAAACAACTAATATTTTATAGTTTTGACACCTCAAAAATGTGTCAAAAATAAAAGAACTTATATTTTTTAAACAAATATGGAGTATTTTATATCCTCCCTTCATTTTTAAAACTACATTTGATCAACAACATAAGATGTTTAAGAAGTTAACAATAGTGAGCATATAACCAATGACCTCTTGACCTAGTGGTAAGAGTGAGGTGCTTCCTTGTGCCTCACTACCATGAGGTCAAGGGTTCAAATCCCACTAGGAGCAATTTGTGCTTGAGTGGGTACTCATGCCTTGGTTTGCCTTGGCATGGGTTAGCCTGTCTTGCGGCTTGCTGCATGGCTTACCCGGCTCGAGTGCTTTGCAGGCTAAAGCTCGGCCGGTGTAGGACTAGTCGATAACCTCGGAAGCTCCACGTCATAAAAAAAACAATTGTGAGCATATACAGAATATAAATGTGCCAAATTCTTAAAATATGCTAAAACTTGTTTCTAGAAGTCGTTTGTTAGCTTTCCTGTTGAATAAAACCCAGCTCCTTGTACGAGCTCTGTGTGTCAGTTGAGTATCTTGTAACAAACTCCAAGCCTATCTTTAATCAATTTCGGTTTTGTTCTTCGATTTCTTGATTTCCTTCCTTGGAAATCTAATTCTCTTCATGGTATTAGAGCTGAAGTTCGGCTAGGTGCGGCGTGGTTTGGGTTCCTGGTCTAATTTGCTGACCGACTTTAAGGCATTAAGTCATCAAGTGCAACTGCCAAAATATTGTGTGGCCAGACAGTTGCACTTGAGGAGAGTGTGTGAGAATATGAAATATGAAATGGGATAGTATCCCACATGGAAAAAATAGTGAATTCCTTGTACATGAGTGGGTGGGTTACCCCTCCTAACACCAATTGGTTTTAGGATGGAACCACACTCGCCCTGTGTGCTCGGCTTGAATTCCGACCATCCATCCAGGTATGGTTCTTGTCTCAAATGCTCTTACTAGTTCTAATTTTTCAAGTTGGAGTCGAGGAATTCGTATGGCACTGGGTGCAAAATTGAAATTAGGTTTTATAACCTGTTCTTGTGTCAAGTCGGAAGAGAATGATGTTGATTATAAACGGTGGATCATATATGATTTTATGGTTATGAGCTGGATAGTTAATTCAATGAACAACGAGATCTCTGAGAACTTCATGTATTCTGGATCTGCTAAGGAACTTTGGGAAGAGGTGTGTGAGAGGTTTGGTGAAACCATTGCACCTCTAATCTATTAGTTACGGAAAGATGCTAGTAATTTTTGTCAAGAGAATCTGTCTGTTACTATTTATTTCAACAAGATGAAACGATTTTGGGATGAATTTCAAATTCTCGAAGGCATGTCTACTTGCACTTGCGGTGTTTTAAGTCGTTGTGGCTGTAGCTTGTTGAAAAAGATCATTGATAGGGATTCTAAGCTGAAATTGATGCAGTTTTTCGCCAGTCTTAATGATGGATTAGATGTTCGTACTAGCATTTTAGCAAATGATCCTCTGCCTTCTTTTGAGTAAGGCTCATTAAATGATTTTCCAAGTTGAAAGAGGTTTGAAAGGATCTTCATCCAGTACTAGTACTCAGTCTCCAGCTGATGAAACACTTGGGGTTTCTTGTTAATCGTAATTCTTCCAACAATCAGTCTTCCAAACCAAATTTGCTAGGGAGGAAAATTTTCAAGAAGGATCGGTTTGAGAGATATTGTAGCTACTTCAATGAGTGTGGCCATCTCAAAGAGAGTTGTTTCAAGTTGATTGGGTACCCGGCGCGGAGTGCTTCATTGTGACAAATATTCTGGGAAAATTGCAGCTAATATGCAAGATTCTTCTTAATATGACAATCCTATTGTTCATTCGGATGAAAGACAGTCTCCCAAGGAAGGTTCTCAGTATTTTGGCAGTGATGATAACAAGGCTGATCCCTCTATGGTCAATGTTGTTTACAATGAAGTTGTTAAGCTCATGAAAGGGAAAGGTTGCCTTTCTTCATCTAACTCTGCATTTGACACTAGCTTTGTCAGCTTTGCAGGTAACATGGAATTCTTATCCAATAAAAGTATTCGTGCTTCTGATTCTCTTCAATGGATTGTTGATTCTGGTGCAATCGATCATATTGCTTTCTCTTCCAGCATGTTTACATCTCTTGCTAAATTACATAAGCTTGTGCTTTTGGGGTTGCCAAATGGTTGTGCAATCTCTGTCTCTCATGCATGAAGTGTGATGATCAATTCTTCTTTTCGATTGGACAATGTTCTCTTAGTCCTTGAGTTTCACCATAATCTGATGTCAGTTTTAAATCTCTGAAAGGACAAGCGTTTATTCATCAGTTTCTTTCAAACCTTTTGTGTTTTTTTAGGACCGTTCAACTAAAAACTTTTTGCTTACTGCTCTTGAGAATAAAAGATTGTATGTCATAAGAGCTGGAGATTCAGGTCCCTCTTTATCAGAATTTGGTAGTGCTTCTAGTCGTTCTTGCAATGAGGTTTCTTCTACAAACTCTTTGCCTTTGATAGATGCTCGTTTGGGTCCTTCGTCTCTTTCTAAGATGAAACATTTGCCTTTTAAAAACTCCTCTGGGATAAGCAATTACTTATGTGATACTTGCATCCTAGCAAAACATCACAAACTACCATTTAAGAAGAGTCTATCTTCTGCTACTCATACATTTGCCTTGATTCATGTTGATTTGTGAGGGCCATATCGAGTCCAAGCTATTTGTGGAGCTCGTTATTTCCTCATAACTGTTGATGATTACTGCAGAAGTAATTGGACTTTCTTGATACAGAATAAGTTGTAGGTGTTTAATCTGCTTGGACATTTTATTTCCTATGTTACCAATCAGTTGTAGTCCATGATCAAGTGTATTCGTTCAGATAATGGCACATAATTTGTGTCATCTAAGTGCCATGATTTGTTTGCTAAGCATGCCATTGTCCACCAGAGGTCAGTACCTGCTGTCCCACAACAGAATGGGAGAGTGGGATGCAAGCATCATCATCTTGTTGAGACATCAAGAGCTTTGCGTATTCATGCTAGCTTACCTCGTCATTTCTAGGGAGAGTGTGTCTTAGCAGCCACTTACCTCATCAATAAACTCCCTTCTTCAATCCTTAATTGGAAATCTTCTTATGAGTTGCTCTATGGTAAAACTCTTTCTTATGATGAGCTTCACACCATTAGTTCATTGTGTTTTGAAATGCAATCCAAGACACACAAAAATAAGTTCCTTCCTTTTGCTAGTAAGTGCATTTTCATTGGTTATCCGGCCACCTGGCCAAAAAGGTTTTAAACTCTATGATCTTTCCACACACACACCACATTTGTTAGAATATGTGGTTTTTCGAGAGTATGTTTTCCCCTTCAAAAGGATTCTCTCATGCCTTCACCTCGCTCCTCTCACACTGATCTTCTTTTTATTATGGTTTTGTTGAATTTTCCCATTCTTCTACTGTCATTGATACTTCTCTTCCTAATACTCATCATTCCCAAGTTCAATCTTGCAGTGACAGTTTGTCTCATGTGTCTAATGATATTCAACATTTAATTGTTTCAAATTCCACTTCATCCTCTCCATATTCATCTCCCGTCTCATCTTCTTCGTCCTCTTCACCTTCAAATCCACCAATTCCCCGCCACTCCACTCGCCAGACACATTTACCTCCAAAGCTTCATGATTTGATTTGCAGCAACATTCCATCCAAACGCATTCCTTCATCTTCTTCTGATTTCTTTTTCTTTGCCTTTCAACATCTCTGATTTTGATCATCTCTCACCTTTTTTCAGGGCCTCTCTATTCAATGTTTTCTCTGTCCTTGAGCCCAGCTGCTATTCCCATGCTAAACACAAACCTGAATGTATTGCCGCTATGTCTCAGGAGCTCAAAGCTCTTGATTCTAACCACACATGGAAGCTTACCGAGCTCCCTCCCAGCAAGAAGGCCATAGGCTGCAAATGGGTCTATCGTGTCAAGTACAAAGCTGATGGAACAGTTGATAGATATAAAGCTCACTTGGCGGCTAAGGGTTATAACCAAGTGAACACAAAGACTACAAGCACACCTTTTCTCATGTTACCAAGTTTACCACTGTTCATATGGTTTTTGCTTTAGCAGCTGCGCGTGATTGGTCCCTTCGTCAGCTAGATATTAACAATGCCTTCCTTCATGGCTATTTGGATGAGGAAGTCTATATGCTCTCTCCTCTTGACTTTCAAGGACACAAACATGGTCAAGTTTGTTGTACGTCTTCTTCGTTCCTTTTATGGCCTTAGCAAGCAAGCCATCAATGGAACATTGAGCTAAGCCAATTGTTGATCAAACTGGGATACAAACAATCATCACAAGATCATTCTCTATTTGTGAAATCGGTTGATGGATCAATCACTGTTGCCTTGGTCTATGTTGACGACCTCTTACATACTAGAGACTCTCCTTCCACCATTCTAGAAACCAAAGTTTCTCTTGATTCGGATTTCACAATCAAAGACTTGAGTGTTTCTCGTTATTTCCTTGGTTTGAAAATTGCTAGGTCTCCTTCTGGCATCCTTCTAAACCAGCGAAAATATATTATGGACATTCTTGTTGATACATGCATGACTGATTACAAACCAACCTTATTTCCTATGCAGAAGAACTTGAAGTTGTCTCCCTTTGAAGGTGATGTCCTCGATTCACCGGAGCAATACAGGAGACTTGTTGGTCGTCTTTTGTACCTCACACTAAGTCGTCCTGACATATCCTTCACAGTTCAGCAGCTAATCCAATTATTGTCTACTCTACGAGCCCCTCATCTTCAAGCTGCCTATTTTCTTCTTCGTTATCTCAAGGGCTCATTCAATCAAGCTTTGTTATGTCCCTCAGCTTCAAATCTCTCTCTTTGGGCATATAGTGACGCTGACTGGGGCAATTGTCCATACACATGTTGATCTCTTATAGGCTACTGCATTTTCATTTAGGATGCTCTTGTCTCATGGAAAACAAAGAAGCAGAAGATCGTAAGCAAGTCATCTGCAGAGAGTGAATACAGGGCAATGTCAGCTGTTGCGAGTGAAATCGTGTGGCTTGAAGGGTTACTTCATGATCTTCATTGCGACAACAAAGTCGCTCAAAGTCTTGCTGACAATCCAGTGTTTCACGAGAGAACTAAGCACATCTGAATTGATGGGCATTTTGTTCCTGAAATGGTGAAGTCTCAGTTCCTTCGCAATCAGCATGTTCAAAAATTATACAAAATATTAAGTTTTTTTAATATTTTGTAGGCTATGGCTCAAGCTCGTGGGGGATTAGTCGACAACCTCGTAACCCCCTACATTACAAAAAAAAAAGTTAAAAATTATACAAAATATTAAGTTTTTTAATAATTTATAAAAAAAAACATTAATAAAAAAATCTTGACATTTTATATACTCCATCCGTTCACTTTTATAATTGACTTTTTTACTACTAATGCACGTATTTAAGGTGACAAAAACTATATAAAATATTTATTTTTTAATAATTTTTTAATAATCTCGTACTTACTAGTAATAAGTTTAATATTATTAAAAAAGATTGAATAAAAAATTGATATTTTAGGTAGTTTTTAACTTTCTAAAAAAACGTGTATAACTTGAAAAAATCACTTAAAAACATGAATACTTTTAAATTCTTTAAAATTACATGTAAAATGTCATATATTGTTGATACGAGGGAGTATATGAATTTTATTATTCATGCATTTTTTAGGATTATAAAAACTATATAAAATATTAACTTTTTATGTATTTTTAATAATTTTATGCTTATTAATAATAAATATAAAATTATAAAAAAAATAGTATATTTTTTATAGTTGTTATCATCGTAAGAAATTGTGCTTAAATAGTAAAAGACATATACCATATTTAAAAAAAAAAAAAACAAGGGAGACATCTAGATAGTGTTTTTATAAAAACAAAATTAGGATGTCTTCCTAACCGAAGCCATCCTAGAGTGAGACATAGACCTCAGATTACCATCATTTCTAGCAATAAAATTCGACACTGGATTTGGTTATCTAAAACAATAGTAGATCTCGAATTTTTTTAATTGCAACAGAGTGAGATCGATGTCTTCTTTAATCCGTAAAATCTCCATTGAAGACACCTAGATAGTGAACTTTTATAGGTAAACAAAAAGATAGGCATTTGTCTTCTCAAAAATATGTCTACATCACTTAAACCTTAACTAAGGGGCAACATATCTTGAATCTTGGTACATAATTGATCAGCAATGGTGTTTGACTGTTTGTTGTCCATCCACTCTTTACAGAAACTGCTGATGAATCAAAGACCCAAAAATTTTCCACCATTCACATAGAGATTGTACTATTATGATTATGCACAAAGCTATACTACACAAAGAATTTGGTAAAAAAACAAAACAGCCAGCAAATCAAAAACAAAGCCGAAGATGAAAAGACAACAACACCAGCCATTGTAGTTTGTATGGTATCTGTCATAGTGAAGAACCCCACAAGACCTCAGCTGCAATGGTGGCCGCTTCGGCATCCGAAACAGATGCTTCCCTCACCCTCTTCAATACTTCCTGCTTGAAGGCCCTCTTCTCCCTCTGCCTCAACCCTTCGCCGACCTCCAACTGCACCGCGAACCTCGCCACACAGCTCGCAAACGGGTGCTTCTCCAAGTACCTCTCTCTCTTATCCCTGCTTCCATGGGTTTTGCCCTCCTCCTCCCATGCCACCGCCGGCATTTCCTCGCCGCTGTTCTCCCTCTCCTCCTCGCACCTCCCTACGTCGATCAGATCGCCACCAAGCTCCGACCTTTGTAGCTCCATTAGCCTCCTAAGAAGGCCCCCTTCCATCATTGAATCGATCGCCTCTTTCCTCCCGAAGTACCCGATTTCGAGAACACAGTCGAGCGCTAAAGCCCTGGTTTTTAGGTCATCTGAGCTGAGGAGCGCGATGATCTTCGGGATCTCGTTGTTGGATTCGATCTCGTCGACTATCGGGCTCTTGATCGATCTTATCAGGGAGCAGAGGACGCGAAGCCCGGAAAACGAGTTCATCGAAATTAGGGCGTGGATCGTCTGGCCCATTAAAACCTGGCCGACGAACACGTTCTTGTTGAATCGGATTAGGGATTCGATTACGGACGCGGATCGCTCCCGGATAGTGATGCTGGAATTAGGGTTACAGAGGATCGATTCGAGCTTGGAGAAAACCTTCGATTTGAGAACCAGGTCCTGGAATTCACGATTGAAGCCCTGAGAGACGCGGTTTTCGAATTGGGAGAGGAGATCGATGAGAGTGGATTCGTCTTCTTCAGGATCGAGGGATTTGACGAGGTTATTGAGGCTCTCACGGTCGATCCAGGCCTGGAGCTCGGACTCGATGTTCCCGGCGACGCGGGAGAGCTCGTGGGCGGAGGCGCGGCGGCGGAGGAAGGAGCGGAAGCCGCGGCCGGAGGGGGCGCGGGGGTTATCGGCGATGGACTTGAGGGAGGAAAGGTGGAGGGAGAGGCGGGAGAGATTGGGGTCGGAGGAGAGGATGGAGTCGGACTCGGTGTGGAGCTCGAGGAGGGCTTTAATGGCAGGGGAGGAGCCGTCGGGGTTGGACTGGAGGTCGTGGGAAGCTTGCTTGAGGAGCTCAAGGACTCGGAGGACTAGCTCGTGGTTCTCCCCTCTCTCTGAATCCTCCATTTTCGGTGGGCGTGAGAGAGAGAGGATGGAAGATGGAGCCACCGGTCAAGGCTTCATCTTTGTGTGAAGAAGTGAAAGGCATTTTTAGGGGAAATTTGTAGACATTTTGATTGGTTGAATACTGGGGAGGATGATTAGAATTTTTCTTTTAATGTGCAATTATTATCCATTGAATGTACTAGAGTAGTTTAGGATATACTAGTACGGAGTATCATTTTACTTATTATTTTAAGGATTTGCTAAAATGACTTATCTAGGTTACTGTTAAGATGTGAAAGGATAAAGTGTTCCACATCGAAAAGTTGAGCATAACAAGCCCTAATATATGAGTCGGTGGGCTACTCCTTCTATTGTCAATTGGTTTTAGATAAAATACACGAAACGACCAACCAAAAAGAAGAGGCACACAGAGAACTCTAGAGATGACTAGTGGACACCTCAGATTATAGACTTCAAAAGTCATCAAGTATCGATCACACTTCCACGACATCTTAAGCATGGCAAGTCAAACCATCATTCACATGAAACCTATACTACCACAAGAACAACAAAATGCAAATTCACACTCATTCCACACTATCACCAGTTCAAACCCCCAAAACCCAGCTTAAATCCATCCAAGACGAAAACAAGATCATAAGTAGGCTACCACAAGGGTAAGCCAAAACAAAGGCGTATGAGCTGGGACTGAGAAGAAAAAACGAGCAATAGTGAATAGGCATAGATACAAAAGAGCGACTAACCTCAGCCGATTGAGTTGAGGAATGCGAGACGCCGATCGAACCAACGCAAGGCAAAAACGGAGTCGATTTAGAGCTCACACTGATGAACCAGAGACGAAGACCCTCGAGACGAGGCGCTGAGAGAGACGTGGTGCGGGGCCACTCATGACATCGTCGTCATCGGCACAACACATGATCGGATACTCAATCTCGGGACAAGATATGTCGAACACAAGCACGTCGTCATCGCTTCCCTCCCTCGACACAACTAGCAGAGCCACCACAAGGGCTATCGACGGAATGGGCTCGTGGATGAATTGGGGGAGCAGCGAGCTTGCGGCGACAGTGCCATATGCGCATGGTTGGTGGTGAATAAGCATCAGGTGTCCCCGGAGCCCCGCTGAGTGGTTAAGCGAAGGCTAAGGAGAGGTGGAGATGGGGTTAAAAGGTTGGAATAAGTTACATGATTTAAAAGTGAACTCGTGCATAGCACAATATCGTCCACTAGTTTGGAATAAGTTTGATCTAGTTTATACACTATATATGGAAACTTATTGGGGATAAGTTTAACTTAATTCAATCATATTGTCTCTCCTCCAACACCAAAAATTATTCGACCTTCATACCTCTTTGGGAGTGTGTTTCCATCCTTCGTTCATTCATTTTAGCAAATAAAGTCAAGGAGATCAAATCTCGTGCTCGCATGGACCAAGTAGAGGGGTCACATTTGAGGTTCCCTTCTCCAAGGGTGATTCTTAAATCAAATTTCCATATAAGAAAAGTATGTCTTTCTTCTTAGATGATTCGTATCGATTAATGTATGAGATCCTTGATTAGATAGTTTGTAATATCAATTTCTATAGAAAGGAAAGTAAAGAAGTTTATTATCTTGCTTGTCAGGATTACGATATAGTACAATTTTGACCTTGTTTGGAAAAGATTATTGATAGGACTAAAACCAACACCCCGCAAGCGTATAGTGTCGATTGTAGTACAACAAGTGTTGAATCATAAGGATAATGGAGTACCAATTGTAAAACCTCAATCAATTAACTAAGTAAAAACAATAATTCTGGGGAATTTCTAAGAGCTCGTTTGGTTGGCAACCCAAAAACCCAGGAAGTAGAACTTTCCAGGAAGTAGGAGAAATTCATGTGTTTGGTTGGTATTTTTGAAATTAAAAAACGCAGGAATTTAACTTCCTGGGAAGTTGAATTCCTCCATAATGGAGGAAGTGTACTTACCTAGTCCCCCCTAGGTATGTTCAACTTCCACCATTTTGTATTTGGAAATTTTCAGTTACTCTTTTAATCATCTAAAATTAAAAAAAAAAAATCAACCAAACACATTTTTACAATTCCTATCAATTGGACTTCCCGAGAATTTAATTTTCATAAAGTAACTTCTCGAGAATTTCAATTCCCACATTGAACCAAACGAACCCTAAAGTTAAAAATACGAAAATAACAAATAACAAGTGTTTGAGAAATATATGATGGGAAACATTTTAGATTTAGGGTTCACCACAACAATACATTATATCAATAATAGACCAATTAAGTTTTCATGCATAAACAAATTAAATATTACTCAACATACATGTGTTATAATAAATATGTCCACTTAAATTTTAAGATGTCCGATTTTTTATACAATCTGTACTCCTCGATCGATTCCCAATCCTCATAGATTAGTCCATGCTAAAAGATGTCCGATTTTTTATACAAATCCCACTGAAGAAAGCACGAAAATTTTGGTAATTGGTGTAAACCTATTTGGGCAATGTTATAAAAGGTGTTAGGCGGGTCTAGACAAACTTAGAATAAACTTGATTATTTATTTTCTTATATTTTAACGAATAACACTTGTCAATAATTCATATAATATAATAATAATCCATAATATCACTTATAAACCCAAATTTGCGGTGCTTAACTAACACTAAAGTAAATAAATGCAAAAGTACACGTTTGACTAATAACTCTAAACCTCCTAAAATCCAAAATTATAGGTTCGACTCAAAAGCAAATATATTTCAACTTGAGAGATTGAAAAACCCTAAGTCAGCTAATCACATGTCTAGAAGCTAAAATTGAATAATCGTCGAGTTAAGCAAGCCTAGACGGCGCCTAGGCGGGGTCTAGGCGGTGCCTAAGCAGATTTCCGCCTAGAGGGTCGTCTAGGCTTAAAATTCCTAGGTCTTGTCCCGTCTAACTAGGCGGCGCCTAGACACAATTTTTAAAACACTATATTTGGGCATAAAAAACCGACCTCATATATGTTCATCAAGGTCGTTATTTATAGGCGAATTTGGGATGATATTTTCATGCATGTATGACACATTGTCTTTTGATTCTCTACACGTTTCTTAAGGTCCACCCAGCGGCGCCCGCAGGAATTGTCAAAGGGAGGGCGAAATTTTTGTTTGGGAATTTTTTCCCGTATATATAATAAAGAAATTTTTAAAAAATATATTGAAAGATAACCATAAATTGTGATATAAATATGATATTTTATTACAAAAATTCATACAATAATTTAATAATTTATATATATGTGTGTAGGAGGATTAAGACTTTTTCTTAAATATTGAAAGAAAATCATAATTTTTTAAAAGAATATGTCATTTGTAAATGAAAAAAAAAAACATAGGAATGAAAAGCGTGACAAAAAACACATAAATTATGATTTAAATATGACTTTGATAGTAAAAAAATTCATAGGAATAAAAATTAGAAGCATTTTTTAAAATATATGTGTAACTTAATGATTCAAATGAATAATCTTATGAAAATATTAAATTTTGATTTAAATATGAGATTTATATTTAATAGGAAAATTTTGATAGGGGTAAAAAATAGTGCAAAAAAGGTAAGCAATGAGGTTTAAACTGATGACATCTTGCATTACTTAGGCTTTCTTTCTTCTCTTTACTAACTAAGCTAAATAACTTTTGTGTTCTTCTTAACATTTGTTGCCGGAGGGGCGCTAGTGGGTCCACCACAAGTGTCATTTGGTTTGACATGTGTCACTAGATTTGGAATTCAATTAACATATTTTTTTATTAAGTAATAGTTCGAGATCAGGCAAGCCTGATTCTCGACAGGCCGACGAATCGGTAGACATACACCATTTAAACATACAATGCAAAAAGAAACCAGGCGTAACGAAGCAAGGATAAATAAACCCTACAACAAGACGAACTAAGAAGAATCACTCCCAGAAAGTTGAGGACGCCGACGAAGAAACGAAGCAAAGCACCACCGAACAATAGCACTGTGGGCCAGCGATACTACAAGAAACTATCTCATGTGGGTAATGCAGACGAAACTCCAGGGAAGCTCATTTCCGGATACGGAATCGCCCTTAACGCACTACCACGATCTCAGCCGGTCCCGACTCCAAACTTCACGACCCCAACCAAGCAGAAGGACTCCTAGAGACGCCAGATGCGCTCCAACGATACTGCAGTAATTCAATTGACATATGACACGTGGCATAAATATGTTTTTATTTTAATAGAATACAAGTGTAGGTCCCGTCCCGTGTGAGAATACATTAATACAATATTATAAATAATAATCTAAATATAAATCATTTTTCCACCAAAAAAATAATATAGATATAAAGAAAATAGCACTTATCAAATAGTACATATTTATCTATTAATATTTTTGTTAAGTATGACTATGAAACATTTTTTATTTATATTTATGTCAATTAACTAAAATCTAAATATATAGATAGATTGTGGCATATATTTTTTATTTATATTTATGTCAATTAACTAGAATCAACCACAACGCGTCACATGTGATTTTCCCCCTCTAGAATCAACCGCAACGCGTCACATAGGACGATATGCATCGATTTTAATATATGTATATAGATTGATATATATATATATATATATTTAAAAAAAATACAAAATTGCCAAAAATATCTTAACATTAAAAGATGTCACGTGGTGTTAGGATGTATGGCTTAATATAGATATATATAGATAATCTTCTATATATACAATGTCGTGCCGTTGTTCCAAGGGGCCATGTACATACTTATTAGAATTGGGTTCATAGACATCAGATCTTTTATATCGGTTAGAAAAACGGACGATGTAAAAAATTATTATAACATCGTCTTTAAAATTATCGATGTTAATGAAAATATATACATCGGTCTTATTTTTTGGACAATATTAAAAAGGCGTTTTGAATTTTTTTTCAAAAGTGCGGCGGTAAAACCCAAACACTTGAACAAAAAAGAACTTTTTTCATTTGTGGTAAAAAAGAGGACCCGATACAGTTCACTACTACACACGTAACCCACACGAGGAAAATCAAAAATCCCCAAATTGGAGCATCATGGAAGGCGATTCATGGCGATGGGGTCGGCGACTGAAGAAACCAAGCCTTCTTCCCCCTAATCTGCTCTCTCGCACCCGATTTCATCATCTTCTCCGGCTTCTCAGTCACCCAAATCAAGGTATGAAAACCCTAATTTGATAATCTTTATGTAGTTGTGAAAACCCTTATTTTACTTTCTCATCTCCAGCGCCTCCACTCCCCCTCGTCGGCATCGCATCCTGTCGCGCGACTAGCCACCTCCGGGACAACCTTCTTCGCGCTGCCCCTTGCCGGACCTTTCTACCGTCACCGCCTGACCACCAGTCCAGCAACCACCCGCGCAATAGCAGCACTCCTCGCTTCCCCTTCTCGTCTCTTCTCAGCACCGTTGAAGAACCTTTCCACTGCTGCTGGCCTCGATGGACGACGATTTCCCACTCCGCTTCTCAGCCTACAATTGTGAGTCCGATTTCACCTAGTTAAGCAAGGTATATCTGTTCCCTTAACTAGTTTCTGAGTTATTCATTGAATGTGACGTTGTATTGGTCTTTGGATGTCAGGGGAATCTGCTGAAAACAATCTGATTTCCAACTATCGTGAATTTGTCAAAATTGCTGGCTTTTAGTGGCTTTGTTTGCTGCAACTTGAGTTTGATTTGATTTATGTGCTTATGGTTGTAGCAATTTAGCTTATTTACCTAACTAATTTGAATCTCTTAATTTCAGCTTGTTGCTATGCCTGCTAAGGCATTGTGTCGAAGTCATCTTACATGGGATTGCTGATGCACTGCCTTATTGTTTTATTTGCTAATTTTTCCGGATTGGATTTGGGGTGTTGAATTGGTGCTGGTGGGATTGTGCATAATTGGGTTGAACTTGCATTATTTAATGCCTTGCTTGGTTTTGGCAATGTTGGGTATTATCTGTTTATTGGATGATTGGAGTCATTGGACTATGTCTTCTTGTGCATCTTTGCTTTGTGTTATGTCTTGGCTAGGATCAATTGCAAGTGGATGATGCTTGTTTTCCTCTTACTCCATGACAGTTGATGAATGCAATTTTGCATCCACAAATGGCTGAAATTTTCTACCGCAAGCTGATGAGCTACAATTTTTAAACTCATTTGTCATGTTTAGTTGGGTTTTTGTTGCCTATGTTTCAGTTATGTGATAATGCTGATTGCTTATTTGTTACTGGTTGCTCTTGTCCAGGCTTGCTAAATTTCATACTCCCTGAAGTCACTTTGAGTGCATTGAATTTTTATCAAATTGTGACAGAGTGTAATTGCTAGACTTATTTCAATTTGACCTTGGCTTTTGATCACTCTACTAGACTTATTGCTTACATGATTCCCCATTGTGAGTCTCTTTGATCTTAAGTCCATTCACTTTGCTGGATAGTTTATTTGCATATGTGTGATTGTTAAGGTGTTGTGATATTTCTATGCTTATATTGCTTATTTCCATTACTTTTTGGTTCCAAATGCTGGTGTGATATTTATATATTTGTAGGCTCATGTTTGCTTCTGTCTTTTGTGCTTTGCGCAAGCCAGATTATGTTAGAGACACTACCGAAATTTTGCAATCACATATGGTTCCAAAACATTTAGTGCACTACTACCTTGGATTAGGATTGCTTAAACTGCTCATCTAGTTCCAAACACAGATACATTACACATATGTTCCAAAATAAGTCGAGCAGAAAGGCAGCTAGTGTGGCCATTTATAAACTGTTCTCATTTATTTCTATCCCTTGTTCATGCTCACTTCAGAATGGTATACCCCCATCTTGTTTCATCAGTTTGGTTTAATTAACTGCATGATCGAACATATGTATAATGTATTTGTTTGTCTTTCTTAGTATTCTTTGTTTCTGGAGGTCTTGAGTTCTATCTATTATTAGTTTAACCATCTAAGCCATCGTCTATACAGGCGAAACTGGAAGAAGAAAAAAGAGCAGAGGATGCAAGAAAAACCGAGGAGGCGAGAAAAGTTGATGAGGCGATGAGAGCAAATGAATATCAAGTAACTGCATTAGATGCAAAGAGAAGAGCCACCTGAGAAAGAAGCTTCCTTAGCAGCTCAAAAGAAACTATAATTTTCAGGTGTGCCCAAATTTCAGCTTTGTATGATTTCCCTTTCGGTCCTTGACCTTGAAACTTTTTAATCTGCATTCAAGGGTCGGTTCTACAAAATCACCTTCATGCTATTTGGGTACTTTATGTTAACCGATCACCCTAAAAATGATGGAAATATGAATGCATTGACCAAATACTAAAAGCACTTAACCTGAACATTATTGTGTCTCAAAGTTGCACCTTTGCAGAACTCCTTTTTTTTCCTTTTGGGTTTGTGATGGAAAAGCAAGAAGTTAATATCCAAATAAATTGCCCTTTGCATAAACAACACTTCTTTTTTGTTTTAAATAAATTGCTAAAGTTGAAAGCTTACCCCTTATTCTAGATTATCTAATGAACAAACGTCTGCGATTGCTGAATACTTTCGAGTGTACAAAGTGAGTTACTAGTTTCAATAATCTCAGGACTGATTTTTGTTGAATATCACATGATATCTGATCAACTTCCCTTGTCTTTTCACTAGGGAGGTGTAGAGCTCTATGCTGAGAAGGTTAATAACAGGGGTCTCTGCGCTATTGCTCAGGCTGAATCTCTCCGTTACAAGCTTCTTGGATGGTTTACTGTTCGAAGGTACATTGTTGTTCTACAACACCATTTCCTTTAGTCATCATTAATGGTTTTGCCACTGTCATTTCTCCAGTGAATTGGATCTTATAACATTTTAATTTCTGTTAGGGATTTAACATACTTTAGCCAACTGTAATACAAATTTGTCCTAGACAATACTACCTAATATGTAGAATGGTTGATTACTATGCAGTGCATACTTTCTAAGAAGATTTTCCTTAGAAAGTATGAATGGTTGATTAGCATATGTCGTCAGTCACCCGTGTAAATATTTCTGCCCTTATTTGTGGATTTTGCTATATCTTAGGGGAAAATTTAGACTATCCTCCCATTAGTTTGTTTGTTCTTTTGGATTCACACCTTATAGTTTTTTTTTGTTTATCCTAGCAAGAGTATATGCGAGGGGTAAGTGCCTGGGATTTTAACTTGGCAGATTTGAAAAATCAGGCTGCCCTGGTAAGCTCACTTCATGACTTTTCTCTGCTTCTTTCTTTCATATGCTTGGTTTCTATGAACTCTTAATTACTATACTTCCTCACTGAACATTATTTGTGGAATTAATGTTTCCACTTTGTATTGCATTGCATTGTAATGATGATAATAGATTGAGGACAGTGATAGCACTTCAAGCCAAGACAATGTATATTCGAATTGGAAGCAAAACGAGAGCTTTGCTGATGTTTCTACTCTTGTAGACAATGTTCTGCACAAAGTTATGAGGTATTCTTTCTATACTAGTTGTTTTAGTCCTTAGTAGCTTCAACTGTAACTTATTACTGAGGTTAAGTGATATATTTGCTTCCATTCAGGGGGGATCTGATCTGATGATATAGAAAGCTTAAAGGGCTCACCTGTTTCGTTTGCCATTCAACCATCGCAGTCACTCAAGTATGCATTTTCCATTCTTTATATGTTACTGCCATGTTAGAATACTGAAATGTTTCAGTTTTCTTTCTCTTGTTGCTTAGCCATTGAGTAAACGAACGCCTTACCCCTAGAGGTGCTCTTCACCAAAGCTATGAAGATCTTGGAGGAGACATGTGAATGTGTAATTACAAAGCTCTCATAAGGGACTTATGACACCAATGTATATTAGACATTTAGACTAGTTATTGCAATCAAGAACATTGTTTATTTTTTTTATTATTTAATGCATGTGTTGGTCTTTCAAAATGTTTAAGTTTCTATTAGCCAAAACAGGGTCACATTATAGATCAATAGGGGTATTGGATGATTAGTGTATTCGAAAAACATCAGACTCTAGAGAGAAAAAACGATGTCTATCTTTATGGATACGTCGATCATAGGTATACAAATCGATTTCTAAAACCCCGTATATGTCAAAATTGTAATATAAAACGATGTGATAAAATACCAAAACATCGTTTTTCATATAAAAAATGATTTGAAAATATATAAATAACATCGAATTTTAAAATATTAAATGTGGTTCATTATATTTATATAAAATAATATAAAAAATTAAACATGAAAAAAAATTATGCACAAATTGAATAATTCCTAACCGATGTGTTTATTAATGTAAAACATCATGTTTGTAAAAAATAGCGATGTTAATGTGATGTTTTGGGTTTTCCTACGAACCCTCAAATGGCTAGAAATGCAAAATAATAATGGTTTAACATTAGGTTCATCAACCAAAACGTCATTATATCAACGTACTTAAATCGTTATCAACAATAAATACAATATTATAAATCATTATAGACATCGGTTATAAACCGATGTGGTAAAGTTTGGATTTTTAACACCACCCACTAACACGTTGAATTTTTTTTTTATTAACATCGGTTTATACCCGATGTCTATTAACAGAATTCTAGTAGTGTGTGCTATTAGTTGTGTTAAATATAGAATGGTCCAAATCTAATGGATTAAAATTGCAATAGTCAATAAGAAAAAACCAACATTCTCCTAATATATATCATAATAGCTTTAGAGTTTAAATATAAACTACCAAACAAATCTTAAAATGTCAAACTAGCACAAATGATTCACTTGAAAAGTGTCATCCGTCTAACGGTCTTCGAAACAAAATCTCCAATGAGCTCGTTGTAATCAACTTTCTTCAAAAGGTCGTTCTCAATTGTTATTAAGGCTAATCCATTAAGCCTTTCTTGTGTCATTGTAGAACGCAAATAAGACTTCAACAACTTCAGCTTTGAAAAACTTCTTTCCGCAGATGCCACTGTCACAGGAATAGTCAACAAAATTCTATAAGCAATGATGGTATTAGGGAAACAATCATAATGTTTCAAAAACTCCAAAATATCAAGAGGTCCCATCTTTCGATTAGGTAAAAAATCTTAAAGTAATTTTAGCTCTACACATAAATCATTTCCATCAATATCTGATTGCTCATTTTTCTTAAGTGCGGTTTCAAAATGACTATAGGAAGACTTTAAACACGCATCATCCAATGATCATAACTTATCAGAAGTGAACAAAAACCCAAAAATTTGTTCATAAGCTTGATATTGTTCAAATCTCTTGGTTAAGGAACCAATTGCTTGATCAACAATGCACAAAATATACTGAATTCGGAAAGAATCCTCTACAGATTGCGGTGCAACTACCTCAGTTTGATTCTCATCAAAATGGTTTTTTCTTTGAATTTCACGTCTTTGAGGAAACACTGGATCAATATTCAACTGAGAGGCAATTTCCTTTGATATCTCTAAGGCATTTAAAAACCCTATTTCTCTATACCTCTCAGAAAAAAAAAAATCAGCCCTTTAATTTTTTCAATTGCAACATCAATGAGCATATCTTTCTCCTGTAAATTTTTGCTCACCACATTAACATCAGATAATAGGTCATACAAAATGACTATTGACATTATAAACTCAAAATCACCAAGCTCATTTTGTGCTAAAGATTTAGCTTCACTTCTTATTTTAGAATCATTATCAATCTCAACAACTTCAAGTAAAGCTTCTCTTATATCTAAGACTTGAAATCTTATAGCCTTGACACTATCAATCCTTCTTTCCAAACGAGTAGAAGACAATGATTTAACTGTAAATCCTTTCACATTATCTTTAAATACTTTCCACCTCTTAGTAGAATTAGTAAATATTGTATATATGCGCTGGATGACCCCAAAAAAATCTCTATCCTTAGCACAAGTGTTGGCTATATCACATAATGTCAAATTAAGACTATGACAAGCATAAGATGTATAAAAGGCTCTAGGATTTATATCTAAAAGTCTTTTTTTGCACTCCTTGATTTTTGCCTTTCATATTAGATCCATTATCATAGCCTTGGCCTCGCACATCATCTATATCAAGATCAAGAGATTTCAATTCATTTTGCAAAACATCAAATAAACCTAGACCTGTTGTATCATTCACATCCAAAAATCCTAAAAAGGATTCCTCAATACTCACTGAATCTGAAAAAGAGACATGCACGTATCTTAATATCAATGACATTTTCTCTTGGTGACTTACATCAGGAGTACAATCAAGAAGGACAGAGTAATATTTGGCATGCTTAACATTCTTAATAATTTTAGATTTTTTTTTACAGTAGGCAAGAAGTAGATCGACGATGCGATCTTGAAGCCATCAAAAGATGGCTTGATAACCCTACACAAAGGGTCGCTAGTAAAAAAAAAGAAAAAAAACTCTAGCTTAAACCTAAGATTACAACCACGGATAAGAATTATAATTAAAAAACATCTAAAGAGGAAGCCCTTAATTCTTGCGGTGATGTTGCAGTGATTGTGGATTGGATCCAAATACGACCGAGCAAGCTTGCTCGACAATATTTTGCATGTGATGCCTCAAACATGGGTATTAGCAATGAAGAGATCGATTTAGATGGTGAACTGGGTAATTTCGGGTGTTTCGATTTTGTGGGTTATTTTTTGGAAGGAGAGGGATAAAATCATATTTGAGTTTTTCAATTTTGTGGATTAGGGGATAAAATCAGATTTGGGGGAAGGAGATGGGTTTGTAATTCAATTTTGTGGATCAGGGATAAAATCAGATTTGGGGGAAGGAGAGGGGTTTGCATGTTGACAACTCCGGTTGAATCAGAGGCAAGAAGAGTTGGATCTAGGAGGGGTCAGTGGATCGGAGGTGCTCAAGGGGCTGTGGAGGAGTGCGAAGGAGTGGATGGCGAGGCCGGAGTCACAGGAGCTTTCTCTTGAAGGAAGCCGCACATCGCCCACAGAGCAGGGCCAAGAGCGAGGCCAGGAGGCGGAGAGCGGCGTCGACCAAGCAGGACGTCCGACCGGAGAGGCTTGCAGATGACAGGGGCGGCGGATGAGATGGAGACGGGGGTGAGGAGCATGAGGAGGAGGTCCGATGTCGGGGCTTCACAACGGCGGAAGGCGGTAGCCATGGGGATCGACGGAGGACACCACTCCGACACCGACATAACCCAAGGAAGGACTCGAGAGATCCCGCATAGAGGCGGCGGCGGCCGAGCAGGGGCGGCATTGATGGAGATCTAAAAGGGTTGAATTTTTGTTTTTAGGAAGGTTTTTTGGGAGGATTTGTGGGCTAGGGTTTTTGTTTTATGGGTTATGCTAAGAGGTGATGGTGGGTGAGTTGGAGGCATGGGGTCGCGGCCGACCGGGAAGGCAGCCGGAGGTGGTGACAGTACTACATGTTGATGGCGGCTATGGTTTTTTGAGGGGGAGAGAGAGCGTTTCTTTCGCCTCTATCAATATTTTTTAATATATGTATCCCTTATGGAGAAAGAGTTAAAAAAAATTGATTTAATAATTTTAGATTTAATTGTTGAAGCAAGCAAAAGTATTAATTCATTTTGAATTTTGTTACTAAGGTAATGAACATGAATCTCATCATTTGAAATACGTTGCACATGCTCTTGCATAATTGGATCAAATTCAGCCAACATTTCAATCAATCCTAAAAAGTTTCCATTGCTGCTTTGATACAATTTACCATTAGTACTACGAAATGCTAGATTATGTTTGGCAACAAATTTGACAATTGAAACAATTCTAAGGAAGACTTTCTTCCAATTGAAAATTCATTGGAAGAAAGTCTTCCTTAGAATTTTTTCCTTCTTTAAAAGATTTTGAGCCACTTTATCAATAGTTTAATTCTTTTGAAGTCTTTGACGCAAATCATACCAAGTTGTCATATTTTTAACATGTTCTAAACTCGCTTCATGCTCCTTAAGTCTAGCTCCAAGATGTGACCAATCTGAAAACCCCTCACTTGTTAATTGACCTTTTGTATGAGTTTTCTTAAATATCTTACAACAAAAACAAAAAATTATGTCAGGCTCTTTTGAATAAACAAGCCAATATCTATCACAAGTCTCACCGTTAGATAAAATTCTAGTATAGGATGCTGCAGTAAACCTTCTAGAATATTTATCTTTTGGACCTTTTTGAAAAGACAAATCTCGCTTAGGACCCTTTGTAGCTAAAAAATCAGTCATTTTAGAATCAAGAGCATCCCAAATTCTCGGATCAAATATATCAATACCATGCAAAGTGCTATTAACTTCAACAGAATCATCAAGCTCATTTTCGAGGCTATTAATCGAATTAGTTATGCTAGCATCAACATTAGTAACCTCATTAACAACATCTAAACTTTTCATTTCACTGTTAGGAGTATCAAGTGATATAATTGGATCTAGATTAGTATTGGGAGAATTGATATCAACTTGAATCTCTTCCAAATCATCAACATTTTGTGAGTCTTTTAAAAAAAACATATATAAGGCACCTCTTTGCGATCGAACCATCGCTTCATCTTTCTCTTTTCTTTTACGTTTTTGAAATCCGGAAGGGTATTTTCTAGTAGACATGACTCAAATCAACTCCAGAAAATCATACACATCAAAATATAAAGGAGCAAGACAACCTGGATCAGTGCCTGAGTGGAAAAAAACCGAAGTTGTGTGCAATGTGTGGAAACTGCGGATGAAGCTTGATATTTTTCGAGCTTTAAGATTGCCTAGAAAAACATAACACACAATCAGTCAATAACGAATAAGATGAAATTTCAAACAAAATCCCTAATTGAATCCCTATTAAAACAAAATCAGCTAATTTCATATCAAAATCCCTAATTTCAGACGAAATTTCAGACAACTAATTTCAGACAAATCCCTAATTGAAGACGAAATCACTAGAATTATAGCAAATTCAACTAATTTCCACATACACAAAGTAACAAACCTGGAAGAATGATGCAGGAAGGTTGTGGATGAATTGAAGAACACCCCCAAATTTATAAGTGGAGCCGCTCTCATATTCCCGTTAGGATTCTTCAATGAAAATCTTTGGGAAATCAAACGAATTGCACGATCTCAGGCTTGCCATTAGTGAGAGATTGTGATTTGGGAGATTGGGAGAAGAGTAGAAGGTGAATCGACGTCGATTTCGGATTTTGAGGGAACGAACTTATGAAGGAGAGAGAGAAGCGTTATGTAACTCCATTTCAGATTTCCCCTCTTTAAAAAAAAAACATATACTAAAATATATGAGCCTTTTAGACAGGCTGTTCTACGGGCCTTTCAGATTTGCCATTAATTTTTTTTACTTATGTAATATACTACAAAAAAAATATATATGGGCCTCCAAAATTTTGGGGCCCTGTTCTAATGAGCATTTTAGACAGGCTGATTCACGGGCCTGTATATATACATATACTAAAATCGATGCATAGTGTCCTATGTGGTGCGTTGTGGTTGATCTTAGGGGGAAAAAATCATATGTGACACATTGGGGTTGATCCTAGGGAGAAAATTAATAAAATAATATTTTGTCATAGTTTATAGAAAGTTATATAAGTCACAATCTATATATATATATATATATATATATATATATATATATATATATATATATATATATATATATATATATATATATATATATATATATAGGGTTTACTTCAAATGTAAAAAGTCCTTATTGTGTAAAATATGCTTAAAGTGTAAAATTTCCTTATTCATACTACACGGGTTATTATAGCGCGGGTTGGGCTTGGCTTGTGTGTTGGGTTGCCGGTTTTGTTTTGTTTGTCGGGTGTAAACCAGCGTCCGTCCTCTTCATTCATCTCAATCTCCCTCTCGACTTCAATACGGTGGAACGCTGGTGAGAAGTGGGGCTAGGCGGCGCCGGCGCTGGTGGGGATGCGGCGAGGTGTCCTAACCCTAGACAAACCACAGTCTCTCTGTCGTCGATCTACAGGTATGCCTCTTCATTGTCTTCTCCTTTTGTCTTCTTCGTCTGATATGGTCTCGCGATAATCTCAGTCCTCTCTTCCATAACTCAAATCTCTGGTCTCGCACCCTACCTCTTAGCCAGAACCCTACCTCTTGTCGGCCCTGCCATTGCGACATGTGTTCGATTGTTGTGATTGGGCACCTTGGTTGCTGTTTGATTGCCCGACTGTTGTTCGATTTTGTTTTCCCCTAATTGTTGTTCAATTGCCCTTGGTTTGATTTCTTTCTGTTGAAAATTTTCCCCTAATTCTCATTTTGTTGATTGATGTTTCCCTTGGTTCAGTTTATACTCTTCTATTATTTTACTAATTTTTTTTAATAAGATGCAACCCGAATCGGATCCAGGCTCAAAGTCTAATTGTGATGGCTTTGAGGTGCATTTGAGTTGGCTTTAAGGCACATTTGACTGACATCATCAAACCAACTAGGCTTAAGTGTTGCCATCTTCCTGGGCTCTAGATGCTTTTTAAACCACCCTATTTTTAAGGAACATGAAGGTTGAGAATGGCAAGTTTGGGAATTCTCAGGTTTTGAATCCACTTGATAGCAAGTTTGGGAATTTGGACATGATGAGTCTCCAGTCTATGAGTTGCTTATGGATTCGGAGATTGAGCACGATAGGGTTGGTCTTGAATTTTCTGAAATTTTGAGGCCTAAGTATGGACACAAGTTGTTTGTAGAAATGACTAAGTGAAGTATGGCTCCATAGACAGCTATTGAGATGGCCTCTCTTTACCTTTATTTGTACTATCTACTAAATATACAAAGATGAAAATTGATTGATGTGATCCAAGCATATGTCAAATAACTAAATGAATCTAGCTGCAAATGTTGATGGTGTGTGTTCTTGTTTGAAAATTTTATGCAGTAGGCTTTCTTTTGAACTGTATAAATTGCTTGCTTTGATCTATTTTTATGCCTTTTGATCCTTTGATGAAATATATCAAATTTTATGCAGTAGGCTTTCTTTTATGCTGTAGGCAAACCATGTTTTTTTGCCCTCTGCCGATAATCAACTCTTGAATGATGCTTTCTTTGTGCTTTAGGAAAATAGGTTTATATGATTCTACCATTAGTCAGTATCTCAGCAAACCAGTTAAGAGCTACAATTTACTAGTGCTTGAAGATTCTGCAAAACCCTAAAACCAGTTGGCAGTTAAATCTTCCACCCTTCTTTTGTCGCTTTATTTAGGTGAGCCTCTTCTTGAAGATGAATTTGATCGAGATTTTGGCGATGAGATGTTACCGGTTGCAGAAAAAGCAAAGGTCTGAAACTGAGCTATCCCTACTTTGCTTTAACTTTCATCACTAACACTAGAATGACTCCGACTTAAAGACGCATCTGGTATTTGTAGCTCAATTTCAGATTGAGAAAGGGGCTTAGTTTCTGGTTCATCAGTCATGCCATCTTCCTCTATAGGTACAACTGTCTGTCTCTTGGCTTATTTTTGTCGAATCATCTTACTGACCTTGCCTTCTTTTCTTCCTAGCTTCCTTGGTCCATCCATGTAGTGCCTCTCTTACTCTGAGGAATTATAGCTGCCTTGTAGTTTGTTCCCATCTGAATACAAGTCACGAGATTTCTCAAACATGGGAAAAATGGTGAAACTTTCAAGTATTCGTATTAACATTTTAGTTGCAAAGAATCTGTCCATTTTTAAACGAAACACTTTCTCTTTATTTAAAAATGCCCATTTTTGGGCATTCCTATAATGACTAAATTCACAAAATAAGATAATATGTCACCAAATTACTTGTTCTTTATTTGAAAATGCATGCAATTATAACTTTTAGCCTATTTTTGCATTTAACATAGTTCAGATTGCACAATTGTATTATAAAATTGCATTAATATGCGTGATGACCGATTATAAGCCTATTAGCTCAAAATGGGAGAGCGATGTGCTATGCACTTGGATGCGGGTTCAAATCCCGCATAGGCTATTTATGGGTATCATATTTTTATTTTCGTTTATGCTATTGTAAGATGCATATTGGTTTTTTCTGTTGTTTCTGTTATTGCCTGCACACTTGAGATCAAGTTGGAATTGCAATTGGCACATTATAATAAATGAAGAAGTTGCATGTTTTTTCTTTATTTTCCTTACTGTTTTTTCATGGTAGCTAGTTGTTTTCTTACCTCACTTAAAAGTCTATTACCTCAAAATGGTAGAGCAATGCGCCACACACAAAGATACGGGTTCAAATCCCGCATAGGCTATCTATGTTTATCGCTTACAAGTACTATGTTTCTCTTCATGAATAAGAGTGTAAGGTGCATTTGTGCAACTGTAAAGTGCAGTTGTGCAACTGTGAAGTGCATTTGTGCAAATGTGAAGTGCATTTGTGCAACTGTGAAGTGTATTTGTGCAACTGTGAAGTGCATTTTAAAGTGCAAATATAAGAACATAAATTGCAAAAATAAAATTGTAATGTGCACATTTAGAATACAAGTGTGCAAAAGTAGGATACAATTAGGGGTGTTATTCGAGTCGAACGAGCCGACTACTGGCCTGCTCATACTCGGCTCGGTACTGTTCAAGCTCGAGCTCGAGCTCGGCTCGAATTTTACTCGAGCTTAGAAGTGAGCTCGAACTCGGCACGTGAGTATTTGAACAAGCTCGAGCTCGTTTTGCTCGTTTTGTTCGAGCCGAGCTCGAGCTCGATTTGTTCGGCTCGTTTTCTGTTGGACTTATTTTTCTTACATTGCTTGTTTTGGTTGGGTCCTTAATTTTTAGTTTGTTTTTGGCTCGTTTCCGTTGAAAACCCTAGATCTGAACCAATGCAATCATGCAATCAGCAAACAAACACAGTAGATTTAACCAAACATACTATCTAAACACACAAACAAATCGTCCATCAAGGTCTCATTTACACAAGTGTGAGATCCATCAACTGTCATTTACAATGAAATTAAATTTTTTTGTTACAAATCCGCACATGGCCACGGTCATTTTCATAACACTTGTAAGCAATCTGCCAACAAAAATCAAATTTAGGGGATTTATGGTGCCTCAATTATGAAATTAGGGGATTCAAGAAAAAAAAAAGGGACAAATAGTAAAGATAAAGAAGAGAGGAACTCACCGCACTGGAGATGAAGAAATTATAGGACATCAATTGAATGCTTCAAATTATAGGATTCACCAAGCTGTAGGGAAATAATTTTTTAGATTTACTTGTAAATAAAGTAGATGAAGAAATAAAGAAAGAGGTAGAGGAGTTACAGGCTCACCTTGGAGGCGGCCACTCGATCCGGCGAATCACACAAGGTGGAGGCGGCCATTCGATCCGGTGAAGCACACAGGTTGGTGGCAGCTACTTGATCTGGCCGGCGAAGCAAAGATGGTGGAGGCAGCTCCGAGGCGCAAAGAAAATCTTCAGATCTGGAGGAGAAGAAGTGAGGAATGAGGTGAGGCGGCTCTCTGCCTTTCTCTTTTATTTTGGATTCAGGAAACCCTAGGGGTAAAAGGCTCGAGCTCGTCACGAGCTCGAAGGCATGCTCGTATTCGGCTTGTTTTCAAATGTGAACGAGCTCGAGCCGAGTTTTTTCGAGCCGATCTCGAGCTACTCGTGTTCACATAACACCCCTAGATACAATTGTGCAAATTTAAACTACAATTGTGCAAAACTAAGATACAATTGTGCAGATTTTGAATAAAATTGTGCACATTTAGAATACAAGTGTGCAAAAGTAAGATACAATTGTGCAGATTTAGAATACAATTGTGCAAAAGCAAGATCATAATGTGCATGAATAAGACAAAAGATGTGCTTTTGAAATCGATGTTTTAATTTTGTTTTTTTTTTTACTTTTGAGAGTTTGGGATCACCTCTCTCATAATTTAGGCTGATAGATGTGAGTTTGAAATCGATTTTTTTACGTATAACAATTTCAGATTAAAGTGCATACTTAAGGTTAAAAAGTGCATAATTAAGGTTAAAAAGTGAATAACTAAGATTATAATGTGCATGATTAACAATTTGGGATTGGTGTGTTCTTGTTTATAATATAACCTATGTGGGATTCGAACCCACATCTTTGTGCATACGCACATCACTCTACCAATTGAGCTAATAGGTCAAAAATATTCTATCAATAGTTGTAAAAATCAAGCTAATTTTCCCTTTTACTAATGAAAATCACAGTCCTTGTGTGTACCCTACACCAACTCAACACCTCCTCTCGACAATGAACTCATCTGCAATCTTCTAGCATTTCCAGATGCAAGAAAGCAAACAGAAGAGTTTATTAATGCTAGATTTATAAAAGAAAAATAACAACAGAAAAACTTTGAGTGCTCATTTGCAATCTTCTAACACTTGGTTTTTGTCCAGCCAATATTACATCGTGGAAGCCTTTGGAGGATCATGGTTCATTAGATTGGAACACAAATGGCATAAACAACAGAGAACAGTGAATAAAGCAATTGTAAGTTGTCAGCTTATATGTTTTTAGCAGCTCCTTATCAACACATATTTTTCATTATCAGCTTCTAAGAAATCAGCACATTGCGGCAAACACAGATTTATGAGTTTAAAATCAGTTGCCAATTCAAAGTAAACCACTACAAATCCACAGAAGAACCACCAGTTTCACAACAAATCCTAGTTCCATGATGTGGTTAGTATTAGCTGCTTTTGAAATCAAAGTAGAACTGTGTAGATGCAGTAATGGCTAGACAGATAGATGTGCCTTTTGCCATGTCTGAGCTCTGTGGGATCTTGGGTACTTCACAAAGTTAAATGCCTAAGAGCTGGAAATATGAACATGAATTTTATTTTCTATTTCACAAGTATTTTCTATTTTATTGCTATAGTTGAGATGCTGATATCACAAATAGGTTTTTCAGTTTTAGAAATTTCTTAATTTCATCAAATTTTCTTGCTTTTGGTTAACTGAAAAAATACTTTTTACACATACATCTACGTCAACGGTAGAGTAAAGATCATGTGAATGATTTAGATGACCTCATTTGATCATTCAATCGGATGATCCTGGATGGCCTAGTACTGGAATATAATTTCACTGGCTCTTTTTTTTGTGTGTGTATGTGGGTGTTTGGTTTTGTTTTCTAATCTACCATACTGTAGCAGACTATAGTTTCAAAACAAAGCACCTGCATAATTTCTCATCATTATTGAAAAAAACAAACGCAGCACCATAACTACCAAGAACTGAAATTACTAACAACAAGTACCATAAATGATGCTTCTAAGACCACATACCATATGTGCTTACAGTGTTGTCTATGCCTGATGGCCTCCCATGGATTATCTTTTCACCTTCAAAATCCCATTTATTGACCAAATCAAGCTCACTTTCATCAAATGACAATCACTCATTTTTGCTGCTATCTTGGCTTACACTTCTCGATAGTGCAAGCAGGGCTCCTGAGAGCGAGACACAATATGCAACAGATGAACCAAGTCCTGCACCTAGCGGCAGCTCAGATGATACTGTCAGTGAAGCAGATCTACACCCGTGTTGGATAAAATTTTCAATCAGAAGGCAAGCAAAATCTGGCATGGATGGTGCAAAAGACAAATTAGGCTTGTATATTAAAGGCTATCAACCTTTCCATAAAGAAACAAATCAACATCATGTAGAACTTCATTCGCCTTAATTGTATAAGCTCAAAAAATGGAAACGAACTTGTATTTACAAGATCATACAATCCAGGACAAATAAAACATATGAATGAATCAAAACCTAATCATCTAAATCCAAAAGAGAGTTCCAATTTAGGAGACAGAATTCAAATAATCTCAACTAATAATCCAAAGGAATCGCTGGAATAAAACATATGAATGAATCAATCGCAACCTGAAACTGAGGCACTGAGCAACGACAGCCAAATGAATCGCTTGAAAGAGAATGAATAGCTTCGTCCGATAATTACCTCCTGGAGATTCTGCAGCGTCAGCCTCGCCACATCGCACCTTCGAAACCAGCCCTAGCTCCGATTTCTTCCTCAGTGCCATCCTCCATGGCCTGATCTCCTTGCTCGAGCCCTTGAGCAACGACGCCGTCACAACGCCGTCGTGGAGGCGTTGACGTGCAGGGAGAGGCCGGTTTGGAGGATCTAGAAGGCTTGTAGGCAGAGGGAGGCGGATAACCCGGTCGGCGATGAAATGGGGATGGACGAAGGCGAGAAGGAGGGAGGAGAGGGCGGAGATCCGGGAGGAGGCGAAGTCAAGCGGCCTCGATGATGGAGGAGGAGGAAGGAAGCGAACTAGTGGCGGAGATCCGAGAAAGAGAGGAGCGGAAGAAACACCCTAACCCGGTTCATTTTTTTTTAAATCAGACCCGCGTGTCGGTTTTCCCTAAAACCCAAATTTTACACGTTAAGCATATTTTACACATTAAGGACTTTTTACATTTTAAAGCTTCCCTATATATATATATAAACCAATACGTTGGCTCCAATGTTAACAACCCATCGGAATTTTATATAATGGTTTAAACTTTTATAAATAAGATAGATTCGGAATTTATACAGTGGCGGATCTAGTGTTTCAAAGTTAGGTGGGCAAAAAATTATTTATGTTAAATATACCAAATTTTGATAAAAATACAATTTATATAGTATTTCATCGCCAAATTACAAGAGTTACTTGCTATTTATAATAATAAATAATTTTTTCTAGCAACTTTGTATTATAATAGACCACTTGATGAAAAATACTAAGAAAAGATTTATTAAGACTCGAGGTATACTTAATTGTTGAAGATATTAAAAAAATTCGGAGTAAGTGAGACGTGATGAATGTTATAGGAGAAAATTTTGATCTTTTAGGTCTTGTCATGGTTACAAATGTGATTTTATAAATGTGAAATGTTGAAGCAATGTAGGATTTTTTTATATATTTGCAATCGATAAAGCAAATATAATTGAAGGTGTCTTAGATTCCAGTGCATTATGACTATAATGCAATTATAATTATAAAAATATTTGAATAATGTTTGGTTATACATTTTATAATGTGTTTAAAATAAAGTAAAATTTGAATAAAATACCTTATAAACAGTGTCAATAAATTACATTAAATTTATAATTTAATTATAAATTTTATGCAATAGTGATTGTTTAATTGACACAACTTACAAATTATTTTAGTTATTTTAAAATTTACATTACTTTAAATACAATGTAAAATATATGATCAAATACTATTTAGATATTTATAATTATAATTGCATTATATACATAGTGTATTTGAATTCAAAAACACCCTAAACAAAAAAAAAAACCTACTAAAAGCTTAATTTTGTGTACGTACAAAGTAAAATTAAGATTATTTGGACTTTAGGTTGTAATTGTGCTATAAGTTGTAAGTGGGCCTAAGACAATAAGACTAATCATATCTTTTTTACCCTGCAATATATTTCTTTTAAGCTTACAAAAATAAATTTTGACCCAGCACTGGCTGGATCAGCTAACCAAGAGATTCGCCTCTGAATTTATAACCAAAAATAAAATAAACCCAATAGCTAATACAACTCCTATTTTAATTTCATATGATCAGAATTTCTCATAATCTTGGATGAGAGTTGAGACAATACATTCGTTAGTTGAGATATTTTCAGCAATTAGCGTGTTGTTAACAACGGAGTATGAAATGTCCAAAACGAAATCCCTTCAAAGTGCAAAGGAAGACGTACTCGATGGATTAACTATCAAAAATTTAAGTTGACCACGCAATTAGCAATCCGATCATACAACTTAGATTTAAATGGATTTAAAAAAAAAAAAAGGGGGGAATAAGTAAAGTTGAAACAAGACACAGAGGCATCATTTAAGGGTATTAGACAATCCAAGGAATATGCTGGCAACGATCATCATCCATTGCATATATCTCCTAAAATTTATTTTTCATCCGATTTGGACAGTGTCGGCCGGGGCCCTAGGGTGGAACGGACGCCTTCGACCTACAGATTCCCCTTGTAATGAAAAATAAAAAATAAAAAATAAAAAAGCGAAAGTGCTAAGTTTTTTTGGATTTTGATATTGATTTGTTTATAATTAAAACTAGTTTTATTTTACCAACGTATTTACGCGGTTTTTTAATAAATTAATTTATATTTTATCACTTCTCTATAGATTAGTTATAGAGAAAATGTAACTCAATATACCAAAAACGTGGACTGCTTGTAAAAATAACACATAGCCCAAATTTGCAAAAAAAGTAAATTGGTCCATTTTTTAGCAAAAATAATCAGTTCTCATTACCTCCTCTAGTCGGTTAACCCCCCTTCTTTGAGAATGAAATGCTACAGTCTTAGACTCTCTCGAATGGAGGCTTTCAACACCGTACCGAATTTCTCCATCTAGGACGATTACCCCCTCGTCGGAATCTCAATTACCTCCGTCGTCGCTTCCAGATCCGGCGAAGAGCTTCTCGGCTGACATTGTCCTCTCTTCCTCGCCGACCTCCTCATTGTCTTTCCTTTCCTCCGACTTCGACGATTCCGGTTCCAAATCTTCCAGCGACTTCTCCTCGTCGGCTGGTGGAATCTCCGGCGGAATCGGGAGGGAGGAGACAAGGTAAAGGATTGTAGAAGCTCATGAGGAAATTGATTTTGAAATTGAAAGTGGGGAAGTCAAACCTAAAGGTCCAGTAGGAGGAGGAGACAAATTTCGATCCTCTGCGAAGTGATTTTGAGTTCCTCGTCGTTTCTTAGAGAACCAGAAATACAGAAAAGCGGAAGCGAAAATCACGACAGTCGCGCCTCCAATTACAAGATCGACCATGGCGCTGGTGGAGATACGAGACGGTGAAGGTGAAGGAGAAGGCGACGACAACGAGGTCTGAAGGAGAATCTAAAGGAGCAAGGAAAGAGGCGACGAAAGGGGAGGGTTCCGGAGGAGACAAGTCAATAGCGCAAAGCTCTGATCCACAGGTGGCCATTTTCGCTGGAAGAGAGAGAATCTGGTCAAGAACGCAAAGCATGATTTTTACTTAAATTGCTTTTATCTTACAGGAAGAAAGAAGATGCATTGAAAGAGAAGAAATCTGGCGAAGTTCCTGAGGTAGACGAGATCCAGCAGGGGTTACTTTTACATTGGCTAAGACATCGTTGTCAATGGTTAGATAATAGTATTTACTGGCTAGATGTTGAAGCACCAAGGCAAGGTTTCGACGAGAAGCCTGAAGAACTTAAGCCCCAATTCGAGCAGTCAAAGGTAAATTTCAGCTCTCTACCTTGGGATAGTTTAGCACAAATATTTCAGAAACAGAAAATGGAAATTGAGATTCATTTGGTGATTGAAGATGTTGCGTTAAAAGGAGCTAGGCCAAATTCAAATGGTAGTATGGAAATTTGTAGTGCACTTCAGGTGTTTGAAGAAATGCCTAGAATGGTAGACATGGCTATTTTCGACCCGGGTGGAGGTTTTGATGGCCTATGTAGTGAAGAAAATAAAATGCCTTATGATAGAGGAAAATCAGGAAATGAAGTAGCTCCTGTCAAGGGCTTTGTTTTTTTATCCAGGTGGGGAACTTGATTCTTGTTCTCAATGTGTATTATTATGGATTTCTCAAGTTGTAATGGGGAATTATGTTTGGAAAAGGCAAACAACTGAAATTGAATGAATGTTTAGTGTTGAATTTGGGCTGCCTGGAACAATGTTGTTGTCATGCTGCAATTCGACATAAATGGGGTAATAGGACTTGTGTTGTTGGTTCATGGAGACCAATTTGTACATGCTGTCATGGTGGCTTTGTGGTTGCTGATTGTTTTTTTCTATACTAAGTGAATTGGGTCATAATGGGGTCATAATGGATGTGTAATATATAAGAGTGAATTGGGTCAGCCATGAGCTCAGTTGTGAGGACATCATCGAAGACCAAGGTGGCAGCCAACCTCAACTCGAAGACAATTACTTTACTGGCACCACAACATTGGATTGTGAGAGCTTATTTCAATTACTTTACTGGTGTTGGAAGAGGCTCCTAAATTGCTGTCAAGAATTGCAAAGGCCGGGAGCAAAGCCGTTACAAGCCTCTATGGTGAATTACTTCAAACAATTTAATTCCTAGTAGTTGTCATGTATAGGGTTGTATGGAAATTTTTTTGTGTTTCAACACCTAATTTGTATTTCTTTTTACTTAGTAACAAACTTTGAGGACAAAGCTTTAGTACTTCGTAGTGTTTGGTTTAGCTCTTAATTGTTTAATCGTTTTCACCTTTTGGATGACTTGTGTTTGATGATTGGTAAGGTATGTTGGGGACACTTGTTTATATGTATAATGTGTTATGGATGGATGTTGTGAATTCTGCGTTAGGACGCATTTCGTTTGAGTTTAATGGTTGATATACTTAGGATGGGAAGTTTATGAGATAGATAAGATATGTCAGGGGTTATTATCGTATTGGCATATACTTTGATTTTGTTGGCAAGGAACAATCATATACTGGCTAGTAAGCAAAAAATTCACAAACATTTGTCCTTTGCATCGTCGGCAAACTAAACGGCCAGTTATGTACATTCAAAACCACCAAAACCCCAAAGTGTTAGTGAGTTTCAAGCAAACTAACAAAATACTACATTCGACTACGCAAAAGAAGAGTTATCCCACTAGACATCGATTTCTTCACTTTGCCACGCCACACTTGCTTATGTCCTCCGACACTTTCGACGAAGGAACTCTCCCCGAGACGGGTACCTTCTTGTCTCCATTATCTTGCTCATGACGGACCCAAACGACATGCTCTCCTCTATGAGCATTGCCCCCTTCTACATGTCCACGTCGGCAACTTTACCTTTCATCTCCGGAGCAACGATTGTCGGTTATGTTCAGATTTTCTAGTTTATCTTGCCAGTTGTGTGAATTTCTGTGCCAGGTGAATTGTTGTATTTGCCATCTAAATGGTTATCCATTTCATACTCCAAAATGAGATCAACATGCGATGTAGACCCAACTTTACTTTGAAATATTTTTTTCCAATAAATATATATAAAGTGGGTGTCTATAGATAGATAAAATGAAATTAAGTTCAAAAATAAATTTATTTTTTAATTTTAACAAATAAAAATGGCTGAAAATTAGTTTAAAACAATTAAAATGAGTCACTCTCGCCCCCCCTCTCTCTCCTCTAGCCTTTACCTTCCACCGGTTCGGAAGGTGCCAAATATTTTGTCTCCTCACGAGCATGCTTGTTAAGGCCCTCAGAAAACCTTGTTTTACTTTTATATCTCTTGTCGTTGAGTTGACCATTCACATTGTTGTTAAACACAGTCTATGGCTTATAAAGTTTAATGAACTGTTTCATAAAACCTCTTATGTACATGACAGATCCATCTCTGTGCAGACCCAGTGCAGTAAGCCTCCCCTCTTCGGTTTTCTGGTGCTTTGGCCTTCACCCTTGAGGATTGGCACTTTGTGTGCTTCTTTTGCACTTGAATCACAACTCTCTTCTCCAAGGTGTGTCACTTCTCCACTCATGTTCTACGTTGATCTGAATGTATTGTTTCTAGTGAATTTTTGGTGGGCTGCAGAATCAATCAGTATGCAAGTTTTTACTAGTGGAAGTAAAAGAATAAACAAGGAGATTCCATCCTCCGACTCTCACATCCCCTTCGAGGGCAATGAACAACCAAATGCCTCTGGGCATAAAACAACACTGTCATTGAAAGCTCACGTTTTTTAGGACATCTTGCAACACTTTTCAACAAACTTTGTTTCATGGCTTTCTTTTTGTTTCCTTATGAGCATCATTTGTGTGGAAGATCAAGTGATGAATGTAACATCTTTGAAATGCATGTGTATTACCAAGTACCATGTTTTGAACATTATAAAGGTTATGCTTTGTACCCGATGTACGCTTGCATCTAATTACCTGTCACCATGCTTTCATGGTTTGCTATTACACATTTCTGATTCAATGGTTTCACCTTGGTTTATCAAGCTGATTACCTTCTCATTCTTAAGTCTAAACAACCAGGCTAAATGCTTCTTGCTTTCCGAATGCTTTATTATTTCTTGTTTCAAATTGGCATTGGGTTGCTATTTGTTTAAATTGGTTAGGACCTTGAATTTCTCCCACTCATACATGACATTAGTCTTTGTGAAATCAGGTTGGATCTGTTTGTTCAATCATGTAACTCCTCGGTTTGCTATGCATTTCTGGTGTGAGGTGTATAGGGAAACTAGATCTTTTGGTGTAAGGTTGCTATGCATTTTTGAAATTTGACGGCAAAACTATTTTTTCATTACTTGGTGTTGGGACAGAAATTGGGTTCTAAATGAATCTAGTTTATGTAGAATAATTATTCCTCCCATGGTTTCTATAGTTGTCTCCCATCTCTGCATTCACGTTTTTTACAATAGTAGGTGGTGTGCACCTTGGTATATTCATTGCCATGTGTTTATTGATCTTATATGTGATTTAAGTGTATCCTTAAGGCGCCTTGTGTGTTCACAAGTTGTTAGCTATGATTACTATCCTATCCTCTCTCTCGGAAATTCCAATAAAATAACGGCGATGTTAATAGTTGAGTGTGTAGGTCTGATATGGCCCGATAAAAAACTAAGTGGTATTAATAAATCAATGGAAAAACCGTTTACAAAAAAATTGCTCTTGTGTTGCTATCTTGTTGTTTGTTATGACAAAAAGGGGTGCTTGTCGTACCCATTTTAGTATAAATGGTGTTGGTTACCTTGTCTCCTTGAGTGGTCTTGTGGGGATTTTCTAATTCAATATACTCTTACTAATTGGTGGAAAACACATTTCACTCGTTTAGAAAATTCTCATACCAAATTAATTCTACAAATTCTCTTCGATATAAGGACCCTTAACCCTTGTCCTTATATCTTCGAAAGTCATAAATGAAGGTCTGTTTTTGGAACTATAGAGGTATTGGGAAAAAAATATTTTGGATTGAAATTGATACTTTGTGCAAAAATGAACATATTCAAATTATGGCACTAGTAGAAACTAAATCGGAATCTATTCCCGAAGACAGAATTTGGAAAAGTGCGGGCTTCGATGAAGCTATCTGGTCACCTGCTAATGGGTGATCGGGCGGAATTGGTTTATTATGGAAATCTCAACAACTATTAAATGTGTCTATTTCTGTCGTAATTCACCTACCCCGGATTATTGGTCTCCGCCTCCACAGTGGGGATGATCGGTTCACTATGCTTGCCCTATTTGTTTATGCTCCTCCTGGCCCCAATGAAACGATTCGTTATGGGAAACTCTATCTTCAATAGTGAATGATTCGCTCATCCTATGCATTGTATTAGGAGATTTAAATGAAATTCTATGTAGTGTGAACAAATTAGGTGGAGCTATCACCCGCCCTTCTCGGTTTACTAGACTCCTAACATTCAAAAATGAATGTTCACTCATGGATATCCCCACTTTCGGGAATCCATTCACCTGGAGGAAAAATCCCGATGAAGATTTTAATATTCGTGAAAAGCTAGATCGGGTGCTTGTTCATTAGTAGATTATTGACAATTTTACTAATCTAATTAAAAATAATGGGGCATTCTCTTCATCTGATCACTGCCCCATATCAATATCATTTGAGAACAGTTCTACCTTCAAAGCACCTCCTTTCAAGTTTGAGAATGCTTGGCCGCAACTGAAGGATTTCCGCAACATTGTTAAACAATCCTAGCGAGCTAATTGCCCTGGCTCTGCTATGTTTCAACATATGTTTAAACAAAAAATTCTTAAGAAAAAGGCAAAGGTTTGGAATAAGTCAACCTTTGGGAATATATTTCGTCAATTAAAAGACGTGGAGATCGAGTTGTTTCAGATTCAATCCTCACTATTAGTAAATAATGTACAATTAAACCTAAGCAAAGAAAAGTGTCTTATTAGAAAGAAGGAAAATCTCATTCTTTCCCCAAAATCTTATTGGAACCAGAGAGCCAAATCCAAACATCTCAAGCTTTCAGACTCCAACACATCATATTTCCACCGCGTTGCGACAGGGAAAAGACATAGGAAACAAATTCGTAACATTACTACTTCTGAAGGTACTTTGATTGTGGGTGAGGAAAATGTCAGAAATGAAATCAAGGGTGATTTCAAAAAGAGATTCAGAAAAGAGTCTATTGATGACAGACTTCTAAATGAAATGTTCGATCTAATCCATCCATCAATAACTGCTAAGGAAAATGATTTCCTTATTCGACGTCCATCAAACATGGAAATAAAATCCGTTGTCTTTAGTTTGGGTAAAAATAAATCCTCAGGTTCTGATCGATTTACAGCCGAATTCTATAAAAAATATTGGCAGATAGAATTAGTGTGTGTTCAAATTTATCGTAACATTACTACTTCTGAAGGTACTTTGATTGTAGGTACGTCAGTAATTAGAGCTGTTAAAGGTTTTTTCCATTCCGGTAAAATGCTTAAACAAATAAATCACACGTTTATTTCTCTTCTTCCGAAACGTGACAACCCGACTACTAATAGTCACTACCGTCCAATAAGTGTGTGTTCAAATTTATATAAAATTATATCTAAAATCTTGACAGATAGAATTAAAACAATTATTGGTAAACTTATTCACCCTCTTTAGGGTGCATTTGTGTCAGACAGAGCTATTCAAGATAATGTTCCGATAACTCATGAAATCTTTCACTCTTTCCGATCTCGTAAGGGTCGGGAGGGTTGGCCGGCGATAAAATTAGAAATGGAGAAAGCATATGATAGAGTTGATTGGAATTTCACAAAAAAAGGTACTAGAAAAATTTGGGTTCCTCGATACTTTCATATCATGGGTTATGGAATGTGTAACGACGGTTTCTTTCTCAGTGTTAGTAAACAACGGCCCTACAGACTTGTTCCTACCATCCAGAGGTATCCGACAGGGAGACCCGATATCTCATTTCCTATTTATTCCAGTGGCCGAAGTTCTGGCACGGAAACTCTCAGCTGAAGAAAACTTGGATAGAACTTCCATTGGCTTTCCTTGTAGTAGAGATGGCCCTCGAATTCCGTTCCTCTCCTTTGATGACGACATCATCATTTAATCAAAAGGCAGCGTGGATGATGGGCTTAAAGTGAGATCAATAATTGATTCATACTGTAAAATTTCTGGACAAATAGTTAATTATCATAAATCAAGCTTCCAAGCCACAAAAGGCATCTCGAACCATAGGATCTTAGAGCTACGTAACTGCTTAAATATTACAAATGAAAATTCTTTGGAAAAATATCTGATGTGTCGGATTATCAATGGATGAGTAAACAAACACACGTTCGAAGATATCATATGTAAATCAAAAGAACAATTAAGTAAATGGCGTGCAAACGCTCTATCACAATAGGGGCGTGCAATCTTAATCAACTCTAATTTATCTGTAAAGCCGTTGTATATTATGCAAAATTTCATGCTCCTCGCCGCAATGCACAAAGAACTTGATCAGATTAATTGTACTTTCTTCTGGAATAAGGATCTTCAACATCGTTCGCTTATAAGTTGGGACAGGGTTTGCAGACCAAAACAGTGTGGGGGATTAGGGATTCGGAAATCAAAAGAGATGAATGAAGCCCTCCAAATGAAACTCTTATGGAAGATTCTGGCTGAACCGAATAATGTTTGGGTTACTTTGATTAGACACAAATATCTTCGTTCTGCCAACATTCTCGAATACACAAAAAGTGGGACCGTCTCCTGGCCGTGGGCCAAGCTGACAACTCTAATCGAAAAAATTAAGACGGGGCTTATTTGGTCTGTTGAAAATGGGAAATCAATCAAGTTCTGGACCGATAATTGGATTACAACCTCTGATCTACTATCTAGAGATAATTGCCCCCAAATCAATAACACGGAGGAAACTGTTAGCGATTACATTATAGGGGGTAGATGGTGGACAGAGAAGTTACAATCTGTGTCACCTAATTGCATAGTAAATGAAATTCTAGACATTCGGCTACCCCTTTCTCATTTTGAGGATCGGCTTTACTGGTGGCCCGATAGAGTTGGGTGGTTTACCACTACAAGCGCATACAAATTAATAACATCTCAATCATCCCTACACTCAGACAACAACGCCTGGATATGGAAAGTGAACATCCCACCAAAGGTTAAAAATTTTCTTTGGAAGATTTCTCAGGATGGTCTCCCTACTGCCTCTAGGATTTCTTGTAGGGGTGCCTTTATCTCTTCCACGTGTAGTCTGTGCAACGGTGCGGTTGAAGATGAAGTCCACCTCCTACTGGAATGTCCCTTTGTACGCTCTATCTACCAATTCCCTTTTCGTGTACAATCAACTATTACAAGCATGATAGTTCATTCTCGTGACATTAAACCTATCTTGTCGTTCATTGGGAACGATCTTAATTCGTCGGCCAAGGAGGTGCTTGCCTTTTCTTGGTGGTCTGTCTGGTACATTCGAAACCAACAGTTGTTTCGGCAGGTCCCCATTCTGCTGAAAGACATAGCTTTACGCTTGATTAACTCTCACATCGATAATTGGAGTAAAACGGCATTGCTAGACGCTGGTCGAGACGAGGAATTTCCCATACTCCCCCATAACTCCAACCCCCTGAAAAAGAAAAAGAACCAAAGAAGGATCTTGTGGCGCAAACCCCCTATAGGTACACTTAAGCTTAATTTTGATGGATCAACGCTAACAAATAATGAAAGTACGGCGGGCGCCATAATTCGAGACTGGAATGGTCAACCAATTCGAATATGTTATCAAAAACTTGGTAAACAAAGCCCTCTCAAAGCGGAAGCACTTGCTCTTAAAATGGGAATCCAACAAGTTTTTCAACTCAATATTGAAAAAATCCAAATCGAAGGCGATTCTAGTATAATCATTGACTACTTAAACAGAAAAACTAAATGTCATTGGAAAATTAAGCTAATTTTATCCAATGTAAAACTTCTTCGAAAGACTTTCAAAGAAGTGTCCTTCTTTCATGTGCCCCGTTTGGGCAATAGAGTGGCTGATAAGGTTGCACACCTTTGCCACTCTGCTTGGGGAGTCGATATTCACAATGATTTAGGTCTTTTAGACCTCATCCGTAAGGATGTTGCCGGGTAGAGTTTGTTCGCCCGAATCCTTCCCTAATAAAAACTTGTGTCACAACTTTATAAATAAATTAATTTATAGCATTATTCGAAACAATCTCTAAAATTAAGGGGGTTTTCCCGTAATTCTCACTAATTGTGATAAGAAGAAAAAAAAACATTTACTTTCTTGCCAATTTCTTATCAATGTGGCAAGCTAATTTAATTTCTTATTGGTTTGCTTTTGAGTTTGAGTTGTATCATGTCCGTCTGAAGTTTCTTGCATCCTTTCGATTTATCAAGACTGATGTCTGATATTTCGAATGGTTACTTGTTAAAAAAAATTTAATTTCGTGAATAAAACGTAACCTTGTCGTGGACTTTTGAATGCAACACAATATCATTTTCAAGTTGCAAAGTCATGCTGTATTTTAACACTTGCTAAACAATCTACGAGTGGTTTCAATAAAACCACTTGGTCATGCACTTTGATACGAGTGGGTCGCCAATCCATGGCCCACTTTTTTTACTGCAAATCTTGTAGATGCCGACTGGCTAAATGAGGTCCAATTGGCCCAATTTCACTACATATATGCGAGACTTGGACCCTGGTTGGGCTTAGAGGTGAGCCCACATACAAGCACCCTGGTTAGGTTTAAAAAAATCATTATTGTTTCTTGAAAATGTGTAAAGTACTAAAGTGGATAATATAATCCAAATCTTAAGTATAATACATGAAGTATCAAAATAAACCTGTTAGGTAAGGAGGGGCAACTGCATAGATCCCACAAATCTCAGTCCTGTCTCGGTCTCGATCTCATCCTAATTCCGAAGGAATTTAAAAAAAAAAACTGGATTCCAACAAAATTATGCAAAATGGGATACAACCTACAAGACAAGGATTTCTTATCCTGCAATTTGTACATTGTAAAATATAAAAAAGACAATAAATCTATATGTATCACACCTTTAAAAGCAGCAAAATAGATATTAATTTGTAAGCTTTTATGATATTTTTTATTTAAATCAATGCCCGCCTCATCCCGATTTCGTTTTTAAAAGATGGAACATGGGCTGTGGGACGCCCATCCCTACTAGTATGGGCTAAAAGTTTGAGGCAATCTATAGGGCTAAAAATTAAACATTTTAGCCCTATTTCATCAATAGAGATCACCTACGATATTTACTACAACATTCCCTACATCATTAAGTTATTTTCATATTTATTTAATTTAAAAAAAATTATATTCATATTTTAAACATCTATTTTTATATATTTATAAACTTTTATTTTGAAAAATCATTTTTTAAAATTATATTTTGTGAAATAATGCCTTTTTAATTTTCAAAAAAATTTAATACATGAATTTTCAAAATAAAAAGTTATAAACATATTAAAATAGATGTGTAGAATATGAATGTAATTTTTTTTTATTTTTTAAAATGAAATAAATATTAAAATAATTTAGTGATATAGAAAGTGAAGTAGAGGATTTTGATTGCTTTTATCTCCACATATATCCATTTATTTAGGTCTTTATACCTTGTGGGACCACAAAATAAAATTTCTATTTGTTTATAAGGCATTAAGGCTTGATTGGGTTGTACTCCGTATTAAGATGTGAATTACAGTTGATAGATCGTTTGAAGTCTCATATAAATCCACCAAAATCAAGAATAAGGAATTGAAATTTCATCCCAATCGGCAAATTGATGAGAGATCAAAGAAGATATATAGAGATACCCTTAACGGGGGATTGAGCATTTGCAAGGCCGAAACAATGAATATAGCTTTACAAATGAAGTTACTGTGAAAACTAATTCCTGAACTAGACAACATCTGGATTAAAGTTATAACATGCAAATATTTAAAAGGAACCCCTATTCTGCGGTACCAACACAAGGGCAATACCTCGTGGCATTGGGCTAAACTCAACTCTATTACCAATCTTTTCAAATCAGGCCTTCGCTGGTCAATCGGTGACGGGAAGACGACTCATTTCTGGACTGACATATGGGCAACTAAAAAACCATTGATTAAATTGTCTCTTCAGTTGCTCCCGGATGGAGTGCTGGATTGGACAGTTAATATATTTATTAACGACAATAACTCTTGGAACATTACAAAACTTGAAACGGACCTTCGTTGATTACTACCCGTGGATATCATCTCAAGAATTCAATCTACCCATCTACCTCACAATTTTTTCCCTGACAGACTCTTCTGGGGATCCAGTCACAATGGCTGGTTCTCCACATCATCGGCAACAAACTAATTCCAAACAACGGGGGTGACCAGAACTTTGGCTGCAACTGGATCTGGAACCTTGGCATCCTCTATAAGGAAGGCATTTCTTTTGGAAGATTGCACGCGATGGTCTCCCAACTACAGAGAGACTACAACGGTACCATGCCTCGGTGCCCTCCGGGTGCAGCTTCTGTGGATGCACTGTCAAATCTACTGGTCATATGCTCATACAATGCCCAACTACGATCGCTCTTACCAAATCTCTCCATATCAGCCAACCATTATGTGTTGGTATCGATATAGACATCAAACCAAATCTTCTTCTAAACAATATTTTCACCAACATTGGCATCCAGGCTTTTACTAAACTGGCATTTGCTTAGTGGAGTATTTGGTATTTTCGAAACCAGGTCATTTTCCAGCAAATAAGTAACGCATCTGTGCGGGCTATAACCATTTTCTGCAATACTACTTACCAAACTTGGAACTGCAGAGTGGAAAACTCGGAGACAGATGGTCTGACCCGATCTAGAAATAAGACTTGTGGCACTACGACAGGCTCTAGATCAACAAACCATAACGCTTCCAAGCCAAACAATTGAGAAAAACCACCTATGGGATACTACAAATTGAATTTCGATGGCTCGTATTGCCAGTCAGGGAAAGGAACCTTCAGCTTCGTGATTCGGGATCATATGGGGAATATAAGGTCCCTAGGGGGGTCCCTGTAATAATGGCTCCGCTGTTTTCGCCGAGGCCATGGGCCTTCGAATGGGGGTCGCCAAGGCAAAATCCATGGGCTTAAATAACCTTCTGATCGAAGGAGACTGCTTGATCGTCATAAAGGCTCTGTTGGGGGACTGGTCTTGCCCCTGGATTATCGAGCTGCTGATGACTGATGCGACTGTCGATTTATATACTATCCCTATTGTTGCTATTCGTCATATTTTCAGGGATTCAAATGTTGTGGCTGACAGGATTGCACGTCTGGTCTACACTGTCCCTACCGATGATAGCTTCACCGATGATCTAGAACTCTGTGTTCTCGTCCGTTCGGACGCGCTAGGAAAGAAGTCGGGTCGTCGACGTTTTTCCTAATTTTTACCTGCTTCAAAAAAAAAATGATATGTGAAGGTGAAAGCAAAAGAGATGGAGCCGGTTTATTCTAAATGGGAAGGATCTTTGTGTAATATATATAATCATATTATCAATAGTTATTTTGACATCTTAACAATAATCTTTATGACATTTTAATATATATTTTAGAGAAGATGCATCAAAACCACCCTTTATTTACCTTTACTTTTAGAAAAAGACAAATTCACCTTTGGACTTGAAATGAACTATCCCATGGCCTTACAGGTTGAGATCACCTAGTCTACTATCGTGGTCCTTTACATAGTCCATATCGCTTGATTGGATGCGCCGAATTATTTTATTATTTTTCTTAATAAATGAGATAGTTTTGGAATTATTTTTAACCAATAAAAGAAGATGGACTATAAAAGGGACCATGATAGAAGACTAGAGAATCCTCACCACGCCATTGCCATCTCATACTAGAGGGTGCAAAAAAATCCGACACCGACTGACACAACATGAAAACATGATGAAAGGGCACGAAAAAACATGAAATAAAAAAGATACAAAACAAAAATAACACGAACCAGTAAAACACGATAACAACCGTGTCGTGTTCGGATCAACCATTTTCCCTTGTTGGATGTCCGACACGAACCATTTACATTTTTTATTTAAATATGTAAATAATAGTATTACTATTATATAGTCCCTTTTGAATCACAAAAATATAATATCTCACTTAGTTATAGAAACAAGCGGTATCACTGATTTGGGTAACGGGTCAGCGGATCAATTCTCATTGTTCCTTCCTTTTTATTCAAGTTACTTTTTTTTGCCCTTTTCTCAAACCCTAAAGGACGGACGACCTACTGCTGGTGAAAGTCCGACCCTCTCTCTTAGTCTCTCTACTAGGCGAAGGTTTTGATGGCTCCTCTCAGAGTCTCAATCGCTCAATCCTAAAGGGCGACCTCTCTCTCTCTCTCTCTCTCTCTCTCTCTCTCTCTCTCTCCCTCTCTCTCCCTCCCTCCCTCCCGGTGATGGCCCCTCTCGAGTGAGATGAGCTTTGAACTGAGCATAAAATTATGCTCATACTCGACTTGTTTAGAAAATGAACAAGCTTAAACCGAGCTTTTATCGAGTCGAGCCTGAGATGAGCTTGAGCTACTTGGCTCATATAACAACCCTATACCAAAAACATGAACAAACACGATTCAATAACTCCCTGTTATTGGAGCGGAAAAAATAATCAACCTCCCCATCGATTAACTTAGATTGCCATCACCACTGACACCGACTAGCACAATATGATAGATCGAACAAAACCCATAGATTTGAGGGTTGAGGCATTGCAATTGGGATATGATTGGTATTGTGGGTCATTAGAGAAGGCCGATTAGGGAAATGGTGGAACCGGTAGCGCGATTGTAGTGCTAATATGAGGGAACAATCGTCGGTGATGGACGAAGAGAGATCAATGGATCAACAATGGGCGGTCATCTATTGTGGACAGAACATCTCTAGTAGTGAATAGGACAAGATGAGATGTCTGGTTCTATGGTTGGAGAAGGGGAGTAGGTGAGAGATCGGAGACTAAGGTTCCGGTGGATCGGTATTGGCTATAAAAGGAAGCAATGTCCATTTTTTTTATAATAATTATGAACACACTTTTTAGCTCGGTTCTTTTTTGAAACGAATTAAAAACATCACTTTTAGCATAGTTCTTGACAAAACCGAGATGAAAAGCTATAACTCCCAAAATGAAAACCTAATCGCAATGGACACTATGCATATGTATAGTTGCGAACACTATTACAATTGTCCATTGCAGATGATTTTTTCTAGAGTAAAAAATTATTTGCAATGAACACCTTTAAAAATGTCCATTGCAAGACATGTTTGTGCTGAATAAAAACTGATCATGCGCTAAATAGAATTCTCGTCACTTTATAATTTTTATTTACTTAAATAAATCACGCAAAAGCTCATCCCCAACCCTAACCTAGCTCATCTTCTCCACTCTCACCGATAACAGTAATTCGGCCATTGAATTTGCAATAAATTTTAGCTTTGTCTCCCACCACACTTCAAAATCGAACTCCCCGTTGAATGGAGCGAAGCCCCAACTTGGATTGATTGTTTTTCCTTTGGGCATGATTTGGTAAAAACCCCCTGTTTGCATTATAACCCTAATATTTGTTTCAACCAATATTCAACCCATTTTTTGTTTTTTTTTGATGAAATTAGTACTTGAATGCTCTTGTGTGTGGATCGAATTTGGAGGTTGTAGGATAGACTCATGTTTGCATGATGATTTTTTGTTTGAATGAAATTTCTAAAGTAACTAGCCAAGCAGAAGGTGAAGGTAAGATGGGTGATCAAAATATTCAAATATAGAGTCAAAACAAGGCGACGAAGGTAGTAGTCCATGAAGGTCGGCTTCGATGGAGATGAGAGGACACTAAAAAAAAACAATTTAGCAACAACTGGTTACCATGGTTGAAAGTCTATTTGCTATGGCAAGAGGGTAGTAGCAACGACTATAGCCACGGGAAACCAAGCGGGGAAAGGTGGCCAATGATTATTCAATGAAGGTCGACTACAACTAATTCATTTTTTTTGAAACGAAAAGAATTTGACAAAGAGGGGGGTTGCCCTAGCCAAGAGCATTCGGACGGATGAGATCAACAAGCTTCGAATAGTCAGGTATCGAAGAACCCGAAAAGTCAGCATCAAGAAAACCGAGAAGTTAGCATCGCCATCAAGGTGTGAAAGACGGTTGGCAACTCGATTGGCTTCTCTGTAGATGTGGCGAATCTGGACGGAGGCGAAACAATGCAGGAAAATGGAGGAGTCAGAAATAAGCATTTCAATCTCCCCCGGGGTGGACCAACACCCTTTAAGACAATTAATAATTGTGATATTATCCCTTCAATGAGAAGATGCTTTATGTGGAGGTTTGCGGCAGCTAGGATGCCTTTCCAGAGCGCGAAACCTTCAGCTCTAATGATCGAGTTCAAAGGCGAGAAATCCGCCCCAGAGTTTATTGGGTTACCCATATGATCTCGTATTATGTAGCCAAAACTTCCTTTATTGGTGTTTGAGAGTGCACCGTCAAAATTGAGCTTGTAGTAGTGGTTAGGGGTCGGGTTTTATCCACTTAGTTTTTTATCGTCGGTTACTAGTTTTTATGTTGTTCCTTCCACGGATCGTTCCTAACTATAGTTAATATTTACTTGATATTTAATGATTTCAGTTGGTGTGGTCGTAGTTTGACAGCCAATTTGGGATTTTTCAAGTGCAAGGAAGTGCATGTAACTGGTCAAGTTAGAAGCAAGTGTGGAAGGTCTTCATAGTTGGAGTTGCAAAGTGGACCGTTAGTTGGAATTCCAACCCCATGACTGGCCAGTTTAATCGTAGAAGGAATCCCATTTTTTTATGCGCGCCAAAGAAACTCCTTAATTTTAGGGAGCGTGTCTAGCTGCCAGATCCAGCTTAGGTCAGATCGGGCATGTTGTTTTATGCTGTGGAGCATATCGATGGCAGATTTAGTGGAGAACCATCCATTATTACTGTCCAATAGAGTGTATCCTGATTAATGTTTTTTGAGATATGTGTTATCGTGCTTGTATCAATTTGATCTTTTACACAGTCATAGAGTTTTTGGGCATTCCAGGTTTTTTCATCTTCAATGAAGTGGCCGGCTTACTTTAAAATAGGGATCAATCTTAGATATGTCATTAGCGACTGTAATGAGGGGGGCTTTACTAAAAAGAGGTCCTCCAAGAAATTAATAGCTTCGCCATTACCAATAGACCAGCGAAGATCGCTTTTGAAAATGGGAAGGAGATTAGAGAGTTTCGTCCATTGTCAGGAGGAGCATCCTTTTCGTTTATATTGTAGTATGTGTTTTTTTTTCCATATATTTTTGTGTGATGATCGTAACCCATGGGTTTGTTGGTTCGACTAGTATTTTTAAAATTAATTTTAGTTGGAGGGCAGTGTTCATGTCTTTGGAGCTGCAGAGGCCAAGGCCACCATTAAGCTAAGACTTGCAGACTTCGAACCAACTAATCAACGACTTTTGTCTAGGGCCTTTATTCCAAAGGAAGTTTCTATTGATTCTGTCAAGTTCTGTATGAATGGATGTTGGGAGCATAAACCATTGCATCATATGTAGGGGCTTAGCTGTTAGATTTGATTTGATAAGGGTGCATCGGTCAGATTGAGCAAGGGAAATGGCATTCCATTTGTTTAGTTGGGTTTTTGTTGATCCTAGAAAATCCTCAAAGGTGGCTTTTGTGACGCGTCCAGTGATAACTGGACATCCAAGATATTTCCCGATGTTGGTTGTGTGGGGGATCCCTGGTTCGTTGTGAATGACTGTTTTTAGGTGTGTACTCGTGTTCATTGTTACTTGGAAGAATGATTTGAGCCTATTGATTCTCAGACCTCGAGAGGGTACAATATTCATGAAGTACTTTGTTTATCTGGTCGCAAGCTTTTTTAGTTGAGGTAGAAAAAATGACAACATCATCAGCGGAGACAAGGAAGGGAATTCTAACCCCCGGCTTAGATGTTGAAATTCCCAAATTGCTCTTGGGTAGCTGGGATTCCTAGATAAGTCATCGAGAGAGAATTTTAGTAAGAAGCAAGAATAAAAATGGGGAAAGAGGGTCCTCTTTCCCCATTTTAGACTTTTGTCCGTTAGTGGCATGGATCGAATAGGAGACTGTTGTTAGGCATTCCCTAATCCAGCTAATGAATTGAGGGGAGAATCCAACTTTGGTAAGGATCGAGAGAAGGAAGTCCCAATCAATCAGGTCAAAAGTTTTTTTTCATGTCTAATTTGACTGCCATGCAATCATCTTTACCTTTCCTTTTTTTGAAAAGAGTGAAAAAATTCGTTTGCAATTAGTATGTTGTCTTGTATGACTCTATTAGCCGTGAAAGCACTTTGTAGTTGATGGATTAATTATTTTTGGGATGATTCTTTTTAGTCTAGCGGATAGAACCTTGGATATAATCTTATAGGTGGTCGAGCATAGGTTGATCGGTTTATACTGGTTTGTGTTAGTTGTGTTATCACATGTGTGGATAAGTGTTATGAAAGTATGTTTAATCCTTCTACTAAGGAAGAAGCTCTTGATTGCTTTGGTTACAGATGGTCTGACAACATGACAATATTTCTTGAAAAAACCAACGGAAAAACCATCAGAGTCCGGTGATTTATCATTGGCATGACCATGTTGAAAATGGCAACCTTAACTTCACTGTCAGTTACTTACCTAGTAAGTCATTCATTATCTGCTGGAGAATTTTCAGATTTGATATTGTCAAGCAGGTTACTTAATATACGGGGTCTTTGGGTGTTTTCAATTCATTTTATTTTTTAAAAAATATACAAGTATAAATAACATGGCATCGTAGCTAGGTAAAAAAATGTTCAATTTAAAATCAAATTTTCATTTAATAAATACAAATATATATAAACAAATTGAGGGGTATTAGTCAATGGGTGGCTATTTGCAACAATTAATCCATAAAGGCTGGTTGAGGGCGTGTTTGGCACGTTAAATATTAATTTAGTATAAGATTATAATCTATTTTAAAATTAAAATCTATATGAATATTTTTAATAAAATTTTAGAGATATATAAAAAATTTAGCCTTTGTGGATAAACCAATTAAAAGAGTAAATTTTTGTTTGATATGACAAATTACATAGAGTTCTGTAAAATTATTTTTTCGAAAATCGTGAAATTTTTTGCCACACCATATTGATAAGCTTCAATAAGACCAACTCTAATGGTATGATGCAAATACTTAAATATGTATATTTTGATACAAATTATATTCCAATGGCTACGTTTGAGTATTCAAAACGTGCACATTTGCACACAAAGTGCACAAATATAAGCACATCATCTCTCTATGTGCAAAAACTTTTATCACGTACTTTTCAATAAATTAGGGATTATTTCTATTGGTTGTTTAATTTTTTTTTTCTTTTTTAATTTAATCATATTTATTTAGAAACTAGCGCATATAAAATACACATTTAATTAATGGAGTACAATATAAAAAAATGATGTGCATTTTTAAACACCTTTACAAATGTCAACATTTACTCACTTAACCATTAGAGTTTGTCTAAGCTTCTACCAAACAGTTCATAACTTCTGAATAAGGGATTGTTACTTACTTGCAAACCAGGGTGAATAAGATGCAAGTTTTTGGTCTCCAATATATTTTTAGTTGCGGGTAAATGCATGGATCGGTAAAGTGTTGCCTAACTAAATCCGCCCATGATATTATAAATTAACCATAGCAGATCGATTTGGACATGGTCTATTGGTCTGTAATGTTATTAATATTAATTACCAGGTTAACTAAAACATGTGATTCTTCTACAAGAAAGTTGATCGATTAGTTGGATTTGACCCCGTTTGTCTTTCTTTACCTAATCGATCAATTAAGTAAAGCATATTAACGTAACTGTCAAAAAGTTGCAACAACTAACCACTATATGTTTGATTTCTTCGTGTATGTACGTGTTTTTTTTTTTTGATCTGTTGTACTTGTATGTAAGTCTTTTTGCAAACATCAATCTAGCTAGCTATATATATTTATTTGAATATATATATATATATATATATATATATATATATATATATATATATACATCCCTTATGGTGTTAAGTGTTAATAGATCTGGGCCTTTGATTGATTAGAAATAGATAGATGAGATTAATTGAGATTTTTTCTTTTTATTTAAATAAAAAAGAGTAACTCCCACCACTTTTATAGCTAACTTGCTGTAGAGGAAGCGCGTGCGTTGAATTTTTTTTAGGTAACGTTTTTTTTGGGACGAGGAGATTTTGCTTCTAGTGTATGCTAGATGAAAATATTCGCTAGGATAATAGTAATTATTCGTTAAATTGATTGTTATTATTCGTCTATAAATAGAAGTTATCAATAATAGCAAAAAGGTTTGTCAAATTTTCAACTATTCAATAGGCAGGTTTGTCAAATTTTCAACTATTCAATAGGCTGATAGTAATTATTCGTCAAGTTGACGGTAATTATTCGCTAGTTATTCGTCAAGTTGACCGTAATTATTCGCTAGGTTAAAAGAATTTATAAATATAATTCTTGATTTCCACCTCTAATTAACCACATACATATGAATAATTCCTTACTATCACCGAATAATTCCTTGTTATTACCGAATAGGAACTATGAACTTGTCTGATAGTGACTCTGAACATGAAATTAATAGAACAATCATATGAGTTCCACCGAATAATTGTTTATTATCACCGAATAGAAACTATGAAGTTGTCGAATACAGAGACAAAAATGTTGATTCAACACAAAAAAAAAGAACCTGAATGTTGATTCAACAAAAAAAAAAGGAAAAAAAGAAAAGAAGAGATAGATGACTTGAAGATAGAGGAAGACATCAACCATTGCAGCGGAGCCGAAGACAGGGCTGGGTGGCGGAGCCATTGCAACGGAGCCGAAGACCGATCCGGGCGAACGAAGCTTGAAGAAAGAGGAGAACGGAGAAGAAGACGGGCACGACAAGGCCAGGAGAGGGATGCGAGGCAAGGCAGTTGCGAACTTGCGAGAGCGGGCGGAGAGAGAGACATACCGTGAACAGTCGAGCACCGCCAACCGCCAACAGCGAGAGATTACAATCAGCAACAGGAGATAGAGGGCTCGGTCGCCGGAAAACGCCTAGGAGGGGCTGCCACTAGACTCTATCGCCGGATCTCAGTCTCAAGTCTCAATCGTGGGACACCTCCTCGCATCGATCTTCGCCGCCCTTCACCTCTTGCCTCACCGCCGACCTTCACCTCGTAGCCTCCTCGCCGCCGCTGGCCTATCAATCGCCGCCTTCACCTACTTCCCTTCCCAATCGCCGCCGGCCTTCAACTTCGCGAGGAGAATTCCTAATTAGAGAGATGTGGAGGAAGATTGGTTTAGGTTTTTTTTATACACGCTCTTAGGATGGAGTGGGAAGGGTTTATTTTCTAATTAATTTACAATTAAATTAATATAGGCAATTAATCTCCACCTTTCATTTTTGCTCAATCAAGGGTCCAAATTTGTTTACACAAAGCACAATAAGACTTGTTAACATTTGATCCATCCTCTATATAGAGGTTATATACACATTTACAGACCCATCCGAAATAGTTAATTAAGTTAAATCCCGAACGAGCTTGATCAAAATCCCGTAAAGGCTTCGATAAAATCCCGAAAGGAAACTCTCTTGCGTTGGCAAGATATTGAAACAAAACTATCAAATTTGATTCAAATATCATTTTTAATAAGAGAAAATCGATATAAAAAAATGAAAAAGAGTAAAGTAAAGAAAACCAAATATTGTAGCATGATAAATAAAAATGCATAGACTTTTTTCTATAGGTGTGTAGCATGATAAATACGATTTTGAAAAATATTAAAATAAAATTATGAAATATGATTTAAATATGTCATTTTTAATTGAAAAATTGATAGGGATGAAAAGTCTTGAAAAAAAAAGGAGATAATGAGACTTGAACCCTCCTGTATTAATTAATATTCCTTCCCTTCTTTTACGCATTTTTTATTAGGTAAAAATTCGAAGGTTAGACACGCCTGACTCAACGAGAGGTTGACAAAGTCGGCAGACGGCGAACCGTTAAACGTACAACCTAAAATACAGAAATACAGATACCAACCGGAATGAAACAAGCAGAAATAAACTCTACAACAAGACGATCCAAGATGACCAACTCCATGAAAGCTGAGAAAGCCGCCGAGGAACGAAGCCAAGCACCACTGAAAAGTGGCACCGCGGGCCAGCGGTACAGCAGGACTCTATCTCCTTTGGGTAGTGCAGACGAACTCCAAGGAAACTCAATCCCGGATATAGAGTCACCTTGAGCGCACCACCTCGACCCCAGCCAGTCCCTACTCCCCACTCCACACCCCCCAACCAAGCAGAAGACCTCCAAGAAACATCAGAAGCAGAGCTGCAACCTGCTCGAACAGAACGCCAATAAAATTTCACCTACAAAAATATCTGAAGAGTCTATAAGGTAATAAATAATACTGTAGAAGGGGGTGATGAATAGAGTATGCACGATTTTCGCAAGATAAGAAACTTTAAGACAGTTTGCAAACCAACTTGTCAAGACCTTGATATGCAATCAAAACATAACAAAGCAAATTCGAATAAGATAAAGTAAATGCAGAATAAAAAGTTGAACACACGAATTGTTAACGAGGTTCGGCACGACCTTGGCCTACGTCCCCGCCCAGGGTTATCCAACCTTTAGGATTCAAACGTCTTTATTTCACTTTCCTTGAGACTAGAACTTCCTAGGAGAACTTCCCTTCCCCTATACAAAGCTTCACCGCTTCTATTCTAGCCATCAACCTTACAAGTGAAATAGAGGATCCAACTACACACCAATGTGTGCTATCACGAGTATACAACTCAAAGAGTGAATCAAATGATTTGTACAATAATGACTTGTGTTTCTGTCAACACTCAAAACCAATCACACTAAGCTCAACGTGTAAAGAGAGAATGTTTGCTACTGCTTGATGCTCTCGGATGAATACTTGATTGAGTAATTTTCATCTTCCATATGCACCGTTTAAATAGATCTCCAATGGAGCCGTTTGAAGTTTGAATTTCTTCAAAAAATAATTCCTTCCAATTACAGAAGACGCTCCCTTGATCTGGTGCAAATCTGCAAGCTTCAAGCCTTGATCCTCAAGGAACTTTCTTTCCTTATTGGGTTGATCCGAGAAGGTAATTTTGGGGATCTCTCACAATGAACGTGAGCCAAATTCCTTTCGATATTCAAGCCCATTATGAAAGGCACATCTCTTCAAATAGAGTCATGCAAGTTAGCTTGGATAGATATACATATAAAGCCCAAACCATAACTTAGATAATATAGGATATTCGTAAAGTAATGCAATATGTAGTCCTGGTTTCAAGACCTTGAAACCCAGACAATGTTTTGTCTTTCATCATCCCTTAATATCATCCTGCAAGTTAGTACGTCAAGATCTTACAATCAAGGTGGAGTCTTCAATCTCCCCCTTGATGGAAGACAAAACATGATTTAGGAAATATGTACATATAGCATAGCATAAAGCATTGATATCATAGAAACGTTTAGACCAAGTTTCCATCTATCCAAAAACCGCAAAAAACCCAGCAAAAAGGATCAAACCATAGTCAAACCAGTAAGCCAAATCATTCTCCCCCTTTTTGTCTTCCAACAAATTGGGTAGAGGGCAGGAGTTTTAAAACCACATACCAAGGGATTCAAAAACAGATAGGAGTTTTTCAAAGTAGATAGAGAAAAAGAGATAGAGCTGTATCAAGGCTTTGAGGACGATGCACCACCAGTGGATTTCTTCTTCTTCCTGGAGTAGGACTTGACAAGCTCAGGCGATGCAAAGGGCTCAGCAGTGGATGAAGCAGCAGATGTTGAGGGTACAATAACGGAAGGTTCACCTTGCTTCGGATTAGCTTTAGCTGGCCCTTCCTCTTGTCAGTCTCTAAAGATAGGATATTGCTTGTTTGGCCCAATGTACTTTCTCCTAACCTTGTCTCTGCATTTCTTTCTCCACATATCCATGGAATCTTTTGTGATCTTATTCTTTTCCATTTGAGCCAAGACCTTCTGCCTTTCCACATCATTGTTTCACAACTTCATACTCTTCCACTGTTAAGATCGTTGGTTCAGGGTGAGTTGGGCTTAGAATTGGTTTCTTCTTCACAAGACTTTCATAGTTGAGGATGACATTGCCCGCTTTCTCCCTAACATGTGCTGCAGTCTCTTCGTCTAAAGGCATGATAAAGCTAGTAGTTGTGAATGCGAGAGCATTCAACATCATCATTTGATCAAGCTTACAGTTGACGATAGAGAGCATCTCGTGTGTGTTGTCTTGCCTTGACACAATGTCAAGCCACAACCTTCCCATGTCCATTCTAAGGTCTTGAATATCAGTATCCAGAGCAACAATCCGATCATCTGAAATCCCAAGAGTAGGAGAAGGAGATCCTTTGCCTTCTTTCTTCAGCATCCACTGGCCTCTTAAGTTCCTTGTAATCCCAAGCCTTTCAAGGCAAGCCTCATCGATTATGCCACTGTAAGTTTGCCTTTCCTCAGTAGAAGTGTCAACACCGAAAGCTTCAAAGATTTTGGGTAGGATATTGGCATAAGGTAGAGGCATGGGTCGGGAAGAGGAAGCGGCATGAAGCATGTAGTTGATCATCATATCAGGAAGATTAGACTCATAGCCATTCATGACCAGGTAAAGGATTTCAAGGAGATTTTCAGTGACAATTTCTCCGGAATTAACACGAGGGAAGATGCAGCGAGCAAGAATTGCAAAGATCAGTTTTGGATGCATTTGAAGAATGATGTGTGTGGGGTTGTATGTGGAGGACGACTCAGGAGGGGCATGAAGGAAGAACTCTTTTTGGACAAGATTGATGGAATCAACCCTGTCCGGAAAGCCTTCGGTAGGAATTTCAGTGGGAAGTTCAAGGATCAAGGACAACCTCTCAGCAGAAAGACGGATTCGATGATTTTTGACCTTCGTGATAAGGGATAGGGTCCCCTTGACACGATGTGCAGTCATGTTTGCATAGAAGAGTCGGGAAAGATGGAGGTAAGCAAAGTCTCCAGGGTTGTGGACGGACCAAAGGCAGGTTGATTTTAGAAGGGAGATGTAGGGTAAGGGCATGGAAAGAAGCAATTTCGTGTCAACAACATCACAGAAGCATAATCGACGATGTCCATAACCCTGTTCCCAGGATTTGGCCACATTGGAAGAGACAAACCAGTTGGCAGAGTTGTCAGAGGTTACCCGAGGGAGATTGGGTACCGGGTGTGCAACTGGAGTCTTCTTGGACTTCCTGATCAATGAAGATGGCGAAGAAGAGCTTGAGTCCTCGGAGCTTTCATGCGGTGGAGAGCATGCCCGTTTCCCTTTGTCGCCAATCATCTTGTAGCGTTTGGAAGAAGGAGCGGTCGGGGGTGTTGCAGTCCTCTTGGGATCCATTGATGCACAGAGCTTGGGAAGAAGTAAGGGAGTCTTGAAAAATGGAGAGAGTTTTCAAAAAATGGAGTGGAGAGAGAGTGGTGAAGTGACAGAGTGAGGGAGGGGTTTTTTAAATAGCCGTACAAGAAATTGAAAAGCCACACTCCCCTAATATAAACAAGTACACTTCATTTATTAGTAAACCGGATCAAATTAATTGGAAATGAGATATTTTTAAAGACAACAAATCTTTTAAAAGGGGGAAAGTGTATCACAACAAATACACAGAATTGGGATAAATTTTTTTTAAACCGAGTGTTTTTTTCAAAATTAAGGAAGTATTTTTAAAAACAAAGAAATTTTGTTAATATCTAAAAAGATATTAGCAAAAAATCTTAGGTCTAAATTTATATAATTCGAGTTTTGGTTTTCTCAAGACCATAGGATATCAGGGTCTTGAGATGGCCATTTCAAATATGCCTTTCAGGAAGGAGTGTTGCTCCCCCTAAGAAAGTGTCTCCTTGTTGAGCATGCCAAGTTCCAATCTAATGAAATTGAAACGATCTTCAGCGAGTGGCTTGGTGAAGATATCTGCCAATTGGAACTCAGTAGAAATGAGCGAAATAGATACATCACCTTTCTCCACATGGTCTCTGATGAAGTGATGTCTCACATCAATGTGCTTTGTTCTTGAGTGCTGCATAGGGTTCTTAGTGATAGAAATGGCACTTGTATTATCACATTTGATAGGAATACCTTTTAGATCTATGCCAAGGTTGCGGAGTTGTTGTGCTATCCAGAAGATCTCTGAGCAACATGCTTCTGCAGCTATGTATTCGGCTTCAACATTGGATAAGGCAACTGAGTTTTGTTTTCTTGGAATGCCAACTAATCAAGGATGAGCCAAGAAGTTGACAACATCCAGACGTGCTTTTCCTATCCACCTTGTACCCTGCAAAGTCTGCATCTGAATAGCCAGTTAAATGAAAATTGCTCTGCTTGGGATACCAGAGACCAAGGTCTTGAGATCCATTCAAGTATCTGAAAATTCTCTTAACAGCAATGAGATGCGGCTCTTTAGGATCAGCTTGGAACCGAGCACACATACAAACACTGAACATAATATCAGGTCTACTAGCAGTAAGATAGAGTAGTGAACCAATCATACCTCTGTACTCCTTTTGGTTCACATGCATTCTTAGTTTCTTACCATTTTTTTCTTGATCAAGGGAGAGGGTTGAGCTCATGGGAGTCTTTGCTACCTTAGATTAATCCATCTTGTATTTCTTAAGCAAGTCCCTTGTATACTTCCCTTGGTTTAGAAAGATCCCCTTCTTTGTCTGATGTACTTGTAGACCGAGGAAGAAATCCAGTTCACCCATGAGGCCCATTTCAAATTCCTTGCACATTATCTCAGAGAACTCCTTAAAAAGGGATTTGTTAGTAGCACCAAATAATATATCAGCAACATAGATTTGAACTACCAAAAGGTCATTTCCACAGGTCTTGATGAAGAGAGTTTTGTCAATCAAACCTCTTTGAAAACCATTTTCTAGAAGATACTTCGACAATCTCTCGTACCAAGTTCTAGGGGCTTGTTTGAGACCATAGAGAGCCTTGTCCAGTTTATAGACATGATTGGGGAAAACATCATTTTCAAAACCAGGAGGTTGAGCAACATAAACTTCTTCTTCAAAGACACCGTTTAGAAATGCACATTTGACATCCATTTGGAATAACTTAATCCCCATAAATGATGCGAATGCAAGTAGTATACCTATGGCCTCTAACCTTGCTACGGGAGCAAAAGTCTCCTCGTAGTCTATACCTTCTTCTTGATTGTAGCCTTGAGCAACAAGCCTTGCTTTGTTTCGAATGATCTTTCCTGCTTCATCCAGTTTGTTTCTAAACACCCATCGAGTCCCAATGACTAATTGATGCTTAGGCCTAGGTTGGAGAGTCCACACCTTATTCCTTTCAAACTCATTTAGCTCACTTTGCATAGTAGTGATCCAATCCGAATCCTTGAGTGCTTCAGCAGGGGTCTTTGGTTCTACAAGAGAGACAAAGGCATAGAAAGCACATAGATTTTTTTAATCTGGAACGAGTTTGTATACCAGAGGATGGATCTGAGATGATATTTTGAGCTGAGTGTGATGAGGCGTGTTTAAACTTTCGTTGCTTTGGGCCTTGATCATTCAAAACAGCAACATGTCTTTCTTCATGGTCTTGAGTGACACTTCGAGAATTTGATTCTTCATTACTTGTGTCAACCACATCAAGGTTCTGTATCTGTTTCTCAAGGTCTTGAGATAACTCGTGTGTGTCTTGAATTTGATCTTGCATGTTGGGCTCTTGGTTGTTCTTGTTTTCATATTTTTCCTCCTGTTCTCCATCAGAATCATGATGATTTAGGTCGAGATCTGCAAAACTTTCACTCAACACACCATTATTGCTTTCGTCGAATACCACATGGGTGATCTCCTCAAGAATTTTGGTGCGCTTGTTATAAACTCTATAAGCTTTGCTATGGGAGGAGTAACCAAGAAATATACCTTCATCACTACGAGCATCAAATTTCGCAAGGTTATCTTTGCCATTATTGTGAACAAAACAAGTGCATCCAAACGGTTTGAAATAGGAGATGTTAGGCTTTCTTCATTTGAAAAGTCCGTAAGGAGTTTTCTTCAAAATATGACGAATTAAACAACGGTTTAAAATATAATTGGTCATGTTGAGAGCATCAGCCCAATAATGTTTTGGTAAACCATTTTCTAAGAGCATTGACCTAGACATGTCCTCTAGGGTGCGGTTCTTTTGTTCCACAACCCTATTTTGTTGAGGAGTTCTAGAAGCTGAAAAGTTGTGTGAAATACCATATTTAGCACAAAACAAATCAAACTTGAGTTATGGTCAAATTCTCTACCATGATCGCTTTGAATAGAGACGATTGGTAGGTTTTTCAAGGTCTGCAACTCCTTACAAAGTTTAGAAAACTCGAACAAGGCCTCAAATTTTTCTCTTAAAAAGGAAATCCATGTAAAACGAGAGAAGTCATCAATAATGACAAGAATGTACTGTTTTCCCTTAGGAGATTTGACACGCATAGGACCCCATAAATCCATATGTAACAGTTCAAGAGGGCGTGAGGAACTTACAACCTTTTTGGGTTTGAATGAACTTCTTGTTTGTTTACCTCTTGTGTAGGCATTGCACAGTTCCTCACTTTTGAAGTTTAGATCAGGTAATCCTCGTAATAGATCTCTTGTCTTTAGCTTGTTACGGATGGGTAAGCTTACATGCCCTAACCTTCTGTGATAGAGACTCGGATCGTCCCTCAAGGCCTTGTGACACTTGAGATCTGTACCTGCAATATGGTTAGTATTCACAGCATATGTGTTGTTGTGCCTGTGAGTCGTGAGGATCAGGTCTCCTGTTTCCTCATTTCTGACTTCACATTTGTGCCCGTCAAAGCCAACTTTGTTTCCTTTGTCACACAGCTGAGAAACACCTAAGAGATTATACTTTAATCCATCAACAAGATATACATCCTTGATGCAGCTATTTGAATTACCAAAATTACCGATACCAATGCAATGATGTTACACTTCCCTTTATCACCAAGAGTAATTGTTCCAGTGGTTTGCTCTTTAAAATCTTGAAATAAAGATTTCTTCCCACTCATTTGTCGAGAGCATCCACTGTCCATGATCCATTTTGATTCCTTGTGCTTGGTGATATCCTGCAAGACAAACATCATCCTTTCCGGCTAGACCAATACATAGTTTTAGATTCATAATAAGGATAGACCATGTTAGGTGGTCTTGTCCCTTTTGGAACCCAAACCAGTTTTATCTGCTCATTAAGATGTACAAGAAATGTGTTTCTAATGATGTGAGAATCCTTTCGTCTATATGGACAGGTTTCCTTCACATGCCATCTCTTACAGAAGTAAAAGCATGTAGGTGAGCGCCAGTTACCTTTAGCTTTAACAAAAGTGGTACTAGGTTTCTTTCGAAACTTTTTGTTGTAGCCAATACCACTCTTATTAAATGAGAGTTTTTGTTCACCTAACATCTTATCAAGATTGGCTTTAGACCTTGGGAATTGTATAAGTGATGTCTGCTAGTCTTGGCACTTATCGATTAGCTTCGCCTTTTCCTTTTCTAAATCATCATTTCGAATCTTTAGAGAGGAGACGCTTTGCTTGAGATTAGAATTCTCTGAACTCAAGGTCTTGACTTTAATGTCAAGAGCCGTCCAAGAAGCTTCAAGATTTGTCATTTCCAACGACATGTCACTAATACATTTCTGTTGGTCCTTCAACTTTTCTTTCAAGATGTTGATTTCACTGCTGTAAACTTCTTCATTAGAAATCATATTTCTTAGTACTTCAAAAAGAACGCCTGGAGGACCAGAAATTAAGTTTCTTACCACTTCATCAAGGTCTTGACTCCTGGATTTCTCGTGCTCAGCCATCAGACAGAGATTTGCTTTGTCTCCTTCTGAATCTGAATCTTCTGAGGAATCCGAGTCACTCCAAGTTGCTAGCATAGCCTTCTTCTTTTGATCATACTTTCTGAATTTGTTTCTTTTCTTCATGGGACATTCCTTTACGAGATGATCTGTTCACAACACTCAAAACACGTTAGTACTTTTGGTTTCTTCGATGGGTTTGGTGACTTACCTCTGAATCTGGACGATCTAGCATTTTCCCTGTTTGAGAATTGCTTCTTCATTTTCAGAATTCGTGTTAATCCTCATGTGATAAGAGCAAATGGATCGTCTTCGTCGTCATTTTCGTCGCCATCAGATTGTGATTGATCTTTCTTTGCTTTGAGGGCAAGATTCTTTGTTGTTGGCGGTACTTCTCCATCTTCCTCATTTAATATCATTTCATGGGTGATAAGCTTTCCAAGAAGGTCATCCAATGGCAATGTAGTAAGGTCTTGAATTTCCTCAATTACAGTAAACTTTTGGGAGGCTCTTGAGAACCTTCCTAACTTTCTCTAGGTTTGAGAAATTTTTCCCAAGTGAGTCGAGGTTGTTTACAATTTGAGTGAATCTCGAGAACATCTCCTTCACTGATTCATCAGGATTCATCTTGAATAGCTCGTACTGTCTGAGAAAGATGTTGATCTTGCTCTTTTTGACTTGAATTGTGCCTTCGTATGTGACCACAAGCTTGTCCCAAATTTCCTTGGCACTCTTGCAAGATGAAACACGGTTAAATTCATTAGCATCAAGAGCACAACACAATAAATTTATAGCTTTGAAGTTCTTAGCGATGTTTTCCAGGTCGGTTTGACCGTATTCAGCTTCAGTTTTCTCGATTTCCTTTCCATCGACAGTCTTCATTGGAACGTGAGGTCCCTTTTTGACAAGGTCCCATAAATCAAGGTCTTGATCAATGATGAACATCTGCATCGGTGATCTCCAGTGAACAAAGTTGTTGCCACAAAACAGAGGAGGTTGGTTAGTTGATCTTTCTTGGGCAAATCCTCCACCACCTACGGTAGACATGCTGAAAACTCACAAGATTGTTAGATAAAAAACAGTGAGCCAGGCTCTTATACCAATTGAAGAGTCTATAAGGTGATAAATAATACTCTAGACGCGGGGGGGGGGGGGGGGGGATGAATAGAGTATGCATGATTTTCGCAAGATAAGAAACTTTAAGACATTTTGCAAACCAACTTGTCAAGACCTTGATATGCAATCAAAACTTGACAAAGTAAATTCGAATAAGATAAAGTAAATGCGGAATAAAAAGATGAACACACGAATTGTTAACGAGGCTGGGCACGAACTTGGCCTACGTCTCTGCCTAGGGTTATCTAACCCGTAGGATTTAAACCTCTTTATTTCACTTTCCTTGAGACTAGAACTTCCTAGGAGAACTTCCCTTCCCCTATACAAAGCTTCACTGCTTCTATTCTAGCCATCAACCTTACAAGTGAAATAGAGGATCCAACTACATACCAAAGTGTTCTATCACGAGTATACAACTCAAAGAGTGAATCAAATGACTTGTACCATAATGACTTGTGTTTCTCTCAACACTCAAAACCAATCACACTAAGCTCAATGTGTAAAGAGAGAATGTTTGCTACTGCTTGATGCTCTCGGATGAATACTTGATTGAGTAATTTTCATCTTCCATATGCACCGTTTAAATAGATCTCCAATGGAGCCGTTTGAAGTTTGAATTTCTTCAAAAAATAATTCCTTCCAATTACAGAAGACGCTCCCTTGATCTGGTGCAAATCGGCAAGTTTCAAACCTTGATCCTCAAGGATCTTTCCTTCCTTATTGGGTTGATCTGAGAAGGTAATTTATGGGATCTATCACAATGGATGTGAGCCCAATTTCTTTCGATATTCAAGCCCATTACAAAAGGCCCATCTCTTCAAATAGAGTCCCACAGGTTAGCTTGGATAGATATACATATAAAGCCCAAACCATAACTTGGATAATATAGGATATTCGTAAAGTAATGCAATATGCAGTCCTGGTTTCAAGACCTTGAAACCCAGACCGTGTTTTGTCTTTCATCACCCCTTAATATCATCCTGCAAGTTAGTACGTCAAGATCTTACAATCAAGGTGAAGTCTTCAATATCGTCAAGCCCTTGTGGCATTTACTCAAACCCTTTCGGGTGAGTTTACTCAGACCCTTTCGGAAATTAAAAAAAAACCATTTCGGGGTGGAGTTTTATATATGTATATTTGAACCCCTTGTTAGTTAAATTTATAAATAAAAAGTATGAATATTTATTTATATATTAATTTATTTTTATTTATTTTTTTGAAAATTGAGGCTTGGCGTGCAAGGGGAAAACCTACCCTTGCACGCCAAGGATTAAGCAGTACACACAATGGCAGGAGTGTAAAGGGAAGAAGGCAATCCCTGCACTGCACGGACCACCGACGGTCGGCAGCGGCACCAAGGATCATTTCAAGGTGCTTTTATTGAAGGAAGAGACATACGTGACAACATACTTATTGCTCATGAAGTATTTCATAACTTCCATAAACAAAAAGGTAAAAAAGGGTGCATGACTGTCAAATTAAATATGGAGAAAGCTTAATTATGACAAAATCAATTGGAGCTTCAATCATAGTATTTTTCTAAAGATAGGTTTTCACCCAATCTGGGTAAATTGGGTCATATGCATCACCACTACCACCTTCTCTGTGTTGGCAAACAATGCCCTAAGGAAGCAATTCAAACTATCTTATTCTTAGGGTATCCGACATGTAATCCCCTAGAACCTTACATTTTTGTAATAGTAATGAAATTACTAGCTAGGAAGAGCTCTTCACAATGAAGCAAGCCTCAACGATCCTTTGATTGGTATAAAATTAACTCCTCGAGGGAGTCTGATCCCTTTCCCCACTTTTGCAGATGACACACTCATCTTCGCGAGAACGTCAAATGAAAGCCTCCATACAATTCAAAATATACTAAACGATTAATTTATCTAACCTCTTAGGTCTAACAATCAACTAGTAAAAGCTCCCTACAAGTTTCTAACAACATCAGGCCAACCTTTGCACGCTCACTGGCTCAAAAGATGAATATCCATGTCACAAGAGCAATGAAAAAATACCTAGGTATCCCCATCATTAATGAAAGGATAACAAATAATGTCTTTGAAGATGTTGTAACCAACCTTTAAAAACTACTTACAAAATGGAAGTCTTCCTCACTATCCCAAGTAGGTCGACTGGTTCTCACAAATGCAAACTTGAGCTCAAAAATAAATTATCTGATGTAATTTTAATTCCTACTTCCGAAAGGAAATCCTTTGAAAGTTAGATCATATAAATAAAAACTTCTTCTGAAACAAACTACAAGAGATATACACCACTAATAAGTTGGGAGAAACTATGTATACCAAAAAATGCATGGAGGCGTAGGCTTTAGGAAATCTGTAGACATGAACATCAATCTACAAATGAAACTGTTTTGGAAAATTTACGCATACCATGACTAGGATTGTTATTCAAGTCGAACGAGCCGAGCATTGATTGTTCATATTCAGTTCATTTAGAATACGAACGAGTTCGAGTCGAGCCTAAATTTTTACTCGAGCTTAAAAATATGCTCATACTCAGCTCGTTTAGGAAATGAACGAGCTCGAGCCGAGCTTTTTTCGAGTTTAAGGTCGTTCTACTTGCTTGTTATGCAATAACTTAAAGAAAATTTTAGAAATTCCATAAAATTCGAGCTATTCGAGTTTTATTCGAACGAGCCGAGTTTTGGACCGAGCTTAAAAATATGCTCATACTCTGCTCGTTTGGAAAATGAACGAGCTCGAGTCGAGTTTTTATCGAGTGAGTACGAGTCGAATTCGAGCTACTTGTGTTCACATAACACCCTTAACCATGACTACTTATAGATTAAAACAATAAAAGATTAATACCTTCAAAAAGAATCAATAAAGGAGAAATCTAGGCACAATACATCGTGACAGTTTAGAAGACTACTAAACTTGCGAGACCTAATTCATAAGGGTCTACTTTGAATCATTGAGAATTGTCAATCGATAAATGGATCGATCCGTTGCTTGACGATCTTAATTTCCCTGTATTGCTTCCGAGGAAATCATAACAAAGATGTATGGGTTTTAGACCTCTAAAAAAAAATGGACTCGGTCATTTTTTTAGAAAAATGGTTGCATATTAGCTTATTAATTAGATTTCACATTTTTTGTAATGAGTTGTGTGACTAGTCCGGAGTTGGAATATATGCTAATTTCCCGTAACATCCCATGTTGTAGGAATTAGGATAGCTATATACTAGGTATTTGGACGCGGTCATTGATTTCCAGCTTGACTAAATCATGCAATTATCATAGAAAAAGGCACATATATAATTAAAGATTTGGTATTAATAATTTAATATAGTAATACCTAATCTATAATCAATTGAAAATTAGCCATCACACTAACAACTATGTTTGATAATATCTTTATTCTTTAATGACTATTTCTACTTGATATTTAAACATTCATTTAGCTAAAATTAAATTGATAATCAATCCATCCGGCCATTATAAATACAAGCCTTCGAGTTCCATTTTCATTCATCCAAAGCTAAAGTAAACATACTTGTGAGCACTCGATCTAATTAGGAGCTTTCGTAAGGGGTCGACATCGATCATGGAGACCATAGGAGCTCGAGTTCTTGCTTATTTCGCCCTCTTCGCCATGGCTTCCTACTTGGCTTACGCCACCGATCCTACTCAACTTCAAGACTTCTGTGTCGCCACTAACGACCCTAACAATGCATGTAAGTTCATTCATTCATATATATTGGATAACCATGCTATAATATTGAATATACACTGTACACATATAGTACATAAACGGTCTCTTCATAATCGATCCCTTGTTAATTTGAAACGCACGTACGTTCTGTACGTGCAGTGTTTGTGAACGGACTCTTCTGCAAGAACCCGATGCAGGCGAGCGCAGACGACTTCCTCTTCAGAGGCCTAAACGTGCCAAGGAACACAAACAACAAAGTAGGGTCCAACGTGACCCAAGTGAACGCCGGAAACCTCAAGGGCCTCAACACCCTCGGAATCTCGTTGGCTCGCATCGACTTTGCGCCCTACGGTTTGAACCCACCACACACCCACCCTCGTGGCACGGAGGTCCTCACCGTCATCGAGGGGACACTCTACGTGGGATTCGTGACGTCAAACCAAGCGGATGGCACCAACAAGCTCTTCTCTAAGGTTCTCTACGAGGGCGACGTGTTTGTTTTCCCACAAGGGCTCATCCATTTCCAGTTCAATGTGGGGAAGACCCCGGCATTGGCTTTCGCGGGGCTGAGCAGCCAGAACGCTGGCGTGGTCACGGTGGCCAATGCGGTGTTTGGAGCGCAGCCGCCGATCTCCGTTGATGTTTTGGCTAAGGCTTTCCAGTTGGATGAGAAGATTGTTAAGTTCCTCCAGTCTCAGTTCTGGATGGACAATGGCCGTTAAGTTAGTTTGATATATGAACTAAGGATTGCTATAGTTTTATGTAGTGGGGAATAAATTGAGGGTTTGCTGTTTTTTTTTTTTTTTTTTTTTTTTTTTTTTATAATTATGTATGGGGGTTAATTGGAATCGATATATGCATGTGTTTCCGGCCTATGGACTTATATATGATTATGTGTAACGTCTATTATTACGTACCTATTCTACAAATAATTATAATAAATTATGTAGTATCTTTTAATTGTTTGATCACATGTATTTTTTTTTTTACTTTTGTTATATTTTCCGGACAAATTAAGGCATACCAAGCGTTTATTACTAAACCATGTTTAGGGTATTTTTGGATTCTATTATATTTGTTACATTTAATGTTATACTAGCATTTTAAAAGGTACAATTCGAACACGTATATATTTCGGGATATTAACTTAACTACTGAGATGATCGTGAGTCTCCTCCACACGATATATACATAGAACCTTCTCGCCGAGTCAACTTTGTGCATCTTCATCCACAAGAATCCCCTTGCGTGGTGGTTCAACAATATCTTACCCCACCAAAATCATTACTTATAAAAACAATATCATAATAGATAGATCTACTCCTTTAAAATTTTAATACAATTAATTATTCTAATTAATTAATCATTTTTTCCAATAACATATGTTTTAAAAAAATTTAATTTATATATCTTTATTTATACATGTGATAGAATATGTACAACTATTTTCTTCATATAATTTTATACTCCATCCAGTCGGATTGTTAGGGGAAAATATTGTAGCGGGAGGCTCGACGTGTATATGTTCAATAGGTGATCAGGGGTGTCGAGGACTTGGCGAGCTATTACCCACGACACTGAGATACTCACACCCAATCTGAGATCGGCAATTGGAAACGGAACCTCCACGTTATTTTGGCTTCATCCGTGGCTTCAAGATCAAGCTCTGGTTGATCAAGCTACAAACCCGGTTCCGGAAGAATTGATAGGCTCCACGGTGGCAGAAATGAGGCGGAAAAACTCCTGGAATTGGGATGTTCTGGCTCAATACCTCCCCGTTGAGATCAGGTTGATGCTTCATTCAATGTATGTGTCTGATGATCCCATGGCCAGAGACAGACTCTATTGGGGATTGACCCCTTCGGGCATATTTTCCACCAGTTCCGCTATACGCCAACTCAACCAAACAGTTGCCCAAGCGGCCACGGATGGTGCTTGGAGGACACTATGGGGACTACCTGTACAACAACGAGTAAGAACTTCCTTTAAAACGGAAACAAATTCCGTCGCCACTTAACCGAATCTGACACCTGCCCTCGATGCAGCCGATCTGAATCTGAAATTCACTTACTACGGGACTGTGTCAATATTCGTAGTGAATGGGAGACATTGTCGACAAAATTCGGCATTAGGGACTTCTTTGCTCAGGACTCGATCAAGGATTGAATCTTCTTCAACATTAAAAACTTCTCCAATTGGGCATCTATCTTTGCCAATATGTTATGGCTAGTTTAGAAATCAAGGAACCGACTGGTGTTCGACCACAAGGAGGATCATGTGGGGCTCGCGCGGAGAGCGAAGGAATTCTCAGCAACAAATGACCAATGCCGCCAAGGCACCAACCTGCCCAACAGTCCACCGCCCCTGCCTCACTCACCTTCTAGCGTCTAGCCAGCGCCGCCGGAAGGGTGGGTGAAACTGAACATCGACGGTGCATCTACGGGAAACCCGGGTGTAGCTGGCCGGTAGAGGAAGGGTCATACTGATACGGGGTTAGCCGTGTGATGGTCCGATCTTCGACAACAAACAAGAAACTAAAGAAAGACTCAAAGAAACTCAAGAAAGCAAGACTGACGCAACAAGAAACTTAAAGAAACACAAGATCCCGTCCAAGAGAGGCAAGATCGACCAAGAACTCAACAAGAACACCAAGAACAGGGCTGTACTCGATGTCGACAAAAGGCAGATTGTATGACTCAACAAAAGATGAATAAAGACTCGAAATTTAGATGCAAGAATTGAAAGACACGACCTGATAAGGACTGAGTCGATCTATATAGAACAAGATAGAGACCCAGGCTTCCGTAGAAGGTAGGAACCAATACCAATGACTATATAATCCGCCTCTGCAACCCTACACAACCAAGCGGACAACTTGGAGGCACAAGGAGGGGGCTTGTGGATACTAGGATCACCAAGTCTTGCCAAGTTGATGAACACAAAGCAAACCAAGCTGAGACAAGATACCAATTCGCGACCAATGAGCACTGCTCCAATCGGCCAGCAACTCTCAAGTGTTTCGCACACGTTTTTGAGAAGTATAACTTTATTCAGAATGTTCCAATTGATTACAATGCTAGGAATCGAAATATATAGGCTATTCTAAGGCTTGATGGGCCGGTTCTCCTAATTAAATAAAATAACTAACATCTTAATGGACTTAATAAAATAACATCTAAAAACATAAGTAAATAAGGTCTTAAAAATAACAACTTAAATAAGCCCAAAATCGGCCCAATAGAGATGTTCCACACTTAGGCAATTCGGCACTAGCTAGACTAAGGTGGATCGACATCTTCTTGAATCCCTATGCACATATAGGTCTTCAATGTAGGCTCGGGGAGTTGAATCTTTCTCGAGAACAAAGCATGACTCACAAAGGTAAATGAGTCTCTCTGCAGCTTCTTAGCACGAGCTTGAGTCATTGGTCATTCTCCAAGAACGATGATAGGTGTGTTAGGTGGAGTTGTAGAAGATGGTCCCGCATCAACCTCCCCTTCTTGAAAAGGATTCGACCACGAATCCAAGTCTTCATCCACAGCGAAGTAAGGGACTTGATCGGCGACGTTGAATGTAGCACTCACGCCCATGTCTCCAGGAAGCTCTAGTTGGTAGGCATTGTCGCCCACTCTCCTCTTTACTCGAAATGGTCTATCACCATGAGGTGCTAGCTTTCTCTTCCGTGCTTCTGGAAACCGCTCTTTCATTAAGTGCACCCATACCAGATCTCCAAGCTGAAATGTAACCAAGTGACGTCCCTTGCTGGCCTTATTAGCATTGTATTCACCCTTTAGCTTAAGCTTCTCACGAGTCCGTTCATGCAGCTCTCGAATGAACTCGACATGCTTACCTGCCTCAAATGATTCTTTCTCTCTCATAGGATATGGAGTAAGATCAAAAGGGGTTAGTGGATTAACACCACACATTCAAATGGAGTGAGTTTAGTAGCCGAATGCATGGTTCTATTATATGCAAATTCCACATGAGGTAAGGCTTCTTCCCAAAGTTTCAAATTCTTCCTAATAATGGCTCTTAGGACAGTAGTAAGGGTTCTATTAGTCACCTCAGTTTGGCCATCAGTTTGGGGGTGGCTAGAAGTAGAGAATAACAATCTAGTTCCCAATTTATTCCATAAAGTTCGCCAAAAATGACTTAAGAATTTCACATCCCTATCACTAACAATGGCTTTAGGCATGCCATGCAACCTAACTACTTCTCTAAAGAATATATTAGCAACGTTAGTAGCATCATCAGTTTTATGACAGACAATGAAATGAGCCATTTTAGAGAATCTATCAACCACTACAAATATAGAATCCCTCCCCTTCTTAGTTCTAGGCAACCAAACTATAAAGTCCATAGAAATGTCTTCCCAAAGGGCTGAGGGTGTAGGTAGTGGCGTGTACAAGCCATGGGGCATTAGCTTAGATTTGGCCTTTAAGCAATCAATACATCTCTTTAGGCAATGTTCTACATCCCTAAGCATATGTGGCCAATAAAAGTGTGATTTCAGTGTATGATATGTTTTATCTCTACCAAAATGTCCCATTAATCCACCACTATGGGCTTCACTAACAAGTAATAATCGTAGAGAACATCTAGGAATGCACACTTGATCTTTTCGAAATAAGAATCCATCATGTATATAAAAGCTATCATTTGGAGCCTTTTCTAAGCATTTTCGAAAGATTTCACCAAAATCAGCATCTTGTTCATACAATTCCTTAATATAAATAAAGCCTAAGACTCTAGAATCCAAAGTGGTTAAAAGAGCATGTCTTCGAACTAAAGCATTAGAATCGAAATCAGTGGTAAGAACATGTCTTCTAGATAATGCATCAACAACCACATTGTCTTTGCTTTTCTTATACTTAATCACATAAGGAAATGTTTCAATGAACTCCATCCATCTACCATGTCTTCTATCAAGTTTATCTTTGCTTTTAAAGTGTTTTAAAGACTCATGATCAGTTCTAAGAATAAACTTGCTAGGCCATAGATAGTGAGACCATGTCTTAAGTACTCTAAACAAAGCATATAATTCCTTATCATAGGTAGAGTAATTAAGACAAGCACCTTTCAACTTTTCAGAAAAGAAAGCAATAGGCTTACCTCCCTGCATAAGAACTCCACCAATTCCAACACCGCTAGCATCACACTCTACTTAAAAGGGCTGAGAGAAGTCGGGGAGAGCTAGAAGTGGCGCATGGGTTAGCTTGTCCTTAAGCGTGTTGAAAGCTTCCTCTTGAGCTGGTCCCCATGTGAATTCGCTCCTCTTCGATCTTTGTAAGCTCAGTTAGTGGGGCTGAGATGGTGCTGAAGTCTCGCAAAAAGGGCGGGTAGAAGCTCGCAAGGCCTTGGAAGCTGCGTACATGGCCTATGTTGGTGGGGGTCGGCCACTCTTGTATAGCTTTGATCTTTGATTCATCAACACGCAGTCCATTAGAGCTTACTACAAAACTAAGAAAAGACACTTGTTTATTACATAGCTCACATTTCTTTAAATTAGCATACAAGCGTTCAATTCTCAGCGTTTTAAGTACTTCTCTAAGATGTAATTCATGTTCATTAGAAGACTTGCTATAAACCATAATATCATCAAAGTAAACAACAATAAATTTTCCAATGAAATCTCGAAGCACATGATTCATTAAGCGCATAAAAGTACTAGGAGCATTAGGTAAACCAAAAAGCATAACCAACCACTCATATAAGCCTAGCTTAGTTTTAAAGGCGCGCTGTTTTCCATTCATCACCCTCTTTCATTCTAATTTGACGATAGCCACTCCTAAGATCTATTTTAGAGAATATAGAAGCTCCATGCAATTCATCTAGCATATCATCTAATCTAGGAATAGGATGACGATATTTAATAGTAATGTTGTTAATAGCCCTACAATCTACACACATTCTCCATGAACCATCTTTCTTAGGGACTAATAACACAGGTACAACACTAGGACTTAAGCTTACTTGAATATAACCCTTATCCAACAGTTCCTGGACTTGGGTTCGGACCTCTTGGGTCTCAGTGGGATTCATACGATACGCAGGCCTATTAGGCAATCCAGCCCCTGGAATAAGATCAATTTGACGCTCAATTCCACGAATAGGGGGTAGACCTGGTGGTATGTCATCGGGAAACACATCTTTATATTCCTCAAGTAAAGCGAGTATGTTTGATGGAAGAGAAGCTTAAAGCTCTTCACTTAACATATTCAAGCTTTTACAAAGGCGCATAAGTATGGTTTCTCCATCCGCATAATCGTCCATGAAGGTGCTTTTGGAAACCAAGAACACACCTTTAGGCCGATTCTGAGGATCCACTTCGCTCGTCTGAGCCTCCTTATCTAACTCACCTTTACTTACCTTGCGCTTCTCAATCTCATTAGCCACTTGTGTAGGTGTCATGGGCTTGAGAATGACATTCTTTCCCTGAAAAGTAAAGGTGTATCGATTAGTAAACCCATCATGAATAACCTTACGATCAGATTGCCAAGGACAACCTAGTAGAATATGACAAGCTTGCATAGGCACAATATCACATAAAACATCATCTTCAAAATGTCCTAGTTTAATATGCACTTTAACTTGCCTATTTACTTTCAAGTTACCACAATCATTCATCCAATGCAATTTGTAAGGTCTTGGGTGTTGACCAGTAGATAGGTGTAATTTCTCAACCATTTCTTGACTAGCTAAATTACAACAACTACCTCCATCAATGATCACATTTACAACCTTCCCTTTAACTAGACAACGAGTATGAAACAAGTTTTCTCTTTGATTATCATCACATGGTGTAGGAACAACACTTAAAACTCTCCTAACAATCAAAGACTCTCCATGTTCATATTCGACCTCATCATCATCATTATCATAGCATACAAGGTTGAGATTTTGATCATTATCATTGTTAGCATGCTCATCATGTTCATCACAAGAATTTTCAGATTCATATTCTCCTAAGTTATTAACCATGAGAGTTTTCTTATTAGGGCAATCCTTCATATAATGACCTCTACCTTGACATTTAAAGCATACAATATCTCTAAATCTAAGGGTAGAAGAGTTAGGATTACTCCCTTTGGGACCAGTAGATGTCCTAGACGATTCTCGTCCATTCCATTGACCCTTGCCTTTGTCGAGGGGTTGCTGGGGCTGTCGGCTATCACCTCTCCATTGGGGCTGCTGAGCTCGGTCTCTAGGACCCATGTCCGAGCGCCCTTGGGGCTGTTGAGGCCGATTAGAACGCCACCCTTGCTGCTGGCCACTCGACACTCTATTACCTTGGCTCTTGTAGCGTTGTCCCTTTTCTACTTTCATAGCTAGATGCAACAATTCTGTAGGAGTAGTATAGGGAAAATAATCAATTTCATGAGCTAAAGCGGGATGCAAGATCCTAAGGTATCTAACATTAGTTTTCTCATGAGTTTCTACTACATTAGCTCGAGCCATGGCTTCTTGCATAAGGTTAAATGTTTCCTCAACAGTTTTGTTACCTTGCTTTAGATTTTCTAATCTTTGCAGTAGCTCTCTATCATAGTGTTGAGGTACAAACCTATTTCTCATTACTACTTTTAGTTGTTCCCAAGAAGCAATAGGTGCATCAAGGGATCTTCTCCTTTCCTTAACTAGATTATCCCACCAAATCAATGCAAAACCTTGAAATTCTAGGGAAGCTAGTTGTACTTTCTTAGTATCGGAGAAGTTATGACAATTCCAGATTTGATCCATTTTAATTTCCCAATCAATATAAGCATCTAGATCAGTTTTACCATCAAAAGGAGGAATCTTTACCTTAACCTTACCTATGCCGTCCTCGTCATTGTACCTAGGTTGTCGGTTCTGATTTCCCCTTTGATTCCGTCTCGGGCGCCGCTCCCAATACTCCTCTTCTTGGAAGTCGTCATCTTGCTCCGAGTAAAAGAATTGCTCTTGGTAGCCACGTTCTCTTCCCCTTCCTTGTCCCTGACCTTGCATATTAATAAACTCATTATTCCTATTATTTCTCCCACCTCGTGGAGAATTGTTTTCTTCAAAAATAGGATTATTGACATTGAGATTAGGATTAGGAATAGGGTTAGGATTAACGACCTCTCTTTCATCTTGAGGCGTCTCTTCACGCCTAGGATTTCCTTGACCGCCAGCTGTAGTAGAACCACTCGGCCTCGCTTCCAAGGCTGTCAACCGATCTAATATGGCTGTCAAGGTGTTAGTCAAGTTGTTGAACTGCTCAGGTGTCACGGTTGCACTCGAGCTACCCCCATTGTTGGGGTTGTTCTCATTGTTAACCTGATTATTAGACATTATAACAAAGAGAAAAGAAACAAGGAACTATGTTAAAGGTTAGTAAAAACTATAAACAGCTCACAATTGTGTTTCACTCACACTCCCTCTATGATTGATATGTCACGCTTGCTAGGGCAATCCGCTTTGGGCAAATCAACAACCAAACAAAAGAACTAAGCAATCAAAGTATGCAATCAAGAGAATGAATGAAACAATACACAAGAGAACTCAACAAGGTCTGTAGAGAACTCGACAGAAACACACAACTCGATATGGACAAGAGAACTCCTCGACAATTGAAGAAAAGTACTCGACACAAGGCTGTAGGCACTCGACAATGGTAGAAAACTGCTCGAGAGTAGCAAAAAGACACTCAAGGTACTCGATCAAGGGAGAAGAGTACTCGACTGCACACAACAGCACTTCGAACAAGAAGATCAGTGCTCGACACAAAGAGAAAAATAAGAAAAATAAAAGAACACTTGGAAATTTTCCTCTTTTGATTGAAAACCTTTAAGCTAGGATATTGTAGTTGCAAGGTAGGGTTTCAATTTTGTGGAGGTGCGTGTTTAGGATAGGTAATGTCGATTAGGGCTGGAGAGGTTCACCAAAAGAATGTCCTTGGGAGCTTTCTTGCACTAGATCAACAATACTCTTTCCCTTTTTTTTTTTTTTTTTTACTTACTTTTGCCCATAGTGAATTTTAATCCTCCTAGGTCCAAGTTCAATCCTTTTTTTTTTGAATGAATTTCGAAATGAATATTTTTGTTTTATAACTAATGCAAGAAAGACTCTAAGATGTATGAAGGACTCGAAAATTCAGAAAATAATGGTGAAAGGATAAAAATTTAGCCCTAATGATAAATATATAGACACACTAGAGATAAATTTGGTAAGTATATCTATCTAAGCCGTTATGAGATATATGATAGATAAAAGGAATTTATTCTACCACAAATCAGATTTTTAATAAGGCAATTAAATAGATAAAGAAAAATATCTCAAGATAAAAATAGATAACCAAAGATAGAAAAGATAGCAAACTAGGGTTTGTCTTTGTGTGGAGGAATGGATTCGGCCAAGCAAAGGCTATGGGGACAGCAGGCTGCCGTCGACTCTAGGGTGTTCACAAGGGGATGTGCGCACCACTTTGGTCGACTCCACGGTCTCGGCTAGGCTTGTGTTTTAGGCTATGCAACCACAAACAATCACAAACTCAAGATTAATGCAATAATCAAATAAAGAACAAGAAGTAAATAACCAAAACAAGAACTGACTCTATTTTTGTGTTTTTGTGTTTATGAAAAGAAAAAGACTCAATCTTGATGTCGGAAACCAAAGCTCTGATGCCAATTTGATACAGGGTTAGCCGTGTGATGGTCCGATCTTCAACAACAAGCAAGAAACTAAAGAAAGACTCAAAGAAACTCAAGAAAGCAAGACTGACGCAGCAAGAAACTTAATGAAACACAAGATCCCGTCCAAGAGATGCAAGATTGACCAAGAACTCAACAAGAACACCAAGAACAGGGTTGTACTCGATGTCGACAAAAGGCAGATTGTAAGACTCAACAAAAGATGAATAAAGACTCGAAATTTAGATGCAAGGATTGAAAGACACGACCTGATAAGGACTGGTCGATCTATATAGAACAAGATAGAGACCTCAAGCTTCAGTAGAAGGTAGGAACCAATTCCAATGACTATATAACCCGCCTCTGCAACCCTACACAACCAAGCGGACAACTTGGAGGCACAAGGAGGGGGCTTGTGGATACTAGGATCACCAAGTCTTGCGAAGTTGATGAACACAAAGCAAACAAAGCTGAGACAAGATACCAATTCGCGACCAATGAGCACTCCTCCAATCGGCCAGCAACTCTCAAGTGTTTCGCACACGTTTTTGAGAAGTATAACTCTATGCAGAATGTTCCAATTGATTACAATGCTAGGAATCGAAATATATAGGCTATTCTAAGGCTTGATGGGCCGGTTCTCCTAATTAAATAAAATAACTAACATCTTAATGGACTTAATAAAATAACATCTAAAAACATAAGTAAATAAAGTCTTAAAAATAACAACTTAAATAAGCCCAAAATCGGCCCAATAGAGATGTTCCACACTAGGCAATTCGGCACTAGCTAGACTAAGGTGGATCGACATCTTCTTGAATCCCTATGCACATATAGGTCTTCAATGTAGGCTCGGGGAGTTGAACCTTGCTCAAGAACAAAGCATGACTCACAAAGGTAAATGAGTCTCTCTACAGCTTCTTAGCACGAGCTCGAGTCATTGGTCCTTCTCCAAGAATGATGATAGGTGTGTTAGGTGGAGCTGTAGAAGATGGTCCCGCATCACATACTCTCGAGCAATGGCACTTTCCTCTCGGCTTTCACCTTCTCTTGTGGTCATGCTTCTGCGATAAGAGCAGAGTTGTGGGATGCTCTGTATGGTCTGAAAATGGGAATTCGCTTGGGTTTCCCTCGCCTGATTTTAGAGTTTGATTCATCACTGTTGTGTGGTTATCTGAAGACCAGAGAGGCGGTAATCCATCCGAACGTCTACCTGATTGAAGAGTGCCGCAAACTACTAAGCTTGGAATGCTGGGAGGTTTCGATCGCTTTCATTAAACGCCAGGCCAATGCGGGCGTTGATACTCTAGCAAAGTGGGCAACATCCCTGAATGATGCCTACTCTGACTATTTTGCTTCTCCTGTTGCTTTGATTCCTTTCATGGAGTCTATCTCCATAAACGCTTGTTAATTGTCTTACATATCTCAATAAACTCCGAGAACCGCTCGGCTTTCGGATAAAAAAAAATTATACTTAATTCGTTCGACAAAATATGTCACTTTACTATTCACACACGTTTTTTAGGGGATAAAACTATATAAAATATCTATTTTTAAATTATTTTTAACAATTTCGTAGTTATTATTAATAAGTACACACTTGTTAATTTTTTTTTATAAAAAAATAAATATTTTCTATAATTTTTATCATTCTAAAGAAGCGTGTGTGAATAATAAACGACATATTTTGCTGAACGAAGAGAGTATATACTTTCTTTTTTGTCCATGTTATTTCATATGTACTAAGAATAATTCATATCATAACATCTTATACAATAACCAATCATTGAGTCTTGAGAAAATATGTACTAAGAAATTCATATAGGGTAGAAAGTGCAAGTAATATTAAAGTTTAGAATATTTCGTGAAATATTACATATTCCCTCCGATTTTTAATATAAGGCGTTTGACTTTTGTGCACGTAGTTTAAAGAGCTAAAAATTACTGTATAAAATATTGATTTTTTTAATTAAGTTTTTTAGGAGATAATGCTTATCAATTGATAAGTATTATCTTGTAAAAAAATTAATTAAAAAAATCAATTTTTTATATAGTTTTTAACTCATTACACTACGTGCATAAAAGTCAAATGCCTTATATTAAAAATCGGAAGGAGTATAAGAGTAGAATATGAAATGAAACTACTCCTAAATGTCATAATATTTAGTGCAATTAACCCAAAAAACATGATAGATATGACACGACAGACCTCACATGATAACACGAAGATACGATACGAAGATACGATACAAATACGGTACTAACAATCAAAATTTTAAAATTAGCATGTCGAATATAGATTTTTAATACTCTGTATTTAGTAATCGGGTATCCAATTAGACACAATTTTCTTTTTCAAATAACCGGTTTAAATAATTATTTTTAATATATATTTTCGGTTCATACATTGAGAAATGCATGCTGGCCAGATGCATCCGGGATCACCTGTTCCAAAGGGATAGGCCCCTGCTGTCACCTCCCCTCCCCAAAAATTAAAAAAAAACAATTAAAAAGAAAAAGAAAAGAAAAAAGAAATATAGAAAGGGGGAGTTTGTGTGAGGAGGAGAGGGAGACAATGAGAAGGAGACATGTGATCTTCACCGGGCCAGAGGTGGACCTACTCACAATTTTTTTTAACATATAGGTAATTATATGTTTAGTAGTATTATTTATATTGATAATTATATATTAAGTAATAATAAAACGCAACTAGATGCGTGAGCGAAGTGTCCTGCCTCTCCTTCCGACCAATAAAAATATTGGTAAAATAATAAATAATTTAGGTCTTTAGAGTAACTATTAGTTGTTTAGAGTAACTACATTAATTTAGAGATTAGGTATTCAAGTCCCAATAGCTCTTGTTTGGGCTAAGGTTCGTGTTTGGTTATGGATCGAATACGTGGTTTTAACAAAAGTAATGGCACCGGAATAAGAAGGGTTTGGATTTGATTTAATAGCTTTTAGTCCTGATTTTTGTTTGGTTTTCTTTGACTCCAACAACTGATTGCTCACCACCTTCACCTTCATCTGATTCATGGTTGTTTGAGTTGGTTTTCTCTTCCAAGATCAATGTCATGACGAGTACCCGAATTGGATACACGGGTCTGTTTTGTATATCCGTATAACATATCCGTTAATTAACGGACCATTTTTAGATTGACACTGTGAAAGTTAATAGTTTCAGGTATACGACACAAATATCCGTATCATATCAATGTACGTGTTTGGTACGTAACTGGAGTTGTGAAGGAATTGTGTCCTTTAATTTAATGTGCAATGACTAAACATGGAATAGGACAATTGAGAGATATTCCATCCGGTTATTTTTAGGAGTCGTAATGCTTTGCTAGAAGCCAACTACTATTAATGGAGTTAAACGGTTTAAGTCCATGACTATTATAAACGGGTCCTATGAGATCACACATATTGGGTTGACGGTTTAGATCAACGAGATTGATGACTTATTAATATATATGTGATATATTATTAATAAATATTATTTATTTAAGAAATAAATAACTATGGATTTAAATAGCCTTTTCATATTTCCTAATTAAAATACTCCCAATTAATTTGGATTAATGGGGGGTTACAAATGGGAAGACGTTTGCTAATAAAGATAAAAAGAAGCCTTTGGTTGGAAATGAGTTTTTGAGAAAAACATATCACTGGAATAAAGAGAAGGGGGGAGTACCGAGATAAATGGTGAACAAGTGAGTTCCAATTGTGTCTAGCACAACAGTAGCAAATTAAAAGGAAAATCAAAGTGTTAGATTTTAGAGGCTTGGAGTGCAAATCGTACACGCATCAACGGTTGATTATTGTACGAGAGTGCCGATCACCACCATCCGAAGCAATTCGATTGCTCATCTTTCGACCTTTGTCCTAGTAATCAAAGGCTAAGGAGATCTAGACACCGGGCTAGTGTGAGCCAAGTAGAGGAGCAACACGTGGGGCTCTCATCTCTTTCGTTCTCACCCGATCAGACTCGGTTCACACATCAAGAGGTATCTCCTATTAACAATGATTGATCTATCATTTTTATGCATGAAGATCCTTGAATTAGATGTTCAGAAATGTTCTGTATTTCCGCTTTAAGCATCTAATTTTCCTTCAATTGGTATAAGAGCATCTTGCATAAATTGATACGATCAATAGATTAATTGTTAATTTTGATGCGGATCTTGATTTAATTGGCGGTAAATATGATATGGATTACTTTGCTATATCAAAATTTAGATTTTGATTGATTGGTTTAGTGTAAATTGTAATGATAAATATTATTTATTTAGGGAATAAATAATAAATGTTATTTATTTATGAAATGTTATAATATACATATAGATATTACCAAGTGATGTATCACCTCCTATAACCTCCACCATTACTTCTCTTCCATAACACTCACATGGTGGAAAACCAAAGGTCCATATTGATGGCCCTCTTATCTTGTAAACTTCTCCGTCTATGCCTATATAAGGCCTTGTAGTTCTCATTGAGAGACACACCAATACAATACAATCTCTCTTCTCTACATATTTTTTGTCTTATTTTATCACGTTATCAGCACGATTGCTCGATAAGGTTTCACCGATATATATATATATACACTGCACATGCCGTACCCATGTACTTATATGCATACGCCTGCAGTTTGTTTCTTGATATCATACGGCATGCAATAGAAGTTTGTTCTTGAAATGTCCCACCTATACTCATATAGTCATATGCTCGGCATTGCATGTTGTCAATGACATATTGATATCCTACGGCATGATTATACTATGCCTACAATTTGATTTCTTTGTACCTACTCTTTGATTAATTAGCAATATGATCGATCATGTGAATGCAGTGGTACGTGATATGCTTGCAATTTGATTTTGGTGTTAACCGGCATTGAAATTTGATTAATTAACATGTGAATGCAATAATATGTATGTTTGTTACCGGCCACTGCATTTTCTTATTTGTTAATCTGTGCACATATGCATATGCCTATGTACTGATCACATGCAATTATATATCACTTTTGTTTTTGCATACAATTATGTTAATTTGTTCAAGTGCATAAGGTCAAATCCCTCTTTTCTTTATCCGATTAAATTGTATAACATGATCTTGTTTAATTTGTTTGGTTCCTTTAATTATATTATCGCATACCGTATATTATGATCTATATATTATTGTTGTTGTTTTTTGTTATATCTCTTGAAGAGATTAACGAGTATTGAGTTATCCCCCGAAGAGGATATACTATATATATTTGAGAAAAAAAAAAAGAAAATTGTCCTTGAAGAGATAAAAATATTTATCATCCCCTGAAGTGGATATACATGTAATATTAAGCATCCCCGTAGAGATGATCGATTACCTCACCTGAAGTGGATGGTTGATAGAAATTATAATTTGTTTCAGTGATAATTAATTCCTAGAAGCGGATGATTCATCTCGTTATTATCTCCCGAAGTATTTAATCATGGTGTTGATTTCATATGTTTTTTTTTTTATAGAAATGTCAAACCTTTCAAGGTTGGAGTTCACCGCCCTTGATGTTTCCGGAAGAAACTATCTCACATGGGTGCAGGATGCGGAACTCCACTTGATTAGCTAGAATTTGGGAGAGACTATCATACCAGGCAATAGCGCATCCCAGCAGGATTGTGCTAAGGCGATGATCATGTTGCGTCATCACCTTCACGAGAGCCTGAAAGCTCAATACTTGACCGTGAAGAGCCCCTCAGAGCTCTGGACAAGTCTCAAAGAGCGCTATGAGCACCAAAAGACCGTTATCTTGCCTCGTGCTAGGTATGAGTGGATGCACTTGAGGTTGCAAGATTTCAAGAAGGTCTTGGACTACAACTTTGAAATACATCGTATTGCATCTAAGCTGAAATTATGTGGAGAGAACATACAAGATGCGGATATGTTGGAGAAAACATTCTCAACTTTCCATGCATCAAACCTTGTGCTCCAGCAGCAGTACAGGGAACGTGGGTTCAAAACATTTTCTGAACTAATCTCAAGCTTGTTTTTAGCGGAAGAGAACAATCAGTTGCTTATGAACAACCATGAGAAACGACCTACAGGTTCCGCGCCACTTCCTGATAACAATCAAGGCACGCCTTAAGCGAATGCTACATCCTCCCGAAGAGGACGTGGACGTGGTGGTCGTGGTCGCGGTCACGGCCGTGGACGTGGTCGTGGATATGACCAAGGTCGTAATCCCACATGGGTAAATCCCGATATCCAGAAGAATAACGGGAACAAGTCCAAGAAACAGCATGACAAACTTGCCCGGAAGGCGGAAAGCCTTTGCCATAGATGCGGAGCACCTGGCCATTGGGTCCGTGCCTGTCGTACGGCACCCCACCTTGTGAAATTATATCAAGATTTTGCGATATCCAAGGGTAAAGGTGTTGTCACTAATTTTGTCGAAGGAGAGAGCCCTGATGACTCTTTCTTTGACGGACTTGAGGATGCATATCTTGAGACATCTAATTTCCTTCCACGAGATGGAAATGACAAGATCTCTCCCATGCTTGAGAGAAATGTTGTTGATCTCCCAAATGATGCCGCCGATCTCCCAAATGATCGCACCACCCTCTTTGATTAAATCTTGAATTATTTGGCTATTTTCATATTTTCAATTTCGCATCCTATCTTTACCTAAAGTTTGCTTGCTTGCTATTTCCCTTTTTCAATGTAGTGGACTTATTTCCATTTTAAATAAAGTTTTGGGCAATATCGGTTTTATTTATACATGTTTTATTTATTTTTATAGAATGGATCACTCAAATGGAAAGTTCAATGATGGGGAGCTTTGTCTCATAGATAGTGCCACGACTCATACTATTATGAAAAACCCGAAGTTTTTCATGAACCTGCAAATGGCAAAGACCAGTGTCAAAACCATATCTGGAACAAGTAATCTTATAGAAGGTTCCGGAAGAGCCTCTATCTTGTTACCCGAAGGAACAAGAATATATGTCAAAGATGCTTTGGATTCCAGTAAATCACAACGGAATCTGTTGAGTTTCAAAGATATAAGATTAAATGGTTATCACATGGAAACCATGAATGAGAATGATATTGAATATCTATTTCTCACATCTTTTAAGACAGGCCAAAAGCAAGTTTTAGAAAAGATGAGAACATTAACACCTGGTTTATATGGCACAGTTATATACCCCATTGAGAGTTACAATGTCACAAACCAGAAGTTAGTTGACAATGCAAAATTTTCTTTGTGGCATGATAGGCTCGGTCACCCAGGTGATATAATGATGCGCAGGATCATTGAAAGTTCACACGGACCCCCGATAAAGGACCTGAAGTTCCTATCAAGGGGTGACTTGACATGTACGACTTGTTCTCTTGGAAAATTAATAACAAGGCCGTCAATGACAAAGGTCAACGCAGAATCTCCTATGTTCTTTGACCGGATTCAAGGTGACATATGCGGACCGATTACACCGCCATGTGGACCATTTAGATATTTTATGGTGTTGATAGATGCTTCAACACGATGGTCACATGTAAGCCTGCTATCAACACGGAATGTTGCATTTGCAAGGCTCTTAGCCCAGATTATCAAGTTAAGGACTCATTTTCCTGATTATTCGATTAAAAGAATCAGGTTAGACAATGCGGGAGAATTTACATCGAAGTCTTTTAATGACTATTGTCAATCAATTGGTATTGTGGTTGAGCACCCAGTGGCTCATGTTCATACCCAAAACGGCCTTGCAGAGTTGTTAATCAAGCGGTTACAGATAATAGCTAGACCGATGTTAATGAGGGCTAGATTACCTTCATCGGCTTGGGGCCATGCAATTTTGCATGCTGCATCTTTAATTCATCTTAGACCGACCGCTAATAATAAGTTCTCCCCATTACAACTTGTCTCCGGAAGAGAACCCAATATTTCATATTTGAAAATTTTCGGATGTGCGGTGTATGTCCCTATTCCTCCCCCTCAATGGACTAAAATGGGACCACAAAGAAGGTTGGGAATATACATGGGGTTTGAGTCCCCATCAATTATAAAATACCTAGAGCCTATGACTGGTGATCTATTTACACCTCGGTATTTAGATTGTCACTTTGATGAAGCAAAATTTCCAACTCTAGGGGGAGAAGATAAGGAGATAATTAAGAAATAGATCTCGTGGAATTCCACTTCTCTATCATTTCTAGATCCAAGAACAAATGAAAGTGAACTTGAAGTTCAAAGGATCATACATTTGCAAAGTGTTGCAAATAGATTACCAGATGCGTTTACAGATGCCAAGAAGGTGACGATGTCATATATACCAGCTGAAAATGCACCAGCTCGATTGGAGATTCCTGTAGAAACTCCAAACCAACAAATAGCAAGTGATTCTCAAGCACGCCGGAAGCGTGGGAGACCACTAGGCTCTAAGGATACAATTCCCCGGAAGAGGAAAGAAACAATAACAACACATAAAGGTGTTGATACTCCTATCACTAACATCCATGAAGATATAATCCCAGAAGAGATATTATCTAAGGACCCTGAAAGAAAAGAAAAGGATGTCGAGGATAATTTTGAGATGTCAATTAACTATGCAACTACCAGTTTGGAGTGGCATCGAAATGACATAGTCCTAGATGACATATTTGCTTATACGGTGGCAATAGAAGTCATGGATGAAGATGACGATGATCCTCAAACAATGATGGAATGTCAAAATCGAAATGATTGGGAGAGTTGGAAAGGTGCAATCAAAGTAGAGCTGGATTCATTAAACAAACGCGGTGTTTTTGGACCAATAGCTCCAACACCAAAAGGCGTTAAACCAGTCGGCTTTAAATGGGTATTCGTACGAAAACGCAATGAGCGTAATGAAGTAGTAAGATATAAAGCCAGACTCGTTGCACAAGGCTTTTCACAAAAGCCAGGAGTGGATTATATAGAAACATATTCACCTGTAGTGGATGCAACAACACTTAGATTCCTAGTTGGTTTGGCGGTTGTTGAACAACTTCAAATGCAACGTATGGATGTAGTAACTGCTTACCTTTATGGATCATTAGATAAAGATATATACATGAAAATCCCCGAAGGATTAGAAATGCCAGAAGCATTAAGATCAAAACCTCGTCACATGTACTCCATCAAGTTAAAGAGATCCTTATATGGGTTGAAGCAATCAGGTCGCATGTGGTATAACCGCCTTAGTGAGTTCCTACTAAGGCATGCTTTTATAAATAATCAAGTAAGCCCTTGCGTCTTTATAAAGAGGACAAAGTCGGGTTATGTAATTATAGCAGTTTATGTTGATGACCTAAATATTATTGGGACTCTTGAAGAGATTCAACAAACAACTAATTACATGAAAAAGGAATTTGAAATGAAAGATCTCGGAACAACCAAGTATTGCCTCGGCCTGCAGTTCGAGCATACAAGAAATGGAATTTTCATCCATCAGTGAACTTATGTTGAAAAGGTCCTAAAACGTTTTAACATGGACAAAGCATATCCATTAAGTACACCTATGGTTGTACGATCACTTGATGTAGACAAGGACCCTTTTTTCCTCGACTAAACAATGAAGAGATATTAGGTCCTGAAGTACCATATCTCAGTGCAGTTGGTGCACTTATGTATCTTGCTACGAATACCCGACCAGATATAGCTTTTGCAGTTAATCTGCTAGCAAGATATAGTTCAATGCCAACAAAAAGACATTGGAATGGTGTCAAGCACATTCTACGTTATTTACGTGGAACAAGTGATATGAGGTTATATTTTGAAAGATCTAAAGGAGTACATGGTGCAAAATTGGTTGACTATTCTGATGCAGGTTATTTGTCAGACCCTCACAAGGCCATCTCGCAAACGGGGTACTTATTCATGTATGGTGGAACTGCCATTTTTTGGCGTTCAACAAAGCAGTCTCTTGTAGTTACATCATCAAATCATGCAGAGCTTATCGCATTGTATGAGATGGGAAGAGAAAGTGTGTGGCTCAGATCACTCATCCAACATGTTCAGGAATCTTGCGGGTTGGAGTCCATTGTAAAACACCCGACAATGTTGTATGAAGATAATGCAGCTTGCATCGTCCAAATCAAGGAAGGTTACATTAAAGGTGACAAGACCAAACATATATCACCGAAATTATTCTCCACTCATGAACTCCAGGTTGAAGGCAAAGTTGATGTCCAGAAGATTGCATCAAGTGAAAATCTGGCAGATTTGTTCACTAAAGCATTGCCTACAAGGGTATTTAAGCAACTGGTACACAATATGGGAATGCGACGCTTGAAGGATGTGTGCAAAGCTGAGGGGGAGTAGTTTGCTCTAGTATTGTACTCTTTTTCCCTTGATCTTGGTTTTTATCCCAATGGGTTTTTCCAAACAAGGTTTTTAACGAGGCAATACGCAAACTATGAGGTGCACATCAAGGGGGAGTGTTATAATATACATATAGATATTACCAAGTGATGTATCACCTCCTATAACCTCCACCATTACTTCTCTTTCATAACACTCACATGGTGGAAAACCAAAGGTCCATATTGATGGCCCTCTTATCTTGTAACCTTCTCCGTCTATGCCTATATAAGGCCTTGTAGTTCTCAATGAGAGACACACCAATACAATACAATCTCTTCTCTCTACATATTTCTTGTCTTATTTTATCATGAAATAAATAATTACGGAAGTTATTTGTTGTTGTGCATAACCCTTTGGGCTTTCCTAAGTAAATGAATCCTAATTAATTTAGATTAATGGGATTGGAATTATAAAGGGCAAAGTACTAGCAAGAGGTTGCTAATAAATGAAAATGAGTTTTTCATTTTTGGGTTTGACTCAAGTAAGAAGATGTAGAGCAAAAGTGTTTTGTTTTCGGTAAGGCACAACAAAAGGCATACGTAAGGCATAATTGAGAAAGTGGTTCTCAATGCAATTGCATTTCTTCAGATGATCATTCAATTTAAATTATATGATTTGATAACAGGGAATTACATACCATAAAATTGAATTGGATTTGATTTGATTCGATTTTAGGAGGCCAAACGACCACCATACAAACCAAACTGGTTCGGGTCTAGGTTAAGTCGAGTGCGACTCGACATGGGCCAACCCGAGTATGACTCGACATGGTCCGGTCTAAGAGGCTATATGTTTCCCCTCATTAATTTTCCAATAAATGCAATTTAATGATTAATATTGATTAATACCATATAGGGATTTATACTTTAAATTAAGACATTCTTTTGCATGATTTTATATTTTGATATAAATTGCTTGCATAAGGTGACTAGTATGACCCATAAATAAGATATACGCATCATTATATTTTTTTGTACACGGTCTGCGTATCGTTATGTATTTTTGTAATTTATTTTCAGTAATTAGATTATTAGAAAATATTGTAATACAAGATGAAGAAGACATAAGACGTTCAAGGATGGAGATCCATGAAGGGTGCGAGGGTGGAGACCCATGAAGATTAGATCTTTAAAATTTTGCATCGTAGGGGCCATACTAGGATCACAATTTTCGTTGCATTTTGAATGCTTTATTTTGAGTTTTTATATTGTCTTTATTTATGGCATTTTTTCACTTATAAATAAAAGACAAATAAAAGACTTAAGTTCCTAAGGTAAAATGGGGCAATGCCTTTCCATATCATAACCCATTAAGTTCTGGATTTTTGGTTGGATGGGCTTCGCAAAAGTGAGGGTGTCTTTCCATAATCTTGGGCTAGTGAAGGTGAATCTATACGGGGGTTCATAAACCTTGATATGGTTGTACCCAACGAGAGACCAAAAGACAAAGTTTTGGATCTTGAGGCATAGGGATGATTCAACATTGGATGTGGATCATCAACCAAGAGTTATAAGGAGTTATAATTAGTAATTGTTACTTACCTTGAGCACACAAGACTCAAGGCAGTGCAAAAGTACGTTGGGTCTTGTCTGTAATGGGATCTTGAAATCATTTTATTCACCAGGAACGATAACAACTTGAATAAAATGTGCATTTACTTATTTTAAAGATGTTTAATCTTAAGTAATTTGCATTTCGAACATAAACTGATTTGTATGTCATTTCCTTTTATATAGGCATTATGTCTTATGATAACTTGAATTTCATCCCGCGCTCAATAGTTGAGAAAAACAAATTGAATGGAACGAACTTTCTTGATTAGGAAAGGAATATGAGAATTGTTCTCAGGTCTGAAGAGCGTGAGGACGTCCTAACAAACCCTATCCCTACTATTACCGATACCTCATCGGATGAGGAGATAGTTAGAGAAATGGAGTTAAGGAGTGATTCTTTACCTGTCACTTGTTTGATGCTAGCAAGCATGGAATCTGACCTTCAAAAGAGGTTTGAATACCAGGATGCCTACTCTATCATCACCAATCTGAAAATGTTGTTTCAGGCATATGTAAGGATGGAACGATATGAAATTCACAAGGCTATACTGGATAGCAAACTTGTGAAGGGAAAGCCAGCAGGTCCCCATGTGTTCAACATGATCGGTTTTTTTTAGCCGTATGGAGACACTGGGCACCCCTTATGACCAAGAGTTGGTCACAGATATCGTCTTGCACTCCTTACATGATGGTTTTGCCTCATTCAGGATGAACTACCATATGCATGGTATTAAGAAAAACTTGAATGAACTCCATGGTATGCTCAAAGCTGCTGAGCAGAATACTCCCACTGACAACAAGAAGGAAGTTCTTAACGTCAACAGAGGGAAAAGGTTCAAGAAGGTAGCCAAGAACAAGAACAATACCCAAGGGAAGGGCAAGGAATTTGCAAAACCTAAGGGTGGTGAGAAGCCAACGGTGGCTGCTGACCATGATTGTTTCCACTGTAAGGCTAAGGGAAACTGGAAAAGAAACTGTCCCAAGTACTTGGAAGACAAGAAGAATGGGACTTTGAGTTCCAGCACTTCAGGTATTTATGTTGTTGAATTACTATCAACCAATGTCCTCACATTAGATAATGGTCCTACTTGGGTATTAGATACCGCATGTGGTGCTCACATTATTTCAAATGTGCAGGGACTAAGAAATAAGAGACAAGTGAAGAAAGGGGAGATAGACTTACGTACACGTCGGAAATGGAGCAAGTGTTGCTGCACTTTTCGTAGGAGTTTTTAGTTTATCTCTTCCTTCTGGTTTAATCTTAGAACTGAATAATTGTTATTTTGTTCCTAGCATTACAAAGAACCTTGTTTCGGCTGCAGTAATTTATTCTGAAGGTTTTAATTTTAGCACTATAGATGAAGGTATAATTATTCACAAGAATGATATCTTCTATGCTCGTGCTCAAGATATTAATGGAATATTTGTATTCGACCTTACAACAGAATCTAATAACATAAATACAAAAAGGCAAAAATCAAGTAAGTTGAGTGAAGCCTACCTATGGCACTGTCGTTTGGGTCACATCAGTTTAAACCGCATGAAGAAGCTCCATAAAGATGGACTTCTAAAAGACGTGGATTGTAAATCCATTGATACATGTGAGTCATGTTTGATGGGCAAGATGACAAGGTCACTTTTCAAAGGAACAAATGAAAGGGCTACTGAGCTATTGGGCATTATACATACTGATGTATGTGGGCCAATGAGTACAGAAGCTAGAGGGGGTTATAAATACTTCATCACATTTACTGGTTACATGAGTAGATATTGATATATTTACCTTATGTCACATAAATCGGAATCCTTTGAAAAGTTCAAGGAATTTCAAAATGAGGTAGAGACTCAAACTGGCAAGAAAATAAAAGCACTTCGATCAGATCGTGGTGGTGAGTACTTGAGCCATGAATTTGATCATCATTTGAAAAACTGTGGGATAGTAACACAATTGTCTACTCCAGGAACACCACAGCTTAATGGTGTATCTGAAAGGAGAAACAGGACCCTGTTAGACATGGACCGATCTATGATGAGTTTTGCTGACCTTACGGTATCCTTTTGGGGATATGCCCTCACAACTGCCGTACTTACACTAAACAGGACTCCGTCTAGAGTTGTAGATAAAACTCCATATGAGATATGGACTGGAAAGGTTCCAAAATTGTCTTTTATGAAGATATAGGGATGTGAAGCTTATGTAAAGCGTTTACAAACAGATAAGCTTGCCCCTAAATCAAATAAATGCTATTTTATAGGGTATCCAAAAGGTAGTTTTGGATATTACTTCTACAGTCCCGCTGAACAAAAGGTATTTGTTGCAAGGGATAGTGTCTTTTTGGAAAGAGAGTTCATTTCCAATAAGTCAAGTGGGAGAAATATTCATCTTGAACCAGTTCATGATGAAGAACAACAAACTCAACAACGAGATGACATAAATGATGTCGAGGACGAGTTGATGGTTTTGGAAGGCCAAGGGCCCCAAATCATCCAAGAACTGGAACAAGAGGATCCACAAACAGTTGTGGAAACTGTTCCAGCTCCAGTTGTTGAACCAGTTGAACCCACCCGTAGATCAGATAGGCCAAGGTTACAACCAAGACGTTATGATGATTTCATCTTGAATGTAAACCATGATGTTCTTCTGTTAGAACATGATGAGCCTAATACCTATAAGCAAGCAACGACGGGTCCAGACTCTAAGAAATGGCTTGAGGCCATGAGATCCGAAATGGATTCAATGTTTGAAAATCAAGTGTGGGACTTGATAGATTTGTCAGATGGGGTAAAACCCATAGGGAGCAAATGGGTTTTCAAACTCAAGACAGATAAGGATGGAAAGGTATATGTATACAAGGCAAGATTAGTTGCCAAAGGTTTTAAACAGATTCATGGTATAGACTATGAAGAGACCTTTTCACCAGTTGTCATGATAAGATCCATTAGGATAATCCTTGCTATTTTCGCTTATATATTATGATTATGAGATTTGGCCAATGGACGTCAAAACCGCCTTCTTGAATGGAGATTTGGAAGAGGATGTGTACATGACACAACCCGAGGGTTTGGAAGATCCAAGTGATGCTAGGAAGGTATGCAAGCTTAAGAGGTCTATATATATGGACTTAAGCAAGCATCCAGGAGTTGGAACTTTCGGTTTGATGAAAAGATCAAAGAGTTTGATTTCATCATATGCGAAGAGGACCCTTGTGTATCCAAGAAGTTTAGTGGGAGTAAAGTGTTCTTCCTAGTCTTGTATGTGGATGACATACTACTTATTGGGAATGACATTCCGATGTTAGAGTCCATTAAGGAATGACTAAAGAAATGTTTATCAATGAAAGACTTTGGGGAGGCAGTGTACATACTTGGAATAAAGATCTGTAGAGATAGATCTAAGAGATTGTTTGGATTGAATCAAGGAACTTATATATAGATAAGATTCTTAACAGATTCAATATGCAAGATTCCATGAACAGGTTTTGCCTATGTCATGGTGTGTACACGACCTGATGTTGCATTTGCTTTGAGTAGGTGTAGCAAATACCAATCGATTCCATGAGAGGCACACTAGTATGCAGCTAAGAACATCATAAAGTTCTTAAGAAGAACCAAGGATAAAGTTCTTAAGAAGAACCAAGGATGATTTCTTAAGGGTGATGACAAGTTGATCGTACATCTTATGAGGAAGTATCACCTTATGTGATGTTAAGATGTGTAAGGTGCATACATATGACAACATTGCAGATCCATTGACAAAGCCTATGCCTAGGCCCAAACATGATGGTCACACTAGGGCTAAGGGTCTCAGACACATTGGAGAATGGCTTTGAGATTGCTTTCTATTACATTTTATGTTTAGAGTGTTAGACACTAAATTTTATGTTCGACTGGATGATTTTATGATATATGATATTTCATCTTTATTTATATATTGTGTTGAACGATAATAAAGAAAATGTCCAAATAATTCGTAGTTCCCAAATGGGCTTATCTTAAGTGTTCTGGTAAATGAAACCCCATTAAGTGAAATGCAGTTATGAATTATCGCAAGTCCGTAGTCTGAAATCATCAACTTGGACATAGGTGATTTTATTATGACTATATTGTAAGTTGACTAATAGCGTCAGGTTTCATGGGCTATAGGGACATGGAGATGTCTAGTCAATTACATATATATGTATGGATGATACATATAGGATAGACCCACCTTAAGACTCTACAAAAGGGATTGCAGAGTTTTAAGTTAAACCATGATTAGTAGATTCCTCAGACATGAGTATGTTATGGTCTCTCTTAATGATTGGTATTTCTTTGACAGGGCTAAACGCTTTCCGTAACAGGGAGTTATAAAGGTCGTAGTTGGGATTGCCAAAAGTTGAGTGAGAGTCATAGTCATACAAGACTGGAGATGTCCTCCTTCTTCATGCATACTGTGATTCATCGAAAAGGAATGGTGTCTAGGCCACTTGAAGAGTAAGAACTGAAAATGCATGGCCATGCTCGGATGGATTATTTGTAATCATCTATTTATTTGACAGTTCGAACTCGGAGTTCAAGAAACATATTTGATAATAGATATGAATGTCACCATATCATCAAATAAGACATTAAGCGACACGGGTATCTTATATTGCACACTTGTTTAAGGACAAGTGGGAGATTGAAGGAATTGTGTCCTTTAATTTAATGTGCAATGACTAAACATGGAATATGACAATTGAGAGATATTCAATCCGGTTATTTTTAGGAGTCGTAATGTTTTGCTAGAAGCCAACTACGATTAATGGAGTTAAACGGTTTAAGTCCATGACTATTATAAACGGGTCCTATGAGGTCACACATATTGAGTTGACGGTTTAGATCAACGAGATTGATGGCTTATTAATATATATGTGATATATTATTAATAAATATTATTTATTTAAGAAATAAATAATTATGGATTTAAATAGCCTTTTCACATTTCCTAATTAAAATACTCCCAATTAATTTGGATTAATGGGGGGTTACAAATGGGAAGAAGTTTACTAATAAAGGTAAAAAGAAGCCTTTGGTTGGAAGTGAGTTTTTGAGAAAAACATATCACTGGAATAAAGTAGGCGTGGCCACGGGTTCGACCTGCCGGGTCAAGGGTCAGGGTTGGCCGACCCGAACTCTAACCCGTAAATCTCACGGGTTGACGGGTTCGGGTCGACCCGTTGACCCGGCGGATTACATTATTTTTACAAAAAATCTTTTTTTTTTTTATAAAATGACTATTAAAATAAGTAAATAAATAATATGTAAAGATTTTATCTTCACAACACATTTTATCACTTTGATATGAAGTGTTAAAAATGTAGGAAGATTATATCTCCATATTAATTCTTTCATCCACAATAATTTCATTGTGTGATGTAAGAGAAAAAAAATATGATAATATATTTCTCAAACTTCATTTCCAACTTAATTTCCAATGTAGGAAATGTAGGAAATAAGTGAAGTGGAAGAAATGTGGTAGTGGGATACATACATATAGCCCCATGCCTTCTCATTCTAACTCCATATTTTCGATGTGAGACAAAGGCTTTGTCTCACATTGGAAATGAGGGGAATAAAGGAAGACTTCAAAGTCTATAAAATGAGAAGGATGAGGTTTATTTGTCTCACATTGCACATTGCATATTAGTTTATGTATTATTGTGAGTTATTTTAAGAATAATTTACATAATATTATAAATTTATTTTATTAAAAATAAATTTTTCAAAAAAAAAATATTTTGAAAAAGCGGGTTGACCCGTCGGGTCGATCCACCGGGTCACGGGTCACGGATTCCTCGACCCTAACCCTAACCCGCTACCCATCCCCACCCGCCAACTCGTCAACCCGGACCCGGATTGACCCGTAACCTGTGGCCACGCCTAGAATAAAGAGGAGGGAGTACCGAGATAAATGGTGAACAAGTGAGTTCCAATTGTGTCTAAGTGCAACACGGCACAACAGTAGCAAATTAAAAGGAAAATCAAAGTGTTGATTTTAGAGGCTTGGAGTGCAAATTTTAGAGGCTTGGAGTGCAAATCGTACACGCATCAACGGTTGATTGTCGATCGTACGAGAGTGCCGACCACCACCATCCGAAGCAATTCGATTGCTCATCTTTCGACCTTTGTCCTAGTAGTCAAAGGCTAAAGAGATCTAGACACCGGACTCGTGTGGACCAAGTAGAGGAGCAACACGTGGGGTGCTCATCTCTTTCGTTCTCACCCGATCAGACCCGGTTCACGGATCAAGAGGTATCTCTTATGAACAATGATTGATCTATCATTTTTATGCATGAAGATTCTTGAATTAGATGTTCAGAAATGTTCTGTATTTCCGCTTTAAGCATCTAATTTTCCTTCAAGTTGAATGGGTAGGTGAATCTGAATGGGTAGCCGAAGTTGAAAAGTTTATTGTGTAATACTCCATTCGTTAATTAAAACTTGTCATTTTAGAAATCTACACACTTATTAAGAAAACAAACAAAAATACACTTATACCCCTAATTATTACTCTACTTTTTTACTTTTTCAAAAACTAAAATTAACAACAATCTAATCGTTACAAGGGCAATGATGTATATGTTAAATTAAGCTAGTAATGTGTTTGGTAACCTTAGCTGAATGGGTAGCTGATGAAAATTCTATTCCAAAACGCTAATTAACAAATAATGTTGGCTTTATTTCAAGAGAAATTAGTAGTAAATATCCTACTTTCATAATCAAGTTGTAAAAATACATACTTTTGAAAACAATTGCACTCACATATGGAACTTTGCAAAAAATACCCTATTTAATTAGCAAAACTACCCCACCACCCAAAAAAATCAGAAAAAAAAAAGGTAAAATCTTTTTGATATTTATCTTTTATATTTAAATTATACGGAGTATTAAATAATAAATAAATAAAAAGAATTAAAATTAAAAACCGTACAAAAATCAAAATACAATCGATCCCTAAACGCTAACCCTCAACCACACCCTCCGCGCAGCCCCAGCCTGACCTCGTGCTCCGTCTGCGGCTTGCCGCCTTCACAGTTCACCCTTCGGCTCGTCGCCCCCACAGTTCGGGGCCATCCCCCTCACCCTCCGACGCTGTCCATACTGAAGAATCTTCAGTATGGGCGATATATATCTTCTACTGCTTGGGGAAGATCCAGAATCATGCCAAGCATCTCTTAGAATGTGCAACAGAGATGGAAAGTATATTGTTTGAGGTCTGCCTCTATCATTTCTAAGTGTTTACAATATTGAATTGATCTATTATTGAACATAGTACTTCATTGAAATCAATTGTTCGTAATCTTGAAGGCATGTTGAATCACTTTTCTTTATGTTTAGGCAAATCTATGTTTGGGGGTTGTTCAAGTATCGATCTTATTGTGCTAATTAAGATCTCGTTCAGGAATGAGTTATAGATCGTCCGTTCATCATATCTCCACGAATCAAGGTTATTAGGATCGGGATTCTAGGATCGAATCACAATAGGGTCCGTGGGAAAAAAATGTTAGTTACACAATATATTTTGATTTTAAGGCATAAAAATCTACATTTACGACCATAGACATTGTCATATTGGTTAAAAGACTCAAAAACAATTGTCTCTAAGCTATTTTTCACGTTCTTTACATGAATGTGTACATTTAAACACCTTAAAATCAACCAAGGAAACAAAAAAAAAATGTTTAAAAAATACATATTATTAATAAAAATAGGATCTTTAGGATCGTGTGGGATCGTAAGATCCCATCGATCCATTAAGATTCTAAAGATCCAATTGTAGATCCTACACAAAAAAGATCATATGCATAGATCCGGATCCGACTCCTAGATAGGATCGTAGGATCTTAAGATTATAAAGATACGGATCGGAATTCTAATAACAATGCCATGAACAACATTAATTTGAAGCATCCGCTTTTTTGGTGGTTTAATGGCCTTGGGAATTGGGATATATATCAACTAACCCGATCTTGTTCTTTAATCATTTAACTTTACTAGCACAATCACGTGACCATCACAAGGCTATTCACAAGTGTGTTTTGAATTATGTTTGAATTGTGAATTGTAATGAGCTGTGCAAAGATCATCTTGATTGGCACATCAAAGATCATCTTTCTCTTGCTATTCTCCAAGCCTCCCTCACCGAACCATGACGACTACCCTACCTCCCTCTCTCTTTGGACCCGTCTCCATGACCTGTTCACTGCACAATCTAGAGCCCAAATTGTGCAAAACCGACTCCAACACGCCACCCTCAAGAAGGGTTCCGACAGTATCTTCGATTAATTCAACAAGGCCAAGAACCTTGCTTCCTCCTTTCAAGCTGCTGGGCAACCGGTTTTCGATTCCGAGTTGGTTGTCTATCTTCTTGCCAGACTGGGTACTGAGTATGACTCGGTCATCTCATCGATTTTAACCCAGTTGGTCACACCATCTTGAGACCAGTTATTTATTCATCTCCTCAATCACGAGTCTCGTTTATCTCGCCAGACTTCTTCTATTCTCGGATCTCCACCCATCTCTGTCAACAACACTTCTGCTTCGGATCCCTCTCTAGAAGCCAACTACACCACATAAAACAGGGGTCGTGGACATGGTGACAGAGGTGGTTTCCATGGCCGCGGGCGCAGTGATGGTGGTCGTGGCTCCCCTCCAGGCCGTGGAAAGGGTTATACCTTCACCCGTGAGACCGATACTCGTCCAGCTTGCCAAATCTTCAACAAACATGGTCATACCGCCCTGAGATGCTTCAGGCCCCTCCTCCATGCGATTCCAGACACTGCCGCGACTCATCATTTCACTCCACATCTCTCCAATCTCAGGTTGAACAACATCCCCTATGCAGGCACAGAATAAGTTTCCCTCGACGATGGTTCTCATATTCCCATTCGGCACCACGGTTCTTCTTCCCTTCACACTTCCGATCACTCCTTAAAACTTACTCATCTTCTTCATACTCCCTCTATTACTAAAATGCTCTTGTCTGTCAATAGATTTTGCATTGACAATGATGTCTTTTTTATTTTTGACAAAACTTCTTTCTCTGTTGTTGATTCTCAGACCAGGACCCCTCTCTTTACGGTGCCCGTTGAAGGTGGTTTGTACATCCTCCCGACAACTCTCTCGTCTTCATCAGCACCGGCTCTCCATCACACCACTGTCACTCCGTCTTCATCGTTCGTACGTTGGCATTGCCGCCTAGGTCATCTGTCTGCTTCAGTCGCTTCCAAAGTCTTCCAATGGCTTCAATTACCTAACCCTAAACAAGTGGATTTACGAGTAACACAATGCCAAATTTGTAGCTGGGCTAAACCACATTCCCTACCTCAACGGCCTAGCCCAAATGTTTCACCCAAGCCCTTTAAATTACTTTTTGTGGACGTCTGGGGCCCGGCCCATGAAAAATCCTTTGATGGACATTAATATTTTCTTTCTTTAGTTGATGATTATTCCAAGTTTATATGGTTATTTATATTTCATTACAAAACCGAAGTTTCTAACCTCCTTCAAACCATTATTAAACTCGCCACTAATTTTTTCTTCACAAATATTATCTCCATACAAACCGACAATGAGGCATAATTAAACCTCTTAAATCATTCTTCCAAGATATGGGCATCTTTCATCGCCTAATTTGTCCATACTCCCATCAACAAAACGGAAGTATTGAAAGTCGTCATCATCGAATAGTTGGCATTGACACGTTCATGGAATTTCACATGCACTTATTACCTCACCATGACGACAAAACTTCTTGAAATACTTGCAAGCCTTAGTTAAGAAGGGGGCAATAATATTATATATTTATTAGTCCAAGCAATGGGGTAGTGGGTTTGGCTTGCGAGGAATTAATTCGCTATACCGTCGTCTTTTACAGGAAGTCGGGCGATGTTCTTATCCCAAGCACGTTCTTCTCCGATCAAAGACCTTAATAACTCAACTCTGGGGGTTTTAGGTCGATGAGATATTCAGAGCTCTTCTTCTTCTCTCTTGAATCGGATCCCCTTCTTTGAGGCTTGAGGGGGTATTTATAGGGAGGTCAAGCGAGCAGCTCGCTAGCGACCTCGTGGTTTAACATGGGACACGTGTAACGCATGCCCTCACGCTAGGGAGCTAGGCATTACACATGGCACTGTTAGAGGAGAGGTGCTTGACCCAGCGAGCTGCTTGTTTAAGCCCCGAACATCCATGAGGTACTCGTGGGACCTGCTATGGACTTCATGTACGCTTACCTCGGGATGCTGATCGCGATGCTATTGAGGCTGAAGACACTTAGGGTGTTGAGTAGGGCCTGGATTTGACCAAGCATTCTACTCGCGATGAATCTGGTAGATGGACCAGATGTCTTTTGCGTTGGGTAGCCCATTTATGATGTCATATCTTTGTCAATTAGTAGGTTTATTTTCTATGGCATCGTCATATCTCCTCGTAACCGGATTGCGAGGGACACGTCATTCGCGATTAGGTTTCGACAAACACGATGCTTCCCGTCTAATATTTATCACTTAGATGGGCCGGGATTGGGCCTGGTATGCTTTTTGGCACACTTGGGAGAGTGACCCCACAAAGACCTATAAGTGGAGTTTTCAACCCAGGCCATTTCATTTCACCTTCCTCTCACACTGAGAAAAAAGAGAGAAAGAGAGAGAACCGAAGGGTTTCTTGTTTCCTGAGAGACGTAGCCGGCGTTCGGTGGTGGTTTATTTCTGAGTTTTCCAGGCTTACCGGTGCTCCCTTTTTACTTCTATCGAGTAAGTGCTTCTCCGATTTTCTTCGAGTTATACTTAATTTTTAAGGCTTGTACCTGTAATTAGGTTTTTAGGGCAGGGGGAAGGACCCCTTGGTGGGAAAACCGCATTCCTCCGGTGAGGAACATGGCAGTTATGGGGCCAACGTCAAGGTGCTTCCTTGGCGTCTCATTCCCTCCCTTTCTCTTCCCTTTTCACTTAGTCAACTTTCCTAAGGGAATTTTAAGTCATCCGGTGGCAGTACGATGGTGTTGGGGTAGGGCAGTATCGAGGAGTTTCCAACGGTGGCGGGTGGATGAGGCTTTTAGCCTCCTTTCTTCCTTGCTTTTTTTGAAGTGGCTCCTCAAAAACCGAGAAACTTTATGGAGGATACAAAAAGACATTTTTTAGCAGTCATTCTCCGGGAGAGGGGATGTCTTTTTAGTGCCTTCTCGAGGGGCGCGTGAGGCGCCTACATAACCATAGAGAGGGATTTTTGGCGCCAAATCTGTTTCAATCGCGATGATGAAAAGGCCATTTCCCCTTGTTGATTTTTCCTTTCTTTACGTCTTTTCAGGGGCTTTTCTTCTGAGTATAGCTTAAGATGTCGAATGAAAGCGATAGCCAAAACTGAAGTGTGGCGTACGAGGATGATGAGGTTAGCTCCTCGCGTACAAGGACGAAGACCCTAGTGCATGCTGATTCGGAATACGTAGTATCTCCTGCTCCTCCCCCGCAAAATAAGAAGTCACGTGAGGTGAAGAGAAAGAAACTTAATCCTGGGGCTGCACAGAGTGCGAAATGAGGCACTCTGGAGTATATGTGAAAAAATTTGTGCCCGAAAGAACTACGAACGGCTTGATTCCTCTAAAAGAGGGTACGTATGCAGTCTAGCTAAGAAATGTATACGCTAGGTGCATCCCCGTTAACAAATACAACACTAACTTGCCCTCTAATGAGAGTGTGTACGCTTTTGCAAAGACGTACCACTGTTAAAGTTTGTGTCTTGAGACAATTTACATTGGGCTGGTGAGGTTGTTCAAATAGATTCATCAAGATTTAAATTGCATAAATGTGGTTACTAACCCAATCGGAATCATTCCCTATATCAAGATTTGCAAGCTAAGATTGGAGTTCATTCGATCAAGCTTCCCTTGCAATTTAACACCTGGTAGATGGATACGATCCATTAGTACATAATATATGCTTGGGCTTAAAGAATGAATAAAATAAAGGAGAAAACAAACGAAATCATCTCCAAGAAAATGGGAAATAAATTCCTAGCAGTTTAACTAAAGTCAATCATCTAACATGAATAATTAATAAAAGAATATATTTGACTTTGAGCTAGACACTAAACTAGCAAAATACAACTCAGTGAGAGGAGGAAAAATTAGATAACCCTTCAATCAAAGCTTGGTGATGCTCTTTGATCAACTTAAGCTCGGTCATTTTCGCCAATCCGGCTTGATCAAGTGCAACTTCGAGTGCTCTAACCTTGTCTTCACCATCTGGAATAGAGCTATGCAATTTAGCTTCATCGACCTCCAAGATGGTAGAGTCGGAGTTGATGCTGGCCTCCATCTCGAAAACCTGATCCTTCAGAAGTGAAAATGCTTTCTTCCTTTCCTGCAACTCAGAAGATCTCTTAGCCAAGAGAGGGAGTTGAGCTCAAGTGCAGAGGAAAATTGAGCAAGTTGAGCTCACAACTTCTCAACATATTCAAGGTCCACATCCTGCTCTAATTTCAAAGTGGCTTTGGCATTAGAAATAACATCCTGATTTCTGAGGTAAGCCAAGAAAGGTCAACCTTGATTCCAAGTGGCATATGCTCTAGGATTCCCAACTGCTCGAGTGTTTTGGATCTTTCAGCCAATAAAGTGTGGGGCGACATGAGGGAGGAGAGTGTCTTTACAATAGAGCTAACACCAAAAATGATGTTGTCATGGATCCAATTCCTCGTTGATGCAGAAAGCAAAGCATGCAGATTATCAAGAGCCCCTTCAATATGAGCAGTAGTCGAAACCTCCTCTTCTAGGTTTGAGGGCTTCACCGAGTCAGGAAATAGACTATCTAATGAAGCTAGTGCATTCTCAATGGGAGCAGAAGTCTGGCAAATTCTGTATTGGCTTAAGAGGCTGCTGTTGTAACCCAGCAATCAACTCATCATCAACTTCGTTGGTTAATGGTGCTAGCATCTCCAAATCGGTAGAGGTTGCTCTAGTAATATCAAAATCAAGATCCGGATCGATGTCATCGTATTCCTCTTCATATGAGTAGTGCTCGCTCTGAAAAGTCAATTTCCCTATTGCATTAACATCAAGGACAGATATTAAAAATATGGTTAAGAGCATAAAAAAAAGATAAAAAAATGCAATGTGAGAAGAAAAATGTTGCACCTTTGTTTCCAGCGCTTGAATCCTCCAACGATATGGGGTTGTCATAGTTTTCCCTTGTCACATTTGTAGGCACTCGGGAACTTTTCTGGCTCCCTTCTGCTACATCAGTAGGCATTGAGATATGTTTTAGACAACTTTCAAACACATCTTAAGGAATTTGAAGACTTCCTAAGTCTTCCTCTTCTACCCTCGAAGGCGCTGGTGAACAGATGATAGGCGAGCAAAATAGTTCACTGGAGGAAGGTTCAGCTGCATCAGAGGTCTTCCTAATGTCTTTGAATCTACTAACCACCTTCCTTACATCATCGATTACATAAATATAATCTTAAATATGAGCATCTCTCTTGGTCAAAGTCACATTGACCTTCTTAATCGATTGACTCAAATAAGGAGTTGAAACTGCAACCCACCAGGAGCAATACCACCAGGTACATTGCCCATGAAAACTTGAGCGGGGTATATGAAAAAGCTCACCCGTATTTCTCATGAACAGACGAGCATACCAATGAGCAATGTCCTCCAAAGATCTGTGAGATCTATGATGAAAGCTAAATGTCAAATTGTTAGCAGGCACTCCCTGGTCAAAACCAAACTCACAAGCAAACCTATTCGGGTAGTAAGATTCCAAGAGTGAAGATCAGCCCACTCGAACCGGTAATACAGATGAGCGTAAGCAAACTAAACGCTCAAAGTCAGTGTCTGGAATCCCATCAACATCAGCGAGATCTAGGTCAACCCTTTCCCCAAATGGTAAAATGTGGTATCGAACATGTTGACCGTGTCTCATCATGAATATGGCCTTGTGAATCTCAGGTGCCTCATCGTTGAGTCCTGCGCAACGCTTCAAAAGAGGGTGGTCACTAGGGAAGTCACTATCAGTATTGCTCCAATATAAGCTAGGAAAGTACTCAGACAACCAACGAATTCCAAAGTAAATTCCAAAGGTAGGATTTGCCCTTCCAGGATGAGTAGGGTGTGTTGCCATTTCATTAAGACTGTGGTAAATGTGACCTAGAACCGTGGATGCCAGTGAGACGTGTATGCCCCGAGCCATCAAACAGGCCATCACAAATGTTTCGGGTCGAACTACTCAAGGGTACTGTGGTAAAACAAATTTGCTCAATAGGAGGGCTAAAAAGGCAGGGAGCTCAACTTGTTCACATACTAATAGAAGGAGGAAATCCTTCCGACGCAGTTTTTTAGTATGAGACAAAGACCTTGGACGTGGAAGTTGGATTAACTTTGATAGTAATGTTAGAGTCTTCTTCAATGGCCACATAAACTTTCTCGCCTCGATAAAAATGAGCTAGCTAGTCCTTCCAAGAAATCCATGCATGGAAATGATGCTTGCAAAGATCAACATGAATCTACAAAAGCTCTGTAACCGTGCAACGAAACTGGTCTCTATCGGATAACTGCTCATTGGGCGGTAAAAACTCCTCATAGGGCTCACCAAGAATTGGCAAGCCTGCAATCTGCTTCAAATCATGGAGAGAAATCTCAAGTTCACCATTTGCATGATGTAAGGTGTTCGTTAAGGGACTCAAAAGCTCACAAAAGGCTCTCCAGACATCTTTGTTCTACATGTAGGGAAAGCGTGAAATTGCTACAAGGCCATAAATATCAGCCTGACACAATAAGCCTTCAAGCCAGTCTCTCATCTTTTCAGTCAATTCCATCAAACAAGGCATGAAAGTGGCTAGTCTACTAAAATCGAAATCTGATCCCTAGTTCAATCTCCTTGCCAATAAAGTTTTTAGCACTGGATAAAATTCCTCATCAAGAGGGAGCTTGATTGAGTGCTTGTCAGCTTGAACTTTATCCAGAAAGATACCAGTAAATCTCTTACCGAAATATTTAGTGGTTTGTACACAACCTTTATCATCATCACGGAGGAATCGCATGCTACCATGAAAAGTGCCCTCTTTTCTCGTCCACATCTTCTGTGAGGGGAATTGCTTACAAACAGTAATTTCATGAATTGAGTAGGGCCTAGGATAAATAGAACCATCATCAAGTTCCCGACCATCAGTTCCTAGAGCTCTCTGAGGCTGACCGTTCCCATAAGCATCCATTTCGAGAACCAAAAAGAGTGTTCATCAAGTTAGAAATCAAAAGAAGCAGACGAACTTTGAATATGTTCGACGGAGTTCTTAAAAATTAAAAGTTCGGGGGCAACTGTTCGGGGGCGAAATTTCATGTCATGGATATCCAACACAAATACATATTCATTCATGGGAAATGTATCGAGTCGTTATATACATGTCAAACAAATGTATGTATTACAGTTCAAGTATTTCATTTTTTTTTTAAAAAAAACTGTATAAGGAAACGTGGGAGGATGGATGAGACTAGGGAACTGCTGCTACTTTCCCCCTATAAAAGCCAAAGGTGGGGGCATCAATTTTTTTTTCCGGAGGTTTTCACACAACAAGAAACTTTATTGCAGAAAAAAAAAGAAGAGAAAGAGAGCATAAAATCTCAGCAATCAACAAGAAAGAAGAGAAGGTAGTCCTTTGCCTCGGTGTTGTTCATATATGGGATTCTTGAAACCCCCCTTACAAAGCATGAGCTTTAAGTAAGGGTTTGGGTTTCAGAATCCTCAAACAACCTTAAATCAAGGAAAAATGCTGCTGATTTTTGCTCAAAATAAACCCAATCGCTGCAGGAAGTCGATCCTCGAAATCCCCTCTTACAAAGCATGGGCTTTAAGTAAGGGTTTGGGTTCCGGGATCATCGAATCGCCCTAAAAGAGGGCGAAATGCTGCCCCAATCGTTGCAGGAAGTCGATCCTCGGAACCCCCTCTTACAAAGCATGGGCTTTAAGTAAGGGTTTGGGTTCCGGGATCATCAAATCTCTCTATAAGAGGGCAAAATGCTGCCAAATTTTCCTAAACATGCCAACTAACAATCTCATACAAGCAGGGAAAATTTCCAGCCATACATATGGTACTTTAGAATAAAAAAAACTGTTGTAATCAAGGGCTAAGTTATGTTAAAATTTCCGTAAATTAAGCTCAAATAAATGAGCTCAAATTAATTCACACAAACTGGAACTAAAATCAGTGAGTAAGATATTAAATCTGAAGTTCTTGAAAGTTTGCCTAAAATTGTATAAAATTGGCAAATTTATAAAGCCAGATAAAATGAGAGATTGCAAAGAAAAAAACATCCAATAAAGGTAACGAGTGCCAGTTTAATCAAGTTAAACGCAGGCATTGAAGCTGAATGACTAACCAAAAACGGAGAATTAACTTTTGGAGTAAAATCTCAAGAAATTCATATACCTAATTGACAAGTCCTTTGTTTATTGGTATTAATTCAGCTTATTGTTCTCAGCCACCGCAAGCATCCACTGAGCCTACTCTTTTTATCACTCAAGCCAAAGTGCCTCAAGTGACACAAACTTGAACCTTGGAAATTGAAACCGAAATTGGTCAAATTTATAAATTGAACATCTGACGGGAAATAGATGGAAGAGAGGACTCGAAATTTGGAGTTCAAACCATTAAAATATTAAAATCAAATAGCATACCGGGTCTTGAAAATTGCTATAAAAAAACCTAGAGCATACATAGGGGCGAAATATTCAAGGCGTGTTTCGGGTTGTTAAAGCCCGACGCACCTCCTGCTCCTCCCCGTTGTTGGCGCCCTCTCTTCCAATCGTCCAAGCGGGAACTCACCCGGGTGTCGTCAACCTCGGAATGTCACCGGACTGGTGCTCTCCCTCTCTCCGTGTGAACCGCGTTGAAGTCTTGGCAGCTATATTTCGATGGCGCTGCAACAAAAAGAGGGGCTGGTGTGGGTATTGTTTTCATTACCCCAAGTGATGGAATAATGCCTTATTCATTTTTTCTTTTGGAGAATTGCACAAATAATGTGGCAGAATATGAGGCACTCATTATCGACTTGGAGATAGTTCTTGAAATGCGTGTCATTAGACAGTTAAATGGGCAACACGAGGTCAAAAACTCAAACTTGATCCCTTTGCATCAAAGAGCTAAATGTCTTACACATCAATTCCGGCAAATTGAAGTGGTGCATATATTGAGGTGTGAGAATGACAAGGCAGAGGCATTGGCAAAATTAGCTTCATCATTGACGTTACCAAATGAAAGAGAAATTCAGGTTACCATCGGTGAACGTCATCTGCTTATACCATCCTCGGAACTAGATGAGCCAAAAGAAGAAGTGGAAATCGCTTCCGTTTATGAAATCGAGGAAGAAATGGATTGGCGACAACCACTTATTGAATATCTTCGTCATGGAGTCCTCCCCGATGATGCGAAAAGGAGGGTGGACGTTAAAAGACGAGTGTCAAGATTCTTACTTAAGAATGATACGTTGTATCGAAGAACCATTGACATAATCTTGCTAAGATGCTTGTCCAAAGAGGAAGCTAAATACATTCTAGCCGAAACTCATGTTGGAGTGTGTGGAGCGCATCAAACGGGTCCTAAATTGGCTAATCAAATCAAACGGTTAGGCTACTATTGGACCACTATGGTGAAAGATGCTATGGGAGGATGGATGAGACTAGGGAACTGCTGCTACTTTCCCCCTATAAAAGCCAAAGGTGGGGGCATCAATTTTTTTTTTTCGGAGGTTTTCACACAACAAGAAACTTTATTACAGAAAAAAAAAGAAGAGAAAGAGAGCATAAAATCTCAGCAATCAACAAGAAAGAAGAGAAGGTAGTCCTTTGCCTCGGTGTTGTTCATATATGGGATTCTTGAAACCCCCCTTACAAAGCATGAGCTTTAAGTAAGGGTTTGGGTTTCAGAATCCTCAAACAACCTTAAATCAAGGAAAAATGCTGCTGATTTTTGCTCAAAATAAACCCAATCGCTGCAGGAAGTCGATCCTCGAAATCCCCTCTTACAAAGCATGGGCTTTAAGTAAGAGTTTGGGTTCCGGGATCATCGAATCGCCCTAAAAGAGGGCGAAATGCTGCCCCAATCGTTGCAGGAAGTCGATCCTCGGAACCCCCTCTTACAAAGCATGGGCTTTAAGTAAGGGTTTGGGTTCCGGGATCATCAAATCTCTCTATAAGAGGGCAAAATGCTGCCAAATTTTCCTAAACATGCCAACTAACAATCTCATACAAGCAGGGAAAATTTCCAGCCATACATATGGTACTTTAGAATAAAAAAAACTGTCGTAATCAAGGGCTAAGTTATGTTAAAATTTCCGTAAATTAAGCTCAAATAAATGAGCTCAAATTAATTCACACAAACTGGAACTAAAATCAGTGAGTAAGATATTAAATCTTAAGTCCCTGAAAGTTTGCCTAAAATTGTATAAAATTGACAAATTAGTAAAGCCAGATGAAATGAGAGATTGCAAGACAAAAAAAACATCCAATCAAGGAAACGAGTGCCAATTTAATTAAGTTAAATGCAGGCATTGAAGCTGAATGACTAACCAAAAACGGAGAATTAACTTTTGGAGTAAAATCTCCAGAAATTCATATACCTAATTGACAAGTCCTTTGTTGATTGGTATTAATTCAGCTTATTGTTCTCAGCCACCCCAAGCATCCACCGAGCCTTCTCTTTTGATCACTCAAGCCAAAGTGCCTCAAGTGACACAAACTTGAACCCTGGAAATTGAAACCGAAATCGGTCAAATTTCGAAATTGAACATTTGACGGGAAATAGATGGAAGAGATGACTCAAAATTTGGAGTTCAAACCATTAAAATCTTAAAATCAAATAGCAAACCGGGGCTTGAAAATTGCTATTAACAAAAAACCTAGAGCATACCTAGGGGCGAAATATTCAAGGCGTGTTTCGGGTTGTTAAAGCCCGACGCACCTCCTGCTCCTCCCGTTGCTTACGCCCTCTCTTCCAATCGTCCAAGCGGGAACTCACCTGGGTGTCGTCAACCTCGGAACGTCGCCTGAGTAGTGCTCTCCCTCTCTCCGTGTGAAACGCGTTGAAGAGCTTTTCACTGGAAGTCCTAAATTGTACAATTAAGGCTTTTCACTAGAAGTCCTGAAGAGCTTTGGATCGAATTAATGAGGCTCCAATTAATTGAAATTAGGTTGGCATCCCTCTTAATCAAATCTAAGAATATATGAGTATATATATACTTATATGTAGACCTATCAAACGGATCATTCGGGTCGGGTTCGGGTCGGGTCACTTCGGGTCCCGGGTAATACGGGTTTGACCGGGTTTTCGGGTCATTTCGGGTCGATTTCGGGTTCGTCAATTTCAACTTTTTACAATCAAATTTTATGATAAGCGAGATAAAATAAAAAATATTAAAATAGAATATTAACTAAATAATAGCCCAAATTGATTAAGCACAATATAGATGTTAAAATAGAATTGTGCGATGAGTTCAGTACAGGTTAATTGATGAAGATGCAATTGATAGGAGGAGAACCCCAAATTCCAGATCAAGGATATAGTCCCCAAATTGCAGATCTAACCAAAAAAAGCGACATGGGACTTCAGATTTGCATCCTCCCAATGCTCTAGTGCCGGAAGTCTTCTTCATCGATCAACCAATAGAGTAGATCTTGGGTTCGAAGGTTGAAACCAAGGCCGCCAGCGAGCCCGAAGACCTCGTCTCCGAGCCACCAGCACCATCTTGCTTATCATTTTCGTGATTTCATCAGATCTATCATCTCTCTGTTTTTTTTTCTTCAGATCCAATATCAAATTACTGATTATATTCAAGTCGGTGTTTGATTTAAGGGAGGTCCCCTCGTTTTTGTCCTTCTCAGGCTTCGGTTGTTCCGATTATGTTCTTTGATCTACAGTGACCCACCATTGGAGGCCACCATTCCGGAATGAGCAGGAGAAACAAGGAGAGAGACCAAGACCTCGAACGTCAGCTCGCCACCGCCACCCACCCACCCACCCACAGAGCCTGAAGCCGCTGCCACCCACCGAGCCCGAAATCTTCTTCTTCTTCTGATTTCCCACCACCTCGCAACTTTTCCCCTTCTCTTTCTTCTTGGATTTGAGATGGAATCGGCTTATTTGGATGAAATCATTTCTAATCTTTGTCTTTCTTTTGGATTATGTCTTCTTTCTTTCGATTTTGTATGTTGCTTATGCTGATTTTCGGATCTGGTAGGGGTTGGGTAAGCAACGGCCTGCAGGTTGCTTTCTAGGGTTTTTCTTGGGGCTCAGGGGTGTGCATCGGCCCAAAACCTAACCGAACCGGGCCGAACCGAACCGAATCGAAACCGAAAATATTAAAATTTCAAAACCGAAAGCCGAACCGAAAGCATTAGGTTCGGTTCGGTTATTTTTCGGTTTGGTTTGTGTTCGGTTCGGTTTTAACACAGTTGAACCGAATTTTCATAAAAAAAATTTTAAAAAAAAATTCTCTTAAAAAAAATCGATTTAACACAAACCGAGCATACAAAAAACATATGTATTAGCGTATATATGTGTGTATATACACGGTATATATGTGTATATATACACACTACACACTACACACACAAAAAAATGTGTATATACACTGTATAGTGTATATATGTATATACACTTTATATAAAGTATATGTATAGCGTATATATGTATATATAAAGTATATTGTATAAATATAGTGTATAAAAAGTATTGTATATTGTATTTATATAGTGTATAAAAAGTATTGTATAAATATATATAGTGGAATATTAAAAAAAAATCGGTTTAACACAAACCGAACCGAAACCGAACACAAACCGAACTGAAACCGAAAAATGAAAATTCTCGGACCGAAATCCGAACCGAAAAACTTCGGTTCGGTTAGGTTTGGCCCAAAAATTCGGTTTGGGCTGAATCATGCACACCAGTAAAGAAGAGGAGATCATCTTTAAAAAAAAAAAAAAGGGTCGACCCGGACCCGGTTTACCCGGGAAATTGCTGGGTAGTTCGGGTTCGGGTCAAAAAAATTTCCCGGGTCGAAAAAACCGGGTTTTGACCCTAAATTTACCGGGCGTACAGGTCGGGTTTTCCGGGTCGGGTTGTGTTTTTACAGGTCTACTTATATGCCTTCGGCAATCGGCATAGTTTAAAGTATATATGTTTAATTGCAAAATCAACCCACTAAAATATAGAAATCATAATTGGCACAAATTAAGAATTTGAGTTTCATTGAAACCTACAATTAAACTCGTCAAATATTATTTGTCAATTAATTATAGTGGGTCGGTCTCAAATCGACTCCTAAATAAAAACGGAGTTCTAACCTCAAATCGAATTCCAACAAATATAAACTCGGTTATGAAAAAAAAAAGAACTACATAAGATTTGATTCCGCTTTTTCGGATATGTAGGAAACTCTATAAAAAGCTATCGCTATTCGGGTTCAATCTCACGATCCTCAAACGATCAAATTTTTAAAACCAAATCAAACGAGTTCATAAAAAAGAACTACCTAAAGACTTGATACTCTTTTACGATTTACGTAGGAAATTCGATATTAAAATTCGATATATATCGGATTCATTCGCCCGTATCAAATTAAATCAAATTTGCTTATTAAAAAACAGAACTATTGGTGATTAGATCCCGTTCACACGAGTACGTAGGTAGCTCGACATAAAGCTTAAGCTTGTCAGGTGCAATCGCCGAACCAAAAAATCAAATTGGTTCACCACTATGAACTACGTGAGGCTTGATTCTCTTCTAAGTGATACGTAGGCAACCCGTTAAAATTCGGGTGCATCCCATATCACAAAAACCACTCAAATCTTGGTATTGATATGACTTCGAATCAAGAGGATAACCAAAAGGGGTCGAACTCAAATATTAAAAATTAAATAAAATGTCTTGTACGATTATTCGCGCATTTTTGTTCAACACTTTTGAAAGCCTTATCCAATGTGTCGGTCCATTCGACCGGACCTTTATTTTTCAGCTACTCGAAAAAAGGCAGGGAGTGGTCAGCTGATACGGAGGGAAATCAAGTATGAAAATAAATCGAAAGATAAAATCAAACCGACTTCTTGTCTCAGCGAATAAAATACAAGAAACCCTCCTGCTGTAGTAGTAGGGAATCAGGATCATATCCATGAGGAACTTGTCAGCGCTCGCCTTTCCAAGTTCCAAATCGCTCTCGAAATCGACTCAGGGACCACTCGATATCGACCAAGGGTTAGTCGATATCGACTGAAGTCAGTCGAAATTTCTTCAGACCTGCACAACAGAAGCAACAAAAACGAAATCGAGTACAGAGGCACTCGATATCGACCTTAGTATACTCGATATCGACCTATCAGAGGTCGAAATCGACTAGTGCAGAAACTCAAAATTTGCAGAAAAAAATATATATCGGAATAGAAATTTAATTCAATAAACTAAAAGACTTCCAAGATCAGTGTTTCAATGCGACAACGATAACCATATAAGAATCATGCAAAGGTATATAGAGGATCATGTTTTTCATCAAATAACTTTCGTTATTAACAAATAGGAATATAGAGGCTTTTGCATAAACCCTAATTGTTACTAACCATTTTCACATAATTAATCCAAGTTGTATTAAGATCACTTTCGCTTCAATAACACAAACTAGGATCACCTTCGACTTTCGCAAAGGAATCATGCATATAGGATAGAAGATGAAATCGCATCAAAAGATAGTACCTTTATTGCATTGCCTTACATGGCTAGCGTCGGGCTCACCCCGACCCCAGAAGTTGGGTGACTACTCGCTCTTCATCATCAAGAAACTCATCAACAATAAAAGGGAATTAACTTGCATTAAATAAAATAAAAACTTACAACCGAATAAAGCCAAATCCACTCACGCCTCTTACAACTTCACTCGGCTCCAAGCTCTCTCTAACTCTCTCCTACTCGATATAACTTGTTGAAACACAATTGCTTGTGGCATGGATGATTCTAAAAACCAGCCCCTAAGGCCTTCTTTATAGTGTTCAATACCCGTTATCCAAGGAAGGAACAATCTATCTATATCTAAAACTTTCTATCTAAAGACTTTATTATAAAACTTTAATAAAAGAAATAAATCTCTATGGAAACTATATCTAAAGTGGATAAATCCTCCTTTGTCTTGATAGATCTTCACTTCAATTGATAGAATATCTCTTGCTTCATGTGGAAGAAATCCAGCTCGGAATTCGGACTCAGACTACTCGAAATCGGCTTTTGGGGGTTACTCGATATCAACCAAGTTAGGTCGATATCGACCTTTCTTCTCAACTTCACTCGATCTCAGCTTCTGGAATGGATTTCGAGTTGTCTTTACTCCGGTCGATTTCTGGCAATTCTGGTCGATTTGCTCCACTCGATATCGACCAAGTAAGGTCGATATCGACCTTCTTAACACTTCTCATCATTCTTCTATGTTCTTGAAATGCACTTTCTCGAGTCCTCGTTCGTCCGATTGACGCATATGAACCTGCGTTGGAAAGCTCTTTTCGAGGGATACAACTCTTATGAAGATAGAAGGACTTGATTCAGAATGATGAATGGCAAAAATTGGGCTTTCCTCCAGCTGCACCATCCTTAGCTTCTTCATGACTTTCCTTTAAGCTCCAACATGCGTCCGATTTCTGCGAAATATAACAAAAAACTTGTGTAGACCTCCATATATTGCAAATAAACATAAAATAAACTAATTTTGTATTATTATATCCCAAATGTACGAAATGCATGCAGAAATTGATATAAAAGTTAATGTGAAACATGGCGAATTAGGCTCACAACATCACCTAATCGCGAGCAGAACCTACTCAAATAGTTGACAAATCCATTCAGCTTTTGGATGTCGTTCAACATCTTGGGGGGAGCCATGTCGAGTATCGTTTGAACTTTTGACGGGTTCACATCTATACCGCGATTACTTATCATGAAACCCAGGAATTTTCCAAAATCCATTCAAAAAACACACTTCTCTGGATTCAGGCAAACGTGATTCCTCCTTAGAGTGTCGATTGTTTCCTGTAGATCTTTGCAGTGGCTTTCCTTTGTAAGGCTTTTAACCACGATGTCGTCGACGTAGACTGCAATATTCCTTCCAATTTGGGACACAAAAACCTTTTCAATCATTCACTGGAAAGTGGCACCGGCGTTCTTGAGTCCGAAAGGCATCACTTTATAGCAAAAAGTCCCTTGTTTGGTGATGAAGGCGGTATTTCTTTCGTCGTGGGGACTCATTTTGATCTGATTGTAGCCCGAGTACGCATCGAAAAAATTTAGCATGGCGTGCCCCGCGGTGGTGTCAACTAGTTCGTCGATAGACGACAAAGGGTAGTTGTCCTTTCGGCAAGATTTGTTCAGATCTTTGAAATCTACGCACATCCTCCACTTACAACTGCTTTTTCGTACCAACACCACATTTGGCAACCAGGTTGAGTCGTTGATTTCGCGGATGAATTCGGCCTGTAAAATTTTGTGCACCTCCTGCTTTGCTGCTTCTGACTTCTCGGCAGCCATTTTTCTCTTTCTTTGGCACATCGGCTTTGTATCGTGATTGAGCCTTAAAGAATGCTCCACGATTTCTCGGGGGATCCCTTTCAAGTCTTGCGGTGACCATGCAAAGACATCACGTGATTCTTTCAACATGCCTTTGAGGCGGTCCAAAGCAGGACCAGTTAAACTGTGGCCATGGTACAGGGCTTCGGTTTTGTAAGGAAAAGGGAAGAAGGCGACCTTCTCCTCAATAATTTTATCGGTCATTTTTTCGGGTAGGACCTCCAGTTCTGCTTGTTGTCGTTCGGAGGTGGCTTCTTACTCATGCTCATCCTCTGTTTCTTCCTTCAAATACCCTTGTCCGCGTCGATCAATAACAAAGACTTGGCTATGGCCCTTTTTAAGCGAGGCAAGGTAGCAAATTCTGCTTTCTGCCTGCTCTCCTCGAACTTCGTCTACCTTCCCATCAGCACATGAGAACTTGACACTAAATTGATAGATGGAGCATGCTATTTAGAATTTGAACAGACTCACCTGGCCCATGAGAGCATTGTAAATGGATGGCATTCAGACCACCGTGAACTCAATCATGTAAGTTTTTCTATTCGGAGCCGTCCCCACTGTGAGAGCCAATTCGATCATTTCGGCCACCTTAACTTCATCTCCTTAGAAAGAAACCAGTTTTCCTGAATATTGACGTAGTGCGCTTTCTACAATCCCAAGTTGCTCAAACGCGTCCCAGTAGAGGGCGTCCATGGATGAACCGGTGTCAATCATCACTCGCTTGACTGTTTTGGTCCCTAGTTACATATGAATGACCCTAGGATCCGAATGTGGCATCCTGAGGTCGCGAGCGGCAGAAACAGAAAAAACATAGTACCGTGTGTGCAGTTGATGCTTGCCTGACGCTGGCTTCGGAAGGAGGACGCATGGCCTCTTTTTCGTAGTTTTTCCTTTCCTGTTTGTTGGTGCCCGACGAGGTGGGTCCTCCTGGGATAGTGTTGATGCATCCGTCTGGGAAGGGGGGCTTCCGGTGATCCCTGTTGGAGCGCTCTAGTTGGTTTGATGAGGACTTGAATTCTGGAGCATTCCTCGTGTCTCTGGGCGGGGGTCGATATCTTCCTCCTTGGTTCCCATTTCTTCCTCCTCTATTTTAGGGGTAGGTCCCCCTTCCCCTTCCTCTAGGGGCATACTAGGGATTATATGGTTGGGGCGGACCATTAGGTGGCCTGTATTGCCGAGGAGGGGCCTCAGGGGGATGTTGTTGTTGTGGCGTCGCGATCGGCTGGTGGGGATTCATTGATGGGGAACAAATCTGCAGGGGCACCTTCTTTTGAGGGAGAGTCGGTGGGATCCCATAGATAGGGGGCGAAATCTGGTCGGGATGGGCCATCATTACATTTGTTAAGGCATCACGTGGACCTGGTCCTGTTCGCTGATTGTATTGCCCTTCTTGTATGCGAGTTCACGGCGAGACGACCGGGTATTTCCAAAGAGGGTTACGGTACTATTGATTCTCGAAACCTTCCCTTCCTTGGTGCTTGTTAGGGGTCATGTGGTAGGAAGGACACCTTGTTTCAACAGGTCACGAGCTAGAGCTCGCGGCCTCCATGGCGTAGATTTGTTTGGTTACAAGCCTTCGCAAAGCATCGTAATTTTCTGGCTCTTTTCGGAATAGGCAGATTTTGAAATCCCCTTCGTCCAGATTGCCCATTAATATGGTGCTCGCGGACTCTTGATTGAATCTTGGGATTAGCACCACCATATTGGTGAATCTGCTGAAAAAGCTTCCCAGGGATTCGGTCGTTCCTTGCTTGATGGAGTTGAGGTCTAACATGATTCTCTTTCTCGTACGGGCACTATCGAAATGAGCGACAAACGTGGCTGATAGTTGTGTGAAGTTGTTGATGGAGGATCAAGCCAGATTGGTGAACCATGTCAAGGCTACCCCGCTTAATGTAGATGGAAACAAGCGGCAGAACATAACATCCTTGTCCTCGTTCATCCCCATTGATGTTGTAAATTGGTTGAGATGATCATTAGGGTTGGTATCTCCTTTATACTTGGGGATGGAGACATCCCTCCATCTCTTGGAAACGGGCGCCTCGCGTATTTCTCTGCAAAAAGCATATGGGAAAATTGGTTCACCTTTGCGAGTTTGACCAGGTGCGTCAGGGGAATTTGAGGGCGACGACATATCTCTAGTGTTAAAGCCATGGGCAATCTTGTTGACGTTCTTGTTGCGTTCCCGATCTGGGCTAGGAGGACCGCCATCAGGGTTGCGGAAGTGATTGATTGTTGCGGGTACAAGACCCTGTTGTTGATGGTAGACTAGGGGATCGCGCTGGAATTGCACCCCACTTGCTTGTTGGTTGAGGTAGGGATTCTGGGGGTAATTCCTCGCGAAGAATTGATACATGGGGTAGCCACCCCACATCCCATAGGGAACAAACGGGGGAGGTTGTGCTGCATCCCAGGGAGGTTGTTGAGGGATGTTCCCGTTGTCGTGATGCTGAACTTCCTCGTTAGGGGGTTTATTGAAGTTGAGATCGTCGGTTTCTTCAGTATCGTGATGTTGGTGTCCAATTTCTTCCCCGAATAATGTAAAATTCATGATTACTACAGAATAATTAGTGTTGAAAAGAGTAGTAAGAGATACTACTTTATCGTGATGCTGGAGATAGGTTTGATGAAGATGGAAAAAAGTAAGAAAGGAAAAAAAGCATGAAACAAAGGGGAAAAGAATGTAATGTAAGAAAGCGTATCGCTACGCGGAACCTCTCGCCGTGAAAGGTTCCCACGGACGGCCGATGTCTCCAAAGTTGGCATGTCTTTATGCATATTTTAGTTCCATATTCTTTACATTTTGCATATTTCGGGTTGGGAATATGTCGAATTTATGTAGTATATGCTTATTTGTCAGAAATGGAGATCTACATAAGTTTCTGTTTAATATTGCAGAATATGGAACCATTTCGGGAGAAAATCAAGAAGCGAGAACCGGAGCTCAAAGTCACTCGACATCGACAAGCCTTAGTCGATCTCGACGAATCACGCCTAGACACACCCTAGACGAAGAGCACATGTCGAGGAGCGAAATACGAGCCAACCTGGAGCCAAGAAGGGATTATCCGGATCTAAGGAGAAATTACTCGGAGTCAAGGAGAGACTACCCGACCATGCCCGGACATCTTCCTCGAGATCGAGGAGTGGTCCTTGAGATCGACGAACCCTGTGAGCCTGTGTCCGAGCATGTCGACAAGAGGCTACCCGATACACCAAGCCGGCCAAGTCGATGAGCCACCCAACTCGATATCGAGTAAGGGTACTCGAGATCGACGACACCCAGGAGCCCTATCCAAGCCTGTCGAGCACCAGCTAGCCGAGACGCCGAGCCACACCAGTCGACGACACCTCTACTCGAGATCGAGTAGGTTTACTCGAGATCGAGGAAGCCTCTAGAAACCGCGTAACGCGTTTTGATCTATCCTACTCGGATTGGGATTCCTTGGAGCCGAAGGTTGCATAGTTCTATCCGATCTATCAAGATACATCATGGAAGAAGAAGATTTATCCATTTAAGACTTTTAGATATATTTCCCTTATTTAGATTTAATTATGTTGTTGCTTTTATTTATCTTTAATGCTTTTAGATATAGATAGATATTTCTATCCTTGAGTAGCAAGGTTTAGAAGCCTATAAATAAAGCCCATGAGGCTGATTTCTAGTAATTCAATTTCAGTTAGAGAAGTAGTTCACAGAGAAGTTTTAGGAGTTCGAAGGTTTTAGGGTTTTGGCGTTCAACGAGAGTTGGATCGCCGGGATTGTAAAGGCTTTGAATTTAAGTTTAATGCAAGTTTCTTTTCATACATCAATGTCTGAGGTTGCGATGAAGCATGAGTAGTCCACCCACTTCTAGGGTTGGGGCGAGCCCGACGATAACCCTGCATGTTTGAGGTAAAGATCCGACTTTTATCATGTTTTGAGCATCTACTACTTGTTATGTGTTTATTACCCAATTAATGGAGGTCCATGCTAACAACTTGGATTGTAAACATAAAATCAGTAGAGACAATTAGGGTTTCTTGAAAGAGTTGTCTAATTGTTGGAAAAGGCGAAAGCTTAGTCCTTTGATGCGAATTATATGATTATCTGTTTTATTCTTGCCTTATGCATGCTTGGTTATCGTTGATGCAAAACCCAATCTTGGAAGTCCTTTTCATATAGTTTAGTTCGAATCCCCAAAGCCTTTGCATTTACTTTATTACGTTTTTCTTCTCCGTCTTCCTCGAGATCGAATAGCACAACTCGATCTCGACTACTGATCTTCGACCCAGGTCGTTGTAGCTTCTGTGTGAAGGTACTCGACCAAGACAAGCCGACATCGATGAGGACTTTACTCGATCTCGAGTAGCCCTTTATCGAGATCGAGTAGCCTTTGCCGAGTGCTGCTGCGCTGTGTTCGACTGTCCGATCTTCTGTCGAGTTGTTGTACTCGAGATCTAGGACCCCTGTAGTCGACTTTCGTGAGATTTCTCCGCTACCTAGGATCCGCTGACACGCTTCCTCGTGGATCGATCCTGACTTCCCACTACTGCATCGGGAGGAAGTCTTGTAATTATTTATAAGGGACGGAATCTGGTTTGCTTTGATTTATTTATATTTTATATTTGCATTCTCGATTTCCTCCTATCAACAATTTGACGAGAGGGTTTCTCGACCAAATAAATTTGTAGTCAAGACCCCCGCTATAGTATAGGGGAGTCAGGTTCGTCCTCAGGACAGAAGTCAGCGGGTCTAGGTTTAGTGTGTTTTGGGGTTCACGGATAGCGGGAAAAGGTGAGGATGTTGCGGTCGACAAAGAATAGAGGGGTCGATGTCGATGGATGGAGAGGGAATGGTGGTTGGTGTCGGGTAGAATATGTGCCGAATAAAAGTAATAAAATAAAACAAATAAAGATGCAAACTTCCAAGGTTAGGGATCACCACAACAATAAACATATGTGCAGATCATAAATCACATAAGGATGCATGCTTTATATCAAAGAATCGACTTTCGCAAATTCCAACAATTTAGGTGATAGAGGCTCTCGCATAAAAACCTAATTTGTTTATACCTTTTCTTAATTAGGATTAGTCGGCTCTCGCAAATAAACCCTAATTACTATCCAATTCATAATAAGATCACTTTCGCTTCAATATCATGAATAAGGAATTTCCACAACTCTCGCAAAGGATTAAGCACATAGGTAGATGATGATAAAGACATATATATTCATGGATTTATAAATCAAACACACATATCTATGTTGTGATCCCCCCAACCCTAGAAGAAATAAATTAGAAACAAACCATAATAAAAGAAATTAAATTTAACATAAAATAAACTAAAACTTACAAAACCTTCCAAACGTTCCTCCTTTCTCGCCTCCTCTCTCTCTCCTCTCTTTCTCTCCTCTTCCTCTCTCCTCTCTCCTCTCTCCTCGCATCCTAAGACGACTTGACTTGAATGAATGAAAATCAGCCCCCTAAGGCTTTATTTATAGCCTTCATTCCAAGCAAATCTAGGAAAGAAAACTATATCTATATCTAATTCTATCTATCTTTTATCTAAACATTAAATAATGGAAATAAATAATTAAATCAACTAGGACTATATCTAATGTGGATAAAATATCTTCTCCCTGGACTTGATAGCACTTGATAGATCTTGATAGAATTTCATCTCGAAAATATCATCATTGGCTTCGGGATAGAAAATTAACAAGAACCTCGGACTGCTCGATGTCGGCTCCCGGGATTTACTCGATATCGACTAGGACTCCTCGATATCGAGAAGCGCTTTCTCTTCTTGTGCTCAACAACTCGATTCCGGCTTCTGGACGCAAAGTCGACTGGGGTTTTCCTCGATATCGAGCAATTTCCTCGATATCGAGTAACATGTGCTCGGCTTCCCAGTGCTCAGCTTCGTCGATCTCGGCTCCGGACATGGAAATCGACTTCAGGTTTACTCGATATCGACCAAATCTTGTCGATATCGACTAACCTGCTCCAGCTCCCTGCTTCCTTTGTCGATTTACTCGATATCGAGTAAGTCTCTCAGCTTTCTGCTCTATTCTTGAAACGCACTTTCCCGATTCCTCATTCGTCGGATTGACGCATATGACCATGCGTTGGAAAGAACTTTCCGAGGGATACAACTCTCATGAAGACATCAAAGCTTGATTCAGAATGATGAGTACCGAAAAATGGCCTTTTCTCCAGCTGCACCATCCTTAGCTTTTCCATGAGTTTCCTTTAAGCTCCAAAGTGCGTCCGATTTCTGCGAAATATATCAAAAACTTGTGTAGACCTCCATATATTGCAAATAAACATAAACTACACATATTTTGTATTATTTTAACCCAAATGTATGAAATGTATGCAGAAAACGATATAAAAGTAACTATAAAACATGGCAAATTAGGCTCACAACAAACACCCCATACTTAAGCTTGCTTGTCCTCAAGCAATACTTTTAATTGTCATTCAGGGGAAGAAATCAAAACTCTCAACATCATAGATTCATTTCCATATGTCCCTGCAATCTATTACCATCCTTGAAAAGGTACTAGTGTAACAAATCCATGCATGTGCAAATTTTAAAAGCTACATCTACTCACAAAAGGAGGGTTATGCAAAACATTCATAAGTGAAAAAGCATTAATAATCAAGAGGACTTTAATTTAAGCTCAATAAGGAATAGATTGGTAAAAGGCTAAAGGTGGGCAATTTTTGGTAATGTGGTGCTAATAATCCGGAGAAATGGAGTACTTTTCAAACTGAATTTCCACATTTCTTCTCCTTGAGATTCATCACCTTTCATATTGCTTTTATCCATAATAATGTTTTTACCTCTCTAACCTCAGCACTGCCTTCTCGCGAGTCGCAAACATGGGTGTCATGAATAGCCCCGGATACTTAGTGCTTTGGACTCCTCACCTGTGTGTCCCATCTCACTGAACTATTATCTCAGTAAGTAGGGTCGATCTACCTTTATCTCCTGAGGTGATCGGATTTTTTTCTCACTCATTAAATTTTCCATATTTTTCAAACATTTTCCTACTAAACTCCAATAATGATAATAACAACACAACAACCATATAATAACTCCATAATGTAACCTCATTCTCAACATAATCCCCGGATAGGAAATAAGGTAAAGAATGGCAATATTTAGAACATGTGGAGCAATGACTGAAATAAGGCATATGTATGGCTTTTGTGATGCATAAGCATAGGTGTGGCTAGGATATAACAATATGAGCATTATATGGAAATATAAAGTCCTCCATCCTCTTATCATGCAACATGTCAAAAGCAATATCAAATTTTACCTCTTTTCCTGGTTTTCAATCAAATATGCACTTCATTGTGACTTCCCTTTACTAGGCAATTTCATGCTATATCTTTAATGAATCCAATTTTGCATCGTCGAGTTCAATAAAACTTCCATGACATTAATCAAAAAATTTCATTGGGGGTCATTTTTTCAAACTTTTGGAAAACATGCATATAAGCACATAAATCAATAATGAATTCCAAAATAGCCATGCATAAGAAATTCAAGAACTAAACTTTAAAAATGCACACAAATAATGATCAAATATGCACAAAGTAAGCCCTTCCCCCACCTCATACTTAAATATTACAGTGTCCTCACTGTATAAAAAATAAGTGTAAAGAAAGAAACTCACTTAGACAGATGTGCAGGACGCAAAAAATCGAGTGTAAATGCCTGGGCCGAGTCCGATTTAGCTTGCTTCTATCCCCATGGACCTGAAAAATGTAGAGGAGGAATACCCACAATAGAAAAACTAAAAGAAATAATGTCCAAAACCAAAAACAAAGGCAACAATGTCCAAAAGTCCCAAAAATAAATGTCTATTTACAAGCTCTAGATTTTATAGTCGCTAGGCCGACTTCTTCATTAAGCATTAGTCTGGCTCATCTTTTTCCGGAGGTATAGGTGGATCTGGTGGTTCCTCCGGTGGTGGGAAGCGCGGGGTGTCATCCGGGGGCATCATGTGAAGAAGCTTAAACCTCCCCGAGTGAATACTCCATGGCTTCACCCATTCATCTTCCTGGACTCCAGCTAGCATGTATAAAGGAAGATATAAAGAAAAGATACATACCTCATCATCATACCTCTCCCGCTTCATAGGTTGACTTGGTTGTGTATCTCCACCACAGCAAAACGGTGGAGAGGGAAGAGATATTTCCTCCTCATCCTGCGGAGCTTCATGCCACTTTGCTAGGATCCCATACTTGAATATGAACATCGGTTGCTCAAAATCATCGGGGATAGCCTTCACCTTGTAAGGTAAAAGCGATCTTGGAATACCCTGGTCAACCATGTCCAACTTCTTCTCTTCTAGTGCTATTTCGCCTTGGGATCCTTCATATGATTCATCAACAATAGGTAGCAAAGTAGGAATGAAATTCGAGGAAGGACATACCTGGTTGTCGACATCGAGTGGGTCAATTGGCTCGTCGAGAGGAGGGCATGGTCCTTTAGACTGAATGGAAACCTCAAGCCTTCGGATTTCGTATTCCAGCCGAGCTATTTCCCTTAATCGTGACTCCTCCGCTGCGATCCTATTTCTCAGTCTCAAATCTTGATACCATTCTTCCCATGCAGGATTCCCTTCAACAAAGTCTTCCATCTTTGTACCTAAGCTTTGAAATCACAATCAAGAACACAAATTAGTAGCAAAAGCTTGGCATCTAGTTGGTACCGGTGAGGTAGGTTGTGTTAGGGTATGTGATAGGGTAAGAAAAAGGGATGGGCTTTCATGAACCTTAAACACAATTAAACTAGGCGCGATTGATATCTCCCCGGCAACGGCGCCAATTTGACGAGAGGGTTTCTCGACCAAATAAATTTATAGTCAAGACCCCCGCTATAGTATAGGGGAGTCAGGTTCGTCCTCAGGACAGAAGTCAGCGATTCTAGGTTTAGTGTGTTTTGGGGTTCACGGATAGCGGGAAAAGGTGAGGAGGTTGCGGTCGACAAAGAATAGAGGGGTCGATGTCGATGGATGGAGAGGGAATGGTGGTTGGTGTCGGGTAGAATATGTGCCGAATAAAAATAATAAAATAAAACAAATAAAGATGCAAACTTCCAAGGTTAGAGATCACCACAACAATAAACATATGTGCAGATCATAAATCACATAAAGATGCATGCTTTATATCAAAGAATCGACTTTCGCAAATTCCAACAATTTAGGTGATAGAGGCTCTCGCATAAAAACCTAATTTGTTTCTACCTTTTCTTAATTAGGATTAGTCGGCTCTCGCAAATAAACCCTAATTACTATCCAATTCATAATAAGATCACTTTCGCTTCAATATCATGAATAAGGAATTTCCTCAACTCTCGCAAAGGATTAAGCACATAGGTAGATGATGATAAAGACATATATATTCATGGATTTATAAATCAAACACTCATATCTATGTTGGGATCACCCCAACCCTAGAAGAAAGAAATTAGAAACAAACCATAATAAAAGAAATTAACTTCAACATAAAATAAACTAAAACTTACAAAACCTTCCAAACGTTCCTCCTCTCTCTCTCCTCTATCTCTCTCTCCTCTTCCTCTCTCCTCTCTCCTCTCTCCTCGCGTCCTAAGACGACTTGACTTGAATGAATGAAAATCAGCCCCCTAAGGCTTTATTTATAGCCTTCATTCCAAGCTAATCTAGGAAAGAAAACTATATCTATATCTAATTCTATCTATCATTTATCTAAACATTAAATAATGGAAATAAATAATTAAATCAACTAGGACTATATCTAATGTGGATAAAATATCTTCTCCCTTGACTTGATAGCACTTGATAGATCTTGATAGAATTTCATCTCGAAAATGTCACCATTGGCTTCGGGATAGAAACTTAACAAGAACCTCGGACTGCTCGACGTCGGCTCCCGGGATTTACTCGATATCGACTAGGACTCCTCGATATCGAGTAGCGCTTTCTCGTCTTGTGCTCAGCAACTCGATTCCGGCTTCTGGACGCAAAGTCGACTGGGGTTTTCCTCAATATCGAGCGATTTCCTCGATATCGAGTAACATGTGCTCGGCTTCCCAGTGCTCGGCTTCGTCGATCTCGGCTCCGGACATGGAAATCGACTTGAGGTTTACTCGATATCGACCAAATCTTGTCAATATCAACTAACCTGCTCCAGCTCCATGCTTCCTTTGTCCATTTCTGGTGCTCCTGCTCGATATGGGTTACTCGATATCGAGTAGTTTTACTCGATATCGAGTAAGTCTCTCAGCTTTCTGCTCTGTTCTTGAAACGCAATTTCCTGATTCCTCGTTCGTCGGATTGACGCATATGACCATGCGTTGGAAAGATCTTTCCAAGGGCTACAACTCTGATGAAGACATCAAAGCTTGATTCAGAATGATGAGTACCGAAAAATGGCCTTTTTCTCCAGCTGCACCATCCTTAGCTTTTCCATGAGTTTCCTTTAAGCTCCAAAGTGCGTCCGATTTCTGCGAAATATAACAAAAACTTGTGTAGACCTCCATATATTGCAAATAAACATAAACTACACATATTTTGTATTATTTTAACCCAAATGTATGAAATGTATGCAGAAAACGATATAAAAGTAACTATAAAACATGGCAAATTAGGCTCACAACAACGGCGCCAATGACGCGTTCATGGAATTTCACCTGTACTTATTACCTCACCATGACGACAAAACGTCTTGAAATACCTGCAACCCTTAGTTAAGAAGGGGGTGATAATATTATATATTTATTAGTCCAAGCGATGGAGGTAGTGCGTTTGGTTCACGATGAATTAATTCGCTATACCGTCGTCTTTTAGAGGAAGTCGGGCGATGTTCTTATCCCAAGCACGTTCTTCTCCGATCAAAGATCTTAAGAACTCAACTCCGGGGGTTTTAGGTCGAGGAGATATTCAGAGCTCTTCTTCTCTCTTGAATCGGATCCCCTTCTTTGAGGCTGGAGGGGGTATTTATAGGGAGGTTAAGTGAGCAGCTTGATGGTGACCTAGTGGTTTAACATGGGACATGTGTAATGCATGCCCTCACGCTAGGGAGCTAGGCATTACACGTGGCACTATTAGAGGAGAGGTGCTTGACCCAGCGAGCTGCTTGTTTAAGCCCCGAAGGCCAAAGAGCCACGAGGTACTCGTGAGACCTGCTATGGACTTCATGTACGCTTACGACGGGATGCTGATCACGAGGCTATTTAGGCTGAAGACACTTAGGGTGTTGAGTAGGGTCAGGATTTGACCAAGCACTCTACTCGCGATGAATCTGCTAGAGGGACCAGATGTCTTTTGCAATGGGTAGCCTATTTATGATGTCATATCTTTGTTAATTAGTAAGTCTATTTCTGTGGCATCGTAAGACATGGGCTTGAAACTTCTCAAACAAGCCTTGATGGCCCTTCGTTTCTGAGACTTTGCCTTTGATACATCTATCTACCTCCAAATCCGTCTCCCTACACCCATCCTCAATCACAAATCTCCCTTTGAGATCCTTTTTCACAAGCCATCGGATTATACCTTTCTTAAGACATTTGGTTGTCTTTGTTTCCCTAATCTTCGTCTCTACAATCACCACAAGATCTCTTGTCACTCTACACCTTCAGTTTTTCTTGGCTATAGTTCTCAACATAAAGGATATACATGTCTTGATAAGCAATCTAATCGAGTTTACATTTCAAGGAACATCCTCTTTCATGAAGACGTTTTTCCCTTCACATTGCCTATAAATGATATTCAATTGGGCCCTGATTATGTCCACCTTCCCCTTTTTGATAACCCATTAACTGGCCTAACCTCCCCTAGCCCAACTACAACACCCAACCCATCTCCCAATTTACAAATTCCACAACAACAAATTCCAAACCCTTTACAGCCCCTCGTCGTCAACCTTGCACCGCCTCATCTGCAACTACTAGAAGCACCAAATGCTGATCCAGCACCGCCTCCGCCCCAATCACTTGGTCATCCCATGATCACTCGATCCAAGGCGCATATCAGCAAACCTCTTGTTTGATCAGACGATACAATCCCTTAGCCCCCTTCTTACCATTCTACTGCAGTCGCAGCAGAAGAACCCACATGTTATACTCAGGCGGTGAAATTCCCTGAATGGCGAGCCGCCATGGAAGCAGAATTCAAATCCCTCCTCACCACTAACACCTGGACATTGGTGCCACCATGCTCCTCTGCCAATGTCTTAGGCGTCAAATGGGCGTTCAAGTTAAAACGACGATCCGATGGCACTCTTGAACGTCGAAAAGCTCGCCTTGTCGCGGAGAGATACAACCAACTTTATGGGACTGACTATACAAATACTTTTAGTCCGGTAGCCAAGCCTTCGACAATTCACCTTCTCCTTTCGTTGGCCGCCATGAATCATTGGTCCGTTCGTCAAATGGATGTACAGAACGCCTTCTTGCACAGATCACTCGAATTGGAAGTCTATGTCTTTTTTCCAAACTAAGCAGATTACAGACCTTGTCAATCGAGCATAAATGACTAATTGCAAAGTTGTATCTTTCTCCATCAACAAAGTGTGTCAACATATGCATGATCCTCGTGATATTCATTGACTTGCTGTAAAGCGTCTCCTTCGGTACCTCAACGCCACATCTACTCTGCAGTTTCATATTTCTGCAGCCAGCCAACACTCCATCTCCGCCTTTTCTGATGCTAATTGGGGAGCTGAAAAAACAGATCACAGATCCGTAGGTGCTTATTGCATATTTCATGGTTCAAATCTTATTTCATGCTCTTCCAAGAAACAAGACACGATCTCCCGATCCTATACCGAGGTAGAATACCGAGCTCTTGCTCAAGCTACATGTGAAAGCTTATGGATCCAATCTCTCCTAGCAAGCCTTCTCATTCCTCTGCAAGAACCTCCAGACCTTTGGTGCGACAATATTGCCGCCACTTACCTTGCGTGCAATCCTGTTTTACATCGCAAGATGAAGCATCTTTCCATGGATTATCATTTTGTTCGTGAGCGCATCCAATCAAAGTCTCTCCAAGTCGTCTTTGTCTCTTCCAAAGATCAGCTCGCAGATTAGTTAACCAAGACTTTATCGACAGCTCGTTTCAATCTGTTGTGCTCGCATCTCTGTCTCCGACCGATCCGAGCGAGGGAGGATACTAGCACAATCAATATTGGAATTCCATATTACATCTATTTTCCAGCAAACTTTCAAAAGTTCAAGGACAATACCTCTTGTTGGTCAAGTACGTTGCAGGACATCTGAGGTTGGAAGGACCGCACACATCACACACGTACATTGAGCAAATTTAACTAGAAAAGCTCCTCAAAGAAGTCATGGTATGATAAATGGCAACTGTGCTCACTCTAATACTTCTATTAATATATAAGATCCTGCTAATTAATTTCGATACTGCTAAATCTTTGAACCATTGCCAGAAGATTTGAAGATGAAACATAGCCTAGACGAGGAGATTATATGTAGCCCAAAATTGTTGATAGGGTTGCTTGGCGAAGCAAGAATCTTGAGAGGTGTAGTTCATGCATGGAGGATATGGATGCCGAATAAAGTTACGTCATCTTTTAGCTAATACTGCTATTTGCTTTACAACGGCATGTCATAGACTCACAGTCGTACTCCAACCATAGATAGGGATAAAAATCATTTCAAATGACTGATAAGAGTGGGCAAAGATATGATGGTAGAGAGGTTGATACAACAGCGCCCGAGGCAAAGAGGTGATTCTCGCATTAACGCTTGCATATTTTTCATAAAAAAATGTATGTTTGCATTATGTCATGGGACTAAAATTGCAGCTCATCGGTCATCTATTTGTGTTATGGCTCTCGTCTTTCAAGATGCCTTGCCACAACTGTCGAAGAAAATCACAACTCTAAATGATAGGATAGACGAATTTACTTCAAGGATTGAAGAAATAGTCTAACCATCAACATGCAATCTCCCCGCCAACAAAACATGGCTCTACCGTCAGAGACCTCCAATGGCTTTGCCCCGACTTGTTATTTCATTTCTAACTTGAGCAACGTATGGTTGAACATACCTGCCTAAATACCCCGTTGCCAAATTAAAGGATTCTCCCTTGATCATGATGGAAGAGATGCACTACTTCTCTTCTTTCTACTTATACGAATCGAACCAAAGTGCTCTCCTTTTGTCTACTTCTCTTCTTCTTGGAACCGTTCGTTGATGAATCTTTATCGATACTCTCCTCCTGCAGATTCTCACTATAGCAAGAGAGCAACGCCAAATGCATCATCAATTGGAAATTTTGTGCAATCTTCTAAACGATACCTTTGGCAAAAAGGTTGGCTCATAGAGCAAGAACGACAAGGAGAAAGAGTGTAATAGATCATCTAGCACATGCCAGACATCATGTGGCGTTAGCATTAGCCCTCTGTGGTTTCAATTTTCTGCTTATATAAAGGCTTCTGGACTCGAAACTGATCCCCGGATGTATTTATCAGTTGACATTCTGAAGCGGTGATAAGTGATGATAGCCCTCTAGCTAGCATACTAATGCCATTGCCATTGCAAGTATGAGAAATGATTTAACTCCCTTTGAGATCTTTTTGTAACCAAGGGAGGTTTATAATTTATACATAATACAATGAATGAACTAATGAAAGAAGGAAATTAAGTGCATATGTGAAAAAACACTATTACATAGTAGCCTTAGATGGTAGGTATACAAGAAGCAGTTTTGCATTATTTATGTATAACTATTCTATCTATCAATGGCCACAAGCATCACTGGGTCCTGTCGACGGTCTCTTGAGCCAGTAAGCTAGCGTAACCTGGGTCTTGTCATGCTCGAAAGAAGGCATAGAGAAGGAATTGCTCTGTATGCTTGTTATATATGTAGCAATCGTGCCATTGTGTTTGACACAAGTTCCACAAAAACAAACGCCGCCAGGATCATCCACAACATCAAAATTGGCGTTTTCATTGTCCATTTTCCTCTTTCTATAGCACTGCTCTTGCAAGCCTTTGACTTCAGTCCATACTTCATCACCGTCGTAATAATTTTGAAACCTACCAACTTCTCTATCAAGACCGCCCAAGTCAATGAATTTATGTCCTCTTTTCCTTGATTACAACTCTCTCTCCCTGCTTATTGTTTCTACCCTATCATTGTAAATAATCAACCTTGTCACTATAGACATCATTCTTGTCAATGTAAATATTGAACTTTGTCACCATGGACATTCATCTTGTCAAAATGAAAATGTTACAGTGTATTGACATGCCTCTTCTAATTAGAGTTAATAATCTAGTAGTTATGATTTTAGATAAAACATTATCTTTAGTCTCTCTTTTCGATTATTGCTTCCATCTTATCAACATTAATGCTCAGCTTAGTCATCATCAACATTCATCCCGTCAAAATGAAAATTTTACGGTATGTAGACACACGTATTGTCATTCATTTTATAATCTCTTACCAAATCTATATTTTTATTTCTATTAGTTTTATTATTTTCTAAAAAATAAAATAAAATCATTATTTTAATAAATATTTTATTTTTTTTAACTTTTCTTTTAATTCAAAATTTTCATTTTAAAAAAAGTTACATTTAAATTTAAAGGTAAATCATCTCTTATTTTTTAGCACAAATGACCCACCTATCCCATTTTTACTATTCTCACAAAACGAGTATAATTTTGCAAACAGAACACCGATTTGGTGTATTTTCGCAAATCGGCCTTATTCCAATTTCTAGCTACCTAGCTTCCGCGGCTTCTTAATCCCAAAAATAGGAATATGTATATAATTAGATCGAAAAATTTCTAAAACAAACATATGTTTGTATAATATTCATGGCTCCGGTTGAGATACAGACACAGTTACATTATTTCATGTAATAATGTGAAGATCCCACTTCCCATTTGCCAAACAATTTTAAGATCAAACGTACATCAAATCATCACTCAAATTCCAAAAGGGAAAAAGAAAAGTAATTAATCAACAAATTAAAATGATGCAACACAAGCAGCCAGCTACATGCTACCAGTCAAGCTTTAATTACCTACGTACAGCGTACAAAACTATCCGCCGAATAGTAAAAATAAAATTCGACCGATCCAGTATACACGTACTGTAATTTCTCCCCTTATAAACAATTCAATATCTATGGGGGTGGAAGCGTCTCGTCCCAGTTGATTCCGAATGCGTCGAAAAACACGTAGGCTGCATGGTCCCATGCAGCCATCTCCTCCTGACTCAATCCGAATCCGAAATCCATACCCATGCCTCCGCATCCGATGTTCCCGCCACCCGTACCTGCTAACACCTCCCCTGTTAAACTGCTCCACTTCTCGTCTTCTACCAGATCAACTGTTGACGTCTCATATTGTGTCATCGATTCTTTGGGGATTCCATCGTGAAGCTCCTGCCCTGCACTTTGCTCAAATTCGATTATCTTGGCTCGTTTTTTGTTCTCTTCTTGTTGGTTATCGTTGAGTTCAGGTGCCTTTCTTTTGGAAAGTCGTTCGGCCCTCTTACTTAGATGGGTATTCCAATAGTTTTTCACTTCATTATCGGTTCGACCAGGAAGGCGTCCCGCTATCAGTGACCACCTATTCAATCACATATATAGTCGATATTAAATAATTCATCAAGTTAAACTTTTTTACTAATGACAAATAATCTGATATGTGTTGGAAGAGATGAGTGTTTTCTCAAATTCTCATCAATTCAATTGATCTAATAAATCAAATTACAATTTATAGAAAACTAATTAACTCTAAACTGATTGTGCAACACTTGCCCACTAACCCACTAATCTAATAGTAACTAACTTAATCCTAAAATCTCTAACTGATCAACCACTTACAATTAACCTAAATTGGCAGACCATCACTAACCCAATTCTAACTTAATTACTTTCTAATTAACTTAATTTTGGATCATAGTCTAACAATTTCTTTGTAACTCTAAAAGTTATATATAATCGATTGGTATTAAAATATTTGGTAGATTTTTACAGATTATGAATATATATAGACACACAGTTATGATTAGTATTTGAAATATGAATATATTTACTTCTTCTTCTTTTCCTTTTACAAGTATTTTAAAAGTTTAGATTTTTTTTGACGACGGCTACTCTGCAACACGAAGTTTCTAAAAAATACTTTATTCAACCAAACATAATTGTAACTTTATATTGGATGTTTATGTGGGGCTTATTACGCTTATATATACTCCGTAACAAATACGGAGTAGTATATATTATATGATTGTTGTACAGTGCGTAGTAAAAAGAAGCAGTCAAACCTGCCAAATTAGAAAAGTAAAATTAAGGCTGACAGGTGGATCGTATCGTTGGGTTCGACATGAGAAAAGATATGCATAAGAAGTCGCCCAAAGCCAAAAAGGTACAAAATCTTGTGAAAGTGACGAGAGTCGTGGATAATTAATGAGGTGTATAAATGGAATAAATTTGTGATTTTTTTAATTCGTGTTCAAATGTTTAAAATGACTTATATTTTTTAACGGAGAGAGTATTTATAAATATGTTTTTATAATAATAATAAATAATTTTTAAATAATTTTGTATAGACTTGTTAAAAAAATATTTAAAAAATGATATTTTATACTAGTATATTTTTTATAATCTAAAAAACTTACTGTAAACTAACACGTTATGTCAAACAAAGGGAGTATTCAATTTGTCTAATCTGTGCATAAAGGTATAGGAATATAGGTTAAGAGATATAATTTGAAAATATTTTTTAACTTTAAGTATTTTTATAATATATATATATATAATTTACCGATCTAACATTATTTTGGATTCATCATTATCTTAATTTAAGATCTGTATAACCATATATATATATGAAGCAGAAGCACCATCAAATTAATTAACATCATAATATTGTTTTGAAGGTGTGAATTAATTTCAGAGTGCTCAAACACAACAATATATATGCGGCATGTTCAGACCAAATCACAGAAAACAAAAAAAATGTTTCATTTGATTGGTATTTGGAACCCACATTTTTATTTGTAATTTATAATGATTACAGCATATATATATATATGGAATGCTACACCCATTTCGGATTCATAATGTGATTCTGCAGGTGAGGAATAATATCTGATCAGTTATATATATATATATATATATATATATAGGTATGGACTACTCTAAAGGCCGGATCTCTAATCTATATCTAGCATAGTGGGTATGTCCAAATTTAGCAGACAATTTTTATTCTTATGTTTGAGAAGCAGTACTTTATTCTTATGTTTTTGTTAAGTTTAGATTGACTGTACAATTGTAAAGAGATCATCTAATTTAATCAGGGCATAGGTTAATTGTCTATTTTTAGTTATAAATTAAATTTTCTAATATATCACTTTAACAAAAACTAATTGAAATCCATTGATTAATAATTGAATTGTTAAAACTAGATGTGTACAGGTTTAATTAACATATGCCCTACGTAAAAAAAAAAAAGAAAAAAGAAAACATAATAATTACCGGTTGCCAATGAGCTTATGCATCCTAAGGATAAGATCTTCTTCATCCTTAGACATACCCCCATGCTTGATGTCTGGTCTCAAGTAATTCTTCCATCTCAACCTGCAACTCTTTCCACCCCTTTGTAAACCTACGTACGATCAACGCCGATCGAGATTTCGCACAATCAAATTTTAATCACAAAAGGATCTGATCCACGTACATCAATTAACCCTAGCTAGGAATGGATAGCGGTATCGATATCGAGTACGTACAGGAATACATATATAATTGAGAGGAGATCGAAGGGCATACCCAACTTCTTAGAGACAGAAGACCAGTTGCCCTCGCCATGAATCTCAACATAGGTTTTGAGGAGCAAGTCTTCTTCGGGCTTCCACATGCGCTTCTTTAGAGATTGCTTCCCCTTCATTCTCTCCATATAGTAAGTGTTTCAGATAGATAGATGGCGACGTTGGTGATCGAGTGAGTTCGATCTTCCAACTATATATATTTATATAGCCCGACAAGATCGATCTAGAAAGTTTAAGTTTCTAGCAAGCTGGTAGGCACCTGCAACTCTGCAGCAATCTTAATAATACCGCCATGAAAAAAGTGAATGCAAATTAGGGAAAGGAGATGCCATTGCATTTGCAGGGGTTCCCTCACACACCATACTTTCAACACTTGCATGATTTTAGGGCGGGTGTGCCAGTTGAGAAGCCTTTTTCCAAGTGAAAAAGGGTTCTTTTGGGGCGTCAGATCGACCCACCCTTGTCTGCAATATTGGTTGGGTTTTGATGCATCTATCTACCAAATCTTCCTTGCCTATTTTACATATTATTTTTAAAATAAATATATATATCATCACTTCAACTTATCCAAATTTTACAAGCTAGGGTTATTTATATATTACATGCAGTACTAAGCATAAATTAACAAGAATCTAATTAGGGAAATTGATATTTCTAATTCGGTCTTTCTAACCTATATCTTAATTATAACATAATTAATAAGTCTAATTGACAAACATTTCATACCAAATAAAATATCGATCTTAGATAAGCAATTTTTTTTTAAAAGCTAAAACAATTTTATTTAGGGAATCATTCAATATCAAACTTCTTAACATGCATGCCTGGGGCATGAATATCTAATCAAACTTCTTAACAACTTTCAAGCAATAATCTCATATGTTGACTCAACAATGGTGGATCACACAGATCTTTACACCACAAACTCAACCCACAAGTAGAGGAAAAGAGAGGGATTCAAGAGAGACACAAAAAACCCGATGCAAACACCCTCACACTTACTAACTGCCACACTCCATTCATTGATTGAAACTGAACTACATACCCCTAGCTTACTACATGATAACTGCTCCGCCACTAAGTCGAGCACTACACCACTAACTTTACTACATAACTGTAGCCTTACATGACACACGAACTGACTCCCTAACTACATTACATCAGCTAGTCCTACTTACAACTTAACTAACATACCAGACTAACTTATCATAGGAATTGAATTACATATTTAACATCTCCCCTTAATTTAAGTTCCTCATTCCAATCCTCAAAGCATCATTTCTTTCTGAATAGTTACAGAGCTTAGAGACTTTGTAAATAAATCTGCATTTTGCTCATTAGTTCCACAAAACCTGAGCACAATTCTTTCCTTTGCCACCAGCTCTCGGATGAAGTGGTGTTGCACATCAATGTGCTTCGTTCTTGCATGAAAGGCTGGATTTTTTGTCATTGCAATAGCTGACTTATTGTCACACCAAATCTCCACAACCTTCGTTTGCTTGCATCTGAGATCAGTTAGTAACTTTGCTAGCCATAAGGCTTGCCTTGCAGCTGCACCTGCTGCAACATACTCAGCCTCTGAGGAAGATAGAGTTATGGTGTCTTAGCTTCTTTGAGCTCCATGTAATAGCACCTGATCCAAGCCCAAATACAGAACCTGAAGTGCTCTTCCTATCATCCAGACACCCTGTCCAGTCACTGTCTGTGTGGCCTATCAACTTGAAATCCTTCACATTCTCATACCAAATTCCAAGCTTTAGAGTGGCAGCTACATACCTCAATATCCTCTTTGCTGCTCCCATCTGCTACTTGGTAGGATCATGCATATATCGAAACACTACACTCACACAATAGGCTATGTCAGGCCTTGTGTGTGTGAGGTAGTTCAATCCTCCTACTAGACTCCTATACAGCTTCTCATCAATTTTCTCAGTGCCATCAATCCTCTGCAGCTTCTCATTCATATTCATAGGAGTTTGAGAAATCTTACACTTCTCCATATTGAACTTCTTTAACAGATCCTTGGCATATTTCTCTTGACACAAGAAAATGCCATCTCCTTCTTGCTTCACTTCCAAACCCAGGAAGTATTGCAACAAGTTCAGATCGGTCATTTCAAATCTACTCATCATAGAACTCTTGAACTGCTCTAACATCTTTTCTGAGTTGCTAAAATAGATGATGTCATCTACATATAGACACACCACTATAAATTCATTCTTGCTTCCCTTCTTGACATATAAGGTAGGTTCATTTTCACTATTTTCAAACTGATTTTCAAGAAAGAACGTGTCAATTTTACTATACCATGCTCTTGGAGCTTGTTTCAAGCCATATAGAGCCTTCTTCAACTTGTACACCTTCATCTGTACACCAGATTTGATGAAACCTTGAGGTTGCTCTACAAACATCTCCTCATGCAGCTCCCCGTTTAGAAAAGCTGACTTACATCTAGTTGATATACAGGCAATCACCACTGTGCTGCTAAGGCTAACACAACCCTCACAGTTTCAAGCCTAACTATTGGAGAGAAGGTTTCTTCGAAGTCTATACCTTCTTGTTGTGCATATCCATTTGCAACCAACCTGGCTTTGTGCTTCTGTATGCTCCCATCAGAGTTATACTTTGTTCTGAAGACCCACTTGAGCCCTATCACATTCTTTCCTTGAGGCAAATCAACCAGCTCCCAAGTCTCATTTTTCTGTATGGATCTCAGCTCTTCTTTCATAGCTTCTTGCCACATACTCTCATCTTTTGCATCATCAAAACAAGTAGGATCAGAGACCATCAAAGCTAAGCCACTGCTTGCATAAATCTCTGCCAAAGACTTGAACTTCCCTGGAGAGGACTCACTGGACCCACTTGACATGCTAGATGGAGATGAACTTTGATCACTGGATGAGCCTGCCAAATCTGTTGGTGTTGAGGGAGTTCCTGGATCAGAATTTCCACCATCATCATTGACATTACTGGGTTCACTTGCTTCACTTGATCTTTCCATAGGAATCACATTTTCTTCCACATTTCCAATCTTCACAGATTCCCGCCACTTCCACTCATCTTCTTTAGTGAATACAGCATTTTTGCTTATAATAACACTTCCACTCCTTGAATTATATAATTTGTATGCTTTAGACTGTGAAGCATACCCAATGAAGATGCACTTCTCAGCTTAATTTGTCATCAAGCTTTTGCCTCGGATTTATCAAGGCATAAGCTATACACCCGAACACTCTCAAATGATCAACACTAGGTTTCACTCCTCTACAGGCTTCATGTGGAGTCTTGCTCTCAACTGCCTTGGTTGGTGAAATATTCAGTATATACACAGTTGTTGCTACATCTTCACACCAAAATTGGTTAGGAACATTTTTTGCTTTCATTATGCTCCTAGCCATCTCCACTACTGTTCGATTTTTTCTTTCAGCTACTCCATTCTGCTCAGGAGTATATGGTGCAGTTGTCTCTCTTCTAAGTCCATGTTCAAGGCAAAATTCTTTGAAATCCCTTGACAAGAACTCACCTCATCTATCTGTTCTAAGAGCTTTCACCTTCTTTTCCAACTAATTTTCAACAAACACTTTGAATCTCTTGAAGTTTAAAAATGACTCTGATTTGAACTTCAAGAAAAATAACCAGCTCATCCTACTGAAATCATCTGTTATGAGCAAGAAATATTTGCTTCCTCCCATTGACTCAGTTTGCATTGGTCCACATAGATCAGCATGTAACAACTCTAGGCACTCGTTTGCTCTCCATGATGAACCACTTGGGAATAATCCTCTGAGTTGTTTCCCATACACACAACCCTCACAAAACTCAAGATCATCAACTCTAGGCAATCCTTTAACCATTGTCTGTGTGCTTAGCAATTTCAAACTTTGCATATTCATGTGCCCATATCTCTGGTGCCACAGTTTTGACTCATCACAACCTTTTACAGCCATGGCTTTGCTGACATTTGAAGCCAAATCTAGGGGAAACATTCTATTTTTGGTCATGGACACATTCACAATAACTTGACCTATCTTCTTCTCTCTAATGATGCATGCAACCTCATCAAACAACAAAGAGTACCCCGTCTGCTGTAATTGACCCACACTCAACAAATTGTGGGCTAAACCAGGTACAAACTTAACATCACTCAAGGTTCTCTCTCCACCTTGCACACACTTGATTGCTATTGTGTCTCTCCCGTCTACTTGCAACATCTTGTCATCTCCAAATCTGACTTTACTCTTCTTGGTATCATAAAGCTCCTTAAACAACTTTCTTGAGCTTGACATGTGGTTCGAACACCCACTGTCTAGATACCACATGGCATTTGAGGTGTCTGCAGTTGAGGTTAGAGCCATGAACAACTTATCTTCATACTCCACCTTCTCCGAATAATTCACTGATATGTTCTCCTTCTCTAGCTTATCCTAACAGTAAGCTTCTTTGTGACTATACTTCTTGCAATGGTAACATTTGATGTTACTCCTGCGAGACCTTGAGTCATTACTTTTTCCTCTCCATGACTCTCTTCCTGATTCACCATCTTGGCCCCTACCTTGGCCTCTTCCTCCTCGGCCTCTATAACTACCTCTATGACCACCTCTGCTTCTGTAACCACCTCTGTAACCTCCCCTATTTCCTGAGCCATCAAACTTGCTCTGAGAAGTGTCTTCCTTTACTTGAAGTAACTTCTCCTCCTTCGGATCACTAGTTCTGCTAAGCCGGTCTTCATGTGCTTGCAGTGAACTCGTCAACTCTTCAAACCTTTAAACTGACAAATCTTTAAACTCTTCAATGGCCGCCACCACATGATCAAACTTCCTAGTGAGACTCCATAGCACCTTACTCACAATCGTCTCAGCGCTCATGTTCTCACCATATGACCTCATGTGATTCACAATGCCTGACACCCAAGATAGATACACTTGCATAGTTTCTTTCTCTTACATCACTAATGTTTCAAGATCCCTCCTAAGTGGCTGCAATTTCATTGTGATAACCTTTCTATCTCAATGTACTCCTGCTTTATCACTTCCCAGGCCTCATGTGAAGTTGTAGATGCTGCAATTCTTGGGAAGATCTTGTCATCCAGAGCAGATTGAATCATGAAAAGCGCCTTGGAGTCCTTCTTTCTCTTTTCCCTCAGTTGTTGATCTGGTTCAGCAGGTTGAGCATCTTCGAACCCTTCGTCCACCAGATTCCACATCTCTTGAGACTTGAAGAGTGTGGACATCTTCGGGCTCCAAAATTGATAATTAATTCCCTTAAATATTGGTATTTGAGGATTACCAACATTGTTGCTCCCATTATTTTGTATTCTCACACAGCAGACTCTTCACTATGTATTTCCCTTGTGTTTGAATCCTCACCACACTCAATCCCCGGACAGAAACCCAGCCACACAACTATCAAGGCTTTGATACCAAAAGTTGACTCAACAATGGTGGATCACACATATCTTTACACCACAAACTCAACCCACAAGTAGAGGAAAAGAGAGGGACTCAAGAGAGACACAAAAAACCAGATGCAAACACCCTCACACTTAATAACTGCCACACTCCATTCATTGATTGAAACTGAACTACATACCCATTACTACAGGATAACTGCTCCACCACTAAGTCGAGCACTACACCACTAACTTGACTACATAACTGTAGCCTTACATGACACATGAACTGACTCCCTAACTGCATTACATCAGCTAGTCCTACTTACAACTTAACTAACATACCAGACTAACTTAGCATAGGAATTGAATTACATATTTAACATCATATACCCGGCCCGCCTAGAAAATAGAGTTGCACATATGGTTGCATACCTTTTCCCGCTCTATGGGTGGGCATGCGTTATTTATTAACAACACAGACCTTTTAGACCTCATCCATAAGGATGCTATATATAGGCTAGGTTTTCACCAACAAAAAATTTTCCTAATCAAAAAAACAAATATCTAAATTAATTAAGTAAATCGATTTAAGTTAAAAACAAAAACAAAAAGTCATCTAATAATAATAATAAAAAAAAAAGAACTCAACTAATTGCCAAAAGCATGTTGGCTTATGGTCAATATGGGTGAAGCATCTTATATATGTTCATTTTTTTATTTATAATCTCATATTATTGATATATGATACTGTATATAACAAATAAAAACAGTGTGTCAAACGAATTTAGCGCGCACTCAAAAAAAAAATTGTACAAAGGGAAAGATATATGTTAATTTCGTTCATTGATTGATGCATGATTGATATCAATCAATATATATGTTCTGTTATAGCTAGAAAAAAGTTTATTTTCTCAAAGAAATGAAAATTTTCACCAACATCATTGCAACGGATTGTTTTGGCATTGAGTCCGAGTTTATTTCACACAAGGATCAATGGTGTGAAATAGTTACTTAGTTGAATCACTTGTTAGATACATCCAGCTACAATGAAGGTAATGGCACAACACTGTCATTTATCATATGCGCATTGTTGATCCATCGGATACAAAAATATATAGACAATATATCATTTGTGAACACTTCTAATTGTATAATTTGTAAACAAATCTGAAGCGTTGAATTAAGAAAATCAACGGCTGATATTTAAAGGAAAAATTGAAGAGCAAAATTATTCCTCTAATACGAATAATCACGTTGCATCAGACAAATAATTTTTTACATGAAAAAATTGTTAATACATACGAAAATATAATTATTTAGCGTTAGAAGAAGAATAATGTCATCAAATGTTCTTCAACATGAATAACATTAGGGTCAATCGCTCAATCAAATGTACAGCTGCGACAACTTAATTAGCAAAATTAAGAAACTACATATATATTGTTACGTACAAAGTCTTTAGCTACCATCTTTACTAAGTTTGAGTATCGGCCACCATCGATATTGGTAGCGATCGAGATCGTCGATATAGATTATACTGCTTTACGTACTCTCATGATTTGGTCGATCATATATTCAAGTGGACCTGCATCTTTACAAACTTACCTTATATTGTGATTAAGGCTGCTAGCCACCAATTTAGTGTATAATAAGTGCACCAAGCACCTATGAATCCAGTTAATCTCCTAGCCGCCGATCAGGTGAAGTAGCTGGTGACTTCAATTCCACAGTAGTATACTACTTGCAGTAATGCAATCAGCTGGTACTGGTAGATCCACATCCATCCTCACTGGGCCGGTGATGCATCCCTCCCTCAATTAAAATTAAGTTCCTCCAACTTCAATTTGAAGAGGGGATATGAATATACTGTATAGCCCGGCCTAAACACTTGCAAAAAAAAAAAAAGGTTTAATTTAGGCCGATAGATGATCAAATTGATACATGTGAATATTATATAACTCCGATCCATAGCTACCGGGAAGGCTGGAGAAATACAGATGAGAGTAAAAAAGACAGTTGATTAATTTACCGGTTTGAAATCTGGATAGGAATTGTATACTGTATTTAATTAAAATTTAATGGAAACTTGGAGGGATTAAAATGTAACAGTGGAAGTCAAAGAAAAGAAACATACGCAAGAAAGACGTACACAGTACACTGAAAGTGACACTCCAAAATCAAAAATCACGCCCTTATATGCACATAGACTGCATACAATGTAACTATGCACAGACTAGTTTGACCATTATTCAACCGAAGGTTATTCCACCTATTCCATCGGTTGAATACGTTAACTTACCTTTTAGTTGAATTTCAATATATATATATATATATATATATATATATATATATATATATATATATATATATATATATATATATATATATCAGACTGCTAAATTAATTTCTGATCAGATTAATTGTTAATTTGAACCATTATTTTGTTTTAGGATGCAATGAAGGATAGCGATTCGAATACACGAAGGGTAACCGTGTTATTCATCATACTTCCGTGGCCTACCATTTTTGTCTATTGCATACCACTTTTTATTTTAATTTACTTTAATTTTAATCTTAATTTATTTTATCTTTTTTATTTTATTCTTTCTTATTATGTTACCGTCTTTACTTGGGTCACTCAGAAACTTCCTCTCGTCTTAGTCAGGAAAAGAGTGCGTACATCTTAACCCCAAATCCTGCTCGGAACGGGATATCCTGGGAACATTGTTTTAAAAATAATCCTTCTTGATTTCTTCGTATATATATTTTTTTTATTCTCTTAGCTATTTCAATAAAAAAAAAAGTTATATAAATCATAATTTTAGTGTTTTTTACCACTTTTTTTTATAAAAATCTTCTTAAAATATACAGTACGGAGTATACACCAAAAAATATACTCTGTCTTTGCCACTGGCTGCATTATAGAGTATATATATATACTCCGTATAAAACACGTGCGTGATTAGTGAGCAGGTAAGTAGCAGGACTATTGCATGCATGTTAACGCACCTCCGGTGGGTGGTAGCAGAAAGAGTGGTAATTAACTTTTCAGTTAATTAAGCTGGCGGCAATTATTACTAACAAGTAGAAAGTCAAAAGTGGATTGTACGACACAACCCCGTCCACTTGAAAACTGAACCCTATACTCTGGATTCTACTAGTCCTTTCCAAATTACAATCTCACTTTATCAATTCCCAACTACTAGTTTCCAATCATTCCGGTCCAAACTCTAAAAATCGCAACTTCCTATCACTCAAATCCAATCTCCAATTTTTTTCATAACAAAATGCGATAATTTTTTAAAAAAATTTACTACTGTACACAATAGGGATCTAAATTCCCCGTTTACTAAAATTCGGCATTTTATCTTTATTTATCTATATATAATCGATCCGTTAAGAAAAAATTGTTATTTTAGAAATCTTCATGGTATTTTTTAGAGTAAATTACACATAACCACTCATAAATTATGATACTTTTCACATAACCACCCATAAAAACTTAAATTACAGTAAACCACCCATAAATTAGTTATGTTTTCATAAGACCACTCACTCATTAAACCTCTATTTGTTTTATTTAAAAAAACAAAAATACCCTTAATTCAAGCTTATTTGTATTTAATGTAATGATTTGTTTTCATTAGACTTCCCATTTGTTAAATAATCCGGTTTACTTTTACCCTTATAAAAAAAATGATAAATTATACTGTAATAAAATTATTCATATTCGACTAATTTGCCAAATGATATGTATAAGCTTATTTTTTAAATGATATGGTTTGTAGTTTAAGATATGAGCTAATTTACCCTTCTTTTAAAACAATGATCTTGTTTTATTTTAGAATTTATCCCTATCTTATTCAACATTTGAAGGAGAAGAGACTGTTAGGAGCTATTGCAAGTCTCGACTATTCACATTGCAAATCCAATTAAGACATATTGGTTGGAGCATGCATTTAGGGTTTGTTTAAACTCCATTCCATTTCAATTATAATTCAATTATTTTACATCGGTTTATGTGAGCAGTTGGTTGTACAACTAAAAATCTCATAAAAACTAAGGTAAAACAGTAATTTAACCAAATAGTTACATACATCGGGATAAAACTATTACATTATATATAATTAATAAATTATGGAATCCAAACACATCCTTAATTTTCCTTAAATTTTTTGTTTACCAAAGATGACCTTGTCTATTTTACATTATAAACATAATACAATTGGAATCCAAACAATTATATACAACATCTTTCCTTTACAAAGTACAAATAAATAAGATTGAATTAGGGGTATTTTAGTCGTTTTAAACAAAACAAATAGAGGTTTAATGTGTGGGTGGTCTTATGAAAACAAATCTAATTTATGGGTGGTTTACTGTAATTTAACTTTTTATGGGTGGTTATGTGAAAAGTACCATAATTTAAGGGTGGTTATGTGTAATTTACCCTATTTTTTAAGGAAGCAAACAAAAATACATTTATATCACTAATTATTATCCTACTTTTTCATTTTCTCGAAAACTACAACTAGCATATTTTTATAATGATGACAAGAGCAAATTTGTAAAGTGAATACCAAAATACCTAAAAATAACATATTTTTCTTAACAAGATTTCATCTCTAAAACGATAACTTTTTTATTAACGGATGTAATATTTTTTAATAAAAAAAAAAACAAACATGAAGTATATCATCCTTCATTACATGAATTTTTTCACTTTCTCAAAAAATTACAATTAATTATTGCTAATAATTAAATATAATGGCTATGATGATATCATTTTCTAGGGAAAAAAAACTTCTTTTTTAATACTCTGTTCGGCAAAACTTGTCATTTTAGCTTCTTTCACAACTTTTAAGACAATTAACAAATGTACTAATTTACCCTCAATTATTACCCTCATTTTTTACTTTATCGAAAACTACAACTAACAAACCATCAATCATATCAAGGGTATTTTTGTAAAGTGAAGGGCAAAATACCTACAATGACAAGTTTTTTTGAACAAAAATAACACCCTAAAATGATAAGTTTTGCCGAACGGAGGGAGTATAAGGTAAGACTTTCGGTGGCGTTAGACCTATCCATGATCCAATCGCGTCCTTGCGGACGAGTGTTAAGAATTTAGGATGCGAAATCAGAGCTTTAAGGTCCATCACGTGCTTGAGCTAAGCCACCTTATTCACAACATGGATCACTTCAGGGAAAACATGCTTGCAAGTAACCTCCTCAAAGCACTGCACAAGGTGCAAAGTGTCTGCGACGATCATCTCGATCTCCCATAGACAGCACCACTCTCTAGAAACAAAATTAATCACCATGAGGCTATCACCTTCAAGCTCGATCCATCGGTAGCCTATGTCCATGACCGCTATCATGCTGGAGTAAAGTATTAATGCTTCAGCTATCAAGGCTGACACCGAACCGCAAACGGAGGCGCCAGTAAAGTGACTCAGCCATGTTGATCTCAGATTACGTCGCTTACCATAGATTCTCCGAACGGTAGCTTGGAGCCGTCAAAGTTGACCTTGAACAGTACACCAATCGCTGGTTTAACCCATCTAAGATTTTTCCTTCATCTTGGTGTTGGACTTGGTCGCACTTCCTCTTATTACATCTCTTCCCAATACACTATTTTGGCATCCTTGAATTCTTGCAATCGTTGTCGTAGATCCATCTCTTGTTTTCTTTGGTATACGTGGTTGTCATTGTTGAAGATAATTTTATTCTTGATAATCCATAATCCCTATCAGATGGTGGCTAACGTTGTCTTTTGGGATTTATTGAGTTTCGAGAATATCTCATTTGTACTTTGTTTGATTGTTCGACCAATTATAATTACATGTACTTTGAATGATTTGTCCAATCCTTTGGTCAATCTTCGAAATCATTTGAAATGAATGGTTACAACTTGTGAACAAATGTTCAAAACTTTCATCTGCATTATTGCAAAAGATACAAGTGAGCGGGACCGCTACACCTTTATCTGCAAGTCTAGTTTTCGTTGGGGTTCCATTTGTTACAAGTTTCCAAACATTGTTTTTGAATTCCATGGAGCATTTCAATCGCCAGATCTATGCGATGTCGCTTTCTTCTATTTTATAATGTCTTATAATTTTATCTAATGCTGACAAAGTTGAGAACCATCCGTGGCGATTTGTTTTCCAGTATACTCGGTTGTCTATATCCGCAATCGGGATTTTGAATTTTAATATCTTTTGCACTATATTATTTGGTAATACCTTATGTAACTGATCAATTATCTGACATTTGTTTGGTCCTAGAGTTCGACTTTGTCCCTCTCATTGGCTATGCAATTTAAGTCTTGAAGGACCGGATTATTAGTTTACTATCTTCAATCCACTCACCTTTCCAAAATTCTATAGTCTTCCCATTTCCTACTTGTCGGATGCGTTCTAAAATTTCATTCTTAATTTTTATAAATTTTGTCCATTGTCAAGATAATAGTTTCAATTTTTTTAATCCCATAAGTTCAACTATATTTTTACTTGTTTTCTAATTTTGTGATTCTCACCAACAGGTTATTTGTTTCTACCAATATCTTCCAAAGTAGTTTCATTTGTAGCGTTTTATTCGAAATTAAAATTTTGGTGAATGCTAGATGATATTGACTTGTTTTAACGAGAATGATATCATTTGACCAATTTCATGTTATTGTTTTAGCCCAATTTATGGTCGGAAAAATGAGTCGAGATACTTTGTAACCATATCTCCTAAAGATTGAGTTATTTTTCATACTATAGAAAGATGATGATATTACTTTCGCACCTCTCCAAAGATTGGATTAGTTTAATTAATTTTGTTTTTTTTCCAAGTTAATGTACGTCCCTACTTGCAGCTTATTAGTTTTGACATAATAATTGGTAGAGGTGTCAATCAAGTGGGTTGGGTCGGGTTCGGGTTCAGTTAATTGAGATTCGAGTCGTTCGGGTTTCGGGTAATGTCTAATAATTTGGTCATTCGATTGGGTCGGGTTCAAATTTCGGTTGTATCGGGTTTCGGTTATTCAGGTTTCGATTGTCTCGGATTTCGGTTATTTCATGTTTGGATTGTCTCAAGTTTTCATTATTTCAATATTCATTTTAAAAAATTTACTAGAATGTATCTTAAACTTCGGGTTATTTTGGGTTTCGGTTCTAACGAGTTCGGGTCTTAATGGGTTTCGGTTTAATCGGATTCGGTTTATACGGATTTCGGGTCCAAAATGGACGGGTTGGATCGGTGTTCAGAACAATTGGTTCTGGGTCGACCGATTCGGATTTCCAGGTTCGGTTCGGGTTTTGCCAGCTCTAATAATTGGTCCAATTTGAATAACTTATACAAACAAGATAGATTTTTTCAAGAATTTTTTTTATCACTGGTTACTTAGTGATTAAAAATAATTAATATCTTCATTTAATAGGATTAAAAATAATTCAAACAATTTGCAATAGACTAATGTGAGGTTATTATCTTATTGCATTTTGGTATGTTGATCAACTCAAGTCTACTAATTGGGTTGGGTTCCGTCAGACAGATTTTGTGTCTGGTTCAATGTCATTTTGACTTAAGGTTTTTATATATAGGGTTAGATTGTTGTCGGATCAAATCATAAATACGAATTACTAATTTAAGGTGAAATTAGTGTAAAATAACACATATACTACCCAAAACCATCAAACAAACACTATATCAGCTCTGTAATGTTCAGCAAACCTTATACTAAGTACTCATCTGTCCCTGCTCTGCTCCTAGGCTTCTCGGAGCCTTTGGAACATGAGACAAACATTTCTAAAGGCCGAAGCATTAATCAATATCAAGGATTAATTGCATGTTGTCAATTCCAAGTAAATCTTGCTCTTCGGCACCCAAAACTTTTACTTCAAAACTTTATCAACACAAACCACTCCACAAAATTTAATATGTCCAAGTTCCTATTAGCTTTATGCATTCCTTGCACCAATCATACTCCTAATCCTAGTTTAGATGGTAATTATTATCTTGTAGGCTCCAAGATTGGTTAGTTGAAGGCGGTTGAGCGGCTCTGTGAGCCTCAAGCTCTCAATTACTCCTGGGTAATCACACTGGCTACAATATCCATGGTAGAAAGCAAATTGTTTCTCCTTCCCAACAAGCAACCGTCTGGGGGTGATCTGAATCTAGTCCGAGTTAGATACATCTACAAGGATTGGAAAACTAACCATCGGATATCAGGTATGATTATCTCTATAATCGTTCATCCTGCCTATGTTGTAGAATCCCCTATCTATGAGTACTCTGCTTGTGAGTGTTTTGATAGATCTCTTGCATGCCTTCCTTGTATAAATAGAAACCTAGTCTCAATCTGTTTCACTCGCCCTCATCACCTTCTTTCCCTTCATAATACTATCCAGCGGTTTTGTGAAATCATGGATGCTCAGCAATCCTACATAGAAGCACTGATCAACAAGTCTAGGCAAGAGGTTCCTATGGAAAACATGTCTATCCCTCCTCAGTTGCTTTCCATGCCCATCTCTTCCCAAATGGCTGAACCTACTCTTTCTCTAGCTCCTGATAGCCATGTTATTGTCACCCAAAATGATGAATCCCACCCCATTCAGGCCATTCCTCTGAATTCTGCTCCTCCTATGGATGCCAATCACCATGCTGTCACACACATCACAGACCCTTACACTGTCCCTGGTGTCAAGGATCTCCACAATAAGCTTTCGGAGTTCAGCTTGGTGGGCCGGTTTGTCCAATCTTCGGTTGATCTCAAACAAGTGCAAGGCAAGATGAAGGTTGAATGGAAAACTCTCAAAGGGAGCTAGGGGATAGACGCAATCGGAAACGATTCGTTTATCTTCAGGTTTGCAAACCGGGAAAAGCAGTGGTGTGGAGCAACAGACCTTACCATGTTCGGGAGGTGTTGGATCCTTGATCAGAATTGATCAGGTCTCTAACATCCGAAACAAATTGAGATTTGTCAGAGCCTGTGTGAATGTCTCCCTCCTCTCCAACCTTGTCACCTTTGTCAACATTAGAAATCATGAGAATGAAACTGTCAAGCTGAGAATCTGGTATGAGGATTTTTTGGATGGTTGTGGGTGTTGTGGTAGCTATGACCACTCCTATGACGATTGTCCTCCAAATGCTCCTAGACCCCGAAAGTTCAATCTAGTTCTTGAAGAAAACCCGAATGTTGATCTGCTTGCCTTGCCCCCCACACTCAATCCAGCCAGAAATGACCCCAGGCTGTTTAACATGCCCAGTACCCTCCTTGCTCCACCACAACCTGAAACTGAAATCCCCCTACCTCAGGTGATGCAGCCTAGACGGGGTGATTTTGGTCTTTTTCCCACCTCCACTTACAACCACACCCCCACTAGGCTCAACATCAACCAACTGGCTAGCCCTTCCTATCCTAATGAGCTTATCAATCATCTAATAGCTCTAAACAATACTCATGTATCTAAGCTGGCGGCTGAAACTTCCTCCTCACCATTTGTCATTGCACCATCTGTCCTTCACTCTATCATGGCCTCTGGTGCTCATACTCTCCCTTCCATCCCTAACATGAACACTGATAATGCTTATGAGGACCTCATCAGAACACAGCTGAAGGGGAAGATGATCGATACTGATGTTGAGTCTGAAGAATCCCACCTCTCCCTTAGATCTGACTGCTCAGTGGTGAAGAAGATGGGGGGCATCATCATAAGATCTCCTAAAGAGACAGACACCAACAACACTATGGAGCAGGGCAAGAGGAAGAAGGAAGATGACCAGAATGAAACAACCTCTCCTGTCACCAAGAAGTCGAAGAAAAAGAAGAATTGATGATGAAGCTCAACTTGAATCAGGGTGCTTGGGGTGTTCCTCCTAGGGATCAACCTTACTTAAATAATCTTAAGCTTTATAAAGCTATTATCTCCCTGATCATTTCATCTGATTTCTACCAGTTTAACTATGTTATTGTTTTTGTTGTGTGTGCTGTTTGGACAAGGTTTTGGTGGCTTCACCCAATTTTTAAAATTGGCGGGAGTCACATGGTTTGGTTCTATGTTAGTAAAAACTACTTTTATCTCTACAACTTTTTGCTATCTAATCATAATACTATATATATATACACTGCTATGGCTATCTCATTTGTAATAAGATGCCATCCTCTTGGGCAATGCCATGCATGAAGATACTGATATCCTACCAATCAGCTGATTCCATTCCATGGAGGATCTCAGGTATGTTTCTCTTCAACAACACTCATCAAAACCTGGTTGTAATCCCCATCAATCTATCTCTGTATAGCTTGGTGGAGGAGATCCACCCCAAAACTTCAAACCAACAAGCTTCAAACAAAATTTGATCCAACCATTATCCAATCAGTAGACTTATCTGTCCTCAGAGATACCTACCTCAAGCAGCTAAGCTTGCACGGGTAAACAAGGATCCAATTTGGTTCAAGAGTACACAGCTAATTGGTGATTCACCGGGTATAATACTAAGTAATTCCTGCATCTATACTCTCAACTATTACAAAATCCTCTCGATCACCAAACTAAACATACAGTGCTTAGGCTTCCTTCAAGCAAAATGCGAGTACAGTGTGGTTTTGCCAAGAAATAAAAAATGTATGTGTCCAGCTATGTAGCATAGCTTCCAAACCCTTTCATGTTTAGAATCGGATACTGGAATATTAGAGGTTCTAGGAGACCACCGCTTTGGCAAGAGATTAATCAAATAAGACACAACAACAAGATCGAAATTTTAGCATTAACAGAAACTAAGTCGAGAGAGCCTCCAAAGGATGATCAAAACAAGACTTCAGGCTTTCACAAAGTGCTAACCATTCCATCTACTGGGTCCAAAGATGGCATATGGTTACATACCAGAAACAGCAACTATATAGCTAACATGATAATCCTAGAACAAACAACCAGATTTATTATGATCAAAATCAGAATAGATCAGATTGTCTTGGCTATCCTTGTCATCTATGCCCCTTCTGTGGAGTTTGAAAAGGATGGATTCTGGGCCGATCTAATCACAACTCTCAAAACTCATAATCTTTCCATCATTCTTATTGGAGACCTCAATGATATTGAGCATGCCAATGAGAAAGTTGGGGGAACCAGACCTTCACTTTCCAGATTCCGTAGAATCAAGCACATTAAAGAGGAGCTCAATCTCTATATTGTGCCTTTCACAGGCTCCCCTTTACCTGGAGAAAGAGCTCAAGCAATCCTGTTAATACCTATGAACGTCTAGACAGAGCCCTTGCTCACCAAGATCTTATGACCCATTTCAAAACCTTGAAAGTTCATCACCTTCTCTTCTCCTCGTCTGACCATTTTCCTATTACTCTTCAACTATGATCCTCTAATAATATCAAAGGAACCCCCTTTCGTTTTGAAATGGCTTGGTCGACCAAACCTGAATTTGAGCGTCTAGTCTCCAATGTTTGAAAGAATAAAATGTGCGGTTCATTTGGCTATGTCTTTATGCAGAAGCAGAAGCTTCTCAAAAAGAATATCAAAAACTGGTGTAAAGCTAATGGTAACAACATCCTTAAACAACTTGCTTTGGTGGACACTAGCATTCAGAAACTTCAGTCTCAACTACCTTGGGGCACCTTAACCTTGAATGAAAGCCGGAAGTTAGGTAGATTAGAAAAGAAAAAAGCCGCGCTACTAGAGTATAATCATCTATTCTGGAAGCAGAGATCTAAACTGAATCGTATCCAATTAGGAGACAGGAACACGAGGTTTTTCCAATCGGCTGTCAAGATTAAAAACTTGAGAAATGCTACTTCCTCTTTCACCACCAAGAATGGCATCCAATTGACAGACGATCAAGAAATTTCATATCAGATCACTTTGGAAATGAAGGAAAGATTTATAGCTCAACGGAGGTCTCTCATTTCACACGAACATATTAAGTTCATACAGAATCAAATCTCCCCCACGGACAATGCTAAGCTTTTAGTTTCTCCCACTAACAAGGAAATAAAGGATGTAATAAGGAGCATGACAGAAGACAAAACTCCGGGTCCTGATGGATTCCCGCCGGAATTTTACATAAACTATTGCTCAATGGATCACATGGGTTATGAACTGCATTACCACTACCACCTTTTCAGTTTTAGTTAATAATCGTCCGGGAACGCAATTCAGACCGGAAAGAGGTATAAGACAAGGTGACCCCCTTGCTCCCTACATCTTCATTCTAGTCATGGAAAATTTAGCAAGGGAACTGATTCAAGAAGCCTCTCTTGATGATAACCTGATAGGATATCAACTCTCAAAAAATGGCACAATGATCCCTTTTCTAACATTTGTAGATGACACAATAATCTTTTCTGAAGCATCTCATAAGAGTCTCTTCGCAATCCGTAACATCCTCAACAACTTCTCAAACCTTTCTGGCCTAACAATCAATTTTAACAAGAGCTCCATTCAATTCTCGGAGAACGTCAGAGCCAATCTTGCCAATTCTCTTGCCCATGACATGAACATCCCGATATCAAAGACTCTTGAGAAATATCTGGGAATACCACTGGTAAGAGGTAGAGTTAAAAATGAAGTGTTCGATGACGCTGTCATCAGTCTGAAAAAACAACTTTCCAAGTGAAAAGCTTCATCGCTCTCTCAAGCAGGCCATACGACGTTAATCCAAGCGAACCTAAGCTCTAAAACCAATTATCTGATGCAAAATTTTCTTCTACCAAAAGGCGTCCTAAACCAATTTGACCAGATTCAAAAAAATTTCTTTTCGAATAAGCTAAACTCTGAAAGATATACCCATTTGATCAGTTGGAAGAAGATCTGCAAACCGAAAAAACAAGGAGGACTAGGATTAAAACTTGAAGAAGATATGAACATCAGCCTTCAGATGAAACTTCTTTGGAAGATCTGCTCGGAACCGGATAATATTTGGGTAAAAATTATAAGAGAAAAGTATCTACAACATGAGAGTCTTTTGGAAAGATCAACTCAACACACTTCTTGGCAATTGGGAAGACTGCTCCATTTGAGAGAAAATTTTGTAAAAGGACTTCATTGGATATTAGGAAATGGAGAGTCTATAAATGTTTGGAAAGATCCTTGGGTACCAAACCAAGACCTATCTATCTTCCAATCCTCCCTAGATCCTCAACTACGAGTCAAACACCTTTTTTATTCTAATAAACAATTGGATGTCCCATTTCTTAGAGAGATCTTCCCAGATAACATTGTTGGAGAAATAACCAAGCTCAAAATCCCTACCTGGGAAACACCTGACAAGTTAATTTGGAAACTCAACTCGGATGGGCAGTTTTCAACAAAATCGGCCAGACAAATGGATCACCAAAACGACACCATCACAAGGGACCATAACTGGATATGGAAACTTAATATACCACCTAGAACCAAAAACCTTCTATGGAAAATCATCACCGACAACCTGCCAACTACGGACCGACTGAACGGGTATTACAATAGAGTTCCATCTGGTTGCTGCTTTTGTGATAGTAACAAGGAAGATAACAACCATTTATTAATTCAATGTCCTTTCACCAAGAGTTTCACCAAGACTATAATTGCAGTCTATGAGCAGCTGACTGCGAAAAATGTACCTTTATTACCTTTAGATAGCATTAATACTCATGATATTATCAACCCGAATGGTGATAGAAAGGTACTTGAGGAACTTTGCTTCATCTGGCAAAAGATATGGGAAGCTAGAAATGATGCAATCTTTAGGAATAAAAAATTAGATCCACACCACCAAATAGCCATTAGGATTTTTGGTGATTTCAAAGAATGGACAAATCTCAACCCTGTTAAAGCTAAGACTAATATCCACATATTAAAACGAAAACAAAACTCTAGATAGAGCAAACCTCCTACAGCTATCTACAAAATCAACGTAGATGACTCTTTTAAACTCACGGGCGTTGGCCAAGTGGGAGGGGGGGGGGGGGGGGGGGTTGATTAGGGACCACCATGGTGTTGTGGTGGATATTTTTCAATTAGAAACGAATGCTACCTCTCCTCTACAAACGGAGATTTCAGCTTTCTGTGCAGGTGTAGATCTAGCTCTCTCCAAAGGACTAAGAAGTGTTTTGGTCGAAGGAGATTGTTTGGAAGTTGTCAAAGCTATCAATGACAGCTCATATGTCAGATGGGAAATAACAAGGGAAGTGGAATTTATCAGGAACCTTAAGTCAAGCTTCATCAACATAGACTTCCGACACTGCTATAGGGAAGCTAACAAAGCTGCTGATCTCATCTCTAGATCTAGGGATATTTGTACGTACTTGAATCTCCCTAATAATAGGGAACTATGTAACATCATCCGGTTGGATGATCATGGTGGCACCTTACATTATTAGTAAGGTATGCCTACTTTTGGCCTACTGTAAAAAAAACACATATACTATTATGATCTTCATGCCATGGTACAATTTTTAATAGATAAAATTTTAATAATGTGTTAAATTAATATTATAAAATAATAGTAAAGTTCGGATAATTAAATGTTTTGAATTAAACTCATTGGTTGAAAAAACAATTAAAGTAGTATATATATATATATATTAGCAATATTAATTTTATGTTTTGAATTAATCCCATTGTTTTTTTAAAAAAATTACTAAAACTATAATTTAAGCTAAGAACATGGATTAATTGATTTTTAAAAAAATTAATTGAATAACCTACTTTTAAGGAAGAGTGACACTTCATCAAAAAAGGCTTCTTTTTTAATAATTAAATAGTTAGATATAGATTTTTTTTAAATAATAAAATTATAATTTAAGCTAAGAACATGAATTAATTGAATTTTTTTTAAATTAATTAATAACCTACTTTTAAGGAGAGAGTAATACCTCGTCAAAAATACTTATCTTTTAATAGATAGATAGATAGATAGATAGATAGGTAGATATAGATATTACGTGTGTGTTTTGGACCTGAACAACCCAGAGGCCCAAACCTATCTCCATGGCTCGCAGGGAATTGGGCCCCATTTTTTTCCCTCCAAAATTACCAAATTTTTTTTCGAAATAGCCAAATTTCGAAAACAAAATTAGGGGAATAGCCAAGTTCCAAAACTTATTAGGGAATTAGCCAAAACAGGGCAAAATCGTTGTTTCAAACAGCGACTTTGCCTAAGGATTTAAAAAAAAAATAGGTAAGTCGCGGTTTGTAACAACGACTTACCCATTTTTATTGTTTTAAATGGCTTTTTACCTTTGAAAAGGTTAAAAAAAATTATAGTGGCTTTTTACCTTTGAAACAGCGACTCTCCCAATTTTGATTTTTTTTTTAATTATGGGTTGTCGGTCGCTTTGATTAAACACCGTCTCCGCCGCAAAATTACAGGCTACAGGGCTCCTTCTTCGTTCAATTTGCCTCGGACGATGGCACCGTCTTGGCAATGGCCTAAGATCCTCCCGCCTTCCTCCTTCTTCCTCCACTCTCACTTCCTCTGCCACCTCTTCCGCCTCCACCACTGCTCCTCCCGCCCCAAAACCCAGCACCCTCACCGCCTTCCCTGACCACAAATCCAGCACCCTCGCCGCCTCTCCCGCCTCCAGCGCCACCCTCCCCGACGGGCTATCCACCCCAACTCGCCTGACCACAAAGGTCGAGCGTCCCATCACCAGCTGCGATCAATTTGCCTCGGATGGAGACGACGATCAATTTGCCAAGGAGTCGACCAATTCGCATCCGATCAATTTGCCGAGGAGCCGACCAATTTGCCTCGGTCGGAGACGGCGATCAATTTGTCGGGACTGGACTTCAACGAGGCTGGGAGATAGCTTCAATGAGGCCGGCCGGGAGGTAGCTTCAACGAGGCCGGGTGCCGATCAATTTGTTGCCATGGCCTGGGTTGTAGAGCAGTGATTTCACGTTTAAAAAAATATAAAATGGAGAGTCGTTGTTTGTAACAGCGACTCCCTAATACATAGTTTTTTTTAAGTTTCCAGTAATATTATATCAAAAATAAATAAATAATATAGGTAAGTCGTTGTTACAAACCGTGACTTACCTATTTTTTTTATATCCTTAGGCAAAGTCGTTGTTTGAAACAACAACTTTTCCCTGTTTTGGATAATTCCTTAATAAGTTTCGAAACTTGGTTATTTCCCTAATTTCTTTTCAAAATTTGGCTATTTCGAAAAGAAAAAAAAATTCTAAATTACCTAACTAGCGTTGAAAAACAACATTGAACTAGTTTTGACCCAAAAAAAAACATTGAGCTACTGTGGGCAGACGCTTGACCGGAAACGACGATGAATGGAGTGGAAAGCCCTAGTTAATTAGGGACTATTGTGAGAAGTCGAAACGTATCAATTCGTCGAGCTGGTCACAGATCGATGACCTTACAAACAATAAGAAGGCGCGACAGGAGTCGGTCCACACGTACTTCCCCATGAGACATCATTTTCTCGTGTTTCTGCTCCAGTCTCTCCGGCGGCGAGACGCCGTTGAAGCTTATAGGTATCAATGTGTTTTCGCTATTTACAGTTTCATCCCGGAATCTCCCTCGGCTTCCTCATTTGTTTGACATTTCTTTGCTTTGTTCGGATTGAGCTTGAATATTTATGTTTTAGCTTGTTAGTATCAGGACGGTTAACCCATTTACCGTTTGTTTTAGCCTCTCGATTTACTCGATACTGATATGTCGGGTATTTCGAATATTTCAAGAAATATATATATATATATTCAAACTATGTTTCTAACCTATTATTCAAATGTGTGTAACAGACAAGTTGTTGGATTTATACAACTCCATTTGATCTGGTCCAAACTACCGCTACTCGGGATGCGTTAAGCACGTACTGGGATATATCTTTCATTCTAGCTCAAATGATAATAGAGAATCTTAAAGTAGAATGGCACTGGATCATATAAGATGATCGAGTAAATGACATGATGGATAGTGGAAGAGTCGTAGAGCTTGTAAAATTTGTTCCAACTCAACCTATCTGAGTTGAAACTTGATTGAACTAAAAAATTTAGGGTCACGCACAACTCAAATTTAAACTTAAGTTCTTTCTATTTTGACTTAATACTTGAAAGAATACAAACATAGACAAACCCAACATGACATTTAAACAATAATGGACTCATTCTTACAATTACTTTAATTTTCTCATTTTTAAACATATAAATAATTTGAATTACCTATAATGAGGTCTTATTTAATTAAATAAATAAATTTTAATAGTCAATAATTAAGAAAAAAAAAATCATCATTTTATAATAAAATTATACACTACGCTAGAAGGGGTTTCAGGCGGACCGAAGTCGTCGCCGGAAATGGGGTTTTCGCCCTCTGATATCTAAGGCGGCGAACTTCCGTTGCATGAGTTGTGGTCTGGTGACTTTCATCCCTTCACTATTCAGTCGACGAGCATCTGTATGTTTGTCGACTGAGACAACTTAGGCGACGGCAAAAATGTTCGTCGACTCATGAGTCATGACGTTTTTCAGAGGCCAAGGGCCATCCAAGTCCGCCCATTAAGACTCAGGGGACGGGTTTGGTTTCATATGTTCGTCGTGCGAGTCTGTGCACATAAGTTATGGGATGCTATGAAAGAATCCAGGCGACGACCCTGTCCTATGTGTTTCGTCGCCTAGATCGTTTCAGGAGACGGATATAGAATGATTTCGTCTCCTGAGTGAAGTCCAAAGATGTGTTCTCAGTTGTATGTCCGTCGCTGGAGTGTCCCGGAGACGAGAGTTTCATATATGTCCATCGCCCGAAAGAGTTAAAAATATATATATATATATGAATACGACGATGTAATATTGTTTGTTCATCGGCTGGATTCTTTTAATTTAAAAAAAAAAATTGGTGGGGCAGGTGCCCCCTGTTGGAATGTACCTAATAGCACATTTTGTGCCCCTGCTCAAATGGCATTTTCTCAACACAAACACACAACAATGCGCAAACATACTCAACAACAACACACAATCACAAGCAATTCAACACAACAATTTAAAAACCTTGTCAAGAAATCACAATCCATACCCTAAATCTTGTCCAACATACCAAAAGCGTTTGAAAGATTATCCAGACAACACAAGTTCCAACTCCACATTACACAAGTTCTAAAAGTTTGTCCCAACACTACACAAGTTCACAAAAAACCAAACCAAACCATAAATTATATGAGGAGGGCATCCTTACCTATTCGGGCTGGGGGAGGGCTGAGAGTCTGATTGAAGGGCGCCTAAATTGTTGGAGGGCTGAGCAGAAGCTGCTGGAAGGCCACTAGAAGGGGGGGACGCCTGAGGAGTACACACCGCAGAGGTGGCAGATGGCTGTGAGTTAGACTGACCACCTAATAAGCCCATCATGACCTTCTCGATACTGGCCATACGCTCCTCCAGCTGTTCATTCTTGCTCTGGGCTTGGGTGGCTCTCTCATTCAACCTTGCAATTTCCGCCTTTGCCTCCTCCAGCTCCTTGTCCCTCTCTGCAACCCTTGATGTCCATGGACCCCCTCGTTTCTTTGCAGGCCGCTCTCCAGCTCCACCCTTTCCTTTAAAAAAAGATTGAAAACGTAATACGAGCTGAGTGGGATTGAATTATAACAAGTAAAATCTTGTTATGAACTTGTGAAAATTATAAAAAAAAAAAAAAATTCAAGGGTAATACTATACCTCAAACTTCTCTTCCTCGTCTTTCCCCAAGACATTCCAAGATGATGCAGGTTTGTTCTTCGACGGGGAGAGGTGGTATTTGGCTTAGGTCTGCTGCTTTTGCTTGTCCATCTCTACCAGTGAGGACCTCCTAAAGACGACCTTTCAGTTTGTCCTACAAGTTCATGTATGCACAGAAAATAAATACAGTATAAGAAATGAGTATAATGAAAGCAATCAAGTATACCCAACAACACTAAAATAAAAGAAAGGAATGATTTTAATGTAGACAAAGAAACCCAAGTATGTTGAACATGTTTATATTTATAGAAAAAATTATAAAGAGCATGTAAATTAGAAATAAAAGACATGAAACATAAATAAAATAAAAGTAATACAGATCATGTTAGAGTAACAACACAAAAAAAATGGAATGATTTTAATATAAAAAAAAAAAGAAACCTAAGTACTCTAAACTATTAAACCTATTACCTACTGATTATAATACATAAATGAAAGATACAAAACATAAATAAAGTAAAAGAAATAATGAAAGAAATGCATTATTATAAGTAAAACCAAAGTAATCTATAAGTTTTATACATGTTAAGACTAATGAAAGTACTCTAAACTATTACCTACTGATTACATCATCAGTATGTATAAGTTTTATACATGTTAAGAATAATTAATGAAAGACATGTATTATTCTTAACATGCATTATTATAGGTAAAACCAAAGGAATCTAGTCAATATAAGAAACAGAAACTTATAAAGGCTTATAGATACAACACAAAAATAAAGGAAAATAAATACATGCATTATTCTTAACATATTCATAACATACATGAAGGACTAAAATGAAAGCAATACAGATCATGTTAGAGTAACAACACTAAAAAGAAGAACGGAATGATTTTAATATAGAAAAAGACACCTAAGTACTCTAAACTATTAAACCTATTACCTACTAATTATAATGCAGAAATGAGAGATACCACACAGAATAATGAAAGAAATGCATTTTAATACAGATCATGTTAGATAATAAAAGGAAGGAAAAAAGGAAGGAATGATTTTAATATAGACAAAGAACCCTAAGTGTGCTGAAAATGTTTATATTTATAGAATGAATGTCTTTCATTTCTGTATTATAATCAGTAGGTAATAGGTTTAATAGTTTAGAGTACTTAGGTTTATTAGAGAAAAACTACAGGTTTAGTACTTAGGTAAAATTTCATAAAAACTTACAAGAAACATGCATTATTATAAGAAAAACTATAGGTTTAGTACTTGGGTAAAATTACAGAAAACAGAAAAATGCATTATTATAAGTAATAGGTTTAGAACTTAGGTAAAATTACAGAAAAACTTACAAGAAACATGCATTATTATAAGTAAAACACACACTTACTATATAACATGCATTATTTATAAGTAAAACACACATTTACTAAAACAGAAAGTAAATGAGTACCCAACATAAAGTAACAGAAAACAATTAGATGATGTTCAAACCCATTGTGATAATTGTGATGATTGATGGGGTTCAGGTTTATGGTCCTGTTTTGCTTGTTTCGCTCACACAATGCATGTAAAATGAATGCCATTCACAAGTGTTAAACAATAAGATCAATGACGAATCAAAAAACAAGTTAGTGTATAAATTAGAAAGTACCATTCTAGCTTTGTCTGTGACGTCACTGACCAAGAACCGCCACTGCTCATGGCGCGCGACGAACTCAAGTGGTGTGTCCTCCCCCCCCCCCCCCCCCCCCCCCACCCACTTTAGGAAGTGTTGATGACAGTCATACTTCCAAGCCCCATATGCTTATTTGCTCTTCTTCTCCACGTATTGGTCAATTGCAGGGTCAATCTTATAGTACATCTACACATCCATATCAGAAATGCATATCAGAAAATCTAGACAAATGAATGTTTAGAAATGAACTCAATACAAATGAACTCAATATAGAAAATCCATATCAGAAAATGTAGAAAAATGAATCTGGACAAATGAAAATCTAAAGGCAACACATGAAAAAATACAGCACAACTGCAAGGTCAATGTCTTATATTTAATTTATGTGCATACATAAATTAAGGCAACACATGAACTCAAATGAAGGCAACACAAGTGTGCAAGTAATCCATAACTCAAATGAATGTTTAGAAAAGCAAGTAACACAATAACCATAACTCAAATGAAGGCAACACATTAACTCAAATGAAGGCAACACAAGTGCGGAGGAGGAGAGAGAAATTGATTTGGGGCTAAGGGTTAGGGGAGGAGTCCACGAGTCTATTAACCTTCTTCATTCGGGCAACGGACATATATAAGAAATTTTGCCGCCTGGAAATTTGGCAGAAATTCAAGTTTTTGTTGGAAATAAAGGGGGAAATGAAATTTAATTCAGGAGACTAACTAACAATAATTACGTCAGCTGATTGTGAAATCTAATAATATTCTAGCCAAAATGTGACATTAAGGAGGGAATTCAATTTTTCATTGGGGAGACATACTAATAATAAGTTCATCTGCCGAAGTCTCTCAGGCGATGGACATATAATATGTCCGTCTCCTGAAAATATGCAGATTTTTTAAAAAGAGCACTTTTCATGTGCTATTGCCCTGTTTATCTTAACTTAATGCCAAATTGCACCAAAAAAATACTCTCACAAGCCATGATATATACCAACCATGTCATACACATACGAAAATAAATGCCATGTCTTACAAAAACAACGATTACAATCTACGATTTATGGAGTCCGAAGGCATTGTCAACCTTCGTTGTCATCACTCACTTCGTCATGTTCATCTTCGTCGACTTCCTCCTCTTGTTCATCGTCATCTTCATCTTCATCATCATCTCCTTCTTCTTCTTCTTCTTCTTCTTCCTCCATTTCAAGATCAACGGCGAGGTTAAAATTTTTGAAATAGATCACCGGGCCAATGTTATGATAAGGTTCTTCCACCTCATTGGTAAGATCATCTCCGCGAGTTGCTAGAGTTTGAGGATCATACACGCTTCTATGGGACATCACATTAACTACTTTCCAAGCATCACCCGTCTTTTAATCATCCACGTAAAACATTTGCCTCGCCGAGTGTGCAAGAAAAAATGTAGAATCCTCATACAAACTGCGGTTCGTGTCCACAGAGAGCAAACCCATATCTACCTTGATGCTTCCACTATTTTTAGGGTCGGTGTCAAACCACTTGAATTTAAACAACACAACCGGCATACAATTAGTGTATATCAGCTCCACCACTCGTTCAAGTACCCCATAATACTTAGCATATGAAGTTTCCACCATCACCCCTGAATTTTGTGTTCTCAAATCTTTTTCTTTGTCCCATACCACAAACTTCACACCATTGACAGAACAGGCCCAATACAGTTTGCATTGTAGTGGCCCCTTTGCCAAGTTCAGAACCTCCGGTTTTAGGAAGGTGTCTCCATCTCTATGCAACTTAGAAACCTATACAACATAACATTTAGTTTTGGGGGAAAAACATGCATTTTGTTCAATAAAACATCACTGACGTTCTTACCCATGGGTAGAAATAGCTGAGAAAATCTCTTCTACAATCCCTTTCTTCATGCGATGTCAAGTAGAACTCAAATTCCTTGCAATTGGTTAAAACTTGCGAGTGAGCCTCTGCAATCATAGGTTCTCCTAACCTTTCTCTCGTGATTTCACCGTGAGGACGCACGAGGCTTGAAACGACAGAAATATCATAGCTAAACTCCTCCATAGTATTCGTCCCTTCACTGCTCTCATCTCGACCCTCGAGATACAAGTTGCAGTATGTTGTTGCCTCATTTAAAACGTAACGCTCGGAAATACTTCCCTCCGGGTAACAGTAGTTCTTCACTTGAGCTTTATATTTGCCAAGTTGTCTAGAAAACAAAGGAAGAAGTTTAATGCAGGTATAATGCACGTGTAATTGTGAGATGAATTTAATCTATAAGTAGCATACCTTTCGATTGTGTGCATCCAGGTGTAATTTACTGGTCCAATTTCTAGCACTTGTTGCGGTAGGTGAACCAGAAGGTGTACCATGATTGTGAAAAAGTGCGGGGGATAAATCATCTCCAGTCTGCACAGAATCTGAACTATCTCATCCCCCATCTGGCGTACATCCTCCTTCCTCACCTCTCTGGCACACAATTTCTGAAACCATTTCGCTAGCGCAACCAAAGTCTTAGCAACACCCAACGACAGGTATGCACGAACAAAAATGGGAAGAAGACGCTAAAACATAACATGAATGCCATGGGTCTTTAGGCCGTGGAACTTTCTCTCTGCAATTTTGACCGTGTTGTGCAAAGATCCAGCGTACATGTGGGGGTATTTCACTGGACCAAACCATTCGAATATATCTGGTATGTCCTCGTGTTTCACCAAGAATGACGCATGAGGGAGTGTTCCATCTCTCCTCTACGCCAGGCTTCTCCGCACCCTTCTCTTCTGCAATGCAGCTCGAGCTTTGGGATCATCCTTTGTCTTCCCTTCTATGTTAAGAGTAGTGCTGATGATGTTGTCGAAGATGGGGCCAACACTATCCATGTGCGTTAATTTTCAAATTCAAAGTGAGTTGTGGAGGAGAGTGAGTTACACACACCACATTATGAGGGTGGAGAGCAATATGAGTGCGACCCATGATTTTTTTAAGCAAAAAAAAAGCCACAATTAATCTCAACCTTCAATTTTCCATCGATCAAGGGTCTATATTTGTTAACACAAAACACAATAAGAGATTATTACACATGATCCACCTCTCTCTCTCTCTCTCTCTCTCTCTCTCTCTCTCTATATATATATATATATATATATATATATATATATATATATATATATATATATATATATATATATATATATATATATATATAGGGTTTACTTCAAATGTAAAAATTCCTTAACGTGTAAAATTTGCTTATCGCGTAAAATTAGCTAATGGGCCTAATTTCATTAGTAGAATGTCTGCCCCCCCCCCCCCCTTGCCCATGCGTGTGCCCCCCTTGCCTCCCCTTCTCGGACCCGATTTTTTTTTTCCCAGAATTTTTTTTTCGTGGTAACACTTTCTGTTGTGCAAGTATAACTTGCTTTTGTGCACATATAACATCTTATTGTGCAAATATAAGTTTATTTTGTGCAGACAAATAATTCATTATGGGGTAAATAGGTAAATGTGCCTATTTCAATTATAAAAAATTATAATTAAAATATGTTTAATTTATGGGTAAATTGGTAAATATGTCTAATTTTATGGGTAAATGCACTTTTTCCCGTTTTCGATACCTTTTGTGCAACTGTGAAGTGCATTTGTGGAACTGTGGAGTGCATTTGTGCAACTGTGAAGTGCATTTGTGCAACTTTAATTGTGCAATTGTGCAAATTTAAAGTAGGATACAATTGTGCAAATTTAAACTACAATTGTGCAAAAGTAAGATACAATTGTGCAGATTAAGAATACAATTGTGCAAATGTAAGATCATAATGTGCATTAATAAGACAAAAGATGTGCTTTTGAAATCGATGTTTTAATTTTGTTTTTTTTTTACTTCTGAGAGTTTGGGTTCACCTCTCGGATAATTTAGGTTGATAGATGTAAGTTTGAAATCGATTTTTTTACGTATAAGCTTTTAAAATTAAAGTGCATAAAAAAGATTAAAATGTGCATAATTAAGGTTAAAAAGTGCATAACATAGATTATAATGTGCATGATTAACAATTTGCGATTGTTGCGCTCTTGTCTATTATGTAACCTATGTGGGATTTGAACCCACATCTTTTGTGCAAACGCACATTGCTCTACCAATTGAGCTAATAGGCTAAATTATGATTTTTATGCTAAAATAGAAGAACCTAATCGACCTAAAGCATATTGCAATAAAATTCTAAAATTCAATTAGCTCATGATTCACAAACAATTTGACAATGCTATAAACATGAAATTAGCTCCAAATCAACCCAACAACACAACCATAGCATCAATTTCAGTCAATTTGGCCGTTGGCAAAAAACCCCAAATTCTAAAGCATATCGCAATATAAAATTCCAAACTTCAATTAGATCATGATCCATAAACAATTTGACAATGCTATGAACATGAAATTAGCTCCAAATCAACCCAACAACACAACCATATCATCAATTTCAGTCAATTTTGCTTTTGGCAAAAAACCCCAAATTCTAAAACATATCGCAATATAAAATTCTAAAATTCAATTAGCTCATGATCCATAAATAATTTGACAATGATATGAACATGAAATTAGTTCAAAATCAACCCAACAACACAACCATATCATCAATTTAAATCAATTTGGCTTTTGGCAAAAAGCCCCAAATTCTAAAACATATCGCATTCTAAAATTCAATTAGCTCATGATCCATAAACAATTTGACAATGATATGAACATGAAATTAGCTCAAAATCAACCCAACAACACAACCATATCATCAATTTCAATCAATTTGGCTTTTGGCAAAAAGCCCCAATTTCCGCTCTTAAATCAAACCCTAGGTTTTCAATCTCAACCTAAATCATTCAAACAATCTAAATAGATGTAATAAACAAGTTTAGGGTTAGAAATCATACCAAATTCGCGTTGAAACAAGGAGCAAAATCGGGATTTCGAAGGTATTCCGTGCCAAAGGCACCGATTAGCGTTGTTGGGAGAGATGGGCTCGGTGTGGGCTCGGCTGGGCTCGGACCATGGGGGTTCCGGTCTCGGGGGGTGCGCCTGAGGGAGGGGGTTCGAGCAGGTGGGGGCTGGTGGCTGGAGGTGGCTCGTGGGTGGCGTGGGAGGCCGATGAGAGAAGCAGCGACGTGGGGCTTCGACTCGGCAGGGTGGGCGCGTTTGGGCTCGAACCAAGCCAAGTCAGGGCTCGGGGGGTGCGCCCAGGCGGTTGGCTCGAGCGCGGCTAGGCGGTGGAGGCCGGAGGTGGCTCGACGTGGGGCTGGAGGTGGCTCGACAGGCTAGGCGGTGCTTCTACCGTTGAACGCGGTATGTTTTACGTTGGATTTGAAAAATTTACACGTTAAGGATATTTTACATTTTAAAGCTTCCCTATATATATATATATATATAAATATATAGGCAAAGGTTCAAATGTAAAATTGTCTTAGGGTATAAAATTTGCTTAAGGTGTAAAATTCTAATAATAACATGGATTCGTATCAAATTAGTAGGGGTATCAACAATATGGCCCAGCCCACTTCATTTACCTCCCTTTAAACGCGTATTCTCTTTTCTTTGAAACCCGCGTGTCCGGTTTTCAATAAATGCCAAAATTTTACACTTTAAGGATTTTACACCCTAAGAGCATGTTCATTCGTAAACCCGAACTCGGGCCCTTAACTTACTTTTCCTCTGTCACATCAGCTTAAGGGCCCTATTCCAGTTTTTTATTATTTGTACTCTCATTCGTGAGCCCGAATTTCGGGCCCTTAAGTTACTTTTTACTATTTATCCTTTTCAATTACTTTATAATAATAATAATAATAGTAGTAGTAGTAGTAGTAGTAGTAATAGTAGTAGTAGTAATAATAATAATAATAATAATAATAATAATAATAATAATAATAATAATAATAATAATTATTATTATTATTATTATTATTATTATTATTATAATTATTATTGTAACACGTGCTTGCAACATTTGATTGTAGCATTTGAGCTATTGCAACAGTTGTGCTATGTAATAATCAAGTGAAACATACTTATCTATTGTAACACGTGCTTGCAACATTTTTTTTTAAGGTAACACTTACTGCAATAGTTATGCAACATGTTTATCTATTGTAACAGGTGTTTGCAACATTTTTTTCCTAAGGTAACACCTATTGCAACAATTGATATGCAATACTTTTTTATTTAATTTAGTTAAATTGATTGGTTTTGTCATTTACGTAGTTTGATTTAAAAATATTTTTATTTTAAGTATATTAAAATAGTTTTGAGAGTTTTTATAGCATTTTTAAAATTGAAATAATATTAATTGTGTGGTATTTCGTAATTTAATTAAGTTGAAATTTTATAATTTTAAAAAATTAGCATACTAATTGTCTAATTTCCTAAAAACTAACTCATATTAAAATTGAGCTTCTTTTTAGCATTTTAGGGCATTTTCAATTTAAATAAAATAATTGAGTTGTATTTTGTAAATTAATTTGAATGGATATTTACAATTATTTATAAAATAAAATCACGAAATAGTTATGTAAATTCATGTAAACCCTAGGTCTATCAAAACCCAATGAAACCAAGCCGCCGTTCACCCTATTTGCAATCTGCCTATCTCCTCAAATCCTCAATCTCTCTCGCCTGTTCCTACTCGTCCACCCTCTTGTTCCCAGATCCATTTCTGGTTCTCTTCCCGCGTCGGTCTGTGTCGCTCAATCTCACGTTTGGGTCCTCGATCTCCATTTCTGGTTCTCTTCCCTCTCGTCACGTCGCCCTCAGATCGAAATCGATGCCAACGACAACGGCAGCGCCTTGGGGCCTTGTCGACACTAGCGGCACCATCGAGGCCAAGCCCAGCTGCTCCTCGTCTCCACCATTGTTGCCCGACGTTAGCCACCGCTAGCCGGAAATGGTCGCTCGACGTCTCCGAACCATCTAGGCCTAGCCCAGCAGCTCCTCGTCTCCACCACTTTTGCCCGGCGCCGGCCACGCTAGTCGAAAATGGCCGCTTATTTGTTGGTAGTATTGGGTGGCAATGCCTGCTCTTAAGTATGGTATTTCTTATCTCATCAATTGGAGTTTTTGGTTTTTTAGCTTCGAAAAATTTGAACTGTTTCTTTGACTAGGGTTTTAGAATTTGTTGTTCAATTCATTTAGTTTTGTGTGAGTCTTTGACGAGATGAAGCCTCCTTTGGGTTGTTTATCCTAGAAGCCAAAAAACCCTCTTAATTTATTTTGGTTATTGTTGGAATCTAGAGATGTAAATTGATTCAGATTCATGATCCAACACTTCTAATTAAGGTTGAATAATTTGAATCTGAGTTTTGATGAAACTATTTGTTATTGTGCAGAGCAAGCTGATGCTTCCATTTGGGAACTAGGATATTGATGTGTATATTGCATGCTGAACTGCTTCCATTTGTTATTGTGCACTTCCATTCTTAGAAATAATAAATGAAATAGTAGTAGATTGCTAGTTGATTCAAACTAAAATTAACTAGCTATTGATGTGTATTTCTTGTGTATGTGGAATGGTTAATGTGGGGCTGGTAAGATCTCTCTTAGCATTTGGTGTTTCTTAATGCTAAGTGTACATTGATATACTTTAATGATCCTATTAGAATCTAATAAAAGATAACAAAAATCCATTCTATAAAAAGGATCCATATTTAACTAGCCTTATACATTCATTTCACTGTATTACTAAAGCATATGATGTCATGAATCTAAGGTAAGGGGTATGTGCAATCCCTACTTAAATCGCATTAATTTTAGTTTGAATCAACTGGCAATCTACTATTTCTTTTATTATTTCTAAGAATAACAAGTTTTAGGTCTTTAATTTTGGCATCATGGGTTCCAATGACTACTTATCAGCTTTATGTGTGAATATCTTAGTGAAGGTACCATTAGAAAGCGTGAACACTAGGAAGTTTGTGGTTGAGTTTATTTAGTGTCGATGTTTTAGGTTTATTTGTTGAGTTGGTTATCGGGTTTACAGAGAAGGCGACAAATGATAAACAAGAAAATGGAAGATCTGCAGAAAGACACTTTTGCTCTTTGATTATAGGTGAGTTGTTTATCATGTTTATTACCTTGATCTTTGTGGTTAGTACCTTTTTATTGGACTCTTGGGTGACAATGATGGAGTTTAAATGAGACCTTAAAGGCTTAAAAACAATTTCTCTTTAATTATAGGACCATGCAACATGATCAAAGAATGTTAGGTGGAAGCGGCAATTTCCAGATATGTTGCCAAGCGGTTTGTTTTCTTTTCTCCACTTTGCTTTCATTCTATGATATTCATGACATGTTGCATGATCCTGTAACCTTTATGATGCTTGGAATTATTTCATTACACTATTTCCTTTAGGGTAGAATTCCATAGTTATCAGCTGGAACCAACTGGAATAAGAATAGATTTCTTTATACACTAAAATCAAGATTTCGATCCAAAATGATTTTTTTTTTTATGATTCTTCTTGATCTAATTGGCTCTCCTTTTCAATGCTAAAGCAATGGGGGCTATTTCTTACTTAGACATAGAGAAAGAGGTACTAATTTATTATAATTTGGAACAACTAGAAGATTTTATCCCCGACACGGTAGCTTCCATAGGGTATATATGTTGAATACATGTATATATTTTTGAAAAATAACTTGGCATTTTCTAGTTGTATTTTGCTATTATGCTAACATTATTGAACTGGATGCTAGTGATTGAGGTAGCAAGAAATCAATAATACATACTTTGTCTAGTATCTTTCTTCAATTGATTTTTTTCCTTCTCCTATTTTCTGGATGAAGCTAGTATGCATGTTCTGTAACAGCAAATTTCATTATGACCATTCATAAGTGTGGTCTCATTACCATTGGCATGTAATTCTCAAAAGATGGCAAATATCTATATAACGGGGCCAAAAAGGTAAAAGGTAAGAATTGCTACACTTTTTGTCTTCACTTTCATCTAACTTTCTAGTGTTACTAGGAATCTGATTATACAACACTTCTACACTATTTAGATTTGTCCAGAGTACTTGAGATTAAAATTTGTATATTGTTGACTTGTTGATAATGATTTTAGATTGGCTGGTTGATGACAAACTCTTATTTTTTTTGGAAAATAATGTTGTCCTATTTATCTTGTTAGTGTACTAGTAACTCTTGAACTATGATAAATTTTTACTATTTTCTTATTGATGCTCATCATAAAGGATCTATACCTTGAGAAGAAAATCTATATATGCATTTATTGAGATGATAAATTATCTTGAACTATTATAAATATCTTTTATTTCATATTATTCATTCATCTAAATGACACCTAGATTTTGTATTGGCGCATAAATTGTTATATGGATACATATGATTTATTTATGTGAAAAATAATCATCTATTAAATCTACATAATAATTGCTACATAAATAATCTAACATAAGGTTGACATTTAAGTTTATATAAAAATTGATTGCTAGAAGTTGAAATTTGTTGGTAAGTTGAAAGTTTGTGTGTTACATATTTGCAGGATCATGAAGGCATGGAAGTCTTTGAGTTGGATTGAGTTTTAGCAAACAAAGAGTAGGTGCAGCTCATAAACCATAGGACAATCTTTCTTATGTATATTTACATTTATTTTAGAGACTTGATGAGAGACGATCATCCATGTACTATCAATATACATGACATAATTTATAATAATATTAATGTATTTGTCATTTTATAACTTTCAAGTCATTTTTATTATTGCTTTTGTAATTTGAAAAGATTTGTAAATTTGTATATTAGTTTATATGAGGAGTGCTACAACAATTTAGAAGATTGTTGCAATAGCTTGAATTAAAATTGTTGCGTTAGGTGTGAATTGGTGATGCATTATGTAAAAAAAGTGCTATCCATGAACGGTTACATTACATACCTATTGTAACTGTTTTTTAGTATAATGTAACATGTTATATTTCCCATGCATAGATGTTACATTAGTTTGAAATAACTGTTACATTTGGTCTAATGCAACGTGAGCGGAAGTAGCATTTACAAAATAGCTACATTAGATCTATTGTATCATTTTTTGAGGTTTATGTAATATTTTTCACATGTTGCAATATGCTTATTATGTAGTAAGGTGCTTGTTATTATCAAAGCATATATGAGAGATTAATAAGGATTCTATTCCACTCTAATAAGATGAAGCTGAAATTGACATCAGGTGAAGACATGCATCATCACTGAAGCGTATTGGTTGTTGAGATAGTCCTCGACATACGTGTTGGTTTAGGTTGTTCCTGACATACGTGTTGGTTTAGGCTGTTTATACTTCTTTTTTGCCTTGCTCTTTGCTCCCTTTTTACCTCACTCTCTATTATTTGGCATGTTTCTATGTTTTGTTTATGCCCTATTGTTTTGGGTCTATCGGAAACACTCTCTCGACTAGTTCGGGTAAAGAGTGCGTACATCCTGACCCCCCAGACCCTGCCTAATCGCGTGATATACTGGGTTGTTGTTGTTGTTCGTATCAGCTAGTACATAATTAGACATCAACAATGTTTGAAAAACGCCATAGAAAGTATTCCACGTCGTTTTGACCACCATGGGATTTTAGGGGCATTCATTAAAATACTTACCAAGTGGCATTTTTTAAATGCCATTAAAATTACGGCGTTTATAAAACACAATAAGTAATCTGTACTCTGTAGTCTATAAACCAATGATATTTTTGTGTTAATACGCCATTATAAATACTTTTAATGCCGGCTGATGAGACACATTATCTTTTAAACATCATCAGTGATCAAATATGTAGTTGTTATCTCGGTAGCAAAGGAGAATATTGTTCTAGGATTGCCCTTTCATGTCCGGACACTTTCGAATCCAAACTACACCAACTCACTAATCCTTATAGAATCCAAGTGTGTCCTTGCAAAACCTATTTACTAGCGGCCAATCTTTACTCATTCGTTTGTCGATTAAAAAAGAAAGTACTTAAAGAGTTCAATTTGGCTTCAGAAACTGCTGTGTGAGTAAATTAACTTCTCTATACAGAAATGCTCATCATTGCAGCTTCTGCAGGTCTTTTCAATTATGTCTAATGGGTTATATGGATATCTTTACGTGTAGCAGTTGATTCAACTTGTTATTTCAAAACTTATGAAACTATAAATTTCAAATGCCAAGGTCTTAGTCAATTGATGAAAGGGACTTTTACCAGTAATGAGAGGGTAGCACCAAGGTCCCACTCTCTTTAGATTTTTCACCTTAGATTTCAAGATGGATACGAAAGCACAATTGTTGTCAAGGAAGCGTCTAGTCATCAGCTATTTGGGGAAAAAGTACAGGAGTTTGAAATTTCAATTCAGTACTCTACCTACGTTTGAAGTACATATCCTTTTTCCTCACTAAAGGTTACTTCAATGGGAGAAACCAAATTTGTTACCTCTATAGTCTTGTTCATCGTCTTTCTCCATGGTTGCTCCTGCTATTCCCCAGCTGCAACCCGGGTGAAGGCTGGCTACTGGTTGCCAGTCAGCATATTCCCCATCATAGATGTGGAAGCAGCCCTCTTCACCCACCTTATTTATGGCTTCACCGCCATCAACTCCTCCACCTTTGGCCTATCAATCCCACCAGCTGTCCAACATTACTTTTCCTCGTTTTCCTCCACTGTCAAGCGGCGAAACCCCTCAGTGTTCACACTCCTTTCCATTGGCGACACTAGGATTGCCCCTGTCTTGGTGTCCATGCTCTCATCTTCCTTCCATAGAGAGGCCTTTGTGAACTCCTCTATCCAAATGGCCAGAACCTATGACTATGACGGCATTGACCTTTGTGTTTTATACCAGCAGCCTCTGCTTAATGCTACCACCGCTATGGATGATCATCTAGGAACTCTTTTTGATGAGTGGAGGGAAGCTGTTGATTCTGAGGCTCGGAGGATGAATAAAACCAGATTGAACTTGACAACGACGGTCTATTACAAACCGAGTATCTCAACCACATCAAGTGGAACTTATAGTTTCCCTGTGGACTCCATACAGAGGAACTTTGACTGGGTAAATGTATTAGCATTCGACTACTTCACCCCTACGAGGGAGGCATCCAATACGCACTTCCATGCTGCGCTGTATGATCCTTTGAGTAATGTTAATACCGATTTTGGTATCCGAAAATGGATCAACAGTGGTTTGTCTAAGGACAAGATTGTTCTAGGATTGCCCTTTCATGGCTATGCATGGACGCTTTCGAATCCCAACAAGAACAACTCATTAGGTGCACCGTCTTCTGGCCTTGCTATTACTTCTGACGGGTCGATGAGCTACAGCTACATCAAGCGCTATTCTCAAAGTGACGGCCTCATGGTTTACAACTCCACCTATGTGGAGAGTTACTGGACCTCTGGCCCATTCTGGGTTTGCTTTGATAATGTGATGGCCATCAAAACCAAGGTTTCTTATGCCTTGAAGATGGGGCTTCTCGGCTATTATGTATTTCAAGTCGCTAATGACGACAACTGGGAGCTGTCTCGGGTAGCATCAGGTAAAAAGAAACTAGCCAATCTTGATTTGCTTGTTGAAAACGTTATCATACAGAAATCATGCTAATCTGTGTCATTATTTTTCTTGTTCATTATCTCAAGATCAAATGGATGGGAAGGATCAGCGAAAGAAGGGACTGTTACTAGCAATAGCAATGATTGTTGTCGGCGTGTTTGCTCTTCTAATAATCTTAATGTATTACTTTAGAGGGAGACTGCTTAGACATACGTTACATATCAGTAAGTATCAAATTTGATTCAAACAATTAAAGTTAAGATATACTAATATAGACGTAACTAAGTTTTAATACCTATTTAAATGTTTATTGTGATTTGTGCACAGGAAATAGAAGAAACACTACCAAGAGTTTCTGCAGTGATTTGAATTCTCCTGATCTGAAGATATTCAATTTTGCGGAAATTGAAGCAGCAACAAATAATTTTGCGTTTGAAAACAAGCTTGGACAGGGTGGATATGGACCTGTTTACAAGGTTGAGATGGAAATTTCTTGTCAATATATCTATCTATCTATGTATCTATCTATATATTATTCATCAGTGAATTGAAGATGATGAAGTTTACTTGAAATCGTATGCTGATCTTCAGGGTATCCTGTCCAGAGGAGAGGAGATAGCAGTCAAGAGACTTTCAAAGACTTCTGGCCAAGGATACGACGAGTTCAAAAATGAAGTTACATTTGCTGCAAGGTTGCAACATGTTAACTTGGTGAAAGTCATTGGATTTTGCACTGATAGAGATGAAAAGATGCTGATTTACGAGTATCTTCCGAATAAAAGCTTAGATTCATATCTCTTTGGTAATATAAATCTTCTGCTCTTTACGTTTTTTGATAGGGGAAAAAAAACAGAATGAGTTCATAACAACCATTGGGTTCTAACCAATGCAGATCCTATGAAGCGGCATGTTTTAGATTGGAACAGACGAGTTGAGATTGTTGATGGCATAATTCAAGGGCTGGTGTATCTTCAAGAGTACTCTAGGCTTACCGTTATTCACAAAGACTTGAAAGCTAGCAATGTTCTTCTTGACATGGAATGGCGGCCTAAAATATCAGATTTTGGACTTGCGAGAATATTCCACAAGGATGTGTATGAAGCAAGCACAGATCACATTGTTGGGACATAGTAAGTGTTAGTTCTCACTATCTTCAATTAAATTTGCATAGAAATCAATACTGATGACTTACAAACGTTACATATCATGCAATCCAGTGGCTATATTCCTCCTGAATATGCGAAACAAGGTGTGTATTCTATGAAGTATGATGTATACAGCTTCGGAGTGCTGCTTTTGCAAATCATAAGTGGCAAGAGGAACAACTGCTTGTATGGGGTAGATGGGAACTTAACCCTTCTAGACTATGTGAGTTCAACTAATTATTTTTAGATTTAGATCATATTCTTGGCCATGAACATCATTTTATTTTTTGGCGTAATATTGGGCAATTTTATCTTGAAACATACAGGCTTACGAGCTGTGGAAAGATGGGCGATACATGGAGTTCATTGATCCAGCGCTAGACGATTCATCTTCCAAATGTAAACTCGAGACATGCTTGCAGATGGCTCTGTTGTGTGTGCAAAAGAGACCCGAAGACAGGCCATCAATGTTGGAAGTATCAATGCTGCTGAAAAATGGAAATGAACAGATGTTGACCCCAAAATGCCCCGCTTTTTCGGTCAACAGAGATGAAGGTGTAGAACAGTGCTTGTTGAAGGGGCTAGATCTGTCTTCTAGCAATACAGTTACAATCTCAGAGATTGATCCTCGGTGATGTAAATGATGAACTGCTCGTTCTTGTAGGCATAGAGGTATTGATGAGAGAAATCTGAATACAATATATCTCGTAATATTTATTTATAGTCATAATTTTCAACAGCAATAAGTTCTTTTATGTTGTACCTTTTGGAAGTTAGAATGTTGTATCATAAAACTCCACGAATCGCTTATGTGATGCAGGCTTCAAAATTGTTTTGATATATGCTAGTGAAAGTTTTGCTGCAATCAGGTTTTGAAACCTGTGCCTCGGCTACTATGGATGGGCTGAATTGAGTGCATTTTTCTGATGGTATTTGTATGTATATTCCTTTTTTCACCTGGTTGATGCCCTAAATAAGTGCCTTGATTGTTCTTGTTCACTTGTTCGTAGATCGCTGGGTAGTCTTATGTCCTCAACGAGCTGAATATAGTCTTGATTCCATGCACCTGTCGGCGCCTCCCCTGAAATACACTGTACTGCTATTCTTTGAGCTGCAGGGCTCACCCAGCTGGGTCGGTTTGTATATACACTGTGCTAGTCAAACACTCTTTTAAAAAGATGAATGACACTGCAGGTTTGTTCAATTCTTGGGCAATTTTTGTCATGAAATTGATTAATCTGGTTTCTTAAATTAACCATTTTTTCACCTCTTATGGTCGCATCGTTTGAAAATCCCATCTCTCTATATTAAAGGCGCTGATGAGACTTGTTAGGTCTATTTCAGCATTTAGTGTTGAAATTTGTTGACCGCTTCTACATTTTGAATTTTGAAAGTCCATAGCTAAAATAGACTTGTTAAGTTTGTCAACTATATATCACTAGTAGAAGTTGGAGTTGATAGTCAGACTGAATCATTCCCTCTCCATTTGAAAGCATGGAAGAAACCACACTAGTTACCTCTCTAGTCTTTTTCCTTGTGTTTTTCCATTGTTGCTCTTGCTATTCCGAAGCTGCAGCCCGCGTAAAGGCTGGCTACTGGGTGTCATCCTATGACTACCCAGTGAAGGAGGTGGAAACAACCCTCTTTACCCACCTCCTCTATGGCTTCGTCAACATCAACTCCTCCACCTTTTGCCTCTCCATTCCACCCTCTGACCAAAAGTACTTCTCCTCATTTTCATCCACTGTCAAACGGCGTAACCCCTCAGTCTTCACACTCCTTTCCATTGGTGACATGAGGATTTACCCTATCTTGGTGTCCATGCTCCCATCTTCCTTCCACAGACAGGCCTTTGTGAACTCCACCATCCAAATGGCAAGAGCCTATAACTTTGATGGCATTGACCTTGTGCAGTTGGTGCCTAATACTACCGTTACTATCAATGATCAAATGAGCGCCTTGTTTGATGAGTGGAGGGAAGCTGTTGATTCAGAGGCTCAGAGATTGAATAAAACCAGATTGATCTTGACAACTTTTGTCTGTTACAACCCCAACACCTCAACCCCATATAATTTCAATTACCCTGTGGAAGCCATACAAAGGAACTTTGATTGGGTAAACTTATTAGCATTTGACTACTTTACTCCTACAAGGGACGGATCCAATATCCACTTCCATGCTCCTCTCTATGATCCTTTGAGCGATGTTAATACCGATTTTGGTATTCGTAAATGGATCAAGAGTGGTTTGTCCAAGGACAAGATTGTTCTAGGATTGCCCTTGTATGGCTGCGCCTGGACGCTTACTGATCCAAAAAACCACTCACTGGGTGCTCCGGCTTCTGGCTCCGCTATTACTGCTGATGGATATATTAACTACAAAGACATCAAAACTTACTATGATCAAAGCTCTAACCACCCAGTTTACAACTCCATGTACGTGGAAAGTTACTGGACCTCTGGCACGCGTTGGGTTTGTTTTGATGATGTTATTGCCATCAAAACCAAGGTTTCTTATGCCCTGAAGATGGAGCTCCTCGGCTACTATGTATATCACGTTGGTGCTGACGATAACTGGGTGCTATCTCGGGCAGCATCAGGTAAAGCTATTCATATGGATTTTACTTCATTAAAACATCATCTTACAGAAAACATGCTAAGTTGTGCCTTGTTATTTTTCATTGTTTATTATCTTAGATCAAATGGATGGGAAGGAAGGGGATGGGAAGGATCAAGGAAGGAAGAGGCTTGCTCTAGTAATGGCAATGATTTCTGTTGGAGTGTTTGCTCTTCTATTGATCATAATGTATTACTCTAGAGGGAGAGTACTGAGACTTATCAGTAAGTGCTCAATTAGCTTCAAACAACTAAACTTTGTGCCTAAAATTTGAAGATATACTGATATCGATATAATGAGTTCTTTATTACGTTTAATGCACAGGAAACAGAAGAAGTGGTGCCAAGAACTTCTGCAGTGATTCTCCTGACCTGAAGATATTCAGTTTTGTGGAAATTGAAGCAGCAACAAATAATTTCTCATTTGAAAACAAGCTCGGACAGGGTGGATATGGACCTGTTTACAAGGTTGAGACGGAAACTTCTCATCGTTCTACTATACATTTTCTTCATCCACGAAGACGATGATGTTTACTTGAAATTGTGTCCTGATCTTCAGGGTACACTGCGAGATGGAGAGGAGATAGCAGTCAAGAGACTTTCAGAGACATCTGGCCAAGGATACGAGGAGTTCAAAAATGAAGTCACCCTTGCTGCAAGGCTGCAACATGTTAATTTGGTGAAGGTCATTGGATATTGCACTGATAGAGATGAAAAGATGCTGATTTACGAGTATCTTCCGAATAAAAGCTTAGATTCATATCTCTTTGGTAATATAAATCTTCTGCTCTTTATGTCTGTTGATATGAAAACAAAAAAACAGAACGAGTTCATAACTAACCATTGGGTTCTAAACAATGCAGATCCTATGAAGAGGCATGCTTTAGATTGGAATAGACGAGTTGAGATTGTTGATGGAATAATCCAAGGGCTGGTGTATCTTCAAGAGTACTCTAGGCTTACTGTTATTCACAAAGACTTGAAAGCTAGCAATGTTCTTCTTGACATGGAATTGCGGCCTAAAATATCAGATTTCGGACTTGCAAGAATATTCCACAAGGATGAGTATGAAGCAAACACAGATCGCATTGTTGGGACATTGTAAGTGTTCTCACCATCTTCAATTAAATTTGCATAGAAATCAATACTGATGACTTACAAAGCATCATGCAATCCAGTGGCTATATTCCTCCTGAATATGCGAAACAAGGTGTGTATTCTATGAAGTATGATGTATACAGCTTCGGAGTGCTGCTTTTGCTTATCATAAGTGGCAAGAGGAACACCTGCTTATATGGGGTAGATGGGAACTTAACCCTTCTAGAATATGTAAGTGAGTTCAACTAATTATTTTTAGATTTAGATCATATTCTTGACCATGAACATAATTTTATTTTCTGACGTAATATTGGGCAATTTCATTGTGAAACATACAGGCTTACGAGCTGTGGAAAGATGGGCGATACATGGAGTTCATTGATCCAGTGCTAGACGATTCATCTTCCAAATGTAAACTCGAGACATGCTTGCAGATGGCTCTGTTGTGTGTGCAAAAGAGACCGGAAGACAGGCCATCAATGTTGGAAGTGTCAATGATGCTGAAAAATGGAAATGAACAGATGCTGACCCCAAAATGCCCCGCTTTTTCGGTCAACGGAGATGAAGGTGTAGAACAATGTTTGGTGAAGAGGCTAGATATGTCTTCAGGCAATACAGTTACAATCTCAGAGATTGCTCCTCGGTGATGTAAATGAAGTGCTCTTTCTTGCAGGGATAGAGGGATTGATGAGAGAAACCTGAAAACAATCATTATATATGTGATATTTGAATGTTTTTGTCTGTTGTTATATCTCGTAACACTATTTATAGTCATCTTTATGTATCAGACATAGTTTTCAATTGCAATATGTTATTTTTAGTTGCATCTTTTTGAAGCTAGAATGTTGTATCATAAAACTCCATGATTCACTTATAGTGAATATGTTATTTTTGCATCTTTTTAATTGCAATATGTCATTTTTAGTTGCATCTTTTTAATTGCAATATGTTATTTTTGCTGCAATCGGGTTTGGGAACCTTTGCCTCGGCTTCTCTGGATGGGCTGATGTGAACCGTTGGGGATGCAGGCTGCTTTGCATTTCACTGACAAGGCTTCAACTCCAAAAGATGTGACTCTCTACACTGATGAAGATGAGTGGTCAAGTTGGCGATAGTGCTATGCAGACGGGATGATAATGTCATTGCCCTACTAATCTGGAAACACTTCAGGTAAGCTATTTTTATAGCCATCTTTAGCAGTTTTGAATCTAGTTAAGATAGTATTCTAACAATGGAAATACCTAGACTTAAACATCAGTTTATATCTCTTCCTTGTCTATGCTTCCTTTATCATCTGCCCCTTAGGCTTTTCAATGGAAATACCTAGACTTAAACTTGGTTTTATTCCTTAATGACCGCGTCAAATTGTCTCAATCTTGAAAGCATTTGTGAAAAGGGCGAGCACCTTAGGCTTTTCAATGATGCTATTTAATGTTAAAAGGCTGACTAAAATGAGTGCATTTGTATATCGTATATTCCTTTTTTTGGAGTGGTTGATGCCCTAAAGAAGTGCCTTGGTTGTTCTTGTTCACTCATTCATGATTCATAGATATCATGGGACTGTGATACCTTACAAGCTATTAAAGTGCACCATATAAGAGCTTGGGAGCCTTATGTCCTCAACGAGCTGGAGATAAACTACTCTGTAGTCTGTGCTTATGTTCTTTGAGTTGGGGGGCTCGATCAGCCAGCTGTGTTGGTGTCTAGAAAGTGATTTTGTTTGGTTTCATAAACAGTTGTGTGAGTGTGAGGAAATTAGACTTTAGAGTTTAGAGATATGGATGCCACTGCAGGTTTTTCACTTGTTAGGCAAGGAGGCCCTCTATAGACTATAGTAAAGGCTGATATAGACTTGTTAGGTGTGAAATTTGTTTGACCTCTTCTTACATTTGAAAGAGTCCAGCTAAAATATATCACTAGTAGAATTTGGAGTTGAGAGTATCACTGCACTGACTCATTCATGGAACTTTGTTAGTGTTAGATCAAGCATGGAACCTTTTTCCATGGTTGCTCCTCCTATTCCGAAGCTGCAACCAGCCGTGTAGTAAAGGCTGGCTACCCGGCCCTTGTTGATTCCACCCGGCCTCTTTGCCCATCTCTTCTATAGCTTCGTCAACATCAACTCCTCCACTTTTTGCCTCTCCATTCCACCCTCTTACCAAAAGTACTTCTTCTCATTTTCCTCCACTGTCAAATGGCGTAACCCATCAGTATTCTCACTCCTTAATTAGCATATTCCTTCCACAGATAGGCCTTTGTGAACTCCACCATCCAAATGGCGAGAGCCTACAACTATGACGGCATTGACCTTGCGCAGTTTGTACTACCGTTACTATCAACGATTAAATTAGCGCCTTGTATAATGAGTGGAGGGAATTGAAGCTGTTGATTCAGAGACTCAGAGATTGAATAAAACCAGATTGATCTTGACAGCGCTGGTGTTTCTTACAACCCCGATCCCAATACCTCAACCTCCTCAAGCTATCATTTTAATTACCCTGTGGACTCCATACAAACGAACTTTGATTAGGTAAACATACGGACTTCCATGCTGCTCTCTATCATCCTTTGAGCGATGTTAATACCAATTTTTGTATCCGTAAATGGATCAACAGTGGTTTGTCTAAGGGCAAGACTGTTCTAGGATTTACCCTTTTTTGGCTGCGCCTGGGCGCTTACTAATCCAAACAAGAACCACTCACCAGGTGCCCCGGCTTCTGGATCTGCTATTACTGATGATGGACTGATTAGCGAGCATACCCAACGGGTGCTCTATTTTGGAGAAAGTTGGACTTTTGGGGAATATTGGGCTTATATTTTGGAGAAAGTTGGACTTTTTGTCTCAAATCTTGTTACAATTCTACGCTACAAAAAAATCTCATAATTTCATATTATCTTCATGATTTTTGAGGATGCACTCAAATTGTTCGATTAAATGTGAAACTCTAAAATTTCTTATTATTTGTTGAAGTATTGTGGTGTTAGATGAAGTTAGTACAGTTGAAGCTTAAATCTTGATTTACCTCTGTATTTGAGTTTGATTTTCATCAGAGGAAGAAGTAATGTTTGCCTTTCAATAAGCTGTCATCCCAATAATTCGAATTCATAAGTTCATAATTTTCTGTTTGAAGAGAAAGTTTGTATGAAGCTTTCCCAAAAGGCAGCTTGCTGCACTGGTTGCTGCTACACCGGAATTGGCTCCGGAATTGGTGCTCCTGGAGCTGCTGTAGAGTGTTCAAAACAGACAGTAAAATCTAACCTTTAATTGGCTCCATGTTTTTTCTCCTATAGCTGCTGCAGAGTGCTCAGTTTGTTGCAAAATCTATCCTTTAATTATATGATGGCAGATTTTCAAAATAGACAGTAAAATGATGGGCATTAATCATCTTCACAAGCTTCAATAAACTGGACACCTAGGACAAAATAAAATTGTTATTCTTTATTGAAAAATGTAATAGATATTTATTCTTCATAAAATTTGAGATTGATGGATGATTCTTTATCTCATTTATCTGATTTGGCTTTGTATAAATACTGTTTCCAAAAGATTTATAGCTTTATTTTCCTATCTGGATTGTGGTTTCTGGTAAGATGTGACTTGTTATGCTTCTGATTCTTGTTTGAGCTATTGCATACTTGTTTCATTGCCTGTTTTGCATATTTCAATTTGATATCGAAAATAAACTCTAGCCAAGTTCTTCGATTCCTGTTTGGTTTTCTTAATGAATTTGTCTAATTAGTCTGTCAGTTTGGTTTGCTCAATCTTTTTCATATCTTCTATCAGCTCAGGTGGAATTGGCCTCAAGTCTTGTAGTTCTCATTTCTCAAACGGTATAAAGATGGAATGTAAAGGACCAAGTGATGAAGGCTGGGCCAAGCTGATGCCATACATGGCATCAGGTCAGAGATCATTGTTGAACAATCAACCATATGGCATAGCCAACTCACAGCAACACGAACTAGAAAACTTGTCAGTGTTAGATTATGAGGACATGAGGCTGTACTTTGGTTGTAGCTCAAAAGTGACCTCTGGTTTGATGATCTCCTTCTCGTGGGCCTGGATTTGTTCCTTCCATTTTAAACCATTTTCATGTTCATTAATCATCCGGCATTAGCAAGTTCAATCAACGAAGAAGAGCTAGCTCACCTTCGAGATCAATTTGATTCCATTGATATTTATAAAAATGGAGTCATAAGTCTTGAAGAAATGAGACAGGTATGCATGTTGTGACTTTCTAAATCTAAAGCTCTTCACTGAAAATTGAATTTTTATACATCACTAAACCGATTGAGTTTTTGCACAGGCTCTTGCTAAGGATATCCCCTGGTAACTTACAGATTCACGTGTTCAGAAGATTGTTCAAGCCGTATGAGCTTCTTTTTAGTTTCATTCCGCTAATTGCCAAGGTGTAAAAGTTGAGAGGCTTTTGGATTTGCTTTTTAGCTGGCTTTTCTTTTAACAGATCCAAATCTGTCTTTGAGATCCCCATGATCAGGGGGATTCAGAGTAAAATATGTCTACAAGGGGAATTTGGTAAGGATTGGATAGCAAATGAGTAGAAAGGGTGTGGCTCTTCTAGAAGCTCCAAAGTTATCCGAAGATGAAGCTCGTTTGTATTGTTTCCACTTGTGAATTGCACTCATTAATTTTCAATTACAAAATAAATAAATAGTTTATAGTTCTCCAAAATAGAGAATATGTTGGAATATATCAAAATTATTTTGGGGATAATAAATTTTGATTCTCCATTTTGTAGAAAAAATGGGGAATCTCTTGGGGATGCTCTAAAGACATCAAATCTTTGTTGTGCGTGCAAAAAGAGACCTGAAGACAGGCCATTGATGTTGGAAGTGTCATTGATGCTGAAAAATGGATGTGAACAGATGGTGACCCCCAAAAGCGCCGCTTTTCAATCAATAGAGATGATGGTGTAGACCATTGTTTGGTGAAGAGGCTAGATCTGTCTTCAGGCAATACAGTTACAATCTCAGAGATTGCTCCTCGCTGATGTAAAGAGTCTAGCTAAAACAGACTTGTTGACATGGACTTACGACATCCTTTATAGATTGGAATAGATGAGTTGAGATTGTATATGGAATAATTCAAGGGCTGGTGCATCTTAAAGAATACTCTAATCAGCTCGACAGCACTAGTGTGTGTGCAGAATAGACCCAAAGATAGACTAAGGACACCGTGTTCTTGGGTGCATAGTGTCGAATGTTGCTGAAACTTAAGCTTATGTGTGCATATTTGTAATGTAAAATCAGTTTGTTGTTGCAGTAGTAGACTAGTCGTTGTTTTTGGTGGGGAGTTGGACCATTGAGTTTCCGGTGGGTTGGACTCCTTGAAGATGAATCTTTCCATCACATTCAACTTCACAATTTAATTCCCCCACAAATTTCAGACCAGAGTGTTCAACTTCACAATTTAATTCCCCCACAAATTTCAGACCAGAGTGTTCAAGCACGGCAGGTAGCTAGGTATACACCCAAGCTGTAGCTCAAAAATTGCCATCACATTCATGACAGATACTGGCACCCAACCTTGTAGTTGCAATCCAATCAAAAGATTAAATTCAAACATTTAAAAAGATTTACTCCATAAGAGATTAGAGATTAAACTGGAACATATGAAGAATTGTTTAAGGCTGAAAGATTGATTTTCTCATTGATTGAAATTGATTTAAATAGATATAAGTATGGGAGAAATTCTATCCTAATTAGATAATGTATAATAAAGATATAAGGAAAGATATATCTAATCAAATATCCTAATATATCTCAATACTCCCCCTCAAGTTGGAGCATGGTGAAGATGAATGCCCAACTTGGACAAAAGAAGATGAAATTGCTGCTCTCCCAGTGCCTTGGTGAAGATGTCGGCCAGCTGATTGGAAGAACGTATGTGAGATAGGGCGATGTTGCCTAACTGAACCTGATATCGGATAATGTGACAGTCCACTTCAATATGCTTCGTGCGCTCATGAAAGACGGGGTTGGAGGCGATGTGGATTGCTGACTGATTGTCACACCATAGTCGCATAGGAGTCCGATGGGCAAAGCCGAGTGAGCGGAGAAGAGCTTTGAGCCAAATGAGCTCACAAGTGGTGGTTGCCATGGCTCTGTACTCGGCTTCAGTAGAGGAGCGAGAGACTGTAGTCTGTTTCTTGGTTTTCCAGGAAACTGGGGATTCACCTATCTTGACAATATAGCCAGTGAGCGATCTACGGGTCAATGGACATGTGGCATAGTCAGAGTCACAATATGCAATCAAGCGAAGATCACTGTGTCGAGAGAGAAAGAGTCCCTGATCTGGTCGGCCCTTGAGATAGCGTAGGACACGCACGGCAGCCGTCCAATGAGCCTGGCGGGGTTGCTGCATGAATTGAGCCAGAGTATGAACGGAGTAAGATAGATCAGGTCTGGTGATCGTGAGGTAGATGAGACGACCAATAACCCGGCGATACTGATCCGGCTTCGGAAGAAGGGGACTGTTGTCTAGAGCGAGCGTGTGGTTCTGTTCCATAGGAAAGGCTGCCGGTTTGGATCCAAGAAGGCCGACCTCACCCAAGATGTCCAGAATATACTTGCGCTGAGACAGAACAATGCCAGCAGAAGTTCGAGAGACCTCTATGCCGAGGAGGTACTTCAGATGACCAAGATCTTTCATGTGAAAGCAAGAGTGAAGATAGGTCTTGAACCGAGTGATAGAGGCAGAGTTGTTTCCAGTAATAATCAAGTCATCAACATAGATGAGCACATGCAGAATCACACCAGACTGAGCATAGGAGAATAGAGAGTATTCAGCGTAGGACTGAGAAAAATCGGCCTGACGAAGAGCAGAGGCCAGCTTGGCGAACCAGTTCCGAGGTGCCTGCCGAAGGCCATAGAGCAATTTTCGGAGCCTACAGACCTTAGATGAGCCGGCGGCAGAAAATCCAGGGGGGAAGGACATGTATACCTCTTCATGAAGATCACCATGAAGAAAGGCATTGTGAACGTCCATCTGATGGAGCTCCCAGTTCTGAATAGAAGCTACTGCAAGAACAACTTTAACAGACACCAATTTAGCAACCGGAGCGAATGTCTCAGAGAAATCAGTGCCCTCAATCTGTCTGTTTCCAAGAACCACAAGGCGAGCTTTGTGGCGCTCAATACTTCCGTCTGAATTGTACTTCACCCGAAACACCCACTTACAGCCGATAGCCTTCTTGTGAGGAGGTAAGTCAGTGACTTCCCAAGTTCCATTGCGATGAAGAGCGTCAATTTCAGAGCGCATAGCATCCCGCCAATGCTGATGACGGAATGCCTCCTAAAAGGAAGATGGTTCTGGAGTGGCAGCAAATGGCAGCTAAGAAGTGGCTGTGCTGAGGAGTAACAGAATGTGTATTGACATAATGAGCTAAGGGATAAGGAGTACCTGACGACGTGACGGAAGCCGATGAGGCCGAAATAGGATCAACCTTGTGAAGAGTATGGCAGACATAATCACGCAGCAGCACCGAAGGTTATGGGGGCGAGTAGAGCGACGAGGTGGGGGCTGCTGAGGGGCTGCAGGTTGAGTGTCTGGAGGCTGCAGAACCTTGTCATGGGTAGCAGGGGACGGGTGGATGGGTGGCGCAGGGTCAGGTGACTCAAGATGCGCGTATGGGAATATATCCTCATGAAAGGACACATCCCGAGAGACAAAAGTCTGATGGGTAGTGAGATCATAGAGGCGCCATCCCTTCTGACCAAAGGGATAACCGATGAACAGACATTTATGACTGCGGGGAGAGAATTTGTTTGTGGAGGGAGGGATGACAGATGCATAGCAGAGACATCCGAAAACCCGAAGGTGAGTGTAAGGAGGTGGTTTATTGAAGAGACATTCATAGGGTGTTTTGCCCTTCAGAACAGAGGATGGGGTGCGGTTGATGAGATAGCAAGCAGTGAGTGTGCACTCCCCCCAAAACTGAATCGGAAGGTGGGCTTGAAACATGAGAGCGCGAGCCACATTGAGGATATGACGGTGTTTGCGCTCGACACGACCATTCTGCTGAGGTGTGGCGATACAGGAGAACTCAAAGAGAATGCCATGATCGGCAAGGTAGGGACGAAGGGCAAGAAACTCAGACCCGTTATCACTGCGAATACACTTTATGGTTTTGTGAAATTGGGTGGTTGTGAAGCTGCAAAATTGCTTTAATAAATGGGAAACCTCTGATTTGTGAGTCATAAGATAGACCCAAGTGGCGCGAGAGAAATCATCAACAATAGTGAGGAAGTAAGAGGCGCCAGATGAAGAGGGAACACGATAAGGACCCCAAATATCGCAGTGAATTAAATCAAAAGATGCCGAAGCATTTGACATACTAATAGGAAAGGAAAGGCGAGTTTGTTTTGCTTTGTAGAAGACATCACAAGGTAAAGTATTGTTTTGCAGACTATGACTAGAAGGTGTTGAAAATGAAGAAAGCAATGAAAAAGAAGGGTGTTCGAGTCTTCGATGCCAGAGGGAGAGGGATTCGGCCTGGGTAGTGTGGCAAGCGGGGCTGCTGACGCCAAGATGGTTGATCGACGAAGCCCAGCAGAGCCAATAGATCCTATTTCGACATTCACCCGCTCCAATCAGCGTCTTCAAAGTGCGGTCCTGAATCACACAAAGCTTGTCAGTTAATGTGACAACACACCGCAAATCAGCAGTCAAACAACCAAGAGAGATAAGATGACATTGAAGGCCGGGAATATAAAGAGCAGTGATATCAAAAGAATCGCAGAGAGTGATTAAGCCAGCCTGATTTACGGAAATAGTGTCGCCGTCTGGATACTTGACTTGCCATTCATCGACGGTGTGGAGATCCCGGAGCAACCGGCGATCACCAGTCATATGAATCGAGGCTCCACTGTCAAGAATCCAAGGGGTAGAGGCAATACCTGCTAGAGTGTCATTCCCGGACTTAGTATTGAACTGCTGAAACATGGAGAGCATGCGGTCCCATTGGTCGTTGGTGAGGGTGATGCTGGCTCGGTCAGAAACCGTGAGATTGTGAGAGCCAGAAGATGACGGAGAAGGCGTGAGAATGGAGTTGACGTTGGCAGCCTTCCCACGACCCCGTCCAGTGCCAGAATCAGAAGCCGCTGCAGAGGGCTTTGGTTTAGGCGGAGGCGCGCCTGTAGCCGGATCAGCGACGTCGCGACCGTTGTTCCACCGGACGCCGTTGTTCCACCGGTCCGGGTATCCCACAATCTTGAAGCAGGAGGCGGAGTCATGACCGGTTTTGTTGCAGTGAACACAAAACAGGGAGCTTTTGTCGATTGGGGCGGATGACGGGCGAGACGGACGACGCTGGGCAGCGAAGGCGAGAGCGTCCGGAGTCGGCTGCTGAGTGGTTCGCATAGACAGCATCCGCTCTTCTTGAACGGCGAGTGAATGCACTTTGTTGAGGCCGGGTAGAGTATCTTGAGCGACAACGGTGGAACGAAGAGTGCCGTAGCCGAGATCATCAAGTCCCATGAGAAACTGATGAGTCCGCTCTTCATCCCGTTCTTTGATATGGTTGCCGCAGGTACAAGCACGAGGAGTCAGGTGAGAATCAAGTTCCTTCCATAGTTTGGTAAGACGGCCGAAGTAGGCCGAGACCGACTGACCATCTTGTCTGCAGCGAGCGATTTTAGATCTCAACTGTAGAATTCGAGGGCCGTTGCCGATAGAGAAACGTTGAGAGAGATCGTCCCAGAGCTCCTTGACGGTTGAGAAATAGGTGACTGTAGATCGAAGAGAGGGCTCAATGGACTGAGCAATCCATCCAATCAGCATTGCATTGACAGGCCTCCAATACTGATGATCAGAGGAGGTGGCGGCCGGCTGGGTAATGGATCCGTCGATGAAACCATCTTTGCGTTTTGCAGAGAAGGCGTTTTTCATAGCGACAGTCCATTCTTGATAGTTGTCCCCTTTGAGAATCACCGGGCAAATAGAGAGACTCGGATGATTCGAGGGAGGAAGGTAATAGGGAGAGGCGGGAGTAAGGGCCGCTGGCGGTTGAGCCATGAGTTCGGCGGTGGTGTTGGCGGAAGAAGGTGGCGGCGGCGGCGGATTGAGCCGTCGGTAGGGTTAGGGTCTAGAGGATTGTTGTTAAGCCTGATACCATGAAGAATTGTTTAAGGCTGAAAGATTGATTTTCTCATTGATTGAAATTGATTTAAATAGATACAAGTAGGGGAGAAATTCTATCCTAATTAGATAATGTATAATAAAGATATAAAGAAAGATATATCTAATCAAATATCCTAATATATCTCAATAACATGTTGTAAATTTTTTTTTTCTAGATACACTAATCTAGCTATTTTTAAAACAAATTATTTAGTTCATCAATGTGTAGTTAGAGAAATAATTATTCAATTCTCACAACTTGAAAAATAAAATGTACAACTTTTTGCTAAATTCTCTTTGACATTATAACACACATGATCTGGTATTAAGTGACACAAATGATCCATTTGCTGAGTTCGGATCCTATCAAATGGATATGTTAATTTAGATAGAGTTTTTCAACGTTCTAAATCTTCAAACATATTTGAGAAATCGCACCGGAATAGAAATTAAAAAACCAATAAAAAAATTGCACCAAAAAAAAAACCAATAAAAAAATATATGTATATTACGGAGTATATAGTTTTATCCTCCTTTTCAAAGTAAAATTCGAGAAATTAAGTATGCAGTTGACTGTTTGACTAATATGAGCGGTAACCACCGCTGGTCCGACGACAGAAACGACTTCCAAATTCCAATTGCCGTTGGCGACACACCTTCGAAAATCGTCTCTGTCGTCGCTGCAACTGCAAGGGGTAAGTGAAGGCGACGACTGCAAACAACGTCCCGAGGTGTGGCCAGCGAAATCCATCTTCGTGTGTCCCACCTTTTTCGTTCCAGGTAACGCAGCTTCGGAACCCTAGCTATTTTTCCATTTCGATTTGGTGTGCTTGCCTTGGATTTATTCTAAATTGGATTTGGACTGACATTGCATTTGATACTTTGTTTGATAATTTGCCATTAATAACAGGAAATCGATCATTCTCCCTCAAGTAATTCGAAATTTCAATGTTTTGTGTGTTCCCCGCCAAGATAACAATTCGCATTCATGTATTTGGATGCAGTAACAACTTAATTTGTCTTCTGTTTGATTTGTAAATTAGATCATCTGTTTGATTTGTAAATTAGAGTGAGTGTTGCTGCTAACGGGATTAGATTCCTATTAATTCAGGAGCAACTTAATTTGTGTTCTGTTGATTTGTAAATTAGAGTCAGTGATGGTTGCTGCTAACGGGGTTAGATGCCTATTGCACCTGACTAGTTGAATGATTCAGGAGTATCAAATTCCGGAAAACTTTTTATACCATCCGGAATTGACAAAATCTAGTGAGAATTTCTCTTATGCTCATGAAATATTGCATACATTGTTACTGTTTAGATGCAATTTTTGTTTAGTGTGAATTGTGATACAAGTTCGAGAGTTTCTAGAGGTTTGAGTAGCACTGCAGGAAATTATTTTGATGCCAAGTTCCTTTTTGGAATTTGGAGTAAAATCCACTTGGTTACTCTCAAGAAAACACAATTAAGTGTTGAGAGACCTTCATCCACATTCCACTTTAGTACAAATTCCCTTGCAAGAAAAGAGCAATTGAAGTAAAAAAATCGAGGGATTGACATAAAATTTTAATGTTTTGTTGGGCCAGGTGGAATATCATTGTATAGGGTTGTACCCATAGGTCCCCGGTTCGAACTCCGGATGACCGCTCTTTATTTACCAATTCAAGGAATATCATTGTATTTATGGTCATTTCCATTATACTGTAGCAGAAGTTATTGGGCCAGGTGCAATATGTTATTTTTTGCAGTACCTTTTGATGCTGACATGTTGATTGCTGTGTCATAAAACCTTACTAGTTACTAGCCTCTTTTGAGATGCAGATTATGCTTTGTGGGTCAAATATTTAATCTTTTTCTCCCAGTCATGGATATTTTGACTAAGGATGTCGTTATGTTATTTGTGGTAGGTCATGGAAATCAAAGAACCTACTATGACAGACATTCAGCTACCCGAGAATAGTCTGAGTAGAAGACCTCGGGTCCTGTTGGCTGCTAGTGGAAGTGTTGCTGCAATCAAGTTTGGGAACCTGTGCATCGGTTTCTCTGAATGGGCTGATGTGAAGGCAGTGGTAACCCAGCCTGCTTTACATTTCATCGACAGAGCTTCGATTCCGAAGGATGTAACTCTCTATACCGATGAAGATGAATGGTCAAGTTGGGGAAGAGTAGGTGATAGTGTTCTTCACATTGAGCTCCGCAGGTGGGCTGATATAATGGTCATTGCTCCACTATCTGCAAATACTTTGGGCAAGGTATGTTTACACTAGCCATCTTTTTCGGTTTTGATTGGTAAGAATGCGACATATATGTCTAGATTTAGATGATGCAACCTTAGCTTTGCTTTTCATTGAAAAATACTCTTTTCATCGACTTGCTGTGACCCGAATCACCTGATGTGTATCGTAGCCTATTAGCTTCCTCCAATCATGATATGCTTGTATTTTGTTCACCGTGCTTGTTTTACGAAGGTCCTAGGCTAGAACAAAGGCCAAGCACGTGTGCTTGTGCAGTTTATCATCAACTTAGTTAAACATTTAGGATATTTTCTTTGAAAATGCTCACTAAAATGTTTGCAATTGATTTGAGTTTTTTTTATTAAAAAAATCCATGCCACTTTGAATTGTTGGTGCTCTAATGCAATGCTGTCGGGTGTTCTTGTTCTTGTCTACTTTTGTCTAGATTGCTGGGGGATTATGTCACAACCTGTTAACGTGCATCGTAAGAGCTTGGGACTATAGCAAACCCATTTTCATAGCACCAGCTATGAATACATACATGTGGACCAATCCTTTCACAGAGAAGCATCTTATGACCGTTGATGAGCTGGGTATAACCTTGATTCCGCCTGTCCACAAGCGACTTGCTTGTGGAGATTATGGTAATGGTGCCATGGCTGAGCCATCTCTCATAAACTCCACAGTACGGCTGTTCTTGGGATCACAGGGCCCACCTGGTAGTGTTAATCTGTAGAACCAGAATCTTGTATGTTTTCATACTTCTAGCCATTCTCCATTTCCTTGTACACCATCCTTGTTTCAATCCCTTTACCATAGGCAAGGACCAAGGTTGGTCTGTGTGGAAATCGTCGACGACTGTGGACTCTTAGATTTAATAGATGCTTCTGAGGTAAGGCATAGATGGAGAATTGTATCTTGCAATGTCAATGGGTCAGGAAATCTTTGAATCCTGCAGGAATGTCACACCATGTGACCGGGATGGGGTGGTAATCCTCGCCCTAAACCCGCTCAATCCTGCATAGTGGTAGGGCTGTTATATAAACTGAAAAGCTCGAGCACGGCTCGAAAAAAGCTCGACTCAAGCTCGTTCACTTACCTAAACAAGTCGAGCCTGAACATGATTTTAAGCTCGGTTGAAAGCTCGGCTCGTTCGATTTAGGCTCGAATAATATGGAATTTCTAAAATTTTCTTGAAGTTTATATGTTATGACCAAGTAGACTACTTAAAGCTCGAAAAAAGCTCGGCTCGAGCTCGTTCATTTACTAAAACAAGCCGAGCTTGAACAAAAAAGAAAGCTCGTTTAAAAATTGGGCTCGGCTCGAGCTCGTTTAACAAATGAACAAGCTTGAACATACCAAGCTCGGTTCGTTCGGCTCGAATAACACCCCTACATAGTGGAGCCCGCAATTAGACAGTCAAACGATATGAAGACAAAGAATGCACGAAATGATGCTTATGAAATGCTCGACAAATTTACATAAAGAATGCATGAAATGACCCACCGTGATTTAACATGGTATCAGAGCGGTGTGGTCTGGGATCCTGGTCTAATGGGATGGGCGGCCTTAAGGCATTGATTCGTCAAGTGACCAGACAGGTGCACTTGAGGGGGGTGTGGAGAATATTATTTGGGATTATCCCACATTGATTAGAATGTGAATCCAAACCTTGTATATAAGTCGGTGGGCTACCCCACATAACACCAGTTGGTTTTAGGATGTAATCTCACTCGGCTTGGTTGAAGCATGTGGGCTTGAGCGTGTGACCCCCCCACGTCATATGACCCACCGTGATTTAACAGTTTGATTACATTCGGTAGTTTGCAATTAATAACAGGAAATCGACCATTCCCCCTTCAGTAATTCGAAATTTCAATGTTTTGTGTGTTCTAATGAAATTTGTACCTTAATAGATGGAACCTACACCGCCTTTCTCACAAAGAAGTCCCTCTCCTCCTCCACCAAAATTTTCACCAAACACTTTGGCGGCGTGTGATAACTACTAGGCCTTGGAGGATGATGATGAAGGCACAATGGTTGATCAGCCAGTTGGTGCTGATGGTTCTACCGAGCCCTCTTTACCAGTAGCTGCTGCTGATGGTTCAAAAACTGCTACCGAGAATGCTGGATTTTTCGAAAAGTTGTTTGAAGCACATGATAAGTATTCTCAAACATTGGTAGATGATTTATGTTTATTGGAGGCCAAGACTAGGTATGGTCCAAAAGAAACAGTGGCTGCCAAGCACCTTGAGATTGATGTGAACGAGGAGTTGGTTGAGGCTTGGAATGAGGAGGATGCTCAGCGAGTGTATCATAAATCAGTAAAACAAACCGATTTGAAGTGCTTTTTTTTCACCGACAAGAATAGTGGGTCTGTTTTCAGCCCGACGCCAAATGAAAGTAAGGAATTCACATTGGTGGATAAGAGACTTCCAAGAAAAACATGGGAAATCACCACTAAGATATATCGTGGGTCAATATAATTAGCAAGAGTTGGCCCGTGTTTAGGAATCAACACGACATTGTTCCTGGTGATGTCATTGAGATATATCAATCTAATGAACAGTTTCGGATTGGGGTCATCAAAGCCCAAGCCCAAGCCCAAGAGGATTAGCTCTCCCGCCAAGATAACAATTTGCATTCATGTCTTTGGGTGCAACAACAACTTACTTTGACTTCTGTTTGATTTGTAAATTTGGGTAGGAGGGTGTTGCTGCTAATGTGGGTGTATAGTTAATGGGGCTAGATACCTATTAAGCCTACAGTTAAGACTAGTTGAATGATTCAGGATTACTGAATTCCGGAAAAACTGTTGATACCATCATCTAGAATTGACAAAGTCTAGTGAGGATTTCTCCGTGCCCATGAGATATTGAATATATTGTTAGTGCTTAGATGCAATATGTGTTTAGTGGGATACAATTTCTAGAGTTTCTAGAGGTTTAAGTAGCACTGCAGGAACTTATTTTGGCAACTTTGTAACCCTTGCTGAGTTTCTTTTTGGAGTAAAATCCACTTCGCTACTCTCAAGAAAACAAGAAAACAAGAAAACTCAATTAAACACAATTAAGTGTTAGAGAGAGACCTCCATCCATATTCCACTTTAGTACAAATTTTCTTGCAAGAAAAGAGCAATCGAAGTAAAAAAATCGAGGGCTATTTAGTGCTTGACTTGCTCCTTGATTTTTGTTTCAGATTGGGAGAAGCATGAGAATGATGAGATTGAGAATACATTTTCTATGTAAATCAATATATTTTTTTACTGCTCAGTTTGTTTACCATTTATCTTCTGCTTTGGTAATTGGTTATTTCTATTAAGCTATATAACCTTTCATTCATCAATTGATTCAATTCCTCGGTTTGAAATTGAGAATTTGAGATTCCATCTTGGTTTACACTTTTAGGGTTTATTTTCATTGCTTTGCAAATTCCTTTGCATGTGAAATGGTTTGGAATGCAGTTATGTATTTAATACTACCTCCGTCCAAAAATACATTGTCTTTTAGACTTGTGCACGCGAATTAAGGAACCTATTTTACCTTTTAATTTTCCTCATCATTAGCATTAAAGGTTAAAAGTTAAAACTTTTGATTATCCATATTAAGGTAAATTATGGGGTAAATTTTAGAGTTAAATGTACTTTAGAGGTAATAATTACTACCTACACAGGGACGGAGCCAGAAATTTATCGAAGGGGGGGCGAAGTTTTATACAAATGTTTGATTCACTCTTCGATAGATTTTTTTATAGTATATTTAGCGAATCAAAACTATGATATTTTAGATTAAACGATGATATTTTAGTTTAAGACAATGTTTTTTTTGTTCAAAACGGTGGTGTGTTAATTTAAAACCGTGTCATTAGTTGTTATATATTTTTTCATCTTTAAACACAAAAAAACAATGTCGTTTTTTTTTCCGTCTAAAAATATATCGCTTGAAACCTACAAAGTCAATCTGCAATTTGTTGTTCACTTATCATATAATAATGTGTAACAAGATATACAAACTTTAAACTTGCATAATTTATTATATAATTATTGATTTAGTAATATAATATCTTGTTTCGAAGCTCTCTGGTTGAATTATATTGACAAAATACCAAATTAAGTAAAATATAAAAGAACCGTGATTTATTAAAAGACATTTGAAATAATTAATCTGTGTCTAACTTTCAAAAGATCATAACTTTTTACTCGTTTATCGGATTCAGGCTTATAATATATCAAAACGAAGCTATCGACACGTAGAACAAATATAGGTGATTTGTCGGATGAAAGGGGGGGCGTATGCTCCCGCTTGCCCCCGCCTAGATCCGTCTATGCATCTAAAAGTCCATGTATTTCCGACAAAATTTCGAGACCTAAAAGGCAATGTATTTTTGGACGGAGGGAGTATATCTTATTAAGTAAATGTGGATTTGTGTCTTTTTGTGGCATTGTGCCGTGCGATTAGACCTGTCAAAACACAACCCGACCCGATGACCCGACCCGACCGACCCGAAAAATTTCCGACCCGAACCCGAAAATTTTGACCCGAATTTTTTTTTCGACCCGAACCCGAATAACCCGAAATTTTTCGGGTAATCTGGGTTTCGACCCGGTGACCCGATTGACCCGGTAATTTTGACCCGATTTACCCGATTGACCCGGTTGATTTATAATTATATATAATTAATTTTTTATATATATAATTAAAATTTATCACAAAATTATCAAATAATGATTTTTTTAATTTAAAAAAGAAAAAATTGACAAACCCGAAATCGACCCGAACCCGACCCGAAACCCAATCAAACCCGAGTTCGAGTCAACCCGAAAAACCCGAAATCCGTTTTACCTGAAACCCGAAGTGACCCGACCCGAATCCGACCCGAATGACCCGTTTGACAGGTCTACGTGCGATGCATTAGAAAATTCATACTTGTTTGGCTACTGTTTTATTTCGATCTCTTGTTTGTTTGCATTCTTAGAGGTTTTTTTTAATGGTATTGACGTGTTTCATTCATTCAGATAGTTTATTTCTTCATATTTGATGACTTAGGGTGTGTTTGGATTCCCAATGTATTATGCTTATAATCATAAACACTTGTAAAGTATTTGGTTAAAAAAATATTATAAGATATTTAAAACAACGTAATTTTAAAATAAAATACCTTATAAATTGTGTAAATTAATTATATTAAGGTTATAAGATAATTATAAACTTAACACAATATTGGGTATTTGATTTATACAATATACACAATATTTTAGTTTAAATTCACATTATTTGAAATACATAAAAATTTAGCTAAACAAATATTTCCAAAGGGTTTATGTTTATAAGTGCATTATAAACATAAACACTTTGGAATCCAAACACACTTATCTGTTTAAGACTGTTTTTGTGGTGATCTGTGTCTTTTTATTCTCTTGTTTGATTACACCACATCTTTTAGTCCTCAAATGAATGTTAATGTTTTGAAGCTTCGTCTAATTTCATGGTATTGATGTGTGCAATTTATTCTTTATTCTTTTAAGTGTGCTTTTGCGCCAGTTTGTTTTCACGTAATTTGTGGGTCAATGGTTTTCTTTTGACCTGTCAAAACGTAACCCGACCCGAAAATCCAACCCGTACACTCGAAGTTTTTTGAGTCAAAACCCGAAAATTTATTTCGACCCAATCCGAAAACCCGAGAAATTTTCGGGTCAAACCGGTTCCGGGTCAACCCGATCGGGTCGGTGGGTATTAAAAAAAGGGGTGATACTGGTGGGCAAAACGAAGCGCTTCTGCTGTTCGCGAGATCCACCATAACCAGACTCCGTTCGATCTTCTTCACCTTCGTTCCGCCCTAAAACAGCCGCTCGCCCTGCTCTTGTTCCTCGCCCCGCTCCTGCGTCTTCACAGTCTTCACCTTTGTTCCACCCTAAAACAACCGCTTCTCCTGTTCAACCCGAGATCCGCCATAACAGCCTCCGTTCGATCGTCTTCAACTTCAGCCTTCAGGTGCTCTTTCTCTCTCCCTGGGTTGCTACTTTACACCTCCTCCATTTCAATTTCACGAAGCATTGCTGAAGTTGCTACTTTGCACCCCTCCATTCAATTTCACGAAGCACTCTACAGTTGCTACTTTGCGAGACTTGTTATTATTAGAAGACCCGGCTTTAGATCTACTGCAGTTGCTACTTTGTAAGACTATGTGATCAATTTATGTGCGAATTTTACCAATCTGAGTGTGTGAATGTATATTAGGTCGGATTTTTAGAATTTGATTTTTAGAAATTGAAGATGACTAGTTGTTGCTCCAGTCTTCATATTAGCACAGTTTAACGAATATATGCTTTAATTTGTTGATGGAATGGGGGGGAGGGGATTTATTTAATTATTATTTCATCTTGAATTGTTGCAAAGAGTTTACACAGAAATGTCTAATTTGGGGATAATTTGTAGATTGAGTACTTGACTCCGGTGTAGGTTCAGAAAAGCTTAAAATTGGTGAAGTGTTGGAGTTAATAAACCCTTTTATGCTATAAGAATAGAAAAGGTTGCCTAGATTGATTAAGTACTCCTTTGCTGTCCTAGACTAAAAAAAAACTCAATTAAGTACTCCTTTGTTGTCCTAGACTCAACAAAATTCAGTCTCTAATAGAGAGACAAGGTAATCAACACAAAAAGGTTGCCCGGATTGATTTACTCCTTTGCATATAGGCATTATTAGACAATTGGGCAAGAATAGAAGTAACCCAACAACAAGGCACAACAATGCAACCAACAACAAGGCACAATAATGAAACTAGCCGATAATGACAGAACATGTCCGTGCTTAAGATAATAAAAACAGATCAATAAAACCTTTTGCTAGAAAGGGCTACAGATGTATCCATATGAGACTAGTAAGTAGGAACACATCCATATAGAATATAGCGTTTTGTCATTACCGGCAAATTAGGCGTAAAGTGTTAATTAAAAATTTTACAATCTCAAAAGTCAAAACCGACCCGAAATTAGTGACCCGAAACCGGGCTCAACCCGAGTTTGGATCGACCCGTTTGACCCGAGACCCGTTTGACCCGAAACCCGAAATAACCCGAACCCGATCCGAGTGACAGGTCTAGTTTTCTTCCATCTCTTTTGCTTTTGCATAGAAAAGGAATAGGATACACTTGTTTGGACTATGAAATAGTAAAATATTACCTCTAAATACTAATAATATCCCACCTAGTGTAATATCCATCCAACTGGGAGTAGGCTAGGCTTAGTGTTTGTCTAATTTATGATCTTGTTGTGTCTTTTGGCATTTCATTTTTTATCTGTTTGTCTTATATGTGTTTTCTGCATATCTTCACGGAATTTGTAGGTAGTTGGTGTTGTGTGCTTAGCTAATCACATATTATATATATACGTACCTAAATTAAAGCCATGAAAGTGTCAGTATCTAATTTTGATCGGTTAATGCAGGGGAATTGATATGATTGACCTGTTTAATATCTTTGCAGTTCGACCATGAAAATGAAGTTGAAAAGGATGGAGTCTTGTGGGGGTAAAAAAACACGAAAACAAAGGAAAACGGGGGGATCCAGAGGAGTAGCTGAAGAAGCAATTAGGGTGGTGGAGATGGATGAGCAGATATGGAAAGAATTTCCTGAGGATCTACAGGAGAATGTGATTGCAAGGCTTCCCATGACCACAATAATGGCATCTCGTTTGGTTTGTCGGAAGTGGAACTTGTTGATGAAAATCCCCGATTTTGTGCCACAACAAAATAAACATTTGCTTTATGCAGTAAAATATGGGTATATTGGAGGAGCCCTATATGACCCTTTGGTGAAGAAATGGTACTTCACCACCACCTACCGTCCGCTGCATTACGAGCCGATACCTACTTTAGCTTCTGATGGGGGACTAGTATGCTATGCTTCAAAACGTAGTTCTTCCTTTTGGGTAGGCAACCCTCTTACCCAAACTTGGAAAGAATTTCCGTGGTCTGCTAACCATAAAGCTGGACTTGCAAATTTCTGTTTTGGACTGGCGTTGGTGGTTAATCCCGGTGAGCGGGGATACAAAATTGTATGGGTTCACCAGAGTGGCAACTATGGAGTTTGCGATTCCTTGACGAATACGACGACTACAGGGACAGTTTCCCCTGACTTGCTGAAGTGGCGTCCTCTTGTTGTTAGGAGAGGGGTGACAATTGGAAATGTTGTTTACTGGCAGGGCTGGAATCCCAAAGGAATAACGTCTTACGACTTGGGGAACGGGACATGGGATGAATTCCTGATCCCGGATCCACCCAGGTCGAATTTCACTAGTCTTGCAAAGTGTGGGGAGAGACTTTTGCTAGTCGGTTTGGGGGATTATGAACCTAATAGCGAGTTGCCCCAATCAATTACCCCTGTGCAGGTTTGTGTTTGGGAACTTGAGAAGGCTTCCCAAAGCTGGATAGAGGTTGATCGGATGCCAAGCTCATATTGCAGTGAGTTTAGGTATGAGCCTGTTATATTTGTTTGTATGGGTAATAAGGGAATGCTTATGATGCAGATTAAAGCGTCCAAGTGGAAAGGGAGATATACTGGTGCCAACCGTGTCATTGGGATTTTCACATATGATGTGGTCAGCCGCGAGTGGGCCAAGGCTCCTGACTGCATTCCACCTGGTTATACAAAGTCCGAGGCGATTACAGCGGGAATCGACTTCTGTCCTTCTCTCACTGCATCCCCATGAATATGATCATCCATGTCCTTCTCTATCAGACTGTATATAGATCTCAGCAGTCCCATTAATTTCATCCACTTGAATAGAATATGAACTGTTATCAATAACAAAGGATCATATGACTCAGAACGTTTTATCAGTTTTTGAAGAACAAAGAAAGGAAGATATACTCGATAGGGAGCTTGAAAGAGCATACTTTCTCGACCAGACATTCTTTAATTGATAGTGAGACGAGTTGAAAGGGTGCATCACATTTTTGAGATCGATGATATGCCAACTAAAATCACAATTTCACCGCGTCTTCCTTTTCACCATAGCAGAGTGGCTGCGATCACGAGCCAGTCATAAGATTCTATACATCGCCTGAAATGAGACGTTGGGAATGCCAAGTAATTACATTCACTGTTCTGAAAGCTAAGCCTAATTGATTCGCAGTTATCGACATGAAATGCAAAACATCAATTCTTGACAGAAGGCTTCGTATATCGATCAATCGGGAATGACAGGCGCCAGGCGGACTCTTAGCTATTTTGGTTGTATAATGGGTTGGTCGTGTTACAAATTCTCATTAGAAATTATTTTTATTTTGGCATTTTGGATAATACTCTACTCGTTTGCGAAAATCTGTCATTTTAACTCTTTACATAATTTTTAAGAAAGCTAATAATATACTCATTTTTTTTAGGCGAAATCGGGTATATACCCATGAAAACTTTATTAATTGGATATATACCCATCAAAACTTCAAAATTGTTCATATACCCATCAAATCATTTAAATTTTGTTTGATTGTCCATAATATATTTGATCTAATATTATTGAGTGAAAATTAGATTAAAATTTAATTATATACTAAACTTAAATAATTAGAAAATAATTAGAAAATTTATCACTTTACAATTATTGGATAGAAAATATAATTAAAATTTTAATATAAAAGTTAAACTTCAACGTAATTATAATTAAACTTTTATCCAATGATCTTATTTTGAATATCAAGTTTCATGTATAAGTTCAAAATAATTAGGTTATAAAAATGACCATAAACCATAGTAAAGAAATTAAATTTTTTACTAATTACTCTCATTTATTACTCTATTTTTTTTTACTTTATCGAAAACTACAACTCACAACTATCAATCATGTTAAGGGCATTTTCGTAAAGTGAAAACTAAAATAACTACAATGACATGTTTTTATAAATAAAATCGAGCCTTTAAAATGACATGTTTTCGGAAACGGAGGGAATTATATATGAAAGGAGTCGTGTAAGATTTTATTATATAGATAATTTGAATTATTTATTTACAATGTCAACTCGTTTTATATGCACATCTTTAGTCAGCCAAATGATATAGTATCATCATCACGATCATTACTATTATTATATTTTTTGTCTGCTTATAATTATTTGAGTATTATTATTGTCAATAGGAAGAAATTCACTGGTTTATGATTAAGAAAGAATCGTCAAAAGAGACAAAGCTGTGGTAAAACTCTTAACCTATCCAAAATTGGAGTATTTTCATTCCCGTTTCGTACAATTTATTATTTCATGCACACTTTGAATCTTTTATTGTATTTATTTATTTTTATCTATATTATTTAACACATCTAAGAATTTAAAATAAGACATAAGCAAATGAAGTTCTAACCCAAAATCAATTGACGTTGAGTGTAGTAGCCCACCTACTTATATACTAGTTTAGAACCCTCCCAACTTTTAATGTGAGATGTTTTTATTTTTTCATGCATACCCAATAGAACCTTCTCTACCCCTACAACAACGAGTTGATAGCTCTATAGAGCCTTCTACATGGGGTTGGTAATTGATGGTTGAGCCTTTACGACCAACACAACAACCAGATGATGGATCTACTGAGTGTGTTGGAGTGACGACTCATGACTCTACAGATGGGTTTGTTGACAAGTTGGTTGTAGCTCATTACTATGTTCAAAAATTGGTGAGCAATACTTGGTTGTTGAGACAAACCATGGGGTTAGTCAAACTGAGATGGAGCATGTTCAGGCAGAAACAATGGCTGAAATAGTGGCGCATGATCATGATAAGATAGTTTTTGAGCAAGATGATATAGTGGCCGAGCACGCTGAGGTTGAGAACGAGGACTTTACATCAATTCTGTCATTCTACATGGTATCTGAGCCTCTAGGGTTTCATCAAAATCAACCCTAATTTTTTTCTCTAGATCCCTCCCCCGCCTCCTAACATACCGCTGCCGACACATTAGGCCGTCGCCGGCATCTTTGAACCACCAGCTTCCCTCGTCTCTTCTTCTCGCTCTCTTTCCTCGCTTTTCTTGCCCTCGCTCTTGCCTTCCCTCGACCTGCACCCACAGTCGCCGGCCACCACAGCTCTCCTCCATAGATCCGGCCACCGGCAGCCACAAATCCGTCAGATCCGAGCCTTTCTCGCTCCCTCTTGATCTCAGCCTTCCTCCCTCCCTCGCTCCCTCTTGCTCTCGTTCTGCTCGCCCGCCAACCACACCCGAAGTCCCCGTCCTCGCCGCCCCCTCTCACCCCCACTGCACCCTCCCTTTCCCTTTTTTTTCGAGCCCAGATCCGAGCCCCACCCTTTTCTCTCGACCTATCTCCCTCCGGCCACCACACAACCGATCCGGCCACTAGACCCCGCCCTCTCCTCTCGCAGACCCATCCCTCTCCCAGACCCGCCCAATTCCGGTCGCGAAGTCTCATGTGAGCGAGGGAAGAGGACAGATCCGGTGACCCCGAGCATCACGAAGTCTGTAATTTGGCACACCCTCCATTCAATTTAGTTCTGTTTGTTCTTGATATAAAAAAAATAAAATGCAACCGTACTTCGGATATCTTGCCCCTCGACATGTTGGTCCTCAGGCCTATCTGACATCGTCTGATCCAGGCTATGTTCCGCCTGCTATGCATCACACCTTCTCCTCTACGCAGCCGACATCCCCCGACTCTTCGTGGTACATGGACACTAGTGCCACCTCCCATACGACGAACTCCTCAAGTAACCTCTCTTTGTGGTAAATGCAACCGTCGGTTCACTACTGACAATAATGTTTCCCTTACGTTTGATCCCTTTGGTTTCTCTGTGAAAGATCTTACTACGGGGGTTACTCGCCTAAGATGTAACAACACCGGGGAGCTCTACCCTGTCACACCGCCTTCTACATCCCGTCAGCCATGTCCGGTCGCCCTCTCGGCATCGTCGTCCAACGTGTGGCATGCACGCCTTGGCCATCCCAGTTCTGTCGTTTTAGATGTCCTTCGTTCTCAGAGTCTTGTCAATTGTAATAAAGACCTACGCTCTAGTTTATGTTCTTCCTGTCAGTTAGACAAACATGCAAGACTGCCGTTCCAACGGTCTTTGAACTCCACCCTTACACCTTTTGATATCATTCATAGTGACATTTGGACCTCTCCTGTGCCTAGAAAGGATGGTCACAAGTACTACCTCTTGTTTCTTGATGATTACACTCATTTTCTATGGGTTTTTCCATTACAATTCAAGTCCCAAGTGTTTTCTATCTTTGTCACGTTCCATGCCTACATTAAAACGCAGTTTCACACATCCATCAAATGTTTCTAATGTGACAATGGTCGTGAATTTGATAACAAAGACCTTCACTCTTTCTTCACCACAAATGAGATCTCCTATCGGTTGTCTTGCCCCTATACTTCCCAGCAGAATGGCAAGACTGAACGAATCATTAGAACCATAACCAACATGATGCGCTCTCTCCTCTTTCACGCATCTATTCCCCTTACCTATTGGCCTCACACGTTATCAACCACATGTTATCTCATCAACATTCTCCCATCTACTACCCCACACCATCGCTCGCAAACTCAGACACTCTATTGCACCTTGCCTAGGTATGATCACCTTCGTACCTTCGGGTGCTTGTGCTTCCCAAGCCAGTCCTCCACCGCCCCACACAAGTTTCACCCGCGCTCCACTCCATGTGTCTTCCTAGGCTATCCGTCTGATCGTCGCGGTTACCTTTGCCTCGATGTTCGGAGCCATAAGCTTATTGTGTCACGTCATGTCACTAATTTTGATGAGTCTCGCTTTCCCTTCTCTTCCCCTTCTCCCTCCTCTCCCACACCCACTGTCTCCCAGTCTGAGTCAAAGTCTCATTTCCTACACTTCCTCCTTTCCCAGAGCTCTACCGGTGCTCCTGCTTCTCCCCCTACACCGCCCCCACCACCGCCCCTCCCCTACCACCAGATCGCACATTCGTAGCATCTCTGGTATGTTCAGACCGAGACAAATTGCCTATATGTCCGCCTCAGATCACCCCAACACCCCTCACCCTCAGCCTCCCCCCCATATCCCGCGGCCCACATATTGCTAGTTGTCGCGGCCGCAACATGTTGCTGCGTCCGCGGCACATCAACCTGCCACAGCCCCTGCCTTCTCTACCTTGCCGCGGCCGCCGCACAGACAACACCCTCCCCCACCGTTCCCATGGCTCCTCCTACCTCCCCTCCGACCTCCCTTTCCCCCATCCCCACCTCCCACAAAACAGCCCTCTTCGACCCGAAGTGGCAGGCGACTATGCTCGATAAATACAGGGCCCTTACAAGGAATGCTACATGGGTTCTAGTTCCTCGCCCTCCTGAGGCGAACGTCATTCGCTGCATGTGGCTCTTCTGCCACAAGTTCCACTCTGATGGGTCGTTGGAACGCTACAAAGCTCGTCTTGTGGTTAATGGTCGATCTCAGCAGGCAGGTATTGATTGTGATGAGACATTCAGCCCCGTCGTCAAGCCTGTCACTATCCGAGTGGTCCTGAGCTTAGCGTTATTGCGACATTGGGCTATTCATCAGCTGGATGTCAAGAAATCCTTTCTGCATGGCCATCTAAATGAGACAGTTTACATGTTTCAGCCGCCGGGGTTCGTTGATGCTGATCGTCCCAAGCACGTGTGTCTCCTGAATCACTCTCTGTATGGTCTGAAACAGGCTCCTCGGACATGGTTCCAGCGCTTTACATCTCATCTACTCCGCTTGGGCTTCGTTGGTAGCCGCTCGGATACGTCTCTGTTTATCTATCGCAGAGGCACATACATGGCCTTTTTGTTACTATATGTCGACGACTTCATCCTCACCACCTCTTCTGATGCTCTTCGGACGTCTATTATTGCCCAGTTGAGCGCCGAGTTTTCCATGTCAGATATGGGTCCGTTGTCTTACTTCTTGGGAGTCGCTGTGCAACGTCATGCGTCTGGGTTGTTTCTCTCTCATAGTAAGTATGCTGCCGAAATTGTTGCTCGGGCCAAGATGAGCAACTGCAAGCCCGCCGTCACCCCTGTGGATACCTCCAACAAGCTCAGTGCTCACTTTGGTCCTCTGTTTGATGATCCGACGTTGTACTGGAGTCTCGCCGGTGCGTTGTAGTATCTTACGTTTACTCGACCAGACATCAATTACGCCGTTCAGCAGATCTGCTTGTTTATGCATGCGCCAGGGAGCCCCACTTTCAGGCCTTGAAGCAGATCATCCGGTACATCTGCGGTACCCTCGAGCTGGGCACCACGATCACCCTTTCCTCTCGGCGTGACCTCGTCGCTTACACTGATGCGGATTGGGGTGGTTGTCCTGACACACGTCGCTCCACGTCTGGCTATCGTGTCTTCCTCAACGACACTCTTATGTCGTGGTCAGCGAAGCGTCAGTCTGTGGTGTCTCACTCTAGCGCTGAGGCTGAGTACAGGGGCGTCGCCAATGTTGTCTCTGAGTGCTCATGGCTGCGCAATCTACTTCTTAAGCTCCGCTGCCCTCTTCAGAAGGCCACCCTGATCTACACCGACAATCTCTCCGCCGTCTATCTGGCCGGCAACCCTGTCCAGTATCAGCGCACGAAGCACATTGAGCTCGATCTACACTTCGTGCGGGACAAGGTTGCTCTTGGACATGTTCGTGTCCTACATGTCCAATCCTCCTATCAGTACCCTGATATCTTCACCAAGGGTTTACCTCGGCAGTTGTTCCTCGATTTTCGGTCCAGTCTCACTGTACGGGACCCTCCACTCTCGACTGTGGGGGTTTGATAGATTACATAGATGTCATATTGTATAGTTGGCCAAAAGGCCTAATATATTGTAACCTATATATATGAATGTCTAATGAATGAAACTCTCGAGGAATACTTTACATCAATTCTGTCATTTTACATTTAGTGCTATATTCGATGGTTGTGATTACTCCGAGATTGTCTCCGAGACGGGTCACAGGGTCGACCCGTCAACCCTGTGACCCACCGGGTTACCCAAACCCATGAACCTGTGGAATTCCCGGGTTAGGATTCATGTCACCCCTCCAAGACCCTTGACCCGACGAGTCGAACCCGTCGACCCGCTGGATCGGACCTGTGACGACGCCTAATAATCATGCCCCAACCAAAACGTTTTGACGTACATATATCTATCCTCAATCATAACTAATGACAACTCCATTTAAATTTATTCAACGCCGAAAAAATGAAGAAGAAATTATTAACGCCTACCGACTTAATCATTAACATCTCTCCAAAAAAAAAATAATTATATAAAATACAACAACAAACCTATATTCTCCATTGTATGCATTATAAGCTTATACAAAAATGCACGTCTAATTACCAATTCAAATACACAACTCAACTATCAATTACTCGTATCGTATGCAAGTGGGCCTTTGAATTTATTCTTCTGCCTATATATACGTAAATGTAAGTTGATATATGTCATCCACAGCGATCCAACTCCGTCTTAATTCATTACCAATTAACTTTGCTCCTCCACAAACAAACTCAAGATGGGCAAAGCTACTTCTCCAGCGGCACTCGTCGCATTGCTCATCTTGATGACTCTGTCTGGAGAGTGCGTCGCAACCTTAAAGGTTGGCTTCTATGCTGGAAAGTGCGGAAAAAATAACGTCGAAACCATTGTCTTTAACGCGGTCAAGGCAAAGTTCGCCAAGGACCGCACATTGGTAGCTGCTCTTCTTCGTATGCAGTTCCATGATTGCTTTGTTAGGGTAAGTTATATATATATATATATATGTATATATTCGATCGTCATTTTCTTTTCCTATATCATTCAAACTTCGACTCAAATGTACGTACGTCTATATCTTCAATATAATGAATAGGGATGCGACGCCTCCATTCTGTTGGATGGAAGCAACACCGAGAAAACTGCTGGCCCGAATGGAAGCGTTAGAGGTTACGATGTTATCGACTCTGTGAAGGCTGTTTTGGAGAAGGTTTGCCCCAATGTTGTATCTTGCGCCGACATTATTGCCTTAGCCACTCGAGCTGCCGTTGTCTTGGTTAGTAGTAACTTGGATCAAAATGTTATATATATAAGTAATAGCTAGGAATCATTCCAAGTTAACATCCACATATGGTTAATTTGTTACAAAATGCAGGCCGGGGGAAGATCTTACAGTGTCGAAACTGGAAGAAGAGATGGACGTGTTTCATTAGCAAGCGACGCAACCTCAAGTCTTCCAGGACCAACCATCCCGGTCTCCGTGGCTATTCAGGCATTCGCTGCCAAAGGAATCACCAAAGAAGACTTTGTTCTTCTTTTGGGAGCACATACTACCGGGATTGCTCATTGCGGCCTCTTCCAAAGCCGTCTCGACAACTTCAACGGTGTCTCTGGGAGGACTGACCCAAGCATGAACCCGTCGCTGGTGCCATTCCTCAAGAGAACTTGCCCCCGAAATGCCAACAGCGGCAACTCCGTGTTCCTCGACCAAAGCAGCCGAAGCAGCGCCAACATTGTAGACAATGGCTTCTACAAGGCGATTGTAGCACGCAAAGGTATTCTCCAGATCGATCAATCGATTGCGCTGGATTCATCAACCAAGGCCATTGTTTCCAAATACGCAGCCAACAACGTCTTGTTCAAGATCAAGTTTGGACAAGCGATGGTCAAACTCGGTCGCATCGGAGTTTTGACCGGCAAACAGGGCTCGGTTAGAAAGTCTTGCCGCCGCGCTAACTAATCAAGCGTACGTTCTCAACCAAGGCTTGATTGAATTCATCGTCATACATTCGGTCGGATCATATATATCGGGCACTTAATAAACACCAATTGATTGTGTTATTTTTATTTTCTTTAATTTTCATGTTATTTTATTCTCGTTCTCTGTAACATGTAATATTATTCATATTGTCCCTTCTTGTCTTGTTGAATTGATTATCGATTGATGTTGATCATAATAAAGCATTTATGCAAATTGTCATTTTTAATTACATACCATATATACATTATAATATCGATCTCTAACACCTAATCTTCAATTGATTGATTGGTTTCTTTTCTTTTTATTCACCGTCTGTGTGTGTTTTTGTTGTTACTAATTCTGGTTAAGCGGTATAGGTAGTGTTAGGCTCATCCCTCTCTACCTTGTGTAATTCTAAGTGTACATTTGGATGTATTTAATGTAAGGCTGATTGAATTGGTTTTGGGTCCAATCGGCCAAAAACTGATCTCAGCTGTCCTATGGGTTAGAAGCTCACACGGATGCCTTCAGTCTCTCTTGCTGAGCTTGAACAACGACGTCGTTGAGCTTATGCTCTCCCTTATATGGGTTTCCCAAACCCTAATCAGAGATGAGTGAGAGGTGTTGCTTACTGTAGCTCTGTTCTTGTCTCCAAAGACGATTTCTAGGGTTTCCATCCCTCTTGGCCTTTGTGAGCGTAGATCGAGCTCCCTTCCATCAAATACACTCAGTGACATTGTGTTGAGAGAGATTTGTAGCCTCTTTGCCCTCTAGGTTTTGACCTTGGTGGTTGGTGTCCTCGTTGAGGCTAACCGTTGCTACAATCTCTATTTTCTCTTTTGCTTTGGTTTTGTTTGGTTGTAATCTTCCTTCATTATCATTGCTTAAGTTTCTGTTTATGTATTCTGGTGTTTTGGATCGATTCTCTTCAAATTGGTATCAGAGCTTTCAGGTTTTAAGGGATTTTCTCATTTTAAAATCGGATCTGTTGAAGCTTTTGAGTTCCTAGTTCTCTTAGGCTCCAGATCTAGTATATTCTTCGATTCTCTGTTGAAGCTTAGAGGGTTCTTCATCCTTCTAAGCTCCAGATCTACGAAGATAAAGCGTCACTTGTCCCCAATCTCTATATCTGTTGAACTTTCTGGAGCTTGCACTGCTTAAGGCTCGAGATCTTTTAAGACCTGAGAGCTCTTCTTATAGAAACTCCAGATTTGAGGTTGTTAGAGGACATACCCTTGTCGCTCGTCTCTGATTCTGTTGAAGTTCCTAGAGCTAGCTCTCCTTAAGGCTCTGGATCTCAAAGATCTAGTAAGCTCTTCTGAAAGGAACTCCAGATCTAGGGTTTTGAGGACTTATTCCGTCGGAACTCTCAATCTGATAAACCATTTCAGATTTGAACAAAAAACTTCGGAAATATTTGAGTTTAGAAGATTATACTCTTCAGAACTCTCCTTCAAAGCTCTTACTCTTGCTTCCGCTAGCACTTTACGAGATTCAAACTCTTAGCTTGATAGCTGTAGGGTTTGAGTGCTCACCTCTCTCCAACATTTACTGATTTAGTCTTTCACTTGCTGCAGGAACTTTGATTCATCATGTTTGATAACTCCTATCGCATTAAACCATTTGATGGCACTACTGACTTTGCCATGTGGCAAGTTAAGATGAAAGCTATCATGATAAAGGAAAAATGCTGGAAAGCAGTTGCTAATGAGCTTCCTGCTGATATGACTGCTGAGGCTAAGAAAGAACTTGATCTCATTGCACACAGTGAGATCATGATTCGAATATCAGATGAGGTAGCTAGACAGGTAGTAACTTCTGATACTTATGTGTCTGTATGGAAAGCTTTGAAAGATCTTTATCAGGTTATAAATATGTCTAGTAGAATATCTTTGCTGTTTCGTATTTCAATTTTAAAATGGATGCTTCTGTTTCTTTGAATGATAATTTGGATAGATTTGTTAGGATGACACAAAAGCTTGAACATTGTGATGATAAAATTGATGATACTCACCAAGCTTTTATTCTGCTTAATGCTTTGCCATCTCAGTTTGATACTTTTAAGGATGTTATACAGTTTAGTAATGAGTCCTTGTCTAAGAAAAGAATTGTTGAGGCTATTGCTCAGAAAAATGAAGTTATCAAAGTGTTTAAAGTGAAAGGTGATAAATCTGGTTCTAAAGGATAAGGTTCCTGAACCTGGTAAGAAGCATTGTACTTATTGCAAGAAAAATAACCATGTCATTGCTGATTGTTATAATAAAATAGATGATGAGGAAAAGAAATCTAAAAATGGCACAACTGTTGTGCTTGATTCCTCTGTGTTCTATTCTTCTGAATTGCTTATGGTTGCCTGTGATAGTCCCTCTGATACTTGGCTTCTGGACTCTGGTTGTACTATGCATGTTACACCTGATAAGCATGTTTTTTATTATCTTGATGAGTCTGCTAAAGGTGAGGTTAGACTTGGTGATTTATCTATTCTTAAGATTAAGGGCATATGCAATGTTCCCTTTAAAATGCATGATGATGTTATTAGAACCCTCCAATAGGTCAGGTGGGTACCTGACTTGAAGAGGAATCTGTTATCTATTTATGTGTTTGATGACTTGAACTGTGATATTAATACTAAAAATGGAATTAAAACTGTCTCTATGAATGGTAAGATTCTCATGAAGGGTATTAAGAAAGGTGGCTTATATCATGTTATTGGAAACCTTGTTCTTTGTGCTTCATCTTTGTCTGCTGAGTGCTCTGCTTCTATGAATTTGGATAAAACTATGTTGTGGCACTTTAGACTTGGTCATATTGGCAACAAAGGGCTCAATCTGTGTTTGGTAGCTCAAACACTGTTTGTTTGGTAAGCATTCTAAATCTGTGTTTGGTAGCTCAAAGCTTGTTGCTCTTAAACCCTTAGCCCCCGTTTGTTTTTTGATATGGAAAAGTAATGATTACCCTTATGAATATAGTCCATATTTAAGTTAAGATTCATTGATCATTATTCTAATCATTCCCCTCCTTCTCCCATTTTCCATACAAATGTATTACCCTTCTATTCCCTAATTTTGAGAGGGGTAACTAATACCTCTAGGATGGGCTAATATTCCCCTCCATCCTCTCCTCCAAGCTCACAAAAATTGGTGATCATATACATTTTATGTGTAAAATTTAATACCTTACCTTTCCTTTTCCTAGTTATCTAAACAAACAAGCCCTTAGACTATGTACACGTAGACCTATAGGGACCCGCCCAGATGGATATAATAGGTGGAAAGAAGTATTTCCTTTCACTTATTGACCACTATTCCAAGAAGGTTTGGGTGCACATTCTTAGGGCTAAGAGTGACACCTTTGATGCTTTTAAACTTTGGAAAACAAAAGTTCAGGATCACACAACCTTTAAACTTAAATGTCTTAGAACTGATAATGGTCTTGAGTTTTGCAACAAAGATTTTGATGGTTTCTGTCATACACATGGTATTAAAAGGCACCTCACAGTTCCAGGTAATCCACAGCAGAATGGTACAACAGAGAGAATGAATAGGACCTTGCTTGAAAAGGCAAGGTGCCTTCTCATTAGCTCTGGTCTGAAACTTTCATTGTGGGGGGAGGCAGTCACTACTGCAGCCTACCTGATTAACAGATCCCCTTCTTCTGCTATTGGTTTCAAAACTCCACAGGAATTGTGGAGTGGAACCAAGCCTAACATAGCCCATTTGAAGCTTTTTGGATGCACTGCCTTTATTCACCAGAACACTGGCAAGTTGCAACCAAGGTCTGCCAAATGTGTTATGATTGGCTATCCAGAGGGGGGTCAAAGGCTATAAGTTACTTGTTCTCCAACCAAGGGTACAAAGTAATTATTAGCAGAGATGTCATTTTCATTGAAACCGAATTTCATTTCAGAAAAACTTCTAACATTGATTTTGAGAATGCAGGTGTTCAGTTTTATGATTCAAATGCTTAAGAAGCAAATTTGGATGATGAATTTGATATCAATGTCCCCATTGGAAGCAGCTCCACTTATCATGGTAATGTTGAGCAATATCCTGCTCCCTCAAGTACTGATGACAACCCTCACCAATCAGGTGGGGAGGTAAGCAACTCAAACTCCAGCTTTACTTCTACCCCTTCTGACTCATCTAGTTCTGAAAATTATGAAAATGCCTTGTCTGAAAATGAATCTGAGCATGATATTGAGCATGTTGTTTCTGATTCTTCTGAGCATGATGTTTCTGATTCTTCTTCTGATTCTAAGCATGTTTCTGAAAACTTTGATGAGGTACCTGATATGTCTAATTATCAGCTTACTAGAGATAGATCTCCTAGAGTGAAAATTCCAAATAAGAAGTATTTCACAAATGAGATTGAGTTTGCTTTTGTGATTGCTGAGGTTGTTGATGCTTATACTCCTGAATTATTTGAACATGCTGTTAAATGTAAACATTCTAATAAGTGGTTGCTTGCTATGAAAGAGAAATAAACTCCATGACAACCAATAAAACCTGGAAACTGGTTCCAAAGCCTAAAAATGCTAGGTTGATTGGTTGTAAATGGGTTTATAAGCTCAAAAACAGTGTGGAACCTGGTGGCCAACCTACCTACAAGGCTAGGTTGGTAGCCCAGGGATTCACACAGAAAGAAGGGATAGATTATAATGATGTTTTTGCCCCTGTTGTGAAATATAAAACCTTGAGACTTCTACTTGCTATTGCTACTGTTTATGACTATGAAATTGATCAAATGGATGTTAAGACTGCCTTTTTGCATGGTGAGCTTGATGAGATTATTTATATGAGACAATCCAAGGGTTTTGAGGATCACTCTAAACCTAATCATGTTTGCTTGTTAAAGAAATCTTTGTATGGCTTGAAGCAATCTCCTAGGCAGTGGAATAAGAAATTTGATAATTGCATGTTTAAACTTGGCTTTAGAATGAGTAGTTATGATCCATGTTTATATTTCATGCATGTGAAAACTGAATCTTCCTTATATGTCTTGATGTATGTTGATGATATTCTCATTATATGCAAGTCCAAAGCAAAGGTACTTGATGTTAAGGAATCTCTTAAGAAATCTTTTGACATGAAAGATTTGGGCCCTGCTCAGGAAATTCTTGGCATAAAGATTTCTCGAGATAGATCCAAACATCAAATATTTTTGTCTCAAAAGGATTATCTTGTGAAAGTCCTTAACAGGTTCAAGATCTCTAATGTCAAGCCTGCTCTTATCCCCTTAGGAGGTCACCTGGATCTTACCAAGACCAGGATGCCCCTTGGGAAGGAGGAGGAAGACTATATGAAATCTGTTCCTTATGATGCAACTGTTGGGTCAATTATGTATGCTATGATCTGTACCAGACCTGACCTTGCCTTTGCAGTGAGTGTGTTGAGCAGATATATGTCTAACCCTACAGAGAAACACTGGGTGGCCATGAAATATCTCCTGAGATACATTGCTGGTACCCTTGATATTAGTTTGGTTTATGGTTTGCATACTTCACCCTTTGAGTTGTTTGGCTTTGTGGACTCTGACTATGCTAGCAATAAAGATAACAAGAAATCCACCACCTCTTTCTTTTATTCTTGGTGTGGGAACTGCATTTCTTAGAAGGCTCAATTGCAGCCTATTGTTGCTATGTCTTCTATAGAAGCAGAGTACATAGAAGCAACTGAAGCCCCCAAGGAAGCAATCTGGCTCCAGAACATTATGAAAGAGGTGGACAGGAAAAACCACAAATCTGTATTGCACACAGATAGCCAGAGTGCACTTTACTTGTGCAAAGATCCTGTCTATCATGAGAGGACTAAGCACATTGATGTTCGTTACCACTTCATACGTGTGTTGGTATCCAAAAATCTCCTTATTGTTAAGAAGATTGATGGAAAGCTTAATCCTGCAGACTTTGGTACTAAGATTGTGACCACTTATAAGTTTCTCTTTTGTAGGGAGTTCCGACAGGTGATCAAATTCAACTAATGCTGAGAAGGGTATGAAATAGCCGATGATAGACAAAGGTGTAAATCCAGTCCATATTTCAACAAGGAAGATTTACGATATGTGTAAACTCAGAATTATGAGGGTAAATTGTTAGGCTCATCCCTCTTTACCTTGTGTAATTCTAATTGTACATTTGGATGTATTTAATGTAAGGCTGATTGAATTGGTTTTGGGCCAAACCGGCCCAAAGCTGATCTCAGCTGTCCTATGGGCTATAAGCCGATACGAATGCCTTTAGTCTCTCTTGCTGAGCTTGAGCAACGATGTCATTCAACTTATTCTCTCCCTTATATGGGTTTCCAAAACCCTAATCAGAGATGCGTGAGAGATGTTGCTTACTGTAGCTCTGTTCTTGTCTCTGAAGGCGATTTCTAGGGTTTCCATCCCTCTCGGTCTTTGGGAGCGTAGATCGAGCTCCCTTCCATGCATCTAAATACACTCAGTGACATTGTGTTGAGAGAGATTTGTAGCCTCTTTTCCCTCTAGGTTTTGAACTTGGTGGCTGGTGTCCTCGTTGAGGCTAACTGTCGCTACGATCTCTATTTTCTCTTTTGCTTTGGTTTTGTTTGGTTGTAATCTTCCTTCATTATCATTGCTTAAGTTTCTGTTTATGTATTCTGGTGTTTTGGATCGATTCTCTTCAAGTAGGCCCGGATGCTCGGTAGAGTTGATTTTTTACTCCATCCATAGAAAATATAATTGAAACACCGCCTTCGATATAGTTTATTTTTCACATTGGTTAATTTTCAGAAAAAAAAAGGTCAAAGGAATCTGGAGGCTCCACCGCCTTCATCTTCCACCTCGCCGCCCTGCGTTGAGAACGAAGCGACCTCCTTCTTTCTCTTCTATCCGATCTCCAGTTCCCTGATCTCGTCTTCCGATCGTCCTTCCTCTGTAAAAACGATAGTATAGAGGTTAGTTTGTTGTGTTTTAATTTACTTTCGAATTTACTTGAAATTTGCGGAAGCATGATTGGGGCCTGATAATGGCTTAGTGAAGACATCAACCAGTGTGTCGTGGGTATGAAGCTGAGGGAGATCAATCCATCGGAAAGTTTCTCACGAACGAAATAGCAGTCGATGCCGACATGCTTTGTCCTTTCGTGAAAGACCGGGTTGCGAGCAATGTGATATCGCTGCTTGGCGATCACAGTGGACATGCACCGGTGTTAAACCGGGGACATCAAGCTCGGCAAAAAGGTGAGTTAACCAAGCTATTTCAACGGTGAGGCAACGCATAGAACAATATTCTGCCTCAACTGAAGAGAGGGAGATCGTCACCTTCTTCTTGGATTTCCATGAAATCGAAGACGAACCCAGAGAGACATAGTAACCACTGATGGATCTCCGTGAGCAAGGACACGCATCCCAATCCGAATCACAATACCCATTAAGAGTGAAGTCCGATGAAGATGACAGAAATAGACCAAGATGTGGAGTGCCTTTGAGGTATCGAAAAACATGAATTGTAGCATCCCAATGGGCCGAGGTGGGATATAATGTTGCATAAACTGAGACAGATGCTGAATTGCAAAGGAAAGATCAGGCCTCGTGTTGGTGAGAAAATTAAGCTTACCAACAAGGCGACGATATGAAGTAGGATCAGACAAAGAAAGCCTAAATCATGCTTGAGTTTTACAAAAGAATCCAATGGTGAAGAGGCGACTCTGTACTCGGGAAGATCATAGTCATGAAGCAAATCAGAAATGAATTTGCGTTGAGAAATATTAAGACCATCTGAATGAGGCAAAAACTCCATGTCCAAAATGAAATTCAAAGATCCAAGATCCTTAATTCTGACGATAGAATGCAAAAACTGCTTCAAAGATCAGATCTCAGTAAGGCAACTGACAACTGACAACTACCAAAAACTGCTTCAACGATAGAATGAAACCATGTGGTCTCACCTCTTCACGACCCATGTCAAAGCTCATAAGGTCCTCCACCATATCGATTCATCTATCGATCGTCCAGCCACTGAGGACGACAATCTCTTCGCTCATCTAGACACCATCGTTCTTCAATGGATCTTCAACACCATCTCCAAAGATATATTGACAACCATCCTCGACCCTAAAGACAACGCCTTGGGTGCCTGGACCAAGATTCAGAATCTCTTTCAGGACAACAAGTCCACCCGTGCTGTCTACCTAGAGTATGAATTCTCAAGTTGCAAGCTTGCGTCTTTCCCGTCGATATCCGCCTATTGTCAGCATCTCAAGACTTTGTCTGATCAATTGGTTGCCGTCGACTCCAAACCTAGTGCTACTCGCCTTGTCCTCCAGGTACTTTCTAGTCTTCCCTCTGAATACAATGCTGCTGCTACTCATATTCAGCAGACGGAACCTCTCCCCTCGTTCGAGAAGACCCGGTCTCAGTTGATCCTGGAGGAGACACACCTTCACTGTCAGACCCCCAACGCCGCTAAGGACAAGACTGCATTGGTCTCGTCCAGCGACCCGGACGAAACCTATGCTTCACAGCGAAACCGAAGCAATGAACAGCCCGCGCAGTGAGGCGGCGGCCCGGCATTGGTCGGACTCCCCTGGCTCCTCCTGGTCTCCCGCCCTTGGCTTCAACCTCCTTGGATGTCCTATGGCTACCCGCCTCCATCATATCGCCCACCATGCCCGTATCCCAACAACCAACAGGGAGCGGGCTTGTTGGGTCCAGCTCCTCGATCCGCCGGTCACCAGGCCTACCCGTCTTTGTTCGACCAGGGCTTCGCTTAGACTGATGTGCATCACACCTTTTCTTTTATGCAGCTGACACCTTCTGACTTTTCTTAGTGCATGGACACTGGTGCGACCTCCCATATGACGAACTCCTCAGGTACTCTTTCCCCTCTCTCTCTCTCTCTCTCTCTCTCTCTCTCTCTCTCTCTCTCTCTTTTAAGGGTCCTACACACTCTATTATCGTTGGCAATGGTGGTCGCCTTGTTACTTTGGGTATTGGCCATGCCACATTACAAACCCCAACCAACCCTTTACACCTCAACAATGTCCTCATTGCCCCCAAACTTGTAAAAAACCTTATCTCTGTCCGTCGGTTCACCACTGACAACAATGTTTCTCTTGTGTTTGATCCATTTGGTTTCTCTGTGAAGGATCTTACTACGGGGTTACTCATCTGAGATATAACAGCGCCGGGGAGCTCTATCCTATGTCGTCACCCTCACCATCCTCTCCGTCGTGTCCGGTCGCCCTCTCGGCATCGTCATCTAGTATGTGGCATGCACGCCTTGTCCATCCCAGTGCTGCCATTTTAGATTTGCTTCGTTCTAAGAGTCTAGTCACATGTAATAAAGAGCCTCGCTCTAGTTTATATATGTTCTTTCGGTCAGTTAGGCAAGAATGCTAGATTACCATTTCAGTGGTCTTTGAACACTACTTTTGCACCACTTGATATAATTCATAGTGACATTGGGACCTCTCCTGTGCCTAGCAAGGAGGGTCACAAGTACTAGCTCTTGTTTCTGGATGATTATAGTCATTTCTTATGGGTTTTCCCGTTGCATTTCAAGTTTCAAGTGTTTCCTATCTTTGTCAAATTCCATGCTTACATCAAAACACAATTTCTAACATCCATCAAATGTTTCCAATGTGACAATGGACGTGAATTTGATAACAAAGAGTTTCACACTTTCTTCACCACAAATGGGATATCCTATCGGTTGCCTTGCCCTTATACTACCCATCATAATGGTAAGGCTGAACGAATCATTAGAACTATAACGAATATGATGCGCTCTCTCCTCTTTCACGCATCTATTCCCCTTACCTATTGGCCTCACGCCTTATCAACCACATGTTGTCTCCTCAACATTCTCCCATCTACTCCCCTACACCATCGCTCGCCAACTCAGGCCCTCTATTGCACCTTGCCTAGGTATGATCACCTTCGTACCTTCGGGTGCTTGTGCTTCCCAAACCAGTCCTCTACCGCCCCTCACAAGCTTCTCCCGCGCTCCACTCCATGTGTCTTCTGGCAATGTGTCTGATCATCGCGGTTACCTTTTTCTCAATGTTCGAATACATAAGCTTATTTTGTCATGTCATGTCACTTTTGATGAGTCTCGCTTTCCCTTCTCTTCCCATTCTCCCTCCTCTCCCACACCTCCTATGTCTCAGTCCGAGTCAGAGTCTCCCTTCCCACACTTTCTCCTTCCTCAGAGCTCTACTGGTGCTCCTGCCTCTCCCCCTACACCGCCTCCACCGCCACCTCCTCCTACTACCACCAGACCGCACACTCGCAGCATATCCGGTGTATTCAGACCTCGTCTGATCGTCTCTATGCACGCCTACGATCACCCCGCCGCCTTCCTGCCGCGACTCCCTTGCCACGGCCGCAGCCGTTTCCTGTGCCTGCCGCCAGGACTACACCCGCCCCCCCGTTTCCCAAGCCCCTCCTATTTCAATCCCGGCCTCGCTGTCCCCCATCCCCATCTCCCACAAAACAGCCCTCCTCGACCTGAAGTGGCAGGCGGCTATGCTCGATGAATACAGGGCCCTTACACGGAATGGTACCTGGGCTCCAGTTCCTTTCCCTCCTGAGGCGAATGTCATTCACTGCATGTGGCTCTTCCGCCACAAGTTCCGCTCTAATGGGTCATTGGAGTGCTACAAAGCTCGTCTTGTGGTTAATGGTCGTTCTCAGAAGGCAGGTACTGATTGTGATGAGACATTCAGCCTCGTGGTCAAGCCTGCCACTATCCGAGTGGTGCTGAGCTTAGCATTATCGCGACATTGGGCTATTCATCAGTTGGATGTCAAGAACGCCTTTCTGCATGGCCATCTGCATGAGACAGTTTACATGTTTCAGCCACCGGGGTTCGTTGATACTGATCGTCCCAAGCACGTTTGTCTCCTGAAGCGCTCTATGTATGGTTTGAAACAGGCTCCGCGAGCATGGTTCCAGCGCTTTGCTTCTCTTCTGCTACACTTGGGCTTTATTGGCAGCCGCTCAGATTCGTCTCTTTTTATCTATCGCAGAGGCACAAACATGGCCTTTCTATTACTATATGTCGACGAAATCATTCTCACCTCCTCTTCTGATGCTCTTCGGACGTCTATTATTTCCCAGTTGAGTGTCGAGTTTGCCATGTCAGATCTGGGTCCGTTGTCTTACTTCTTCGGCGTCGCAGTGCATCATCTTGCATCTGGGTTGTTTCTCTCTCAGAGTAAGTATGCTGCCGAGATTTTTGCTCGGGCCAAGATGGGTAACTGCAAGCCAGTTGTCACCCCTATGGATACCGCCAACAAGCTCTGTGCTCACTCTGGTCTCTTGTTTGATGATCCGACGTTGTACCGGAGCCTCGTCGGTGCGTTGCAGTATCTTACGTTTACTCGGCCAGACATCAGTTACGCCGTTCAGCAGATCTGCCTATTCATGCATGCGCCCAGGGAACCGCACTTTTAGGCCTTGAAGCGGATCATCATATACATCAGCAGTACCCTCGAGCTGGGCACCACGATCACCCCTTCCTCTCGGCATGACCTTGTCGCTTACACTGATGCGGATTGGGGTGGTTGTCCTGACACACGTCGCTCCACGTCGGGCTATTGTGTCTTCCTCAACGACACTCTTGTGTCGTGGTCAGCAAAGCGACAGTTTGTGGTGTCTCGCTCTAGCGCCGAAGCTGAGTACAGGGGCGTCGCCAATGTTGTCTCCGAGTGCTCATGGTTGCTCAATCTCCTCCTTGAGCTCCGCTGCCCTCTTCAGAAGGCCACCCTAGTCTACAATGACAACATCTCCGCCGTCTATCCGGCTAGCAACCCAGTGCAGCATTAGCGCACAGAACACATTGAGCTCGATCTCCACTTCGTTCGGGACAAGGTTTCTCTTGGACATGTTCGTGTTCTACATGTCCCGTCCTCATATCAGTACGCTGACATATTCACCAAGGGTTTACCTCGTCAGTTGTTCCTTGATTTTTGGTCCAGTCTCACTGTACGAGACCCTCCACTCTCGATTGTGGGGGTTTGATAGATTACACAGTCTTCATATTGTATAGTGGGCCAAAAGGCCCAATCCATTGTAACCTATATATATGATTGATTAGTGAATGAAACCCTCAAGGAGGACTTTAAATCAGTTTCATGATTCTACAAAGACATCAGCCAGCTCGTGTGTCGTGGGTATGAAGCTGAGGGTAGGGGCGGAAATGGAGTCGGTTATGGGTGGATGAAGCCACTTCATCACCCGCCTCGCGGGTAAAAAATTTCACCCGCTCCATCCATCACCCACAAACATTTTCACCCGTATCCGACCCGTGTGGGTGATGCGGGTGGAGCAGGTACCCAATTGGTGAAACCAAAAAAAAAAACCAAATCAACATTAGTACAATTCTAACTCAAAATTACAAAGGGGGTCGGTTTATGTATTTATATTTTTGATCGGCAAAGCATTAAAATCACGAGCTAATTGAAATTTGAAAGTGGAAGGGTATAAATCTCTATACTAATCATATTCTAATTGAAATTTGGTGGGAAAAGCACTAATCAAGGATTAGGGTTTGTAGAAGTTAAACTTAAAAAGGGTAAAATAGTAAAATCACACACAATATATATATATATATATATATATATATATAAATTAGGGTTTTATGCGGGTTTGCGGGGCGGGTATGCGGGGCGGGTTATGGGTGAAAAATCTTCACCCATAATCCATTCATCACCCGCTTCACCCGCACCTGCTCCACCCGTCACCCACTTTTTTACGGGTTTTCACCCGCAAAATTAATGCGGGTTAAGCGGATGGAGCGGATACCCGCGGGTTATTTCCAGCCCTAGCCGAGGGAGATCGATCCATCGAAAAGTTTCTCACGAACGAAATGGCAGTCGATGTCGACATACTTTGTCCTTTCGTGAAAGACCGGGTTGCGCGCAATGTGATATCGCTGCTGCTTGGCGATCACATTGGACATGCACCGGTGTTAAACCGGGGACATCAAGCTCGGCAAGAAGGTGAGTTAGCCAAGCTATTTCAGCGGTGAGGCGATGCATAGAACGGTATTCTGCCTCAACTGAAGAGAGGGAGATCGTCACCTGCTTCTTGGATTTCCATGAAACCGGAGACGAACCCAGAGAGACATAGTAACCATTGATGGATCTCTGTGAGCAAGGACACGCAACCCAATCCGAATCACAATACCAAGTAAGAGTGAAGTCTGCTGAAGATGACAGAAATAGACCAAGATATGGAGTGCCTTTGAGGTATCAAACAACATGAATTGCAGCATCCCAATGGGCCGAGGTGGGATATGATGTTGCATAAACTGAGACAGATGCTGAATTGCAAAGGAAAGATCAGGCCTCGTTTTGGTGAGAAAATTAAGCTTACCAACAAGACGACGATATGAAGTAGGATCAGACAAAGAGAGCCTAAATCAGGCTTCAGTTCTACAGAAGGATACAATGGTGAAGAGGTGACTTTGTACTCGGGAAGATCATAGTCATGAAGCAAATAAAAAATTAATTTGTGTTGAGAAATAATAAGACCATCTGAATGAGACAAAAACTCCATGTCCAAAAAGAAATTCAAACATCCAAGATCCTTAATTCCGACGATAGAATGCAAAAACTACTTCAAAGATCTGATCTCAGTAAGACAATTGCCAACCACCAGAATATCATCCACGTAAATTGCTAGAAAAACCAACTTGTCATCCAACTTCTTGAAGAAGAGAGAATGATCATTTGGAGAATGAACATATCCTTGAGAAATCAAAATGTACATCCGACATTTTGGTATACCACTGTCTCGAAGCCTGTTTAAGACCAAATAACGATTTATTCAATCTGCAAACTTTCCCATAAAACTCACCTTTCAAACCCAAAGGAATCTTTATATAGACATCAGTATCTATATCCCCATGTATAAATGTGTTGTTAACGTCTAGTTGAAACATATACCACCCCTTTTTCACTGCAACAACAACCAAAGATCGAATCGTAGTCATCTTTACCACCGGAGAAAATGTCTCCTCATCGTCAATAACTGCTTTCTGAGAGCAAACCCTAATCACAAGCCGAGCTTTATGGCGTTCTAAAGATCCATCAACATGGAACTTCCATTTGTAAACCCATTTGGATGTGATAGGCCGCTTCCCCTTTGGTAAATCAACAATATTGTTGACTTGAAGAGCTTCACACACACACACCTTACCTTTCAAATAAATTTTTAAATCGCAAATAGGCTAATGCCTATTTATATAAATATATTTATGTATATATATGTGTGTTAAGAAAAGAAGGTGAAATAATTTTTAAATCGCAAATATGCTAATGCCTATTTATATAAATATATTTATATATATATATATGTGTGTTAAGAAAAGAAGGTGAAATAAAAATAAATAAATTTTTGTAAGGCATGAAAGTAAGATAAAATAAAACACACACACATCTTACCTTTCAAATAAGGTGAAATAAAAATATATTTATGTGTGTGTGTGTGTGTATATATATATATATATATATATATATATATATATATATATATATATATATATATATATATATATATATATATATATGTATGTATGTTAAGAAAAGAAGGTGAAATAAAAATAAATAAATTTTTGTAAGGCATGAAAGTAAAATGAAATAAAAAATTTCAAGAATTACGAGGAAGTGATTAAGTGAGCTATTGATAGTCTATTCATCTAATCAAACTGTTTTTTTTTCCCTTGTGGAAGGGTCCTCATGGGAGATAGAAAGGATAATGGGCGTAGTGCCTATGCATGCTGAGATTGAGAACAAGCAGGAGTTGAGATGCGGAGTGACTGCGAATGTTGAGGAGTTAAAAGGTTGGATTAGAGTGTTTTATAAATTGGTTAAGAAAGATAACTTGAAGGACTTTGTTTATATTAACAAAAAGGATGGTGGTGGGGTAATGTTTAACTTGCTTCCATACGAAGATAAGGTGTTCAACAGATCTGCTTGTTCATGCATGCACCTAGGGAACCCCACTTTCAGGTCTTGAAGCGGATCATTCGGTACATCAGCGGCACCCTCGAGCTAGGCACCACGATCACTCCTTTCTCTAAGCTTGACCTTGTTGCTTACACTAATGCAGATTGGGGTGGTTGTCCTGACACATGTCGCTCCACGTCTGGTTACTGTGTCTTCCTCAACGACACCCTTGTGTCGTGGTCAGCGAAGCGTCAGTCTGTCGTGTCTCGCTCCAGCGCTGAGGCAGAGTACAAAGGTGTTGCCAACGTTGTCTCCGAGTGCTCTTGGCTCCGCAATCTCCTTCTTGAGTTTCGTTGCCTTCTTCAGAAGGCCACTCTGGTCTACACTGATAACTTCTCCGCCGTCTATCTGGCTAGCAACCTAGTCCAACATCAACGCACGAAGCACATTGAGCTCGATCTCCACTTCGTCCGGGACAAGGTTGCCATTGGACATGTCTATGTTCTACATGTCCCGTCCTCCTATCAGTACGCTAATATATTCACCAAGGGTTTACCTCGACAGTTGTTCATTGATTTCCGGTTCAGTCTCACTGTACGGGCCCCTCCAGTTTCGAATGCGGGGGTTTGATAGATTACATAGGTCTTATATTGTATAGTGGCCCAAAGGCCCAAAAGGCCCAATACCTTTGTAATCTATATATATGTTTATCAATGAATGGAAACCCTCAAGGAGGACTTTACATCAATTCTAGAATCCTACATCGTCGCCTGAATGCCCCTCACATCACCTGAGCATTCAGGCAACGAACATTTCGTCGCCTGAATGGTGGTTGCTTCAAGCCCGTGCCTACGATCATTAGATGACAAACAACCGTTTGTTCGTTGTCTGGGACCGTTTAGGTGACGAACAAACGGTTCGTTGCCTGAATATGGTCAACGGTTTGGCAATCGATTTTTTGCCATTCGGGTGAGGATAACATGCATTAAAATAAATACAGAGGAAGACTTTTACCAAAAGAATATTATATTTTTAAATAATATTTATAATTGTCTTGGATAAATAATAAAGCATTTATGCAAATTAATATTGTAATCCTATAGACGTTCTAGATTCCTCAGATTGGGAACCAAGAACGGGGTATACGATCAAGGAACAAACCAGAAACGCAAACCAACGACTTGACACAAGATTTACGTGGTTCGGTCGGAGCCTACGTCCACGGAGCTTCAGTTGAACGGTTTGAGAGCACAAATCCACTAATCGGTAAGAAGGTTTACAGAGCAGGTTGCCCTTACTCAAACTACGGCAAATACAGACAAAACACAGAGAAAACAAGAGACATGTAGTGAACGAAGAAAGAACAAAACAGACAAAGAATACACCCTAGATCTGAAGATCAGAGTCAAATCGTTGTCGGAGTAAACCAGAGAAGAAGACCTTCACAAAATCTGTGGACGATCACCTTCTTCTTCTTGTTCCTAGAGGCCGGATCTAGAGTCTCCGAGGGAGATGCGCTCAAGATCGGCCGCCGAAGCTTCGCTGGAGCTAGGGGAACACAAAACCTTAGCGGAGCTTCTCTCTCTTCTCTCTCTTTCTCTTTCTTGGATTACCTGAGGTGCAACGTGCCGAATGAGCTTCCACAAACCCTAGCTTCCTTTATATAGGATGGGCTCGATGTGAAACGCAACGTTCCAACTTAAACAAGTCTCGCAAGAGATAAGGAGTCAGGCTAGCAGACGGAGATGGGCTTTGGGCCTCAGAGTTGGGCCGAGCCCAATGTCTTAGTAACCATACACACATACATAATATATATCACATATGGTCTGTCTTATATATACTATACTTTGAGTAGTGTAACATATATGAGCATAGGTTATACAACTGAAACTTCTAATATATGATATGATCAAATTATAATATATATATGCTAGTATTTTGCCTTAATCTACCAAGTAACTTAAGTTAGGGCCATTCAATATTCCTATAACTAATGTTTAGATTAAGATAGACATTACAAATATTTTTAATGCATAACATATACATTATATCGATCTTTAACACCTAATCGATCTTCAATTGATTGATTGGTTTCTTGTGTGGTTATTCAGCGTATGTATATGTATTTTTGTTTTGACTGATCCTGGTTAAACGATGTAGGTAGGCTCGATCGGTAGAGTTGATTTTTTACTCCAACCATAGAAAATATAATTGAAATGAATTTTTTTTAGTTTAGCCCTAAAAGAATGCGCCGCGCGTGTGGGAGAGATGAGTGCTAACGTTGCAAAATCGCCAGACTCGGCAGCTACCAACAGTGGTCGATCGCGTCCCCCCGATAAGCCGCCATACGGGAATAGATCGTGGAGAGATACCGTGACGAGGGATGCCCAGCAGCGGAGGCCTGTTCTGGAATCGGGATTGCTTGAGGAGTAGATGACAGTTTCCTTCCTGTATGGGGCCGAAGGGGATTCAGTGATAGAGATTGGCCAGGAGGTCATGGAGGTGCTCGCGTCTGCGTGGAAATCCTCCGTGATTGTGAAGCTTCTGGGAGGGTTTGTGGCATATGACGTGATGGAGAGGAAATTGAGAGAGTTGTGGAGGCCGACTAGGAAAATATTTTTGGTAGATCTGCCGAACGGTTATTATGTGGCTCGTTTCGACAACAACTATGATTATGCTAATGCTCTAAATGGGGGGCCATGGATGATGTTTGGGCGCTATCTGATCACTAAGGCCTGGAGCCCAGATTTTGACCCAGAGAAGGATTCAATAACCACATCCCCGACATGGGTGAGGATCTCGAAACTGCCGAGAGTGTTTTAAGAAGAAGATGTTCTATGGAAGATAGCAACAAGGATTGGGATACCGCTCAAGGTGGACAATAGAACCTTGTTTTCCAATAGAGAGCGGTATGCTAGGATTTGTGTGGAGGTTGATCCCCTCAAACCTCTCAAGGGAACGGTTACTATAAATGACCATCGTTATTTCTTAGAGTACGAAGGGCTGCACAAAATTTGCTTCAGTTGTGGTCGATATGTTCATCTTCCGATGCAATGTGCGAAAGAAACCCAAGGAGGAGGTACTGGTACGATCGTTCGGGAGACTGCCAACACTACTGGAGAGGGGTCTAAGTCACAGGAGTCTCTGGAGGAGTCCTCGACTAGGCCGATGGAAGGTACTGAGGAGCAGTCGAATGGGTGTTATGGTCCTTGGATGGAGGTTCCACGCCTTCGTAGGAACACGATGGGGAAAGCTAGTGTCACATAGAAAGGAACCAGAGAGGGGAATGGTCAAGGAGGATCGATGGCCAACGCCGGCAACAACTTCGTCGCTTTGGAAACGGAAACCGAAGTCAACGGTGGGAACATTGAGAAAGGTGATGGGGCGGGGAAGACGGTTATGGTCGAGGTAATTAACAAGGAAGTTAATAAGAAAGTTAATGAGGAGGGTATTCAAAAAGATTCTGCGATGATTGAGGATGTGGTTGGGTCAACGGATAAGGGAAAGACTCTTATGGAATTAGTTAAGGAGGGGGAAATCACGAAAAATATTCCCATTGGTGGGGAATATGGCAATAATGGGATGCCCATTACTTTCACATATGGAGTTGTGGGGAATGACGTCAGGGGGGGCTATGTCTCGTGGTAAAAGAGTGGGCAATAGAAAGGCAGGGCATAAGGCCAATGGGTCGGTCACGAACTTGGCCACTGGCCCAACCAAGAGGAGGATGAGTGAGGAGGAGTCTATTCGCTTCTGGAAAGAGAAGAGCAACAACGTTGAGAAATTGCCGATGTCCAGTGGCGAGGGTCACATTCATAATGCCGGAGTTGCAGTCAACAGGTCGGAAGTTGTTGATGCTGGCGTCGGAACTGAAGTTGTTGGTGCTACGGTCATTGAGACTGCTGAGAACGAGAATATGGTTGTTGAGGACTCTGTTTGGAAGGCAGGAGCTACTCCTATTCCGACGGAGAAATCTTCATTGTCTTTATGAATTGCATAATTTGGAACTTCTGCGGCGCTGGTGGCGATGGGTGCCGTAGAGCTATTAAATATATGAGTCAACGCCACAAGGTTGATATTCTAGCTATTCTTGAGCCTAAGATTTCTACGGATATTGCGAAAAGAGTTTGGGAGAGATTGGGGTACTCTGATAGGCATATTGTTGAAGCCATGGGTGTTCCGGGAGGTGTGTGGCTGCTTTGGAAGGGGGATAGGGTGAATCTTTCGGTTGTTCAGACTCATGAGAGGTTTATCATTGTTGAGATCATCAATGGGCTTCGTACCGTCAGGGTGGTAGTGGCCTATGCATTCCCAAACGTAGCTGAGCAGAGACAATTCTGGGACGACTTGGAAGTTGCTACAACTAATATTGCAGGACCGATCTTCATCGGAGGAGATTTTAACTGTGTGCTTCATAGCTGGGAAATAAGTGCTGCTGATGGGAGGTTGTCGACTGATTCTGAAAGGTTTCGGGACTGGACTGATAGAGCTCACTTGGTGGACTTGGGGTTCTCAGGTCTGGAGTTTAGTAGAATCAATCGTTGCTTTACCAATGGGACTGGGAGATTAGAGTGGTCAGAAGCTACTGTTCGGCATCTGCCTAAATTCGGTTCTGATCATTGCCCGATCCTTCTAGAACTCAGTCCGAGGAGAAGAGTTAAGGAAAGTAGAAGGCATTTCCAGTTTCAAGCAGCATGGATCACCCATCCTCGTTTCATTGAGACTATTATTGGTGCTTGGGACTCGACATGCTCGGCTCCGATAGCATTAAGTAAAATGCGTAGCTGCCTTCTTAAGTGGAATCGAGAGGTTTTTGGTAATATCTTCGAGAGGAAACAACGGCTTGAGTCACAACTAGAGAAGGTGCAAGCGGATCTGGCCTCCCAGGTAACATCCGAGTTGCTGATTCGCGAGGCGGAGCTCCAAGCCGAGCTAGCTAGGACCCTCGAACAGGAGGAACTCCAATGGTTCCAAAAATCTATAGAGAAATGGTTGTGCGTTGGGGACCGAAATACTACCTTCTTTCATCTCTCCACAGTCGTCCGGCGGTAGCGCAACCGGATTATTGTTTTGAAGGGAGGGGATGGTGTCGAAATCAATGATAGCAAAGCTATAAAAGGTTCTGTCACGGAGCTATACCGAAATCTGTATACCATTCCGCCTAATGAATTGAGGCCTTGCTCGCTGGCGCCGGGTAATTTCCCACGCCTGTCTGACGCTGAGTGGACAGCAATAGAGATGCCGGTTACCGATGAGGAGATTAGCCTTGCTGTACACGAGATGGGACCTTTCAAAGCATCAGAAGTGGATGGCTTTCAAGCTGTATTTTTTCAGAAGTGTTGGGAGGTGGTGGCATCCTCGGTGAAGGATTCCGTCCGTGATTTCTTCACTTCAGCATCGATGCAGAAGGGGATGAATGATACTTTTATAGTATTGCTGACCAAAATGGCGAAGCCCGAGACCATTAGCCAGTTCCGTCCAATAAGCCCGAGACCATTACGAAAGTGCTTGTGAACAGGATGAGACCCCTTCTAACTTCTTTGATTTGTCCGATACAAGGTAGTTTTTTGCCTGGAAGACCCCTTATAACATCGTCGTGATGCAAGAGCTTGTCCCTTATAAAAGAGAGGAAGGAAGGGCTGGATGATCCTCAAGATTGATCTAGAGAAAGCGTATGATTGCCTCCGGTGGGACTTTATGATTGATACGATGCGGGATTCTAGGTTTTTGGAGTGGTGGTTGTTATGGATCAAGCCTTGCTTCTCCATGGTCTACACCAAGGTTCTTGTCAATGGCGAGATGACCGAGGGTTTCAAGTCTACGAGAGGCTTGCGACAGGGAGATCCGATATCTTCTTATCTGTTAATTTATTTTGTGTCTAGAAAGGCTTAGTCAAGCTATTTTTCGAGAGATTGAGGACGGGGAGTGGATCCCAGCTCGACTCACTAGGAATGGACCTAATATTTCTCATGTTCATTTTGCAAACGATATTATACTAGTTGCGGAGGCATCCACTGCCCAACTTCGAGTGATCCAAAGCTTGTTGGATAGGTTTTGTGACTCCTCCGGACAATGAGTCAACATAGCCAAATCCAAATTGTTTGTCTCCCCAACTGTGGGCCGAGAGGTGGTAGCGGAGTTGAAAAGAGAGTGTAGTTTTGAGGTCACAAAGGAACTCGGCAGTTACCTGGGGATGCCAGTACTTCACAAAAGAATCAACAAGCACACTTTTGGTCCGTTGATTGATAAAGTCAGCTCGAGATTAGCAAGCTAGAAAGGCAAATATCTAAGCCTAGCAGGGAGGATTAAGCTCACTAATTCTGTCCTATCTTCAATTCTTGTTTACTCCATGGCTTCGGTTATATTGCCGACTGATGCCTGTGAAAAAATTGAGGAGGGTCGTCGCATGCATCTAGTGAACTGAGATACCGTTTGCAGCCCTAAGGAGCTCGGTGGGCTGGGGGTTCGTTCCATGAAAGAGCTCAATGTGGCTACAACTAGAAAATTGATGTGGCAGTTTCTTACTAGCAAGGAAGGGGAGGTCTAGAGCGACATTCTCCTGGCTAAATATACGCGGACGCTTGCTGGTGGGGTGGCCGGGACATCTCAGGTGTGGTTTAGTATGCTCCATAGTTCATCGACGGTTGTTGCGACAGGAGCTCGCTGGATCATTGACAATGGCGAGATGGTCCGGTTTTTGTTAGACCTATGGATCGGTGAACATCCTTTATGGGAGGGTGTTAGTGAAGTTGTCGTTGATAGCAATCCAAGTCTCATGAGAAGTAGTAGGTTTGACAAGGTAACAAGCAAGGGTGGCGGAGAAAGTAGTGCGAAGCCGAATTAAGATGAATTTATCCTTCTTTCGCCAAGCACTATAGGCAGGGTTGGGGGCGATAGAGGCATGAGTGGATTCGGTGGCTGGGGTAGCAATAGTTTTGGAGGGGATTGTGTCTGATAAGACGATGTCTTTAAGTTCGAAGGCTTTAAGGGCGTCCAGAACATTAGCACGCCAAACAGAGAAATTGGATCGATCCAATTTCACAATGAATTGAGGGAATTGAAGACCAAAGGAGGGTTGAGATCCGAGGGCAGCCGTGAGGAGACATGACTGCCGGCGGTGGTTTGGGAATTGAAGGCCAAAGCGGAGGAATTGGTGTTGGTGGTGGCGTCGGGTGTGGTGTTGGATTCGACGGGGTTGGAGGTGGAAGACATGACTGCCGGCGGTGGTTTGGAAATTTTTTTTTTTAGGGTTTCGAACCTTGCTCAGATACCATAAAAGATTACATACACTACTAACAAAACAAGATTTAGCAACGGAAAATAGCAACGAATTTGGCAACGAATGACCGTGGCTAACCGGTTTAGCCACGGACTCAGCAACGGTCGGGCCATCCGTAGCCATATGCCTCGTGACTAAATTCGGGCTGATGAAGCAACGAACTCATACCGCCGTAGCTAATTCCGTGGCTGGGTATGACTTATGAATGTCGTGGCCGTGGCGACGACGACAGCATCGAATATAGTCATTGCAAATGTCGTGGCTAATTTTGTGGCTAAGTTCATTGCTAATGTTGTTTCTTGTTTTAAGGTGGGCATCGTTGCTAGGGTTGTGGCTAAATTCGTGGCTTAAGTTGTTGCGATTATTTGAATGCGCTATTTATACAATAAAGAATATATATAATGTTATAACTAATGCATCCAAATACAAAACACAACATCGATCATGCACATAATGTACAACATCCAGAAATACTACACCTAACTAAGAAAAGGCACCAACACATCTTAAGAATCTAGACACTAGTTTGAGCACTTCAGCCTTGTTCTTGCACCCAATGCTTCACCCTCGACCAGCTAGAGATTGAATTGCAATGAGGGCAAGTATCCATTTTTTCTACCCGGCTATGAAATTGAATGCCCTGTTCAATTACAAAAATACACAATGCAAATCAAATACTAAATTTCATAAATAGCAATGGCAGATTGAATAAGTAAATAATTTATTTTTTAAAATAATAAGTTCATAAACAAAACCATTAGAGATATACAATGCATCGATTCAAAATAACCCAGGTCCAACCTCAATTAGACCAAATTCAACTGATACACACAAAAAAAGCTCACCACTTTCTAACCATGAGTAGGAAATCAGTATACACACAACGGATACAAGCAGGGAGAATTTCATAAATAGCAGATTCAACAGATACACACAAAATCCCAATTTTTTTACTCTTTGATTTCATATTGTATATCAAGTATCAACCCAAAAAGAGAAAGACAAGCCGGATAGAGAGGGGGGGAGCAGAATACTTCACCTCCCATGGCTTCTCCCATTGTCGCTTTCCTGTAATTCCCAAAATATGTCAGATGAAAAAATGCAAGCAGGGAGAATTCGATTCTAGGTATAAGCTTCTCTGTCAGATTTAGGATTTATCCCCAAAATCTTTGTCAAATATAGAAGAAACTCATAAGAACGAACTCAGATCTGGAGAGAACTCATAAGTAAGGAAGAACTCGGATCTTGAGAGGACTAGAACCTCAACGGAGTAAGAAAGAACTTAGATCTGGAGAGTGAGGGAGTACCTTGGCTTCACAGGTCACCACAGCCGGCGGAAATACTCCCGGACAGAGACATAATCGGGGCCTTCTCACCGCTACTGGAGGCGGTGGTAAAAATACTGGAGGCGGCGCTACTGGAGAGGACATAACTGGAGGCGGCGCTACTGGAGAATCAGGGCAGAACCTCAAAGGAGGCGGCGCTCCCAGCGGTGAAGAGGTTGTCGGCGTCAGAAAAGCGAAGCGGTTGTCAGCTAAGAGGTTGTCGACGAAGGGGTTGTCGGCATCATGAGCACGGTCCGTGGGAAAAAAGACAGGAAGGCGAAGAGGATGTCGGCGTCATTCTCTGTCGGAGGAAGACAGGAAGGCGAAGCGGGGCGGGGGAGATGAGATCTGAAATTTTGGGGGAGAAAACTGAAATTTTGGAGGAAGACAGGAAGGCGAAGCGGGGCGGGTGAGGAAGAATGGATGAGGGGCGGCGAGAGGTGTGTGGTGACAGAATGTGTGAAATTAGGGTTATAGCGTTTCACAAATTCAAGCACGGGAAATTTCCCGCTCCAAAATCAATTAGGCGCTAAAAAATAAATTCGACAAAGGCTTCTTTTTTCACAATTTACATCTAGAAAATAAAACTATCAATACAAATATTTATCATTAAAAATATATACTTTGGGTAAGTTTTTTCAAATTTAATTATATATCGATATGTTTTTATAAGATTTTAGCCAATATCATTAACCTAGTTCATTACCCGTATCTTATTAGAATTTTTAAAATATCAATATTAATATATATCGGTTTGGAATAAAAACAATTGATAGAAAAAAGTTTGTAATTGCATAATATTCATACCAAAACTTATTTCTAGTTAATATAAGGTTTTATTAAACATTTACTAGTCATTTATATGAGTTTTCCTCAAAATATACCTTTATAGTATTCTAATAAGAATTTTTTAGTCCATATAAGGTTGTATTAAATATTTATTCGTTCCTTATGTGAGTTTTCCTCAAATAATACTCTTATAGTATTTTGTAAGAATTTATTAGTTAGTATAAGGTTTTATTAGTTAGTTACTTATATGAGTTTTCCTCAAAACATACTCTTATAGTATTTTAATAAGAATTTAGTAGTCAATATATGGTTTTATTAAACATTTATTCATTACTTATATGAATTTTCCTCAAAACATACTATTATAGTATGCTAATAAGAATTTAGTAGTTAAAATAAGGTTTTATTAAACATTTATTCGTTACTTATATGAGTTTTACTCAAAACACACACTCATAATATTCTTATAATGCAGTCATTAGGTACATATATGATTTTCCCTCAAAACACTAACTTATATTATTCTAATAAAAATTTATTAGTTAATATAAGGTTTTACTAAATCTTTGTTAGTTACTTATATGAGTTTTGCTCAAAACATACTCTTCTAGTGTTTTAATAAGAATTTAGTAGTTAATATAGAGTTTGATTCAACATTTGTTCATTACTTATATGAATTTTCATCAAAACATGCTCTTTTAGTATTCTAATAAGAATTTAGTAGTCAATATAAGGTTTTATTAAACATTTATTCATAACTCATATGAATTTTCCTCAAAACATACTCTTATAGTATTCTAATAAGAATTTAGTAGTTAAAATAAGGTTTTATTAAACATTTATTCATAACTCATATGAATTTTCCTCAAAACATACACTTATAGTATTCTAATTATAATTTAGTAGTCAATATAAGGTTTTATTAAACATTTATTCATAACTCATATGATTTTTCCTCAAAACATACTCTTATAGTATTCTAATAATAATTTAGTAGTAAAAATAAGGTTTTATTAAACATTTATTCATAACTCTTATGAAATTTCCTTAAAACATACTCTTATAGTATTCTAATAAGAATTTAGAAATAAATATAAGGTTTTATTAAACATTTATTTAAAGCCCACTCATATGAATTTTCCTCAAAACATACTTTTATAGTATTTTAATAAGAATTTAGTAGTTAAAATAAGGTTTTATTAAACATTTATCCATAACTCATATGAATATTCCTCAAAACATACTCTTATAGTATTCTAACAAGAATTTAGTAGTTAAAATAAGATTTTATTAAACATTTATTCATAACTCATATGAATATTCCTCAAAACATACTCTTATAGTATTCTAATAAGAATTTAGTAGTTAAAATAAGGTTTTATTAAACATTTATTCATAACTCATATGAATTTTCCTCAAAACATACTCTTATAGTATTCTAATAAGAATTTAGTAGTTAAAATAAGGTTTTATTAAACATTTATTCATAACTCTTATGAAATTTCCTCAAAACATACTCTTATAGTATTCTAATAAGAATTTAGAAATAAATATAAGGTTTTATTAAACATTTATTTAAAGCCCACTCATATGAATTTTCCTCAAAACATACTTTTATAGTATTTTAATAAGAATTTAGTAGTTAAAATAAGGTTTTATTAAACATTTATCCATAACTCATATGAATATTCCTCAAAACATACTCTTATAGTATTCTAACAAGAATTTAGTAGTTAAAATAAGATTTTATTAAACATTTATTCATAACTCATATGAATATTCCTCAAAACATACTCTTATAGTATTCTAATAAGAATTTAGTAGTTAAAATAAGGTTTTATTAAACATTTATTCATAACTCATATGAATTTTCCTCAAAACATACTCTTATAGTATTCTAATAAGAATTTAGTAGTTAAAATAAGGTTTTATTAAACATTTATTCATAACTCATATGAATTTTCCTCAAAACATACTCTTATAGTAATCTAATTATAATTTAGTAGTCAATATAAGGTTTTATTAAACATTTATTCATAACTCATATGATTTTTCCTCAAAACATACTCTTATAGTATTCTAATAATAATTTAGTAGTAAAAATAAGGTTTTATTAAACATTTATTCATAACTCTTATGAAATTTCCTCAAAACATACTCTTATAGTATTCTAATAAGAATTTAGAAGTAAATATAAGGTTTTATTAAACATTTATTTAAAGCCCACTCATATGAATTTTCCTCAAAACATACTATTATAGTATTTTAATAAGAATTTAGTAGTTAAAATAAGGTTTTATTAAACATTTATCCATAACTCATATGAATATTCCTCAAAACATACTCTTATAGTATTCTAATAAGAATTTAGTAGTTAAAATAAGGTTTTATTAAACATTTATTCATAACTCATATGAATATTCCTCAAAACATACTCTTATAGTATTCTAATAAGAATTTAGTAGTTAAAATAAGATTTTATTAAACATTTATTCATAACTCATATGAATATTCCTCAAAACATACTCTTATAGTATTCTAATAAGAATTTAGTAGTTAAAATAAGGTTTTATTAAACATTTATTCATAACTCATATGAATTTTCCTCAAAACATACTCTTATAGTATTCTAATAAGAATTTAGTAGTTAAAATAAGGTTTTATTAAACATTTATTCATAACTCATATGAATTTTCCTCAAAACATACTCTTATAGTAATCTAATTATAATTTAGTAGTCAATATAAGGTTTTATTAAACATTTATTCATAACTCATATGATTTTTCCTCAAAACATACTCTTATAGTATTCTAATAATAATTTAGTAGTAAAAATAAGGTTTTATTAAACATTTATTCATAACTCTTATGAAATTTCCTCAAAACATACTCTTATAGTATTCTAATAAGAATTTAGAAGTTAAAATAAGGTTTTATTAAATATTTATCCATAACTCATATGAATATTGCTCAAAACATTCTCTTATAGTATTCTAATAAGAATTTAGTAGTTAAAATAAGGTTTTATTAAACCTTTATTCATAAATCATATGAATATTCCTCAAAACATACTCTTATAGTATTCTAATAAGAATTTAGTAGTTAAAATAAGGTTTTATTAAATATTTATTTATAACTCATATGAATTTTCCTCAAAACATACTCTTATAGTATTCTAATAAGAATTTAGTAGTCAATATAAGGTTTTATTAAACATTTATTAATAACTCATATGAATTTTCCTCAAAACATACTCTTATAGTATTTTAATAAGAATTTAGTAGTTAAAATAAAGTTTTATTAAACATTTATTCATAACTCATATGAATTTTCTCAAAACATACTCTTATAGTATTCTAATTAGAATTTAGTAGTCAATATAAGGTTTTATTAAACATTTATTCATAACTCATATGATTTTTCCTCAAAACATACGCTTATAGTATTCTAATAATAATTTAGTAATAAAAATAAGGTTTTATTAAACATTTATTCATAACTCTTATGAATTTTCCTCAAAACATACTCTTATAGTATTCTAATAAGAATTCTGAAGTCAATATAAGGTTTTATTAAACATTTATTCATAACTCATATGAATTTTCCTCAAAACATCCTCTTATAGTATTCTAATAAGAATTTAGTAGTTAAAATAAGGTTTTATTAAACATTTATTCATTACTTATATGAGTTTTACTCAAAACATACTCTTATATTATTCTAATAAGTATTTACTAGTGAATATAAGCTTTTATTCAACATTTATTAGTCACTTATATGAGTTTTCCTCAAAACATACTCTTATTGTATTCTAATAAGAATTTACTAGTTAATACAAGATTTTATTCAACATTTATTAGTTAATTATATGTGTTTTCCTCAAACCATAACCTTATAGTATTATAATTAGAATTTATTAGTTAGTATAAGGTTTTATTAGCTACTTATATGAGTTTTCCTCAAAACATAGCCTTATAGTATTATAATAAGAATTTATTACTTAGTATAAGGTTTTATTAGCTGCTTATATGAGTTTTCCTCAAAACATAACCTTATCGTATTATAATAAGAATTTGATTAGTTAGTATAAGGTTTTATTAGTTAATTATATGAGTTTTCCTCAAAACATAACCTTATAGTATTATGATAAGAATTTATTAGTTAGTATAAGGTTTTATTAGCGACTTATATGAGTTTTACTCAAAACATAACCTTATAGTATTATAATAAGAATTTATTACTTAGTATAAGGTTTTATTAGCTACTTATATGAGTTTTCCTCAAAACATAACCTTATAGTATTATAATAAGAATTTATTACTTAGTATAAGGTTTTATTAGTTAATTATATGAGTTTTCCTCAAAACATAACCTTATAGTATTCTAATAAGAATTTATTACTTAGTATAAGGTTTTATTCAACACTTATTAGTTACTTATATGAGTTTTCCTCAAAACATAAACTTATATTATTCTAATAAGAATTTATTAGTTCATATAAGGTTTTATTAAACATTTATTCGTCACTTATATCAATTTTCCTTAAAACATGCTCTTATAGTATTATAATAAGAATTTATTACTTAATATAAGGTTTTATTAAACATTTATTAGTCAATTATACGAGTTTTCCTCAAAACATACCATTATAATATTCTCATAAAAATTTATTAATAAGTTAATATATGTTTTTTTCAACAATTATAATTTATATAAAAAAAATTCATAGTCATATTTGGGCCCGTCAATGGGCCAATCCGGGAAAGTATAGTCATAGTTGGGCCCATAATAAATTAAAGCACATTTGAGCTCAACCGTAATAGCAACGGGTTTAGCCACGGATCGAGTCATTGCTAAATACACATTTCATTCTACGGGCTAATAAGGTAATTGGGCCGATCATTTCTAATGGGCTATTGATCCATGCCGAGCCCATAACATTTGTTCTTCTTTGTTGGGCACGAATTCAGCTACAATTCAAGCTCACTCACCCCATGTCCAACCCGGCAACAATAACCGATCCAAGCCCACTCACCTCGTGTCCATTCAATCGTTGGATTTCTGATGCTGAATAGCCACGGATTTAGCCACGAGGTTGATGTTGTTGCCAAATCAGCATCGAATACAACCACGAAATAAGCATTCGTAGCTAATTTCGTGGCTAATTACCACTAGCATCCACTTCTTCAGCCACGAAATCCGCCACGAACATTGTGTTCGTTGCTATTAGCAACGAATTTGATGATGTGGCATTTCTTGGGTGAACACCAGTCACAAAAATAGCCACGGTCAAGAACAGTCGTGGCCAATGTCATTGCTATTGGCAACGAAAACAGCGTCGGCTGACATTCGTGGCTAAAAATTCGTAGCTATTTCCTGTTTTTTTAGTAGTGATAGAGGAATGATTGTAATCTCTGTTGAATGACTCAATCAGAGGAGGATATATTATGTAGGCCTTTACATAACAAGATATACATAAGAAAGGAAGATAAGATAAATACAAATCTTTACAAATATATATCTTTTCTATTAATATCTTACCTTTCAATTAAATTTTTAAATCGCAAATAGGCTAATTATATAAATATATTTATGTATATATATGTGTTAAGAAAAGAAGGTGAAATAAAAATAAATAAATTTTTGTAAGGCATGAAAGTAAAATAAAATAAAAAATTTCAGGAATTACGAGGAACCGATTAAGTGAGCTATTGATGGTCTATTCATCTAATCAAATTGTTTTTTTCCCCTTGTGGAAGGGTCCTCATGGGAGATAGAAAGGACAATGGGCGTAGTGCCTAAGCATGCTGAGATTGAGAACAATTAGGAGTTGGGAGGCGAAGTGACTGAGAATGTTGAGGAGTTAAATGGTTGGATTCGAGTGTTTTATAAATTGGTTAAGAAAACCGACTTGAAGCACTTTATATTAACAAAAAGGATGGTGGGGTTATGTTTAATTCGCTGCCATATGAATATAAGGTGTTCAACTTGTTGGATTGGACTAACTTAGAAATAACATGGATAATTTCCACTAAAATTGCTAATGGATCGATTTATATATACTAGTAAAGAGCGGTTCAAGTTTAGAAGGAGCACAAGATTGCTCCCGGTGATGAGATAGAGATATACCAATATGCTGATCATCGACTTCACATTCGAAACATCAAACGACATACACAGGAAAGATTAATCGTATTAAAATCCATCCTACCTTTAGCTATATAATCAGTTTTAGTATTCGATTCTCTATAGTAGTGCTTGAATATATTGTTGAAGCTTCTTTTGAGCGCGTTGATCTCCCGAATCGTTAAGAAAATTTTCCATGATATTTTGATGCTAGTTTTGATGGCTATGACTACTCTGAGACTATCCCCTTCAACTATAATGTTCTTTATTTCTCTTTTGATTGCAATCTTCATTCTAGTATCAAAGACTATTTTAAATGTCTTATCAATCCATCCATATATCGATTCCCTCTGATTTTTAATATAAGGTTTTTTACTTTTGTACACGTAGTTTAAGTAGCTAAAAATTACATAGAATATTAATTTTTTTTACATTATAATACTTATTAATAATAAGTATTACAGTTCGTTACCCTTACAAGACGACGAAGGATCAGTGGTTGAACGACCAGCTGTTGCTGATGGCTCTACCGAGCCTTCTTTACCCCTACAAGAAGTAGTGGTTGAGCCTTCACTAGAACTACAACAACCTTATGGTTCTACTGAGTATGCTGGATTTTTTGACAAGTTGTTTGCAACACATGAGCACGTTCAAACATTGGTAGGTGATGGTTGGTTGTTTGAGGCTGAGACCGGGCATGGGCAGTGGCCGAAACAGTAGCTGAGCAAGTGGCCAAGCACCCTGAGGCCAATGTTGAGAACGAGGAGTTGGCAGAGGCTGAGCATGTCGAGGTTGGGAATGAGGAGGAATTGGAAGGCGCAGTGGCTGAGCATCCTAGGGAGTTTCTAGGTTCGATTCTAAATCGGTTAAGAAAGTCGATTTGAAGCACTTCGTTTTACCGAAAAAGACGATGTGGCTATTTTTAGCCCGAGGCCAAATGAAGGTAAGGTTTTCAAGTTGTTGGATACGACTGATCCAACAACAACATTTGAAATTACCACTAAAATTGCTCGCGGGTCGATTTATATTAGCAAGGAATGGTCCAAGTTTAAAAGGAGAATAAGATTGATATGGTTTTTCTTGATGTTTTTTTATTTGTATAAATATAGATAGAACCTACACCACCTTCACCACCTTCCCCAAAACGAAGTTTCACTCTTCCCTTTCCACCATTATCACCGTCCACTTTGGCGACACTAGCTCAATCTGATGACTACTTGACTTTGGATGAAGAAAACGAAGTTTCACCCTTCCCTTCCCACCATTATCACCATCCACTTTGGCGACACTAACTCAATCTGATGACTACTTGACTTTGGATGAAGATGATGAAAGATCAGTGGTTGAACCATTTTGGGGAGTTGTGCCAAAACCTCAATACTCACTGGGTGCACAACATTGTCAAGCCTAACACATTAGCAAATGAGTTCCAACCAAAAAATCAGTTGACATTGAGGGAAATAGCCCACCTACTTATATAATAGATTAAAACCCTCTCAACTTTCAATGTGGGATGTTTTTTTTCCACGTATGCATACCCAATAGAACCTTTCCTACCCCTGCAACAACGAGTTGATCGATGAGTCTATAGAGCATTCTACAACAAGTAGCCGATTGCTCCACAGAGTATGTTATAGTGATAATTGACAATGAAACATCGATGGTTGATCCTTTACTACCAATACAACAACAAACTGTGGATCTACTGAGTATGTTGGAGTGACGACTCATGACTCTACAGATGGGTTTGTTGACAAGTTGGTTGTAGCCCATTACTAGTTTAAGAAATTGTTGGAAGATACTCGGTTGTTGAGACTAACAATGGGGTTGGTCAAACTGAGATGAAGCATGGTCAAACAGAAACAATGGTTGAGATAGTGGCTGATAGTCTTGATAAGATAGTTTTTGAGTAAGAGATATAGTGGCCGAGCACGCTGAGGTTGAGAACGAGGACTTGGAAGGCGTAGTGCCTGAACATAATGACGTTTATGAAGCTGTGATGGAGTAAGAAGTAAGAAGTAGTAAATAAAGCTTAAAAGTTATAAATAACGTGTTGTGATATTTGTCAAGTTTAAAAGTTGAAGCTCAATCCCCACCGAGGCAATGAATCCGGTCCGGGTTGTAATCGTAGTTCGGATTGTAATAAACTTGTGTTTCACGTAATTGTGTTTTAATATATTATGTAGTTTCATAAATAAGTATCTTTTTCGAAAACAAATCAAATAATCGAAATAAAATCCTAAATTGTTTTTAATATAGCTACGAAAACGTTTTTCATAGACATATACCAAAAAAAATTTAGATAGATAGACAAAAAATCCAAAAATCCAAACAAACATATGATTTTTTATTATTATTATTATTATTATTATTATTATTATTATTATTATTATTATTATTATTATTATTGTTATTATTATTATTATTATTATTATTATTATTATTATTATTATTGTTATTATTATTATTATTATTATTATTATTATTATTATTATTATTATTATTATTATTATTATTATTAATTTAGATAGATAGACATATACCAAAAAAAATTATTAGTTAAGATGAATAATAATGTGAGAATGAATAATAAATTTTTGAAAAAATGCATTAATAATTTATTATATTATTTTGAAATTATATTTTGTTATATTAGATTATATTGAAATGATTTTAGCATACTGATTTATTAAGTTAAAGAAGATAAAAAAATACTTAAATTAGATATATTAAATATTCTTTAAGAAACATCGCATTGAGATATTATTAAGAGAAAATGTATAACAATAGCATTATAAATGTTCTTTATAATACTTAATTTGTAAAACTCTACTACACACAAAAAATAAACATTTTAAATATCATTATGTCTTTGGATTAAAAAAAATAACATTATCCGAAATATCATTATGTCTTCATAAATAAGTATCTTTTTCGAAAACAAATCAAATAATCGAAACAAAATCCGAAATATTTTTAATATAGCTACGAAAACGTTTTTCATCGTAAAGAAACAAAATATAAATTTAAAAAATCCCCAAAAATTACAAACCCTATAAAATATGTATTTTTTAGCATATATCAAGCCACAAACAAAAAAACTAAAGCTAAACGGCTAGAATACAACGGTCAAAACATACCTCAAGTCTAAGTGCTCGACAATCGCTCTCGTTTTCAGCCCACACCACCCGAATCTATTCTAATCTCATCTTCTTCTCCCTAATCACTCTCTAAGGATTCGTTTGGTTAAATGTAGGAATTTCAATTCCCGGGAACTTAATTCCTGGGAAATACAATTCCCATAAATTCTACTTCCCGAGAAGTATGAAAATGTGTTTGTTTGCAAATAAATTCTCAGGAACTCAATTGCTGCATTTTGTTTGGTTGAACACAAATATTTGATAGCAATTGGTTTTAAATTACCTTTATAACCTTTATATATAAATAAATTCATTATGTGGATAAATTAGATATTTTCTTTATAAAAAATAAAAAATAATAAAAGATTGGGGGAAGAAAAGGGGGAAGTAGATCTTACCCACCCCTCTCATGGTAAGTTGAATTCCCCCTTTTAATGGGAATTCCAATTCCCGTGAATTCTAATTCCTACGTTTTTTAGTTTTCAAATTTTATACCAAACACATATATTGTAAACCAATTCCTGGGAATTTATACTTCCCGGCAGTGGCGGATCCAGGATTCTCGTTAGAGGGGGGTTGAAAACTACAAAGGTCGAAAGGATCAGTGCTTCTCATTAAACATGATTTTTGTCCCTATACACTAAATAAGTCATTATAACTAATGTTATTTGTCAAATTCCACAAATCATTCAAACCAAACTCTATCAATATATAAAATTCAACTTAAAACTCCCTACCCCCAATCCACATATTTACCCAAAATTGCTACTTAAGTCCACAAATTTATTAGCAAAATCACAAACCTTATATTTTATACTCCTATAAAAAAAATTCACAAACCACAATTCCAAATCACAAACCGCAAATTCACTTATTCATTAATCACAACCACAATCACAAGCTACAATTCCAACTCACAAACAACAAATTTATGTCTCACCACAAACGCAAGCCACAATTTCAAATCATAAATCACAAATTTATTTATCACCAATTACAAACCCTAATTTAAATTTCCCCAAATTGATTTACAAACATATACAAATTTATTTATATGTTAAAAACTGTGCGATTTTTGTAAAAAGAAAAAAAAAACAGATGCAAAAAGAGTGTGTTAAAAAAAAACTGGGCGATTTTTGTAAAAAGAAAAAAAAAACAGATGCAAAAAGCGTGTGTTAAAAAAAAATGGGCGACTTTTGTAAAAAGGAAAAAAAAAACAGATGCAATAAAGTAGAGGAAATGGGGAATCGAATCTGAGTTTAGCTGTTCCAGCTTATTTCCATCCCGTGCCCTTTACCAGCAAGCCAAGTTGTCATTGTTGTTATGTTCTACTTAACTAATATATATTACAAACTTACCAGATATATAAACCTTTAGTTTTCGGACAGCGGGGGGCTTCAGCCACCGCGAGCCCCCCGTAAATCCACCTCTGCTTCCCGGAAAGTTAAAGTGTGACCAAACGAAGCCTAAGTCTAAGTGCTCGATAATCGCTCTCGTAGTCCCGTTTTTCTATCGACAATGCGGTGACTGATGGAGATGGATCAGCTAATAATAATGCCCCAAAATGTTTTGACGTACATATATCTATCCTCAATCATAACTAATGACAACTCCATTTAAATTTATTCAACGCCAAAAAATGAAGAAGAAATTATCAACGCCTACCGACTTAATCATTAACATCTCTCCAAAAATATAATTATATAAAATACAACAACAAACCTATATTCTCCATTGTATGCATTATAAGCTTATACAAAAAATGCACGTCTTACCAATTCAAATACACAACTCAACTATCAATTACTCGTATCGTATGCAAGTGGGCCTTTGAATTTATTCTTCTGCCTATATATACGTAAATGTAAGTTGATATATGTCATCCACAGCGATCCAACTCCATCTTAATTCATTACCAATTAACTTAATTTGCTCCTCCACAAACAAACTCAAGATGGCCATGCCCAAAGGCAAAGCTACTTCTCCAGCGGCACTCGTCGCATTGCTCATCTTGATGACTCTGTCCGGAGAGTGCGTTGCAACCTTAAAGGTTGGCTTCTATGCTGGAAAGTGCGGAAAAAATAACGTTGAAACCATTGTCTTTAACGCGGTCAAGGCAAAGTTCGCCAAGGACCGCACATTGGTAGCTGCTCTTCTTCGTATGCAGTTCCATGATTGCTTTGTTAGGGTAAGTTATTAATATATATATATATATATATATATATATATATATATATATATATATATATATATATATATTCGATCGTCATTTTCTTTTCCTATATATATCATTCGAATTTCGACTCAATATAATGAATAGGGATGTGACGCCTCCATTCTGTTGGATGGAAGCAACACTGAGAAAACTGCTGGCCCGAATGGAAGCGTTAGAGGTTACGATGTTATCGACTCTGTTAAGGCTGTTTTGGAGAAGGTTTGCCCCAATGTTGTATCTTGCGCCGACATTATTGCCTTAGCTACTCGAGCTGCCGTTGTCTTGGTTAGTACATTCAACTTTTCGTACTTACTCCACATGAGACGAGTGATGTTCCATTCTAAAATCAATTCGCAATAGAAGCTAGGAGTAGCCCATGCCACCGACTCATATACTAATCTTGTTATGTTCAACTTTCAATGTGGAACTATTTTGGTCTCAATCATATTTCTCAACGTAACACATATCCAATTGATCGACCAAGTGATGTGTAGTAACATGGATATATACGTTACTGATCGATTGCAGGCAGGGGGGAGATCGTACAATGTAGAGACCGGAAGAAGAGATGGGCGTGTTTCATTAGCAAGCGATGCGACCTCAAATCTTCCGGGACCAACCATCCCGGTCTCCGCGGCTATTCAGGCATTCGCAGCCAAAGGAATCACCAAAGAAGACTTTGTTCTTCTTTTGGGAGCACATACTACAGGGATTGCTCATTGTGGCCTCTTCCAAAGCCGTCTCGACAACTTCAACGGTGTCTCTGGGAGGACCGACCCGAGCATTAACCCGTCATTGGTGCCATTCCTAAAGAGGACTTGCCCCCGCAATGCAAACAGCGGCAACTCCGTGTTCCTCGACCAAAGCAGCCCGAGTAGCGCGAACATTGTAGACAATGGCTTCTACAAGGCGATTGTAGCACGCAAAGGTATTCTCCAGATCGATCAATCGATTGCGCTGGATTCATCAACCAAGGCCATTGTTTCCAAATACGCAGCCAACAACGTCTTGTTCAAGATCAAGTTTGGACAAGCGATGGTCAAACTCGGTCGAATCGGAGTTTTGACCGGCAAACAGGGCTCGGTTAGAAAGTCTTGCCGCCGCGCTAACTAATCAAGCGTACGTTCTCAACCAAGGCTTGATTGAATTGATCGTCATACATTCGGTCGGATCATATATATCGGACACTTAATAAACACCAATTGATTGTTATTTTTATTCTGTACACAGTTTGCTTTCTTTAATTTTATTTAATTTTCATGTTATATTATTCTCTCTTTAACATGTAATAATATTCCTATTGTCCCTTCTTGTCTTGTTGAATTAATAATCGATTGATGCTGATCATAATAAAGCATTTATGCAAATTGATATTATAGAAGTATATACATGTTTGATGTATAACATGTACTATACAAAGGGTAATATGGGAAAGTATACAAGCTCAACAATGTATAAATACCATCTGTATTGTACATCAACATTTGATCAATTGAAGGAAATAACAGAATCAAGATTTCTCACAACAAACTCTTTCTTCCTTCTTTCTCTATCTCTCATTGCTTCGGTTCTCCTCCCATTGAGTCTTATGTGTGAAGATCACACTGGTTTTCATGGTATCAGAGCTCGCAGGTCTTCGATCAGCATAAACAAGCACTGTGGGAAGGAGATCTGGTGATTCTCAGAAGATGGGGGAACTTAGAGCAGTAATTCGTCGCGAAATTGGGGGAATCAACAACAACATGAACGATCCGCTAAGTTTATCGAACTCAGACCATCCAGGAGCACAGCTGGTGACGAATGTCTTCAACGGAGGAAATTTCTTGACCTGGAGTCGGGGAATAAAAATGGCGCTTGGCGCCAAGCAGAAAATTGGTTTCATAGACGGAAGCATTAAGCGAGCAGGTTTGAGTCCAACAGATCTGCAAAAATGGAATAGATGTGATTTCATGATTCGGTGCTGGATACTGAATTCGATGGCGCCGAATCTCTCCGAAGGTTTCAGCTATGCCGAAACCGCAAAACATTGAAAGGTATGCACCTTCAAATGGACCTTTGCTTTTTCAATTGAAAAGAAATCTGAGTAACATTGATCAAGGTAATATGGTTGTTGTCGATTACTTCAATCAATTGAAGAAACTATGGGATGAAATCCTTAGTTTAGACGGGAAATTGAAATGCGATTGTGGAGCTTTGGATAAATGTACATGTAATTTGGAGAAGAGAGTTAATGAGAAAGATGACAGGGATAAGATGATCCACTTTCTGATGGGGTTGAATGGAGTTTACGAAAGTGTAAGGAACCAGATTCTTGCTACAGAACCTTTGTCTTCCTTAAACAAAGCATTCTATCTTGTTCAGCAAGTTGATAAGAAATCAACTGGTGAGAGTAGCAGTGATTCGAATGCTTTCTTTGTCAATAAACCAGCTGAAGGAAAGAGAGATTACAAAAAGGAGAAAGCAGATAGAGCAGCAGAGAAAGCAAATAAGAAGTGTTCTCATTGTGGCATGACAGGACATGTCAAGAATGAGTGCTTCAAAATCATAGGTTACCCGGAGTGGTTCAAGACTCCTAAAGGGAAACCTGGAGCCAAAGCTAATGTTGTTGATGGAGAAATGGATGATACTGCACTGATAGTAGCAGGAAGCTGTGGAACTGAAGACATAAATCCTGATGTCTTGAGCTCAGTAATTCAGGAGGTATTAAAGGCTATCAAAGGAAAAGGAGTGGCAAGATATGATGCCAACTTTGCTGGTAATTTTCTTTCCTTTACATCTCTGAATGATGCTTATGCCTTGAGTATTGCTAGGAAGCATTGTGAAAATGATAAAGTTTGGGTAATAGATAGTGGAGCTACTGATCATATGGTATTTGATGATATAATGTGGAGATTTAAAAGATAGTTAAAGGTTCCTATCAAAGTCTCTTTGCCAGATGGATCTGTTAAGTATGTTTTAGAGGTTGGAGACGTGCATACTGCTTCAGGACTGATATTATATGATGTGTTTTCTATTCCTGAGTTTAAGATCAATCTTCTATCAGTTGGGAAGGTTATTGATGATTCAGAGGTGAATGTTAATTTTCACAAGAACACCTGCATTTTACAGAACCCTAGAAGTGGTCACACAGTACTCACTGGTCAGAGGGTTCACAACAGGTTGTTCAAGGCAACTCTCGAGCTTGTAGCTGATATCTCAGAAGTTTCAAGAGGAGTGGTTCAAGGCAATAAAGACAAGACTGGTGCCTATAAGAGAAATAAGCAGTCAGCTTTCAACAATGCTTCTTCTAGTCCTAGCAATTCTATACTCCATGTTAGATTGGGGCATGCTTCTGTGTCTAAAATGGTTCACATACCTGGTTATAAAGACAGTAGCTTGGGTAACATTGATTGTGATTCTTGTGTACTAGCTAAACTGCATGCTTTGCCTTTCAATACTAGTTCCTCTATTGCAAATGAATGCTTTGAGCTTTTGCATATTGACCTATGGGGTCCTTATAAAGTTCCAACCTGGAATGGGGTTAGATACTTTGTTACAATTCTTGATGATCACAACAGGGCAGTTTGGACACAGCTTGTACAGAACAAAGGACAGGTTAGCCAGGTGATATGTTCCTTCATTCAAATGATTGAGACTCAATTTGGTAAAAGGGTCAAGAAAATCAGGAGTGACAATGGTTTTGAATTTTTTAAATGCAAGCAGTTTATTGAAAGCAAAGGGATACTTCATCAGATGTCTGCTCCCCATGTTCCACAGCAAAATGGGCGTGTGGAAAGAAAGCATAGGCATCTTATTGAGACTGCTAGATCAATCAGGCTTCATGCTAATCTACCCTTGAGGTTCTGGGGTGATTGTGTGTTGTATGCTACTCATGTGATAAATTTGCTACCCACTGCAATTCTAAAGAGGAGCACTCCCTTTGAAAGGTTGTATGGCACACAACCTTCGTATGATCATCTGAGGGTGGTTGGGTGCTTAGCATATGCCTTAGCAAGGGGGCAACTTAAAGACAAGTTTGTTGCCAAGGCTCTTAAGTGTGTGTTTTTGAGCTATCCTACTGGACAAAAAGCTTACAGGATTTATGATTTGGTGAATAGGAAAGTTATAGTAAGCAGGGATGTCATTTTTAAGGAAAATGTATTTCCTTTTCATGAGACTGCTAATGAGAGAATTGTGCACTCTCATTTGCCTTTGGTAAATCCTGCTCTGGATTTGCATGACTGCAGCATTCATACCTCTCCACAACTCAGCAATTCTAACTCTCAAACCAATGTTCATCCTTCTCCACAACCTAGCAACACATCCTCTCAAGAGTTTCTTCAAAATGTGATTATTGATGATTCTCTTGGTGATTCTTCCAACACAGTGAGCCCTGCACATTCTGTAACAGATGATATTGTTGTACCAGCTCAGTCTGTATTGAGAAAGTCTTTAAGACAATCTCATCTGCCTAGCCATCTACAAGATTTCATATTGCCTAATATGCCTTCTTCTCAGTCTCAGTCATTTCTTGCAACTGAGATTTCAAATCCACATTTATATTCATCAGCATATGTTTCCTCTTTAGCTCATGTGCTAGCCACTCCAGAACCCCAAACATACAAACAGGTTGCAGCTGATCCTCAATGGGTAGAAGCCATGCAGAAAGAGCTCATTGCTTTAGAGAGCAATGACGCTTGGGAGATAACTGATTTGCCAACAGGTCATGTAGCAATTGGCTGCAGATGGGTGTACAAAGTCAAGTTCAGATCAGATGGATCAGTTGAACGATTGAAGGCACGTCTGGTGGCAAAAGGATATAACCAAGTGAAGGGTAAGGATTACCATCACACTTTTTCACCAGTAGCCAAATTCACAATTGTGAGATTGTTGTTAGCTATGGCTACTCTCAAGCAGTGGCCTGTGCACCAACTTGATGGGAATAATGCATTTTTGCATGGTTTTTTGAATGAAGAGGTATATATGAGAATACCAGAGGGTTATGACATGGCTGCTAGTCCAAAAGTTTGTCGCCTAAAGAGGTCTTTATATGGGCCAAAACAAGCTTCAAGGCAATGGAATGTTGAGCTATGCAGGTTTCTATTGGCACAAGGATTTGTTCAGTCTACTTATGATTACAGTCTTTTCACTAAAGTCATACCATCAGGCCTAATTGTGGTATTAGTGTATGTTGATGATCTGCTAGTATCAGGTGATTCTCTTGATGAAATTGTGGCCTTGAAACAGGCTCTGCACAAGGCTTACACTATCAAGGATCTTGGTGAGGCTCGATATTTTTCTGGGATTGGAGATCTCAAGATCTCCTCATGGCACTATTCTCAATCAAAGGAAGTATGTCAAAGACATCCTTGAGGACACTCAGATGGTTGACTGTAAAAATGCACCCTTCCCATTACAGAGAGGATTGAAGCTCTCAATTGATGATGGTGAGGTGCTAGAAGATGCAGAAAAGTACAGGAGATTGGTTGGACGTCTTTTGTTTTTGAATATGACCAGACCTGACATTTCCTTTGCTGTCCAGCATTTGAGCCAGTTCATGGCTGCTCCACGGGTTCCACACTGGCAAGCAGCTCTTCATGTTGTAAGGTATCTCCATGGCACTACATAACTGGGTCTCATGTATCCCATCAACAACAACATTTCCTTCACTGCATTTTGTGATGCAGATTGGGGAAATTGTGTTTTCAGTGGAAGATCTGTAACTGGCTTTTGTGTGTTTCTTAGGAATGCTCTTGTTTCATGGAAAACAAAGAAGCAACCAACTGTCTCCAAATCCTCAGCTGAAGCCGAGTATAGGAGTATATCTAAGACTGCAGGGGAACTTGTTTGGCTTGATTCCTTAGCCACTGATATGAGATGTATTGTCCCTAAACCAATTCCTCTTCACGGTGACAGTAAATCAGCAATCCATATTGTTGAGAATCCCGTGTTTCACGAGCGTACTAAGCACTTAAAGCTGGATTGTCATTATGTTCGAGAACAACTTCAAGCTGGATTTCTTACACCCTCTCATGTTCGAACTCACTTACACCTTGCTGATGTGTTTACCAAACCATTGGGGGAGGTACAACATCGGTTTTTTGTGTCCAAGTTAGGCTTAGTGTCTTCACCTAGTCTAACTTGAGAGGGGGATATAAATAAGATATGACAACATTGTTTTTGGAAAAAATATCGATGTTAATGTGAATCTTTTTGTTGCTCTACATATCTTTAGATAGCTAGAAATGCAAAATAATAATGTTTTAATAGTAGGTGAATCAATCAAAATGTAATTATATTCATGCATTTAAGTCGATATTTCAAAGAGAAACGATGTTATAAATCATTATAAACATTGGTTATAAACCGATGTGATAGAGTTTGGATTTTTAACACCACCCACTAACACGTTGAATTTTTTTTTATTAACATCGGTTTATACCCGATGTCTATGAACAGAATTCTAGTAGTGAAATTTGGACATGAACATCGGTTTATACCCGATGTCTATGAACAGAAGTCTATGAGGTTTTCTGATCAGCAAAAGCGTCAGTAGTGCATGTGGGTTCCTAAGGCTAAGGATGTGGTCTCTCCTAAGGCTGTTTCTGGCAATAATGAAGGGGTTCAGGTGGATTGTGCTCCTGCTTTGTCCGTGTTTGATGCTTCGATAACTACTGCAGGCGAGGGATCAAATCTAGGCATGGTTAGCAATGCACATGGATTGCCTCTGTCCACCGGCAATGGCAGCACCAGTGTTGAAAATGAGTACCACCCGGAAAGTGGCCGAGAGAGAACTGAACAGGGGACGGATTCTATGACGGCAGATGGGGAAAATGTGTGTGCCGGCCAGGAGTGTCTGAGTAAGGTGATTTCTGAGGGTGAACAACAAAGTTCACAGCGAGAAGATGCAAAATCAGACGCCAACAGTGAAGGGGAATTGACCAGCCCGAGTGGTAAGAAAAGAGATGCAAGAAAACAATATAAAAGGAACGAAAGTGACAGTAATACAGGTTTTGGGTATACTGTGTGTGGGAATAGATTCCTTTCGCTGGGGGCAAATGATATTAGTGAAGTGATTGGATCAGGTGTAGGTTAATATGAGTGTAGCACTCGGGAAGAGAGTGTCGATGAATATAATCTGGTTTGGATCTTGGAATGTTTGCGGTATGAATGACCGTGTAAAAAATAATCGTATTACTAGGTATTGTTGGGATAATGGCTTAGCGCTTGTTGGGCTGTTGGAAACAAAAGTATTGGCAAAAATGTAGAGAGTGTCAGAAAAACGTTGATGCTTAGTTGAGAAGTAGAAGAAAATAGTAGCTGTAGTGAAAAGGGTAGAGGGTAGGTTACCTGGAACCCCTCCATCCTGACTGTTAGGGTGATAGAGAGGCACAAACAGCTTATGCATTATGTTGTAGATTCCTTGATGGTAAGTACAACTTTGCAGCGACCTTTGTTTATGCTGAAAACTATAAAAAGGATCGAGTAGAACTTAATTTGGGAAGTGCTGAACAGAATTGCAAGACAGATGGACATGCTTTGGGCCGTGTTAGGTGACCTCAATTGCATCCTAGAAGTGGAAGATAAGTGGCCTACGCATGCTGTAGAACATGACAGCTTTGAGGAAATGGAGAATTTGATGGTCCATTGCAGCCTTGTAGACATGGAATACATTGGGGCTCGCCACACTTGGCATAATAGAAAGAGTGGAGAGGACCGTATTGAAAGAAAAATAGATCGTGTCCATGTCAATGATTTATGGAGGGAAAATTATGCTGATGTGAAAACTCTATTTGATGTGTCGGGTTGCTCGGATCATTCCCCATAAGTTGTGACCATGAGAGGGGCCATGGAGAACCACATGTTTCCCTTCAAGTTTAAAAATTTCTAGTGCGGTGAAGAAGGGTTCAAACCACTAGTCCTTAGTGCTTGGCAATAGGAAGTAGTAGGCTCGAAACAATTCATCTTGGCCAAGAAGTTGAGGAATGTGAAAGAGGCACTTAAATCGTGGGATAGGGCTATCTTTCCCGATCTAAAGAATCAAATCAAGTTGAATGAAGATTAACTTAAAGAAATACATATTCACTTACTAAATCAGAAGGGTAATGTCAGCCTTGTCACTAGAGCAGCCGATGTTGAAAAGCAGTTAAGGGCAAATGTTACAAGGCTTGTTAGCCTGACAACTTAGAAAGCTAAGATCACTACTAGAATTTTGTCATTTAACATCGGGTAATAGCCGATGTCTTTCAAAAAAAAAATTGATGTCTATGTGGGTGATGTAAAAAGTCAAAACTTTTTAACATCGGATAATAGCCGATGTCTTTGTATGTTATAACATCGGTTATATTTTTAAATCCGATGTTGTTCATATGTTATAATATCGATTATAAAATATACCCGATGTTATAACGCACAAAGACATCGGCTATTACCCGATGTTAAAAAGTTTTTACTTTTAACATCACCCACATAGACATCGATTTTTTTTTCCAAAAGACATCGGCTATTACCTGATGTTAAATAGCACATTTGTAGTTTTTTTTATTATTATCGTAGCCTACGCGGGATTTGAACCCGCATCTTTGTGTCTGAACACAACGCTCTACCATTTGAGCTAATAGGCTTTAAATTAGATAAAATGTTCTTACACAATACCAAAAAAAAAACATATAACAAATAGCTCGAAACAAAACACTAAAAATAGAAGTTTATGCAAATGTAAAGCACATGATCATAAGCCTAGTTAACTAACATGCTGTAATGAACACAAACATGCTGGAAAATACATCATTTCAACGAAAAGAATCCATATGACTGAGCAACACTGAGTTGCAAAGTTTGCACACAAATTAAGATAAAGTGTTTCAAGTGCCTTAGCTCCATTAGCAAGACAGAAATAATAACAAGAATCTGTCATCATCAATAAATTAGATCAAATTTGTATAGCCAGTGAAAAGCAAAACACACAGACACGGACACATAACTACAACCACAAAGCTCAGTTCTCACAAGTATGATGATGAACTTAGCTATAAAAGGGAAAGGAGGGAGAATAACAAATTCATCTCTATCCAAGAAAAGATCAATAAGCAAATGCAATTATGCAAACAATAAGCAATGGTTTAAACTTGGAGCCACTACTGTACTCATTAACTATTGGTTGCAATTGATTTAGTACTTGTGATTGCAAGCTAACGAGTTAGGATAAATTAGATTCAATCCCCCTTGAATGAGTAAATGATATATGAAGACAAATGACAAACCTTGAGCTCGAGAATTCTTTGGAATTCCGAAGGGGCTCCCTCTCACAGTAGAGCACGATATGTATCTGCTACAGAATCAATGGGAGAAAGTATTACCTGAAAAACAGAAACAGATGTTGTTGGAAATGAATACAACATAGTAAAAACAATCAAGGAAAAGTATGCCATGAAATGCACCTTCAGTAGTGCTTCATCTTTACTCATCTTCCAGCTAACAAACTTGCAGTAGCTAGCAGCCCCGGATTTCTGCTAAGAACACGTTAATAATAGTATTAAACATATCAGATAGGGTGCTTATTAATGGTGCCAAATTTCCATGAAATACTTGTTCTCAAGATTCCAAGAAATGTGACATGCAAGCAGTGAAAAGGAAAATTGGCAAGATTTTATAATCTCAAGGAACACAAAATCTTATCTTATTTCAGAGGGAAGGAACCTCTAGAAGAACCATTTTGACTGCTTCAGTATCCAAAAAAGCATATGAAATAAAACCTAAGTGTGTCATACTTGAAATATTGAAGTTGAGATTGTCTTTGTACAGAGAACAATTTGTATTATTAGCCCCGACATAATTTAGACTCAGACAGCATTTGTGCTCAGTAAAACTGATTTTAATCCACTATCACAGGCTTAAGTTTGTAAAAAATTCATGAGTAGGGACACCATATAATAACCTCAATACAAAATGCTGACATGAATGGAAAGGGAATGATTGAATAACATCTACTAACATCATAATAAGCTGACTATGTAACGGCCATACAAATCAACTCACTATAACTCCAAATTATTAGGAAGAAACAGACACACTAGAAGTTGGATAGAGGCACAACACGAATTCCTTCAGTTGTGATACCAATTCCCTAATACTCATAATAGATAAGTCTTCTGATTATATATGCTTTTATAGTCCACCACTTTGGTCAATTTGAGATTAAACAATCTTGTAAAAGAAGAGGGAAGAAGAGGTTATCCTACTTGTTGGGCCCCAGTTTCTGATATCAGCTTGCACCTGAAAATGTTGAGACAGAATCGGGGATCGAGAGATGACGCCAACTGCATAAATTGAAGGGCAAGGTTAGTTAAGTATACATATATAAACACAGGAATATGGACTTGTAAATAATAGATTATGTCATTGTTATATTTATCATATAAGTAAACAATTTGACTTGAAAAAATAGGAACATACAATAGCAGAGAAAAGACCCTCTTAAGAATCACCTTGTCAAGGAAAAACTGGAAGTATATGGGAGAAAGTGGACTCCCAAGCACAGGTATACTAGTCGTGAGTATGTTGTTTATACCGTTGACTAAAATTACATTTTAATTTCTAACAGCTGATGTAGATAAGGTAGAAACAAAAAAGGATGCAGCAGGTAGAACACAGAACACTTGTCTTAGTATAACAGATGATGTACATATTTTTCTTACATACTAATGCACAAAATTTAATCAGGAAATGCAAAGTTAAGCAATCCTCAAAACTCAAATAGAGAGTGACAAATGATAGTCAAAACACACCTCTAAACTCTTAACAAAAATTGACTAGAAAATGTAGTGTATACGAGCTCCACCAGATAGCTCAGATGTAGATATCTCTTCATTCTTGCCTTCAATCATTGAAGGAAAAGTTGTTCACAAACACATAAAAAAAGTCACTTGAGTTAAAAAAGATGCTAGAACAAGAGTAAAGGCAGCAATTTTCTAACTATTACCTTCTGAATATTTTGAGAGAATGTTTAAGATAACACTTCCCTGAGTAGCATGTTGACAGAAAAATAGAGCCATTAACAATAATTGAGTGGAGATTGTCTGTAACAACAGTTGGGTTAAGCTTTTTTTTTTTTTTTTTTGGTGAAAACAATTGGGGTTAAGCTTTATTCTCATATTATGAAAATAACTAAGTGGTTTTGACAAATCAATATCAAGTGTTATATACAATGATGATACTTTTAAGACAATTCTCAATTTTTTGATAAAGAGAAACACACTATATCTTCCCCAAAAACAGGTCGTGGAATGTGCTCAATGTGTTCAAGTTTTTATATTCCAAGGTACTAGAAAAGGAAATGAACTGCAAAATTTTGTTGTAAGACTGTATTGTAATTGGTTCTGACCCAAATAAAAATCTATCTGTATAGAAAGTATGCATCCAGAAACCTTTACCATCTGTGCATTTTCAGTGAAATTAAGCAATCAAATAGAAGAGGAGAATTAAGCAATCAAATAGAAGGGGAGAATTGAAATCTGATTAGGATTGAATAATTTCTAGGGTTTCAAATGTGGTTTACCTGATAGAGGGAAGAGAGAATCGACACTTTTCTCCATGGATAAAGAGTAGATCTAGGGCTTGTGGACCTTCTCAGACCCACGAACTCAGGGTTGTCCAAGTCATGGTAGCTTCTGTTTGCAGCTTTGCAGGTCCGGCGAAGCAGGGGAGAGGCTGACGACGAGCACAACGCCGACTAGGTCGAGATCCAAGTCGGGAGAGACAGGAGGCGGCTCCGTCCTCGACAATCAGAGCAGCAGTCGGCGGAAGGGCGCCAGATCCATGGGGAAGTCGGAGGAGAAAGAATATGGAAGAGGAAGGACATGGGGCTCTCTCAGACCCCGAATGAGAGGAGGAAGAGGGTGAATAGTAGGATTCATGGGCAGCTCGGAGGGAAACTCAAGCCTCCGATGGCAGCGATATTGAGAGAGATGAGAGTGAAATAGCGGTGTTCAGGAGGAGAAGGAAACCGGGAACAAGAGGGAAGGGGCGTCTGTTTAGGGTTTCTATTCTTTTGTTTTGTAAATAATTCCATTTTTTTTTCCAAGTGTTAGAAATATTGGGTTGTGTTTTAATTTTTTGTAAGAACCAAACTCAAACTTCAAAAAAATTCTAAGTGTTAAATTCGCCCGCGTGTATTTGAGATGGGCGGGATTTTACGTACTCCAGATTTCAATCCCGCGCGTTTAACTTATTCCTAAAATTTTTTTTTAACATCGGTCAATAAAATCAGTGTGATGTCTATTATGTTTTCAACATCATTATTTTTTTAGCCGATGTTAAAAATTTATTTAACATCACCTACTTTTCTGGACGATGTTAATTGTCCGATGTTAAATAACAGAATTCTAGTAGTGGATCCGTTGGATCACTATGGGGGAGGAGACGTCTTCCATGTTTTTCAGGAATGTCAAAGCGAGAAGAGCTGTTAATCTGGTGTCTATTATACGGAATGAAAGAGATGAGGTTGCTGGAAGAGGAGACTCTAATTCGAAAACATATTGCAGATTATTTTGAGAAGTTGTTTGCAACAGAGTCCGAAGTGCACCCATTCCCTGAAATTCGAAAAGGTGCTACTGTGATTGCTGATCTGGCCGCTGGTCTGATTGCTTCCCCGACAGAATCGGACCAGTGGGTCTGATTGATGTGATCATGCGTTGTGTTTCCTCTACGTCATTCTTTATTCTGATTAATGGCACACCAGAGGGTTTCTTCAGGGGAAAGAGAGGACTTCGCCAGGGAGATCCTCTCTCGCTCTATCTCTTTGTGATTTGCATGGAAATGCTTAACATAATGATTATGGAGATTGTGGAGAACCCAAACTTCAATTTTCACCCGAGGTGCGAGCGGTTACAGATCACAAACTTGGCTTTCGCTGATGATCTATTACTCTTCTGTCGAGCTGATTCTACATCTGCCAGTATCTTACAGAAATGTTTGGATAGGTTCTTTGAGGCGTCTGGGTTGCGAATTAATGTAGCTAAGAGCATTGTTTTTGTGGGTGGTCTGTCTGTAGATGATGCTAATGACCTCTCTGAGCAGTTGGGCTTTCAGATGGGACGATTTCCTGTCACCTATCTGGGCACCCCCTTGCACTCGAGACGTATTCGAGTGGAAGAGTACAGGGGGTTGTTTGAGAAAGTGGAAAGCAGATTAAATGTTTGGGTCACCAAGAAGATTTCTTATGCGGGCAGAATGCAGCTGGTGAAGTCTGTTCTAGAAGGGATCTTTGCTTTCTGGGGGCAATCTGTCATCTTCCCGAAGAGTGTAGTTCAGGAACTAAATAGGATTTTCCGCCGGTTTCTCTAGAATGGTAGTATGACAGAAACGAAGTGTGTGGTGGCATGGGATACAGTGACTACCCTGTTTGCTGAAGGGGGCTAGGCATTAAGCAGATTGAAGGGATGAACATAAGTAGATTTGTACACCTGCTTGGGGATGTTGTTCTTAGCAGAGAGAGCATCTGGACGAGATGGGTGAAGGATGTTCACCTCATGCATGAGAATATCTAGGGTGCGCAAGAAGGTGAATGACTCTTGGCTTTGGAAGGAAGTCCTTGCTATTAGGGACGAAATGTGCAGTGCAGGGGTTTTGGGGCCTAGCCTGTAGTAGATGTGCAGCCGCTGCTGAATGGGAAGGGGACCCTAGATAGCCGAAATATTTATGATACCATTCGCAGAAGGAGCTCGCAAGTAGACTGGGGTGAGATGCTTTGGAATGGCGCTCAATCGAAGAGGTGGGCCTTTGTGGTCTACACTGCGGTCCACAATTGCCTGTAGACGGGGCGTATTGTGAAGCACTGGAAGGGTTCTCAGTATGCTACTTGTCCGCTTTACAAGCAAGCAGAAGAATCTGAGAGCCACCTGTGGTTTGACTGCCCGAAGGTCGAGGCCACGAGGGACATTGTCTGGGCGTGGATCGGCTTGCCAAGGAGACAAGGAGGGATTGATTCATGGCTTCGCTGGTTTGCTAGTGAGAGCCAAGCCGTGCAGAGGACGCCAGTTTTCCAAGCTAAGTTGATTGTCTTTTGTGCTTTTGTCTAATTTACTTGGGTTGGGAGAAACGAAGTTGTTTTCAAGGGGGATGCTTGTATTCCTCTTGCTTTGGGCCCTTCGTACGGTGTTATCAAAAACTCTAAACTTCAAATCTCCTTGAGATGTAAGTGCAAGTCATCTAAGGAGAAGAGATGGTTGAGGGGGATCTTGAAGTAGGTAGATTGGGGGTTTAGAGGGTATAGTGAGTTCTTTGGAAATCTCCGTTTCATAAGAGAATGGGTATACCTTTTTGGGTCTTCACAGCGGGTACATAGGTGTGTGTAGTGTGAGTCGGCCCACTTGACAAGACTTTCTGTCTTGTCCTTTTGTAATTACGTATTACTCTCTATAGATTTATCACTTCAAAAAAAAAATTCTCGTAAGCAGTCTTAATTCAAAACCTCAATTATTCCGTAAGGGTTGTTATTCGAGCTGCTAAATGAACCAGGTATTATTTATTCATATTCAATTCATTTAGGATGTTAACGAGCATTTATACCAATAAAAAAGGATGCGAACGTGTTTGAGTCGAGCTTAAATTTTAACCCGAGCTTAAAAATGTGTTCATATTCGGCTCGTTTAGAAAATGACCGAGTTCGAGCCGAGCTTTTCTCAAGTTTTAAGCAGCTCATTATACAATAACTTTAAAAAAAATTTAGAAATTTTATAAAATTCGAATTATCTGAGCTTAATTCAAATGAGTCAACTCATACTCGATTTGTTTAGAAAATGAATGAATTCAAGCCGAGTCTTTATTGAACGAGTACGAGTCGAATTCAAGATAATCGTATTCAATCACATAACAACCTTATCCGTAACCTGCGTGTTTCAAACTTTGGAGGCGCGCAGTTGGAAACATTAAATGAACTAGCTGAGCGTTGGTGGTTACAATGAAATTACCTAAAACTATTTTTTATTAATTAATTACTGAGATGAGATGAGATACACTCGTACGTGTACGTTCGTGGTAATTAAATCTCAATTTTCAAAGTTTGCAACTATACGTCGTATATGCTCCGATCCGATCCTGATCCATCTCCCTCAACTTGGTCATCGTCGTCGGACCTTGTCTCATACATCATAGATGCCACTAACCTCCATCCCTCAGTATCTGCGTGTCTCCATTTTAAATATTTAACTTTTTTTTCCTCGGAACTAAAACCATCATCAAGGCTCCGTCCTAGCCTATTGCATGAGTTGAACAGCTCGAGTTCGACTCGAAAAAAGCTCGACTCGAGCTCGTTACTTACCTAAACAAGTTGAGTCTAAACATGATTTTAAGTTCGTTTGAAAGCTCGGCTGGTTCGATTAAGGCCTGAATAACTCGAATTTTATGGAATTTCTAAAATTTATTTTAAGTTAATATCTTATAACCAAGTAAAACTACTTACAACTCAAAAAAAAACTTGGCTCGAGCTCGTTCATTTACTAAAACAAACAAAGATTGAACAAAAAAAACTCATTTAAAAATTGAGCTCGACTCGAATCGAGCTTGTTTAACAAATGAACAAAAGTTGAACACGCCAAGTTCGGTTCGAATAACACCCCTAACTCCGTCCGATTAGGGTGGTAAGTGGTAAGAAGCAAGGGTTATTATGTAGAGGGTCTTAAGTTCGATTTTTTGCACCCTCTTTCACTTAATTAGTTGAAAAAACTAATATTCACTTCGCTATTGGGTCGGTATGGTCGAATCGATCGACCGACGGAAGTCGGTTTACTTATGCGTGTTGCTGGCTGCATCACGTGTCTAGAATCACTAGTACAAAAGGGGGGATCAGAGCACACTTTTTTTATGCATGAGAGCACACTTTTCGTACTAAACAAGCGCACTTACTATTTAACCGTGATCCCATATTTTAAGCACGGTTTTGTGTTGAAGCATTCTTAAAATTGCCATACGACCGATTATAAGAACGCTTCAATTGAAGTGTGCAAAAAAAAAAGTTTTAGCACACTTTTTTTCAAACCATGTTTAATAATAAGAACGCTTTAAATGAAAAGTCTGCTCTTTCATATTTCTGTAAGCACGCTTTAAATAAAAAGTGTGCTCTTTCATATTTCTCTCAAGACCTCTTGCACCCTTGAACCAAGAGTCGAACCCAATACCCTCTTGCACCCTCAAACTGAATTCGTCCACTTTACACTCCTGTCACCCGAGCTACGGAATTTTGTTGTAACTTTGTGCATTTACTTAATCTAATTACTAAAAAAAACTCTAAATATATATTAAAAAAAAATTTCGAGAACGGTTTATAAAAATAAAGAAGAACGCTTTAAAAGAAAAATGTGTTCCCTCTAGTTAAATTTGGTTTTGGGAAGACACTTTTCTTATAAAACCGTGTTCGTTTTAATTTTTTTAAGCACGCTTTACATGGAAACCGAGCTAATTATTCCTTTAGAAACAAACGAGAACGGTTCTATAGAAAAGCGTGTTGATTTTAGTTAAAGTTGGTTTTAGGAACACACTTGTAAAATGAAACCGTGTTCGTTTTAATTTATTTTTAAGCACCCTTCAAATGAAAACCGAGCTTAATAGTTTTCAGAAATAAATGAGAACGGTTTTATAGAAAAGCGTGTTCGTTTTAGTTAAATTTGATTTTGGGAACACACTTTGAGAATTAAACTGTATTCGTTGTAATTTTTTTAAGCACGCTTTACACGAAAATCGAGTTAAATATTTTGTTACAAATAAATGAGAACGGTTTTATAGCAATGCGTGTTTGTTTTAGTCAAATCTTGTTTTGGGAACACACTTTGAAAATTAAACCGTGTTCGTTTTAAGTTTTTTTAAGCACGCTTTACACGAAAACCGGTCTAAATATTTTTTTAGAAATAAACGACAACGGTTTTATGGAAAAGCGTGTTGCTTTTAGTTGAATTTGGTGTTGGGAACACACTTTTAATATAAAACCGTGCTTAAAATAAAAAAATAAGCACGCTTGTCAAAAATCATACCCAACTTACTGTGCTCCACCCCCTATATTTGTACTAGTGAATTTATCACCAAAGGTGGATTATCATCGATATAAAAAAATATTAGCTTTTTTTTAGAGATTTTAATTTGATATTATATAATATTAAATGAAATAAATATAAGATTTTAGTTTAATTATTTTGAAATAAGCTAGAGCTTTTTCTATTCATAAGTTATTAAGTTTCCATCAGTTGTCCTAATTAACAATTAGTTAAACTTACCAAATATCATACTTCTTAGTTTCACTATATCATCTTCAACTACTACCCCATCAATGACCCTTTGTCCTAGTGGTAAGGGAGAGGTGACCCTTACAAGAGATCAGGGGTTCAAATCCCACTTCTTACACAATTTGTATATTAGTGGGTGCTCAAGTCTTCATTGATTTGGGTGAGCCTGCCTGGTGGCTTGCCGCCTGGCTTAACCGGTTCGCGTCCTTTGCAAGCTAGGGCCCGGACCCGTAGGGGGATTAGTCGATAACCTCGGAACCCCCCACGTCCCAAAATAAAAAAAAATAAAAAAAAAATACTACCCCATCAACCAACTTTTTACTACCAAATAGAGCCTAAGTCAAATACGTGTAGAGGAATTGGTATTTAGACTTTTTCTGAATTTAACATTACGAAAATTTGTACGGTATAATGCCAAATTAAAATAATAGATTACTAACAATATCATACTATTATTATAAATTATTTATAAATTATTCTATTTTATCATATAAATTAAAATTGATTATTTATTATTATAATAATTTATTAAAATAGTAATAACTATAAATAAAATAACATTTTGTAAAAGGAAAGTGGTTACTATAACTAAAATTTGCAATATATATATATATATATATATATATATATATATATATATATATATATATATATATATATATATATATATATATATATATATTTAAATTTGTTATTGGAAAAATGGCTCAAAATAATGTAAACTATCAGATATGAACCAAAAATACTACGAACTACAAAAAGTCCCAAAATAATATTCCCTCTGTTAATTAAAATTTGTCGTTTACTATTTATGCGCGCTTTTTTAGAACGATAAAAACTAGTATAAAATATCAACTTTTTGTTACATTTGTTTTTATAAATTCATATTTAATAGTAATAAATATGATATTTTAAAAAAAATTTATTAAAAAAGTTAACATTTTATATAGTTTTTAACACCTAAAAAAGCGTGCGTGAATAGTAAAATGTCAGATTTTAATTAACGGAGGGAGTACAAACTATCCATTTATAAACAATAAAATAATACAAACTTTAAAATCAACCAAAAATAATATGAGGGAATTAAACTATATGACTCTTGCCCCGAAATGGTTTGCTAGACTAACCCACTATCCACAACATTTGCAAAGGTTAGCCCCCCCCCCCCCCCTCCCCCACACACACACACCAAAAAATGGCATATTTGCCGGTTGGAATTAACCGGGACAGAGGAGAGAGAAGGTAAAGGAGGAGAGAGAGAGGAAGCGGGGTGGAGAGAGAGAGAGAGGCAAGGGGAAGTTATTGTGGAGAGAGAGAGTGGAAGTGGGGGAAGTTATTGTGGAGAGAGAGAGAGGAAGCAGTTTGAATTGAAAACTGACGACCCCCAACTGCCTCTCACGGCTTACAAAAGAGGAAGAGAGAGAGAGAGAGAGAGAGAGGGCAACAGTTCCACATGCAAGGCTGAGGAAAACAAGAAGAGGAAGGAGACGACAGAGCGAGAGAGAAAAAGAAGAAGCAAAGGCGAGGAAGAGGACGACAGTGCAGAAGAGGAGACGAAGACGCCGACTTTGAAGTAAGTAAACCCTCACAATGCCGATTAAATACGTTTTGCTTCGATTCGTAGGGGAGGAACCGATTTGAAGAACCAAAACTGGTTTGGATTGTGTGAAAATGGGAAGAAGGGGTCGAATGGGTTGACAGTACGCAATATCGCCTTGTCATGTAGGAAGTAACCGGCGTCAAGTTAAAAACAATTGGTGGAAAGTTTGGGTACTGGGGTTTGCGCGTCTGGGAGAGAAGGGGATTTTCGGGAATGGGGAAATTGGGCAACTGTCTTGTTGAATCCAACTTATCAGAAGAAGGGGAGTGTAGATCCGTTCAGTTTAGGGGGGAATTGGGCGAAATGGGGCTTATGACTGTAGATGCGTTCAGGTTTGGGGGAAATTAGATGAAATGCGGCGCATTAGGGTTAGGGAAAATTTTAGAAAGGGTGAAAAGTTTATGTGGAATCGACATTATCTGGAATAGGATGACTTCTGTGCAAATGGAGATGGACAGATTGAATAAGTATGTTGTCATGTTTTCACAACCATGTGTCATGTGTATATGTGTGTGTGTCATGTGCAATTGTGTTTGTGTCATGTTACATTTGATATTGATATGAAGGGAACCGTGGGTTGGGGGAGAAGAATTGATGTGTAGAATACTGAATTTGGGTCTTCCATTGTGCAGGATATCTGGTGAATATTAAAAACATCGCAGCGAAGTATGAAGAAGATTGTAGACCGTACAACTCAAACATCCGGCGCGGTAATATGGCTTTCGTTCGAGTAATGTAAGTTGTGATTGTTGTGCTGCAGTGTGGCTGACGTGTTGAAGTCTGTGCAGGTTGTGTACGCCGTAGAGGAAGAAAGACGCTTCAAAGAAAAAATTAACCAACACTCCCGGATGGCGCACCTGGTTAACATTGACAACCGGTTGAGCGAGTCCCATTGGAAGCGCCTGGCCGACAGCCCGTTGGGGGGCATTGCAAGACTGGGCACAAGGGTCGAGTTCTCGGGACAGCTTGTACACTATGTTCTCCAACGACAATTGAAGTCGAAGAAGGAGAATGAAACATGGTACAAGATCCATGAAGCGGTCGTCGGGTTCTCAATAGCTGAGTTCGCCATTGTCACCGGTCTCAACTGTGGCTATGGCGAAGAGCCCGAGGACGACGACGGGTTCGAGAAGGCAGTGTATGATTTCTTTGGAGTTTCAAAGATGAGGATGTCTGAGTCCGAGGTACAGTTCCGTGTGGCGATGGCATATGAGAAATCGTCAACCAGAAAGTTGAAATTTGTCCTGCTGATGCTGGTCGAGGGAGTATTGTTCGGGAAGGAACCCAAAAACTACATTCATGGGTGGGTGGTCGACCTTGTCGGAGACATTGACAGGTTCCTGGCATTTCCGTGGGGTCGGCTTTGCTATGAGCGAACGAACGAGTTCCTAAACCGTGCAATCGAGAGGAAGCTCCAACGGGATGAGGGCAGCTCCAATGCACGCCCGGCCTATTGCCTGCTTGGTTTCCCTCTCGCCTTCCAGGTTCGTACACAGATATGACTGGACGCCCTATACTCGTTTACTAGGCGTCTAATATTTATTGACTGGACAAGAACTGATTATTTACTGTACAATATTTAATTGCAGCTATGGGTGTACGAAGCCCTCACTCCAATGGCCGACCAATTCGCGAATGTCATAGACGAGAAGCTGTACCCTAGGTGTTTGCGATACGAGTTTAGAGACCTGAAACTCGAGTATGCCTCAATCGAAACCCGACTGCAGGAGGCGAAGGAGCTCGGACACTTCAATGACTCTGCAGTCGTGAGGCCTCTTCTACTCCCCGATGATGTGGAGAGAGCAACCGGTTTATACCGCGATGCTCGAAACACTCACGACAAGCGGGAAAACTTCTTCGACGACATAGTCCGGGCGTTCTTATCAGCAAATGTCAAACCCCCAGCAAAGAAACAATCAAAGGGAGCAAGTGGGTCAACGCAAGAATCAGGGGAGGGCACGCAGACACAAGCTACCCTATTAGAGATAGAGTCACGGTTAGTGGCAAAGATGGACGACATGCTGAGGAGTATATCCGCAGAGGTAAATTCGAAGATGGCGACGCTTGAGGAGGCGATTGAAAACATGAGGAGAGAACTGCGGTGGAAAGGGACTAGGGAGTCGGTGGAGCGAGAGAAAGTTCTGGGAAAGGAGGTAAGGTTCTCCTGGTATTAGATCACAATCGTCATGTCATCTCCTGTTAATGTCATGTTGTTAGTAATGTATGTCCTGTTAGTATCAATACATGTCATGCCAATTCCAGTATATGTCATGTTAATAAGAGGTCATGTGCTTAGGTTCAGGGATTAGTGAAGGAAAAGGATAACGGCAAGGAGGAGGAAGACAAGGACAAGGAAGTTCTGGGAAAGGAGGTAAGGTTCCCCCGGTATCAGATCATAATCGTCATGTCAATTCATATGGCTGTCATGTTTTTAATTATATATGTCATGTTAATTTACGCAGAGGTCATGTGCTGAGGGTCAGGGATCAGGGAAGGACAAGGATAAGAGCAAAGACAAGGACAAGGACAAGAGCGAGGGCAAGGACAAGAGAAAGAAGGACAAGTTGAAGGCCAAAGCCAAGTTGAAGGAGGACAAGTTGAAGGACAAGGACAAGGTTTGCGCATGAGACTGTCATGTGAATATATAAATGATGTCATGTTATTTGTGTTTACTGTCATGTCATATGCAATGAGCTTCAAGTTGTAGGAGGAGTTGGTGGCACCCGGTTCTGATGTTGAGACTGAGGCTGAGGTGCACCTTATACGGCCGAGAAGAAGCACCCATCAACATCCTGATACGTTGTCCCAGACGGAGGAAACGCAGCCTGCGAAGAAGCCGCGTGTGGGCAAGAAGCCAATGGATGCAGTCGAGTTAGGCATGGCGACCAGGGCAGATGCTGATGCGTTCGCTGCGTGGATGAAGGACGGAAGTGACCCCGTCCGGTCAATCGAAGGCACCCTACTGGTGAAGCAGTTCAGCATATTGAGCAAGCTTGCGCCCTACTGCGGAAGGACATCAACGCTGGTGACAAGTACGAAGGGGTCGCCGTTCTGGATTTCTTCTGGGGGTATCTCATGCAGAAGAAACTGGTGGACGCGAAGGGGGACCTTGAGGTGGTGAAGGAGGACGACACGGTGACCCAATACTTCGACGGCAAGTTTCCGGAGAAGTTTGCGACGGGTTGGGCCAATGTCGACCGCGTGTTGGCACCTTGGAATCTGAAGAACGAGCACTGGGTGGCCCTTGACATCAACTTCGCGAAGTGGACATTGGACGTGTACGATTCCAACACAAGCCACGTCGCTGAGCGCCATATGCCGGGCCTCCTGAAACCGGTTACCCACCTCCTCCTCATTTTGATGAACAGCCACCCTGAACTTCGAGTCATATGGGTCGGTAAAGTCCCGAAACCCTTGGCGTACAAAAGGGTGAAGGGGATTCCCCAAAACAAACAATCGTAAGTCATTATCGGCTCTTCATTTAGAAAACATTGGCACAGGTTGTTTGAGCAATTTTCGTTATTTTGATGTAGGGGCGACTGCGGTCCATATGCCATCCGTTTCCTGCAGCTCCTCGCGACCGGCGACACCAAGTTCCGTGGCCTGGACGATTCATTCATTGCGGCGTACCGCCAATCCCTTTGTGTTGCCATGTTTCACGGACGTCTTACAACCCCATCCGATCCTTAAAAAAACTCCCCCATTGGTTTTATATACATTGTTGGTTTGTGTAGACTTGTTAGTTGGTTTAGACATTTGGATATGCACTTATGTTTGTTGGTTTTAGACATTTGGATATGTACTTATTGCTGGATTGTTGTATTCGTTGGTTTTTAATTATGACATGTCAATCGAGATACATGTCATGTCAATATGAAGCTACTGTCATGTGAATATGAAACTAATGTTATGGAAAAATCCGGTAGTGTCATGTCAAAACGGGGAATGCCATATGGCATTCCGTTAACATAATAGAACAAACTAGAACTAGAACAAACTAGAACAAAACCCCCCATACGAAGTTGCAGAAAGGCAACATAATTCTTTGTGAAAGGCGTCTAACCAAAATGGGCGTACTATCTACTTCATTCCGAAAGGCCCCGCAGATGGAAGTTCCTATGCCCCCGCTACGTGCGGCGGCACTTCTGCAATTTAAATTTCCCATTAGCGGGACGCGCCCACTCTATTGGTTCAAGTTTCACAGTCGTCGGAAACGCTCTGGTCTTCCCTTTTCCGCGTTGGTATGCTTCCTCTACTTCCCTTACCGCTCTCTCCGCGTCGTGATCCCACGGACTGACTACATCCTCGACGTCACTGCTCACAGAAATGACCTGCTTCCCACGGTCATAAGCAACTGCGTTGTACAACGCATCACTTGGTTCTAACTGGACACGTGGATTATCTAACTGGACAAGTGAGCTTTCTAACTGGACACTCTTAGTTTCGAACTGGACACCTCCTCCTGCTCGATCGACACCTTATGCTACCACAACTTCCAATTCTTCATCCCCTGCCAAGAGGGTTTTAGTTTTTAACTTTGGGTGATCTTCTTGGGTCCAGTGTGGCCCACCCCTGAGTGGATGGGCCGTTGTGGATCCTTCCGTAGTGGTGAAATCGCCGCCAACCTTGCATACCAGGGAGACATGGAGGTCGATAGGCCAGAATCGTTCACCGGAGAGACCGTTAACGAACTTGTAGGCCTGCAAGTCTTCATCATCTCCAATGGAAAAAGGTCTGTACCCTTCCTTCTTCGGCTTTACATATGTGAGCTCAACGACATTAAACTTGGCCATCAGTTGTTTCTTCAGCGAGACGTAGTCAATACTTTCGTCTATCAGTACGGCCTTTTGACTCCTCGACGACTTCACTACCCAAATACCCTCTTCACAATCCCACCATCCGCCAAACAATACAGTGATATACACGGACGAGTTCTCCCCTGTTCCATTAGTTAGTGGGGGGGGGGGGGACATTCAGTTTTACAGGGAGAAGAACATATTGTGAGGAGAGACGTATCGCATAACCTAAATGGAAGGATGACTTACTCATTTCCGCAAAGAAGTCGGTGTATGTCCAGTTAACCCCAGTAGGTGTCAAGCGCGTGAATGGGTTTATGGACTCTCCCTCCTCCCTCCTCTCCCTCTTATTCTCTTAAGGGGTAAATGACAGGACGGGACATTTAATCTCACTCCCGCATTCTCTCTGTCCTGCCCTCTCTCTCTCACTCTCTCCTGCTCTCTCTCTCTCTCTCTCTCTCTCTCTCTCTCTCTCCTGTCTTATCAAATGTCTTTACCTACCCTCTGCGAGATTCCCCCCCCCCCTTGGTCTCTCTGAAGTTAATGTTGGGTCAAAATTTTATTCATTTCTTTCAACATAATATATTGTTTGAAAATGTATTTCGTGGTTTTAAATTAATATGGGTATACTATACTCCTCTCTCTATGGTTTTGCATTTTTTTTAGTATTAATGGTGAGTGGGAAACCAAATTTTATACAAAGGTCAAAATTTTACTAAAACCGCTGCTAAAGGTGTATAGTGGAAAACTGTTTGTTATCCAGTCGGTATTAATTAACCGGCTAGTTGTTTTAAAGGGGTGTCATGTAGCGTCTAACGACAAGAAGTAAACCCACTTTATCGTTTGTCATGTCAGAATTGACACGTGTCATGTTTAGATAAGACCACTGCCATGTTCATTGTAGACAACAACAAAACACTGCCATTCAATCCCATTTGCTTTTTGTTTCTTTTTTTCCTTCCTCAACGGTCACATGCTGAACAATGTTTCTATTTCCCACACACCCCACTTATATGATAGCCATTCACCATCCATACTCCCCACAAATCGGTGAAGTTAACTCCCCATTTCCATTTAACAACCACTCCAACAACCCTTCAACGAAATGGCATCCTCTTCACACCACCCCAGCTCCTCATCTGGCCTCCCTCCCCGACCTGTCCCCATCGTTATATCATCCGACGAATCAGACGATGGAGGTTTGTCGATCACTTCATTTGTGTAGATTTCAGTTGTGCTACTTGTATCATTATACTACCTTATTTTTTTCATTTTATGCAGGACCAATGTCGCCGCCGTCATACCGACGAAATCAAAGAGTAGAGATTGTCGGCGGTGAGTCTGGGATGCTCGGGTCGTTCTACGAGGCGACCCTTGTGCGCAAACTGGACCCTAACCACTGGGAGGTCGAATATGTGACCCTCCTACGCAACAACAGAACAGAGCTGCTGAGGGAGGTCCTCCCGGTTCAACGAATTCGTCCACAGCCGCCTCGTATTTCTTACGACGCCTACATGCCCGAAGACTGTGTCGACTGCCGCGACAACGATGGGTTTTGGGCCGGGAGGGTCCTTGGTGTGTCCGGTTATGGAAGTGACCGGACTTTCACGGTCTACTTCCCACTCAGCGATGAGACGTCTGACCATCGTGCCCGCAATATGCGCCCACACTTCGATTGGGATGGATACAGATTCACCACGCAGCCACAATTTCGCGGCTTGTTACCGTAAATTTGGTTTTCACTGTCTTTTATGTTGCTACGGTCTCCTACTATCTTTTAAATGTTTGCTCCTGTGTCGTATTTGATTAATGCAAGTGATTCTGTCTCCGCCATTTTTTGTCCTGTATATTTTAATGTCTGTCATGTCGTATTTATTTCGTGTCCAGTAAAAACTATGCGATTACCAGTCGGCCCACGAATTTACCTCCACCCACTTTATTGTTATTCCATGGTTTTTCTCTTCACCTTACCATGTCATTATAAGTATGTTTATGCCCCCTCACTGTCACTCTTATCCATTCGATTCCAATATGGGTCAAGCATGCTAGTGACGGTCGGAGATAACGAGATAATGGCATCCAAGTATGGGTAAATATTATAATTCGCCACACATAAAACAATATGTCATTATAGAGAATATGCTTATCCCATAAATCTTCTCCATATGGTAGTTAATGACCTGTGTTTTTCATAGTTACAATCGTGTCCAGTGAAAGACAATAGCTAACATGTTTATCAAATATGGATGTCCAGTTACAACTTACTGATTACACGTGATCCTTAAAATAAACCCCCAAACCCTTCCTTCTTCAATTGGTTTTATCTTAAACAATATGTCATTTAGTTGAAAGAATATTTTCCCCCCTCACTGACACTCTCACTAATCTATCTGTCCTCTCAGCATGCACTTTTATATTTAAACCCTCTCTCTCTCTCTCCCTCTCTCTCCGTCTCTCTGTCTCTCTCTTCTGTCCTCTGCCACTGCAGCAGCTACTTCTTCCCTCCTCTCTCACTGGTCCTTGCTTTTGCAGGAGTAAAGATGCCTCTCTCCCATCGAGAGTGGAGTCCAGCTGTACCCCACAGGGTGACCGGCCACCGGCTCCCCTTGTCAAGCGGATATCCGCTTTTATGCAAATATTTTCCGGATTGGGTTACTCTTGCAAACCTTCCGGATATGGAGGTCATTTTAGCAAATTTGCCAAATAATATTGTACAAACTATGAACTTTTGACTTAAAATAATAAAAACTTTTGAGCTTGGACTAGGAGAATAATCAAAATAAAAGATTATTTACCAAAATTATAAAAACATGTGTATATATATAGTCACATCTGCACAAATCCATCCGTTTTTTTTTTAAATACAACCACTATTTATTTGTCTAACTTAAAAAAACCACTTTAATTTTGAAATTAAATAAAATCATATCCACTTTATCCGTAATTTTTTTTTATAAAATAACCTAGAATTCATGTAATTTTGTGTATTTAAAAAAAAAATTGGGAGTGTATTACACAAAGTTGGACAGATAAATAGTGGCTTTGATATATTTCAAATATAAAAGTCGATTTGTGGAAAGTATAACTAATTATATACTTCTTTCATATAATTTTGATAAATAAAATTTTGCTTTCATAGTTTGTATTATTTTTGTTTGATCTTAAAGTTCATATTATTTTTTGTTCATAAGATGATAGTTTGTGTTATTTCAAGACTTTTTTTTTTTTTGTTTTATTTTTGGTTCAAACATGATAGTTGATATTATTTATGCTCATTTTTCCTTTGTTATTTTATTATGTATATGCAATTTTTTTGTATAATCAAATTATAAAATATTTGGAAAAATCAAATACTATGATTGATGTATATTTTGATTTCCAACCCAAAAAAAGAAGAAGAAGAGATGTATGGCTTGCGTTAACTAATTGATATGGCCTTATAAATAATAACTAAGCTAAGGCTTTAGTTTCAATATATACCTCTCCTCAATCATAACCTAACAATTTCAGTTACAAAATTACACATTGCCAAAAAAAATGATGGAGAAATTAATACATCAACGCCTATCGGCAATTGACTTGATCAATTATTCACAAGCTGGCATGCACCTCAATACCTCATATATATTTACGTAGCTATATAAATCTGTCAAAAATATACGAGTGCAAAGGTAAAGTTTCTTGACCATACAGAAACATATTCGATATGGTCACGTCCAAAGGCAAAGTTTCTTCACCGGCGACCCTTGTCGCCATTCTCATCTTAATGACTCTATCCGGAGAGTGCCTCGCCAACTTAAAGGTTGGCTTTTATGCTGGAAAATGTGGCAAAAACAACGTCGAATCCATTGTCTTTAATGTTGTCAAGGCAAAGTTCGCTACTGATCGAACGATTGTGGCTGCTCTTCTTCGTATGCAGTTCCATGATTGCTTTGTTAGGGTGAGCGAGTTATATATTATACATCTATCTTTTTATTTATCATTCAAATTATAACTTAATTTGACTAAACTTGAAAACCCCCAAAATGAATAGGGTTGTGATGCCTCCATTTTGCTGGATGGGAGAAACACGGAGAAGACTGCGATTGGGAACGGAGGCGTTAGAGGTTACGGAGTAATTGATGCTGTCAAGATCGCCTTGGAGAAGGTTTGCCCTGGAGTTGTTTCGTGTGCCGATATTATTGCCATTGCCACTAGAGCTGCCGTTGTCTTGGTTAGTAAATTCGATCAACTTGAGATACATAGAAAATTCGATTCTTGATTTAGATCCAATGTCAACATTAACATACGGTTGTATACGATATAAAATTGTAGGCAGGCGGGAGAGCATACAATGTAGAAACCGGAAGAAGGGATGGAAGTCTTTCATCCGCTAAAGATGCGAATTCACATCTTTTGGGAGCTACGATCCCCGTCTCCTTAGCTCTTCAGGCATTCGCTAGGAAAGGAATCGGCAAAGAAGATTTTGTTCTTCTTTTGGGTAGATAGGACAAAATTTGCTTTCATTTGCACTCGTTTACTATAAATTGAACAATACTTGCATTGCGCGCGTATAGGTGCACATACCATCGGGATTGCGCATTGTAGCCTCTTTAAAGATCGTCTCTACAAATTTGACGGTGTTTCTGGGAAGACTGACCCGAGCATGAACCCGTCACTCACACCATTCCTGAAGAGAACTTGCCCCCGACTTGCAAGAGGGGGCAACACTGTGTTCCTAGACCAAAGCAGCCGGAGGAGTGCAAACGTTATAGACAATGGCTACTTCCAGGCGATGGTAGAGCGCAAGGGTATCCTTCAAATTGATCAATCGGTTGCGCTACATCCATCAACTAGGGCCATTGTTCACAAGTATGCAGCCAACAATGCCCTATTCCAAGCTATGTTTGGACAAGCAATGGTCAAACTCGGTAGGATCGGAGTTTTGACTGGCAACCAGGGCCATGTTAGGAGGTCTTGCCATCGCCCTAACTGATGAAGTTGGGTCGTTAAGTGACTGCTATCAATTAAGTACCTTTTAGCTTTTGTAGAAACGTTGATCAGTTTCTGTAAACAAGGATCAGATCGGAGGGTTGTTAATTTAGCCAACAAGCTAAAATATGAAAGTAATAAAGTAATGAAACTGAAAAATCTTATGCACCCTTTGAACTATGCTGCCTCTTTTGTAGAAATGCTGTTTGTTTTGGGTAGGCTATATACATTTGGGACTTATTTCACTGTCAATTCAAGAATGTCTCATAGAGAAAGTATGCTCTTTCAAGTCCCCGATCCACTAATTCCCTTCTTTGTTCTTCAAAGAAGATGATGATCATATTCTTGGGGATGCAGTGAGAGAAGGAACGAAGTCGATTCCCACTGTAATCGTCTGGGACTGTGTAAAACCAGGTGGGATGCAGTCAGGAACCTTGGACCACTCGCAGCTGACCACATCATATGTGAAAATCCCAATGGCCTCAGCACATCTCCCTTTCGACTTAGACGCTGTAATCTGCATCATAAGCATTCCCTTATTGCCCATACAAACAAATCTAACAGTCTCATACCTAAACTCACAGCAATATGAGCTTTGCATCCTATCAACCTCTATCCAGCTTCGGGTTGCCATCTCAAGTTCCCAAACACAAACCTGCACACAGGTAATTGGTTGGGGCAACTCGCTATTAGGTTCATAATCCCACAAACCGACTAGCAAAAGCCTCTCCCCACACTTTGCAAGACTATTGAACTTCGACCTGGGTGGATCCGGGATCAGGAATTCATTCCGTCTCCCGCTCACCAAGTCGTAAGATGTTATTCCTTTGAGACTCCAGCCCTGCCAGTAAACAACACTTCCAATTGTAACTCCTCTCCTTACAACATGAGAATGCCACTTCAGCATGTTAGCGGAAACTATCCCCGTAGTCGTCGTATTCGTCAAGGAATCGCAAACTCCATAGTTGTCACTCTGGTGAACCCATACAATTTTGTATCCCCGCTCCTCGGGATTAACCACCAATGCCAGTCCAAAACAGAAATTTGAAAGTCTAGCTTGATGGTCAGCAGACCATGGAAATGCTTTCCAAGTTTGGGTAAGAGGGTTGCATACCCAAAAGCAAGCATTACGTTTTGAAGCATAGCATACTAATCCCCCATCAGAAGCTATAATAGGTACGGGCTCGTAATGCAGCCGACGGTAGGTGGTGGTGAAGTACCATTTCTTCACCAAAGGGGGTTTTCGTCCAATATACCCGTGTATTACTGCATAAAGCAAATGTTGCTTTTGTGGTGGCACAAAATTGGGGGTTTTCGTCAACAAGTTCCACTTCCGACAAACCAAACGAGACGCCATTATTGTGGTCATGGGAAGCTTTGCAATCACATTCTCATGTAGATCCTCAGGAAATTCTTTCCATATCTGCTCATCCATCTCCACCATCCTAATTGCTTCTTCAGCAACTCCTATGGATCCCCCCGTTTTCCTGTGTTTTCGTGCTTTCTTACCCCCACAAGGTTCCATCCTAGAACTTCCGTGAAGATAAGCAGAAAACACAAGAAACAGATAAAAAATGAAATGTCAAAAGCCACAACAAGATCATAAATTAGACAAACACCAAGCTATAGCCTACTCCCAGTTGGATGGATATTACACTAGGTGGAATAAATTGCACACATCATTACCATGAAATTAGATGAAGCTTCAAAACATAAACATTCATTTGAGGACTAAAAGATGTGATGTAATCAAACAAGGGAAACAAATCACCACAAAAACAGTCTTAAACAGATAAGTCATCAAATATGAAGAAATAAAACACTCCAGTAGCCAACCAAGTATGAATTTGGTAGAGTATGTACGAAACCTTTAACAAACCCAAAAATGGATTTTTGGGTGATTTTCTTCTTGTTTTATTCACCTGTAATATGCCACTATGCTCTATGCCACAGCACATATGCAGAAATGCATTCCACGGAACAATGTCACAAAAGGCACTAATCCACAATTACTTAATAAGATGTATTAAATATACAATTGCATTGCAAACAATTTCACATGCAAAGTAACAAAAATCGAAGAGCAAGTCAAACACTAAACAGCCAAAGTAACAAAGAAGGGAGAGACTGAGAGGATGAAAGAACGAAAGATCCAAGAAATTACAGTAACAAACTGAAACTGATGAACGATTCAAATATTGAACGAAAGCTATGAACAACAAATTGAGGGAGGACCTGCTGCGGAAGGGAGATCCGGAGGTGAACGGAGAGGTAGCGTCCAGTAGGCGGCAGGCGGAGAGAAGGGAGACGAGAATTTGGCGAATTTGGGGAAATTTTTTTCATTTGGGGATTTTTTTTTGGGCTATTTGCACAAATATACACTTTTTTTGCCGGGTTTGCACAAATACAACTTTTTAAGAAAATTTGCAAGAATACCATATGTGGTATTAGTGCAAATAGGAAGGGCAAATTGTTTAGCCGATTGCAGGTTGTCCCAAGGGGAGAGAGAGAGAAAGAGAGAGAGAGAGAGATGGGACATTGGATTGGCTGGGGGATTTTGGCACCAAAATTGGAGGAGGTGAGGTGATGGGAAAGGGTTTCCCTCCATTTTTAAAGTGTAATAAGAGAGAAGGAGAGAGACCATCATTTTCGGTGTCCCCGTGGAAAACAGAGCTGGAGAAGAAGGCCACCATTGGAGAAGAACACATCCACATTAAGGTCCAGTTGGTGAGCACGTGTTGGGCTCTTAATTAGTTCGTGTCAGTGTTCGTAAACTTCCGTGTCACAGAGATATTTGAGAAACTCTAATTCTCAGTTGCAATGGGTAGGCTTCTCTTCTATTTCTCCTCATGTTTCGTGAAGAGTATACCCATTACCAATGGTGCTGAGCCGAGTTTTGAATTGCAGGGCAAAACGCCAAAGTATGTGTGACTGTCAACTTCAACGGGCGTTGGTTGGTCGATGGTTCGGGGTGGGTGTATTATGGTGAAACAGAGCGGAAAAATGTGATAATTGAAGAGGGCATCGAGTTCGCCTCTCTGACTCAACTGTTGAGGGGGAAGGTCGGCCATGATTGTTCACGTGAAGATTGGCGGTTATCTTACATGCCAAAGGGGGAAGAAGCGGGTCATCCGATAACAATAGGTGATGACGACGACCTTGAGGCTTATAAGTTTCTCAACTCGATGTCTGGGGAACATCCATGGCCCATGGCGATATATATTGGTCCAGTGGTGAAAGAGAGGCTTCAAGTACCACAACCCGGCGTCGGGGAAGAATGCTTGAGTGGGCCTCGTAACTCTCAAAAGGTGGACGAGCTGGAGGCAGAAGGTAAGCCACAACCAAACCTTATGGTTGTAGATGTGGGGTTATATGGTGGAGGAGGGGTTAGCCAGTCAATAGGGATGACGAATGATATAGGGTGAAAAACAATGTGGAAACGGGGTTGGGAAGGGGTGACAAAGATAAATATAAGGGTGACAAAGGTATGGGTCCGGAGGTGATCCTCTTGGATGAGGTCATAGGGAAGAGGCAGGATGACGTTACTGAAAAGGGTTTTGGAACTGGTAACAGACGTATTTTTGAGGGTGACAAGGGTAAATGTCCAGAGTCGAACCACATGGATGAGGTGATAGGGAAGAGACAGGAGGACGCTACTGAGAGCGGGTTTAGAACTGGTGAAAACCTTAAGAGTGTAGGTGACAAGGTTAAAGGTCCGAAAATGATCCAGTTGGATGGGGTGATAGGGAAGAGCCAAGAGCACGCAGGTGACATAGGGTCTGGAACTGGTGACATGGATATTCTTGGGGATGACATGGATATTCTTGAGGGTGACAGGTGTGATGGTCTAGATGTTATCCACTTGGATGACACGGACTCCTACTCAGATGACACGGAAAAATGTGAAGGTGACAGGTATAAGGGGGTGGATCTCATAGCCATTAGCAGTGAGGAGGAGGACGAGGAGGAGGACTTCGATTCCGGAGTGAAGAGGGAAGAAGATTGTTCATATTATTATGACTGGGAGGATTATGAGGAAGACCAGGGTATGAGGGTGTCGTCGGAGGAGGACGAAGTTGAGGAGGAGGTGATTAGGGAACTAGAAGATCGGGTTCCTAGGTCCAGCACATCCCCACCGTCGATGGAGAACGTAGAAGCTATGTTGGACAAAGCAACGCCTCGGACCCAGGAACCACGACGGAATCTGACAGAAATTTTGGAGGGACAAATGTTCAGCTCGAAGGTAGAATTGCAGACTTGCCTGAAGTGGATTGCAGTGCAGAAGTTCTTCGAGTTCGTAGTGAAGAGGTCGTGTAAGAAAACCTATTTAGTTGGTTGTTTGGACACCAAGTGCACGTGGATGTTAAGGGCGTCGACTTACCGGTGCATGACAATGTGGTGCATCCGACAGTATGTCCAGGAGCATACATGTGACATGAGCATGATGCACAACCATAGCCGACATGCTACGTCGAACATGATTGGACGCAACCTCGTGACCACGTAAGTGTTAATTTACTTGCAAACAGCTATTTCTGTCACACAACATTATTCCCCATGTCACATGACGTAACTCACCATGACACCATTATATGCAGGTTCACCGGGACTCGAAAGGACCTCGTTCCTGAGCAAGTCCAGAGAATGACGAAGGCCGAGTATGGAGTATCGTGTAGCTACTGGAAGGCACGAAGGGCACGGCTGACAGCGAGGGAGGTGAAGCATGGGACCTACGAAGACAACTACCGAGATATTATTCCATACTTGCACATGTTGGAGCAGACGAACCCTGGTACATATACTAAGTTAGAGCTGGACGCATCCCAAAGATTCAAGTACGCCTTTATTAGCTTCGGGGTATGGCGCAAGGCGATTCCCTACCTTCGAAAGGTAATACCCCGTGTCGGTACTAAAATATTGCATGTCACCTAACATACATAACCATGTCACCTAACCAACTGGTGTCGATATCCATATCCAGGTGATTTCAGTTGATGGGAGTTTCCTGAAAGGGAAGTTCAGGGACACGCTTCTATTTGCCACAGCCTAAGATGCAGACCACAGTATATACCCGATCGCTTTTGCGATTGTCGATGGTGAGAATCACGGGTCATGGGGCTTCTTCTTCAAGAACATGCTACATGTCGTCGAGGATACACCGGACTTAATGTCTGTCTCTGATCGGCATCTTAGTATCGTCAAAGGTTTGAGGGACAATTATGTGTTTGCTAAGCAAGGGGCCTGCCAATGGCATCTATTTCAGAATGCCAAGGTTAAGTACAGGGGGGGTGACGGCCCTGCACACATTGTACTTAAAGGTGGCGAAGGCGTACACGAGGGCAGAGTTCGAGAAGCACTTTGCTGATTTTTGCGCTCAGGCACCCGGTGCGGGACAATACCTAAGAGAGGCTGGATTCCAGAACTGGGCCCGGGCATACTTCTTGGGGATGCGCTACAACATATTGACGACGAACAACTCCGAGTGTCTGAATTCGGTGTTCAAGGAGGCCCGCGACCTACCCATCACAGCCCTGATTGATGCTGTCATCGAAACAATATCCAAGTGGTTTAACGATCGACGGGAAAAAATCACCAAATCGGCGGTGATGGTCAGCGATTACGTTCAAGGTGAGCTGCAAACGAGCTATGTGTTGGCAACATTCTTGGATGTTAGAGCCCTCATCTCACACGAGTACACCGTCCGCAGAGGGTCCGCCACCTGGGTTGTGAACCTGTGTGCCCGGACCTGCACATGCAAGCAGTTCGACATTGACCAGTTTTCGTGCCAGCACGCCATAGCGGCTTCAAGGTATCGAGGTAGCAATTTCTTCTCTCTCGTGAATGACTTCTACAAAGTCGCCGCATGGAAGGCGTGTTACGAGAATGTGCTATATCCGGTTCCTCCAAAAGAAGAGTGGCGAATCCCCCCAGCCATGTCCAGCGCGGTGTGTCTCCCCCCGGACGTGAAGCAACGCCCTGGTCGCCCTAAGACTTGTCGATACCCATCTCGGGGAGAATTTAGCCATTCGAAGCGCCGTCGTTCTTAGATGTGTTCCTCCATTGGTGGTCCAACGCCTTACCTCAGCAGCTGGGTAGTCTTTTGCATTTGCCGTATCGGGTCAGTGGTTGGACCATTCTCCATCTATGTTATTTTTTGAACGGGCAACGTATTTGGTTGTGTAATTACGCTGTTTGTGCATATGACAAACTGTAAGTAGTCTGCTGTACTTTTGGGAAGGGTTTCCACACTACAGTTGAGTGGTGAAGAAATTCGTAGTACTTTTGGGGATGGTTTCAGAACAAAAACCATGTCACCCTATTTGTATTCCCGTGTCAGGTAGAAGGGGTTATCATCTCATAGCTTTCAATTTCATGGTAGACATTTCGTCGGTTGAAGCTATGATAATGAATTGAACAATGGATTGGCACTTATTTGACAACATGTTTACAGTCCTGAGTGGTTGTGGTAGTGGTGTTAGGAATTCACCCTTGTGAACATATTGAAATCACCTTCATGACAATGTTGAAGGGGTTATTATGTAAGGTGACACTGGATTGTACGTTGGGTGACACGGGCGATTTCCTGACAACTTATAACCAAAGTTTCGACAATAATAACTTAGTCAACCAGTGGTCAAATATAGACCAAATTTTGCCCAAACTTGCATAAATAGCACAATGGGGGATAATTTGGATAAATTGACCCTTCCCCATTTTGGTTGAAAAGGTTGCCCGTAGCTCAAAACAAAAAGAAAACAAAAAGAAAACAACAAAGAATAAGTTGACACGCGTCTCAGATATCACCCCACACTGTCTTTCTGTATTCATCGGGACTCCATCTCTAAATTTCCATAACTCAAAACCGTTCGAAAGGGGGAGGAAGAAGAGACGCCGGCGACGAGGAACAACGGGTCGAAGAAGATACTGTCGGGGATCGTCGGATCAGAGAAGAACGCCGCCAGGAAACTCAGAAGGTACGCCCCTATCTCTGTTGTCCGTTATCTTCGAATCTGGGGTTCGGGGTGGGTGGATGGAACAACCTACTATGGTGGTAAGGGATTGAACGTTAAGGAGGGCGGTTTTGTCGATGGTGGAGGTGGTTGCGAATGAAGGACAAGGAGCCGGGTTTTGGGGATTGGAAAACCCGCGGTTAGGGTTTTGTAAGCCCGAACAGGATGCCTACGGTGGGGGTCGAAATAGGGAATGGGGTAGATTAGGGGTTTGATTGGGAATGGGGACGATTCGGGGTTCTATTATTTTGAAATTCATATTTGGGGAGTTGATGTGGAATGTATGTCGTCATTCGTTTAGGAACGTTCTGACATTTGTGACATGGGTTTCCAAATTGAGTGACATGGGTTTACAAAGCTAGTGACATTGACTTTAAACTTTCTCGATAACTTATGGTTGCTCTTAAACTGCAGGAAACAAATGGCTCGGACAAAATTTACACATCCACAGAATCAGCGCTTACGCGCACGGGTAAACGAAGGGTCGAGTGTGGCGATGCTTGCCACCATCGCCAAATACGTCGAGGAGACGGACGCCGGTAGGGATGTCGTGGGGAAGACACTCGAGAAGATTATGGATACCTTGGAGAAGATGGATGATAGGGTACTTCAGTCTTTCGCATTATTCACTCTCATATTGTTCTTAAGTTCAGTGACAACGGTAAATAGAATAATGACATGGGACTTACATTATGTGGCAGTAACAAGTTCTTGTGTGCAGATAAAAGTGTTGGAGGAGAAGTTCCATGAAATACGGGATGGAAAATTTATTGGAAGAGGCAAGGAACAAAGAGTAAGGGATAGTGAAAAGGAGTTTGTACATGTTGGAATCCATCTAAGTTGTAGATCGGTTTTGCAGGTTGTTGATGTTGATGTACCAAAGGGTGCTCGTGCTGAAGCTGTGGAGCAGCCCCGACAAGTTGCTAAGGTACGCTCCTTGTGGGCCGTGCCATTCATCCGTTATGTTTTCAATAGTGGCATGGGGATGTTAGCTAGGTGACGAGGGTCGGTTTGTTATGTGACATGGGAAATGTTTGTTTGCATTTAGAGGTTGTTCGTGGACCAGGAATGTGAGAGCAAGGCGTGGAAGATTACGAAACCGCGGGCCTCTAAACGGAAGGGCGCCATCGTTCCCGGTGAAGCCGTTGCCATGGGACTAGTTTCTGCGGCCGACTATGAGGCCCTACAGGGGTGGCTCGCAAGGTAACCCATCGTCTCATTTCAGTCTTCATTATACGGCACAGTAACCCTTTCATTGATTCCACTCAATTGTACGGTCCAGTGCCGACGGTGAGAACCTGTCAACGGCTTGCGGCAAGGACCTGTCGAAGGAGTTTTTTACCACCCTCCAGACGCCTCGCTATTGCATCAACTCAGAGGTATATTGTATTTATCACATTTTATTATGATTGCCCTTGTATACGCATTTGGGTTGCTGTTGGACTATGTTGTGGGTTGTCATGGGGGTTAACTTCACGCAGCACTTCGAGCAGTCATGCTACCTGCTACGGAAACAAAGCGCGGAGAGGGGTTACGGAAATGGGCGTCGAGTCATTGTGTTGGACTCCTACTTCTCCAGCTTTCTGGAGAGGGAGTGGAAGGAGTACAACTAAGACGTCGGGGGTATGAGGCGAGTGGCATACTCCTCTCATACTTCGACGGGCGGGCCCCGACGCCCATGGGCCGGCCGTGGGCAGGCGGGGACCTCGTCCTCTTACCCCTCAACCTGAGGGGAAGGCATTGGGTTGCCGTTGCTCTTGATCTGAATGAGTGGAAGTTGAAGCTGTACGACTGCGATGTGCACTGCGTGAGAGATGCCGAACTCCCACCCCTGCTGATGCACGTTACCCACCTCCTCCCCATCATCATGGATGCACACGCTGAGTTGAAGGTGAAGTATGCATCGAAGCTGCCAGGCCCGTTTCGCATAGTCCGCGACAAGCGCGTTCCGCAAAACAAGCTCAGGTATGATTGGTGCGACCCCTGTATTTCATTTTACTTGATGATATCTCCGCTTCTGTTTTGACAAAATCTCCGTCATTGCAGTGGTGACTGTGGCCCTTACACGATCAGATTCATGGAGCTCCTCATGGAGACCGATCCCCCCTTCGATGGGCTGGACGACACGTTTATTGGGCCATACAGACAGATGCTAGCGGCTGCCATCTTCAATGGTCGGCTCGGTGGACGCATAATCTGATCGTCGTTTGGGTGTAGGTATGGAACTGATTTGTTGTCTTTTGTTGTGAACAACGTTGGTTTTAGTGTTGTCCTTTGGTTGTTTGGATACATTTACTTTTGGAAACGGGTTAAACTCTAGTGGTAAGTGGTAAAGAACATCGCAGTACTGTTGTGGATGGATTCTGTAAAAAAAACTCTGTCACCCTCGTTGTGTTACCGTGTCAGGTTGAAGGGCTTTTCATGTCACCGGTTGTAATTTCATTATGGAACTGATTGGTTGGCTTTTTGGTGTGAACAACGTTGGTTTCAGTCTTCTTCTTTGGTTGTTTGGATACATTTACTTTTGGAAACGGGTTACACTGTAGTGGTAAGTGGTAAAGAATATCGCAGTACTTTTGTGGATGGATTCTGTAAAAAAAAACCTGGCACCCTCGTTGTGTTACCGTGTCAGGTTGAAGGGCTTTTCATGTCACCGGTTGTAATTTCATTATGGAACTGATTGGTTGGCTTTTTGTTGTGAACAACGTTGGTTTCAGTCTTCTTCTTTGGTTGTTTGGATACATTTACTTTTGGAAACGGGTTAAACTCTAGTGGTAAGTGGTAAAGAACATCGCAGTACTTTTGTGGATGGATTCTGTAAAAAAACCCTTGGCACCCTCGTTGTGTTACCGTGTCAGGTTGAAGGGCTTTTCATGTCACCGGTTGTAATTTCATTATGGAACTGATTGGTTGGCTTTTTGTTGTGAAAAACGTTGGTTTCAGTCTTCTCCTTTGGTTGTTTGGATACATTTACTTTTGGAAACGGGTTAAACTCTAGTGGTAAGTGGTAAAGAACATCGCAGTACTTTTGTGGATGGATTTCGTAAAAAAACCCCTTGCACCCTCGTTGTGTTACCGTGTCAGGTTGAAGGGCTTTTCATGTCACCGGTTGTAATTTCATTATGGAACTGATTGGTTGGCTTTTTGTTGTGAACAACGTTGGTTTCAGTCTTCTCCTTTGGTTGTTTGGATACATTTACTTTTGGAAACGGGTTAAACTCTAGTGGTAAGTGGTAAAGAACATCGCAGTACTTTTGTGGATGGATTCTGTAAAAAAACCCCTGGCACCCTCGTTGTGTTACCGTGTCAGGTTGAAGGGCTTTTCATGTCACCGGTTGTAATTTCATTATGGAACTGATTGGTTGGCTTTTTGTTGTGAACAACGTTGGTTTCAGTCTTCTCCTTTGGTTGTTTGGATACATTTACTTTTGGAAACGGGTTAAACTCTAGTGGTAAGTGGTAAAGAACATCGCAGTACTTTTGTGGATGGATTCTGTAAAAAAACCCCTGGCACCCTCGTTGTGTTACCGTGTCAGGTTGAAGGGCTTTTCATGTCACCGGTTGTAATTTCATTATGGAACTGATTGGTTGGCTTTTTGTTGTGAACAACGTTGGTTTCAGTCTTCTTCTTTGGTTGTTTGGATACATTTACTTTTGGAAACGGGTTAAACTCTAGTGGTAAGTGGTAAAGAACATCGCAGTACTTTTGTGGATGGATTCTGTAAAAAAAACCCTTGTCACCCTCTTCGTATTACCGTGTCCGGACGAAGGGGTTTTCATGTCACTGGTTTATATTTCATTATGGAACTGATTTGTGGTCTTTTGTTGTGAAGAACGTTGGTTTTAGTCTTGTCGTTTGGTTGTCCTGTCACCCTCTTTGTATTACCGCGTCGGGTTGAAGGCGTTATCATGTCGCTGGTTTTAATTTCATGTGTATCAATCCGGAGGTGACACTTACTTTCAGGTCATGTTTAAATCTTGTGAGTGTGTGTCGTACATGTTTTAATACCAACCTTGTGACCATATTGAATTGTATAATTGTGCAAATTGACCTATATTTGTAGTTCAAATCTACCAAAAAACATATAGTTTCTCAATTCTACCAAAAACGATATAGTTTCTAAATTCTACCAAAAAAGATAAAGTATCTCATTTGATCAAATTTTTATGAGCTCCAATAGATCATATTTGGATACAGTAACAATAATATCATTATATGTTATAATAACAGATTAGAAATAGTACCAAAATTAGCCAAACTTAATAGACCGAAACATGTGCAAATTTTTATTCCACCTTATATCGTGTAATCCACTGAAGCATACCCTCGACTAAACCACACTCAATTGTGCACGTGCATTCCTCACAAGAAAGAGCATCATCTTTATCTTCAGCAAGGAGCTGAATTTTTTTCCAGGGGTTTGATCTTCGACAACTCCGAATTGCTGTTCCATTGGTGATATTTTTACATGTGTTCGGCTTCCATTTGAAGGAAGGTCTTCGAGCAATGACGATAATATCATAAAAAAGATCAGCAACTCTCCGGCGACACGATATTATTTTATAACCCAACTTATGTTTCACACTATTAAGTAATGCAAAGCCTTTGGGTTTGAGGTCTTCAGATCCGCAACCATACATAGCTATGCCATAAACATAGCTTGCCACGTCGTGTCCCAACTCCGATGCCTTTAGAAGATCTTGAATGCCTGCTTCGTGATCGCAATTTGTGAAGAATTTAAACTGCATTTTGAAATGAAGCTATGAAGAACTATGAGTAAGCATACACCGAACCAATGATCCAGAATCAACGTCTTACCATTCCTTGCTGAAATATTGCCTCCGGGTTTCCCGCGTTGACGCACTGATTTAAAAAGCTTCTGGCATGACTATCGTTTCTCGATGCCACTACAACCGAAATTCCCCAGTCATCCTGGTACTCAATTGCCATCTTCGCAAGCACATAATTGTGTTTTCCAACCAAATCAAAAGTTTTGCAACTGCATCACACTGAAGTGAATCAAAAATCTTTCCAATACATAAATTCACGAAATCCAAAGTGGAGGCAATACCTTAACCGTAATCTGAAGACATCTTCCATAGATTGAATTGCTAATCGACCGACAATATCCAATAGGATGTCGAATGGCAGTGTTAGAAGCGTCAATGCCTCTGATGTCCTTGCCCTAACGCTCTTTCCTTCATCCATTGCAACTATCTTAATTTCGGTTATAGTTGGTAAGGGAGGATGATGCAATTGAAGGGAATGGGATGATGCAATTCAAGGGAGAATGAGTTGGCTATATATAACAATGCAATGGAGAACGTAACTGCCACCGGAAGAGGAATAGCCGAGACGTGTGCAATGTAATTCAGAGGAAGAGACGTGTGCAAGTGCAATGTACTTGAAACGCAATGGATGTGGATGCGGAAGTGGAAGAGGAAGCGGAAGAGATTTTCAATCGTAAATAGCTGTCGTGGTTTTAATATCATTCTATTAATTAATCTTCTTCTTATATTATCTATTTCCTCAATTAATTGTCGGTTAGAATCTTGATATGTGATATTTTTAACAAATATATTATACAGGAAATGCTACTAAAAACCACAAAAATTAACGGATTAATTATTCAGGGTTTTGTATCAATATATTATCAATATATTGTTTTTACAAATAAATACGAAAGTAGATATTAGTGCAAATTTACCTATATTTAATGTTGAAGGCAAGGTTATTAGGATCGGGATTATAGGATCGAATCACAATAGGGTCCGTGGATCGGATCGTAAGATCCCATTCGGGGATCGTAAGAACCTCAAAATATAAGTACATAATAAATTAAAAATATATATATAACATAGTTTCTGAATTTAAAGTTCTATAATGAGGGAAAAAATGTAAGTTACACAATATATTTTGTTTTTAAGACATAAAAATCTACATTTAAGACCTTAGACATTGTCATATTGGTTAAAAGACTCGAAAATAATTGTGTCTATGCTATTTTTCACGTTCCTTACCTGAATGTGTACATTTAAACACCCTAAAATCAACCAAGGAAACAAATCAAATGTTTTAAAAATTACATATTGTTAATAAAAATATGATCTTCAGGATCGTGTGGGATCATAAAATCCTATCCATCCATTAAGATTCTAAAGATCCCATTGTAGATCCAACACAAAAAGATCCTATGCATATATCCGGATCGGGCCCCTAGGTAGGATCGTAGGATCTTAAGATTCTAAAGATACGGATCGGGATTCTAATAACAATGGTTGAAGGGGTTATTATGTTACTTGACACGGGATCCGAAATTTGGTGACCCTCACCAACCCCCCCCCCCATGGAGCCCCTCTCTCTTCATAAATACCACCACTCCATCGGTCATTTCACTCCCACTCTTCCCTTACAAGCCACAAACATTTTCCAGAAGAAGAAGCGACACCATCGTCTCTTACTCACCAGTGGTGGTCATCCTCATCCAAAAGCTTTCAATTCCATGTAAGTACAACCCCGATTGCCATATGTGTTGAAATTTAAGTGTTTGTATTTTAGGGTTTTCGTCGATTATAAGTTTGTGTTGAATGAAATCTGTGTTGTTACTACGATTTTGGACATAGAGTACTAATTGACGACATCCAAAGCTTTCTGATTAGGGGCTACGGGTTATGCCTGTGTATGCTGCATATTTTGTGTGAATTTGTCCATGGCTCACTGTTTTATGGTTTGTGCCTTGTGCGGTGAAAATGTCCATTTGTCTCTTTTCTTGCATGTGCTTAGTACATACTTAAGTTGAGTAGTTACTTGGAGTTCGTATATGTGTTTATTGGTTTACGCTTCATATATGCAAATATTTTGTGGAATTTGCTGAATTGGGCCTGAGAAAGCAGCCAGTCAAGTATATGTACTTGGTGACAAGGGATTACAACTTTGGTGACACGGCTGATTTCTAACCACCTTTTTGTAATTGGTCTTTGCTTGCAAATAATTCCGTCCTTATCAAAATTATAAGGTGCTTACAGTAATTTAGCTTATATATTACATCGTCCTTTAGTTTTTTGGTGACATATCATCTCCCTCTCCCATTCATCTTCTTCATATATACGAACTTGTTAGGATTGAAAAGGAAATAGCACATTTAGCATCCTTTCTGTGTGAATCTAAAGCATAAATATGATTAAGCCTATGAAAGTTGCAACCTTTGTCTTTGTCTGTGAAGGTTCTTAGTAGGATGTCTGCCAAGTATTTCTAATTGGTGACACGGGATTCAACTTTTGGTGACACGGGATTTCATATTTGGTGACACGGGTGATTTCTTCCATTTGTAACATAACTTTGTCAGAACTTTAATTCATTCATATGAGTTTCATATTCACACTTGTATTTACCATTTCCAACTTTGCTTGCACATAGATCTGTCCTTCTAAACATTCTAAGGTCCGGACATTATTTTACCTTATATTTGATATTCTCCTTTACTTGTCTCCAATCTAAAACATGCTTACATATTTGTCATAGGTACGTATGTTCTTGTGTTTGGTTTTCTTCTGCCATCTGACGTTTATTTTCCCTGGTACTAGTAGGAATAATGTGGCCACACTCAGATAGCGACATTGAGACAGACTCCGACAGCGATCGGAGCTATCAGAGTGGCGACGACCGTAGGTACTTCTGGCTCCATTCAGATTACGACTACGGGAGAAGCCGCCGTGACCGTCGTGATGAGGACGAGGATGATGATGAGTCACACCCCGACCAGGTTGCTGAGGACAACGCGCTATTTGACTTGGCCGCCGAAGAGCTCACCGACCTTCGCCAGCGAGTCCAAAACCTGCTCAACCGGGATGCTGCCCGGGAGGGAGTTATGGCCGCACATCGCACTGAACTTGAGGCCGGCCGCACCCATGTCCAGACAACCACACTTCAGCTGCAGGCCACCCAGTCCACCCTGGAGGCCACAAATATTGAGTTGGAGTTTACCCAGAGCTCGCTGCAGGCGACAATTGATGAGAACTTGGTCCTCGCCAACAAGTTGGTGAGGAGCGAGGCTTGTAACAGGCACCTGGCGCAGCGGTTGGTCCAGGTGGGCTCCTTCCTATGTGGGAAGTGGGTCGGCCACGCTAGTGACCAGCTCCGCACCAGACAACTCACACGATGGAACAGGCTGATGGGGTGGATTCTCGTCCTGATGATGGGAGTTATGGTGCGTCTGGTCACCCGGGCTTAGGAGCTTCGAAGCTAGTTGTCTTTGTTTTTTGCCAAAACTTGTGATTTTGTTGTAGTAGTTGCCAAATACTGATGTGATCCCAAACAACTGTGGTTTTTTGGACTCCGCCAGGACTCCGTATGTGGCGGATGGCCCCCATTTGTTGCAGTTAGGGGCCTATGTAAGGGTAGTTACAAACAATGTCTCACCCGCGCTCGGTTAGTTGTCGTTTTTTGGAAAGCCGAGTGTGGTTGCACCATTATGAATGGTGCCTGTAGTATCGGATATGGTATGTGTAGGGCAATGTCCCTCCTATATTATGCATGTCTAGTAGATTTCCACTTGTTGGTGTTATGCATGTGTATTACATTCAATCATCCATGAGGAGACAAAATGTCAAATTATGTGGTTCATATGATAGGGCCTTGTCACAATTCGTATATGAACCTATGAACACATAAACAAGGTTAGAAAATCACCCTACTCGCCAGCAGTGACACGGACAATCACGTCAGGTGACACGGGATTGCAAGTTCGGTGACACGGGATATTTCCTTACAACTTCTATTATGCCTTTCAACCGAGTAAGTTGGTTGCCACATGACATTCAATCATCCACGAGAAAAAGAAAAATGATGTGGTTCCTGTGACACGGCGTTGTGACAATTCGTATATGAACCTATCAACACATAAACAAGGTTAGAAAATCACCCTACTCGCCAGCAGTGACACGGGCAATCACGTCAGGTGACACGGGATTGCAAGTTCGGTGACACGGGATATTTCCTTACAACTTCTATTATGCCTTTCAACCGACTAACTTGGTTGCTCCATGACATTCAATCATCCACGAGAACATGAAAAATTATGCGGTTCCTGTGACACGGCGTTGTGACATTTAGTATATGAACCTATCAACTAATAAACAAGGTTAGAAAATCACCCTACTCACCATCAGTGACACGGATAATCACGTAAGTTGACACGGGAATCCAAGTATGGTGCCAGGGGTCATTCTGAACTAATTATAACCAATGTTTGCACCATGCCAACATGGTCAGTAACTGCTTACAAATTATCATACAAATAATGTAAAAGTCCGCAACACATAACCACTCACCGAAGACAAACAATGCGAAATAGTTCAAATACCAACCTAGTGAACTACCGTCCACAACTAAATGTGAGAACCAGCAACCATGTTCATAAATATCCAACACAATAAAAACGATGTTCATAACATGCATAGACCATAACATAAAATTTCATAACAATGGCCAATGGTGATCACAACTGAGATCATAACCGTGTACCATTGAAGATGCGAACAACGAGCATGTGCCTGTACGCCCCGATGAATACGTCGTCAAGACCGTCGTAGGTGGGGGCGTCCTTCGTGAGGAGTTGCATGAACCTGATCATGTATGGTCCGCAGTCTCCACTGCAATAGAGAATCGCCGGAGTCATATTCATTAAAGGCGGATGCAACTATGAGACGAAGATATATTTAAGTGTTGGACATAAATTACCTTTGCTTGTTTTGCGGAATCCTTTTCTCGCGACTAAGGGCGAACGGCTTTGGCAACTTGTCGCTGTAGGTCGCCATCAACGCGGGGTGGGCATTCATCAGTACGGGGATAAGGTGGGTGATGCAGCTTAAGTGTGCCGGCAGATGGCGGTCCCTGACGATGTAGACGTCCGAATCATAAACCCTTACCTGCCACCCCACCAGATCTATCGCTACGGCGATCCAGTGAACACTGTCCACGTTCAAAGGTAGGAGGATGAGTTCCGCCCCTTCCCACGCCCGGCCTATCGTCGCCGGGGACCGCCCGTCGAAGTAGCGAAGCAGCTTCTCGTCGGCTTGGTAGTTATCCGCATCGCTGTTGTATTTGCCCCACTCGGTCTGCAGATAGCGACAAAAATATGTGTCCACAACGACAACTCGACCGGCAATGTCGCCAGCCCTCTCCGTTACCCCTTTCCGAAGAAGATAGCATGCTTGTTCCATGTGCTGCATCGATTACAACCCTAGTCAAAATCCAAAAATATTCCACTACCTTTTACAGTACATACCGTGTCATTCACAATACAAAGATAGTCAGTTAGGCGGGTTTCATACCTCAGAGTTTAGCCAAACTGTGGGCGTTTTTAGTGCGGTGAAGAACTCCTTACTCAGGGTCGTGCCGTATGCAGTCTTGCAGCTGTCCTCATCCCCGCTGCACAACCACAACCACAATGTTAGGGGATCGGAGTCATCTATGCAATAACTTGGGTACGTCTGCTGGTGAGTGTCACCTATACATCCGGCGGAGGAACCCATCGTTGTCTGACACGGAAACAAGACCCAGCTTAATCGCGACGGCGCCATCGACAACGTTCTTCCCTTTTCGGCCCCGCGTTTTCTTCTCAGGTGGGGGCTTCACTTCTCCTTCACCTCCTTGACCTCTCTTACTCTTCCTGCCTTGAACGGGCTCCGCTCTTGCAGGCTCTGGGATCTGCCAATTGGTTAAACAGTTTGAACGGTGAAAGAAAAAAAAATTTCAACCCCGTGTCACCCTAATCTGTACTCGTTTCGGATAACAGTGATACACTTGTCACTTACATACTACTATAGATTAAAATGACAGGAAATGTAACAGGCATTTTACCTTGTTCTCATCCTGTCCTTCCGGCGTCCCTTGGTCGGTCACTGTAGGTGGTACAACCGTTGTACCGGCTTTACCGCTTTTGTCCTCAGCATCCCTATGGTTCCCGACCTTCTGGCCACTGGCATCTCCCCCAGTTCCTCCAACGGTATCGTCTTTGACCGCCGCTGAGATCTGGCAATTGGTTACGGTTATGTCAACTGTGATTCAGATCATATATTTGTTCCCTTGTCACTTTACATATTAATACGTGTCGATTCACTTTAACAACCGTGTGCCTTGTGTGCAAAATATTGACACATTAAAAATTAGTGATTCTATAACCCCTACACCATGGATTCAGAAAATACCATGTCAAGTAACAACCAAATTACCTCCTCTTCTCCTTCCGGTGGCTGGTCTTCCACCCTAGTTTGTCCTTCTGTCCCCCCATTCTTTCGGTCGTTATCCTCTCCACGGACATCGCCCATTGGTTTCTGCTCACCTCCTGCATTCGACTGCCCATCTCGCATCCCATTCACAAAACCTTCCAACACCTTCATCTGATACACAAAGTACATAAATGAGGGGTGGTTAGCGAATGTTATTCAGCATTGGGAGATAAGTAACTCGTGTCACCTTTGACAATTATCCGTGTCATATATAAAATATACTAGTGTCACAAATGCTAGAAACGTTACACGTACCTTCTCATCCATGCTCCGCATCCAACTTGACATGGTTCCCAGCCTCTCCAATATCAGTTCTACTGACTTCCCCAACTTATCCTCCCAGGATTCACTTGTCCCAACTCGTTGCTCCGAACTCGGGCCGGACTTGCCTGAGCCTTCACCGTAATAACTCGGTGCCAACGCAGCCTCAATGTCATCAAAGTAGAGGCCAGGCTCCTCATGCTGGTAGAAGCCATCGAGCATCAATTCATACTCGCCGCCCTTCGGTACTAGTATCGGGTTGTCTTCGACCTTGATTCTATCAGATTTTTCAGGGTCCATGCGGGACTGGATCGTCTCATACATTAGATTGTCATCATCGGCTGTCCACCTCAGCATGCGAGGCAACGCCGTGTTCGACACCCGGTTCGCGAACGCCTCCCCAATCCCCGGCACAGCTTCGTACAGCCAAATCTAAAACAACCACACATGTCACTCGAATGAGTGCATCAATTGCGCGTACTAGTTCAAGCATAACTTCGGTCAAGTAGCTTACCTGGAACGCATACGGAAAACCCATAAGCCCAGATCCATATCGATCGTCCTTGTCGTTTGCCTTCGGCTTCATGTCAGCGACACGTCGTTCTATGACGCCCGACAGGGACTCGTGGGTGGCCTCGTACACAACCCTGCCCCAGGGGTAATCCAGAAATCGATCAACGTTCTCCACAAGCTTCACAATCCACCCTCGTATGGATTTCCTGGGTTCTTCCCCCAGCAAAACTCCTTCGACGATGAGTAGGAGAGGGATCTTAAAACGCTTTCGAGCACTCGGCTCCTTCAAGATGGAGTTCTTGAAGGTGTTCTCCAGCTCACCGACCTTCATGTTGTCCGTTCCGAATAAGTCCTTGAGAGCCTTCTTTGTCTTCTTGTCATCCTCCTTCTCTGTGTCTTCCCCCCGAACTCGACCACACCGTAGCCCAGTCACGAGCGCAAACTCCTTGATAGAGAATCGCCGCAGCTTGCCTTGAAGCATGTACCAAGTCTCCCACTTCTTTTCTGTCACAAGTTGCCTTTGTAACACGTAATGCAGTAGTTGCGATGAGAATTGAACCCGGTTTGCCATTTGCATAATACCCTCAAATTGGCTTCGCAGCAGCTTCTCCCAATCGACGGGGTCAACCCAGTCGTCCATGTTGACGAGCAGAGACACTTTGGAACACTGGTTGACCCGGCCTCGGAAATGCTTCTATTCCGGCACTGCGAGTCGGGGCTCCACCTTCTTAGGTGCCCGGACACCTTTCCTCCTCAAATTCTGGGACCGAACCATGTTCTTCCTGCAATTAAGTGGACATGAACATTATCAATATCCACACAAACTCACCCCCTTCTGAATAAGTCTGTCTGCGACTGTTTCACGAGAAAAGGCCCATGTCACCTACTGAAGTAACCCTTGTCACCCAACATAATAGCTCGTGTCATGAATGTCAATTGTCTTCTCCCAATTGTCCTACATTACCCGTTTCTGACAGGGGTTTTTCTCCACTCTCACAATCTGGGTAAAAGGACTCGCAAGCCTCCCACGCTCTTCTTCAACCTCCCTTGCTCTTGTCTGTCAATTCCTCACTTCCCCACACCCCTTTTAGCCCAAATATGTATTTCCCCGTATCCCCAATTCCCCAAATGACAGGAACTCCCCAATTCCCCAAATGATAGTAATTCCAAATCCCCAATTTTTGTTTTTTTGTTCGATCCCAAATTGCATGCCTTACAACGAAACAGTGGAATAATGCAAATGAAGTGGGCAAGATTGGAAATTAAGTGAAGATTCAGAATAGTAGAGATGGGTAGGGACAGGTTTCAATAATCAATTCAGTTGTACCTGTATTCCTGTGCCTTCCTCTCCGGTACTGCCTTCTCCGGCGTCTTGGTCCCTTTTCCGGCGACTACCTCCCTCTCCGGTACGAAACAATGGGAGAATGAAAATTAAGTGGGGAAGATTGCAAATTAAGTGAAGATTCAGAGTAGTAGAGATGGGTGAGGACGGATTTAAAAAACCAATTGAGTTGTACCTGTTTTCCTGCGCCTTCCTCTCCAGTACGGGCTTCTCCGACGTCTTCCTCCCTCTCCGGTACGGGCTCTCCCCTTTCCCTTCACTTCACAACCGCCTCCCTTCACTCCTAATATTCGGTCTCTATCTCTCTCTCTCCTTCCCTTGTGTAGGTGGTGGTTTTTTTCGCCAACTGCAATGAATGCAAGTTACTTACTATTGTTTTGTTTACCTTTTTAATTTCGAGGAACACAGCATTTTGTTTTCTTTTAAATTTTTTTTAAGTAGGTCAATGGAACTGTGCAACCAACTGCCACCTTGGGAAAGATTCATTTTCCTTTGTCGTTTTGTTTTATTGTCCCAGTATCGGGTCCCGTCTTTCCATGCACGTGTCACCTGATAGGTTTTTTCGTGTCACTATTAACTGCCTCATATTCCTACGTATAGTGTAAATGACCCATGTCACCCCTTTTAATCCTCGTGTCCCCTTACGACAAATACCTTGTCACCAAATTGGATAGATACATGTAGCTACACTGCCAAGTTTAACATGTCCGCATATACAAAATTTTCACATTCGACAACTACCAAGTTTTGCAAAATATCCAAATGTTTTACTTCCACTATTACAGGAGGGTGTTTATGATTGGAGCCAAGTGTTCAACTACGAAGTCTAGCATCCGAGTCGACCATGGAATACCCCAACAGCTAGCATCTGGCGGTATACCTCAATGTATGTGTCGTCCAATCCATCGAAGTTAGGGGCGGTCTCCAGCAGGAGGTGCATGAATCGAATGGTGTACAGGCCACAATCACCCCTGCAAAGAGGAACAATCGGTCAGAACGCGGACACCGATTCCCCATCCAATCAAACGAAATAGAACCATGTCATCCTACTTACCATAGCTTGTTCTGTGGAAGCCTCTTGTCCCGGCGAATGGCAAACGGCGTGGGGACCTTATCGGCATACTTTACCTTCAGATCTGGGTGTGCACGCATGACGACAGGGATCAGGCTCGTCACAGGCATTAACAGGGTTTGGAGTTGGCGTTCCGTCGCCATGTGGACGTCGCAGTCATACACCCTTACCTCCCACTCCTTAAGATCGATGGCAAGGGCAACCCAGTGTTTGTTCTTGACGTTGAAGGGGAGGAGGATGAGGTCCGCACCTGACCACGCTCGTCCCAACGGCTTCGGAGACCCCCCATTTAAGTACGCCATCAATGCATCACTAGGCTCGTATGCTTTGGGGGTGGCGCTGTACACCTTCCATTCCCGAGGTAGATAACTTCCCGCTAAGCACGTATCGACTACGATGACTCCATTGGCCATGTCACCCGTTCTGTCTGCGACCGCTTTGCGCAGAAGGTAGCAGCACTCCTCCATCTCCTGCATGAAGTGAACCGCAATTACAATCCATAATCCTGACACGGGAAATTTTAGAGGTGACAAGTCGTCATACCACAGTTCCAAACCAATCCTGGGGTTTCTTCAGACGGTTGAGTAACTCCTTCGTCATATCCACACCGCAGGGTGACGTGCGCACCTCCGCATCCCCACTGCACGTTAAGTTTCTGTCAGGTATTGTGGACGTCCAACTATCTACCTTCGTCGTCTATTCGAGTGTAAGACACATAACCTACGTACCTTGCCAAACAACTTGTCATGGCATCGTTGTCCGTCGCTGACACCATTCCTAGCTGAACAACATCGGCGGGAACAGTGGTTGCCTTCTGGGGTCACGGTTTCTTCGTCAGGGGAGGCAACTCCTCTCCAACAGCCTTCCTCGTCTTCTTCGCCGCCTTAGATACATAAACCTGAGCTACCCTGGGCATCGGCCTCTCCTCAACTTCAATTTTCTTTCCACCTTCCTCATGACCAGACGCCTTTAAACCAACCTCTCCCAACTGCAAACATATCAAACTTCAGCTAAGATTTACACTTTCCCTTGTCACATAACAGATATACTCATGTCACTTGACCTATACTATCATGTCACATATAAAATCACCTTTTTTTCATAAATAAACCTTACCTCGTTGGTCTTTCCTTCCCCCCTATCCCCTGCCTTCACAGATTCAGCTTCATCATTCTTGTCCCCGACATCATGACCAGCTAGCTTGCTCTCTCCTGATATCTCATCCCTTGCCTTCACAGTTTCAACTTCTGTGTGCTTATCCCCGCCATCATCCACTTCACTTCCCTTCTCAACAGCACCTCCTAACTGCAAATGAATTCAAATTTGAATTATGGCTCAATTTTTCCAATGTCACATAACATAACAAATCATGTCACACAGCTACAATATTCCTGTCACATTCTTCCAGTGTCGCTGAAAATAACAAATCTTGTCATGTTTACCAACAACTAACCTTACCACCTAGTCCACCCTCACCGGCTTTACCCGCAATTGACTCTATCAACTCGTCAAGTTCGGCCTGTAAAATATATATTAACATTTGATATTGAATCCCCCATTTCAAACAGGACTAAACATCGACACGCATGTCACGCAAATATAAACTTACAAACTCATCCCATTTTTTCTCATCTCCACCTTGTTCTTTATCGGTTGCTTCTTGCCAGGCAGTCCCCTTACACTGAACATCCCGCAGCTCAGTCACGGCCACCTCCAATAATTTCAGCTGCAGGTGATCAAATTATTACTTCATATCACCATAAGGTGAGAAAAATCAACACAATTCACCCTTCATACCACATTCGTTCATTATCTACACTACTTGTCACTTGTCCAATTTCACGTGTCAGGAGTCCATTTACCCTAGTTCACAGTTATCCCCAGTCTCCACAGAACAAATAATTGGGAAGTTATTGCGTACCTTTTCATCCATCTTCTCCATCCCTATTGACATTGTCTGAAGCTTATCCATAACTTGTGCCAAAGTCTTGGCCATGTCCCCCACCCAGCCATCCTTCTCATTGCCTCCTCTTCCCGTCCTTGGGGACCTCCCACCCGGGGCTTCGAAATGTCTCAGGAACGGTGCAACTAGGTCGTCGAAAAAGGGGTCGGACTTCTCATCATCGTACACACACCCATCCATCAGCTCCAGCTCAGCCTCCTCTGGTCTGAGTATTGGGGTATCATCAATCTCTATGGCCTCCTCTCCCTCAGCTTCGATGCGGCTGGCTATATCCTTATAAGCGAGGTTCTCGTCCTTGAGGGCCCATCTCATGCAACGAGGGAATGCCGTCGTCGACACCTTCGTCGCAAACCGGACCCCCCATTTCGGCATGGATTCCAGCAACCAAATCTGCACCGTATCACCACTCAAATTAATACATTTTCAGCATATGATTTACAAATTGATCATGGGTGTGGTCGAGAAGGTTACCTGAAAGGATACCGGATAACCCATCAGGCCATAACCATTGCGCTTCTTTCGATCTTCTGCCTTTATCTCAGCCTCTCGGCGCTTTACGGCGCCGTTCAGCGACATGTGTGTGGCAGCATAGATGACCCTCCCCCATGGGAATGCCAAAAACCTATCGACATTTTCCACCAATCGGACGATCCAGCTCCTTAGCCCCTTCCTCTGGTCCTCTCCTAACAAAACGCCCTCTACAATGTACAGCAGCACTAGCTTGAATCGTCTTTGCGGGCTCCGCAACACCATTAGTGAGTTTTTCAGCTCGGTCTCGAGGTCACCAACCGTCATCTTCTCGTTTCAAAAAACTCCTTGATAGCTTTCTCGTCCTCCTCCATGTCACTAGCTGCTGGTTGACTGCACCGCAGCCCGGTTACTAAGGCAAACTCCTTGAGGGAGAACCTCCTGAGCTTCCCCTTAATCCGGTACCACGTCTCCCACTCCTTTTCGCTTGTAAGCTGTCGCTGGAGTGCATAATGCACAATTTGTGAAGAAAATTTCACAGTGTGCGCCAACCGCACAACCCCACCAAGCTGGGAGTCCAGCAGCTTCTGTCAATCCCTAGGGTCAACATAATCGTCAATGTTGTTCAGCATTGACAGTCTTGAGCCCTGGTTGACCCGGGCCCGGAAGTGCCTAGCTTCGGGGACTAGGTAGTCAGGCTCTTTGTTCTTCGCGCTCACATTCTTCGTCCTCACCATTTTTCTCCTGCAATTTCCATCACACGAACAAACTCAGCTTCTGCCATTTATATTCGTCTCCCTCTGTCACTTAACAGACTAACCCATGTCACTCTACCCTTGTCACTCAGTGTGAAACCCATGTCACCCATTATGAATCGGAAGCCTATTATAACCAATACCTCAAACCTCCTTCAATAGGACACCTACGACATCCACATATCCCATTTTCCACAGCTCGCCAATTCTCGTATTCCGCCTACCACAATACATTTACAAACCCTTCTCTCCAAATTGGAAACCCCTGTCACCCAATGTCAAACCCCTGTCACCCAATTCGAACCTCAAACCACCAATTTCCCCTATCCATAGTTCCCCGACCGTTGCCCTAACCCATTCCGAAAACCACTGTCACCCAATTGGAAACCCTAACCACCGATTTCCCCTTTCCATACCCGAAAACCACCCATGCCACCACCACCCACCATTATCCAAACAAGAAAACCACCACCCCGACCCACCATTCAGGCCGCCATTGCCCTAACCCCTTCACCCACTGCTTCCCCGACCCACACCCGCGCACCCTACCACCAAAAGGAGAAGAGTAAAAGGGCGTACCTGTTCTGTATGTCGTCGGGTCGTGGCTGTTGTGTCCTTTCCGGCGACGATGGACTTCCCTGCTCTCTCTCCTTTGGTGTATGCAAGAAGAAACCGCAACCGCCCTCTCTCTCTATCTTCTGGCGTCTCTGCAACTGGCTCTCCCTCTTTGTTATTGTATCGGTTTGTAAGGAGAAGAGAGATGGTAATGGGATTGCCTTTACTCCTTCCCGCCTGCCTCTCCCCCACTAGGTAGGTAATGATGCCTCTTTTTTCTTTTTCAATTTTTTTTTTGGCATTAATTACAACCGATAGCCGGTTTGGGGGGGGGGGGGGGTGAAAACCTGTACAGTTATGCAAATTTGTGGAGAAAATGGCATTCTTGCCAATTTTTCCAAAACGGTGGCATTTTTGCAAACTTTTCTCATATTGTGGTATTTAGTGCTATTTCCTGTTTTTTTTATAGTACAATTTTATTTGGGGATCCTAGCCTTCCAGTTCCAGGGAGAAAATTAACCGTCAATTTTTTTTTTGAGAAACTCGTATATTATTATAATTTATAAAAATTTATCATAAAACATCATCTATTATCTTTTTTTTTTTTGGCAAAAATTCGGTTAAAGATTATCTAACCGATAGGATCGTGACGGATGAAAACAAGAATGCTTGTCTAAACAAACACCCCTAACAAAGCAGCAAAGATGTGCAACCTATCTCCCACTCTGTTGCCACTCTATCTGGGTTGTCGATAATTACAACGATTTTGGTATTTTAGACCTCATCCTTAAGAGTGCTGTCGGGTAGAGCTCGCTCGCCTGAATTTTTTCCTAATAAAAAAAAACAAGAAACAAAGTATACAAATGTCTTGGATGGTTAGGAGGAGGCATTGAATCTATGGGTTTCAGAGGTTTTATGAGATGGCCTCAAGTGAGGGTTGGTGGAGATCTTAGTGTGCCACGATGATCAACAGACTCCGGTGGGGTTTTGGGTGTTGTGATGGTGTTCCGATGGTGCGATTGAGATCTATTGCTATCATGGATTTTGATTGAGATCTATTGCTATCATGGATTTTGCGTGGAGACAGTAAAATCCATCTCTTGTATTTTTGATGAGAATATTCTAAAGATTTATTGATTTTTGTTTGATTTAGTGTTTGAGAAGTATTGTATGTTGAAAGGGGTTTCGGTGTCCGAGAACTACAAATTAACCATTACATGGAGGCAGTGGCGGGGGATTTCCCCTATTATTGGTAGCAGATTGATAGGAAGGGGTAACCCTTTATGATGTTGGGTTGGGGGTTGCCCAACTTTGTTGTTTTAAATTTCGGTTTAAAATTCATGATGATGTTAGGGGTTGCCCATCTTTGTTGTTGTTTAGATTTGGGGTTGAGATTTTTACATCTCGGTTGTTCCCCACGGTGGTGGTGCTTGGCGGTGATGGAGGTTTGTTGGTAGAAGGGTGAGGAGGAGAAATTTCCATCTTTCATTCTCTCTCTAGGTTTTAGAGAGAGGAAAGTTTGGAGCTTGTAAAAAAATTAAGGGCTTGTTTGGTATCGATTACCGGGAATAAAAAACTGGGAATCGGAATGAGTGATTACTGATTTGGTGTTTGGTACGACAAAACCCGGAATGAAATTAATTACCGGGTGATCCACTCATCCCCAATTTCATGCCATTTTCATTCCTCAAGTTTAGGTGGGTAATGAGCCATTCCCAATTTCCCACCCTCCCAACTCAAACCCAACAGTGCCTCTATCTTCCTCGAGGACCTCGACTGTCTGCTCCGCTACTGCCACAACCATCGGCTGCCGCCACTTCCGCCACAACCACTGGTTGCCACCGCCACCGTCCGACACCGGTGTAACCTCCATCGTACAGATCTGAGATTTCCGCCCCCATCCTTGCCGTCGTATCCGCTTCTCTCTCTCGCTACCACCATCTTCAACGTCCGTCGTCGCTTCTCCGGCCGTCGCTGCTGCTCCGGCCGCCGATGCTCCTCTCTCTCTCTCTCTCTCTCTCTCTCTCTCTCTCTCTCTCTCTCTCTATCTATCTATCTATCTATCTATCTATCTATCTATCTATCTATCTATCTATCTATATATATATATATATATATATATATATATACTTTGGCCTACCCGACTTAGATCTGGCGATCTGCTTTCCCCATCGCTACCCCGATTCTCCAAATCTAGCGATTTGCTTTCCTTCGACGACCACATGTCGTCCTCCTCCCCCAGACCTGCTTTCCCCATCGCTGCCCTCCTTGTGTAATTTTACCCTAATCCTCAAATTGCTTCCACATCTGGCGATTTGGGTCCCCATCGCTGCCCTGCTTTCCCCAGATCTGGCGATTTGGGTTCCAAATCCTCAAATTGCTTCCAGATGTGATGAATTTTTGGAATGTGATTTGTTGAATTCGTGTAATTTTACCCTAATTTTGAGTTGATTTCAGAAATTGAAGTTTTGTTCTTTATAAATTTGGTAAGTTGATTTTGTATATTTTTGGGTTAAAATTTTAAATTTCTCATTCCGACATTATACCAAACAACATGCTCAAGTAATGGCTTATTCCCAATTTTGATTCCGATTCCGATTCCGATTCCGATTCCCATTCCCATTCCGATTCCGATCCACATTCCCATTCCGATTATTGCACTCATACCATCAAGTAATGGCTTATTCCCAATTTTGATTCCGATTCCGATTCCCATTCCCATTCCGATTACTGCACTCATACCAAACGGGGCCTAAGTTGATTGATTATAATATAAATCAAAATTATTTCATAACCATACTTACCAAAAAATATTAATATGTCATCCGATCGAAAATAAACGATGTTTGATTTTTGTGCACGTAGTTTTAAGATCTATAAACTATACGGAGTATAAAATCTTATTTATTTTAATTAAGTTTTTTTTTTCACAATTTAGTACTTATTACTAATAAATATTAAATTATGAAAGGAAATTTTACAGGAAACCACTCCTTATTTATTAGAGTTTTCATTTAACCACCTCTTATACAGAAGCTTTAAGTAAACCACCCCTTATACAATTCTATCAACAAATAACCACCCCCACCTCTATTCCCTTCAATTTGATGTTAAAAATTGTTAAAAAGACCAAAATGACCTCTTTTTTTACTCTCCATCTGCATCTGTCATAGCTCCTTTCGTTTCATGAGCCCAACACACCAAGCAACTTACAGAACTGCTAATTAATTAGATCCAGTGCATGAATGAACAGATTGCTCCACCTGACCGACACTAGATTCGGCAAATTGCCTAGCAGCATCCATACAGAGATAAATTTGAAGGTGGCAAGTAGGCTCCTTCACTCATTATGAAAGAGAGAGCATCAAATCCAGCTTCAGAAGCCCCTGGATGCCTTGTTGTGATAGCTAGTAAGGGACAAAACTGACCGCCATCCCATCCGTGATCGTTTGCGAGCAGCATTTGCTTTCACAAGAGGACCAATCTCCTGTGTGATTAGTTTCACAGTACACACCCAACCAAAATCGTACAAAATCGCCCCAAAGAACATAGAACACAAAATCGCACCAAAATCTGACATATTCAACACTAGGAAATCTATAATATGCCATTTCGATCGATATTGCACCAAAATCGCACCAAAATCAAATCGAAATTAGGATTTGGGATTTTTAAAAAACCCTAATTTTTAACATCTCAACATAGATAGAGAGAAATAGGATCGATTTGAAACTTGTGATTGGAGAACCTTGTACAATTCGTGATTAAAACATCATCGAATCCCCTCTCCGAATCCTCCTGGTCGTGTAGCCCTTCTCTTTGTCGATGGCAAAGCCAACCCCTCTCGCAGTGTCGATCGTAGCAGTAGCAGCAAAGGTTGAAGATGGAGAGTAAAAAAGGGCATTTTGGTCTTTTCACAATTTTTTTAACATCAAATTGGATGGAATAAAGGTGGTGTGATTATCGGTTGACGGAATCATATAAGGGGTGGTTTACTGAAATTTTTTGCATAAGAGGTGGTTAAATGAAAACCCTAATAAATAAGGGGTGGTTTTCTGTATAATTTCCATTATGAAAATAATTAATTAAAATAAATAAGATTTTATATAGTTTTTAGCTCCAAACTAGTGTAATACCCGTGCCTTGAAGGCACGGGATTTTGATTCATTTAAATAGACCATTATTCTATATATCTATATAATACTATATTAATATATACTCCGGTACTTGTTTACAACAAAAAATAATATGTATAAAGTATTTTTTTTTAATTTATAAATTAGTTGGAAAGAGATACAATGTAATTTTTTAATTTAAAATAAATGTAATTAACTTTTGAAATTATAATAAGGGACATCTAGGGTGTATAAAACAAATATAGATGTAAAATATTCATTTTGGGGATACATATTTTTTTTCTTCGATATTTGAAGCCAAACACCCAAAATTAATCATAAAAGAGTGTTTGTTTATTTATTTTTAAATGATAATATATGCAAATTTCACATTTTCTTTTCTCAAAATTCTTCAATTTTTGTTCGTAGATCTTAAAATGTTATTTTTTGTATTCCAAATAGTCACTTAAGATGTTTAAAATAAATATAATTTATCTCTATAAAATCTTTTGTTAAAAATTTATACAGATGTCATGTAGAATGTGTAGAGTAAGTATAGATTTAAAATATTCATTTTGGATAATTATTTTGAAGTTTTACTTTTATCTCCAAAAATATTTAAAAAGCAATTCAACAAAAATTTAGGATGTCTATATTGTATAATAAATGTAAATTTTAAATAGAAATATATAATATTATTGATATGAATGAAATGTATAAAGAAAATCATGATATTAATGAAATAATGATATAAAAGACCACACAGAAAAAATAATATCCAAAATTGGGGTCTGTATCAATGTGCATAATCTTTTCTATAAAAAAAAGGAAATAAATATATTTAAAATACATAAAAAATTGATTTAAGCATATCAATTTAAATAATCTTCATATGAAAAATAGGAAACAAATATATGTCAAATAGGAAACAAATAATTTCAACAATAATATTGACCAATAAGAAAATATCATTTGAATAAAAAAATTAAACTTTAATTATGGGCACGACACGTCAGCAAAATGCTAGCAGAATTAGTAATATTAATAGATTTAACCAATCACTACATCCATCAACTACTGAAGTTGTTCCAAAAAAAAAAAAAAACTACTGCCATTGTTCAGAAGTATGCAGCCAACAATGCCCTATGTTTGGAGAAGCAATGGTCAAACTCGGTAGGATCGGAGTTTTGACCGGCAAGCACGGCCAAGTTTTAGGAGGTCTTGAATTGACTGTTACGGTCCTTACGGAGTATCAATTAAGTACCTTTTAGCTTTTGTAGAAATGTTGTCAGTTTCTGTAAACAAGGATCGGATCGGATCAGATGGGAGGATTGTTAATTTAGCCAACAAATTAAAAAACAGTATGAAAGTAATAAAGTAGTGAAACTTAAAAATCTCATGCACCCTTTGAACCAAGCTCCCTCTTTTGTAGAAATGCTCTTTGTTCTTCCCTTTGTAGAAATGCTCTTTTAAGCCCCCCATCATATTCATGGGGATCAGGGGATGCTGTGAGAGAAGGAACGAAGCCGACTCCCACTGTAATCGCCTGGGACTGTGTATAACCAGGTGGAATGCAGTCAGGAACTTTGGACCACTCGCGGCTGACCACATCATATGTGAAAATCCCAATGGCATCATGATAACTCCCTCCCCACCTCGCGGCTTTAATCTGCGTCATAAGCATTCCCTTGTTACCCACGCAAACAAATCTAACAGGCTCATACCTAAACTCACTGCAATATGAGCTTGGCATCCGATCAACCTCTGTCCAGCTTCGGGCTGCTATCTCAAGTTCCCAAACACAAACACAAACCTGCCCAGAGGTAACTGATTGGGGCAACTTACTATTAGGTTCATAATCCCCCAAACCGACTAGCAAAAGCCTCTCCCCACACTTTGCAAGACTAGTGCACTTTGACCTGGGTGGATCCGGGATCACGAATTCACTCCATCTCCTGCTCACCAAGTCGTAAGACGTTATTCCTTGGGGATTCCAGCCCTGCCAGTAAACAACATTTCCAATTGTCACTCCTCTCCTAACAACATGAGGATGCCACTTCAGCAAGTTAGGGGAAACTGTCCCTGTAGTCGTCGTATTCGTCAAGGAATCGCATACTCCATAGTTGCCACTCTGGTGAACCCATACAATTTTATATCCCCGCTCCCCGGGATTAACCACCAATGCCAGTCCAAAGCAGAAATTGGCAAGTCTAGCTTGATGGTCAGCAGACCACGGAAATGCTTTCCAAGTTTGGGTAAGAGGGTTGCCTACCCAAATGCAAGCAGTACGTTTTGAAGCATAGCATACTAATCCCCCATCAGAAGCTATAATAGGTACGGGTTCGTAATGCAGCGGATGGTAGGTGGTGGTGAAGTACCATTTCTTCACCAAAGGATCATATAGGGCTCCTCCAAGATACCCGTGTATTACTGCGTAAAACAAATGTTGCTTTTGTGGTGGCACAAAATGGGGGGTTTTCGTCAACAAGTTCCACTTCCGACAAACCAAACGAGATACCATTATTGTGGTCATGGGAAGCCTTGCAATCACATTCTCCTGTAGATCCTCAGGCAATTCTTTCCATATCTGCTCATCCATCTCCACCACCCTAATTGCTTCTTCAGCTACTCCTACAAGGTTCCATCCTAGAATTTCCTCAGTTTTCGTGCTTTCTCACCCCCACAAGGTTCCATCCTAGAATTTCCGTGAAGATATGCAGAAAACACATATAAGAGAAACAGATTAAAAAAAATGAAATGTAAAAAGACACAACAAGATCATAAATTAGACAAACAAACACTAAGCCTAGACTACTCCCAGTTGGATGGATCACTAGGTGGAATAAATTGCACACATCTTTAATACCAAGAAATTAGATGAATCTTCAAAACATAAACATTCATTTGAGGACTAAAAGATGTGGTGTAATCAAACAAGGGAAACAAATCACAACAAAAACGGTCTTAAACAGATAAATCATCAAATATGAAGAAATAAACTATCTGAATGAATGGAACACCATTAAAAAAACCTGTAATAATGCAAACAAACAAAAGATCGAAATAAAACAGTGGCCAACCAAGTATGTAATTTGTAGAGTAAGTAGAAAACCTTTAACAAACCCAAAAAAGGGTTTTTTTTTTTTTTTGGGATTTTCTCCTAAGATGCTGCTGTAATATGCCACTATGCCACAACATAAATGCAGAAATATATGCATTCCACGGGACAATGCCACAAAAGGAACTAATCCACGATTACTTAATAAGATGTATTTAAATATATAATTGCATTCAAAAGAATTTCACATGCAAAGTTACAAAAATTGAAGAGAAAGTCAAACATTAAACAGCCAAAGTAACAAAGAAGGGAGAGACTGGGAAAGGACGAAAGAGCAAAATATCCAAAAAATTAAAGGAACAAACTGAAACCGATGAACGATTCAAGTATTGAACGAAAGCTATTAACAACAAATTGAGAGCGGACCTGTTGCGGAAGGGAGATCGGGAGATGAACGGAGAGGCGGCAGGCGGGGGAGAAGGGAGACGAGAATTTAACGATTTGGGGGGAATTTTTTTTAACTGGGGATTCTAGGGAGAAAATATACTTTAAAAAAAAACTATTAAAATAATATATATTTTTGTAGAAAGTCATCATAAGGGCTATCTATTTATATAAAGTTAACTGAATATAAATCAAAATTATTTTATAGTCATACTTAATTATCAAACTATTAGTTGATAAATATTTAATAGATGTTATTTTATTTATATATTAGTGCAGGTTCAGTCCCGTGCACGGAAAATACATTAATACAATTATATAAATAATCTAGATAGATCCTAAAAAATAAAAAATAATAATATAAACATAAATAAATTTTCCCACCAAAAAATAATATAGATATAAATAAAATTAGTTCTCTCCACCAAAAAATAATCTAGATATAAATAAAAGGGGCGTTTTGCAAAATAGCAACGAAAATGAGCTAATTTTGCAAAATATCCGCGTTTTGGGACATTTTTGCAAAATGTCCTAAATAAAAGGCTTCACCGTCTCTCAATACCCGATTTTCTCTCTCCTACAGCTCTCCAACTCCGAACGCTCTGTCTCTCTCTCCCGACGTGCTCGCCGGAGATTGCTATGATTTGCGAGAGATTACCATTCCGACATCAACGAAGCTATCGATTTTGAAGTGTAATCTAGAGAATCAGGTAAATCAATTTACTAGAATTTTAAGTCGATTAGAATTTGCGTCAAAGACGCAAATTTGCGCCAAAGGCGCAAATTTTGGATTACTTCTTTAGTTTTGAGATTGCTCCTTCAGTCTATGTTTATCTATGCTTCGGTTTTGCAATTACTGCTTCAGTTTTGCGATTACTGCTTAAATTTGCGCCGAAGGCGCAAATTTCTTAGAATTTTTTGGTTTGCGATTACTACTTGAGTTTTGCGATTACTGATTCAGTCTGTGTTTATGTATGCTTCAGTTTTGCAATTAGAGCTTCAGTTTTGCGACTATTGCTTCAATTTGCGCCGAAGGTGCAAATAACTGGTTCGGTTTTGTGATTACGGATTGGAATCATGTGATTACAAGTGTAGATTACGCCAAATTTGTGTTTATCTATGCTTATAAATGCTATAACAGTATGGAAATATAGTTGAACAGAATTATTACTGTTATTGAATGCATCAAAATTTGTGCCTTTTGCGAAAACTTTGATTCATTTTTATGCTTATATATGTTATAACAGTATGGAAATCTATGCTTATACATATAGTAGCAACAAAATTTGCGCCTTTGGCGCAAATTTTGGTTGATTTTTTAAACATGAATTAATGTTTATGAGAATTTTTTTCTATATAAGTGTAATATTCAAGTTTCAAATCGAATATGTGTATGTTTATGGTTATTTATGCTTATTCATGTTTTACATTGCTCAAGTAATCTCTATGATTGCTTAGGATGTGATTTCAATATGATTGTTTCAACTAATCAGTAGACCTTAATCATAGAAGTTCACCACAAGAAGTGTATTGTATTCATTTTGTTGTTCATGTCATCATTACACTTGAATCTGCACTCTATATTGAAGTATTGATCCCTTATTAGACTTTGATTGCTAATGTCATCACTAGACTTCCTTATTCAATATTGATTAAGCCATGTCATCAATGCAATGGAGTCATATTAAAATTGCACAGGGGATGCCAGTATAGAATATTTTATGCTTATATATGTTATAACAGTATGGAAATCTATCCTTATACATACAGTAGCAACAAAATTTGCGCCTTTGGCGCAAATTTTGATTGATTTTTTAAACATGAATTAATGTTTATGAGAATTTTTTTCTGTATAAGTGTAATATTCAAGTTTCAAATCGAATCTGTGTATGTTTATGGTTATTTATGCTTATTCATATTTTACATTGCTCAAGTCATCTCTATGATTGCTTAGGATGTGATTTCAATATGATTGTTTCAAATAATCAGTATATCTTAATCATAGAAGTTTCCCATGAAAAGTGCAACTTTTATATAATTCGCCTCACAACAGGTGTATTGTATTCATTTTGTTGTTCATGTCATCACTACACTTGAATCTGCACTCTATATTAAAGTATTGATTCCTTATTAGACTTTGATTGCTAATGTCATCACTAGATTTCCTTATTCAACATTGATTAAGCCATGTCATCATTGCACTGAAGTCATAATAAAATTGCACAGGGGATGCCTGTTTAGAATATTTTATACTTATATATGCTATAACAGTATGGAAATCCATGCTTATACATACAGTAGCATCAAAATTTGCGCCTTTGGCGCAAATTTTTCATAACAGGTTTATTCTACTCACTTTGGTTGGTCGTGTCATCGTTATTGAACATTTATTGAGCAATGTCAGCACTACAATTAAGTCATAGAAAAATTGCACAAGGTGTGCAAATCTATTGTTGCTTTTGACAATGTAAATCTATTGTTGCTTTTAAGTAAGATGTGTATTTTACTCACTTTGGTTGATCATGTCATCGTTTTTAATCAGATTGTGTTTGTTATTACTTAAATGTATTTATCCTCTTAAATTCATACTCTGCAGATTACAATGGCAACCCACATTATTACGGTTGTATGTGGTGGGAAATGGTTGTTTAATGATTTATGTCCAACCTTTGTTGGAGACACTACTTCAAAGGTGTTTATGATTGACGAGACAATAACATTACAGGGTTTAACTGAAAAAATTCAAAACAGATTCAATATAGATAGTGCATTGGAATTGAAATTCAATCATTTACACTCTTTCAAACTGTTGAGAGCTCCGCTTCTTGTTGAATGTGATGCTGATTTGAAAGAGTTTTTAAGGTTGTCCGACCTAGAGAATGTTAAATTTGTTGTGGAGTTGTGTGTCAGCATTAAATCAAATAGTGAAGAAGTTGAAGATCAACAGGCATCCTCAGCTGAGAGTTTACAGTTGGTGGCATGAAATCCAACTATTAACAATATTGTTACAGGGGAAAATAACATGACATTGATCGGTGACACCAGGATGAAAGGTGTATTGTTGGAAGATGTTGGAGATGACATGAATTCTCTAAACAGTGACACTGCAAGTGATGAAGATTCAGCAGATGAAATATGGAGAGCATTCTATTCTACAACACACAGGAGAGAAACTACACTAGAAGATTGGGATGCTGGTAGCTCTACTGTGCCTAGTGTGAATCTCAATTCACAAAACTTGATTTGCGTAGGCAAAAGCTTTGCATCAAGGAAAGCAGTTAAGCATGCTTTAGGAATCTTGTCAATAACTGAGATATTTGGTTTTCGCGTGGTAAAAGCAGACACAAAGTATTATAGAGTGCATTGTGTAGATCCTGACTGCAAATGGAAAGTGCATGTCAAAACCTTTGGTCCAACTTGGCATGAGGTCATAGTGTATCTGGAAATGCACACCTGCACATGGGATTTCAGGACAAAACGCTGCAAACAGCCTTCATCTTCTGTGATTACAAGTATCATCGAATCAAGGTGAGAACTTTTTTTAAGAGATAGTATTTATATTTTAACTTGCTTTCTAATATATGATTTATTCTAATTTGAGTATAATTACACAGTGTTGACACTGGATACAGACCAGCACAGATAAAGGATAAAATGAGAACAGAACAAAAGATGAAAATTAGCTACTGAAGAGCATGGAAGTCATCAAAAATAGCTCATGAAATGGTTAAGGGGACACCAGAATCAAATTATGCAGATTTACCATCATTTTGCCATATGCTCGTGGAGAGAAACAATGGGACTATAGCTTTAATTTCAAAAGACAAAGAAGATATATTTCAGTACTTCTTTCTGTCATTTGGACAGTGCATAAGAGCATTCCCCCTCTTAAAGAAGGTATGTCTTAAACAGTGTCAGCACAAATTCTGTTGTCATCGATTTCCTTAACTTTGATAACATAAGTAATTTTATTTGTTTATATATCAGGTTGTTGTTGTTGATGGAACATTCCTAACTGGCAAATACAGAGGAACGTTACTTGGAGCAGTTGCACAAGATGCAAATAGACAAATCTTTCCACTTGCTTTTGGTATTGTTGACTCCGAAAACAACAACTCCTGGGAATGGTTTATGTATCAGTTGCTGCAGGTTGTGCCTCCTTCAAATGACTTAGTGTTTGTCTCTGATAGACATGCTAGTATTTTAAGGGCTCTCTCTTTAGCTTACCCAACAGCTACACACTGCATATGTATGTGGCACTTGAAATAAAACATCAAAGCGACGTTCAAGAAAAAAGAGCTGGGGAAAATGTTCAAAAAAGCAGCAGAGAGTTACACTATCCAAGAGTTCAACAACCACCTTGCACAAATCAAAGCATCTTGTTCAAAACTATCAGAATATCTAGTGTCAGCAAGTTTTGATGAATGGGCCAGAGCACATTCAAAGTGTGATAGATACAACATGATGACATCCAACAATGCCGAGAGTTTGAACTCTGTTTTCAAAGGCAAAAAGGATTATCCCATTGTGGCACTTGTGGAGTTTGCTAGAGAAAAGCTCACATCATGGTTTCTGGACAGGAGAGAAAAAGCACTGGCAAATCAAGACAGAATAACTCCTGAGATCCTTAAGTTGATAAGAGAATCACAAGCGCAAGTTGGAGCATGCAGAGTAGAAAAGATGAATGAATCACAATTTGAGATCAATGGTCAAGGAGCTGTAGCTATAGTTGATTTATCAGCGAGGACATGTACATGCAGAGTATTTGATGTGGAGAAAATACCTTGTGTACATGCTCTAGCAGCCATTACACACATAAAAGCAAATGTGTCTGATTTTGTTGCAAAATTTTACAGCAATGACGCTTGGCATATGACATATGCAGAAACAATATATCTAGTGTTGGATGAAGATGAAGGAAACATCCCTGATGTGATCAAATCTATCAACTGTTACCCCCCAGTAGTAAGAAAAAGAGCAGGAAGACCACCTATAAATAGAAATCTTTCATTGGGAGAGTACAAGAGGAGGATGAAGCATTCAAGATAAGGCTGTCAGCACAAATTCTATCATCAGTATTATATAAGAATAATTTTAGTAGATAATACAGTTTATAAATTTGTAAATGACATTTCTTTTTGAAAATTAACATTAATTCAATAATATAGAATAAATTCTGAAATTTTACCATGTACTAATACAAATTTTACCATGCTGAGCAAGTTTTCCCCATTTGTAGTATGTTGTGCAATTTAATTCTATTGATGAGAAAAAATAAGATCATGTTGAACAATAACTTATTAAGCAACTATGAAGACATAATTAGATAAAACTAAGATTTCGTTGCAAACAAAGTGTTGTTGTGCGATATATAAACAATCGTTGAGCAAAAATAAGGTGATGCTGAGCAAGTTTTACCCATTTGTAATATGTTGTGCAGTTTTATTCTATTGATGAGCAAAAATAAGAGCATGTTGAGCAATAATCTATAAAGAAACTTTGAAAACAAAATTACATAAAAATTAGATGTCATTGCAAACAAAGTGTTGTTGTGCAATATATGTACTATCGTTGAGCAAAAATAAGGTGATGTTGAGCAAGTTTTCCCCATTTGTAATATGTTGTGCAGTTTTATTCTATTGATGAGCAAAAATAAGAGCATGTTGAGCAATAATCTATAAAGCAACTTTGAAAACAAAATTGGATAAAAATTAGATGTCATTGCAAACAAAGTGTTGTTGTGCAATATATAAACAATCGTTGAGCAAAAATAAAGTGATGTTGAGCAAGTTTTCCCCATTTGTAATATGTTGTGCAGTTTTATTCTATTGATGAGCAAAAATAAGAGCATGTTGAGCAATAATCTATAAAGCAACTTTGAAAACAAAATTAGATAAAAATTAGATGTCATTGCAAACAAAGTGTTGTTGTGCAATATATGTACTATCGTTGATAAAAAATAAAGTGATGTTGAGCAAGTTTTCCCAAGGCATAATATGTTGTGCACTTTTATTGCATTGATGAGAAAAAATAATACAATGTTGAGCAATAATCTATTAAGCAACTATAAAAGCGTAAATATATAAAAATAAGATGTTGTTGCTACCAAAGTGTTGTTGTGCAATATATGTACTATCGTTGAGCAAAAATAATACAATGTTGAGCAAATCTAAGGTATGGAATTATAAGTAAAATAATAACAAATAAATAAAGTCTCACAAAATTCCCGATTTATTGGCAAAAAAAAAAAAAAAAGGAAAACGGTTTTCCTAAAAAAAATATAAAAAGCAAATATGTGTGAATGCCCAAAACGCTTTTCAAGTTCGAGAAGTTTTCCATCACCTTCTTTTAGTTTCTTTCTCGAGCTAAATCTACTCTCTCCATTTCTCTGCGAGATTTCCAGAGGCTTGATTGTAGGCTTGTAAGAAGGAGATCTATCATATACATAAAGATGTCTTCAGATCCGAAAGGTTTGATTTCGTGTTTTCTGTGTATTAAAGTTTAAATTAGAACGAGTACCGTTTAGGGCTTAGTTTTCCACGAAAATTAGGAAAAATCGCACTTATTCAAGCGAATTTAATGTTTATAATCAAGCAATTATTCAGCCTTACAAGACCTACCGTTGCTATTTCAAATTCTTTCGCATAATAAATTGAAGTTAATGTGATTAATCTGGAGGCTGAATTTGGGAATTTGATAATTTGGGGATTTGGGAATTTTTTCGGCATAAAATACAGTCTCTTACAGTGTCATCTCCTCAATTATATTTGTAGAAATTGATTGTAAGTGTTCATTCTATAGGTAAACGTCCGCAGAGTGTAAGTGATTCACCTGTTCTAGATAGTCAAAATAGAAATTCGAAAAGATCAAAACGATCTGGAGTTAAACCTCCAGTAGTTGATTTATCTAGAGATTCACCTCCCTTCAAGGATGAGCTGTCTGTTGATACTGAGACTGGTAAATCCTTGGAAGTAGGGGAGGGTTGTAGATCACTTGAATCCAATGATTAGCAACCGCTTTTAAGAAAAAACAGTAAGAGAGAAGTGCACCCTGGGATTGATCTTTGTGTTAGCACTGTTGCTGTAGAGACCATTGAAATTGCAAGGCTGGAAAACCATTCACCTAATGAGACAGTTGTTCAACATGTAAACCCAACTGTGCATATCATAACATCTGATGAGCAAACAGATACCACAGACATACAACCCATCGCAGAAAACAGGCAGCTGGTTGTGAGAAATGAGAGAAACACTAGACAAAAAAAATCTCCCATCATTGAAATCACGGTCAAGCCCACGCTTGCTGGTGTCGTCCTTGAAAAAAATGAATGGCAAGAAAAGGAAAATGATTGAGGATATTGGCTTTGGATTTTTGTTCAACTTGGAGATTGTTACCCTACCACTGCTTCTTTCATATTGGTTAGTGGATCAGTTTGACCCTAACAAGTGTTGCTTGGGGTTGGCTAATGGAGGCGAACTGGAAATTGCAGAAATAGACGTGCATATCACAATGGGATTCCCAATGGGGAAAGTTTTAGTTGGAAGAAAATCAGCTAAAGAGAATTTCAATCTTGTGCAAGAGTGGAAAACCACATTTGATGTCTAGGACAATATAACAACAGCTATGGTTATGGAAAAATTGATAGCTGACACTGACTGTGGTGATCAATTCCTTCTGAACTTTATCGTTATACTGGACTCTATCTTGGTTGATACACTAGGAAACGGACATGCCAACCATAGTTTAATAAGAGTAGTTCCTGAATTGGGTGACCCGAAAGACCTAAATTGGTGTGCTATTGTGTTAGAAAGTTTGGTCGATGCAAAGAGAAGCTGGGAAAAGAACAAGAATGGCCATTTCAGAGGGCCTCTATTATTCTTGGTTGTAAGTATTTTTTTCAAACCTTCGCTCTGATGTTAACTTAATTTCTTTACCATGTCAGTAGTACAAATGTCACCCCCCTACTTTTATCTACATGTCTACAATATTCTTTATGTCAGCATTCCCTGATCAATCGTTATACTGATATATGTTTATCCCCTTGGTGTGCCAGTTGTTTTACATGGATAGGGTGAAATTATTCACAAGCACAACACTAAGAAGAATGACTCGTTCTTTCCTGGTTTTCGTTGGCATAAATTACAAAATCTTGCGCCAACGAGAAACTGATGATATAAGTACTGGAGGCTTTGGCTGTGGCTTAGTCCAGGCTCGCCAAGTTGTTCCTCACCATCAAGACGTACCATCTACAGCTTGTACACAACCTACTGCACAAAACGATGAAGGCACCAGTCACCCTGCTGATCCAGAAAAAGAGACACCCCCAGTTGAGGTTTGTATGAATTATTTAAACCAATTCAATGTAATATTAGTACAGTATAGCAATGTTCTGATATTTACTGATGACTTTTTATTCTTCTTTTTTATGTGATGTTATCTTCTAGAGTTGGATAAAGTTGTTTGCTCAAAAGACTTCTGCACTTGCATCTGCTATTTCTGATTTTGCTGAGTGGTCTACGAAAGTCCCGATTGAACTACAACAGAATGACAAGGTGAAAAGGCTTCTACATGGAGCAAACCAGCTTTTAGGGGTGGAAAATGTCATTTCTGAGGCACCTACGGCTACGGATGCTGCTGACATGTCAAATATGAATGACCCTGTAAGCCCATATTTTACCGAATCACAAGAGAAATTCTGGGCAGATCCTGTTTTATTAGATTGCATTACTCAGATCGAAATGGCATATCAGAACAAGCAAAAAATGAAATCAAATATCAAAGTGGACGGAGAATCTTCCTTTGATATATTTCTAGATGACCCTGCTTTTAAGAAAGATGAAGGGACATCATTGAACACATCAGTTGAAATGAAGAATGCTAATGAAGCAGCCCAGGCTCCCCCAGACAGCCATGGGCAGTCTTCAATACAACAGGGTGTTGAAGCAACTCCTAATCCCCTACCCACTCAATTTAAAGCTGATACTGCACTAGTGAACCCTTTGGGAGATACAATAAAATGCATTCCCCCTGCTGCCTTGCCACCAAGAAGGTCGCCGCGGATCAACATAGTTGATGGAAATGCTGCAGACCAACTTAATAACATGAAGAGAGAAGAAGCTACAAGGAGAGCACTTAAACCTTCTGCATATTTGAGAAGCCCATATTACTCGCGTGTTGTTGACATTACAGATCCTATCTCTGAAATTGAGCGCACTGTTTCAGCCTATTTAGCAATGAAAACACCACACAGCAAGTAAGTTCATTTTAAACTTAATCTTCTTAAAGTATGTTCAGTTACAAGTAAAAGGTTATTTTCATATAATCCATCTTCAAAATGATTGACATTGCAGGGAAATTTTGTTTAAGCACAAGTCTGTTGAAATTGTTAGAACAGACATGGCTACGCTTGAGGATGAAACCCACTTGTCTAGTGTCATTATTGATGCATGGACAGCTATCCTCAACCACAAGGAACAGTTTAAAAGTGCTCAATCACCGGCAAGACTTTTTGTCAATATCAACAAAACTGTAATATTCTTACAATTTTAACTTACAATTACATTCCATTGTTAGCCGTTATTACAATTCGTCTGTTTTTTTACTAATTTCTATTCTTCATCCAGTTTAATGTAGCGAGTGTATCATTACGAGCTTGTGATGAACAATTCAAGAGGTTTAACCTCCACATGGATATTGTATTGTCATTGTCACCACACCTTTCTTTGAAGGATATATACATGGTACTCCCTTGCAATTAAATAAATAAAGTTCACAAGACCAATCACTAATGTTTATTTGTTTTTTATTATGTTGATTAGATTGTATTTGCGGTTGAACGAACAGCAGACTATGTCATGGTTGTCTTCATCTTTAAAAACAAAATGGTCCAAATTGTTGATATCACACCATCTTGCGGTGATCCAATTTGCCCCTTCACATCGCCCTTTGAATGTTTGGTAAGTTTTACTACTGATATCTAATATTTCTTTCCTTGTCATAATTTCATTTAAATATCAACTCATTTTATAATTAAAATTACATGAATTCTAATTAAATCCATGCAGGGGGGTATGCTGATTGCTTATCTAACAGGTAAGGGACTCCTAGCAAAGGCAGAAATAGTGTTAGATGCAACAACATCAAAAGTCCCCATCACATGGGCTGGAGAGGAGAAAGTTCAATATTCTGGGGTATGCCTCATGCGCCACATGGAGACCTTCTTTGGGACAGAGAGAGGGTACAAGTGTGGATTGGAAAAGGGAAATTTCAAGAATATTTCAAAGCTAGGTGTGAAGTATCTGACAGATATAGTATGTTCAGAGTTGAATGAAGTGAACGCAGATGTTGTGAAGGCAGCAAAATCCCATGCAAGAATGACTTCAAAAGGAATTCAGGGGCAGAAACTGAATCTTGGTTGAACAACCACAACGCAATTTCGTGTTTTATTTTCAAACTTTGGAATGTATTTTGGTGTAGACAGTTATATACGCTACTTCTGAAAAGTTTTCTCGTACCAATTAAGACAGTTGTTGTCCATGTGGTCAATTTTCTCGTACCCGTTAAGACGTTTGTTGTCCTTGTGGTTTTTTTATGGATAGTATTTGTCAAGATGCATACAACTATAACTGCTTCTAAACAGTTGTGTTTGTTCTTTAATGTGTCAGCACAATTCTCTGCCCATATAATCAAGTGGTCTATGTTATTCAAACAGTTGATTTAGTAATATCCATTCGTTTGTTGTGCAATTATAAACTATTGTTTAGCAAAACTGAGATGACGTTGAGCAAATTACCAGTAAGATAAAAACTTAATTAAACAGTGTCAGCACTACTTTTACCAAAACAATCCACAAACTAATCAAATGTGTCCGCAGTATAACAAGGGATAGACGTAAAACTTCAATCCCAATTTATAATTTAAAATATGAAGAAGGAAATTACAAAATAATTATATGATTATTATGATATTAATATGTTGCATCATATCATTAGGATGGAATACATATAAACTAAAATAACAAAAAAAAAACATTCAACATATAAATAAGTACCAATGTTATTACGTATTAATATAGTAGAACTACAGTCCTAAGAAGTCATCAATCTTCTTCCTCCTTTCCATTTCTGCATCTAAAACCTCTTTAACACACCTCATTAGATTGTCCTTTGCATCTTCAAACAACTGTCTTTGATTGCCCAGTTCTCTTTCCATCTATATAAAAGATAAAAGACAAGACTCAATCACAGTATGGAAAAAAAATTTATGGATAAAACTTTGAATATCACCTTTGATAATGCTTCACCATCTTCATATTTGGACGCAATCCGAATGTGATGTTCAGTTGCTATTATGGATCTTTGGGATTCCTCATATAATGTGTAATGAACCACGACGGCCTCCAACAACTCGGCCCTGCGAGCCTCTTTGTTAGTCTCGCATGCTTCATCAACTAGATTCATGTGATAACCACGGTAAACAACACTATCCAGCACGTCCATCAATTGATGGAAACTCGTGCAAAACCCGACAGTGTTACCATAGTTCATCTTTTTAGAGAGGGATGTATTTCTGTTAAAACCAGTTTTCAGGCGCCAATGGATAACAAAGAATGATAAATGGATATATATAGGCAACAATTAGACAGTTTTCATCTTGTAACAGTTATTTGTGACAGTTTATTTCAGAGTAACTATTGTAACGGCCCGGGATTATGATTCCCGAGTTACGTTTCAAGGGATGAAACCCCTCGTTGGGATCTTGCGCCCCGAGTACAGGTTGAAGGTTTGGAATCAAAGATGCGCAGTTTAAAGTGGGATTTCGCACCCAAACCCGGAAGGTCCGTTGGAGACCCCGGGGTAAACCCCTGTACCCGTCCTAAGTCTACAACGCGCGAAAACCTTTATCATGCAAAGGAAAAAAAATTCTGAAAACGATACAACTAGTGCCACGGCAGAGCCGGGTCAAAACGGAGTATAATAGGAAGAAATCCAAAAAGCATGAGTTTGGTGAAGTCAGGGTTCATACACTCACTCTCCGCCATATGAATGGACCCCGTCATATCAGCACAAAATCAAGTAGTAGATCGGGTACCTGAAACTATACCACCAAGTCAGGCCAAGAGTCCGCCCGCGGGTCCTCTGACCGCGCTGAGGACATATAATACGCCTATACCTAGAATAAAGGATGCCTTCATGCAGTGCTGAAATAAAACCACACTATCATGCTCTTAATTCATATGTGCAGAATATTGAGGAAGGCCTTAACAAAGAATACTAAGCGGTATATCCCTCTTTTACCACCACCCCTCTTCCAGACAAGGTGGAGACTGGCCAGTTCGATGCTATAATCATATCAAATCTCATCATCATATCATATCTCATCATCATATCATATCTCATGCTCATCTCGTATCTCGTGATATATATATATATATATATATATATATATATATATATATATATATATATATATATATATATATATATATATATATATATATATATATATATATATATATATATATATATATATATATATATATATATATATATATATATATAAATGACTCGAGGAGGACAACGCCCGATGAAGCTGGGCTGTCATATGACCCTAGCAAGGACTCTAGAACTCACAGATAACGGCCGTTCTGTATTCAAACGCATACAGAATAAGGATGCTCATTCGTAAATGCAATTCCTAAGCATGATACTACATGACATGCTCTTATGCATATGCAACACCTACATACTATATGACACATCAGGCAGGAGGTACTGGTTACTGAGTAAGCCCCGGAGGTACTTACCTGGAGAGAAGATCAGCAAAAGAATAATCCAGCACACAGTAGTCACGATCACAGAATATCCCCTAATTACATAACGAGAATGTACTAAGTATACTTCTATAGCTTTTCTAATCACATATATTACACACTCATACAAGCAAATAAATAAGCAAGATCACACCAACCATACTTCCAGTTCATCATGATCAACCATCTCTTATAACTTAAGATAACCTCCATATCATACTTAGTCACATTTGCATATTACTATTTCATACTCATACTCTTCATAAGTATATATATCATTATCATCATCGGTAACAAATATTTATCCCCTTATAATAAATCACCACAAGTCATGCCATTAGTCACACATATCATGCCGTTAGTCAAACGATCATACTATTATGCTAGTTAGTCACCGAATAACTCTTATTGTCAGTTTAGTTCAAAATCGTTTCAAGTCCGAATTAAACAGTTAAGAATTCCGACCCTTAAAATACTCGCCGAATTCCCTTTTTAATTTATTTATTAGATTAATTTCGAACCTTGAAATTCTTTTTCAAATTCTTTATAAATCTTGAAGTCCAAATAATGTTATATTTTAACCCCCAGTAATATTATATTTTACTTTAAATACCATTAATTAATTAATTAATTAATTACGGATAAACCCGAACCGAACCAAACCGAACCGAACCGAACACATTTAAATCCAACTGAAACAAACCGGATCGAAACAAACCGAACCGAACCGAACCGAACCAACCCCAAACCGGTTAAGTTAGTAAAACACATTTTGTAAATGCAAGGGCCCCACATGAGCCACGACATCGTCTTCCTCCCGATTCAAAACAGCCTGGCGCCATGGCTCTGCTGGTGCCTCACTCTCGCCGGCGATCGGGGCTCTCGAGCTCAGCTCCTCCACCTAACCCGCTAGCTGCCCAGTGCTCGGACTCACGGCCTCCTCCTCGCTCACATTCCCACGCCCAGCTGCTCCTTGGGCGGCGTTGGGGCTTCTAGGAGGCTCGAGGGTGAGGTTGAGGCTGTTGTTGCTGCTGGCTCGGAGAAGAACATGTGGTGATGATGGAGATAGGATGGAGCGGAGGTGGTGACGTGAAATGGTGAAGGAGATCGAAGACGAGGAGGAGGTGATGGTGACGAACTGACGATGAGTGATGGTGGTAATTTACAGGGAGAGGGAGTGGAGTGGTGATGGTGAAAATGACAGGGTAAGGGGGGTCTGAGAAGGGTATGGTGAGTGACGGGAGTGGGTGGGGATTGGGTAGAGTGTAAAATTGGTTAAAGTCAAATACCCGGAATAAATCTCGAATACGTGAATTTCGAAAACCGAAATTAGTTCTCCCGAATCCCACTTTCTCGATCAATTAGATTTTTTTTTAAACTTAAAAGGATATCGTCATCCGATAATTATTTTGAATTTTCGAGGTAAAAGGACGAAAATCGTTCATTAAATTTTATATCCTGGCCGGAATCCGCTAAACGAGTTTTAAATTCGACTTAAATTCATTTTTAATCATATTTTTTTCCGAAAAATTAGGATTAGAAAATCCGAGCCTTTACATCATCCACCTCTAAAAACAAGTCTCGTCCTCGAGACTAAAATCATTTTTAAAACAGGGGATGAAGTTTGAAATCGGTGAGTCCATGAATCATGCCATTGATCCCGTAAACATCTCATAAGTGCCCCTATGAGGTCCTCACAGTACCGTTGCCGTGATCATAATATCCCTAAATAGACCGTAGTAAGGATGTAATATGGGCCCCTACCACATCCTTACTCCGACTCCTTGGCCATATCATAACTCAAATACTTATCCACTTCGTGGGGCGTTATAATGAGGTCTAGTGTTGTATTATTATTATTTTTATTATTATCCAAGTTAGTCTCTTTTGAAACACGATTCAAAATTTCATGTTCGACGTTAGTCAAGTTCATTTCCACCTTCTCAGTTCATCTTACCATCCACCTCTAAGGGCTAACCCCACATTCTCTTCCGAGGTTCCATGTTATGATCAAATTCCAATACTTCAACTTCCCTCATTTCTATCATCAAGCCTCATATATATATAGAGTGACACTCATATCACATATTAATAGCATGACCTAAACACGTCAAGTATAGTCGCATACCATAAAATATCTAGCACGTCATCACAGCTCATCATATCATATCACCAAGGATCTGCACACAACTACCAATCATAAGTACACAAGCAAAGAGATACTACCAACCAACCCCAATCCAACTAGACAACTCACCGCACTCGCGAGGTCAGGGAAATATCTACGCTCTGCTCGACATAGGATGCGAGCAACTCGTCTAGGACATCCCCATAACTAGCCCGAATACTCTCCTCAGTCTCCCACGTGGCCTCCTCAGGGCTCCTCCTAGACCACTGAACTAGAAGCAAAGGAACCTCCCTGTTCCTAAGCATCTTGGCTCGACGGTCAAGAACTCTCACAGGACGCTCTACAAAGGTATGGTCAGGCTCAACCTGAAGGTCTGAATAGTCTAGGATATGGCTAGGGTCAGGGATATACTGGCGAAGCTGTGAGACGTGAGAGACATCATGAACACCGGCCAAGAATGGAGGCAATGCTAAGCGATAGGCCACCTCGCCAACTCTATCCAAAATCTCAAACGGGCCAATATACCTCGGACTCAACTTTCCTTTGATCCCAAACCGTCGGACTCCTCTGGTAGGCGAAACTCGAAGCCATACATGCGAACCTACCTCGAACTCAATCTCTGTCCTCCGCCTGTCTGCATACTTCTTCTGGCGATCCTGAGCGACTCTCATGTGCTCACGGATGCGTCCCACCTTATCAATGGTCTCTCTAACTAGGTCCGGTAAAGATGAAATCGTGTCCGCAGGCTCATCCCAACAAACTGGCGACTTGCATCGCCTCCCATACAGAGCCTCATATGGAGCCATCTCGATCGACGCATGGTAGCTGTTGTTGTATGAAAACTCCACCAATGGTAGGTGTCTAACCCAACGGTCTCCCCACTCCAAAACACATGATCGCAGCATATCCTCCAAGGTCTGAATCGTCCTCTCACTCTGGCCATCTGTCTGAGGATGAAAAGCTGTACTGAAATGCAGTCTAGTACCTAGGCTCTCCTGAACCTGGTGCCAAAACCTCGAGGTAAAACGTCCATCTCTGTCAGATACGATCCTCTCAGGTACTCCATGAAGTCTCACGATCAGGCAAATGAACTTCGTTGTGCACTTCGTTACTTGAAAAAACTACACATAAACTATATATAGACTATGAGATTTAAAAGCCTACGTGGGATTTGAACCCACATCTTTGTGTGTGAGCACACATCGCTCTACCGTTTGAGCTAATAGGCTTAAAAATTATGAAATATAAATAGATACAATGCTATTTTACACCCCATTCCTTTGAACTCATTAAACATGGCAAAGCTGCTAAAAAAAATTAAACATGGAAAACTCAGGCATTTTCCATTAAGCTCATAAGTAAACATTGATAAGAAAATCATCATAGAATCCTCAAAATGAACACATGGCTGCGAGATATTCCAAACAAATTCATATCTAAAGAGAACGCTGATCAACAACACAAAGAAGGCTGTAAATCCAAACAAATGCAAGGCTGGTAAAAAATTCCTAATTCACAAACTAAAATTCCAGCCCACAACTATCTATCTAAGTTATAGACTCAAATTCAAACTCAAAATCTTCAAATCGGAGTTGAAAATCCCCAATTTATAAACTCAAATTCAAACTGATATCCCCAATTTACAAACTCAAATTTACAATTTCAAACCGAAAATCCCCAATCTACAACTCAAATGCACAATTTCAAACTGAAAATCCCTAATTTGCAAACTCAAATTCATAAACTCAAAACAAAAAACCCTAAATCGGCACCCTAATTTCGGAAATTTTCACAATCGACTTACTTTCTCTTCCCTACTTCGACTCAGTGTTGCTTCGGTGCCACTCAGTTGTAAAGGCTTCGAGTTTTAAAATAATAATTTAAAAATAAATAAAATAAAATGGATTTAAGTCGGAAAAATTTGGATAATTGAAAATCCTTTTATTCACCTCAAAAATCGTATTTTAAACACTTAAAGTGGATTTCAGCCAAAATTTGAAATTTATACAAAATAGATTTTATTTCACTTTCATATGCCGAGGATTGGAAAATAATGTTCGGATTTCATTATTAAATTCGAATTGGAAGATTTAAACTTTATTTTGATCGAGTCGAGATAGGACCGAGAGAGCGGGTTTCAGAGTTTATTTTGACATGTATTTTTGAATTTGGGTTCACAACATACCTTTGTCTTTTTCCTCCCATGGTTGATAAGCTAAAACCCCTCTTCCTCTCCTCTTGACCGGATAGAAGCAGCAACCACTCCCTCCATCTACAACTAATCTTGCCCCAATTTTGGCTAAAAAAAATTCACCTACTATCCTCCTCCCTCCATCCCTATGTTCCCCCATCTTAGGCAAGCAGCCAAGAAATACCACGCCAATTTGTGCAGTCCTCTCAGGCTAACTCCAATGGTATGGTGCAAATGCTCAAATATGCACATTTTGATGCAAAGTGTGCTCCAATGGTTACTTTTGGGTGTTTAAAATGTGCACATTTGCACACAAAGTGCTCAAATATAAGCACATCACCTCCCCCATGTGCAAAAACTTTTTAGCATTTTTCAATAAAGTAAAGTCATTTCTATTGGTTGTTTTTTATTGTTTTCTTTTCCTTTTTAATTTAATCATATTTATTTAGAGATAAGTGTGTATAAAATGCACATTTAACCAATGGAGTAAAACATCAAAAAGTGATGTGCATTTTTAAGCACCTTATACAAATATGTACATTTGCACACTTAACCATTGGAGTTAGTCTCATCCCCTTTATGACTTTCATTTCAGCAGTACCATAGGCCTCCAAAGCTTTCTCTTTATTTATTTTATTTTATTCCAGATTCAGAAACCCTCTTCCTCTCTCATTGCTTTAGCTTCCAAACAAACCTTGAATCTCACCCATTTCCTCCTCCTCTTCTGTTATTTTCTGCAGCAGCCATAAAAAGCTCTTGAGGATTGGTCTTGAGAGACCCATTACCCCCCACCACCTCACATTACTCCTCTTCACTCCCTTCGTTTCGTTTTCGACTCCGAGCTAGCACCTCCCGGGCCCTCGGCCTCTGTTTCCGAGCTGAGCATCCCTGGGCGCCGGTTGGGCCCCGTCGAGGATTCCGGAGCCCCGCAGCTGTCCTCACTCTTTCCTCGTTTCCCGCTCGACGCCGACGAGACCAGGAGCCGCCAGCGCAGCACCTCCGCCATGCCATTTCTCTCTCTCGAGCCCTATGTTCTGATCCGAGGCTGGTAAGCCCTCCTTCCTTTCTTCCCGCTCCAAAATGCCATAAAACTCCACCTTTGATCCATTCCTATCCGTCCCAGGTCAAGCTTGCGTGATTCCGACCCCGACGATGTCCAATCGACTCTGACGAATCCCGCTGATGGAGCCTGTGGAGACCTTGGTGAGTCTCGCTCTTCTTTCCTTTCCTTGGGTCGCTGTTGGGTTGGTGACGGTCGGGAGGGGGTATCAGTGAGGGGGAGTGACCGGGCTGGAGACGAGAGAGCTTCGGCGAGGACCTCGTTCTTCCTTCTCTTCCGTCTTCACGCGACGTTGGCCAAGGAAGGAGACGGCTCTCTCTTTCTTTTCTTTCGCTGGGTTTGGGCTTGGATCTGGGTTCGGGTCGAGTTGCCTATTCGGGTTTCTTCCGGTCTGAGTGCTGAGATGGACCCGGGTTCTATTTTTCGGGTTGGGCTAATTCCGGGTCTTCTCTTCTTTTCTGTTGGGCTGTTCCTTTGGGTTGCGAGTTGGGCTTTTGTGAGCAATTGTTATTTTATATCATTGGCTTTATTTTATATTATATATTATGGTTATGGGATATGATTTGTATTTAAGTGATTTTAGATTATTATTTTTGAGGAAATGTATTTTCTGAAATTACTATTATATATATTATGAAATTGTTTAAAAGAAATATTATTGGGATATGTATTTTGTGATATTTAAATTGTGATTTTAAGAAATTTGGGATGAATTATTGCCATTGATATATAAATATGGCTTGCGAAAATGGAATTGTTTTGGTGCTTTAATGTCGGAATTTATTTATGTAATGATTTTGAAAACAAACATGCCGGAATCGTTTTAATAACATGATTTTGGGAGATTGGTTAAGGATTTAAACGATTAATGTCGGAATTTGGTCAAGTATGATTTGAGAAATTATTTTGAATATTAGTTGACTTAATTTTGGATTTAAGAGTTTGGAAATATGGTTGGTACAATTTTATCAATGGGTTTGATTGAGGAATGATTTTGGTTGATGTTGATCATGTCGGAAAGGTTTTGGAAAACGGTTTTACTATCGGTTGGTTTTGGGTACGATGAGGAAAAAATAGATAAGACGAAATGATCAGAAATGAGATATGTGAAGTTATGTGTGATAGTTAGGGGCGCCTTGTGTGATTTAGATAGACTTATGCATATCTGTATATTTGTTAGGTGATTGTTGCTTGTTGGACTCCGCTTGCGTTATCTTTTGCTGTTCGGCATTTCAGGTAAGTTCCCTAGGGGGCTTACTCAGGTTGGACATTCATGCCTGTTGTTGCATTTTATGTTAGGTGTTGCATATGCATAAAAGCATGCCATGTAGTATCCTGTTTAGGTTGCACTAATTGAATGAGCATCTGCTTACTTTATGCGTTTGAAATAGAACGGCCGTTATCTGTGATAGTCCTAGAGTCTTTGCTAGGGTCATAGGGTAGCCCAGCCTCATCGGGTACCCTGAGTCAATCGAGTCGATATGAGTATGATATGATAGCCCAGCACCATCGGGAAATCGATGAGATGATATGATATGATGATACCGTGGTTTGTGCACCACCACGATGAAATTGCTATGCTATAGCCCGAACTGGCCAGTCTCTGCACTAACGGGAAGGGGTGCAGAGGTAGGAGAGGGACATGCCAGTTGGCATTATGTGGGCGCCTTAATTGTCTTTCCGTATATGAACTAGGAGCATGCTAGTGTATTTAACTTTCGTACTGCATTAGAGCATCTTTATTAGGTATAACACATACTATGTGGCCTCAGCGAGGACTGCCGATCCCGCACGAGTGGCTCGATCTGACTCCTTTCCCTGTTCTTTTTTTAGGTATTCTCTGTAGATTTTGAGTGCTCGATGTCTATATGACGGGGGTTCCCTTTTTGCGAATCGAAGAACCTGACTAATTCTCTGACTTGGAATAAATGGTAATCATTCGCTTAAGTTTTGGTTTTGACCCGGCTCTGCCGTGACACTTTGTATGTTAACTTTGCTTCCGCTTTACTTTCTTTCGAATTGAATTTCGCGGCATAGTCATAAGACAGGTTAATGGTACCCAACGGCCTTACGATGCTTTTAGGGTTTGAAATCCCCCTTTATTATTGACCTAAAAATTGAATTTGAAACCTCGACTCGTACCTGGATTGCAAGATCCGAACAAGGGGTTTTATTCCTTGAAACGTAACCCGGAAATCATAATTCTGGGCCGTTACATCAGTCTCGCCAGACTCCGATTTCGCCAGTCCGGTGTCTCCTCTCCTTTGTGTCACCGAACTCCGATCCAGTCTTCTTTTTCTCTCCTTCTCAGTCGCCTGCGTTATCACCTCTCTCTGTACAATGTTAGTTTTGTTATAATTTTAGCAATTTTGTTTTTCTTTTTTTAAAAAATCAAACAGAGTAAGCAATTCTGTTAACTATAACTTCACAAGGACGCGAGGCAAAATTATCATAAACCTTGGGAGTACCACACAAAATATGTAAAAGAGTTTTGTACTCTGTGAAAATTGCAATACCCTAAGGGCACCCTGCGAAATTTTCGTTTTTTTTTTCTGGTTCCAGTTATTTGGAACAATTTTTCCTGTAACAACCTTGACTTTTTTTTTGTGTTACTTGAATTTTTCCAGTGACAGATGGGGATAATTTTTTCCCGGTGACAATTTATTTTTTCCTAGTGGACAATTCATATTTTTCCTAGGGACAATTGTTTGTGACAATTATTCACATGATGTAGATTTTTTCTCTGATGACAGATGATTTTTTTCTTTTCTTAATGATGATTTTTTTGTGAGTTGTTAATGACAATTTTTCCTAGGGACTATAGATTATTTTTGGCGACGGTTTCTTTTGGGTGACATGCTTATTTTATTTTCATTTAAAAAATATCAAGGACAATTGTCACGAGCCTTGTTGGTAGTTGCCTAGTTAGTACAATATTGATGACAATGTTGTGATATTTATGAATTATTCACCTCCTACTATTGTAAACTTACTGTACCTGTTGCGGCTCCTTAGTATTACGACCCTTACGGCCTTCTATCAGTTTTGATCATATTAGGCCTCTTTTGCCTATAAAAGGCAATGTACCCGATTGTTAATTAGGTAGACTTGAGAATACAGTTAATAAAATCAGAGCGTTTTGATCAATCTTACAATACGTTATCAACACGAGTGTTCTTCAGATCCAACTGAGTAAGCCAACAAATACAAGGTAGAAATTCAAAATCTACCGATTTGCTTAATTATTTTCGTAAAGAAACCGATTATGAGAAGTATGCTCTGTAGTTGCCCTTAATTAAGGGATCTTCTACAATAGAAACTCGTAAATCTTTGAATCTTCTTCTGAAAATCAAAGTTTTCAACTCGTAGAACACAAATCACCATTTATATGGTTCGGTTATGTTCTACGAAATAGTAGCAAGCAAGAAGGAAAATATTCGTACAAGATATGAGACATAAACCCTATATTTTATTAGATCCAAACGGATTTACAACCAAATCGGTCCAAACTTGAAAACTAATACAAGTTTTAAACTATAAAACTGATTTCTTCTTACCTCTCCGTCAGATCTTCACCAAAATCACCGGATTTGATTTCTTCTTAGAGCCCAACAAACCTCCACCAAAATAACAGAAAGAATATAACCGCATAGATTATTACCATGCTAATAAGTATCTCAAGATCGAATCGGTCGGAGGAGTTCATGGTGGTTAGTAGGAGGCCGGAGGAGATGAGGTTGATGATGATGAAGAAGAGATAATTGTAAAAGTCAAAGGAGTGATGGTAATTTAAAGAAGAAAATGTTTGTAGAGAAATGAGATGTTAGTAAAAATGGAAGGAGTGGTGGTAATTTAAAGAAAAAAAAGTGAGAAGGGAAATATGAGGATGGGGTAGACAAAGGTGGAAGATGTAAAATTTTGAAGATGTTTTTCCACCCATAATTACCTCTTGAACTTGAAAATCCATGCTTAATATACCCTTGTTCTTCACTTCTTTGATGATATTCAAATACCACATACTTGAAGATGGAGAAATTTTTCACTGAAAATTTTGAGTTTTTTTTTTATTGTATTGATTTTTTACAAAAGAGAGTTTTTTGTGTTTGAGCTTTGATGTGAGATCAACTTATTTTGAAACACTAGATGATATACATCATTTCCCCTGCAAAAGTTGATTGCGTGTGTTGTGATATATTTACTATTCCCTAGCCGGTTGCCGTGTAAGACCAATTTCTAGCTGTAGAGCTATCCTATAAACCGCTCAATCAATCTACCAATAGTATATCTTTTAAATTCAAAACCACTCATACCATTTATAAATACACTCTATATCATTTACGTATACATACTCCGAATACATGCTCCGTAGTATATATGTATACAATATGTTTTTTCTTTTTGAAAAAAGAAGAAGAAGCATGTATCATGTACGTATATATATTTATTAGGTGAAGATATAACATGCATATATCACATAGATACATTATATATATATATATATATATATATATATATATATATATATATATATATATATATATATATATACACACACACACCGTATGAACACATATATAATATTGTAATCCATGTATGTATGTATATAATGTTATTATATTTATTTATGGCATCTTCGTATGTGTATATGAAATATAATATGTCATCTTAACCCATAAATTTCATTTATATGATGATTAAATATGTCAATATTAATTCATATGATTTTATTTGTAGTTAATTCAATGGCAAATCTTACAAAGCGGGAATTTGATAATCTCGACTTATCGGGTCAGAGATATCTTGAATGGAGGGTTGATTCACTGTCTCACCTCCAAGCTCATGGCCTACTAGAGACTATCTCTGAAAATAATGATACTTCTCCGCAAAATAAGGCAAAGGCGATTATATTTTTGCGCCATCATGTGAATGAAAGCCTTAAGTCTGAATACTTGCGGGTGGAAGATCCTAAAGAGTTATGGGAGAACTTAAGTCAGAGATATGGGCATCAGGAGAAAGATTTACTCCCAAAAGCCACATATTACTGGAGCAATTTGAGGTTCCAGGATTTTAAGTCTGTCAGTGATTTTAATTCTGCCTTATTCAAAATCACGTCTCAGTTACGTTTATGTGGGCAGAAAATCTCTGAAGATCGAAAATATGCTCGATAAAACCTTCTCTACAATCCACGCATCAAATGTGCTGTTGCAACAACAATATAGAGAGAGGGGTTTTACAAAGTATTCTGATTTGATATCAGTATTACTTGTGGCTAAGCAACATAATGAACTTCTGATGAAGAACCACAACCTAAGGCCTACTGGTGCTGCTCCATATACTGATCAGTTTAAGAGAGACTACAAAAAGGCTAAGTTTGACAGGTTGTGTGATCATTGTGGAGAAAGAGGGCACACAAAGAATTATTGTTTTAAGTTGATTGGCTATCGTGATTGGTTTAGAGGAGGTAAAGATGATGATAAATCTAAGCCTCCCAAGAAGTTTGCTACACAGATGAAAAGTAATCATCCAAACAGTCCTTTTAAAAATATGAGTGTGGAAGCAAAACCTGATCAGGCTATAGTTAATGCAGTATTTCAAGAAATCTTGAAGATGATGAAAGGAAAATCTTCTGTGGAGAGAATCGTCAGTTCTGCAAACCAAGCTATGGTTCCCTTTGCAGGTACTTTAGATGTTTCCTTTCTTATTGGAACTGATAAGGCTAAGAATGATGCTTGGATTGTGGATTCTGGAGCCACTGATCACATTGCTTTTGACAAAGCTATATTTTCTGATATTATTGATTTGTCACCTATTATTTTGCTTGGTTTGCCTGATGGGAATAATCTCAAAGTGTGTCAAAGTGGCAGTGTCAGATTGAGTGATACTCTGATCTTGCATAATGCGCTATTGGTGCCTTAATTTAGACACAACTTTCTATCTGTGTCTAAGATCGTTCATGGTCAGAAATCAAAGTTTAGTTTTGATGCCATGTCATGTTGGTTACAGGACCTTACAACTAATTAGATTGTTGCTACTGGGATTGAAGCCAAGGGCTTATATTTCTTGACGACCACTGATGCTGAGAGAATGGGTCTGTTAAGTTTTAGTTCTTTGAATAATGTCAAGTTGAATTGTAATAAATTGCAGATTCTGCATGCTAGAATGGGTCATATGACTTTTTCCAAACTACATGTTTTGGATTGTAAGCCAGATATTCAAGACCTGAGTTGTGATGCGTGTAATATGACTAAGATTCACAAGGTAAAGGTTGATAGAAGTGACAGTATTTCTGATTCTCTTTTCCAGTTGGTTTATATGGATGTTTGGGGACCCAATAAGTTCCTTCTGTTTGTGGTGCTAAATATTTTTTGACCATATTGGATGATTTTTCTAGATCTACTTGGACTTATCTTATGCAAGATAAGTTACAAGTTTTGAGATTGATTGCTAGTTTTTTTAATATGGTTGAGAATCAATTCCAAGTGTTTGTCAAGACTGTCAGAACAGACAATTAATGGAACTGAATTTACTCAAAAGGGTTGTGTTGATTTGTTTGCCAGTAAAGGTATTTTGCACCAAAGATCAGTTCCTGGGGTCCATGAGCAGAATGGTAGGGTAGAAAGAAAGCACAGACATTTATTAGAGAATGCAAGGGCCATCAGAATTCATGCTGGTCTTCCAATTAAGTTTTGGGGAGATTGTGTGTTGAGTGCTACTCATCTTATTAATAAGATGCCTTCTTCCATTTTGGAATGGAAATCTCCATTTGAAATTTTATACAGGACTGCTCCTTGTTATGATTTGCTCATAATTGTAGGTTGTTTGTGTTATGTTTTTCAACCAAATGACCACAGAGACAAGTTGGGGACACTGGCTAGGAGATGTGTTTTCTTGGGATACCCTCCAAGCATGAAGGATTACAAGTTGTTTGATTTAGAGAGGAAGACTATCATTGTAAGAAGACATGTGAAGTTTGAGGAGTTTATTTTTCCTTTTAAGCAATCTGCATCTACATCTCATTCTCCATTATCTCCTTCTCTACCCAGTGTTGTTCAATGGTCAAATGACAGTGATAGGTTTCCTCTTGTGAATAGCCACCCTGGTAACCCTGTCACTGGGCACACTCCCCCTGACATTTGTCATCCTTGTAGCACTAGGTCATGTGTTGATATTGCTCCTGATTCTGTGGGCAGTAGTTCATCATCTCCAGTGCACAATCCTACTCTTGATAGTCAGTCCTTGAATCCTGGTCAGGTTATTCAGCCTAGGATTCTTCATATGCAAACTAAAATTCCTATGATATTACAAGATTATGTAATTTCAAATGCTCATGCAAGGGGCCACTCAGTGGTAGAATCATCATCTTCAGAGTCATTTGCTGTATTTTCTTCCTGTAATTTGGCATATCTATCACCCGAATACATCAAATCCTTTGTCTAGATGGTTTCTATTTTCAAGCCACACTGTTATGCTCAGGCTAAAGGTGTCACATAATGGGAAAATGCTATGGCAGCTGAGCTTCAGGCTCTCACTAGCAATCATACTTGGAAACTTACTCCTCTCCCTGATGGCAAGAAAGCAATAGGTTGTAAGTGGGTTTATAACATCAAATATAAACTTGATGGTACAGTGGAAAGATTTAAGGCTCGACTAGTGGCTAAGGGGTTTAACGAGATTAAGGATAAGGACTATAAACAAACCTTCTCTCATATTGCTAAGCTGTCTACAATTCGAGTTATTTTGGCTTTAGCTGCTAGCAAAGGTTTGGTTTTGCACCAATTAGATGTCAATAATGCTTTTCTTCTTGGCTATTTAGAAGAGGAAGTTTACATGCTAACTCCTCCTGGGTTTGAAGTTCCTACAGGTCATGTCTGCAAGTTACAAAGATCTCTATATAGGCTTAAACAAGCTAGTAGGCAATGGAACCATGAACTTACCAAGTTCATGATTAGGCTAGGATATGCTCAATCAGTTCATGACTATTCCTTATTTGTTAAATCTTCTAGAGAGGATATGACAGTCACATTGGTATATGTTGATGACATGCTTCTTCTTGGAAATTCAGATACTGAGATTAAGGCAGCCAAAGATGCTCTTCATCAGCTATTCACCATTAAAGATTTAGGAGTAGCTAGATATTTTTTAGGGATGGAGATTACCAGATCCTCAGAAGCTATCCTCATATGGAGGGGTGCAAATCTACTGAGTTTCCCATGCAACATGGCATTAAATTGTCATCTATTATTGGTGATCCTATACCCAATCCTAAAGATTATAGAAGGCTTGTTGGTAGGCTTCTATATCTTACTTTAACTCGTCTTGATATTTCCTATTCAGTGCAACAGTTGAGCCAATTTTTGCAGAATCATTTGAAACCTCATTGGGATGCTGCCCTTTATTTATTGAGATACCTTAAGGGAAGCTACAATTTTGCTTTATCTTATTCGGCTTCCTCATCCTTTCTAGTCAAAGCCTACACTGATGTAGATTGGGGAAACTGTATGGATACATGCCGGTCTCTATCAGGTTACTGTGTATTTCTTGGCACATCCTTAGTTTCATGGAAGACTAAAAAGCATAAAGTTGTCTCAAAATCGTCTACTGAAAGTGAATACAGGAGTATGTCTACTACAAGTAGTGATTTGGTATGGCTTGAAGGAATTTTGAGTGATCTGGGCATTCATGTGCATCTTCCTATCACCCTATACTATGATAATAAGTCAGCTCATCAGCTTGCAATCAACCCGTGTTTCATGAGCGTACCAAACATGTTAGAATTGATGCTCATTTCATACGGGAGATGGTGCAACATGGATTCATTCAAATTGCACATGTCTCTTCTGCTCTACAAGTAGATGACATCATGGCCAAGGCTTTGGGCGCCAAACAACATGATTTTCTTCGGTCCAAGCTTGACCTTGTTGTGCCTTGTGTGGGTCAAGCTTGAGGGGGGTATATGAGTATATGTAGTGAATTTCATGTATAATTGACATTTTATATGTTAGCCACATTATAGTGTAATAAGTCTAGATCTGTAGGGGCATTTTGGTCAATTGACTCTCGGCCAGTTTGGGCTCCTTTTAGAGGGATCTGTAGTGAACGGGAAAGGTTGTTACAAACTGTAGTTGAGAGTTTGTTTTTCTCTCAATCTTTGGGTTTTCAATGGAGTTTAATGTTTCCATCTGATTTCGATCTTTCCTTTACTATATTGCATTTCATTTTGTCCAAACTAAGTCATTGTCATCAACCCATATTTTAATTTTGAATGTTTAACGTTCACAAAAAAACTATTATCATAAGTTCATAACACTATTTCATCAAAAACCATCATGTATCGTCCCTACAATAAATGTTACCACCACATTATATATTATCAAAAAAAATTAATCAAATAAAATTTCAAAAGTTTGACTAATTTCTTTCACCAGAAATTATCATCAAAATATTATTTCAAAAAATATTTGTCATCACGAATGTGCATATAACTACAAAAAAAGAAAAATTCATCACTACATATCACCAAGATATTTTTACCAATTTGTATTTTCAAAATTTCATCGTCTACTCTACCTGAAATTTTTTATCATGATACTATTTCAACAAAATAATGTCACCACGATTTCAACTCTCTAAAAATTATCACCACCACACTATTTATTATCAAGATACAATCATTAACCCATATTTTTAAAATGTGATAATTGACTCTCTACACAAAATCTATCACTATGATACTAGTTCAAGAAAAAATTTCACCACGATATTATAACCTCCAAAACAATCACCATAAACTATTTATCACCAAGATACCGTCGTCAACCCGTATTTCAAAATTTGACCATTGATTGAGTCTCTATAAAAACTATGATTGTGATACTCGTCATCATCTTTCTCGATCACATGATATTGTCATCACGTATTGATGTCACAAACTAAAATCCTATTACAAGAGAAAGACAAATCCTAAAGAAGCTAAAGCTAAGCTGAAGAAAATGTAATGTTCAATATAGTTTAGGGTTTAGGGTTTAGTCTTTATGGTCGACTCTAAACCCTAAACCCTAAAATATGCTCACAATACTCACTTTTCACCACATCTATCACTTCATATCGATCGACATCACTGTTGTAACTTAATTAAAAATCTATGACAAGGTAAACATAAACCCTTAAAGGGATAAAGCTAAGTCAGAAAAATGTGATGTTTTACCTTATATTAAGACATCATCAGCGATAGATGTACAATCCCTTTTCACAGGGACCTTTGTACCATCATCCGTAAGGATGATCTAGAAGCGAGATTACAGTTTGCGTAACAACTCTTATTGTTTGCCTACTATAAAAAAAACTTATAATCCATATAACATTGTCATAATTTGTTGTGTCAACATGATAGCGTTATCGATCAAAGGATTGTTGAACATTGTCACCCTTGCATTATAAATTTGTTATATCATACTTGGGTTCTTCTTGAAAGTATTTTTCAATGTTGCGCGAAGGGGAAACAACTTTACCCCGACAATGGTCAAATCTTTCACTAGTTGTATCTCTTCAGCATATCCGTCAATCGCCCCACCATCTGTTGGCCTCACGGACTAGGATACAATTTGTGGTTATGCATATTTCACTCAACTCTCAACATCCATATATGTCTTTCGACTTTCCAACCATACAACAAAAACGGATAATATTTTTTTCTTACACCTTCCATCTCGCAAGACTATTACAAATACATCAACACCGATGATTTTCTTCTTACAATTTCTATTTTCCCCGTATTTTTACATATGAAATATACTGACCTGTATATTATTGTAGAGTTATTATAAGAATTTACAATCGTCAGGACAAAGTTGTTGAGAAAGCAATATAACAAGCTCAATCTAACATCAACTTTCTATCTGTCCGCTAATAGTTATTCACAAAATAAGATTAATAATCGAACCCAACAATGCTCATTTGATCAAACTAAAAACAATTGAAACAGTGTTGAACATAATCAAATTTCACAATTTGATTCAATAAATTTTAGCATTAAATTATGTTATAAAACTTCTTAAATACCTAAATATTTTTTTAAAAACATAGAAAAAAAAAACCACCAACTCATATATTTAAGACAAGGAAGATTTTATTTTTGGGCGTCCACCCAAAATCGTTGTGGTGTGGTTAACCCCCAATGAAAACCCCCTGTAACACCGGGTGTTACACTTAATTATTTCATATATAAATTTATATTAAAAACAATTTTAAAATTTTATATTTACAGTCTATACACTTATATTAACATGTTTATAAAATTTTATTATGAAAAATAATAATTAAAAATTACGGATAATTAAAAGATTGATTATTTTAGAAAATTATTATTTTTTTTTTTTTTAAAAACATATATTTTCCAAATAAAAGTTTATAGACATGTTAATATAAGTATATAGGATACAAATATAATTTTTTTTATTTTTTTAATAAATTTATACCCGAAGTAATGAGTGTAACACCAGATGTAACACGTAAAGTGTTACAGAGTATTTCAATCCGGTTAACCCCCGCTTTTAAGTTTTAACCAATGTCATGTGTTAGGGACGACATATATGAAACCCTTGAAATGTCGGACAGATTCATTTGAAATCACCAAAGTAACATACAACCTCAAGACATCTGGAACATTCAACCACAAATTACTCTTGAAGAAAACAAAATTTTGACTGCCCACCCAACAAATATAGAAATTGAAAATACTTTTTGGGAGATGAAAGAAGATAAAACCCCAGAGCCAGATGGCTACCCTCCAGAATTCTACAAAAAATATTGGTACATAGTTGGGACATCTTATTGTAAAGCTATCAAAGCTTTCTTTCATTCTGGGCATCTACTATCTGAGGCAAATCATACCTTTGCAATACAATCCTACAAATATAAACCACTATATACCAATTAGCCTTTGCAATACAATCTACAAAGTCATTTAAAAAATTCTAGCAAACAAACTAAAACCCATCCTCCCTAAGCTAATCAACCCATATCAAGGAGCTTTTGTAAAAGGTAGATCCATTCAAGACAACACTCTCTCACAAGTTGGGAGAGCGGTGCTAATCCAATTGAATCTTATCACCAAAACAAATTATCTTATGCAAAATTTTCTTCTGTCGAAAGGAATCCTGGAACAAATTGACCAGATCAACAAAAACTTCTTCTAGAATAAACTACAATCAGAGAGGTACACACCACTTATAAGTTGGGATAACATCTGCAAAAGCAAGTGCCAAGGAGGCCTGGGTATTAGGAAAGCAGAAGATCTCAATACAAGCTTACAAATGAAACTCCTCTGGAAACTCTACACAAATGAGAACAACATATGGGTTCAGGTTATAAAATAAAAGTACCTTCAAAAGGAGAATATTAGAAACCGCTCAAATCAATTTACATCATGGCAATTCAGTTGACTCATTTCTCTAAGAAATAAATTTGAACAAGGTCTCCTATGGCTAATCGGAAATGGAAATAGTATAAATGTTTGGTCTCACCCCTGGGTTCCAAATCAAGATTTAGAACAATTTTGAGGAAACCATGACCCGGAAATGAAAGTAAACCAACTTTTTAACTCACAAAAAAGTTGGAATATTCCACTAGTAAATAGCCTCTTTCCCCCGGAAATCGCTTGTTAGATTCTAGATATTCAAATTCCAAATTGGGATACGCCAGATAAACTTATCAGGAAACTACACCCAATTGGAAACTTCACTACGAAATCAATCCAATGCATGACAAATAACGCAACTCAAGCTTCAAAGGATCTTAACTGGATTTGGAAGCTAAATCTACCTCCTAGAATAAGAAGCTTTGTTTGGAAAATAATGGTGGATGGTCTTCCTACCACCCAAAGACTTAATAAATACGTTAATCGAGTCCCTAGTCAGTGTAGTCTTTGCAATCAAGCAGAAGAAGATACGGAACACTTAATGAGAAATTGTCTATTCACTAGGAAAATTATTGACAACTTTGAGATACCAACAGGAAAATACTTCCAACATATGAATATAAATGGATCTCACCCTTTTAATATAGATGAAATTCGACTTGGAAACAAAAATTTTGAGGAATTATTCTTCATTTGACACACTATTTGGGAAATCAGAAATGAACTTATTGTTAGGAATAAGGCTATGGCCCCATTAGAAAATATCATTCTAAGAATCATTGCAAACATCAGTGATTGGATACAAATTGAAAAAGATAATCAGAGGAATAACACCAAAAACAAGAGAGCTAAAGCTAAATGGGGCAGACCATCTGGGGTTGTCTACAAAATCAATGTGGATGGCTCTGTTAATCTCATAGGCGCTTGCCATGTGGGAGGGATTACTCGGGACTCACGGGGCCATGTCATTGATATGTTTTACAAGGAAAGTGTCAAAGGTTCAGTCATTCAAACTGAAGCTATCACTATTCAGACAGGTATGGAGCACGCAATTAGCAAAAGACTTCGAAGAGTAATGATAGAAGGGGACAATCTACAACTCATCAAAGCCATCACCAGCAGTAATAATGTAAGATGGGAGATTATACATCACATTGCAAAGATCAAACAGATGGAATCTGCTTTTGACCTTGTTCAATATAGACACTGCTACCGCGAAGCGAATCAAGTAGCTGACTTCATAGCTCGAAAGAATGTCATTAGTAATAGCTCTACTATCCCTTTTAATAGAGAACTTTAAGGAGCCAGAATACAACTTTCAATGCACATCCATCTATACAAGACACTTTGCATTTTCCATATTAATTCATTTTAGATCCCGTGGGCATGTAGATGAACTAGGCACCGTACTGTCTTCAAATTAATCTCAAGATAGAAATCGATACTCTGCCAGTGCCATATATATTATTACTTCATTAAAAATGAAAACAATCTCCATATCACTTCCGTTTGGTAGTCAAGACGTGCATACTCAACAACCACGATTACATAAGAAGATCGACCACACAACCCTAAACATTTATAGGACTTAACAGTTGCACTACAGCGCAGATGCAAGCAGGGCCGGGGACCTCGTCTCAGGTCCAATCAGCCTAGGAGGCCCATAGTGTGTATATATATTAGGTATTTTTATAATAAATATAAGTGAAGTGAGATGTAAATCAAGGAGACAACTTAGCTCAATGGTTAGGGGACACAAGGTATTTAATTGGAATTGCAGGGTCCCATGTTCAAAGCCTATATCTCTCACGTTTTTTTGCATCTGTTTTTTTTTAAAACGTCAAAGTCCTACTTTGCACAGCTTGCATCTGTTTTTTTTTTTGCATCTGTTTTTTTTAAAAACGTCAAAGCCCTACTTTGCACAACTTGCATCTGTTTTTTTTTTAAACGTCAAAGCCTTTGCATCTGTTTTTTTTTAAAACGTCAAAGCCCTACTTTGCACATCTTGCATCTGTTTTTTTTAAAACATCAAAGCCTTTGCATTGTTTTGTTCCTTTATTTTTAATTTGACCGCTTTTAAGTTGAATTGATTGAGATTAAAATCAATTTAGATATATATTGTCGATTTGAGAATCAATTTGGGGGAAATTTTGATTAGGCTTGGTCATTCTGATAATAAATTGCGAGAAATTGTCCTTCCTTCTACATCTATTCATTCATATTTTGTCATCTTCATACCATCTCATATGTTTCTTCTCTGAGCATATTCTTTCCCCTCTTATCAATCATTGAATTGCGATTACAAGGGCATTCACCATGGATTTTTCCATAAACTTTCATATGCTGACAATAGATTTGTGTACCCGTGCACCTAAAATAAGTTGAATTGGTTGAGATTGAAGTCAATGTAGGGGCCCTATTTCGAAATCTCGCCTCAGGCCTTAAAAATCTCAGGTCCGGCCCTGGATGCAAGTTCAAGTGTCTTGGATCCTGAGGAGATCAATGGGCCTTCTGTTATCGGTTGGATCGATTTGGAAGTATAGTTGGCGGTAATGCTTCGTCTTCTTGAACAACTGCGGGTTTTCCTCGGTAACGAGTTCACTTGCTGGACCGATCTCATTATCAGGATGTGGATAACACAGCATTGCGAGCGACATCCTGTCCCTTTCCCGGTTCGTCGTCACCTTGTGAAATGCGCTCTTGAATAGCCCGTTACTCATTATCTGCACACACACACACACACACACACATAGATATACATTAATTTAAACTTGTCAAATTCCAGTATCCCACAAAAGCTTAAACCATTATGTAAGGTTTCATCCGATCTTTACCTCCATATGATCACCGGCGTTGATAAAGAGAGCATGAGGGAGAACAGGGACTCTGAACCACTTGTCATCCTTCAGAACCTGAAGAGCTTCCACCTCGGCATCCTGCAGGAGTAGCGTGACCATGGTTCCGTCGGTGTGGGGCTTGATTCCGAGGACCGCCTTTGGACGGGGACATGGCGGGTAGTAATTGAACCTCCCTATGGTCAGCCCTTCCTCCCCGTACTGCTCCAAGAAAGTCTTCTCTGTCAGGTTCAACGCAGTCGCCATAGCCGTTAGGAGAGTCTTCATTACACCCTGACACTTTAGGGTGTACTCTTCTACAATCTCCCTGTAATTCGTTATCATCGGAATTAAGTTAAAGGGCTACAAAAGCTCTATACATTGGCATAAGCTTTTCTGTTACGAACCTAAAGTTAATAGGAATACGAGGCCAAAATTGGAGCAAGCGTTGATGCTCAGGATAAACGATAAGGTGAAGGCGGTCGTTCCAGTTGATGGTATGCTTGTCGTACAAGTGGTCAGTTCCATAGCCTTCGGTACTGCTAGTGGACCTCGCATACTTCTGCTTCTCCTCTCGTGGAAGCCTGAAGAAGTCCTTGGAGACTCGCCGCACTTGGTCTAGCAATTCCATCGACATCCCGTGATTCACAAGCTAAGTACGAACGGTAGCCCAAAGAGATCAAGACAATGATACTTTTAATGAGTTTATAATGTTAAGATGTGAAACGACAAGGTTATATGTCTCACATCTGGAAGTAGAAAAAGCGCAAGCCTAACTAATGTATATTGTATAAGTCATTAGTCTACTTTTGTTATTGTCAATTGAACTTAATTCCAACCACTAATATGTATACCTGGAAACCGCCCCAAGAGGAGAGTGTTAGGGGGAAGTCTTGTTGGACCCGACCAGAAAGCCCAACATATAAGCTAGACCGGGGCACCATCCCAAAACCAATTGGCTTTAGGTGGAGTAGCCCATCCACTTATATGTTGGGTTCAGAATCACCCCACTTCCGATGGGGGATTCACAAGTGTCCCAACAAATCCCCCTCTCACTTGGGAATCCATCACAAGTCTAGCCCGGTTGGAATCGAGACCTCCACGCAACGGGTTCGACTAACCCATCATCGATACAGATGTGAAGTCCATCTCAATCTTTGGGTGCAACCGGCCCACCCGCCGAATCCGGCTCTGATACCAGTTTGTTAGGGGGAAGGTCTTGTTGGGGCCGACCAGAAAGCCCAACATATAAGCCGGGCTGGGGCACCTTCCCAAAACCAATTGGCATTAGGTGGAGTAGCCCATCCACTTATATGTTGGGTTCAGAATCACCCCACTTCCGATGTGGGACTCACAAGTGTCCCAACAAATCCCCCTCTCACTTGCGAATCCATCACAAGTCTAGCCCGGTTAGAATCGAGACCTCCACGCAACGGGTTCGACTAACCCGTCATCGATACAGATGTGGAGTCCATCTCAATCTTTGGGTGCAACCGGCCCACCCGCCGAACCCGGCTCTGATACCAGTTTGTTGGGGGAAAGTCTCGTTGGGCCAGACCAGAAAACCCAACATATAAGCCGGACCGGGGCACCATCCTAAAACCAATTGGCATTAGGTGGAGTAGCCCATCCACTTATATGTTAGGTTCAGAATCTTCCCACTTCCGATGTGGGATTCACAAGTGTCCCAACAAATCCCCCTCTCACTTGTGAATCCATCACAAGTCTAGCTGTTGTGAGCTGAATCTGCCATGTTTTAGAGTAACTTTTATATCGATTTCTGTATACATTGTATTCATTTGGGTTTAGATAGTACAGAATCTATGTAGTTTATATTTATTTGCCAAAATTATGGAATCTACACCAGTTTCTGTTTAATTCGCAGAAATCGAGGCATATTACAACAATTCTACAGAAGGTCGGAAAAGCTCGGAAAACCGCTACAGAAGTCCAAGGTCAAAGCAGCGGAACCAAACTGAAAGTCAAGGCTACTCGATCTCGAGTGGGCCCTACTCGACATAGACGAGCATGTCCGAGCACAGCCTTGTCGACAAAGCCTGATCGAGAGCCAGACCAACCCGGCTCCGGGCCCTACTCGATCTCGAGGACCACTAGTCGAGATCGACGAAGCCTCAGCGCCACGCCCGGGGTTGACGAGAAGAAGAGCTGGTCGACAAACCGAGGACGAAGCCGAGGACGACCAGGAGCACTCGCTGCCAGCGACTCGACTCGCTGCAGCGGACCGCTCGCTGCCGCGGAAAAACTCACTGCCAGCGGGAGAGGCAACTCGCGGAAGCGGAAAGAAAGAGCCCTACTCGATCTCGACTACGCCTTGTCGAGATCGATGACGCCCAGGAGCCTTGTCCGAGCCTTGCCGAGTAGAGCAACCCGAGGAAGCCTAGTCGACAGAGCCATCCTACTCGACATCGACTAGGGTTTGTCGAGGTCGATGAAGCGCCAGTGAGCCAGGACCGAGCCACATCGAGCAGAGCTAGCCAGGAAGTCTAGTCGACGATCCACCCTACTCGAGGTCGACGAGCCCTTGTCGAGGTCGAGTAGACCAGTGTCCAGAAACGCGTCGACGAAGACCTGTCCGAGTAGACTTGAGATTCCTTGGGGCAAAAGGAGGAAGATTCTATCCAAATCCATTAAGTTCTATCTATGGAAGACGCAATCTATCAAGACATGAAGACCTACCCTATTTAGATTTATCTTTTCCTTGTTGATTTATTTCTTTATGGCATTTATTTATCTTTTAGCAATTTAGATATAATTTTAGATATAGATAGAAGATTCTATCCTTGAATAGCAAGGGTTAGAAGCCTATAAATAAGGCCCTAGGGGCTCAGTTTTAATCATCAATTTGGAGAGAAAGACAAGTAGTTCCACAGAGAAGTTTAGGAATTCTAAGGTTTTTAGGGTTTTGGCTTTCAGCGAAAGTTGATTGCCAGGATTGTAAAGGCTTTTGAATTTAGTTTTAATGCAATTTAGTTCTTTTCATCAATCAATGTCTGTTATTGCAATGAGGCGTGAGTAGTCCACCCACTTCTGGGGCTGGGGTGAGCCCGACGGTGGCCATGTGAGGCGATACGATAAAGGTCAGATCTTTTTGTGCGATTCATCTTCTATCCCTATGAGCATGATTCTTTTGCGAGAGTTGAAGGTGATCCTTGTTTGTGTTATTGAAGCGAAAGTAATCTTAATGCAACTTGGATTAATTATGTGAAAAAGGGTTAGTAACAATTAGGGTTTATGCGAGAGCCTCTATATGCCTATTTGTTAATAACGAAAGTTATTTGATGGAAAGCATGATCTTTTATGCCTTTATGTGTTACTTTGCATGGTTATCGTTGTGGTGTTGAAACCCTGGCTTTGGAAGTCTTTTAGCATATTGAGTTTATTTCTGTCGAAATTCTGAGTTTTGTTCGAGATTCTGCAAATTAAAGTTTCTGTTTCTTGTCGATATAAAGTAAGCCTTGTCGAGATCGAGTACAACCTTTGTCGATCTCGAGTAGGACTTGGTCTAGGTCGAGTTGGTTTTCTTCTGTTTTCGTCAATTTTCACTTTCTGAGTTTCTGTTGTTCCCTGCTGTGGTCGATCTCGAGTTGACTCTTGTCGAGATCGACGAGCCTCTGCCTTTGCTTTTAAGTTTCTGCTTTGCTTTGTCTTTTGTGTTTTGCTTTGTTCTTTGCTTTTGTTTTTCTGCTTTTATTTCTGTTTCTTTCCTTGTCTCTGTGTTTCTGTCCTTTCTGCTGCTTCTGTGAAAATTTACAGCTACCTGAGGACTGCTGACGTGCTTCCTCGTGGATTCGATCCTGACTATTCTCTTACTACAACGGGAGGAAGTCTTGTATTTATTTGCTGAGACAGGGAAGTCAGCCTGAACTTTATTTCATATTTATTTCATACTTGACCATCTTCCTGCAATAACAAATTGGCGCCGTTGCCGGGGAGGCAATCAATCGCGCCTTAGGTAGTCAGTTCTCACTGTTTCTTTGGGTGAATTTGCAGGTGTATGCGTCGTTCTGGTCTACCACCCGAGTTTGACAGCTTAGACGAACCAGAGCGTTATCTACACATCCACCCTAAACTCAAAAGGATCATGGCGGCCGCTGAAACACAAGAACAGCTGATTGCCAGGCTTACAAGGGAGCTAGCCGCAAAGGATACCACTATAGCCAATGAAAGGGCAGCGAGGGAACAAGAAGCTGAGCGCGCAAGGCAAGCAGAAGCTGAGCTTGCCCAATATCCAACTACTGCTGAGGATTATATGCATCCAACCCTCGTCGTGCCTGAATCGGAGATTCTTATCCCTGAAAACTCTTTTGAAATTCGCACTCAATTTCTTATAGAGCTTAAAAATAATGCCTTTTTTGGTAGATTTAATGAGTGTCCTCTTGAACATATTACGAACTTTTCTGACATGTGTCGTACTCTTGCTGAAGGTACAACTCTGGAATATGTCAAGATGAAGTCTTTCCGCTGGTCGCTGGCTGGACCTGCACTGAAGTGGCTTGAAGGGCTGAAACCAAGATCACTGACAACATGGGCCCAAGTAGAGCAAGAGTTTCTGAACAAATTCTTCCCTCCCGCCAAAACAGCATATCTCCGCCAGAAAATCACCGCCTTCAGACAGAAGCAAGGGGAACCGCTGGCAAAGGCATGGGAGCGCTACAAGGAACTTCTGCGATCTTGCCCTACTCATGGACAGCCACCCTACGTTATTCAGGAGATCTTCTTCAACTCTCTTGATCAAGTCACTAAGGACAGAATCAACCACTATACTCGCTATGAGTATCTGACAATGCCGCCAAGTGACGCATGGGGTGTGCTAGAGAAGCTCACCAACTACGACAACAAGTATGGGTCTACTGCAACTTATGAAGAGAACCCATACGCCAGGCCAGCACCTTCCATGCCCCTCTATGAGCCACCTAAGGAGATTGATCCTGATGTTAGGGAGCAGTACTACAGAGACCAGAATAAGAAGCTCCTCAAGCAAGTCAAATATCTCTCTGTCAACCAGCCTTGTATTGAATGCGGATCGCAGCGGCACACCACTCCTGAGTGCCCACACACAGAGCAAGTCAAGCTGGCAGAGCATCATGAGGAGGCAGCTTACGCAGGGGGTCCCAATCGCTAAATGGGGGACCAAAGGTTTCAGCAACCACAATGGAACCAAGGTGTCCTTAGAAACCCCCCGCCCTACAGAGCTCCAGGATATCCGGAAAGGGAACAGAAAAAGGATGATATACAGACAGTCCTGGAGGAAATACGGAGAAACCACTAAGAAACTAGGCAATCTTTCAACTCCGTCTATACTCAGATGCAAGGTGTCAACTCTAGGCTTGGGGAAATTGATATCTGGTGGAAATCAGTTGATACACAGATTGGTCAGCTAGCAGCAGGAATCCCCAGACAGTCAGGGTCACTTCCAGGATCTTCAGAACCAAATCCTAAGGGAAAGACCGGACACATCGCTGCTATAAAACTCAGAAGCGGCCATCAACTACGAGAGCCAGAGGTCGGAAAACAGCAGAATGACGAGGAACAGCAAGTCAATCTCGATAAAGCCGTGGTCGATCTCGACAAGAGCCTCGTCGACCTCGAGGAGACACTTCCAGAATCTTCGTCTGCACCACACAGCAACTCGACTGGGCCCAATCTGGTCGATGTCGACAAAGGCCTTGTCGATGTCGAAGAGCCCCTGGTCGACGTAGAGCAGCCTGCAGCACCTCTGACGTCCGTTCTGGCTCCGAATCAGAAAAAGAAGCTGCCTTTCCCCACAAAATCTCTAAAGGACCCAGCAGAAAATAAATTTCAGCGCTTCATTAAGATGCTTCAGAAACTCAACGTCACCACCCCCTTCACAGAAGCTCTCAATGAAATGCCATCTTATGTCAAGTTCCTGAAGGAGATTTTGAGCAAAAAGCGATCGATGGCTGAAATCACAGAGGAGTGCAACCATCTGGACATATTGGAGAAGAGGCCGGATCCAGGTAAGTTTGCTATAACTATTGGATTTGGTCCATACAAAATAAATGCCCTATGTGATATTGGAGCCAGTGTTAGTATTATGCCTTTAACAATTTGGTCCAAGATTAAGATAGGTGCCCTGGAGCCTGTGGATGCTAGACTTTACATGGCCAACAACACGGTGGTCATTCCGACAGGCATGGTGGAAAATGTCCCAGTACAAGTAGGTAAATTCTTCGTCCCTGCTGATTTCTTAATTGTTGATATGCAAGAAGATCCTGCTTGTCCAATTATTCTAGGAAGACCATTCTTGGCAACGGTGGATGCCAACATAAGCGTACGGAAAGGAGTGCTCACCTTCAACGTCAGCGATGAGGTAATTGAGTATTCCTTTAATAAAACTGAAAGGCATACAGGTCCAATGGAAGAGGTCAAATCTATCTCAGCTGGCTACATCACCTGCGGGGAACCCAAGGTCAGAAATATGACCCCTGAGGAGATAGAAAAGAGGGACATGGAGGCCCAGGTGGAGGAGATCATGGCAATTCTCAAGGAAAACACAGAAAATCCAATCGACACAGAACAAGGTACGTCGTTGTGGATTAATTATTCTTCGGATGCCTTGACAGGAGCTAAGTATGGGATCAAGATCGACCAGGGCTCCTCGACTTCGAGTAGAACCCTAGTCGATCTAGACCAGACCATGGAGACTCCACCAGAGCCAGCTTCGTCGAGCAGCAAACCGGAGGAGCCACCCTACTCGACCTCGAGTGGACTTGTCGAGATCGACCACCACCCGGCGCCACCAGATCCGCCTCCCTCGATGAGCAAGCCACCAGGAGCAGGATCCTTGTCGATGTCGACAAGCCTTGTTCTTCATCGACTTCTGTCTCTTCGACCAGACCACCACCAGAACCTGCAGTCTTGTCGAGATCGACTAGCCCTAGTCGAGATCGACCAAATACAGTGGTCCCCGATTCCGTCTCTGTAAAGGTAAGTCAAGGTATGGATCTTTCTTCTCCTATTTCCATTAAAGATTTATCTATACATGGGAGAGGTCTGCCTTGGTATGTGCGATTGTGCAGGATATCCAATGATGAGCCTAAAGAATATGAAGTTGGAGACATGCTCTATGTCTCTAAATCAAAGGATCATTGGTTTCCTAACAAATTCAACAAAAAGCGGATGGGACCCTTCGTGGTGAACAAGATCCATTCCGGAGGATTGCAGCTGATGGACAAGAATGGAGTCTTATTCGAGGCCCAGGCTGCATGGGCCCTGCAGATGCCACTTTGAGCATTAATGGAAAGTCGGCCTAGCGACTATAAAATCTAGAGCATGTACATAGACTTTTTAGGACATTTTGAGACTTTGTTGTTTTTATTTTTGGTTTTGAACTTTTAGTTTTGCTATTGTGGGTATATGTCTTCTACACTTTTCAGGTCCATGGATAGAGGCAAGCTATATCAACATTCATACTCGGCCTAGGAGGTGCTCCATTCGATATTTAGAGAAATCTGCACATCTGTCTTGTGAGTTTCTTTCTTTACCCTTACCTTGTTTTTTTATACAGTGAGGACACTGTAATGTTTAAGTATGGGGTGGAGGAAGGGCTTACTTTCTGCATATTTGATCATATTTGACATTACTTGTGCATTATTTCTTAGAATTGCTACATGGCTATTTTGGAATGCATTATTGATCTATGTGCTTATATGCATGATTTCCAAAAATTTAAGAAAAATAACCCCCATTGAAAATTGAAAATTTTGAAATAATGTCATGGAAGCTTTATTGAACTCGACGATGCAAAATTAGATTCATTAGAGATATAGCATGAAATTGCCTAGTAAAGGGAAGTCACAATGAAGTGCATTATTTCTTGAAAACCATGAAAGGAGGTAAAATTTGAAATTGCTTTTGACATGTTGCATGATAAGATGATGGAGGACTTTATATTTCCATATAAATGCTCATTGTTAATTCCTAGCCTTACCCATGCTTATGCATCACAAAAGCCATATTATGCCTTATTTCAATTATTGCTCCACATGTTCTAAAATATTGCCATTCTTTACCTTATCCGGGGATTATGTTGAGAATGATGTTACATTATGGAGATTGTTATATGGTTGTTGTGTTTATCATTATTGGAGTTTGGCAGGAAATTGTTTGAAATATATGGAAAATTTAATGAGTGAAAGAAAATCCAATCACCTCAGGAGACAAAGGTAGATTGACCCTGCTCTCTGAGATAATAGTTTGGAGAGATGGGACACATTGTGAGGAGTCCAAAGCACTAAGTATCCGGGGCCATTTATGACACCCATGTTTGCGACTCGCGAGAAGGCAGTGTTGAGGTTAGAGAGGTAAAAGCATTATTATTGAGAAAAGCATTATGAAAGGTGATGAATCAAATGGAGAAGGAATGTGGAAATTCAGTTTGGAAAGTACTCCATTTCCCCGGATCATTAGCACCACATTGCCAAAAATTGCCAACCTTTTGCCTTTTACCAATCTACTCCTTCATGAGCTTAAATTAAAGTCTTCTTGATTATTAATGCTTTGTCACGAAAAATTGTTTATGCATAACCCTCCTTTTGTGAGTAGATGTTGCTTTTACATATTTGCACATGCATGAATCTATGACATAAGTACCTTTTCGAGGATGGTAATTGATTGCAGGGTTATATAAGAATGAATCTAAGATGTTGAGAGTTTTGATTTCTTCCCCTGAATGACAAATAAAAGTATAGCTTGAGGACAAGCAAGCTTAAGTATGGGGTGTTTGTTGTGAGCTGAATCTGCCATGTTTTACAGTAACTTTTATATCAATTTCTGTATACATTGTATTCATTTGGGTTTAGATAGTACAGAATCTATGTAGTTTATATTTATTTGCCAAAATTATGGAATCTACACCAGTTTCTGTTTAATTCGCAGAAATCGAGGCATATTACAGCAATTCTACAGAAGGTCAGAAAAGCTTGGAAAACCGCTACAGAAGTCCAAGGTCAAAGCAGCGGAACCAAACTGAAAGTCAAGGCTACTCGATCTCGAGTGGGCCCTACTCGACATAGACGAGCATGTCCGAGCACAGCCTTGTCGACAAAGCCTGATCGAGAGCCAGACCAACCCGGCTCCGGGCCCTACTCGATCTCGAGGACCACTAGTCGAGATCGACGAAGCCTCAGCGCCACGCCCGGGGTTGGCGAGAAGAAGAGCTGGTCGACAAGCCGAGGACGAAGCCTAGGACGACCAGGAGCACTCGCTGCCAGCGACTCGACTCGCTGCAGCGGACCGCTCGCTGCCGCGGAAAAACTCGCTGCCAGCGGGAGAGGCAACTCGCGGAAGTGGAAAGAAAGAGCCCTACTCGATCTCGACTACGCCTTGTCGAGATCGATGACGCCCAGGAGCCTTGTCCGAGCCTTGCCGAGTAGAGCAACCCGAGGAAGCCTAGTCGACAGAGCCATCCTACTCGACATCGACTAGGGTTTGTCGAGGTCGATGAAGCGCCAGTGAGCCAGGACCGAGCCACATCGAGCAGAGCTAGCCAGGAAGTCTAGTCGACGATCCACCCTACTCGAGGTCGACGAGCCCTTGTCGAGGTCGAGTAGACCAGTGTCCAGAAACGGGTCGACGAAGACCTGTCCGAGTAGACTTGAGATTCCTTGGGGCAAAAGAAGGAAGATTCTATCCAAATCCATGTTTGTGTTATTGAAGCGAAAGTAATCTTAATGCAACTTGGATTAATTATGTGAAAAAGGGTTAGTAACAATTAGGGTTTATGCGAGAGCCTCTATATGCCTATTTGTTAATAACGAAAGTTATTTGATGGAAAGCATGATCTTTTATGCCTTTATGTGTTACTTTGCATGGTTATCGTTGTGGTGTTGAAACCCTGGCTTTGGAAGTCTTTTAGCATATTGAGTTTATTTCTGTCGAAATTCTGAGTTTTGTTCGAGATTCTGCAAATTAAAGTTTCTGTTTCTTGTCGACATAGAGTAAGCCTTGTCGAGATCGAGTACAACCTTTGTCGATCTCGAGTAGGACTTTGTCTAGGTCGAGTTGGTTTTCTTCTGTTTTCGTCGATTTTCACTTTCTGAGTTTCTGTTGTTCACTGCTGTGGTCGATCTCGAGTTGACTCTTGTCGAGATCGACGAGCCTCTGCCTTTGCTTTTAAGTTTCTGCTTTGCTTTGTCTTTTGTGTTTTGCTTTGTTCTTTGCTTTTGTTTTTCTGCTTTTATTTCTGTTTCTTTCCTTGTCTCTGTGTTTCTGTCCTTTCTGCTGCTTCTGTGAAAATTTACAGCTACCTGAGGACTGCTGACGTGCTTCCTCGTGGATTCGATCCTGACTATTCTCTTACTACAACGGGAGGAAGTCTTGTATTTGTTTGCTGAGACAGGGAAGTCAGTCTGAACATTATTTCATATTTATTTCATACTTGACTATCCTCCTGCAACAACACTAGCCCGGTTGGAATCGAGACCTCCACGCAATGGGTTCGACTAACCCGTCATCGATACAAATGTGGAGTCCATCTCAATCTTTGGGTGCAACCGGCCCACCCGCCGAACCCGGCTCTGATACCAGTTTGTTGGGGGAAAGTCTCGTTGGGCCAGACCAGAAAGCCCAACATATAAGCCGGACCGGGGCACCATCCCAAAACCAATTGGCATTCGGTGGAGTAGCCCATCCACTTATATGTTAGGTTCAGAATCTTCCCACTTCCGATGTGGGATTCACAAGTGTCCCAACAAATCCCCCTCTCACTTGTGAATCCATCACAAGTCTAGCCTGGTTGGAATCGAGACCTCCACGCATCGGGTTCAACTAACCCGTCATCGATACAGATGTGGAGTCCATCTCAATCTTTGGGTGCAACCGGCCCATCCGCCGAACCCGGGTCTGATATCAGTTTGTTAGGGGGAATTCTTGTTGGGCCCGACCAGAAAGCCCAACATATAAGCCAGACCGGGGCACCATCCCAAAACCAATTGGCTTTAGGTGGAGTAGCCCATCCACTTATATGTTGGGTTCAGAATCACCCCACTTTCGATGTGGGATTCACAAGTGTCCCAACAGAGAGGATGGATCGAAGCTTGGCGAGTTCATTGGTTGATCTCGAGGCGAGGAGACCCATGTCAATGGCGGGAGAATCCATCAAAGGAACAGGCATCGACGACTCATCGGGGTCTTGGTTGTTAAGGTACCTCTTGGGTATTTGATCGCCATTGTTCAGCAAGATTTCTTCAAGCCAGGGAGGAGGCGCTTCCTTGTTTTCGGTAGCTACAAGAGCCATCTTGACAGATTTGCTTTGAAATGAGTATTTTTTTATAAATGTGTATATTTTTTTATTTTTTTTTATAAATGTGTATATTTTTGTACAACGTGAGATAACAACCACACAATCAGACCTACTATATAAAAATATATCAGGGAGGGAACATCTTAGGCATACCAAGGTGCTACCGGTACCACCCTGTCACATTGTCAATAAAAAAACAAATATCTCATTTGTTTGTCTGTTTTTTTAATGAAACGGAAAGAATTCGACGCACTAAACATGTCTGGTAGGTCCAAAGGACAAAAGCGGTAGACAAACTAACTGTCATGATACAACAAATGAGCCAAAAGAAGAAGAAGAAAGACCCGCCCCCTCCAATCACAAAAACAATCGGCCCCAATAGCATGAAAGTTAAGGTGACCCAGTAATAGACTGTGAATGCCAAGAGCACGGGAGAGTCAAGAGACTAATGTTGTGCCGAGAAGCAAGGGACGTCAGACAAACCCTTTTTTCAAACACGAATCGGTATGGACAAGAACTGTAAACCAGAGAGCCAAACTCAAGCAACCCAAACCAACAATCAGACACAAACAGAAGATAAAATAACCAAGCACAAAGAACACCAGATTTACGTGGAAAACCCCAAAACGGGGAAAAAACCACGGGAGTCAGAAACTTCCACTATCAGCAATAACAAGTGGGTAAAATCTTCCCTAGACAAAGCTAGAGGCATACAACATCATCTAGCATCAACAAGCTTGGCCAAATCTTCAATTTTCATCACCCAATTGGTTGAAATCAACAAAACCAAAGAGATGACACTAGCAAAGGGGATCTAAGATTGGAGGCTCAAAATGACGATCCACCCATATAAAATGAAGCCTATGATGAGGTGAACAACATACCAGAAAATCGTCCCAATCGGAGGTCGTTTGATCATCGATCGGGGCACTTCAAAATGGGCTGAACAATGGTATACGAAATTCTCCAAGCTCTCTCTTTTCTCCCTTTCTCACACTTTGTTTTCTTTCTCTTACTTTCCCAAATGGAAAGACATTCCTTTTATAAAGGAGGTAAAACTTCACATGGTAAAAACCACATGGTAAATAGTCCATTTGACTCTCCCCCCATATAGGAGGGAACCCAACATAGCTCCCCCTCCATCCTATATGGGGGGGCTCGAGCAAACCCGCATTGGAGCGGCATTTGATGAGCTTCTCCTTTGACCAAGTCTTCGTCGGCATATCTGATCCGTTGTCATTTGTGTGGATCTTCATGAGCTCAAAATCTTCATCTTATACTCTTTCTCGAAGCCAATGATACCTTCTTCGGATGTGCTTGGTTCGAGAATGGTAGGCATCATTCTTGGCAAGATGGATGGCACTCTGATTGTCACAATAGAGTAGGTATCTAGCTTTCTCTACTTCCAACTCCTCTAGGAAATCTCTCATCCATATCAGCTCCTTACCAGCTTCAACTGCAGCCATATACTCTGCTTCTGTCGTTGACAAAGCAACACAATTCTGCAGTCTCGATTGCCATGAGACTACTCCCCCTGCGAATGTAATCAGATATCCAGATGTGGATCGGCTCATGTCAATATCACCTGACATGTCTGCATCTGTAAACCATCAAGCATAGGTTTTCCAGGACCAAAGCACAAACACACTCTCGAAGTGCCTCTGAGATACTTGAGAATCCATTTCACAACTGTCTAATGCTCATTTCCAGGATTACTCATGAACCTGCTAATAACCCCAACTCCATAGGCGATGTTTGGCCTAGTGCAAACCATGGCATACATCAGACTACCAACGACGGATGAATAAGGCACCTTCTTCATCTCTTGTTTCTCTTTCTCACTTGTAGGACACTGATCATAACTCAGCTTCATGTTCACTGCAAGTGGAGAACTCATGTGTTTAGCCTTGTCCATGTTGAATCTTTGCAACACCTTCTCAATGTATCTTTCTTGTGATATCCACAACCTCTGATTCTTTCTGTTACGGGTATTCTGCATACCCAAAATATGTCTTGCAGGGCCAAGGTCCTTCATAGCAAAGGACTTCTTCAATGCAGTCTTCAAACTAGCAATCTTGTTGGTATCCCGACCAACAATAAGCATATCATCCACATAAAGAAAGAGAATCAGAAAGTCACCTTCAGCGCGATTCTTCACAAACACGCAGTGGTCGGCATGTGTCTTGTGGAATTTGTGGTCGATCATAAAAGACTCGAACTTCTTGTACGATTGCCGAGATGCTTGTTTCAAACCATACAAGCTCTTTCTGAGATGACAAACCATCTTCTCTTTTCCTTTGACTTCAAAACCTTCAGGTTGCTCCATGTAGATTTCTTCTTCCAAATCACAATTAAGGAAGGTGGTTTTCACATCAAGTTGCTCAACCTCTAGGTCCATGCTAGCATCCATGCCTAGAACAACCCAGATGGATGACATCTTCACAACTGGAGAGAAAATCTCATCAAAATCTACACCCTTTTTCTGCTCAAAACCCTTCACCACAACTCTGGCTTTGAACCTGGGAGGTGTACCATCTTCTCCAGACTTTAAACGAAAAACCCATTTGTTCTTGAGAGCTTTCTTGCCCTTAGGCAATTTCACCAAGTCATAGATGTGGTTCTCATGCAAGGAAATTATCTCATCCTGCATGGCATTATACCACTTCTTCTGATGCACATCTGACATAACTTCCTCATAGCATTCAGGCTCTCCTGAATCAGTCAACAACACATAATCGTTGGTTGAGTATCGGGAGGAAGTTTGTCTCTCTCTAGTGGATCTTCTCAACTCAACTTCAGGGTGGATATGGGGCTCCTCTTGTTGAGGTTGTGGAACTTCTAGTGGATCACCATCACCATCACCATGCTCATCTTCCTGTTTGAAGGTTCGGTAATGTAAAACAAAGTAATATTGAAATACTCTAGAAGGGGGGTTGAATAGAGTATGCCGGTTTTTCGCAGATAGTCCCAAGACTTTTTAAGCTCGTGCAAAACCTTTTGAGATTAGACTGAGTCTTTTCTCTGAAAACCTGAATCACAAAGTTAAACAATCAAACCAAATGCGGAAATAAGGTAAAGCAGTAAATAAAGGACTCGATGAATTGTTTACGAGGTCCAGCACGAACTTGGCCTACGTCCCCGCCTAGGGTTCTTCCACAACCCTAGGATTCAACTAGCTTTTATTGATTCACAAGACTTAGGATCCTAGTAGCTCCCTGAGAAGTCTCTCTCCTATACAATTGCAATCTAGTCAACTCACCTTCCCTTGGAGTCCTAGACCAATCTAAAAGAGCCCCACCTCTCTATGCTATCTAGTACAATCCTCTTACACTTAGTGAATCAATCGCCTAGTGTTCACTTCCTGAGTTGCAAACTCTCGAGTATAACACTATAACAAAATATATCCTATAAGCTCACTGTGTAACTCTCAAATGCTTTGAAATGAAATAACTGACTCTTAAGGACTTAGTAGAGAGCATACGAAGAAGACATATTTTTCTTTGAAGGCTAGAGTGTATGAAAGGCTCGTGTTCAAAATTTATGTCCTCTGTCTTCATCTTCCTTTTCTTTATATTGAAACAAATCGGCGCCTAAGGACCTTTACCAACGGCTAGTCTAGATCATGGCTTGAGTTGGATCTTCTATCTTTGGAAACTTCGAAGACCATAATCTTTCCGATTTGAATCATCTCAAATTGTACCATAAGGAAGGAAATAATATTCGAAAATACTTCCTGAAAGGTTAGTTATATATAATAATATAATGGAAGCATATAATAACATAAAATAATATTTCGAACATAATATCATATAGAACAGGTTTTGTGTTTCATCAATACTGTAAAATCATCAAGACCTTTGATAGAAACAGTCTGTCAAAGCCTTTGAAACTTATTCCGATTTTCATCAAGGGAGTGGAGTTATCAATCTCCCCCTTGATGAAAGACAAAACCTGTGCATCCCTGCAACTTAGTCAAGCATATAAGTGAAATCAGACTAAGTACCTGCATGGGTTAGACAAATGTTGGATCAAACATTTAAAGTATGAAAAGCCATCCAACTGAAAACCAAAAATAAAAAACCAAGGTCTTTCAAGACCAGCAAAAGTTTTCAAGTTTTCAAGTCTAAACCACAGATCGTCTCCCCCTTTTTGTCTTTCAACAAAGGGAGGAGGTAAAACAGTTACCAAAAAGTTTTGAAACAGTTTCCAAAAACCAGCAATGTTTCAGATTCAGGGATAGGATAGGGTAGGATAGGGTTAAGCTTCGTCGTCCGGAGTATCATCAGTGGGCCTCGTCCATAGACCATGCAACCGCTTGGTTACCCCGCTCATCTCCGTCAAGAACTCCTTGTGCAACTCTTTGATATCCAGGCGAACTTCCTCCAAGCCCAACTCCAGGTTGTCTATGCGCTCATCAACAGCTGAGGCAGTGGGAAGAGCTTTTGAAGGAGAGGCAAGACTCAAAGTCCCTTGGGGAGACCGAGTGATGCCTATCTTTTCAAGGCTCTTGGAGTCGAACTTACCCATATGAGGCTGTTGTTCTTCATTTTCGAAATCGATTCCAGAAGCTTTGAAGATTTGGGTCAAAAGGGTGGCAAAGGGGAGAGGAGTTCCTTTCCTAGATTTTCTTGTGTGAGCCATGGATCCTAAAATGGTGTTGGCCAGATCAAGATCAAGGCCATTGAGAATTCGGTAAAGTAGGACCATGGCATTGTCGGTAAGGAGCGAGCCAGAGTTAAGACGGGGTAAGAGGCAACGAACAATGATGTTAAATATAATTTTTGCCTCTAGGGTAACGGATGAGTGGGTGAGCTGCTTTGAGGTGCTGTTAGATGCTTCAGGTAGTAGGTATTTGGATCGGGCAAGGATAATACAATTTTCTTTAGAGGGGTGTACTTCAGAGGGTGGACAAGGGCTAGGTAGGCCAAGGAAATCTGCAAAGTCAATGGAGTTGAAAGAGATTCTAACTCCGTTGACAATAGATTCCAAAGACCAACCATCGGCATTGTGTTTGGCTTTTAAGTTTATGTAGAACATGCGGGTTAGTTGGGGATAATAGACGGTTTCAAGATTGAGAAGGGGCCAGGCTGGGGATTTTTTGAGAAGTGCAATGCAAGGTAACTTCAAGGCTTCAAAGAACACGATATCCAAAAAATTAGAACAACAGATCCGACGAGTTCGAAACTCATCTACCCACTTTCCAGCCGTTTCAGCATTTTCAAACCATGAAGAGGGTAAGGATTGGTTTACCTAGATGTAGGCTGGTGGATCAGCATTCTTCCTTCGAGCCTGTGTTGGAGCAGTCCTCTTGACAGGCGCCTCAAGACCTCTGAAGGTGCCCTTCCTGGTGCGCTTGGGAGATGGAGGCTTGACAGCAGCTGGGGCTTTCCGCTTCTTTGGAGACGGGGGAGGAGGAGAAGGAGAAGGAGAGGCAACGGGTTCTGGCTCCTCTTCCTCCTCGTCCTCAGACCTTGAGTCCTCATCGGACCCTGCATCGTCTCCGTCAGCTTCCTCGTCCTCTCTAGATCCGTCTTGCTCCTTGTCCTCTTCCTCAGGCTCCTCTTCAGAAGGAACCTCCGCAGTCTCGGCTTCCTTCCGGATTCTCTCAGCCTCCTCCTCGACAAGCCTCCTTGCCTGCTCGGCCTCTTCTTCGGCCTTCTTCTTCCTTAAAGCTTCTTCTTCAGCTTCCTTGGCGACATCTTGTTCCAGAATGGCGTCGAGATCCTCCTCTTCCTCTTTCTCATCCACCTCCTCAGCGATAACCTTCTTTTTTCCTTTTTGCTTCGCACCGAGAGGCTTCTTAGCAGAGCGTTTTTTAGAGCTCTTGGGTACTTTGGTCGCGCTCTCAGCAATGGTGCTCCGGACAACAAAAGGGACAATGGCTTGAGGAGTGGGTTCAGGAGTAGGGGAAGTGGTAGTGGCCTGACGTCCCTTGGGGGTGGCGCCAACTCTTTTGGGAGTGGAAGCTTTCTTTGATTTAGGAGTCATGGAGGTAATCGGCTAGGGTTTCAAGAGAGTTTGAGAGGTTGAAGAAAGAGAATTTGGAGGGGTTTGGATAAGTCTGAGTTTGTGAGGGAATCGGGTACAGGATTGGGTTTAAGTAGAGTGGGATGATGGAGTAATTTGACGGGTTTAGAGTTCCAAGGATAGTAATCATAACATTGCCAATTTGAAAATATTCCAATTTAAAATTCAAATCCTTTTCTTAACCAAAAATAAGAGGGAAAAATATCCGAAATAATTTTGTTCCAAAAAATATCTCAACGGGTAGAAATATGTGATAAATAGAATTTTAAAAATCGATAAAAATATACTTGATTAAATATCTAAAAAGATATTAACCAAATATATGTGATCCGATATATGTACTCTACCATTTAGTTCACGAACCTTGACATAATTCTCAAAGGTCTTGACACTAAGTAGAGTTTATCTTTCGTAAAGGGAAAGCCCCCCCCCCCCCTACGAAAGTGCATCCTTGTTAAGCATCCCAATCTCTCGTCTAATGAAGGTGAACCCGTCCTCTGCCAAAGGCTTAGTAAAAATGTCAGCCCATTGATAATCAGTTGAAATAAAGGAAATAGACACATCACTTTTTTCGACATGGTCTCTAATGAAATGATGCCTTACATCAATATGTTTGGTCCTTGAATGCTAAACATGATTCTTTGTAATGGAGATGGCACTTGTATTGCCACATTTAATGGGAATGCCTTTGAGGTTGATGCCAAGATCTCGCATTTGTTATGCTATCCAAAGGATTTGGGAGCAACAGGCTCCAGTTGCAATGTATTCGGCTTCTGCAGTGGATAGAGCGACTGAGTTTTGTTTCTTTGAGTGCCAACTGATCAAGGATGCTCCTAAGAATTGGCAACATCCTGATGTGCTCTTCCTATCCACCTTATAGCCTACAAAATCTGCATCAGAATACCCAATTAATGTGAAATCCTTTTGCTTTGGGTACCATAGTCCAAGCTCCTTAGTGCCATTGAGATATCGAAAGATCCTCTTCACATCCACGATGTGAGATTCTTTAGGATCAGCTTGAAACCTAGCACACATGCAAACACTAAACATGATGTCAGGTCTACTAGCTGTGAGATATAGTAAAGATCCAATCATTCCTTGATACTCCTTTTGATTGACACTTTTCCCAGTCTTGTCTTGATCTAGAGATAATGTTGAGCTCATGGGAGTTTTGGCTGCTTTGGATTGATCTATCTTGAACTTCTTCAAGAGATCCTTAGTGTACTTGCTTTGGTTGACATAGATCCCTTTCTTGGATTGATGAACTTGTAATCTCAAAAAGAATTTGAGTTCACCCATCAAGCTCATCTCAAATTCACTGCACATGATGTCAGAAAATTCCTTGCACAAAGATGTGTTAGTAGCACCAAATAATATATCATCAACATAAATTTGAATAACCAAAATTTCCTTTCCTTTGGTCTTGATAAAAAGAGTCTTGTCGATCAACCCCCTTTTAAAATCATTTTCTAAAAGATATTTTGACAAGCGCTCATACCAAGCTCTTGGGGCTTTTTTCAAACCATAAAGCGCTTTGTCAAGTTTATAAACATGATTAGGAAATTCTAAACTTTCAAAACCTGGGGGTTGAGCCACATATACTTCTTCCTCTAAGAAACCATTAAGAAAAGCACACTTGACATCCATTTGATATAACTTTATGCTCATAAAAGATGCAAATGCTAATAAAATGCGAATGGCTTCAAGCCTAGCTACGGGAGCAAAGGTCTCCTCGTAGTCAATATCTTCCTCTTGATTGTAGCCTTGAGCAACAAGCCCTGCCTTATTCCTCACGATCTTACCATTCTCATCTAGCTTGTTTCGAAATACCCATCGTGTGCCAATGACTGATTAATGCTTTGGCCTAGGCTTCAAGGTTCAGACTTTTTTCCTTTCAAATTCGTTAAGCTCACTTTGCATAGCAATGATCCAATCTAGCTCTTGAAAGGCCTCATTTACCTTCTTTGGTTCAATAAGAGAAACAAACGCGTGAAAAGCACAAAGATATTTAAGTTTAGAACGTGTTTGAACACTAGAAGTAGGGTCAGAAATGATATCCTTTATTGAGTGTGATGAGGAGTATTTGAATTTCTTTTTGCTAGTCTCAGCTCCTTCATTCGTCACACTAGTAGGATTGATTTGTGGTACATCTGACTCCGTGGTCCTGTTAGGTTCAGTTACAGCAGTTTCTGACGTTTCAACACTGTTGGATTGGACACCAAGGGCTTTGGACGAATCTTCAACACCTTGGGCCAGTTCTTCAGTGTTGAGAATATGTTCTTCCATGTTCCTCTTCTCTGTGTTCTTGGTAGCAGCATCATCACCTTCCTCGTTCTCTGCATGGATGTTTTTTTTTTATCCTTTCCAGTTCAAGTGGGCTTAGCCTACTCTACATCTGGATCGGGTTACTGTAGGCCCATTTAAGGGGTTGACCCTCCCACTCACAAGCGTCTCTATGTTTCCACGGGGATTCGAACTTCGAACCTCGAGGCATGGGATGTAGCCCCATAACCACTACACCAACTTTAAAATCTATATCAGCAACACTTTCACTCAAAGAACCGTCATTGCATTCATCAAATATAACATGTATACTTTCTTCAACTAACTGGGTCCTTTTATTGAAGACTCTATAAGCTTTGCTACTTGTGGAGTAGCCAAGAAATATACCTTCATCACTACGTGCATCAAATTTCCCAAGGTTATCTTTTCCATTGTTATGAACAAAACAAGTACATCCAAAGGGTTTAAAATAAGATATAAGTGGTTTGTGGCCTTTGAAAAGTTCATAAGGTGTTTTCTTTAAGATAGAACGAATAAGACAATGATTCAAAATATAGTTAGCTGTGTTAACAGCTTCAACCCAATAGGTTTTAGGTAATGCATTTTCTAAAAGTATAGTCCTGGCCATATCCTCTAAGGTGCGGTTCTTTCGTTCCACAACCCCGTTTTGTTGAGGTGTCCTATGAGCAGAAAAGTTATGGGAGATGCCATATTTAGCACAAAACAAATCAAACTGAAGTTGATCAAACTCCCTACCATGATCACTTCGAATTGACATTATGGGCTCGTTTCTTAAAGTTTGCAACTCCTTACAAAGTTTTGAAAACTCAAATAAGGCCTCTGATTTTTCTTTTTACCATTAAGAGATTTGACTCGCATAGGACCACATAAATCCATATGTAAAAGTTCAAGGGGTCTAGAAGAACTTACAACCTTTTTGGGTTTGAAAGAGCTACGTGTTTGTTTACCTCCTGTGCATGCATTGCACATATCAATACCTTTGAAGTCGATCTCAGGTAGCCCTCTTACAAGCCCTTTGGACACAAGCTTCTATAGTGTATGTGGACTCACATGACCGAGTCTCCTGTGGCAGAGCCTTGGATCGTCCGTCAAAGCCTTTAGACAGGTTAAGCTTCCTTGTGCCACTTGATCAGCATTTACAGCGTATATATTGTTGTAACGATATGCAGTCAATATAACTTCACCTGTATCTTCTCTGCACACTAGACATCTTTTCTTGTTAAATCTAACATTGTTGCCACTATCACATAATTGAGAAACATTAAGCAAATTATACTTTAAACCGTTAACAAGATAGACATTTTTAATACTATGGTTGGAATCACTTCCAATGGTACCAATACCAATGATGTCACATTTTCCTTTGTCACCAAGAGTGATTGTTCCTGTGGATTGCTCTTTTAGATCATGAAAGAGAGAACTCTTCCCACTCATATGCCTCGAGCATCCACTATCAATAATCCATTTGTGCTCCTTCACCTTGGTGATCTCCTCTTTTGGACTTGCCATAAGTTCTCTTACAGTTGCTTCAAGCTTCTCATCGTGGGATTTATCTTCTAAGGCCATAAGACAAATATTGGCCTTCTCATCATCAGAGTCAGAGTCAGAATCGCTCCAAGTTGCCACCATGGCTTTCTTTTTCCATTTGTCACCCTTCTTGGACTGGCTCTTTGTCTTTTGAGGGCAATCCTTCACAAGATGATCTGTTTCACCACATTCAAAACAAGACAAAGGTTTAGTCTTCTTATCATACTTGTTGTATTGAGACTTACCTCGAAATTTAGAAGATTCTGATCCGTCCTTGTTGTTGAATTGTTTCTTCATTTTGAGGATTCGAGCAAGGCCTCTTGTGATAAGAGCAAAAGGATCATCCTCATCTTCGGAATCAGATCCATCTTTGGGCTCATCCTTCTTATACTTGAGTGCTAAGTTCTTAGTGCTTGCTGGAAGTTCTCCATCGTCTTCATTAAGGATCATCTCATGCGTGATCAGCATCCCAAGCAGGTCATCAAGGGGCAGAGTAGTGAGGTCTTGGGCTTCCTCTATGGTTGTTACTTTAGGACCCCACTTTTCTTTTGGGAGACACCTCAGTATCTTCCTTACTTTCTCAACGTTTGTAAAGCTCTTGCCGAGAGAGTCAAGGTTGTTGGTGATTTCTGTGAATCGTGTGAACATGGCCTTGATTGACTCATCAGACTTCATTTTGAAGAGCTCATACTTTCTAAGGAAGATGCTGATCTTGGTGTCTTTCACTTGGCTAGTTCCCTCATAGGTGATGACCATCTTGTCCCAAATCTCTTTATCTGACCTACAAGATGAAATACGGTTAAATTCGTCAGTGCTAAGACCACAATAAAGTAAGTTAATAGCCCTGTAGTTTTTGGAGACGAGTTCAAGATCCACTTGGATGTATTCAGACTCCTTCTTTGCGACTTTGGTTCCATTTGGTCCGTCTTTCTCTGGAATCTTCGGACCATTCTCTATAATGTTCCAAAGTTCCAGATCTTGATCTATAATGAACATCTTCATCAAAGATCTCTAGTGGACAAAGTTGTTTCCTACAAAGAGTGGTGGTCTGCTGGTAGACCTTTCCTGTGCAAATCCTTTGTTTGCTTCACCAGACATGATCGAAAACTCACAAGATTGTTAGATCAAAAGCAGTGAGTAAAGCTCTGATACCAATTGAAAGTTCGATAATGTAAAACAAAATAATATAGAAATACTCTAGAAGGGGGGTTGAATAGAGTATGCCGGTTTTTCGCAGATAGTCCCAAGACTTTTTAAGCTCGTGCAAAACCCTTTGAGATTAGACTGAATCTTTTCTCTGAAAACCTGAATAACAAAGTTAAACAATCGAACCAAATGCGGAAATAAGGTAAAGCAGTAAATAAAGGACTCGATGAATTGTTTACGAGGTTCGGCACGAACTTGGCCTATGTCCCCGCCTAGGGTTCTTCCACAACCCTAGGATTCAACCGGCTTTTATTGATTCACAAGACATAGGATCCTAGTAGATCCCCGAGAAGCCTCTCTCCTATACAATTGCAATCTAGTCAACTCACGTTCCCTTGGAGTCCTAGACCAATCTAGAAGAGCCCCACCTCTCTATGCTATCCAGTACAATCCTCTTACACTTAGTGAATCAATCGCCTAGTGTTCACTTCCTGAGTTGCAAACTCTCGAGTATAACACTATAACAAAATATATCCTATAAGCTCATTGTGTAACTCTCAAATGCTTTGAAATGAAATAACTGACTCTTAAGGACTTAGCAGAGAGCACACGAAGAAGACAGATTTCTCTTTGAAGGCTGGAGTGTAAGAAAGGCTCGTGTTCAAAATGTCTGTCCTCTGCCTTCATCTTCCTTTTCTTTATATTGAAACAAATTGGCGCCTAAGGATCTTCACCAACGGCTAGTCTAGATCATGACTTGAGCTGGATCTTCTATCTTTGGAAACTTCGAAGGCCATAATTTTTCTGATTTGAATCTTCTCAAATTGTACCATAAGAAAGGAAATAATATTCGAAAATACTTCCTGAAAGGCTAGTTATATATAATAATATAATGGAAGCATATAATAACATAAAATAATATTTCGAACATAATATCATATAGAACAGGTTTTGTGTTTCATCAATACTGTAAAATCTTCAAGACCTTTGACAGAAACAGACTGTCAAAGCCTTTGAAACTTATTCCGATTTTCATCAAGGGAGTGGAGTTATCACTGTTGATTCTGAACTGAACTTCTCTGCACAACTTGAGGGAAAACGGGATCAAAGGTAACTGGAGCAGGAGAGGAAGACGACGGTCGTTGGAGCTTCCAGTCATCAATAGTCTTGTGTTCCATGAACACAACATCTCTGCTTCTGACCACTTTCTTGTATGTAAGAACCCACAATCTGTACCCAAATTTATCATCTGAGTACCCTAGGAAGATGCATGGCTTTGTCTTTCTATCAAGCTTGGATCTTTGATCTCTAGCAACATGAACATATGTTAGGCATCCAAAGACTCTTAAATGCCGAAAGGAAACATCTCTCCCAGTCCAAACCCTTTGTGGAACATCACCATCAAGAGGAACTGAAGGCGAGCGGTTGATGAGATATACAACAGTCAACATTGCCTCCGCCCAACAGGACTTTGGCTGCTTTGCAGCCAACAACATACTTTTGACTCTTTCTGTTATGGTTCTGTTCATCCTCTCCGCGAGCCCATTCAGTGGTGGCGTCTTCGGAACTGTTTTCTCAAGCCTAATACCCCAACTCTTGCAATACTGCTCAAACGGACCCCTGTACTCTCCACCATTATCTGATCCGACACATTTCAACTTCAAACCAGTCTCTCGTTCAACTCTGGCTTGGAACTCCTTGAAAACTGTCAAAACCTGATCTTTGCTTTTCAACACAAAAGCCCACAATTTTCTAGAATAGTCTTCAATTAAAGTGACAAAATATTGTGCACCGCCATGCGAATCAGTATAAACAAGATCTAATGCATGCTTTCTTCTAGATGGAGGTCGAGTATGAAATGCTAGGCAATCAACACAAGTTTTGAGAGAAATACCTTGCATATTCGGGAGAATGTCCTTCTTGGCAAGCATTTGCAAACCCCGCTCGCTCATGTGTCCAAGCCGCTTGTGCCATAGCTCACCGGCACCATCATCAATCACATTTTCTTCTTCTCTACACATCTTGGCTTGCATCACATACATGGTATTCTGCTTCTTTGTCCGCGCTACAATCAAGTTTCCCTTGGAGCACTTCCAAACACCGCCTTGTCTATTTTGAGTAGGCGTGGCCACGGGTTACGGGTCAACCCGTGACCCGCAGGGTCGTACGGGTCAACGACCCGCCGGGTCCGGGTTGACGGGTTGGCGGGTGGGGACGGGTAGCGGGTTAGGGTTAGGGTCGGGGAATCCGTGACCCGTGACCCGACGGGTCGACCCGCCGGGTCAACCTGGCAGGTCACAATAATACTATGCAATGTGCAATTATGTAAATTTATTTTAATAAAATAAATTTATAATATTATGTAAATTATGTAAATTATTCTTAAAATAACTCACAATAATACATAAACTAATATGCAATGTGCAATGTGAGACAAATAAACCCATCCTTCTCCTTTTATAGACTTGGAAGTCTTCCTTCCTTCCCCTCATTTCCAATGTGGGACAAAGGCTTTATCCCACATCGAAAATATGAAGTTAGAATGAAAAGGCATGGGGCTATATATATGTATCCCACTACCACATTTCTTCCACTTCACTTGTTTCCTACATTTCCTACATTGGAAATTAAGTTGGAAATGAAGTTTGAGAAATAATATTCTCATATTTTTTTCTCTTATATCACACAATAAAATTATTGTGGATGAAAGAATTAATATGGAGATATAATCTTCCTACATTTTTAACACTTTATATCAAAGTGATCAAATGTGTTGTGAAGATAAAATCTTTACAAATTATTTATTTATTTATTTTAATAGTCATTTTTTTCTTTAAAAAAGATTTTTTTTAAAAATAATGTAACCCGTCGGGTCAACGGGTCGACCCGAACCCGTCAACCTGTGAGATTTACGGGTTAGGGTTCGGGTCAGCCAACCCTGACCCTTGACCCGGCGGGTCGAACCTATCGACCCGGCTGGTCCGACCTGTGGCCACGCCTAATTTTGAGTATAACCATCATCATCAAGTATCCCAGAAGATATCAAATTCAATCTGATATCAGGAACATGGTGAACATTTCTCAAAATCAAACTGCAACCAGTGGATGTCAACAAACAAACTGTGCCCATGCCAACAACATTGGACACACCATCATTTCCCATCCTCACACGGCCGAAATCTCCACAAGTGTAAGATGAGAAGTACTCCTTGTGTGGAGTAATGTGATATGAAACAGCTGAATCAACAATCCAAGTGCACTCATCACTTGCAAGATTCAAGGAAGCTTCATCAGCCACCACAAACAACTCCACTATTTCATCACTGATTGTAAGAGCAGCAGTGTCTTTATCTTCTTGATTTCTCGACGTCTCTGACTTTTCATGTTCTTTGCCTTTGTCCCTCTTGAACTTTTGGCAATACTTTTGAATGTGACCCGGCTTCTCACAATAATAGCAAATGTACTTGCTTCGAGACTTCGATCTCCCTTTGGACTTGTCTCTGTTCTGTTCTCCTGCTGTCGTTGCTTACTCCTTCCTCTGTTGTTACCAAAACCCTGCATCACATTAGCCTCTGACTGTGAGGAGACACCCATCTCCTTCCTTCTAGTCTCTTCGTTCAAAAGACTAGCTTTCACACATTCCATAGTCAGCTTGCCTTCCGGAGCGGAATTACTAAGTGACACGAAAAGTGTACCCTAACTATCCGACAATGAGGAGAGTAGTAGTAGAGCCTGCAACTCATCATCTAACGACATCTTCGCAAAAGCCAACTGATGCACAAAGCCCTGAAACGTGCTCAAATGCACAACAATGCTCTCAACATGTCTGTACTCCAATTTCACAAGCTTTCTCATCAATGATGCCTTGTTGAGGGCATTCTTCCTCTCATACATCCCTTCAAGCTTATACCATAACTCATAAGCATTCGTTTCATTGGCAATATGCTGGAGCACACTCACATCAACAAATTGTCTGATCGTAGCTACCGCTTTTCAATTCAGAATCTTCCATTCAACATCAACGACACATGTTGGAATCTCTTTGTGCACAATCGGGTCATACAAATCTTTCACATACAAAAGATCTTCCATCTTTATCCCTTTCTCACACCAGTCCTTCCCTGAAAACTGTTCTTTTCCTCCATCCTAAACCAAATGCTCTAATACCAGTCTGTTGTGCCGGGAAGCAGGGGACGTCAGACAAACCCCTTTTTCAAACACAATTCGGTATGGACAAGAACTGTAAACCAGAGAGCAAAACTCAAGCAACCCAAACCAACAATCAGATACAAACAGAAGATAAAATAACCAAGCAGAAAGAACACAAGATTTATGTGGAAAAACCCACGAGAGCCATAAACTTTCACTATCAACAATAACAAGAGTGTACAATCTTCCCTAGATAAAGCTAGAGGCATACAACATCATCAAGCATCAACAAGCTTGACCAAATCTCCAATTTTCATCACCCAATTTGTGAAAATCAACAAAACCAAACAGAGGACACTAGCAAAGGGAATATGAGATTGGAGGCTCAAAACGATGATCCAACCATACAAAATGAAGCATATGATGAGGTGAACAACATACCAGGAAATCGTCCTAATCGGAGGTCGTTTGGTCGTCGAACGGGCTGAACAATGGCATACGAAATTCTCCAAGCTTTCTCTTTTCTCCCTTTCTCACACTTTGTTTTCTCTCTCTTACTTTCCCAAATGGAAAGGCATCCCCTTTTATAAATGAGGTAAAACTTCACATGGTAAAAACCACATGGTAACAGAAGTCCACCAAGGGAAATAGAAGTCCCTTGGAGAAGTGTGGATCATCTACGTTCCCCTCACCTAGGGAAGGGCCGGGATCTTAAAAAATCACGAACATTATCACTATCAACACGATTAACAGGACGCCCGAGACTGAACCTCCACCAGAACTAAACTTAACTACACCAAAGAGCAACCACGCACGGATGAGCAACTGCAATAATGAAAAAAAAAAACGCGAACGAGTCAAGTGCGAATGTTACACCTAAAAAAATAAGGCCCTCCAATGTTATAAATTTAGGATGGAATTTTAAATGACTATGGATGTAAAAGGAATTACCCCATTTTTTAATCGATAATATATAGGTTGGCATGATGACATAGGGCCAATGGGCTGATAAAGCAATTTGTGGTAGCTCAAAATTTTTTTTGAACAGTAGGCAATAATTAGGAAGTCTTTACGTAGAAAGATCATCCTTGATCATCCTTTTGGATGATGATAGACAGTTCCCTATTCAAAGGGAAGGTATGTATGTTACATATAGAATCACATCTAGCTATAAAATCAGCTGCTGAATTTGCCTCTCTAAAGCAATGGCAGAAAGTTGTTGATGTGAATGACGTACGAAGTCTTTCGATCTTCTCAATAGTTCTAAGGATCTCCCATGGAATCTTGGCTTGATCATTAATTGCATTGGCCACCGTAAGACTATCACCTTCAATCATCACTTGCGTCCATCCTCTTCTGTGGGCTATTTCTAACCCCAAACAAAAAGCAAGGGATTCAGTTAAGAGTACTGATCCCTTTGGTACCTGTTGTTGGAAAATCTCAATTACATTTCCATTACAGTCCCTAACTATACCTCCTACTTTGCAATCTCCATTGTTATTAACCGATCCATCAACATTTATTTTGTAAACGTCCCTTGGTGGCTTCTTTCATTTGATGTTTCTTCCTTGCCTCCTTTTTTGATTGAGTGGTTTTACATTTTCCCCATCTTTCCAATTTTTTTATATTATCAATAGTTTTTTGTATTACATGATGGGCAATGTTACTTTTGTCCAATTTATTTTTACTACAGTTTCTGAAAATAATGTTATTCCTAATTTCCCATATGTTCTGCCATATAAAACATAACTCATTAAAGTTTGGATTGTTATTCTTTATTTGTTTAACATCTAGTGTACTGAGATTGGAGTTCCTATATCCAATAAGAGTTTTGTTTGTCTTAGCTTCATAAGCATTAATCACAGCTTTCGTACATTGGCAGCTTAGGAGGAGGTGTTTAGTGTCCTCGTCTTCTTGGTTGCACAAGCAGCATTGAGAAGGGACCCTATTAAAGTACTTATTCAATCTTAACTTTGTAGGTAGTGCATCAATGACTATTTTTCAAATGAAGTTACGGATCCAGGGAGGGATATCAAGTTTCCAGATCCACTCATGATTGTTATTAATAGTTGTATTCACAGGACTTGGAATTCGAGCCGAGTTTGTCTTAAAGTTTCCATCCTTATTATATTTCCATATTAGTTTGTCCTTAGCATCCCAGGCCGGAATGCCAATTGTTAATATTTGACTAACTAGTTGTGTAGGAAAGATTTGGTTTAGGAGTTGTTCATTCCATTTTCTATTGGCTAGTAATAGACTAGCGACACACATCTTAGGATCAAGATTGTTTTGAAAAGGTTTTAGCGAGATATTTTCCATCCAGTTATCATCCCAAACGTTAATCTTTTGTCCATTCCCAATGATCCAATGCAGACCTTACTGGAATTGATCGTTCAACTGAATTAATCTTCCAAATTTCCATGAAGTGTTATGGATGTTCAAATTTAAGTTGTTCATATTTAAGTTATATTTCTCGGTCACAATCTTAACCCAAATGTTGTCTGGTTGGTTGTGGATTTTCCAAGGAAGCTTTTGTTGTAGGCTGATATTCCTTTCTTCTGCTGATTTTATTCCTAGACCTCCTTGGCATTTTGGTGCACAAATTTTCTCCCAACTAATAAGGGGGTTATATCTTTCAGATTTCAGTTTGTTCCAAAAGAAATCCTTATGAATTTGATCTATTTGTTGTAATATTCCTTTTGGTAACAAGAAGTTTTGCATCAAGTAGTTTGTTTTGGAACTTAAATTCGCTTGAATGAGAGTAGTTCTGCCTGCTTGGGATAGAGTAGAGGCTTTCCATTTGGATAGTTGTTTTTTCAGGTTTAGGGTTGCCTCTTCAAACACAAAATTTTTAACTCTTCCATTGACTATTGGTATTCCTAGATATTTTTCCATACCTTGAGCTATGGGGATATTCATACGTTGTGCTAGGGATGTAGCAAGATTTTGATTTACATTTTTTGATAATTGAATGGAGCTTTTGTGGTAGTTAATTGTTAGTCCTGAGAGATATGAGAAATTGGTAAGTGTGTTTTTAATTGTATCAAGACTTATATGTGAGGCTTTAGCAAAAAATAGGGTATCATCTGCAAAGGTCAACAAAGGTACCGGGGTACCTTGTTGTTTTAGTTTTGTACCTACTAAGGCATCATCATGATGTGCTTCTGCTATGAGTTCTCTTGTTAATCCTTCCATCACTATAAAAAAAAATGTAAGGAGAAAGGGGATCCCCCTGTCGGATACCTCTTTCTGGTTTGAATTTGATACCAGGCGAGTTGTTTACAAGAACAGAGAAGGTGGTTGTTGTGATAGATTTCATAACCCAGGAAATCCATTGAGGGTGAATGCCAAATTTTGTTAGAACTGCTTGAATATAGCTCTAGTTGATCTTATCATAGGCTTTTTCCATATCTAACTTTAGAGCCATCCAACCTTTCTTACCTTTCTATCTATGAAAGGTGTGGAAAATTTCATGAGCTATTAAAGTATTGTCTTGAATGGATCTTCCTTCTACAAAAGCACCTTGAAAGGGGTTAATGATCTTAGGTAAAATATGTTTAAGTCTATTAGCTAGGATCTTTGCAATGACTTTGTAAATTGTATTACAAAGGCTAATAGGCATATAATGGTTGATAGTTTCAGGACTTTCAATTTTTGGAATCAAGGCTATGAAGGTTTGATTAATTTCAGAGAGAATAGAACCTGAGTGGAAGAAGGCTTTAACAGTTTTGCACTTTTGCATACCGAGTTACCAACAATGCTCTGATATTTTGAATAAAATTCTTGTGGGAATCATTCCGGACATGGTGTTTTGTCTTCTGCCATATTGAATATTACTTCTTTAATTTCTTTATTATTAGGTTGTCTTATGAGATCATAGTTCTATTGAGGGTGATTTCTTGATCAATAAAACGTATATTATTTGGTGTAATGCTTAATTTATTTGGGTTCTTAAATCTTTCAGCCATCTCCAAGGTGATTTTTTCTTGTATTTCATCCTTGTTTGTAATTATTCGATCATCTTTTGTCTTAAAAGATTTTGTTGTTGATCTAATGTTTCTGATTTTAACAAAAGATTGGTAATATTTAGAGTTCTTGTCTACCAATTGGAAATGTATGACTTTAGCTCTCTGTTTCCAAAATTTGTGACTAAAATCAAGAATGTGGGTTCTTTTATTTTCTAGTCTTGTTAGTTTTTGGGCATCCTTAGCCAAGAGGGATCCCCAAGGTAGAGATTTTTGTAGTTCCTTAAACTGATCATCAGCCTTAGTTAACTGTCTAAGAAGATTGTTATTGTGTGATTTGCACCAGTTCTTAGTGTTATTTTTTAAGAGCTTCTGTTTTTGCATAAGTGTAAAGCCAAAGGATCCAGAGAACTTGTTCATCCATACTTGCTTTACCATATGTTCATACTCCTTGTATGTAGTCCAAGTCATCTCAAAACGAAAAGGAGAGCCTTTTTCTTTTGAGGCTGAACCTATCTTAGTTGTGGTAGCTCAAATTGAACAAGGTGAGGGGTGTGGGGTTTGAATGTTTTAGTAAGGTCACCTATTTAATTATACTCAAATCGGATGAATCCAAAAACCAAATCGCAAGCGCCAATTTACTTACAAGGTGGGTTTTTAATTGGAAAAGTGTTGATGTTTGTGGTAGCTCATTATTCATCAATTGAAAAATAAATCATGTTTTATGAAAACGTCAAACTTATTATCTAATATAATAAATTTTTTAATCATATGTATAACTTTTAAATAATCTCATTTGGTGAACTGAAATGTGTATCTATTTGTACAGCGTGAGATAACAACTACAAATTCAGACCTACTCTATAAAATATACTCCGTAATAGCGACGGAAGCTACCACTCTACCACCCTTTCACATCATAAATAAAAAGTCAAAAATTTCATTTTTCATTTTTCGAAAAAGCTAAATACTTACGCCTCTCTTTTTTACTGAATACACCATAACTTGATATTGCTAAAGTCAACCAATCAAGAACTTCAAGAACTTGAGGACACAATCGTCTTTTATCAGGTACATTTATTGGAACCCTAATTTCCGTTATATATAAGGGAGGATTAACTAGGGTTTTGCGGGGGCTTTTCTGTCAGCGGACAAACTTTGACTTGAGCGTCGGATGCCCCGTCGAGAAGCGAGCCGTGCCTCTTCCTCTACTTCAATGCAGGGAAGATCGATCGACACGAAGAAGGACCGAGGTGCAGATTTCTCCCAAAACATTTGGCGTCGTCTGTGGGAATTTCGATCGAAAAGCAGTAGGTCGAAACTCTCAATCAACAAAGCAACAAAGATCGATAATTAGTGAGACTGCATGAAGCGGTGGATCTTGAGGAGTGCCTCCGTCGACTGCCCTCCTCTTGCCTTCGCCAACAAATCCTAGCAAGGGGCGTCGTTGGTCTTTTAGCAAAAGACAAAGGGCATCACGACTCGCCAGATTCGAGCCTTCTCATGCTAGAACCCTAGCAGCGATGCCATCGGTTATCTTACCTTGGTCGTCTTGCACCATAGCCGCCGCTACAGGGCATCTCCTTTAACTGAGCCACGAGAACGATACCAGACGCCAACCCACATCCGAGCCTCGTCGCACCTTCACCTCACACCAAAAACACACCCCGCCTCCATCCACTTCGCAGCAGCCTCTTTAGTGGCGCTCGCCGCTTGTCCGTGTTTAGCGATTGCGATTTAAGTCCGAATATACCTATTTTATATTATGTTGTTATTATATTTCCTAGGGTTTGCACAATCTGTTTAGGTTATATTCTTTCATAATATGCCACAATTGTGTGTTGGTATTAGGGTGAGACAATGAACACAATTAGAGAGAAGAGAGGTTTTTGACATATGAGTTGCTAAACTCATAGTTTCGCCTGTGATTCAAAGACATGGTTGAATAAATTGTGACGATTTGATTTCAATTAGTTATTTATGAGTATATTTATCATCTAATTCGTATTGATTATTTTTGTGTTCCTTTCTATGATTGATCACCATGTTAGGAATTGCATCTAAGCTATGAATTCGTTGTTGTTTTTTAGATAGCAAAAGAAGCCATTGAATTAGTGATATTTCTAAATCTTTGTAGTGGATGATTTCGATTGATCTATGTCGTTATACGTTGATTAGGGCTGATTATGGTTTGCGCCTATTGTCTCTCATTGCATTGAATTGATGTGCCAATTGGTCTTAGAACTTGAGTGTTTATTGCAAGCTATTCTTTATTGATATTGAATAAGAAGATTGTATCTTTACGGATCTATCAACTTTAGTCAAGTCGACATATGTTTAGAAATAACTATTTAATCAATCCTAAGATCTGGAACCTCAACAATTGTCGAGAATTACAGGTGAAATATTTTCTCTATCTTATTATCAATACTTTGCAGTCATAGTTCTCTTTACTTTACTTTTTCATGAATGTGCTACAAATCATTTCTTTTGTCATAAGGATCATTGTTAGAAATATTGCATCACAACCGTTCTCTCCGTGGGTCCGACTCCGGACTTTATCACTATACTAGTGTGTTGGTTTATCAATTCATCGATTTACTAATCTATTGATTTGAGCTTTGAGTTAGGATATTATTACTATTTGGTAAAGAACGAAAAAGCCAACGACATTCGTCCCGCACCAATGTGTGCTCAATATGCTTCACTCGATCTCGACAAAGTCTAGTCGATATCAAGTGTTTCTCCAGTACTCCGACCTTGGTTTGTGATGTGGTGCATGTGCACCTATATTTATTAGAACATAGAAAAAAACAATCCAAAAATAAAACAAATCCAAACCAAAGTTTTAACAAAACCAAATATCCAAAACCCTAAAAACCAAAGTCTATCCGTATGTGGGGAGACCGACTTCTCCTTTTGCGATCAAGGGGGCATTTGTATGGCCCACGTGGCTTAGGCCTCAAATAGGACTCCATCTTTTTCCTTAAGCTGCATTCCTTCTGGGTGGACCTTGTGGAGTTCGAATGGTCCCACCTTCTTCTCTTTAAACTTGCTAGGGAACCAATGACTCTTAGATTTGGAGACGTAGGCCGTATCTCCTACCTCATACTCCTTAGGATTGTCATTTCAAACCCTGCAAAGTCTAACATACAAAGGCATACTTCTTCCATTTGTAATATACAAATCACTGATTGAAATCGGGGAAGAGATGTCCATACCTTGACCTACCTTTCTGCCGTTCTTCTAAGGGGGCACTCGATCTCGAGCGAGTTCACTCGATGTTGAGTGAGTCTTTGTTGTTGGAGGCTCAGTCGATGGAAGAGGTGTAAGTGATGGGTCGATGTTGAGTGAACCACTCGATGTAAAGTGGGGTGACTCAACCCTATTATACTTAGCTTATGGCATATGTTCTAGCAATTCAGGTAAAGTCGATGTCGAGTCAGATGAGTCAATGTAGACTGGATTCTCAGTGTATTGGTTCCAGATTGCCATAATCTCCTCCAATTGAGCCTCCATAGGCCTCTTCTCTAGCTCTTCTGAAGTCATGTTTCTCATCGTTGGTTCCTTGCAAGGGATGTAGCCTCCCTTGATGTGTAATGACTTCAACTCCATTCTATTGAGCTTCTCCATGGTTGGGTTGAAGAAGAACTTGATGGTCTCATCACTAATGGTAAATGTAAGCATCCCCTTTCTCACGCTGATAGTTGCGTCGATAGTAGCTAAGAATGGCCTACCAAGGATGATAGGACATGTAGGGTCTTCCGCGATATCAAGCACAATGAAGTCCGTGGGCATGAAGAAGTTGCCCACCTTGAGGGGGACATCATCAATAACTCATGTGAGTGTGATATAATTGTTGTCGGCCGTATAAGGCTTCATATCCACAGAATACAAAGCTCCGACGTTCACCTTTGACCAAATAGACAAAGGCATGAGGCTTACACTATCCCTTAGGTCGCAGAGAGCCTTGTAGCGATGTTGACATATCATAATGATGATGGCTAATCTCCCTAGATCCGCTCTCTTCTCTGGAAATTCTATCTTTGACTCCCTCTCAGGGTGACCAAGAGCTGTGTATAATCGAGGGGTCAATCCCTTTGGTATTGGAGCTGATGGTATCCCCAATTCTGTTGATGTCCTCCATAGTTAGGACCTCTCATGTAGTGTGCCTCCTCATGTGTCTTGCTCGGAATGTGGGCAGGCGGTGGTGTTGTGTCCGAGTGACCCATACTCCAAACAAGGTTTGTTGTTGGTGAGGAACTTGACTTGCTTTTGTAACCGCCGTACCTGATCCTTTGTGAATTGCTCCCTCACATCAGGATCAATCTCCTTGGATGGTTCGTAGAGTGGCATAGAGGGGGTAGGCCTCGCATCGGAAGCCTCAAGGCTTCTGTTCGTGTTGTCGAACTCAACAAGCCTCTCAAGGGCATCCCAAGCTCGAAGTGGTATGAACTCAAGATACCTATAAGAGGTATAGGTGTTAGTTTGCTCATTTGTAGGCACATCTAAGGAGTTGTAGATGATCTCCTGAATAACATATGGCGGCTACCTATGCGTCAGACAAGATTTCAGCAGACGTTTGTAACGCTCCCAGACTTTTGTTAGTGTCTCCCCCGACTTTTGCTTGAAAGCCATGATCTTTTGCCTGAGTTGCGTCGTCTTTTCTAGTGGGAAGAACTTGTTAAGAAACAAGTCCATGAGTTCTCCCCACGTACGGATGGATTGTGGGCTCAAACTCTTCAGCCATTATAATGCCTTACTTGCAAGCTACCAACGAAAAGCTTTAAGTTTTACGCATATTCTAGATTAGGGCCATCATCAATAGTTTTGCATAGATCTAGGTATGTATAGTAATATGAGCCATGTGACATTCATTAGCTTTGCCCTCATAAGTATTTCTCCTAATCTAAGAAATGAAAGGTTGTTTAATCTCAAAAGAGATGCGAGGAAGAACAATAGGAGATTCTGACACTGCCAGAATAGGGTGCATGTATTCTTTCACATTCTAAGGGATGTGCTGCAGTCGCTCCTCAAGTTCCCTTCTAGCTTAGGCATCGCGACCCGCCCTCGCCTCCCACCTGCTGATTCCTAGCGTATTCAACCTTCTTCCGGTGGTACTCAGCCTGCCTGGTGGTAAGCTCCTCCACCTGCTTGCGGAGCTTCTCAAGCTCCTCCTCCATAGTAAAAACCGTCTTCTACTGATTTGACATGAGTCTTTTTAACCTTACCTGTAGACGAAAGAAGCACTTCGGTTAGACTAAGGGTTCAAACTCTAGTGTGCGATCAACGCGTTGCATACATTTACAAAATGAACTATAAAAGAAAGCGTAAAAGAGACAAAAAAAAAAGGCGCGATTGATGGCTTCCCTAGCAACGACGCCAAAATTTGTTAGGAGGAAATCGAGTATGACTAAATATGAAATATAAACTCAAACTGAATCCCTTATCCACGCAAATAAATTATAAGACTTCCTCACACTATAGTGGAAAGCAGTCATGATCGATCATCGAGGCAGCGTGTCAGCGCTCCCCTAATTTGGCTCGGAAACAGCTAACTGATATCGACTTGAAGTCACTTAACGTCGACTGAGATCCAGTCAATGTCGAAAGTGGCAGTCGATCTCTAGTGCAACCCTGCAGAACACACAAAACACTCGACGTAGAGTATGGGTACTCGATATCGGGTCAGTTCACTCGATGTCGACTGAAGTCAGTCGATGTCGAGTCAAAATGCAGAAAACTAAAACGTAAATGTCGGAAAAGAACATCCAAAGAATATAAGAATGGATTCAACATATGAACAAAAATAGAAGAAATGGTTAATATATCAATATACTAAAAGACTTCCAAGGCCGGGAAATTACCACAATGATAACCATACAAGTAATATATTTAACTCATGAAAGATGCATGCTTTTAATCAAATAAATTTTGTTAATAACAAATAGGAATATAGAGCCTCTCACTTAAATCCTAAATGTTACTATCCTTTTCATAATTAGGATTAACCAACTCTAATTACTATCCCAGTTCATAATTAATTCACTCATGCTTCAATATCCTAAACCTGGAATCGTCCTCTACTCTCGCTGCGGATTTAAGCACATAGATAGAAGATAAAAATCATATGAGAATCATGAATAAAGCATACTTACATGGCTATCATCGGGCTCACTCCGACCCTAGAAGTAGGACGACTACTCACGCATCATCATCGCAAACTTCATCATTGACATAAAAAAAAACTAGCTTTGAATTGAATAAAAGAGTAAGAGTACAACCGAAAACCTCTGCTCTCCAAAACATCTCTCTCTCTCTCTCTCTCTCTCTCTCTCTCTCTCTCTCTCTCTCTCTCCTCACCCCTCTCGGCTCACTCCTCTCACTCTAACTACTATGTTGCACAATTGATTGTGGAAAAGATGATTAAAACCTAGCCCCCAAGGGCTTCATTTATAGTAGACCTAAATTGCTCTCTAAGGAAAGTAAAAATCTATCTCTAACTAAAGATAAAACATTCCTAATTAAAATAAAATAAAACTCATAAAAGTTCCCTAGGGTAAATAGGAATTTAACCCATAAGGATAGATGTTCAATAAAGAGATAAAAGATCTTCTCTTCGCGTGTAAGCAATCTCCCTCCCGTTAGGATTCGTCAAAACGCGTCTCGGTACTCTGGGGGTTCACTCGACATCGATTCAAGTCACTTGACATCGAGTGGCTTCATGTGTCTCAAGTGGGCTTCACTCAATCTCGGGTGGTCTTGTGTGTGTCGAGTGCTTCTTTCCTTCTTAGTTCTAAGTGTGGCATCATTTTGATGTCCACTAAAGTAACCATGTTTTTGTGCATATTTTCACTCCTTATTCTAAGTATTTTGCATATTTTGGTTTGGGAATATGTTGAATTTGTGTAGTATAAGCTTATTTGAAAGAAATAGAGGTCTACACAAGTTTTGGTTTAATTTTGCAGATGTTGAAGCCATTCCGGGATGAGATCAAAAGGAGGAGACAAATGCAGGAATCTACTCGACGTCGACCAGATCTACTCGACGTCGACTAAAGCCAGAAGCAATTTTGACAAAGGATGGAGACTACAAGCTATTGTAAAGCCAGCTGAATTACTCGAGCTCGAACAAATACTCGACGTCGACTAAAGTTGAAGGCCATAATCGAGTCAGACTAGGAGAGAGTACTCGAGATGTACTGAAGATAGCCAAGATCAAGCACATCTTACTCGACGTCGACTACCATTCTGTTGGGTCGAGAACGAATTGGGCCGATCCGAGGAGAAGACTTAGCCACGAAGAAAGGACAAATCTATCCAGATTTATCAACATCTATCATCATGGGGGAAGAGTTATTTTACCACAAGGAGAATTATTGTTTACCTTAGTTAGATTTATATCTTATTTATCCAATATTATGTCTTTAGGATTTGATAGATATTGCTTTCATTGATTAGAAAGAATTAAGCCCTATAAATAAAGCCCTAGGGGCTAGCTTTTATTCATTAAATTTCAGAGATTCAATTCCAATAGCAAGTAGAGCGTTTAGGAGTTCAATGCTTTTAGGGTTTTGACGCTTTTGCGAAAGCTGGAGTGCCGGGATTGTAAAGGTCGAGAATTTAGTTTAATGCAAAGTTTATTTCTTTCAATGATGTCTTCGATTGCGATGAGTGAGTAGTCCACCTACTTCTAGGGTCGGGGTGCGCCCGAAGATAGCCATGCGCGCTTAAGGTAAAGATTCGATATTGATTATGTTTTGATCATCCACTATCTTTATTATGTTTACTCCCTAAAGAATAGAGATTCAGCTTAACCACTTTTATTATAAACATAAAACGGGTAGATATAATTAGGGTTACTTGAAAGAGTTGTCTAATTTTTGGAAAAGGCAAAAGGTTACTCATTTGGTGTGATTTCATAATCATCTATATTTATCTTGTCTTATGCATGTTTGGTTATCGTTGTTGCAAACCCCGGTCTTGGAATCTTTATTTAATTTGTTTACAACCTGCAATATGTCGTTCGTTGAGTCCCCGAAAAACTCAACACTTGGCTTATTTCTGCTCACGATTTCTTTCCATCCTTATGCTTTTCGGCCACCTTTGCCGACGCCACTAACGTTTCTACAGGTTCACTCGACATCGACTAATCTAGTCGACTATTGATACTCGAGATCGAGTTACCCAACTCGAGATCAATTGTTGTTTGTGTTTCGCATGTACTCGAGACGACAATTTCTACTCGACGCCGAGTACTTCTGGTCGACGTCGAGTAAATCTGTTGCATGCTACTGCTGATTCTGCTCGAGATCGACTACACTGACCCAAGTCGAGTGTTTCTGAAGTCGACTTCTGAACGTGATTCTTATGCTATCTGAGATCCGCTAACCAGTTTCCTCGTGGATCGATCCTGACTATCTTTTTTGAAATCTCGATTCCCTCATATCAACACATTTCAGTTGACGTGGAGTGGCTTAGTAGACGTCGAGTGTATCATCAGTAGCTTGCCTTGATCTACCACTTAGCCAAATTCCGCTTCACTTTAGTAGATGTCGAATCACTTTCACTAGACATCGATGAAAATCCAACTCGTTTCCTTCTTTTTCAAATTTCTTCGAAATGTCTCTCGTTTCTGCGAAATTAAACAGAAACTTGTGTAGGCGCACATAAGGTTAGCCAAAATAGAAGTTTATCAGTCGGGACTGAGAAGAAAAAATGGGCTTAGATATAGAAGAGTGATTGGAAATGGACCTCAGGAATGTGAGACGTCAGTTGAAGCCACGTACGGTGAGTCACATATAGCTTGGTGTATCCTAAAGCTGGCTAGGTGGAAATCAGAGACTAGTTCCAAGTCCAACATCAAGTAGTTACAAATTTTAAACCGCTAAAAAGTTGTATTTTCCTAAGACTGTATTCCAAGGGTGGCTAACATAGGAGGATCCGAGGGTGCCGCTAATCCGCAACCCAGATCTAGTGGACGGAGACGTCGAACTTGTAGTCAGAGGAGCGGTTAAGCTTGAAGTGGATGGCTTATGGCGGCATCGAGGGAGAGACAAGATGGTATCGTCTATGATATAGGCGCATGGGCTGAGGGCCGAGAAACATGAAGTGTACTCTTTAGAGCCTCAGTGGACGGCTAAGCGAAAGGCTACGTGGTTACAAGGATGTGAAGGTGGGAAGTGTAGTAGGCAAATGAGGCTGGCGGTGGCGTAATTGTGGAAATAGGTGGATTTGTTGTCCGAGGGATTGCAGTTCTCGGTCGTTCCAACATAAGTGATATATGTTGGAATGGAGAGAATGTTCAATAAATGAGTGATCCAATTAATCGATCAACATGGAATTGACCCGCTTCCGTAGGCAGAGTCGGCAGAGTTAGAAGCAAGTTTGGGGATAATGCCATAAAAGAAGCCTTCTTTGTATTTGGCATAAGAGTTCTTGTTAAGAGTTATTGAAGAGTGAATCGCTTCTCCATGTGGGTTCGACACCGAACTTAATTGCTATACTAGTAGTTTATTGGTTTATCAAGTGATTGATTGACTAATCTATTGGTTTTATGTTTGAGTTTGAATTTTTATTACTATTTGGTAAAGGGCGAAAGTGGCAACGACGTTTGTCCCGCATACAGGGGGGGGGGGGATCCATCCAAATCTAGTAATGTTAATTTCTTGTGATTTTGGGATTGTGACCTGGTTGATAAGGCCTTTAAAGAATATGAATTTGAGATTTATAGTGTTTGCAATTGTGTCTTGATTGCCTTTGCCTTAGATGGAGGCGACTCAATTTCATCGATGAAGATCTCTTGCCTCCCGCTCTTGTTGTATTCTCTTAAATTTTGATGTTATAATTACTGTTGAAATCTCTTAATTGTTGCTGAAATCTCTTAATTTGATGAAATTGTTGCTGTAATTGCTAAAATTAGTGTTGAAATGAGGCAAATTATGGTTCGTCCTTGTGCTTGAGCTTGAGCAGATTGTGTTCCGTGCTTGAGCTTGAGCCTTTTTCTTCTATTCAATTTGGTTGCATTAGAAATTGGGAAAAACTTCAAAATTCAGTGTTTGAGAAACTTGTTGTGAGCTGAATTTGCCATATTTTACAGTAACTTTAATATCGTTTTCTGCATACTTTGCATACATTTGGGTTAGCTAGTACAGAATCTATGTAGTTTATATTTATTTGCCAAATTATGGAATCTACACCAGTTTCTGTTTAAATTCGCAGAATTCGAGACATTTACAGCAACTCTAAGGAAGGTCAGAAAAGCTCGGAAAACCACTACAGAAGTCCGAGGTCAAAGAAACAGCGGAACCAGTCGAATCAAGACGAGAGCCCAGGCTACTCGATCTCGAGTAGACCTTACTCGATCTAGACGAGCATGTCCGAGCACAGGCCTTGTCGACTAGGAGCAATGTCGAGAGCCAGACCAACCCAGCTCTAGAGCCCTACTCGATCTCGAGGACCGCTAGTCGAGATCGACGACACCTCAGCGCCACACCCGGAGTCGACAAGCCGAGGACGACCAGGCGGCACTCGCTGCCAGCGACTCAACTCGCTGCAGCGGACCGCTCGCTGCCGCGGAAAAACTCGCTGCCAGCGGGATGCACCAAGACGACGGGGAAGCCAACTCGCTCCAGCGGAAGGGGGCTCTCGCACCTGCGGATCGACGACCTCGCTGCAGCAGAAGAGGCAACTCGCGAAAGCGGAAAGGAAGAACCCAACTCGATGTCGATGAGCCTTGTCGAGGTCGACGACGCCCGGGAGCCTTGTCCGAGCCTTGTCGAGCAGAGTCACCCGAGGAGTCCAGTCGACGACGAATCCTAGTCGACATCGACGAGCCCTTGTCGAAGTCGAGTAGAACAGCTTCTGGAATCGCGTCGACGTGAGCAGTCCGAGTAGAGTTGGGATTCCTTGGAAGCCGAGAAGACCAAAATCTATCCGATTTTATCTACATCTATCATGGAAGAGAGTTTTATCCACTTGAGACAGTTTAGATATATTTAGATTTAATTTCTTTATTGCTTTTATTTATCTTTAAGCATTTTAGATATAGTTTTAGATATAGATATAGATATTCTATCCTTGATTTGCAAGGGTTAGAAGGCTATAAATAAAGCCCTAGGGGCTGGTTTTTCAGGAATGGAATTTCAGAGGTAGAGAAGTAGTTCCACAGAGACAGTTTAGGGGTTCTAAGGTTTTTAGAGTTTTGGCTTTCTGCGAAAGTTGATTGCCGGGATTATAAAGGCTATTGAATATAGTTTAATGCAAGTTTCTTTTCATCAATCAATGTCTGCGATTGCAATGAGGCCTGAGTAGTCCACCCACTTCTGGGGCTGGGGTGAGCCCGACGGTGGCCATGTGAGATGACGCAGTAAAAGGTCAGATCTTTTTATGCAATTCGTCTTCTATCCCTATGAGCATGATTCTTTTGCGAGAGTTGAAGGTGATCCTTGTTTGTATTATTGAAGCGAAAGTGATCTTAATGCAACTTGGATTAATTATGTGAAAAGGGTTAGTAACAATTAGGGTTTATGCGAAAGCCTCTATATGCCTATTTGTTAAAAATGAAATTTGTTTGATGGAAAGCATGATCTTTTATGCCTTTATGTGTTACTTTGCATGGTTATCGTTGTGGTGTTGATACCCTGGCCTTGGAAGTCTTTTATTACATTGATTTATTTCTGTCAAAAATCTGAGTTCTGTGTTTGAATTTGCAATTTAAAGTTTCTGTCTTTCTTGTCAATACAGAGGAGAGCCTTGTCGATCTCGAGTAGGACCCTAATCGACATCGAGTAGAGTCTTGTCTAGGTCGAGTTGAGATTTCTTCTGCTGTCGTCGATTTTATAGTTTCTGTTTTCGATTTTTGACTTACTATTGTCGATTTCGACTAGGCTTGTCGAGATCGAGTAAAGTTGTTGCCTTGCTTTGTTCTTTACTTTCGTTTGCTTTTGTTCTTTACTTTCTTTCGTTATTTTCTGTCTTTGCTTTTGTTTCTGTTTTGCTTTGTCTTTTCTGCTTTTATTTATGTCTTTTTGCTGCTTGTCTGTGAGAATCTGTTGCTACCTAAGAACTGCTGACGTGCTTCCTCGTGGATTCGATCCTGACAACCTTCTACTATAATGGGAGGAAGTCTTGTATTTATTTGCTGAAACAGGGATGTCAGTCTGAACTTTATTTTGTATTTATTTCATACTTGACCATCCTCCTGCAACAACAAATTGGCGCCGTTGCCGGGGAGGCAATCATTCGCGCCTTAGGTAGTTAAATCTCACGTCTACTTTGAGTTACTTTTTAGGTGTATGCGCCGTTCTGGTCTACCACCCGAGTTTGACAGCTTAGACGAACCAGAGCGTTACCTACACATCCACTCTAAACTCAAAAGGATCATGGCGGCCGCTGAAACACAAGAACAGCTGATTGCCAAGCTTACAAGGGAGCTAGCCGCAAAGGACACCACTATAGCCAATGAAAGGGCAGCGAGGGAACAAGAAGTTGAGCATGCAAGGCAAGCAGAAGCTGAGCTTGCCCAATATCCAACTACTGCTGAGGATTATATGCATCCAACCCTCGTCGTGCCTGAATCGGCGATTCTTATCCCTGAAAACTCTTTTGAAATTCGCACTCAATTTCTTATAGAGCTTAAAAATAATGCTTTTTTTGGTAGATTTAATGAGTGTCCTCTTGAACATATTACGAACTTTTCTGACATGTGCCGTACTCTTGCTGAAGGTACAACTCTGGAATATGTCAAGATGAAGTCTTTTCGCTGGTCGCTGGCTGGACCTGCACTGAAGTGGCTTGAAGGGCTGAAACCAAGATCACTGACAACATGGGCCCAAGTAGAGCAAGAGTTTCTGAACAAATTCTTCCCACCCGCCAAAACAGCACATCTCCGCCAGAAAATCACCGCCTTCAAACAGAAGCAAGGGGAACCGCTGGCAAAGGCATGAGAGCGCTACAAGGAACTTCTGCGATCTTGCCCTACTCATGGACAGCCACCCTACGTCATTCAGGAGATCTTCTTCAACTCTCTTGATCAAGTCACTAAGGACAGAATCAACCACTATACTCGCTATGAGTATCTGACAATGCCGCCAAGTGACGCATGGGGTGTGCTAGAGAAGCTCACCAACTACGATAACAAGTATGGGTCTACTGCAACTTATGAAAAGAACCCATACGCCAGGCCAGCACCTTCTATGCCCCTCTATGAGCCTCCTAGAAAATTGATCCGGATGTAAGGGAACAATACTACAGAGATCAGAACAAGAAGCTCATAAAGCAAGTAACGTATCTTTCTGTCAACCAGCCTTGCATTGAATGCGGATCGCAGCGGCACACCACTCCTGAGTGCCCACACACAGAGCAAGTCAGGATGGCAGAACACCACGAGGAGGTAGCTTACGCAGGGGGTCCCAATCGCTACATAGGGGACCAAAGGTTTCAGCAAGCACAATGGAACCAAGGTGTCCCTAGGAACCCCCCACCCTATAGAGCTCCAGGACATCCGGAAAGAGACCAGAAAAAGGATGATATACATACAGTTCTGGAGGAAATACGGAGGAATCACTCAGAAACTAGGCATTCCTTCAACTCCGTCTACACTCAGATGCAAGGGGTCAACTCTAGGCTTGGGGAGATTGATATATGGCGAAAATCAGTTGATACACAGATTGGTCAGCTGGCAGGAGGAATCCCCAGACAGTCGGGTGCGCTCCCTGGGTCTTCAGAACCAAATCCTAAGAGAAAGACTGGGCACATCGCTGCTGTAAAACTCAGAAGCGGACATCAACTGCAAGAGCCAGAGGTCGGAAAGCAGCAGAACGACGAAGAATAGCAAGTCGACATCGAGGAGGGCCTAGTCGACATAGAGGAGAAACATCAGAAACCTTCGTCTGCACTAAACAGTAACTCGACAATGCCCAATCTAGTCGAGATCGACAAGGACCTAGTCGATGTCGAGGAGCCCCTAGTCAAAGTCAACAAAGCTGCAGCCCCTCCGACATCTGTTCCAAATCCGAAAAAGAGGCTGCCTTTCCCCACAAAATCTCCAAAGGGCCCGGTAGAAAAGAAATTTCAGCGCTTCATCAAGATGCTTCAGAAACTCAACGTCACCATCCCCTTCACAGAAGCTCTCAATGAAATGCCATCCTATGTCAAGTTCCTAAAGGAGATACTGAGCAAAAAGCGATCAATGGCTGAAATTATAGAGGAATGCATCCATTTGGACATACTAGAGAAGAGGCCGGATCCAGGTAAGTTTGCTATAACCATTGGATTTGGTCCATACAAAATTAATGCTTTATGTGATCTTGGAGCAAGTGTGAGTATAATGCCTTTAACAATTTGGTCCAAGATTAAGATAGGTGCCCTAGAGCCTGTGGATGCTAGACTTTATATGGCCAACAACACGATGGTCATTCCAATAGGCATGGTGGACAATGTGCCAGTACAAGTAGGTAAATTCTTTGTCTCTGCTGATTTCTTAGTTATTGATATGCAAGAAGATCCTGCTTGTCCAATTATTCTAGGAAGACCCTTCTTGGCGACGATGGATGCCAACATAAGCGTAAGGAAAGGAGTGCTCACCTTCAACATCAGCGATGAGGTAATTGAGTATTCCTTTAATAAAACTGAAAGGCATACAGGTCCAATGGAAGAGGTGAAATCTATCTCAGCTGGCTACATCACCTTCGGAGAACCCAAGGTCAGAAATATGACCCCTGAGGAGATGGAAAAAAGGGACATGGAGGCCCAGGTGGAGGAGATCATGGCAATCCTAAAGGAGGACGCAGAAAATCCAATCGACACAAATGAAGGTACGCCGTTATGGATTAATTATTTTTCGGATGCCTTGACAGGAACTAAGTATGGGGTCAAGACCGACCAAGACTCCTCGACATCGAGGACCCTAGTCGATCTCGACAAGACACAGAAGCCTCCACCAGCACCAGCGTCATCGAGCAGCAACACAGAAGCTGAGGGCCCCTCGACATCGAGTAAGCTACTCGACATCGACCACCACTCGGTTTCCTCGACTTCGCCTTCTTCGACGCAGACTCCACCAGACGAACCAGGCTCCTCGATCTCGACCAGGCTTGTCGAGATCGACCACCACCAGGCTCCACCAGCTCCTGCTTTCTCGATGCTGCAGCCATCAGGAGAAGAAACCTCGTCGAGATCGACTAGCCCTAGTCGAGATCGACCAAACACTGTGGTCCCCGATTCCGTCGCTGCAAGGGTAAGCCAAGGTATGGATCTCTCTTCTCCTATTTCCATTAAAGATCTATCTATACATGGGAGAGGTTTGCCTTGGTATGTGCGCTTATGTAGGATATCCAATGATGAGCCCAAGGAGTATGAAGTTGGAGACAAGCTCTATGTCTCTAAATCAAAGGATCATTGGTTCCCTAACAAATTCAATAAGAAACGGATGGGACCTTTTGTGGTGAACAAGATCCATTCTGGGGGACTACAGCTGATGGACAAGAATGGAGTCTTATTTGAGGCCCAAGCTACATGGGCCCTGCAAATGCCACCTTGAGCTAAATGGAAAGTCGGCCTAGCGACTATAAAATCTAGAGCTTGTACATAGACTTTTTAGGACTTTTTGAGACTTTGTTTTTGGTTTGGAACACTTTTAGTTTTTCTATTGTGGGTATATGTCCTCTACACTTTTCAGGTCCATGGATAGAGGAAAGCTATATCAACATTCATACTCGGCCCTGGAGATGCTTCCATTCGAAATTTAGACGATCTGCACACCAGTCTAGTAAGTTTCTTTCTTTACCCTTGTTTTTATACAGTGAGAACACTGTAATGTTTAAGTATGGGGTGGGGGAAGGGCTTACTTTGTGCATATTTTCCATATTTGACATTATGTGTGCATATTTAGAATTTATTTCTTTGAGTTGCTACATGGCTATTTTGGAAATGCATTATTGAATTATGTGCTTATATGCATGTTTTCCAAAAATTAAAGAAAAAAAAGACCCCCATTGAAAATTTTGGTTAATGTCATGGAAGCTTATATTGGACTCGACGATGCAAAATTGGATTCATTAGAGATATAGCATGAAATTGCCTAGTAAAGGGAAGTCATAATGAAGTGCATTATTTCTTGAAAACCATAGAAGGAGGTAAAATTTAAAGTTGCTTTTGACACGTTGTATGATAAGATGATGGAGGACTTTATATTTCCATATAATGCTTATTGTTTGAAATCCTAGCCTTACCTATGCTTATGCATCACAAAAGCCATATTATGCCTTATTTCAATTATCGCTCCACGTGACCTAAATATTTGCCATTCTTTACCTTATCCGGGGATTATGTTGAGAATGATGTTACATTATGGAGATTATCATATGGTTTTTGTGATTATTGTCATTTGGAAGGAAATTGTTTGAAATATATGGAAAATTTAATGAGTGAAAGAAAATCCAATCACCTCAGGAGATAAAGGTAGATTGACCCTGCTCTCTGAGATAATAGTTTGGAGAGATGGGACACATTGTCAGGAGTCCAAAGCACTAAGTATCCGGGGCCATTCATGACACCCATGTTTGCGACTCGCGAGAAGGCAGTGCTGAGGTCAGAGAGGTAAAAGCATTATTATTGATAAAAGCATTATGAAAGGCGATGAATCTTATGAAAAGGAATGTGGAAATTCAGTTTGGAAATACTCCATTTCCCCGGATCATTAGCACCACATTGCCAGAAATTGCCCACCTTTTAGCCTTTTACCAAATATACTCCTTGTTTGAGCTTAAATTGAAGTCTTCTTGAATACCAATGCTTTGTCACTTATGAATGTTTTTTTTTGCATAACCCTCCTTTTGTGAGTAGATGTTGCTTTGATATAATTGCACATGCATGGATTTGTGACACTAGAACCTTTTCGAGGATGGTAATTGACTGTTGGGTTATATAAGAATGAATCTGATATGTTGAGAGTTTTTGATTTCTTCCCCTGAATGACAAATAAAAGTATTGCTTGAGGACAAGCAAGCTTAAGTATGGGGTGTTTGTTGTGAGCTGAATTTGCCATATTTTACAGTAACTTTAATATCGTTTTCTGCATACATGTGGGTTAGCTAGTACAGAATCTATGTAGTTTATATTTATTTTCCAAATTATGGAATCTACACCAGTTTATGTTTAAATTCGCCGAATTCGAGACATTTTACAGCAACTCTAAGGAAGGTCAGAAAAGCTTGGAAAACCACTACAGAAGTCCGAGGTCAAAGAAACAGCGGAACCAGTCGAATCAAGACGAGAGCCCAGGCTACTCGATCTCGAGTAGACCTTACTCGATCTAGACGAGCATGTCCGAGCACAGGCCTTGTCGACTAAGAGCAATGTCGAGAGCCAGACCAACCCAGCTCTGGAGCCCTACTCGATCTCGAGGACCGCTAGTCGAGATCGACGACACCTCAGCGCCACACCCGGAGTCGACAAGCCGAGGACGACCAGGCGGCACTCGCTGCCAGCGACTCGACTCGCTGCAGCGGATCGCTCGCTGCCGCGGAAAAACTCGCTGCCAGCGGGATGCACCAAGCCGACGGGGAAGCCAACTCGCTCCAGCGGAAGGGGGCTCTCGCACCTGCGGATCGATGACCTCGCTGCAGCGGAAGAGGCAACTCGTGGAAGCGGAAAGGAAGAACCCAACTCGATGTCGATGAGCCTTGTCGAGGTCGACGACGCCCGGGAGCCTTGTCCGAGCCTTGTCGAGCAGAGTCACCCGAGGAGTCCAGTCGACGACGAATCCTAGTCGACATCGACGAGCCCTTGTCGAAGTTGAGTAGAACAGCTTTTGGAATCGCGTCGACGTGAGCAGTCCGAGTAGAGTTGGGATTCCTTGGAAGCCGAGAAGACCAAAATCTATCCGATTTTATCTACATCTATCATGGAAGAGAGTTTTTATCCACTTGAGACAATTTAGATATATTTAGATTTAATTTCTTTATTGCTTTTATTTATCTTTAAGCATTATAGATATAGTTTTAGATATAGATATAGATATTCTATCCTTGATTTGCAAGGGTTAGAAGGCTATAAATAAAGCCCTAGGGGCTGGTTTTTCAGGAATGGAATTTCAGAGGTAGAGAAGTAGTTCCACAGAGACAGTTTAGGGGTTCTAAGGTTTTTAGGGTTTTTGCTTTCTGCGAAAGTTGATTGCCGGGATTGTAAAGGCTTTTGAATATAGTTTAATGCAAGATTCTTTTCATCAATCAATGTCTGCAATTGCAATGAGGCGTGAGTAGTCCACCCACTTCTGGGGCTTGGGTGAGCCCGACGGTGGCCATGTGAGATGACGCAATAAAAGATCAGATCTTTTTATGCAATTCGTCTTCTATCCCTATGAGCATGATTCTTTTGCGAGAGTTGAAGGTGATCCTTGTTTGTATTATTGAAGCGAAAGTGATCTTAATGCAACTTGGATTAATTATGTGAAAAGGGTTAGTAACAATTAGGGTTTATGCGAAAGCCTCTATATGCCTATTTGTTAACAATGAAAGTTGTTTGATGGAAAGCATGATCTTTTATGCCTTTATGTGTTACTTTGCATGGTTATCGTTGTGGTGTTGATACCCTGGCCTTGGAAGTCTTTTATTATATTGATTTATTTCTGTCAAAAATCTGAGTTCTGTGTTCGAATTTGCAATTTAAAGTTTCTGTCTTTCTTGTCGATACAGAGGTGAGCCTTGTCGATCTCGAGTGGGACCCTAGTCGACATCGAGTAGAGTCTTGTCTAGGTCGAGTTGAGATTTCTTCTGTTGTCGTCGATTTTTAGTTTCTGTTTTCGATTTTTGACTTACTGTTGTCGATTTTGACTAGGCTTGTCGAGATCGAGTAAAGTTGCTGCCTTGCTTTGTTCTTTACTTTCGTTTGCTTTTGTTCTTTACTTTCTTTCGTTATTTTCTGTCTTTGCTTTTGTTTCTATTTTGCTTTTTCTTTTCTGCTTTTATTTCTGTCTTTCTGCTGCTTGTCTGTGAGAATCTGTTGCTACCTAACAACTGCTGACGTGCTTCCTCGTGGATTCGATCCTGACAACCTTCTACTACAACGGGAGGAAGTCTTGTATTTATTTGCTGAGACAGGAAAGTCAGTCTGAACTTTATTTTATATTTATTTCATACTTGACCATCCTCCTGCAACAACAAAACTCTAGTTTCAGCAACTTCGGTTTCAACAATCCCGGTTTCAGAACCGTCGGCGTTAGCAACTCCGGTTTTAGCAAATTTCATCAACACGGTGGAGCTAATATGGATAATGGCCAAAACGCTAATAAAGGCAAAAAATATGGACATTCTAGTAAACACCTCTAATAATAAATCCGGGTAATGCTAAATATATTAAGGTATTTAACATAATGTTAGCGCATAATGCCGAATATAGAAGACTGGTGGAGTTCAATCCTAAAACCAAATGGCATTAGAAAGAGTAATCCACCGACTTATATGCAAAACTTGAATACACTATCTTATAAATGTGAGATACTATCTCTTTTAAATATTCAACACATAACTAAATATAAAGACAAAAATCAATGTATGAAAGATTGCAAATTAATAAAATGAGTATACAAACATATTCACATTAATATATAAATAAGACATTGTATTTTATTCCCTCCGTTAATTAAAACTTGATGTTAGGCTTGCTATGTTGTATGCGGTTGAGTGTTGGGTGACTACGAAGGCACATGAGCAGAGGCTAATGGTGGCAGAGATGAGGATGATTAGATAGATGAGTAGATTTAATAGACTAGACAGGATCAGAAATGAAGTTATCCGCGACAAAGTGGGAATATGCAGTATCCGAGATAAGTTATGGGAGTCAAGGCTTCGTTGGTTTGGTCATGTACGTGCAGAGGAGAGAGCCGAGCGCGCCAGTTCTTAGGTGTGACAGTTTGGAGATCGATAGAGTACGACGGAGAAGAGGGAGACCGAAGAAAAGTCGGAAGGGGGTGATTAGACAAGATTGTGCCCTTCTGAACCTTAATGAGAGCATGGTTATGGATAGAACGTATTGGAGGAGAGTCACCCATGTCGAAGAGGGTTAAACTGGGCCTCCAAGGAGTGACAGAGACCATATTCCCCGTTCGCACATCATGTCATCATCTTCTTTAGTTTAGTTTCGTTTGTTAAATTTGTCCTTTTTTCTTTCTATGAGGTTTATATATTGGTGTTTGAGCCACTAGAAAACACTCTCTTGGTGACGTCCCGGAAAGAATGTGTAAAATTTGGCCCCCTAGACCATGCTCCGGTAGGACAAACTCGGAATGTTGTTGTTGTTGTTGTATTTTTCACGCACACTTTTTTAGGTGTTGAAAACTATATAAAATATTAACTTTTTAACAATTTTTTAAAATAATGTTATACTTATTACGAATGTATTAAGTATGAATTTACAAAGATAAATATTAAAAAGGCAAATTTGCAAAACTATACAAAAAATATGGCCAATTTGCAAAACTAGCATTGCTAGTGGAAAAATTGGATGAGAGGGGGGAAATGCTAGTTTTGGAAAAAAAAAAAAATTACCTTTTCATTCGATTTTAGGTTAACAAAGTAAAAAAAAATGCATAGAGGAGGTGTATGGAAAAGGAGATGAGAGAGATGGACCAAATTTTCAACAATTTTCATTTGTTAAAATTAAAAAATAAATTTATTTTCGAACTTAATTTAATTTTATCTACCTATAGACACCCACTTTATATATGTTTACAAAAAAAATATTTCGAAGTGAGATTATTTTCTGGACAGAGAGAGAAATAGGACTTACGTGCAAGTCAATACATTATTCATGCCACTAATGTCTATTTATGTGCCAGTATAATTATATTTCGTACCAACTCTTTTGACTCTAACAAATAAACTCAAGTCCGAATATAATAATTATCTTAACGTTTATCATGACAGTCAACTACATGTCACTCAATATGATCATCATGCCACTAACGTTTATTTACGTGTCAATATATAAATTTCTCGTACCAACTCTCACGAATCTAAAATCCACCAGTTAATCGCTAACATTATGGAAGCCACCAAGAGTTCCACCACCGTTCAAAGTTTTGGGAGGGTTGCCGCACCAGCCGCCTAGAGCCACTACGACCGCTGGTCTCCACCCCGCCGCCCACTACCTCAGCCCTCCACATCTCCTTCTTCCTTCTCCTCCTTTTCTTTTATTACTCCTTCCCCTCTTTCCCCATGGGCAACTTGCAATTGAGGGTTTTGGTACCTATTATTTTTGCAAATAAATTGGACAATTTTCTACATTTGCAAATTTGGGAGGGGGGGAGTTACTTTTGCCAATGACCCGCTTTTGTGATATATTGGATACCATTTTATCTACTAAAAAAAAGTTAATATTCTATATAGTTTTGGAGATTTGCAAAAGTAGACCAAAAGAAAAAAATCTTTGCAAACCTAGACTAGTACATAAGAAATTGGCTAAGGGTAGAATGTAGTCTAGTTTTGCAAAAAAAGAGGGGCAACCGGATGAGGAAGTTGTAGGTGAAAGGGAAGGCCGACAATGTAGCACCATCCGTAGGAGAGAGAGATTTGGAGGTGGGAGGAACTGTACATGTCAGAGGAATTGGGGAGGTGGCGCCAAGAAAATAGGGAAAAAAGGGGGGCATTTATGAGGAGAAAATGAAATGATTGGAATTAAGGGTGTCAATCAACACTTATATAAGCTTGATTGATGGGCGTCATTCCTCATTAAATACTCTGCAAAAAGAGAGGCAACACAAGAGACAAGTGGAAAGGTGAAGGCAAAAGCATCCCCTTCATTTTTGGAAACTGGACACTTTTTGGCTTACCAATAGAAGACATCTGTCTTACCGATAGGCCAAATATGTCCTACGATACCTGGAGATTTTGGAGATAATATGGAGGGGATTGACCGTAGCTGTTTTGGCGGGCTGTCAGTGTAATTTTGGCGGCAAAACAGAGTTCTTCATTGGGGGAAAGAGGGGAGCTTTTGTCTTACCAATATGATACATTTGTCTTACCAATAGAAGCCATTTGTCTTACCAATAGGCTAAACATGTCCTACCATACCTGAAGATTTTGGAGATAACAGGGACGGGATTGACCGTAGTTGTTTTGGCGTGCTGTTAGTGTAATTTTTGCGCCAAAACGGGGTTCTTCATTGGGGGGAAGGGGAGAGCATTTATGAAGGGAATTTGCAATAATTGCATTAAAGGGCTGTCTGTATGGTTGGTCAACCTGTCCGCTCGAAGTTGCACATGTAAGCACTGTGAAATTGACCAGATTCCTTGTGCACATGCCATCGCCGTGGCCATGATTCGTCGTATCGACCCATACTCCCTCGTCCATCCTCTATACAGGGCTGAGGCTTGGCGCACGTGCTACGAAAATATCGTCTACCCAATGCCACCTCGTGACACATGGGCGGTGCCTCTAGAAATAGGTGAAAAAAATTTGCTTGTTCCCGGTGGTGAAGCGTGCACCGGGAAAGTCGAAGACCAAGCGCTATCCGTCCAAGGGCGAGGGTAGGGGGTCAAAGCGCCATCGATAGTAGTGTGATTTCAAGGACGTTCGAGGCAGCTGACGGAGTTATTTTAGGGAGTCATCGGTACGTGCTACGGTATTTTGGTGACCCTTCTAGTTGCGACATTATTTTTTGCCATGTGTCTTATTTTATGGGGATATTATGGGGCTAATTGTAATGGATACTTGTAATGGATGTCATCTTTTGGGCACAATGTCATGAATTATCGGATATATTAGATATTTCTCTATTCGTATTACCAATATAGTGTATTTATCTACCAATTAGTTTCTACTTATCCTACCATTAGTGTACTGTCATCCTACCAATTACGTCATGAAATTGACAGGTTACAAATATGTTGTTTCTAGCTTACCAAAGGTTTTGTGATATCTGTCCAATAGTATCGTATTATCTTACCAATGCTAGAATTGATGCAAACATAAACTTGGCACCAAAAACATTGCAACCGTGGGTGTAAGCAGGAGACATTAAAGAGAAGCATAAATACCAATTCAAACCATTACAATCACAAAACATTAACACCGTTAACAAAAGACATTACAACCAACAACAGTCACCACTGCACAAGAAAGGATTATTAAACACAAAAAATTCGTTACATCTTACCATTTCCATCCTTTAATCATATCATTGGTTGGATTATATCCTACAATTACGTTTCTTCTATCTTACAAATATCAGTAGAAGTACATAAACCACGAGAGAAGAGACACTTATGAGGTTTCGTTGTGGGGGATCTTTGCAGTGCGGGAGATGGTGAGGGGGTTCGGGACGTGGACGGTGTACCTCGCACGGAGCTCCACAGAGAATTGCATCGCCACCGGGATTAGCTTCGCAATGGGCTCGAGGTGGTTTTGCAGCTCCTTGTCCTTGATTTGGTAACAGTCGATGTCCAACACTTTGATGTTCCACCTGACCAGGCCGATGACGAGGCCGATCTAGTGCTTACCCTTGTAATTCCAAGGGGCCAAGATTTTAGCGTTCGTGACCGACCAGGTCCTCCCATGGTTATTTGGATGTATCCCCGCAAAAAACTTCAACAACGCCCTCAATACATTGCGGTTCATAATGCGACTTACATCCCTCTTCACTACGTCCAATTGTTTCACCACTTGCTCCTGCTAGAAGGGGTCGAGCACGACGACGCCCGACTTCTGGTCACCCTCCCGGCCGTAGAGTGTCTTCCGTACGAGCACCAGGGCCTACTAGAGGTGCTGCATTATGGGGTAAGTTCGAAATTCCAATTAGTGGTAATCCCATGACATAAGTGAAGGAGGAAACTTGTGGTTGGTGGAATTTCTACGTGCCTCGGTTGATGTCCATACGCCGGGAGATATGAGAGCTTTGAAGAACTCCTTGTTTAATTGGGTCCCATCAAGGCCCGTCACCTGCCTTGGGAACTTCTCCGGCCACGCCAAGAACTGTTCTTTTGCTGCTTCCGTTACCATCCCCTCCTCAGCTGCGTCAGTGGTTGGACACATTGACTTTGAACCCTTCTTGGCCCGCTTAAAGGGTTGGGTCCCTACGCAGCCCCCTAAGTCGGATGGTTGCTTCCTATCGCGCTTGCCTCTCCTCAACTCCAACTTTGTCTTCTAACAATTAAACCGGAAGGTTACACCCAAGTTATTTTCAAAAAGTAGTAATTATCCTACCCATATGACACTAATATTATACCAAATGATCATATTTATCCTACCATCACACTAACTTCATCCTACCAAAAGGGATACCTCCTGTAATACCATCACACCAACTTAATCCTACCAAAAGGCGTAACCTATCTTACCATCACACCAACTTAATTGATGCGGGACCATCTAAGACACCTCCGGACACACCTACCATACTTGGGAATGGACTTATGAGCCGAGCTCGTGAGAATGATGTCATTCTCAAGAAGAAGAAGAAGGCTCCACCATGGGAGAAGGTCCAAAGGTGCAAGCTTGATCCTCTTGACGTTTTTAGATTCCTTCAGCAGTTTGATAGCTTTTCGACGTCTTAGTAAAATGGGTCATTCGGAGTTCATATTTATCGGATTTGGTCATGCCATACCTTTTTGGAACGAGGACGAAGAGATATACAACTTTACTATTGAAGGTTTTTCTAGATTCGACCTAGAGCTTGGCCGAAAATCACCATCTTTGCAAGCTGTCACTATTTAGCCGAAAATACTAAGTGTTGGAACACTTATTTGTAACTATATTTAGAGACCTTCTTTACTTAATCTATTTTAGGTAATTTTAGGAGTTTATTCTATTTAGTCTTTTATTTATTATTTTTATCTTAAATCAGCCCCTAGGTTATAAGAAGGGACGATTCCCCCATTATAAAAAACACTACGCCTCTTTTGATGAATGAAACTCTCTTTTGTGTGAAACACAACGAGTGCAAGTCGATCGATTCATAGCTACGCTCATCAATTGCAAATTGGTATTGATCTCAGCTTAGTTTGCCTTGAGTTTGTCAATCTCGCAAGGATTTGGTAATCCCTGGCATCCACGAGCCCCCTCCTTGTGCCTCCATGTTGTCCGCTTGGTTGTGTAGGGTTGTAGAGGCGGGTTATATAGTCATTGGTGTTGGTTCCTACCCTCTACGGAGGATTGGGTCTTTATCTTGTTCTATAGAGTCTTTCTTTTTAATTTGATCGAGTCTTTGTTTCCTTGTTCTAGTCAACATCAAGTTCATCTTGTTCTTGGTGTTCTTATCGAGTCTTGTGTATTTCTTGTTGAATATTGCTGCGTTTCTTTGAGTCTTGTCGAGTTTCTTGAATTCTTGTTTAGTTCTTGTTCAATTCTTGAGTTTGAGTCTTGATTGTCGATGATCGGGCTATCCTATAGCTTACCCCGTATCAAATTGGATCTCACCAAAAGGAAAAACGACATTGTACGATTTACCTTTTCCTCCCCGGCATCTGGATCAGACTCAGCCTTGGAACCCTCCCCTGCAGCTTGTTTGGAAGCCTCCTCATCCTTGTCGTCCTCACCTTGCTCGACCCCACCTTTGTCTCCCTCTTCGCCTCATCCTCAGCCTTGTCCCCCTCCTCAACACCTTGCTCAGCAGCCTTGTCCATCTTGTCACCCTAGTCCTTGTCGTCGTCGTCCTCGTTGGCAGCTTTGTCCTGGACCTCCTCTTTTGCAGCCTCCTCGACCTTTTCTTCAACCTTGTCAACCGTGCCCTTGCCCTGTCCTTTTTTTTATCAGAGTTCAGCTCGTCTTTCTCCTCCGTCTTATCCACAACCTTCTCATCCTCCTTGCCCTGCCCCTTATTATCAATGTTCAGCTCTTCTTTTTCCTCCGCCTTATCTTCAATCTTCTCAGCCTCCTTTTCAGCATCCTTCTTCGCCACCTCGTGAGCCTCCTTGTCCACCAGCTCCTCGTCATCCTTATGACCATCGTTCTCAACGTCATCGTCAACCAAAGACACATACTCCTGCAAGGGGATTCAGTCATTCAGTCGCATAGTCTAGTATACCAACACTTCAACATTATCCTACCAATTGCACATATCTGTCATATCATTGCTGCTTCCCAAGATTACATATGGCCAAAGAAGCACTTACCTTTCCCTTGTTGCCCGTCTGAGATAAAGTATTCTTACAATCTTTGGAAACCTCAATTATCCTTTCCTCAAGAACTGCAAACCGGCTCCCCATCTCAACCATCATGCCCCTACATATTGCTTCAACCTTCGCCACTATCTGGGCCTCCAGTCCGATGCTCGACGCATCTGACCCGGACTGACTGGTTCCCTAACTGGGTCCAGCAGTGGCATCCTCTAGACGTCGCTTTTCTTTCCTGGCCATGTGGTGGTCTACCACAATCTGGTCGAAGAAGACGTTTGGAGAATCTTTCTTGTACGAGGCATTGGGGTGGGCGTCTCTCTCTTTGTGGCTAGGGTGCATGATGGGGTCTGGCTTGACGAGCTGGGCGTGCTTATCTATATCATCGTCGTTGGGGGCATCGAGGTTGAGGAATGATTTCACATTCTCATAGCGGATGTGGCTGTTAGGGGTTTCGCATCTCAAACACCCGGGGATGATGGTGTCGTCAATGTACCGCCCAAAATGATTCCCAATCTCTGGAAAGGTCTCATACAGCCACAACTGCATAAACAATTTGGTAAGATATTAGCACACACTTTGCATGACAACTTCACATAGTTGGTAAGATAGGAAATTCCATTTGCCAGGGCAACATTCTACCTACATTTGGTAGAATATAAATAGCTCATTGGTAGGATATAATTAGTCATTTGGCATGCCACACCAACACAAATATTGAAATTGGGCAAAGGTTTCTAACATATTTTAAGACTTCACTAACCTGGAAGGCCATGGGGAACCCGTAGAGCGTGTACATTGGCCTGTCTTTTAGGGGACTCTTTGCAACCACCATGTCCCAGCGAGGCTTTCGTGTAGCCTCTCGTACACTAGCCGGCCCCAAGGGAAGTCCAGAAAATGTGTGGTGTCCTCCAGCAGCAGCTTCACAACCCACCCTCTGATTTGCGTCTTCTTCTCCAAGCCAAACAAAATGCCTTCCACTATGACTAGGAGGGCAAACTTGTACTTTTTCATTAGGGAGCCCGAGTTAGTGTCTTTTTCATGCTCCCACGCTCTTCCGACATCCTTCAGACACACCTTCTCCTTCTTGAAAACCTGGTAAATGGCGTCCTTGTGGTCGCCTTCCATCACATCCGTGGGGGGGGGGGGGGGGTGAGCAGTCGAGCCTCGTTATCAAGGCGAACTCGTGAAGTGAGAATCGCACGTGATGCCCCTGGATGGTGTACCATGTCTCGTGTTGCTTCCGCGTCTTGAGCTGCCAGAGGAGTCAGAAGTGCACCAACTGTGCGGGAAATTTATTCCTGGACCCCATCTTGATGATGCCCCCAAATTGGCTCTTCGTGAGAGTCTTGTAATCGTCCCGGTCAATGCTTATGTCCAGTCCTTCAAGCAGTTCAAAACTTGAATGGGATAACGCCCTCCCATTGAAGTCGTCTTTCTCCGCCACTGCCAGCACATCTTGCAATACATGTAACAATCTTAGGTTCCAATGTTTTTTACCAAGCATTACAACCACAACAAGGTAACTAACTCTGTTTCTTTACCCCCTGGCTGCTTGGTCCACCCCTAACTTTCTTCTTTCCTGCCTTTGACATTTTTTTTGCTCATTGAAGAATAGGTACCTGCAACACAATCACCATACACATGCATTCAGACATTCAGGTCACCAAATCGGTCATACCAACAGTTTAAATATATCCTACCAATAGCATATTAATTTCCTACCAATGCTGTTATCCTCTTCTGTCCTACCGATTTCGTATTTCAGACAAGTTTCAACACTACAAAACCAATCCACCAAAAAATCCTACACCATCGTCGGCTAACCAGTTGTTCAAATATATCCAACCAATTTCCTTACCCAGTCCTACGAAATCTGCTACCAAAATTTCAGATACAACCTTTTATATTCCGTCCTACCAGATGTGCAAACTTCCCTTACCGATTACCCCCAATATTGTGGATTCCTGACCCATCCGACCCCCTTCTTGCCCTTTTGTCCCCAATTTCTTACCCAACATCCTCTAATCCTTACCCATCCGTTTCCTGACACCCACAAACCCTAGTCGCACCCAACTCCCCAAAATCGACTCTTCAAAGGCACCCCTAACCCCTCCTATTTCATTCATCTACTGCTAGACAACTGCAATGACACCCCCATGTCTCAATTTCTTCACAAAACCTCCAATAACCGCACCCCCATTACCCCGAAATCGCAACTGAAATCACACCTCAACACTTTCTTACCTTCTTCTTCAACCGCTTCCTTCCTCCTTGGTAGAGTTCTGGGTGAAATCGCCCTTCTTCTTCAACCGCGTCCTGTCGCTCCTCCTTTCTTTCCTTTGGTTTTTGTTTTCTTCGTCTCTCTCTCTCTCTCTCTCTCTCTCTCCAAACTGGAATGAACCGTATCTCTCCCTCCTCGTTTTGATTTTAGAACTCCCGCACTGCTTACCTACTACACCCGACTCTCAACGGTTCCAAATGACCGGCGATTGTTTTTGCTTGGGGTAGACGGGTTTAGATTAGGCATTTTTGGGCCTGCTAGATATTTTCTGCAAATAGGCCCAAATTTTGGTGTATTTTGTACCATTTCCTCTTTAATATCTTAACGTTTATCATGATAGTCAACTACATGTCACTCAATACGGTAATCGTGCCACTAACTTTTATTTACGTGTCAATATATGAATTTCTCGTGCCAACTTTCACAAATCTAAAATCCACAAGTTAATCGCCACCGTTAGGGAAGCCACAAAGATTGCCGCCACCGTTCAAACTTTTGGGACGGCTGCTGCACCTGCCTCCTAGAGCCACCACGACCGCCAGTCTCCACCCCGCCGCTCTCAACCTCAACCCTCCACATCTGATTCTTCCTTCTCCTCCTTTTCTTTTTTTCCTTCTTCCCCTCTTTCCCCATGGGCAACTTGCAGTTGAGGGTTTTGGTACCTATTATTTTTACAAATAAATTGGACAATTTGCTACATTTGCAAATTTGGGAGGGGGGAATTACTTTTACCAATGACCCACTTTTATGATATATTGGATACCATTTTCTCTATTAAAAAAGGTTAATATTTTATAAAGTATTTATTATTCTAAAAAAACGTGCATGAATAATAAATGGTAAGTTTTTAATTAACAGATGAGGAAAACATTTGTAGTGTGTAGCAATAGCGTAAAAGAATATATATATATATATATATATATATATATATATATATATATATATATATATATATATATATTGTGTGTGTGTGTGTGTGTATATATATATAAAGCAATGCCCAAAATGGCTTGTACGTAGTTACTCCTTTATTTTTGGGTAGTTAATCAATATGATTTTCCACCCATGAACCAAAAATAATTTGCAAATAATGTTAGCTCACAACATCAACATACATATGAATAATTTTTCTTAAAAAAACAACAATTAACATAGGAAGGATGACGTAGTCTCAAATCAAGGTTGAGTGAGTTGTTCAAGCTATTACTAATATCCATATTCCAATAATTGATATTCCAGACAAGTTAATTTGGATTTATAGTAGTATGACGGAGGGAAAACCTGTCGTTGATCCGTCAAAGTAAATCTCAAACCTATAACTAGTATAGCAATAAGCAAGAGGTCGATCCCACAGGGAAATTCACTATTCAAGTGTGATTAAGATGCCAATCAAGTAACCAAAAGGGGGGTTTTGAGAGTGTAAAAGATCCGCCTTTTATCAAAGCGGCTTGAAGAAATCACAGTATATGAATTTGTTTTAGACAATTTGGAGAAGCAATTCTACCTACAATTTTCCACTTTATTGGATTGAAGCGATCCTTGTAACTTCTTCTCGTCTTATTAAGTTTCCTATGAATGCCCTTGTCCCGACCTAATATAGTTACTAGTCCAACCAGTCATAGCAACCCTTATCAATCGAACAGTCCCTAAAGAATGATTTAACCCAATTGATAGCTTTAAGTTCAGAGATTTGCCAAGGTATTTGCAGTCCCTAAAGAGGGAGTTAACAACACATTCAACTTCGTACTCATTCAATTAGTTCAACCAGCCCTAAAGGAACAAGTTTGCCAGTTAGGTTAAGGTTCACAACCAGGAATCTACAAAATCTTAGCAATTGAATTGATTCTAACTAGTTGCGCGAGCTAGATAGAATAAAACAATAGACAATCAAGCACAAAGAAGTTGAAGCATTCAAATATAGGAAACAAGGAACGAGAATTAGAAACTCACAATCAATCCGAATAAAGCTTCAAATTGCAAGCAGAATAGATGAGTTTAGTTCCTCGTGGAAGACATCGCTCAAAATCTCTAAAGTGTCTGATGAATCGAAGATTAGAATCGAATTCATGGAAAAATAACTAAAAGTGGCCTTAAATATCATCCAAAGTCGGCCACAAAACAACTAAGAATAAAAACTAGGGTTTCATTAACCGAAACGTAACGTACTGGCGCTGATGGTTTATGCGGCGGCCGCCGCATGTATGCTGTGGCCGCAGCATCAGCATTCCTCTTGCATCGGCCCTGGCGGCGGCCGCTGCACACCATGCGGCAGCTGCTGCACACCATGCGACGACCGCTGCATTCCTGTTTGCGGTTCTTCTTGTCTTCTCCGAGAGTATCTTCAAGTTATTTGCTCTTTCCATTCCTCGCTTGTCTCCAATGTCTTTTATAATCCTCTTCAAGATACTGCATCTCCCACATGTGTTCCGATTCGATCTGCAAGATAACCACAAATTTGCGCAGAATCCGAACTCTTCTAAAATAATCATAAGACGCAATTAATTAACAAAGAATGAAAGAAATGCAACCTATCTAAGCTAAAAATGCCTATAATGCCTATCTAAGATATGCATTATCAAATTCCCCCACACTTAACCTTTGCTGGTCCTCAAGCAATGATAGAATGAACATGAATCAATGTATCCCACATGAAATCCCTTCAAGTTTCAATCCTTATAAAAAAACAACAACATCGCAGGTGAACATATAAATCAAGCAAACACACGTCATAGCATGTATTTTAGTGATCAAAAGGTTAGAAGTAGATATTATCCAACCTCACCAGAAATGTGTGTTTCACACATATGTTTAGGCTTTAAGGTACAACTCTCAACTCAATCCAAAATGCACTAAGCTCATAGACATTGACCACCATATCACCAATTCTCTACCGAAATGTCATTACTTGCGGGACACAATAAAGAAAATAAAATGCGACACTTTTTTTTTCCTTTTTCTTTTGTTTTTTTTTTCTTTTTATTTTCTTTTTCTTGTCTTGGTGCCTTCCTTACGCGAAGCGCAAACATGGGTGTCATGAATGGCCCCGGTCTATCAACACCTCAACCTACTAATATGAAGTCCACTTGAACATCTTTTGACGCAAGTTGCAAACATGGGTGTCATGAATGAACCTGGTTACTCAATGATCAAGCTTCTTTCCTAGTGGATAGTTTTCAACACCTTTTTGCGCGAATCATACCCATGGGTGTCATGCATAGATCCGGTTACTAACTGCATCAACCATTGCCACCTTATTCACTAAATATTCACAAATTCAACAAAAGACTCAAAATATAAACATAAACTCCGCAAGCAATCAAACATGTGCATCGGTCTTTAAAAATAGATACTGCAGTCAATGCCAAGAGGTAGCAACACAAGGAGAGTAATTCACACAATTGAGCAAAAGATTTCAAATAAGGCTAAACATTCTCACAGGGTCATGTTTTGAGGACTTCAATCATACTTTAGCTCAATCATACATGCTTAATTATATTTGCTAGCTCATGTTCCACAAAAACAATTAAAGACAATAATCGAAACATCCAGAATCCATGGGATTTTTATGAATCATGCTTGAAATTTAAAATAGAGGACAAACTAAGCCAGATGGGTATTTGAATAACACATATGTATGCAATGCATGCTCTATTTTTGGGATCTGCGTCACAGCCCTGCTGCGCCCGCCGCTACTACCGCTGCGCCCGCCGCCGCTGGCCACTGCCAATCCTTCCGCCAGATCTACCACCGAGAGCCCCTTAAATTGCTATATTTTCCGTTTCATTCCTTCTTTTACAACTCTCCTGGTATGATTTCTCCCCTATTCTCTCTCAATTTCAGATTTTAATATGCTTGAGAACTAGGTAGAGATTTGATATTGAGTTGCTTATTCATTGCTGAAGGGTTGAAATTTGTGCGGGATATTTTTGTTGTTCTTTAAGGGTCGCTATAACCGGTATATATGGGGCTGATTTTTGAGTTGGGAAGTTCAAAGTTGGAACTTTGGTTTGAAAGTGGTAATTTGAGTAATTTAGGGTGTGATTGTTGATAATTGTTAAGTATTCTTGAGTTTGGGTGGATGATTGACGGATTTGGTTTGAAAGTGGTTTAATTCAAAGATATTTGTGTTGGGGCTTTGATTTGAGGTTAATAAGTCACTTGAGGTGTGTATGTTTTGGGTGTTTTGTTGATTGACTTGAGTTGTGTTGACGGTTTGTTGTTGAATTCTAGATCTGTTTGGGTTGTTGATATCTACTGCTGAGATTTGTTAACAATGGTGCACCGGTTGAAGAACGTGTTTAAAGAATAGAAGAAGGAATTCGAGAACTTCGATCTTAAAAGATTTATACAAACAAAGTTCTTTGATGTTCCTACCCTTCAGAGACTAGGTATGTTGGATGTCACCCGTCGAATGCTCACTCATGGCGGGTTAGGGGGATTCATAGAGTGCAACGCTCCCACATACCCAGAGTTGGCAGCAGAGTTTCTGGTTACATTTGAGCGTGTGGACGCCTCTAGGATTCGGTTCAACTTGTTTGACCAAAGCCATACTTGCACGCACGACCAGCTGAGACAGGCCTTTGGGATTACTCGGACCCCCTCGCTAGATTGGCAGTCCCTAGCATCAGAGCAACAACGCCATGACGTTTGGCACGCAGCTACTGGCACCAGATTTGATGGACATCAGGGCGAATACAACTACAAATTTGTCCATCCATGCCTCCGTCTGGTTCACAAGGTCCTGGACATGTCTTTCAGCTGCCAGGGCGACGTGAACAAGGTGCCTGCAAGCGATCTATCCTGGCTATGGAGCCTGGCTCCCCAGTCCCGTGGTACGCCGGACTGGGTTGAGATCTTTATAGACAGCTGCCTGAAGATCCACACGAAGAAGAAAAAGGGGAGAATTGGTTTGGGTGGAATGATTAGCCTAATAGCCCACCACAATCTAGAGCCTGCATAGTGCGGTGTACCCATGTCCGGTGGGTACACATATACGATCGATCAGCTCAGGATGGCATACTTGATTGAGGTACCTGATTGGTCGGATTTCATTTGGAAGGCGGGGAAGAATAGAGACCACCGCCTGACTTTGCCTACGGTCTTACCTTATGGGCCTACCAACGCCTCCCTCTACATAGCACCTGATCAGAATGTGGTTGAGGAGGAGGATGATGAGGATGATGAGGACGAGGCTGAGGATGATGCCGCTGCACAGACAAATTACCATATGGAGGATGCACAGTAGGCCGCTGGATCTTCTGTGGGACCTCGCTTCTCTTCTGCTGAGGATGATCCCTGGAAGGACCACATGCTTACCGAGTTCCACCGCATGTCCTTGCGCCAGGACTCCTTCGAGTTCGCTCTCCAAGACATCGATCGCAACACGCGAGAGACAAATTATCATATGTAGGAGTTGCGAAGAGAGCAAGCTTACTACTTCCGTCAGCAGTACCCTCATATCCCGCCGTACCAGTCACCACCATTCCAGCCGCCGCCTTAGTGAGTGGTTAGTCTTACCTCCTTCACTCTGAATTTTTATGTTTATTTTGGTTATCTGTACTGTTTCAGTGAGGACACTGAAAATTTTAAGTGTGGGGGAGGAGAATTATATGTATATTATGTCAATTCTGGCATTCCTAGGACCATGTTTAAATAGAGCATTCCTAGGGCGGAATGGGCTTTGGAGTCTCCATAGGTAAGGAGGAAGAAGGGGGAGAAGAAGAAGAAGGAGGAAGAGGGAGAGAAGAAGAAAGAGGGGAGGAAAGCATACCTAGAACGGAAGTGGCAGTGGGCTCGCCGGTGGCGGGCGCAGCACGATTCGAGCCTCTGGCAGCGGCCGCCGCATGGTTGCTGCGGCCGCCGCACGGTGGTCTTCCCGTCTTCTTCTTCAATAATCTCTATCTCCTCATCGTCCTTTTGATTTGTGATAACCAGTAACTTGCCACTCCTAACCGTTACAGCACTGACATTCTCCTTTATTGGATTCTCGATGGTCTGTGATGGAAGCTTTCCTGACATATTTGCCTCCTTAGCACTTAAGTTTTGAATGAGCTGACTCATTTGATTCTCAAGATTTGTCATCCGATCGGATTGCTGCTTCTCTAGATTTGCCATCCGCTCTGACTGTTGTTTATCATTCCTCATGACCAATCGTGACAGTTTCTGTAGTAGATCCTCATTATCCTCATTTGATTGCTGCTGACTTCCCTGTCGAGGTTCATATTGTTGTTGAGGCCTTGCCTGTTGCCCCCCTTGCTGATCGAAAGAAGCTTGGTAGTTCCCATACCCTTGCTGATAGCCTCTGTTGTAATTATTGTTGTTGAAATACCCAGGATTTCCATAATTGCCTTGCCTAGGCCTTTGTTGAGTGAAATTCCCATTGGCATTCAAATTGAAATTAGGATCTTATAGAAGCGGGCACATGTCCATAAGGTGAGTGTATTGATTGCAAAGACCACATGCCTTCAGTTGTTGAGGAGTTCTATCAATAACCAATTGTTTCATCATCTCCTTTACCTCTGCCACATCAGTCTGAAGTGCAGCCACATGAGCATCAACAACGAGTACACCCCTAGCACGAGGGTTCTTATTGAACTGTCTGCAGCCCTCAGATAGCTCTTTAAACACATCCCTAGCTGCGGCAGGCGTCTTGTTCAGCATGTTTCCCCCACAAGCATAATTCACTGTTTTGCGCTCCATATCAGTTAACCCATTAAAGAGAAAGAGCACTAGATCCTTTTTAGAATACCCATGGCATGGGAAGCTGGCGCAGAGCTTCTTGAAGCGCTCAAAGTACTCATGTATTGACTCTGTCGCGTACTGCTCAATGCTGTTGATTGACCTTTTCAAAGCATTGAGCTTTGTTGCAAGGAAGTACATCTCTAGGAAGACTCTCTTCATCTCAGCCCAAGTAGAAATAGATCCAGGTGGCAGATAGAAGAACCATTCATTAGCCTCATCCTTCAAAGAGAAGGGAAAAGCTCTCAGCTTGATTTGATCTTCAGTTACATTCTCTGGTTTCATCCCAACAACCACCGTATGGAATTCAGACAGATGCTTGTGGGGGTCCTCCCCACTCAACCCATGGAATTTGGGTAGAAGATGAACTACCCCAGAGTTCAGCTCAAAGTTAACTCCTTCTGCAAGCGCAGGGAATTGGATCGCTAAGGGTTTCTATGCCAGATCAGGAGCAGAAAGCTCCTTAAGAGTGCGGTTTGTGTCGTCAGCCATCTCTGTAGTAGGTTCTTCTTGATCAAAAAGAGTTCGCGAAAGCGATCACGAGCTTCTCGCCTTAGAGCGGCAAGGGTCCTTTCAATCTCTGAATCTAATAACAACAAAGAAGAATTAGTAGCACGGGTATGGACCATATAAGACGATCCACACCAAAATCAACACTAAAAACACACAAGAATTAAATAATATTTCCCCGGAAACGGCGCCAAATTTGAAGGAGGGAAAACCTGTCGTTGATCCGTAAAAGTAAATCTCAAACCTATAACTAGTATAGCAATAAGCAAGAGGTCGATCCTACAGGGAAATTCACTATTCAAGTGTGATTAAGATGCCAATCAAGTAACCAAAAGGGGGGTTTTGAGAGTGTAAAAGATCCGCCTTTTATCAAAGTGGCTTGAAGAAAGCACAGTATATGAATTTGTTTTAGACAATTTGGAGAAGCAATTTTACCTACAATTTTCCACTTTATTGGATTAAAGCGATCCTTGTGACTTCTTCTCGTCCTATTAAGTTTCCTATGAATGCCCTTGTCCCGACCTAATATAGTTACTAGTCCAACCAGTCATAGCAACCCTTATCAATCGAACAGTCCCTAAAGAAGGATTTAACCCAATTGATAGCTTTAAGTTCAGAGATTAGCCAAGGTATTTACAGTCCCTAAAGAGGGATTTAACAACATATTCAACTTCCTACTCATTCAATTAGTTCAACCAGCCCTAAAAGAACAAGTTTGCCAGTTAGGTTAAGGTTCACAACCAGGAATCTACAAAACCTAAGCAATTGAATTGATTCTAACTAGTTGCGCAGGCTAGATAGAATAAAACAATAGACAATCAAGCACAAAGAAGTTGAAGCACTCAAATATAGGAAACAAGGAACGAGAATTAGAAACTCACAATCAATCCGAATAAAGCTTCAAATTGCAAGCAGAATAGATGAGTTTTGTTCCTCGTGGAAGACATCGCTCAAAATCTCTAAAGTGTTTGATGAATGGAAGATTAGAATCGAAGTCGTGGAACAATAAATAAAAGTGGCCTTAAATATCATCCAAAGTCAGCCATAAAACAACTAAGAATAAAAACTAATGTTTCATTAAACGAAACGTAGCGTACTGGCGCTGACGGCAGATGCGGCGGCCGCCGCATGTATGCTGCGGCCGCAGCATCAGCATTCCTCTTGCATCGGCCCTGGCGGCGGCCGCTGCACCCCATGCGGCGGCCGCTGCATTCCTGTTTGCGTTCTTCTTGCCTTCTCCGAGAGTATCTTCAAGTGATTTGCTCTTTTCATTCCTCGCTTCTCTCCAATGTCTTTTATACTCATCTTCAAGATACTGCATCTCCCACATGTGTTCCGATTCGATCTGCATGATAACCACAAATTTGCGCAGAATTCGAACTCTTCTAAAATAATCATAAGACACAATTTAGTAACAAATAATGAAAGAAATGCAACCTATCTAAGCTAAAAATGCCTATAATGCCTATCTTAGATATGCATTATCATAGTAATGGAAAATTCTCTATTAAATCCACATCTTCTATTTGTAATACATGGAATACTAAGAAAATTCCAGCGGACTAGATTTGGAAACTTAATATTCCTCCGAATATTAAAAATTTTATTTGGAAAATTATTTTGGATATCTTACCTACCACGACCCGTTTAAATAGATATATAAATAGAGTTCCTAATACTTGCTCTCTTTGTAATTCTGATACAGAAGATACAAATAATTTATTGTTTAATTGTCGGATCACAAGATCCTTTATTCAAAATCTAGGTGTTAAGTTGGAAAAATGCTATAATATTCCAAATTTAACAAGTAATGTTTCGGAAAATATTTTAAATACTAGGGCTCTAAATATAGATTTTACAGACTTATGTCATTTATGACACTCTGTTTGGGAGCTCAGAAATAGAATTATTTTTCGCAATACTTCGGATACAAGTATTATCTATGCTCTAACTCAAACTCTAGACAAAATCTTATGTTGGAATAAATAGCAGGTAAAAACGAAGTTACCTAAACGTGTTAGACCTCCTGATAAATTGATTTGGAAATGCCCTCCAATAAATATCATTAATATCAATGTAGATGCTTCGGTGAAAATTGATACTCAACCGCAGGTTGGTTGTAATGTAAGGAAAAAGATGGTCTAGTTCTTCGGATTCATAAATCTAACGTTAGGATAAGTTCGGTCATTCTAGCAGAAGCTTTTGCAGTTTATACAGGTATAAGACTGGCAGCGGAGATGGGGATTCAAAGAGTAATAGTTGCAAGTGATTGTGTAATCATTGTCAATTTCATCAATCAAGTGAACAATATACCATGGGTGGTCGCTCAAATAATCCAAGAGATCCATTCGTTAAGCAAAAATTTTGATAGCGTCACAATTCAGCACTGTTACAGATAGGCAAATGGTGCAGCTGATTTTCTTGCTAAATCTCAGTTGAATTGTAATTTTATTTTGAGTTCCTGTTGCTGTGAGTTCCAGAACATCATCTTGCGAGATGATCATGCAATAGTACATCTAATTTTTTCCTACTGTAAAAAAAAATCAAGGTTGAGTGAGTTGAGTCCAATATATAATTAAATGGGTTAATTAATTAACGGAACGGTAAGATTTATGAACTTGGCCCTATGAGCCGGTGAGAACGCCGATCCTGCCCATCTTAACTGATAACTCCACTCTCTTGATGAAAATCGGAAAAGGTTTCAAAGGCTTTGACACATAGTTTGTGTCAAAGGTCTTGAAGCTACAACTGTGTAGATGAAACACAAAACATGTATTATGTGCATATTATTTCCGGATGTTATTATATATTATTTTTATTAAATATATTTCCAAATATTATTATATATTATGCACTAACATATGCAGCAAGATTTTCGAATGAAATCTCCTTCCTTAAGCTTGAAGTCGAGAAGAATCAATTCGGGGATCATGGCTTCGAGTTTCCCCAAATAGAAGATTGTGAAGATAGCCATGATCTGTTCTAGCCATTGAAGAGAGATCCTTCTTTGAAAGAGGCACCGATTTGATTTAATATAAGAAGGAGATGAAGAGAAGACAGAAAGACAATTGTTGAACACAAGCATTCATTCGCACTCAAGCCTTCAAGTCAATATGTCTTCTTCGTGTTCTCTCTGCTAGTTGTTAAGAGTCATATATTTTGTTTCAAAGCATTTGAGAGTTACACAGTGAGTTTATAGGATATATTTCGAGAGAGTGTTATACTCGAGAGTTTGTAACTCAAGAAGTGGACACTAGGCGATTGATTCACGAAGTGTAAGATGATTGTACTACACTAGTACAAACTAACTCATTAAGAGCGGTTTTTATAGGGAAGGATAGCACTTATTGAGGTGATGTTAATCAAAACCTGTATTATGTGCATATTATTTCCGGATTTAAGAGCGCCTATTGAGGTGATGTTAATCAAGGATAGCGCTTTTTTGTGAAAAGCGCTTTCTTGCTTCTTTTTTTTTTTAATCCGGACAAGGACAACGGTTTTTTCATAAAAACCGATGTCTATCGTTTTTTTATAAAAAAGTATACACATTATAGCCCGGATATGGATGACGTCCGGGCTATTTGATCTGTTATTTGTTTAAAAAAAGAGACTTCATAGCCCGAAACATTTTAGATCCGGGATAAAAAGTCCCTTTTATTATTAAAAAAAAAAACAAAAAGCACCCATGAACGTAAAAGTGGGTCAAAGAGGATGTGAACTATTCAAGTACCTGCTGAGAGGCAAACACTAATTCACCAAACTTAAGGCAAAAAGTAATTACATGCTCCAACTAACATCATAAAAAATATGAAACCAAGCATTTACATATCCAGGAACGATGAATAACAACTCAAACTCAAATATTTTGTACCAAAATTTAGAAATTTTCCCACAAGTATAATACCTCATCATTCAACCCCTTCTAAAATGCAGTTCATGCATTCGGATGCTTACATAGTTACATTCGATCAACTCCCTCAAAGACATTTTGTGACAAAAATAATTTTTTTATTAGTTTAGGAACAAAATCAAATTAGTCAATAGAGTCTCAATCAAGGCAAAATTTCATTCAGAAGTCATTGAAATTCCAAACATACCTTGTTGCTCCATGCATACATTGTCACTCCTAGGTTGATCCTCACTCAAATGGGGTAGGCTCGCGACAAATTTATGGAGGCAATCGACTTATATAGAGATATCTTTACCAAAGAGCCCAATTATTCCCTCCCCTGGATCGCTCTGTTTCACGAGCGATTTCCCTACCAAGACCTGTATCATTTTTGCAGAATTCAAGAGGCTAAGTAACACAAGATGAGGAGAACTTCCCAGCAATATAAGTCCAATATCAGCATGATTAATGATGTAGAAGTAAACTTAATACTTTAACACCGGCTTCTTGAACGTAGGCAATATCTGTAGGTGTAAACAATCCAGACTCCCCAACCACTTGATGATCGTACGTATTAGCACAAAAATGAAATTGGGAAAAAAAATATCAAAAGGAAAGCAAAGAAAGGGTGTTCTAGATAAACCTCTACCAATGCAGCCATCCCAAATAACTTGCAGACCTTACTCATGTATCTTATATCCAAATCAGGAAAAACACTAGCAAGCAGTAGAATTGCATCTGCACCTTTACTACGAGCATAATAGATTTGCCAAGCATCTATTATAAAATCTTTGCACAATAGTGGACTCTGCAAAAAAAAAAAAATTTAAAAACAAAATCAGCCAAAGCATACCAAAGCTTCTTGAAATAAATACAACTTCAAGACTAAGAAACTACAAAATGAATCTCGGGAAACCATACCTTCACACTAGCATTCCGAATGAGCTCAAGATTCTCAAAACTCCCCTTCATTAAGGAAATCAGCTTGTCAGTGCAAAACTAATTGACAGAAGAAAGGAGTGCAACAAATTAAAATGAGAAACTCACCTTAAAATACTTCTGATCAGTCAAAACAATAAGACAAGTAGCTCCTCCTTTCTCGTAAGCTTGAGCTATTTCAACCGATCAAGGCAGAAGCTTCGAGAAAGTCAGGGGAAAAAAAGAACTCCCAGATGGAGTATGTTTGCATATTTCATTGTACATTTATTAGTATCAGTTTACAGTTAACACACTACTAGTATCTTAATCAATAGGCTACAAACCTATGAAATCTAAGTTATACTAGCATCTTATTGCGAAAAAAAAGCCTATACAACTACAGAATTGTCAAGGCCAAATTTTTTAAAGCACTGACCAGCAACCTTAACAATGTGATAGCTCCAAGAGTAAACTAGATAAACAAAAGTGAAGACATGTAAACATACATGATCAAAGTTCTCTTTCAGAATCCCTCTACTTGGAGAAGCTTTTTTCACTTCTGCAATTAACCCAGGCAAACCTGTCCGTTCATATGATGCCCTTAGAGCTCCAACAAAGTCTCAGACTGGAGGAGCATTATCTAGAGCTTTCTTCAAAGCACTCATAGGCTTTTTCTCTTTCATCTAACAAGACAATTATGCAAACACAAAATTGTAATCAATAAAAGGCCATGCAAAAGCAACTTACTGTTGAAGATTTGTTTTGAGCATTTATTTATTCCTAGATGATGTAATGACAGTAGCTTTGGTGATTAAAGCTAATTGTTTGGTTTTCAGACCAAAAATAAAGGAAACCAGATTTGTTTTGGACATTTATTTGTTCCTAGATGATGTAATGACAGTAACTTTGGTGATTTAAGCTAATTGTTTGGTTTTCAAACAAAAAAAGGAAATCAGCACCAAAGGCAATCGATCACTACTTGATTGAATTCAACAGAAACAAAGTACAAATAAATGGAGGGGGTCCTGAAAACGAAGGAGGGCACTGCTTGTGCTTGTTTAGACAGAAACCGAAAACAGGAGAAACAAAGGCAATCGACCACTGCTTGTTTACACAATCTAGTAGAAGGCTGCAGCTGATCACCAGGAGAAGATGGAGGAGGAAATTGGCCCTGAAAACGTCGATTGAATGCAACAGCAACACGTCCGACTAAACGAAGGGAGTTCACTCTCAAAAAGTCGAACTAGAAGAGATAGAACCGAGGGAAGAGGTTCAAATCAAACGTCGAACAAGTTGTTTTGGATGTGTATTATTCACAAATCAAACTCAAATTCCTCTTAACCTAGTGCTTACCACAAGTTTCAAAGGCGGAATGTTGAAGCGGTTGATCGATGACGATGGCGATCGAAAAGAAATGTTGGTGAGCGCCGAGATGGGGGTGCTTGTGGTTGGCAGGTGCTCGTCGATCGTTGGGAGGGCGGTCGGAAGTAGTCTCGTCGACGGCGCCGGTGATCTCGACTCAACTCGGCCGGCAAGAGAAGAATCGATCGACAACCTGCTGGTGGTCAATTAGGGATTTGGGAATTCAGATCGATCAATTTGGGGCCGGGCATATTTTTTTCCTTAAAACAATTATTTACATTTCTTTTAGACACCGCTTTTTAATAAAAACGCTAAGAAAATTTTACTTTAACAACACTTGTTTTATACAAGCGCTATAATTTTAAAAACATATTTATATAAAAAAACTAATTTCATTCTTAGCGCTTTTTTTAAAAAAGTGTTGTGCTTCTCCTTCATCAATAGCGCTTGTTTTATATAAGCGCTATGCTTGAAAAAATATATTAAAAAAATAAACTTAATATATTCTGAGCGCTTGTTTAGAAAAAGCGCTATCCTTCCCCTACATTAATAGCGGTTTTGAATAAGCGCTTTTAAATTTTCTCTATTAATGACTTAATTTGTACTAGTGCTAGATAGCTGAGAGAGGTAGGGCTCTTCTAGATTGTTCTAGGACTCCAAGGGAACGTGAGTTGACTAGATTGCAGTCGTATAGGAGAGAGGCTTCTCGGTGAGCTATTAGGATCCTAAGTCTTGTGAATCAATAAAGCCGGTTGAATCCTAGGGTTGTGGAAGAACCCTAGGTGGGGACGTAGGCCAAGTTCGTGCCGAATCTCGTTAACAATTCGTTGCATCCTTTACTTATTGTTTTACCATATTTCCGCACTTATTTCGAATTGTATAACACTTCTAGAGTATCTTTATTCTACTTTGTTATACATTATCGAACCTTCAATTGGTATCAGAGCCTTACACACTGTTTTTTGATCTAACAATCTTGTGAGTTTTGATCATGTCTGGTGAAGCAAGCGGAGGATTTGCACAAGGGAGGTCTACCGGTAGACCACCACTCTTTGTAGGAAACAACTTCGTCCATTGGAGGTCCTTGATGAAAATGTTCATTATAGACCAAGATCTGGAACTTTGGAACATTATAGAGAATGGTCCGAAGGTTCCAGTGAAAGACGGACAAAATGGAACCAAAGTCGCGAAGACCGAGGCTGAATTCATCCAAGCGGATCTTGAACTCGTCTCCAAGAACTACAAGGCTATCAACTTACTATACTGTGGTCTTAGCACTGATGAGTTTAACTGTATTTCATCTTGTAGGTCGGCTAAAGAGATTTGGGACAAGCTGGTTGTCACCTACGAAGGAACCAGTCAAGTGAAGGACACCAAGATCAGCATTTTCCTTCGAAAGTATGAACTCTTAAAAATGAAGCCAGATGAGTCTATCAAGGCTATGTTCACACGGTTCACGGAAACCACAAACAACCTTGACTCTCTCGGCAAGACCTTTGAGAATGTTGATAAAGTGAGAAAGATATTGAGGTGCCTCCCAAAAGACAAATGGGGTCCGAAAGTGACATCCATAGAAGAAGCCCAGAATCTCACCACGTACTCTACCCCTTGATGATTTGCTTGGGAAGCTGATCGCACATGAGATATCATGATTCTCAATCTAGACGATGGAGAACTTCCAACAAGCACTAAGAACTTGGCACTCAAGTATAAGAAGGATGAGCCCAAAGATGTGTCTGATTCGGAAGATGAGGATGATGATGAGGATGATCCCTTTGCTCTTATTAGAAGGGGTCTTTCTCGAATCCTCAAAATGAAGAAGCAATTCAACAACAAGGATGGATCAGAGTCTTCTAAAATTCGAAGTAAGTCTCAATACAACAAATATGACAAGAAGACTAAACCTTTGTTTGGTTTTGAATGTGGTGAAACAGATCATCTTGTGAAAGACTGCCCTCAAAAGACGAAGAGCCAGTTCAATAAAGGTGATAGATGGAAAAAGAAAGCCATGGTGGCAACTTGGAGCAATTCTAACACAGACTCCGATGATGAGAAGGCCAATGTCTATCTCATGGCCTTAGGAGACGAATCCCACGATGAGCAACTTGAGGTAACAGTAAGAGAGCTTATGGCAAGTCCAAACGAGGTACTATCAGAATTTCTTTCTAATATGATTGCCAATGAAGAGAAATTTATTGCCCAAACCAACACTCTTATAAAGAAAATTGTGGACCAGGAAAGAACTATTGAGGATCTGTCTATGAGGATCAAAAGTCTTGAAACTTCTTATTCAGGTCTTGACATTAAAGTCAAGACTCTTGACTAAGAGAAATCTGAACTCAAGCAAGATCTCTACTCTCTAAGAAATGAACATCATGACTTAGAGAACGAGAAGATCTCCCTGAATAAGAAGATTCATGACCAACAGACAGCCCTCATAAGTTTTACCAAATCCAAAGGCACTGTCTTACCAAATATGGTTTATCCCAATAATGGATCTAAATTTGCTTATTGGTCTAGCCACAAAGGTTGATGTTTGTCTTGCAGAAGATCACCAAGATGAAAGAGCAAAAATGGATTATTGATAGTGGATGCTCGAGACATATGAGTGGGAAGAGGTATCTCTTCCATCATCTAAAGAAGCAATCCACTGGAACAATCACTCTTGGTGACAAAGGAAAGTGTGACATCGTTGGTATTGGTAGTGTTGGGAGTGATCCTAACCATAGCATTAAAAATGTTTATCTTGTTAATGGTTTAAAATATAATTTGCTTAGTGTTTCTCAACTATGTGATAGTGGTAATGATGTTGGATTTAACAAGAAAAGATGTTTAGTGCGTAGAGAAGATGCAGATGAAATAGTTCTAACTGCCTATCGCTATAACAACATCTATGCTGTGAATGCTGAGCAAGTAGCACAAGGAAGCTTAACCTGTCTAAAGGCTTTGACGGACGATCCAAAGATCTGGCATAGGAGACTCGGTCATGTAAGCCCACATACACTACAGAAGCTTGTGTCCAAAGGGCTTGGAAGAGGACTACCTGAGATGGACTTCAAAGGTATTGATATGTGCAAAGCATGCACACGAGGTAAACAAACACGTAGCTCTTTCAAACCCAAAAGGTTGTAAGTACTTCTAGACCCCTTGAACTTTTACATATGGATTTATGTGGTCCTATGCGAGTTAAATCTCCCAATGGTAAAAAGTACATGCTTGTTGTTGTTGATGATTTTTCGAGATATACTTGGGTTGCTTTTTTAAAAGAAAAATCAGAGGCCTTGTTTGAGTTTTCAAAACTTTGTAAGGAGTTGCAAGCTTTAAAGAACGAGCCCATAGTGTCAATTCGAAGTGATCATGGTAGGGAGTTTGATCAACTTCAGTTTGATTTGTTTTGTGCTAAATATGACATCTCCCATAATTTTTCTGCTCCTAGGACACCTCAACAAAATGGGGTTGTGGAACGAAAGAACCGCACCCTAGAGGACATGGCCAGGACTATGCTTTTAGAAAACGCATTATCTAAAAGCTATTGGGCTGAAGCTGTTAACACAACTAACTATATTTTGAATCGTTGTCTTATTCATTCCATCTTAAAGAAAACTCCTTATGAACTTTTCAAAGGCCGCAAACCCCTTATATCATATTTTAAACCCTTTGGTTGTACTTGTTTTGTTAATAACAATGGAAAAGATAACCTTGGGAAATTTGATGCGCGTAGTGATGAAGGTATATTTCTTGGCTACTCCACAAGTAGCAAAGCATATAGAATCTTCAACAAAAGGACCAAGTTGGTTGAGGAAAGTATACATGTTATATTTGATGAATGCAATGGCGGTTCTTTAAGTGAAAGTGTTGCAGATCTAGATCTTAACAGCCATACAGAGAATGAGGATGATGATGATATTGCTACTAAGAACACAGAGAAGAGGAACATGCAGGATCAGATTCTTAACACTGAAGAATTGGCCCAAGGTTTTGAAGCTCCGTCCAAAGCACCTGGCGACCAATCCAAAAGTGTTGAGACTTCAGAAACTGCTGTAACTGAACCTAACAGATCCACGGAGTCGGATGTACCACAAATCAATCATGTTGGTGTGACGAATCAAGGAGCTGATACTAGCAAGAGAAAGTTCAAATACTCCTCATCACACTCATTAAAGAATATCATCTCTAACCCTAGATCTAGTGTTCAAACTCGTTCTAAACTTAAAGATCTTTGTGCTTTTCATGCGTTTGTTTCTCTTATAGAACCAAAGAATGTAGATGAGGCCCTTCAAGAGCCAGACTGGATCATTGCTATGCAAAGTGACTTAACAAATTTGAAAGGAACAAAGTCTAGACCTTGAAACCTAGGGCAAAGCATCAATCAGTCATTGATACACGTTGGGTATTTGGAAACAAGCTAGATGAGAATGGTAAGATTGTGAGGAACAAAGCAAGGCTTGTTGCTCAAGGCTACAATCAAGAGGAAGGTATTGACTACGAGGAGACTTTTGCTCCCGTAGCCATTCTTGAAGTCATTCGCATATTATTAGCATTTGCATCTTTTATGGGCATAAAGTTATATCAAATGGATGTCAAGTGTGTTTTTCTTAATGGTTTTTAGAGGAAGAAGTCTATGTGGCTCAACCCTAGGCTTTGAAAGTTTGTAATTTCCTAATCATGTTTACAAACTAGACAAAGCGCTATATGGTTTGAAATAAGACCCAAATATCTTTTAGAAAATGATTTTAAAAGGGGGTTGATCGACAAGACTCTTTTTATCAAGACCAAAGGAAAGGACATTTTGGTTATTCAAATATATGTTGATGATATATTGTTTGGAGCTACTAACACATCTTTGTGCACGGAATTTTCTGACATTATGTGCAGTGAATTTGAGATGAGCTTGATGGGTGAACTCAACTTCTTTTTGGGATTACAAGTTCATCAATCTAAAAAAGGGATCTTTGTCAATCAAAGTAAGTACACTAAGGATCTCTTGAAGAAGTTCAAAATGGATCAATCCAAAGCAGCCAAGACACACATGAGCTCAACCTTGTCTCTAGATCAAGACAAGACTGGAAAGAATGTCAATCAAAAGGAGTATCGAGGGATGATTGGATGTTTATTATATCTTACTGCTAGTAGACCTGACATCATGTTTAGTGTTCGCATGTGTGCTAGGTTTCAAGCAGACCCTAAAGAATCTCACTTCATAACTATGAAGAGGATCTTACGATATCTCAATGGCACTAAGGAGCTTGGCTTTTGTAGTATCCAAAGCAAAGACATTTTTCACTAATTGGGTATTCTGATGCAGACTTTGCAGGCTATAAGGTGGATAGGAAGAGCACGTCGGGATGTTGCCAATTCTTAGGGGCATCCTTGATTAGTTGGATGTACTAACGACATCCATGATCATCTCGAAAAACATCGGACGTCCGAGCAAAAAAAAAAAGCTATGTAGATACTTTAGTTGTATGCTTGCAGCAGGTGTATATATATGACATAGCTATGTAGATACGTCTAATAACCAAAAAACATCGGACGTCCGAGCAAAAAAAAGCGATGTCTATTTTTGTACATTTGTCGACCGTGAAGATACAATATGATTTATGAAGCCTCGAAAAATATCAAAATTGAAAGGTTACCCGATGTAAATAGGAAATACTTACATCATAGTGGTATAAACCGATGTCTTACATCATAATAACATCGTTTTTTAATTGAAAAATGATTTGAAAATATACTAATTAATAACATCGACTTCAAAATATTTAATATGACACATTATATTTATATAAATTAATATCATAAAATTATAAATGAAGATAGAGTGCACACATAATGAATAATGTATAATTGATGTGTATATCAATCTAAAACATCTCTTATTAAAAATATAGCGAAGTTAATGTCAAATTTTGTATTGCTCTACATTGTTTCAAACGTTTAGAAATGAAAAATAATAATGGTTGAAAATTAGGTTCATTAACCAAAATGCAATTATACCAATGTATTTAAATCATTATCAAACATAAAAACGGTGTTATAAATTGTTATAGACATCGGTTAAAAACCGATGTGGTAAAGTTGGGATATTTAACGCCTCCCACTAACACGTTGAATTTTTTTTTTTTTTTGTTTAACATCGGGTTTTAACCATGTCTATGAATAAAATTCTAGTAGTGGTAGTTAATCCTTTATTTTTTGGTAGTTAATCAATATGATTTTCCACCCACAAACCAAAAATAATTTGCAAATAATGTTGGCTTACAAGTACATCAACATACATATGAATAATTTTTCTTAAAAAACAAAAACAACAACAATTAACAATATAGGAAGGATGAAGTAGTCTCAAATCAAGGTTGAGTGAGTTGAGTCTCAAAAAAGGAGGAGAACAAAGAGACAAATGAGTGTTCTACAAAAAAAAACGAATATTTTATTTTATTTTTGGTAGTGAGAAACAAAGAATAACGGTAAACAATTAAAACAAAGAATTTTTCGACGCCGACGATGCTGACCTCTTTCCTCATCCATCTCTTATATTGCAAAAACGATGTCAGCAAATATATACCTACATAAAAATATGCACAAAAACGATGTCAGCACTAAAAAAATACGTATAAAAACGATGTCAGCACTAAGAAATAAACCAATTTTTAAGGACTCAAGCATACATATATACTTACATATATAATATCAAATTAAAAACGATGTCAGCACTAAAAATACGCATAAAAACTATGTCAGCACTAAAAAATAAACCAATTTTTAAGGACTCAAGCATACATATATACCTACATATATAATATACAACTAAAAACGATGTCAGCAGTAAAAAACAAATCATTTTTTAATGACTCAAGCATACATATATACCTAAAGAGAAAACTAAACAAGGTAATAAAGACCATGTCAACACGAGGATATACCTTCAATCTGATGATGTACTCCTCTTCCTTCTCGACAAAGACCATGTCACTGAATCGCTCAAAATCATTGTACATCCTTCCTTCTTCATCTCTTATATTGCAAAAACAATGTCAGCACATATATACCTACATAAAAATACGCATAAAAACGATGTCAGCAGTAAAAAATACGCATAAAAACGATGTCAGCACTAAAAAATACTCATAAAAACGACGTCAGCACTAAAAAACAACCCAATTTCTAAGGACTCAAGCATACATATATACCTACATATATAATATCTAATTAAAAACGATGTCACGACTAAAATAAATTGGAGACAAATTGCATTACTCGCACAAAAAATTAGATCGATCATTAATTACGACCAAACAACTGGACTAAATAAAGTAAACAAAATGCAAATTAATTACTAAATGAAAACTGATAATTCTCTCAGAAATATCTCAATTAGAAGGCATTCAGTTATTAATCATGATTGCAATCTCCAAATTCTCTCAGAAATGTCTCAAAACCACTATAGTCTCTTAGCATTGGCTATTCTCTGTTCGTACCAATTCATAGATCTAGGGTTTTTGGCTTCGAATTTGCAAGGGTTCTAGCACAGGGCTTCTATCCTTGTAATTCACCATAACTGAAAGAGGAAGAATAATTCTGCACACCTTTGTACATATGACGTAGTTGAATATACCAGTACATGATAGTCGTTCACAGCCTATTGAAGATATTGCCTTCCAAGGAAGGAGTTCTGGAAGCCATTAACAGCCTTGAGGTGTTGGAGATGATAAGAAATTACCTAGGGTTGAGAGGAGCATAATCATTACGCATACAATCAATAAAATCAAACCACCAGATCCTTAAGAGCGAGGGGAAGAGAAAAAAACATACCGGTATAATTGACGAGGGCCGGCATGGAGACAACAATGCAGAGAATCCTTCAACACAAGCGTGGGGGATAAAACCGATTGCAAGCAGTTGCAGCAGCAAGAAAACAATGGCAGAACCTCCAAATCCACAGCACATCACAGTGCGCCAAAAAACCGCCTCAGGAGCGCCGAGACCTTCCGTAGCTCGAGCGCGACGTCGGAAATGGAGAAGTACTTCTGCATCTGGAGGACAGGGATCCAGTTCAGCCTCCGCCGATGGATCGCCACGAAAACCGCCTCGTAGTCCAAAGCGCCTCCGCAGGAACCGATCTGTGTGATGTGGTTGCAGAGCGCATCAATGATGGCGTTCGCTGCAGCGAACTCCCCTCGGTACCAGGTGATGATGGCGTCCTTGGTCGCACTACTAGAAAAGCGTGAGAATTTCAACGGATCTCTTTCGACGCTATTAGTTAGCGTCGATAATTTTCGACAGGATACAATGTCGAAATTTTTTGAGACCTATTTCGACGCCGTTGTGCGTCGGGAATGGTCAAGGTTTTTAATTAAAATAAGGAAAGTCAAGATTTCAACACCATCTCTCTACGCCTAACCCTCGACGCCGATCCCACCAACAGTCTTCGGTCTCACCATCGTCTTCTCGTTCGAAGCTGATTAGAGATTCATCCTCCATTGTGCGAGGATTTCCATTTCGATGTTGATTTAGTCTTCTATTGGCTTGGCTTTCGAGTTCACTTATTCGAGAGTAGTATTAGAATTCGCAGGTTTTTCCGTTCGCCGATTCGAGTTTTTCATTGCTAAGAAACTTCAGTTGAACGATTTGAGCCTTCGATTGTCGAGGAATTCTAGTTCACCTCTCGCCAACGCCTTGCTTTTCACTTTCGATATCAATTTGAAGAGCCTTAACTTTTCGACTTTTCAAAGGTAACTAATTTTCTGTTTCCATCTCTTTGACCTCGTTTTGCCTTCCTCTTTGAGTTGATTTTTGGTAATTAATGAATTCAATTGATGTTTCCTGCTACAAATCAAGAGATTGGAGTCGAATCGGAGAGAAGAGGTTCGTTTATAGTTTGAGTCAGGTTTCTCCTCTTCTTTTGTCTTTGGATTTTTGAGTTCGAATCTGTCCCTTTCTATGGTTTTAATCACTTGAGGAGCTTTTGTTTTCCTGAATCAGGTTGCTACCGAAAGTTCCTTGGAGTTCAAGAGTTCAAATCATCACCATAAGTTGGAATCAGGTGATAAATTTAGGGTTTTCTTAAGTGACATTGTGATTCAAAATACTGAGTTGATGCGTTTTTTCTAATTGTTTCTCTTAATCTTCAATTCATACTTTTGACTTGTCTACTGATGAGTAGTAGGTAGGTTTTTGGCTTCTCTCTTTGAATTTTAGTGTTGGTAAGATTTTCTGAAGGTTTTGATCAACTTATCAAGTTTACATAAGTATATGTGAAAGGAACAAGACATTTGAAAGTTATGTCTAATTGCGATTACAATATTACATACAAATAGATGGTTCATATTTAATCTAGTTTTTGTTGAAGATATAAACTTGTGATGTCAAATTATTTGTATCAAGGGGTTCTACCGTGTCATTTAACAAGTTCTAAGTCTGACACATTGTTAATTTGAGGAATTTTTTTTTCATGTTTTTTATTGGTTGCAGTGTGAAAAAAAAAAGCCTCCTTCCACTTATCTCTGGACATTGTTTTTCTTAGCGTAGTTATGTTATCTCTTTATACTAATTGATTTGTACTATTTTCTTTAGGGAATACTTTTTCTATCTTTGCTAACAATATTTCTAACTGCAGCACTATGATTGACAAGACCAACATGAAACGACTCTAAAAAAATTTAATGAATCTATACACATACTAACTATGATTGATCTATACTTGGTGAAGGTAGTTTAGAAAAGATAGTTAACTAGATTGTTAGTCAACTAGTTTGGTCAGCTGGCATTAATCACCTTTTAAGTTTAGATATAAATAGCTTATAGGTAGTTTATTTGCAACTAATCCTTCAATTACTTAAATATATATACAGAAAATCTCTCCAAACTTTTAGCTCATGGCAATGCCTTGAGTTTTTCTCAATCCTTAGTTTCTTACTGAATACATTTTTTTTTTGTTTATATGTATTCTTTCTTCATTATTATATTTTCCTTTCAATTCTTTGCATTGTAGGTGTGTTGCTAACTTTCCTGCTCTGAATCTCCATAGAAAGGACAAATAGGTAAGGAGATCCATGCCTCAGCCCTCTCTGTCCATGGAAAAACATAGGCAGCATACAATAGAATGGCGATCAGGTCATCAGGGTAATTGAACCATTTTGGTTGTCAGCTTAAACCATTTGCAGCAATACATATGGATGAATATGTTATGCATTGTTACCAAGCTCCTTATATTTGGGTACCGGAAGTAGTTTAATCTCCTTATATTTGCTTCACTAAGATTTTGTACATTTACAATTTTGAAGGACAACTCTAGTAATTATTTTAACTCTACTTCTAGTACCCAAATATAAGGTAACAATGGCATACTATCTGGTTGGATTAATCTGCTGAGATCTTGTACTGTCATGTTTGATAGTCCTATGCTGTTTTGGTTGGAGTAATCTGCTGAGATCTTTCATTAGTGCTTTCAGAAAACAATTCATGTGTTGTGTTGTTTCGTTTCTCATAAATCGGAAAATCTTTGGGGTATTCAATGCTATGAATTGAGTTTCACAATTCTTTGTACTGTCATTTTGGAGGGACTTGCTGTTGGATTTTTGTATCGTCTTTGGTGATTTTTGTTGTTTAGTGTGTTGTTCAGCATATCTGTTTAGTGTGCTGGAAATTAGAAAAGTGGCATATCATACGTTTCACTCAAATAAATGCATTGATGTCATGCATTTTAGGTTGTGGTTACATCTAGTGTTTAGAACAAAATAAATAGCAACAAATGTCAAAGCTTAATTAATTACCTATCATTAGCTATAAAAGAAATCCAAATTGCATGAAGGGTTACGAAGGAAAGCTGACTAATGTTCCCCTTATACCAGGAGTCAGTTGCATAAATATGACTAATTCAATGTTTCTCGTGCTAGTCACTTTTGAGCATCGGAATATTGAGTTCTAAATTTCTAATATCATTATTTTGTCTTTGCCAAAAGGTTGATTAAGAGATTAGAAACAGCACAAATTTATTTATTTCGGAATGATTGAGATAGTTTGCTAATTTATTGTGATTCTGGAATCTTGGCTAATATATAAATCTGTAGTTGTGTGTTTGAAACCAAAATTTTCTCCATAAAAGGTATAACCTTTTGCTGGGAGAATTGACAAGTAAATGCATTAGTGAGTGTATGGTTGTTGGATTTTTTTTTATTTTAATTAGGTTATTTGTTACCTTATCCTGAACGGTACTTTAAAAGAGGCCCAGAGGTATTCATAAGGTCAATAAGACAGGGATAAATGTTATATTCTTAACACAAGCACCAATCAAAGGATGTCTTTGTTTTTTTTAAAAAACAACATCACCAAAGATCTAATATCATCAATGAATAAAATTGGAAACTGATAAATAATTTTGTAAGAAAGGATGTCTGTTTTTTTTTTAAAACAACACCACCAAAGATCTAATATCATCAATAAATAAAATTGGAAACTGACAAATAATTCTGTAAGAAGCTAGAAGTATCTTAGCGTATATGGTTAGTAAACCCAAACTAAATAATAGTCATATCTTGATTTGTTATCAAGTGACATCTAGAGCAGGTGATAAGACATGTTTCCAATAGGCATTATAGGTTAGTTTAGTTGCATTTCATTGTTATATAATCATGTTTTAGTGTTAATTAGATTAGCATTCATTTTGTGGGAAAGTTCGGAATCTACGCTATTTCGATGGTTTTATGTAGATTCGTAGATCCGAGGCAAAGAACATGAGGAACGGAGCTAAGTAAGGCTAAGACGAGACTTGAGAGAGCTTAAGGAAGAAGTCCCGAAGAGAATGGAACAACCTAAGGAGCAACGGAGAACGAAATCGAGGTCTAAGAGCGAAAACGAGGGCGAGTCGCGAAAGCTGTCCGCTCGGCGAGCTGAACTTGTAACGCACTTTCCGGAGGCCTCGGATGTCCGATCGACGCATATGAGCATGCGTTGGAAAGCTCTTTCGAAGATCTACGTGATGGTGTTCTGTTGGATTTTCGCTGCCAGCGAATGCCTTTCCGCTGCAGCGAATCAAGTCAGCAACAACATGTGCGAGAAGGTGGCCGGACTGAGCATGAGTCGCTGCCAGCGAATGGCATCTCGCTGCCAGCGACTGGAGTTAGCGGGAGCATGTCCAGGAGCAGCATGACTCGCTGCCAGTGAAAGGAAACTCGCTGCCAGCGAATGGAGTCGCTGCCAGCGGACGACCGGATTCGCTGCAGCGGATGTAAGCTTTCGCGGCAGCGAATGGAGACTCTCGCGACAGCGGAAGAGTGGACTCGCGGAAGCGGAATCGAAGAAGCTTGAAAATATTCTAAGGCATGGACATTCGCTGCCAGCGAGTGTGGTAGCGAGTGTGGTAGCGAAAATCCAACAGTGGCTCAATCAAGGCTTTTCGCTGCCAGCGGAATCCAACGATGAATTATTTTAGGAAAGTTCTATCTTTTATCTAGTTTGTTTATGAAGTTTCTATCTTTTATCTATCTTTTATCTACCTTTTATGGAAGACATTAGGCTTATAAATAGGATGTTCTAGGGTTAGTTTAATAAGTTTCAATAAGTTTTCAATTGGAGCAATCACCATAGAAGAGAAGAGAGCTTAGGTAAGCCATGAGCGGCTAATTTTCCTAGTGTTTCACCTACGTTTTCGGAGACTTGGTTGGTGAATTGTGAGTTTTTAATTCAAGTTATCTTTCCTCTATTATAATTCCTTCAACTTCCTTGTGCTTATTGTTATGTTATTGATGTTATCTTGCTTGGCCGACTTGATAATATTGATTTCGTGCTAAGATTTAATGCTTTCGTATTTGCGTTATTTCTATAGTAGCATGCATAGGATTGTGGATTCCGTGTTTGAAGCATGATTATGTAGGAAGTTGACATATATCTTAAACATCGATTTACCGTGTTTAATTGGTGTTATTTATGTGCTCAAGTTCTTGGGATATTGTGCTATCTCCTTGTTAAATCTTAACCGTGTTATGATTGCATTGAGGTGTAAGGGATTAATTGGACTCGTAGGACTTTTAATCCATATAAACCAAGACGAGAGGAATTTGTAGGAAAGTTAATAGCTTGAAAAGAATTCGATGATCGATAAGCCAACCAATGTCAAAGAATTCGTGGGTGGAACCGTTCTCTACTCTTGATTTTACAACAAAATTCCATCTTTACTTTACATTACTTGTTCTTATTTAAAAGTCGCATCTTTTCCCACTTTTGTTACTTGTTGGTGATCAAATTGCATTGTGAAATCTTGAATCTCCCGAGGATTCGACCCCTTTCTTGCCAATTATACTAATTTGTGAGAGTGGGAACTACTTGATTGGGAATCAACGATTTTCATCCCACCAGCAGGACACTATGACCATTTATTTGATTGAGGTGAAGACCTTATATAATCATTGCTCCTTCTTGTTCGTGATTGGAAAATATGTGATTAATTGTGCATGTATATGTTGGGGGCACTGTTTGTGTGTTTGTTAGTCATTTTCCTTAACGCTTGAACAACTCATTTACTTTTTAATTCATTCAGTTTAGGACTAGCTGCCAACAAGTTTAAATTTGTAGATAGTTCTAGACTATACTATGCAATACTCTCCCTTTTTGTTTGACTGTCCTGTATGTACTTGTTGATCTGATGATGTTTCCTTTTGTTTTACCATCCTGTATGTACATGTTGATTTGATGATGATTTTTTTATAGGTAAACTGCTGATGAGTTTACCTGCTACATTTAATCGAAGTGGTTTTGTTATCTATAGGTTGCTGGATATTCATTATATAATCTTCTAAGGATATGAGAGGTTGAAACTGAGAAGGATGAAAGGCCATTTAACCCACCTCCTAAGATAATATCTACCAAGGTTGTTCTGTATCCTTGTCGTTGTCCTGGTCATGGTTGCTTAATCTGAGTATTGATGCAAGTCATGTGCCTTGAAATCTCTTTCTGAAAATTTATTATTAATAATTGTTATTTTTGCTGAAATTCTCCACATTTGTCACAAACATACTTATAAAGGAATTTTTTTGACGGAATCAGGTCTTTTGGAACCCTTTTAAGGATATTGTCCCAAGAGAGTTGAACAAAAAGTCATCCCAGCATGCATCTAATATCAAAGATACTAAATGATGTAGGTGTAAAGAAGAAAAAATTGTACATTTTATTGCTATTGATCTACTAATTTAACTGTCATATATATTATTTTTAATTCATCGATGTAAGATGTTGATATATTCGTCTAATGATTTATTGGATTTGTGTTAATGGTTTTTTTGTTAATTAAAGGATTTGAATTAATATTTAATGAAAGGGGATTAAAGAAGAAAAATATGCTTTTTATTTTTGTTTTGAAAAATAAAATGCCAATTTCGACGTCTTAGGGTGTCGAAATTGGCATGTCATTTCCGACGCCCTATGGCGTCGAAATTGACATGCCATTTCCGATGCTCTAGGACGTCGAGAATGGTTTCGACAGAATTCTGCGTCGAAAATAGCACTTGTCATTCGTGACGCAAAAATTTTCTACGCTTTTTAAAAGCGTCGAAATTTAAATTTGTGACGCTTTAAAGCGTCGAAATTTAAATTTGCGACGCTTTAAAGCGTCGAGATTGGTCATAAAAAGTGTCGAAATTGACACTGTTTTCCTATAGTGTTGCCATCTCGGCCGCAGCGAGGCAGACAAGCCCCACCGCCGCGGAATCTGGCGATTGTTGATCTCCCTCCATTGAAGACCGAACTCCCTTCTAGCCTCGAATATCAGATTCGGCGATGAGCGAGAGGGCGAGGACGAGAAAGAGTGGGGGAGGGAAGGAGGGGCATCAGATCTTGACGTAGCCATGGACGAGCGACCATGAGAGAGAGAGATCGAGATCTCAGATCTGGAAGGAACGGGAGTGGAGAGAGATCAAGAGAGATTAGGGTTGAAAGATATAAAATGTATAGTTTTGCAACTTTTATTAAAACGTGTATAGTTCCCTTAATTTGGCCGAAAATTTGCGCTTTTTCGTCCTTTCAATTTTTCCAAACAGTTGCCTTGGGCCCAAGGAATAAAGGGCGGGCCCAGACAGCGGGTCACCTTCGGGCTCACCTTGAGCCCAAAGGAACATCGATGAAACCAGGCAAAGGAATTGGTGCCGCCGGTGATGACCGACCGCAGAGGAGGAGCTGAAACCAGGCGCGACCAAGACCCGACCAACCAGGCACATGGATGTTGACAAGGCGAGACCTCAGGTGGAGGTTTCATTTTATTACATTTGTAATATGTGGTGGACAGGTGGAGGTTTGAGTGGCCGGGAGCGAGGTGACATGCATCATAATATAATTCAATGCATAACATGAGCTCCTATCGCCTTCTTCTTCTTTCATCTCAAATGCTGCATTGACAAAACAAAATTCATAGAGCATCTAAGTACTTTGTTAACTTGTTGTATTGTTCTATATTGCATAAAGGCTCTTATAATGCTTCGAGAATGACTGAATGAGAAGATATTTCAATGAAATTCTTTTTAATTGCAATTGATGCAGGAAGCTACCCCATTAAAAAAGAAACTGGATGAATTCGGTACATTCTTGGCCAAGGTATTTCAGTTCTTTTATGCCTCTAGTGGCTGTGGGTTGGGTTGGTAAAGGGCCATCTTCGGTACACTCTTGCTAGAAGTTTATGCATTTTAGATAATGGGAACTAAATATGTTGGACTTTTCGTTCATTTCTATTATTATACTAGCGGAATCTTTTCAAAGCTAGTCGTGATTTTGACATTCTCCTATAGCATTGATCTATTTACCATTTTTTTCCAATGCAGATTCGCAATTCATGAAGGTCTTTCTGCTGCTGTCACAACGTGAGTGCTTGGATCTTTCTAGTGTAACTTTTACTTGTTATATAACCAATGGTGTACATGGTTTATGGGATATAGACTATGCTAGATTATACAATACAAGGTGATGCATGCTTGGTCTTTCTTAAGTTTATGCGTTGAAGCTTAATAAATGTATTTCTTAAGTTTCACATGCTCTTTTTGCTATTATCTAAGAACATTATATCTAATTTAAAGCCTATTAGCACAAATGGTAGAGCATTGCGTTCAAACACAAAGATGTGGGTTCAAATCCTGCATAGGCTACGATAATTAAAAAAACCACAAATATGTCATTTCACATCCGGTAATAGCCGATGTTTTTCAAAAATAAAAATCAATATCTATGTGGGGGATGTAAAAAGTCAAAACTTTTTAACATCGGGTAATAGCCGATGTCTTTGTATGTTATAACATCGGTTATATTTTATAATCGATGCAATAGGATAACAAAAACATCGGATTTAAAAATATAGACGATGTTATATATAACATACAAAGACATTGGGTTCTGGCCGATGTGAAAAACTTTTGACTTTTTACATCCCCCACATAGACATCGATTTTTTTTTTGAAAGACATCGGCTATTACCCGATGTTAAATAACAAATTTCTAGTAGTATGGATAGGTTGGTGGGCAAAACGCTAATAAAGACGAAAAATATAGACATTCTAGTAAACACCCGTAAAAATAAATCTAGGTAATGCTAAATATATTAAGTTATTTAACATAATGTTAGCGCATAAAGTTGATCACACAAGACTAGTGGGGTTCCATCGTAAAACCAAATGGCATTAGGAAGAGTAACCCACCGACTTATATGAAAAGCTTGAATACACTATCTTATCAATGTGAGATACTATCTCTTTTATATATTCAACACATAACTAAATATAAAGACTAAAATCAATGTATGAAAGATTGCAAATTAATAAAAATGAGTATACAAACATATTTACATTAATATATAAATAAGAAATTGTATATTATTCCATCCGTTAATTAAAACTGGACGTTAGGCCTGCTATGTTGTATGGGACTGAGTGTTGGGTGACTACGAAAGGACATGAGCAAAGGCTAATGGTGGCAGAGATGAGGATGATCAGATGGATGAGTGGATTTACTAGACTATACAGGGTGAGAAATGAAATTATCCGCGGCAAAGTAGGAATATGTAGTATCCGAGATAAGTTACGGGAGTCAAGGCTTCGTTGGTTTGGTCATGTGCAGAGGAGAGACCCGAGCGTGCCAGTTCTTAGGTGTGACAGTTTGGAGATCGATAGAGTACAATGGAGAAGAGGGAGACCGAAGAAAAGTTGGAGGGAGGTGATTAGACAAGATTGTGCCCTTCTAAACATTAAAGAGAGCATGGTTATGGATAGAACGTATTGGAGGAGAGTCATCCATGTCGGAGAGGGTTAGACTAGGCCTCAAAGGAGTGACAGAGACCATATCCCCCGTTCGCACACTATGTCATCATCTTCCTTAGTTTAGTTTCGTTTGTTACATTTGTGCTTTTGGTTTTCTATGAGTTTATATTTATTAGTGTTTAAGCCACTAGGAAACACTCTCTCGATGACGTCGGGGAAATAATGTGTACAATGTGATTTTCCACGCACAAACCAAAAATAATTTGCAAATAATGTTGTCTCACAACATCAACATACATATGAATAAATTTTCTTAAAAAAAAAACAACAACAATCAACAATTAACATAGGAAGGATAAAGTAGTCTCAAATCAAGGTTGAGTGAGTTGAGTCCAATATATATGATCATATATATATATAATTCAATGGGTTAATTAATTAACGGAACGGCAAGATTTACGAACTTGGCCCTGGGAGCCGGTGAGAACGCCGATCCTGCCCATCTTAACCATGGCTTCTCCAAACTTGAGGTTGAAGAGAGTGTTGTTTGCAGCGTACTTGGACACAATGGAGCTGGTGGCGGAGTCGAGGGCTATGTCCTGGTCGATCTGTAGGACACCCCTGTGCTTCTTGATTGCAAATAAGAATCCGTTGCCGATGAGATTCGCACTCCTAGCGCTGCTTTGGTCTAGGAAGGCGGAGTTGCTTCCGTCCCCGTTCTTAGGGCATATCCTCATGAGTTTTTGGGCGAGGCCTCGGTGCATGCTCGGATCTCTAGCTCCGGAAACCCCGTTGAAGTTGTAGAGTCGGGATTGGAATAATGAACAATGTGCAATCCCAACGGTGTGAGCCCCTACACGAACGTACACCAATGTTTATGTATATGAATTAATGTTACTTGAATGAATCAATTCATTCATGTAGTAATGTAGTACGTATACCAATTACCTAGGAGAAGAACACCATCCTCTTTGCTTATTCCCTTGGAAGCAAACGCTTGTACGAGCGAAGGGACTGGGGTTGTCGGTCCGGGGAGATTCGCAATTGCATCATTAGATAAGGAAATTGTCCCATCTCTTCTTCCCGTCTCTACGTTGTACCAACTACCTTTCGCCTATATACACATATAAGATCACTTTATTTTTCATATATGTATAAATACTGCTCGATTGATATGATCTATACACTGTATATATATACCAAGAAAACAGTAACTCTAGCGGCGATGGTAATGATGTCAGCACAAGAAACAACACCGGGGCAAAGGTTCTCGAGGGCAGACTTGACAGCATCTATCACTTCATAGCCCCTTACACTTCCATTTGGCCCAGCGGTCTTCTCAGTATTTCCTCCATCCAACAAGATTGAGGCATCGCATCCCTAAACAAAATTAACGAAACCACGCACATATATATAATAAATATTTCAAATAACGCGCGAGGTACGGTGGAACAAAGATTAATTATTTAAGTGGACGGCATTACGTATAGTAGTACTAGTACGTACCCTGACAAAGCAATCATGGAACTGCAAGCGAAGAAGGGCAGCGACGAGAGTGGGATCCTTGTCGAACTCAGCCTTGATGAGCCTCAAGACAACCTGCTCAACGTCGGTTTTCCCGCACTTGTTGTTGTAGAATCCAACCTGCAGGGCAGCGAGACTGTCACCAACAAGTGTCATTAGGACGAGCACCACGTACACAAGTGCTACCGGCCGCCGGGAGATCAGCTTCCCGGACATACCCATATGTACTGATTAATTTCGATCAAATTAAACTAAGTGAGAGAAAAAGGAAGAATATTTGTTTTGAGGGTGTGTGCGATGCAACAAGCCATGTATGTATGGAGTAATTTATAGGGCTCGGGCATCAACCTATAGGTCGTGTTCTTGGTGGAATGGAATAACATTTACATTTTCTTGATGGATATTTTTTCAATTTTTAAAGTAAGACGTGCATTCATGTACGTATATATAGCTGGCCGGATGATAAACGTACACATGTACGTACGTGCTTATCAATGATTAACAAATTCAATTACCGTACTTATATGAGCACATATATACAGTTGACTTTGAATTGTATATATAACTAATTGATATATACATGTAGGGTTCTAATTAGGCATATATATCAAGGAAGTTTCATTGATCTCACATTAATAAAACTATGTTTGTCTGTCTATTATGTGCCATAACACTAGGCCAGTTTGATGTTCTAGACACGGTCAAATTTCGTCCCCTGAAGAGATTTTTTTATGCCTACTAATTCTAGGGACGTACATTCGTCCCCTGAGGTCCGTGCCTTGTACAGCGACCCTAGAGCACTTAAAAGACGGACCAATTGTACCTCTGTCCCTTGTTTTACATCCAAGCGACCGGCCCACGAGGCCATTGTCAGACAAGATATTGTTGAGGCCACCAATAAAGTTTGTGTCCTGATAACCGAGGGGGCGAACATAAGGTGAATTAATGATGTGTCTTAACGAACATCTGGTTATTCATGTTGACCCTCAAAGTGTTTAGGTGACGAATATTTGGTTAGTCATGTTGTCTCTAGACATGAGCAAGGGTCAAAGGTCGACCCGGACCCGACGAGTTTTGACCCGGCAGGAACCCGAAGGGTTGACGACACGACGGGTTAGGGTCGACAAGGGTCAAGGTCGAGGCGGGTGAAGGGTTAGGGTTAGGGTCATGCTGTCTTTGACCCGCGGACCCGGCGGGTCAACCCGTCGGGTCATCTATTTTTTTTCAAAAAATCGAGGTGAAGAGAAAGAGGAAGATGAATTCAACATTATAAAATGACGGAGCCATCTAGAGAGCTCCCAATTTCCTAATATGTAGGCAATCGCTCGTCAAATATTCTCCGCGCCTTGCTCAACTCTAGGGGTAGAGCAACGTTTTAGCCAATGTGGTCAAATATTAAGCAAGAAGAGATCGAGACTCTTGCCTAGATTCTGGAAGGTCAAGTTTGCCTAAACGATTGGAAGAGGGCGGAGATGCGAATTCAAAATAATGACCACTTAATCGAGTCAGACTCGGATGAAGAACTCGACGATGACACAATGGTTCAGGATCTCAGATGCAAAGCAAGGAGAATGGTCCTAGCATGGGATAAGGTAGTAGCGATCAGAACGAATGTAAAGAACTACGTGAGCTTTGATTCCTCTTCCCCGAGAGATACGTACACAAATAGAAAATCGGTCAATGTGATAGCATGCATTTAGGTAGGCATAATAGGTTGCATTTAGCTTAGTTATGATGCATATCATGCATGGTTTAAGTATGATTTGCATATTAGATCTCTATGTTGTCGGAGTCGGAATCTACACGCTTTTATTGATTATTTCAGGTAATGGTGGATCCGAGGAGGAGACATGAGTTGATAACGCATTATATGAGAATGTCTAGTTGATCGAAGAAGCTTACATGAAGATCTCAAGAGGTCATGGGAAGAAGAAGCGAATCTAAACGAAGAACAAGTCTGCAGAAGTTGTCGTTAGACATGCTGAACTTGTTTAGCACTTTCTGGAGCCCTCGGTTGTCTGATTGAATATTATGACCATGCGTTGGAAAGTTTTTTCAGAGAGCTACAACTTTCCTGTTGAGAAGAAGAGCAAATTCGAGATGGATTTTCCGCCAGGGCCGATGCAGAAGTGCTGCGAAGAAATGCTGATGCTGCGGCCGCAACATCCATGCGGCCGCAGCACTTCTATTCTGTCGGCGCTGCGAGGGCTGCGAGGAAATGAGGATTTTCCGTCAGCGCTTTTGCGCGTCGTTTTGAATATTAAAAAACCCTAGATCTATTACTTTCTTTTATGGCCGACTTTGGATGATATTTAAGGCCACTTTTAGTTATTTTTCCAGCACTTCTATTCTATTGATTCATTAGACACTTTAGAGATTTTGAGCGATGTTTTCCATGAGGAACTAAACTCATCTATTTTGCCTGCAATTTGAAGCTTTATTCGGATTGATTGTGAGTTTCTAATTCTCGTTCCTTGTTTCCTATATTTGAATGCTTCAACTTCTTTGTGCTTGATTGTCTATTGTTTTATTCTATCTAGCCCGTGCAACTAGTTAGAATCAATTCAATTGCTAAGGTTTTGTTGATTCCTGGTTGTTAACCTTAACCTAAGTGGCAAACTTGTTCCTGTAGGGCTGGTTGAAATAATTGAATGAGTAAGAAGTTGAATGTGTTGTTAAATCTCTCTTTAGGGACTGCAAATACCTTGGCTAATCTCTGAACTTAAAGCTATCAATTGGGTTAAATCCTTCTTTAGGGATTGTTCGACTGATAAGGGTTGCTAGGACTGGTTGGACTGGTAACTATATTAGGTCGGGACAAGGGCATTCATAGGAAACTTAATAGGACGAGAAGAAGTTACAAGGATCGCTTTAATCCAATAAAGTGGAAAATTGTAGGTAGAATTACTTCTCCTAATTGTCTAAAACAAATTCTTTTACTTTGCTTTCTTTACTCCGCTTTGATAGAAGGCGGAACTTTCACACACAAAAACCCCCCAAACTGGTTGCTTTGATTGACACTTGAATCAAACTAGAATTATAACTTTCCCTGTGGATCGACCTCTTGCTGATTGCTATACTTGCTATATGTTTGAGTTTTCTTTGGCGGAATCAACGACAGGTTTTACTCCGTCACAATGCCCTTCTTCGTTTTTCATTTTTTTTTTTAAACTTAAAATTTTTTTAAAAAAAATTAAATGAGATGTCATGACCCAACTGGTCAAAGGGTCGACCCTTGACCCGGCGGGACACCACAACTCATTGACCCATGGCTTGGAAGGGTCAGGGATATCTCGACCCTTAACCCGGCAGGTCGGACCCGTCGACTCAGCGTGTCCGACCCGTGCTCATGTCTAGTTGTCTCTCAAAGTGTTTACATGATGAACATTTGGTTATTGAACCTCCTTCAGCCCTTTCAACGGACAACGTTTGTTGTGACCTAAGCGTTTTGGGGATCAATTTTGGGATCAAAATGTTTTTGTTTTAGTCGTTTTAGGTTTGTGGCCTGAGTTTATTAAAAATTAAAAACATATACGCTGCATTTTGTGATGCTCCTTGTCCGAAACCAAATGTAACCCACAAACACTGCATACAAATAGAGTTCACTAGCAAGCATATTCCATACAAACCAAACACATTGTCCATACATAAAAACTTGCAATACCATGTCCATGTTGTTCATCAACCAACCCAAACACCCATTTCAGCAAACAACCTACCAATGTACTTGAGTTGAAACACACAAACTGCACTTAAGTTTAAAAATACCATGTTCAAGCACAAACTGCACTTAAAGTCTAGAATTGTGACCCAAAAGTTGCACAAGCTAACCCAAATGTGAAGCAAAGAAGCTATGCAAGCTGCAACCAAGTTCGTGTTAATTGTTACCTACCTAGATCGTCAAGTGCTCAAACCTGCACTTTGGTAGGAAAGTGTTGAGCCATCGGCCTCTCAAGGCATTCCATTCGTTCCTTCATTTGATCATATTTGTCATTGGCTAGCTTGACGTCCTCCTCAACCTTCCTTGCTCACTCGTTAGCCTCCCTGGCTTGGTCTTTCCAGCTCTTGTCTATTTGCCAGGCCTAGAGTGTACCAATCATCCCCTTGCTTCCTTGGAGGCTTCCTCACAGCCGCACCCATCCCTAATGACGGCAAATAAAATGAAACTTACATAGATATAAAAAGTAAAAAAAAATCATATTGATAACATGAAAATGACAGTATGACATTGGTTCCTAAAATCTGATGGTAAAGTTCCTAAAATAAATTGGATTTCATGCTCTTATTCAGTTGGATTTCATGGTTTCATGTAGCTCTTAAATGATGTAAAGTTATGAAAATCGGATTGTAAAGTTCCTAACTCAGTTTGAGATGAATCGACTTATATATAATTGAACTCATTTTAAAGCATTATATAGTTTTATATATAACTGATAGTAATGATAATATCTGACACTGAGTAGCTACTGGTATGACATCATGATCTTCTTCCTCTGGTCGCGAACTCACATAGTCATCAATTGTCTACTGCATAATTTCCTGGGAACACAAACAAAACATTATCCTACACATTAAAATCATCCAAGTAACTCAGCAATCACATCTTACATGTCAGAGATAGCTAAATCTGTCAATACACACTCACCACACTCAACTCGTCTTCATCGTCCTGAGGGTATTCGTCTATTGAAGCTTGCACAAAAGGGGCCAAGTGTCCGTCCTTGTAGAGCATCTCTGCTCGGTAGCATACAGGTCTAGGCTCTAAGTGGTGCTTGATAGGCTTGGGATTCTTAGTTCTGTTGAGCTTGTTGCAATTGCTTATTGCCTCCAAAGACACAAGCACATATAAATATCAGAGAACAACAACACTAAAGCTACATAAACAGTTGAATGAAAAGGAAACAACAAAGCTAACCTGTTTGTCAGGAGCGAGGAACTCCTTCTCCACAAGGTAGCGACATTGCTCAGGACGGAGTTTGAACTAAAGAGGTATGGCTGGACCATGCTTCAAGAAGTGGGAATGACACTTGTACTTCCAACTGCGGTATCTTGACGCTGCTTGAGTCTCAATATACTTCTTCAATTTTTCATCATCAGGAGATACAACGTACATATTCTACATAAATAAGAATGCAATTATATATATCAATTACCAGTTATGAAATTTTAGATGCAGTAATAAAACTTTATTTATACTGGAAAAACTAACTATCAGCACATATCAAACTTGATGATGAATTGAGCTGGATGAAGATTGTGATCACCCTTGATCATACAGAATGCAAGTGAAGAACAAAGACCAAGAGAGATGGGCAAAGCAAAGTGAAAATGAACATATGCAAGTGAAGAAAACAGGTTCTTGCAATCAGAATGCAAGTGAAGAACACATAACAACTAACTATTAGAATGCAGTTTCTTGCATTCAAAATGCAAAGTGAAAATGAACAGATGCAAGTGAAGAAAATGAACAGATGCAAGTGAAGAACACATAATGCAAGTGAATAACACAGAACAACTAACTATGAGAATGCAAGTGAAGAAAACAGTTTCTTGCATTCAGTGAAAATGAACAGATGAAGAACAATGGCCAAAGCAAAGGGTATTTAACTCCTAAGACATTGACAACTAACTATCAACAACTACCAAACTCCTCAAACTCCTAAAACATTATCATATCATTATCAGACCATTATAAAATTCAGCAAATACCAAACTGAAAGCTACTATGAAACTCCTAAAACTAACATCAACTACCACACTCCCAAAACTCCTAAAACATTATCAAAAATAACCAAATACCAATCTCATAACACATTATAAAATCCAGCAAAATAAACACTTCACTATATTGACAACAACTCCTAAACAAGCAGACAAAATAGTAAAAGAAGGGAATAGAAGAATTGATTACATCTAGATAAGCGGCAAGCGTATCCTGGTGCTCCTTCTCAAGCTTCTCGAAGGAAGAGGCTAGCATTGGCACATGTGTCTTCACAACAGTCCCTATGTCCCTGATCAGCAAGTTGTATTGATTGAGCTCGGGGTTTCCTTGGAACTCCAACCACGAAATTTTAATCTTTCCAGAGATCCTCACTATCTGCATAGTCTTGTTACTCACCACAGTTCTTCCTTTCGCTACAAATGATATATGATGCGAACGATTAGATAAACAAACACACATATAAACCCTAAAATTTGGGGAATAAAAAAACCCTAAAACAAAGATAAACCCTAAAAATCTATATTCTATCTGAAATCATCAAACAAAGATAAACCTTAAAAATTGGGGAATCATATAACCCTAAAACCTATGAAATTATCAAAAAACCAACCTCGGATTGGTAGATAGACCTCTTGGGGTGCTTCCTCAGTCTCTTCTCCACCGACGGAGAGAGGGGGGGTGGGTGGGGGAGGGGTTGGAGGGGTGGTCGACCGAGCTCGTGATGCACTAACTAACGTAGAGGTGGCCGGAGGGGTGGTTGACCGAGCCCCTGTGCCACCGACAAATGGAGAAGAGTCCAGAGGGGTGGTGGTCTCATCTTCTGCTGCAGCCACTGATAGAGGGGGGGCGCCTATTGGGTTGTGGCGGTCGGTGTTGGAGAGGAGGCCATGGTTGCCGGAGAGGAAGAGTCGCCTTGTACCAGTCATCTCATCCTAGGGCTCCTCCGAAGTGGTGGTGATGCGGGCTCAGTTGGCCTCCGAGGTGGTGGTGACGCTGGCTGAGTTGGCCTCTCAGGTGGTGGTGATGCCGGCTCGGTTGCCCTCCCAAGTGGTGGTGACGCCGGCTGAGTTGGCCCGTGAGGAGTGGGGGCCTCCAAAGTCATGGCCACAGAGGGGGCCGGTTGTGGAGTTGTGGCCGGGCTCGGCGGTGCTAGAGTAACCCTTGGGCGAATGTGAACCTTATTTTCCTTCTTTGGTGGCATGATGGAAGAGGAATCGACAGTGGTGAGTGTGAAGAGGGTTTGGGGTTTGATGGCAAGAGAAATGACAGACGAGGAGGCCAGAATCGAAGGTGGTGATGCTGAAAAGGAATCGGACGTGGTGAGATTGAAGAGTGAAGAGGAATCGGCGGAGAGAGAGAGAGAGAGAGGAGGGTTTGGGAAGGCTGGGGTTTCAGAAATGAGAGAGAGTGGGGAGGGTTGGGGTTTGAGAAATGAGAGAGAGTGAGTGGGCCTTTGGGGTTTGATCCGAACGAGATAGAATGGAAACAGAGAAAATATTTATGGGGGGAGGGGGGGGGGGGAATCCCGCGTTAATTGAAATTCATTCAATACACGAACGAAGGTTATGTTGGTCCCCTCAATAATCAGTATTGAGCAAGTATAAATTACAAAAGTTGGGCGACTTCTGTTGTGAGCCTATTTTTCCATGTTTTATACTTACTTTTATATCGATTTATGCATGCATTTCATACATTTGGGCTAGAATAGTTCAGAATCTATGTAGTTTATTCTTATTTGCCGAATTATGGAATCTACGCCAGTTTCTGTTTAATTTCACAGAAATTGAGGCAATTAACAGCAGTTCAGAGAAAGGAGGAAAAGCTCGAAGTCATCTACAGAAAGTCCGAGGTCAAGGAGTAGCAGAACCAGGATAAATCGAGCTGGAAACGAGAAAATCGAATTGACACCATCTGATCGATATCGACCACACTAAGTCGATGTCGAGGAAGCCAGTCGATTTCCACCTGAAGAGCCATAATCGAGTGAAGAAGAAGAGAGTTGGTCGATATCGACCACACCTGGTCGATATCGAGTGACCAAAATCGGGTTGAGATCCGAGAATCGACCAGAAGCTGGAGCATATGAACATATAGGTCGATATCGACCTAGGCTGGTCGATATCGAGTCACAGTTGCTCGATTTTCACCCTGGGAGCCGAGATCAAGTATCTAAAATGACGCTGAGAAGACGAGCTCGATATCAACCTATGTTGGTCGATATCGACCTGAACCCACTGGACGATTTTGAGCATATCCGAGCTCTAATCCAATTTCTATCCAAAGTCCAATGGAGATATCCATAAGAGGAGATCTATCAAGTTCTATCAAGATGGAAGAGATATTTATGTACTTTAGATATAGTTCCCTTTTAGATTTATTTCTTTTATTTCCATAATTTAATCTTTAGATAAAGATAGATAGATATAGATATAGATATAGATTTAATTTTCTTTCCTAATTATCTAGGGAATGAACACTATAAATAAGGCATTAGGGGCTGGTTTTTATTCATTCAATCAATCCGAGCTACAAGCCACAATAGAGACAGAAAGTCGAGTAGGAGTAGAGAGAGAGTCTTGGAGCCGAGTGGAGTTTGTGAAGCGATAGCGGAGTTGGCTTTATTCGGTTGTAAGTCTTGTTTGAGTTTATTTAATGTAATTTAGTTTCCTTTTATTATTGATTTCTTTCTTGATGATGAAGAGCGAGTAGTCACCCAACTTCTAGGGTCGGGGTTAGCCCGACGGTAGCCATGTGAGGTGATGCGGGAAAGGTACAATCTTTGGATGTAATTCTTCTTCTATCCCTATGAGCTTGATTCTTTTGCGAAAGATGAAGGTGGTCCTTGTTTGTGTTATTGAAGCGAAAGTGATCTTAATACAACTTGGATTAATTATGTGAAAAAGGGTTAGTAATAATTAGGGTGTATGCGAAAGCCTCTATCTTCCTATTTGTTAATAACGAAAGTTATTTGATGAAAAGCATGATCTTTTATGCCTTTATGTGTTATTTTACATGGTTATCATTGTGGTGTTCAAACCCTGATCTTGGAAGTCTTTTACTTTACTGATTTATTTCACAAATTTCGAGTTTCAAGTTTATGTTCTAGGCGATATTGAGTTATTGAGGTCGATTTCATAGGTCGATATTGAGTCACTTGGGTCGAAATCGACCAATATGCAGTTTTCTGGTTTCGCTTCTGTTGCTTCTGTTTTATAGTTTCTGAACTGAAAAGGCGGGCGCTGACACGCTTCCTCGTGGATCGATCCTGACTACCTTCTACTACCGCGGAAGGAAGTCTTGTAAATAATTTGCGGAGAACAGTGAGTCGAATTTGAGATTTATATTTCATACTTGATTTTCCTCCTAACAAATTTGACGCCGTTGTCGAGGAAGCCATCAATCGCGCCCTTTGTAGTTCTTTTTCTCTTCTTTATATTTGTTTTTGCTTTTTAGTTTCTTTTTACTTGTTTCTTTTTGTTTTTGTTTTTCAGGTGCATGCGAAGAACTAATCGCACACCCATAGACCCAATTCTCGAGCCTGAGCGGTTTTTCCACCTTGAGCAAAGGCTTAGGAGGAGACTCATGTCGACATCCGACAACGAGAATGCGGGCCAACCCACACCAGCACAAGAGCTTGAGCAACTCCGCTAACAGATTTAGGCATTCACCACCAAAGAAGCAGAACACGCCCGACGAGAGGCGGAATATGCACAGAACCAACAGTGGTGGGAAGCAAGGGTTGATCGCGAGATCAACGGAAGGAGGGAAGTTGAGGGGCAGATTGGGCATATCCCAGCCAACGCAAAGGAATATCTGCATCCTACTCTAGAAGTTCCAAAATCAGCGATCGTTCTTCCCGCTATTAATTTTGAAATTTGTCTTTCTTTTATTACTGAAATTAGGAGGAGTCAATTTAGGGGAATAATCAATGAATGTCCTTTAGAGCATGTCACCACTTTTATAGACTTATGTGAAGCTATAGCTGATGGTGCTAATTTGGAATATTTAAAACTAAAGGCTTTTCGTTGGTCCCTTGTAGTAATAGCACAACCGTGGCTGAAAGGATTGCATGCGCGATCAATTCGCACTTGGAATGAACTACAGGACCTGTTCCTCAACAACTTCTTTCCTCCTGTAAAGATAGCTGCCCTCACACAACAAATCAAGCTTTCAGACAAAAGCCAGGAGAACCATTAGCACAAGTCTGTGCGCGCTACAAAAGGCTTCTGAAATCATGTCCTACGCACGGACATCCGCCCTACGTCATCCAGGAGATCATCTTCAATTGCCTGGATGTGCCTTCTAAGGATCGGATCAACAACTACACCAACTATTAGTATCTTGGATACACTCCACGCCGAGCATGGGAGGTATTTGAGACACTGGCCAACTACGACAACACATATGAGACTTCTGCGGCCGCCTCCGACGAAAGGTATGAAAGGCTTGCCTCCATCTATGGCGCTGTATGTGCCACCCAAGGAAGTTAATCCAGACGTCAGGGAGCAATTCCAGAATGACCAGGTACGCCGTCTTACCAAACAAGTTAACTTCTTGTCTAAAAATCAGCCTTGTTTGGATTGTGGGTCTGTGAGGCACAACACCACTGCGTGCCCACACGTCGATCAAGTACAAGCGGCAGAGACCCACGAAGAGTTAAGGTATGCAGGGGGACACTACTCAGGGCCACATCAGAACCAGAACTGGAGACCATTCGATATCGACCAACCTAGTCGATATCGACCCCCCACTGGTCGAAATCGACCCAATTCCTCCACAAATCCCGAGGCCAGCCAATCCAGTCGATATCGACAAGACACAAGTCGATATCGACCAAGCACCACTCGATATCGACCCCCTCTACTCGACATCAGCACCTCCGGCGAAGAAAAAGTTGCCTTTCCCGACAAAAACTCCAAAGGACCCGGCAGAGAAGAACTTCCAGCGTTTCATCAAGATCCTTCAAATGCTCAATGTCACAATACCCTTCACAGAAGCTCTTAATGAGAAGCCATCCTATGTCAAGTTCCTTCAGGAGATTCTGAGCAAAAAGCGGTCAATGGCTGAGATCGCAGATGAGTGCAGCCAGATGGACGTACTTGAGAAAAGGCCAGATCCAGGTAAGTTTACTATAACCATTGGATTTGGTCAATATAAATTTAATGCTTTATGTGACTTGGGAGAAAGTGCGAGTATAATGCCTTTATCAATCTGGTCCAAGATTAAGATAGGTGCCCTAGAGCTTGTGGATGCTAAACTTTATATGGTAAACAACACGGTGGTCAATCCCACAGGCATGGTGGACAATGTGCCGGTGCAAGTAGGTAAGTTCTTCGTCCTTGCTGATTTCTTAGTTATTGATATAGTGGAGTACCCTGCTTGTCCAATCATTCTAGGAATGCCCTTTTTGGCGACGGTGGATGCCAACATAAGCGTAAGGAAGGGAGTGCTCACTTTCAACATCAGCGATGAGGTAATTGAGTATTCCTTCAATAAACCTGAAAGGCATACAGGTCCCATGGAAGAGGTAGAGTCCATATCAGCCGAATACATCACTTGCGGGGAGCCAAAGGTAAGAAATATGACCCCCGAGGAGCTAGAAAAGAGGGATATGAAAGCCTAGGTGGAGGAGATCATGGCCATCCTGAACGAAGAAGCAGAGAATCCACTCGACATAGACCAAGGTAAGTCGATATGGAGTAACTTTTTTTCGGATCCTTTGCCAAGTCTTAAGTATGGGGTCGAAATCGATCAGGAAAAGTCGACTTGCCCACAGGATAGGTCGATATCAACCATCATAGGTCAAAATCGACCAGCCCATACCGAGTCACCTCCACCAGAAGTCGAGCCAAGGAAAATCGACCAGGACCACTCGATATCGACCAAGCTTGGTCGATATCGACCAACTCAGGCCGACTCGATTTCACACCCAGGGACGAAGCCAACCGAATTCGAGCCAGGTGACTCGATATCGAGCACCTCTAGTTGATATCGACCAGATCAAGCTGGCCTGTCTTCCTCTATGTCGACTGAAATTCCACCAGATCAGCACTCGATATCGACTGATGCAGGTCGATATCGACCAGAACCTCAGGAGGCCCCCGAGTCCGAATCTGCAAAGGTAAGCCAATGTATGGATCTTTCTTCTCCTATTTCAATAAAAGATCTATCTATACATGGGAGAGGTTTGCCTTGGTATGTGCGTTTATGCAGGGTTTCCAATGATGAGCCCAAGGAATACGAAGTTGGAGATAAGGTCTATGTTTCCAAATCAAATGATCATTGGTTCCCTAACAAGTTCAAAAAGAAAAAGATGGGCCCTTTCACGGTGAACAAGATCCATTCCGGAGGAATACAGCTGATGGACAAGAATGGAGTCCTGTTTGAAGCCCAATCTACATGGGCCCTGCAAATGCCACCTTGAGCTTAATGGAGAAGTCGGCCTAGCAACTATAAAGTTTAGAACTTGTAAATAGATATTTAGTTTTTGAGATTTTTGGACACTTTTGCTTTTGTTTTTGGTTTTGGACTTTAAGTTTTTCTATTGTGGGTATTTCTCTTCTAATTTTTTCAGGAATAAGGAAAAGAGCAGCACTCAATATCAAGTACATCAGGTCGATATTGACCAGTACACTCGAAATCGACCAGAGCCTACAACAACATTGCACTCGATTGCTGCCAACCTGCACACCTGTCTAGTAAGTTTCTTTCTTTACCCTTATTTTTTATACAGTGAGGACACTATAATGTTTAAGTATGGGGTGAGGGAAAGGCTTACTTTGTGCATATTTGACGTATTTGACATTTTGCGTGCATGTTTAAAGTTTATCTCTTGAATTGCTTATACATGGCTATTTTGGAATTTATTATTGATTTATGTGCTTACATGCATGTTTTCCAAAGTTTGAAAAAATGACCCCCATTGAAAATTTTTGATTAATGTCATGGAAGCTTTAAATTGAACTCGACGATGCAAAATTGGATTCATTAGAGATATAACATGAAATTGCCTTGTAAAGGGAAGTCACAGTGAAGTGCATTATTTTATGAAAACCATGAAAGGAGGTAAAATTTGATGTTACTTTTGACATATTCCATGATAAAAGGATGGAGGACTTTATATTTCCATACAATGCTCATATTGTTATAATCCTTAGCCTTACCTATGCTTATGCATCACAAAAGCCATATTGTGCCTAATTTCATATTATGCTCCACATGATCTAAATATTGCCAATTCTTTACCTTATTTCCTATCCGGGGATTATGTTGAGAATGAAAGTACATTATGGAGATTATTATATGGTATTTGTGTTGTTGTTATTATCATATTTGGAGTTTGGCAGGAAATTAAAAAAATATGGAAAATTTAATGAGTGAAAGAAAATCCGGTCACCTCAGGAGATAAAGGTAGATCAATCCTGCTCGCTGAGATAATAGTTTGGCGAGATGGGACACACAGGTGAGGAGTCCAAAGCACTAAGTATCTGGGGCCATTCATGACACCCATGTTTACGACTCGCGATAAGGCAGGGCTGAGGTTAGAGAGGTAAAAGCATAATATTGAAAAAAAGAAATGAGTGAATGAGCGAAAGGTGATGATTCTTATGAAGAAGGAATGTGGTATGCAAGTTTATAAATACTCCATTTTCCCCGGATCATTAGCACCACATTGCCAAAAATTACACACCTTTAGCCTTTTACCAATCTACTCCTTCATGAGCTTAAATTAAAGTCCTCTTGATTATTAATGCTTTGTCACGAATGATTGTTTTTGCATAACACTCCTTTTGTGAGTAGATGTTGCTTTTTAAATGCACATGCATAGATTATTGACATTAGTACCTTTTCCAGGATGGTAATTGATTGCAGGGTTATATAGCAATGAATCTATGATGTTGAGAGTTTATTTCTTCCCCTGAATGACAATTAAAAGTATTGCTCGAGGACAAGCAAGCTTAAATATGGGGTGTTTGTTGTGAACCTATTTTACCATGTTTTACACTTACTTTTATATCGATTTATGCATGCCTGTCATGCATTTGGGCTAGAATAGTTCAGAATCTATGTAGTTTATGCTTATTTGCCAAATTATGGAATTTACACCATTTTCTATTTAATTTCGTAGAAATTGAGGCAATTTACTGCAATTCAGAGAAAGGAGGAAAAGCTCGAAGTCAACTACAGAATGTCCGAGGAGAAGAAGTAGCGGAACCAGGACAAATCAAGCTGGAAACGAGAAAATTGAGTCGACACCATCTGGTCGATATTGACCAGACTTGGTCGATGTCGAGGAAGCCAGTCGATTTCCACCTGAAGAGCTAGAATCGAGTGAAGAAGAAGAGAGTTGGTTGATATCGACCACACCTGGTCGATATCGAGTGACCAAAATCAAGCCGAGATCCGGGAATCGACCAGAAGCTGGAGCAGAGGAACATGCAGGTCGATATCAACCTAGGCTGGTCGATATCTAGTCAAATTTGGTCGATTTTCACCCTAGGAGCCGTGATCGAGTATCTGAAGTGAAGTTGAGAAGACGAGCTCGATATCGACCTATGTTGGTCGATATCGACCTGAACCCAGTTGTAACGACCCAAGTTAAGGAACCCGGGTTACGTTTCGAAGGATTAAATACCTTCGTTCGGATCTTGCAATTCGAGTACGGGTTGAGTTTTAAAACAAAATATTTGTACTAAAAGAAGAGATTTCGAACCCTTAAAGATCGCGCATCCATTGGGGACCAAATACCTGCCTTAGTCTAATCGTGAAATCGAGCGAAAGAAGAAATGAAGTTGAATTTAAATACAATCCAAAAAGGGGTATAAAATTGAGGAAGTGTGGTGGTCTCTCAACCTCTCGATCTAACGCCAGAAGTCTGAACCCGCCAAGCATCCACATAAGCAACGATAACGGCTAGCGGTTACCTGAATCTAAAAAAAATGAGGGGGATCTGGGTCAATCATCAGGTCACTCATGCGCGTATGTAAACACACTCTGAGAGGCATATAATAAGCATCCTATTCTTAAGATGAAATGCGTAATGCCATGCGTAAATTAAATCACATATATATATATATATATATATATATATATATATATATATATATATATATATATATATATATATATATATATATATATATATATACTGACAGTTTAATATAATGTAGAAAGCTAAAATGGATACACACAGAATGCCAAGTGGCATGTCCCTTTCCTAACTCCACCCCCTTCCGATAGGGCGAAGATTGGCCAGCTCGTGAATGCATTCCATAATAATCGGGCGGCACGCATGCCCAACCCGCTCCCTAAGAAATAATAAAGCCCGCATGCAGCTTTTGCAATCATGCTCATAATATAAGTAAAAGAAGTTCCATGACTCGATTGACTCAGGACAGGACCCGATGGGACTGGGTCGTCCTATGACCCTAACAAAGACTCTAGTTACTTCACAGATAACGGCCGTTCTCTTGCAAGGACATATAAGAATCATATGATTTTCATTTTAGCTCTTAAGCGTGATTCTAAGTCGTATGGTGCATGGACACTAGCCTACTATATAACACCCAGTGCATAGAGCGGCCATCATGAGTAAGTTCAAAGAACTTACCTAGAGTAGCAGATCAGCAAGACGAAAAGTAGCAAGATATAAGCAAGCAAGTTACAGGTCACCTAGCAATTATTAATAAATATGCATAAGTAAACTACACAAAACGGGATCCATTTACCTCTACATAACATACCCATCAATCCATTAATCACAGCATCATCAACATTCTTTATCTCAACTTATGTCAACATCTTATATCATCTTATTCCATTGTCATTTTCATAACTGGCTCAATTATACTTCAATCCATATAATCTCACTTGCTAGTCAAGTTGTTAGTCAAGACAATTACTTCAAAATTATACTTAGCCATTTCTAATTCATAAAATATTTAATCTTTAAAAATACTTTCAAAAATCCAATTAAATAATCCCGACATACTTTACTTTAATTAAAATCATCATTCTAGGGACTTAACTAACTTTCAACCGTTACTAAATAATTCAATTTATATACTTTAAAATCGACCCCTTTTTAAATATCGATATAAATCGATTTCTAAATAATCAATTATCGGAAATTTGTTAAACAATTAATTAATAAATTAAAAACATAAATAAATAAATAATGAATAAACCTGAACCGAACCAATGCTTTTAACCCGAACCGAACTGAACCCATATATCCCAACCAAATAAATCATAAATAAAAGGTGGATCATGGGCTGACTGGGCAGGGCCCCATCTGACTGGGCATGGAGAGTGGGACCCGCGCCTCATCTTCCTCCTCCAATTTGAAGGAAGGCTCCCGTCTGCGCTTGCTCGATGTCGGCCGCCTTGGAGAGCCCCGCCTGCGCGCCTGTTCGCCCGGACTTGCCCAGCTCGGCCTCCTGCTCACCTAGACCACCTCACGCTCACAGCTCGCACCTCTCTCGCACACTCTCGCTGCTCACCTCTCACGCGCACGCACGCACTCGCTCGTCCTCACCCTCGCCGCGCTGCCCTCGAGCTCGCCGGAACTCTCGGGCTCTCCCGACTCCCCGCACTCAGCTCTCGCTCAATCGCCACTCGCCCATAGCCTGACCTAAGGACTGAATGTAATCGAAACAGAGAAGGGAAATGTGGAAGCTCACCAAGGGGGTTCGCGACTTCGGAGCTCTCGATCGGAGATTTGGGTGTCGTCGGAGGCTCGCGATGGCTCGTCGGACCTGCTTCGTATGTGGGTGACACTAAGTGTAGGGCTGGAGAGTGGTTTGGATTGGAAACGAAGGAAAACGGCTTACCGGGAAGTTGTTTCGCGTTTGAGTCGATGGTGGACTTTCGACGGCTCATCGATGAGTCGAGTGCTCCGGGGGCAGCTACTATTGCTCTTCGATGAAGAAGGAGGATGCGAGGGTGACAACGACGATGAAGGGGCTCCAAGGCGTGGTGAGTGGTGGTGGTGGCGAGAGGAGGAAGTGGCCGGCGGTGTATCGTGGTGTGATGATCGATTGTGTTGTGTTTGATGGTAGGTGCAGCAATAGGTGACAGTGATGGTGAAAGGAAGGAAGAGGGATGGGGGGAGATCAGATGTGAATTGAAAGACAACGACGGGGTCGGTGATGGGTTTATAGGCAAAGGGGAAGGTTTGCTTACACCTAGGAATAGGGGAAAAGAGGTTAGGGGTGTGGGTGGTTGGACTTAGGCGTAGCCTCGTAGGGTGGCTTGAAGGGATGTGCATTAAATAGGGAGAAATGACAACTTAATACCCGGAATAAATTTTGAAATCCGCTTACTGGTCTTAACCCAACGCGATTAAATTAAATTTAATATAAACGTTTGAAACCGAACTAAATAACGAAACCCAAAAATATTTTCAAGCCTTGGAAATATAGGGAGAAATAAATTCATATCTAAGTTCGAATAACAAGTTTATGTCGGGAGTGGTCTCGGGAAATAAAATAATTCGGTTTATCGAATACGTAAATTTTCAAAATTTTCCCGAGTCTTGGATCTTAAACGAATTTTAATTAAAATAAAATCTATAATTTATATGAATAATATTTCGAAAATCTCGGTCCTTACACAGTCTTGGAGCCGAGTGGAGTTTGTGAAGTGATAGCGGAGTTGGCTTTATTCGGTTGTAAGTCTTATTTGAGTTTATTTAATGTAATTTAGTTTACTTTTATTATTGATGTCTTTCTTGATGATGAAGAGCGAGTAGTCGCCCAACTTCTAGGGTCGGGGTGAGCCCGACGGTAGCCATGTGAGGTGATGCGGTAAAGGTACAATCTTTGGATGCAATTCATCTTCTATCCTTATGAGCATGATTCTTTTGCGAAAGTTGAAGGTGATCCTAGTTTGTGTTATTGAAGCGAAAGTAATCTTAATACAACTTGGATTAATTATGTGAAAAAGGGTTAGTAACAATTAGAGTTTATGCGAAAGCCTCTATCTTCCTATTTATTAATAACGAAAGTTATTTGATGAAAAACATGATATTTTATGCCTTTATGTGTTATTTTACATGGTTATCATTGTGGTGTTGAAACACTAATATGCTCGGACCCGGGCTCGAGCAAAAGGACCGACGACGAGAGTTCCGAGTGGTCGGGAAGCTTTGACAGTTTCTGGAGAAGCAGGTCAGTCTTCAACGATTTCCGATTTGCTGTATATTGGCTCGGCTTCTAGGGACGTGCAAGTACTACTTTCTTAGATCTTGAAGTCGTGGTCGCGGATTGGGGCAGATCTCGTCAATCGGAGGTCAGACGAAGCGGGAAATTGCGTTTTACCGAGATGCCGCTTGTGCAGAGGCGAGTCTAAACGGGGCTTGTTTAAGAGGGATTGAAGAGCTGCTTTTGGGTGACGTTTTGGGGATGATTGAGGGTGATAATGGGGTTGTGGAAGGCTTTAGAATGGTGGTAAAGAAGGGGATGGGGGTTGAGGGATATGTGATGCAAGATAGCTCTCGGCCTCGCACTCTGAGCTCTCTCCAACACTCGATCTTCCGTACTCTCGGAACAAAACCTTCGGTGAGAGGCTGATGTAGATTCCTTAGTGAGACACGACGGAATCAAAGGGTCAGAAACACTCGGAGTGCGAGGCCGAGAGTGTGGAACATCGAGTGTTGGAGAGAGCTCGGAGTGCGAACTCGAGAGCGCTCTTGCATCACATATCCCTCAACCCCATCCCCTTCTTTACCATCATTCTAAGGCCTTACCCAACCCCATTATCACCCTCAAATCACCCCCAAAACGTCACTCCAAAAAGCCCTTTTAATCCTTCTCAACCAAGCCCCGTTCGGAATCGCCTCTACACAGGCGACGTCTCGGTAAAACGCAATTACTTGCTTCGTATGACCTCCAATTGACAAGATCTGCCCCAATCCGCGACTGCGACTTCATGATCTACAAAAGTAGTACTTGCACGTCCCCAGGAGCCAAGGCAATCGACGGGAAATCGGCAATCTTTGAAGACTGATTTGTTGCCTCAGAAGTTGTCCACAATTTCCCGACTTATCGGAACTCTCGTCGCCGGTCCTTTTGCTCGAGCCCGGGTCCGACCCTTTGATTCCATCGTCTCTCACTAGGGAATCGCTCTTAGCATCTCACCAAGAGGTTTTATCCGGGATCTCACCAAGATAGAGTTGTTTCTTAACGCGAAACGAAGGAAGCACAAAGCTTGGTTTTTTCTCAAATTCAACTTCTCTTAAAAGAAGTTCTTACATCCCTTTATATAGAAAAAACATTGAATCTATGAAAAATAAGAGAAATTACAATAAATTGATAAACTAATGACGGATAATACGAAAGGGTTTCCGAGATTTATGACGGAGAGATGGACAACCATAATGAGGGAAAACGAATGGTCTTGGTTGCCATCATAGAGATGGAAGGTCGGAAATCCCTAATGCCTCGTCATTTAATCTGACTTTATTGAATGCATTCCGTCTTTATTTATTGCATTTCCGATGAGCTGCCAGAATATCGGAATGCTGCGAAGATCCCATATTTCGGACCTTATCCAAGCTTAATTGATGATTGTATCCTTCAATAAAGTTGTAGCCACTTAAAATATCTTTCCAACAAGTGCTCATCGGCTTCAATCGGAATTTTATACATCCAGAACGAGCCAAAATACCGAGATGTCGCCAAACAGTTTTCAACAATGAAAGTTGATGTTTAGCTCCGAAGACAAACCTTTGTGGGAAAAAAGAGACGAGCTCATGGGTGACTACGATCACATCATCCTCCTCCCCTTGAAAAGGATTCATCCTCGAATCTGTGATGGAAATGAGCGACTTCTTTGGACATGTGACTTCGTCTTTGAAAGGATGTTGAATCTTCTCTTTTTCTTGAATCATGAAAGGCAAGTAAGACGGAAGAAAAGGGGTCGCATCCAACCAATTGGTCGACATAGTGTTCAGAAAGGTAGACTTTTTGGTTGACATACGTTTCTTCCTCATGGAAAGCGCTACCTTTGGGAATTTGGATGATTTCTTCATCCTTTTTAAGCTCGGGGTTGACCTTCGCATTCTCAGTAAGAACATTCTTAGACTTGTCTTCTTTAATCGCAAGTGTCTCGCCCATGGCCGTAGAAGATGTCGTCTTTGAGGAGGGAGGTGGGGCTGTTGTGGGCTTCGATAGCATCGACCCCAATGAGTTGACAAGATTTCGAATTTCCTTTACTTGTTGCATTGAATCTTCTGCGAGCTTGCGGATCTCCTCCCAAGGTGGTTCAACCTTCTTCTTACGCCGAGCCTCATCCTCTCGACTCCTTCTCTTTCGATATCTCCTCCGGAGCTCTTGGTCAACTACATCATACGTAGCGTTATCCATGTCACTCCAACGAAGATACCCATCATCATAGGCTCGAATAGCCCATCGGATGTACTCTTCAGAAAGAGGCTTAGAACTCGTCTTCTAGAGTATTTTGACCCGAAAACTTGAGGAACCCTTTTTGTTGCTCTGATACCACTTGATGAGACCCGAGAACTGGGATCGACCAAGGCTCGAGCTTTCGAACACTCTTTTTGTGGAGCTAATTTTTGTGGTTTATGAAAACTGGAAAAAAGGGATATGTGGAGCAAGATTCGCAGGTCTCTCACCATTGAATCCCCTACAATCGATCTCAATCCTCTCGGAATCGTACTATGAGGATCTTGACCCTTTGACACCTTCGCCTCTCACTAGGGTGTCACCCTCGGCCTCTCACCAAAGGGTTCGCTCTTAGCCCCTCACCAAGAACTCGATCCTTAACCCGGAATCATAGGAAGCTATTAGTGGCTCAAACTTTAACTAAACTCAACTTGGCTTGATTTAAAATGAAAGTTTTATAAGGAATATATAGGATGAAAATAGAAGCCCCAATCATCTCTAAGCGATGTGGGATTATTTTGATAGAAATAAAAGCATGGAAAAAATGTCTAGATTGGAGCTGCTGGAAAGAACGTCCAATTCTATCAGCTTCGAGGCTGATTTAGGAGAAGTGTCCCTCATGGAAGTTGTAGCCACTTAAAATAGCTTTTCAACAAGTACTCATTGGCTTCAATCAGAATTTTATGCAGCCCGAAATAGCCAAAATACCACGGTGTCGCCATGCTGTTTTCTCAAACGAGGGTTAATGTTCGGCCCCAGCAACATAGCTTTGTAAGATAAAGGATTCAAGCTCATTGAAGACTAGGATCACATCAACGCCGTGGTCAGACTTCGTCAGTGCCTGCACTTGGTCAGAAATGAGGTTCTTCCGAGTGCTGGTGAACAAGTTATAGGCTGAGTTACTTTCCCCCACACAAAAACGTAAGGTGACAAGTGAAATATTAACATGTGACAAGGAAAACAGTATTTACAACTATCATTCAACTTACTTGGACACGAGGTTCCGGCCAATCATATCAGATGTAGCATGTCGATTATGGTTGTGGTTCACATTGATCGCACATGTGGGCTCCTTGACATACTTGCGGATGCTCCCCATATTGGTGCGGCGGTAAGGCGAGGGCTTACACATCCACGTGTAGTTTGGGTCCACACATTGAACGACTAGCAGATTTGTTATAGACCTCTTTGCAATAAACTCGAAGCAATTCTCCACTGCATTCCAGCGAAGGCAAGTCCGCACATCAGCCTTCGATGTGAACAATTGTTCCTCCGAAAGTTGAGTAATGTTGCGTCGTTGTTCCTGGGTACGAGTCGTTGCTCTATCCAACATAGCGTCAATGTTCTGAATCGTAGGTGAGGATACGCTAGTCCTGGGATTAAAATGTTCAAGTTCCCTCATCACCTCTTCATCAACTTCCTCCTCTACCAACACCCTCATACTCGTGTCCTCTTCCACACCATTGGAGTCCAAGTCATCCCAATCTTCTTCGAGCTTCACTTCATAACCTTCGGCCTCGAACGAGCTCCAAAACTCGTTCATGGGGGTTAGCCCATCATCATCCTCCTCCTCGCTGCTAAGGCATATCACATCCAAACCAGGTCCCATGTCACCTGAAGAGGTATCCGTGTCACCCGACTCTATCACTTCCAGACCCTGTACCATGTCACCTGAACACATTCCCTTGTCACCTGATGTATTACCCTTGTCGGGAATGTCCATCGCAACCAACTCCTTACTTTTCCCTATGACCTCGGTCACCTCTCCCCCAACATGTAACACACCATCTACACACAAGGGGGTTTGATGTGCCTTACCAGCTGCCTCATCATTAACAATCTCAGCTAAATTGTCCACTTTTTGCGAGGAGAGTGGATCACTGAGGCGTTCTTCCCCGACAGATTCCTTTACTTCAAAGCTCTCTGTCTCTAATGGCCCTACATATATCGCCAGGGGCCATGGGTGTTCTCCACACTTCAAGTTCAAAAATTTAAATGCCTCTAAGTCGTCATCATTAGCAATAATGATCGGTTGACCCCCTTCTTTTGACTTCGGCATGTACGACAACGTCAACTCTGCATATGAGGCACCATCACCACCCTTCAGCCTGATTACGTTTTTCAAAGAGTTGAAGTCGGTGTCCTGTTTTATCATGATATTCTTGAGCGCCTTCGCACCCACGTACATACACCCATGTACCTTTCTCAACCAACCAAGAACCATGGAGGATGAGAGTGACGCATACCAAGTGTTGTTGCAGGAGGATGGTCTAGTATGAAATATAAATAAAATATAAAGCAAACTGACTCCTTGTCTCATCAAATAAAGACAAGATTTCCTCCCGTTCTAGTAGAAGGCAGTCAGGATCGATCAACGAGGAAGCGTGTCAGTGCTTGCCTTTTCAGTTCCAAATCTCAGAGAAACGGTAAAACACAGAAGAAAGCTGAAACAGAACAAAAAGCATAAACTTGGTCGATATTGACCCAATGCACTCAATATCAACCAACAAAACCAACCTCAGTAACTCAATATCGACTAGAACAGAAACTTAAAACTCAAAATTTGTGAAATAAATCAGTAAAATAAAAGACTTCCAAGATCAGGGTTTCAACACCACAACGATAACCATGTAAAATAACACATAAAGGCATAAAAGATCATGCTTTTCATCAAATAACTTTCGTTATTAACAAATAGGAAGATAGAGGCTTTCGCATAAACCCTAACTGTTTCTAACCCTTTTTCACATAATTAATCCAAGTTGTATTAAGATCACTTTTGCTTCAATAACACAAACAAGGATCACCTCAACTTTGTCAAAAGAATCATGCTCATGGGGATAGAAGACGAATTCGCATCAAAAGATTGTACCTTTACCGCATGATCACCTCACATGGGTATCGTTGGGCTCACCCCGACCCTAAAATTTGGGTGACTACTCGCTCTTCATCATCAAGAAATAGATCAATAATAAAAGGGAACTAAACTGCATTAAATAAAATAAAAGAAAGCTTACAACCAATCGAAGCCAAATCGTCTCTCAACTCTCTTGCTCCTCGCCACAAGCTCTCTCTCTCTCTCTGTAACTAATTGTATCTCCAATTGAATGAATAAAATCCAGCCCCTAATGCCTTATTTATAGTGTTCCATGTAGTTATTCTAGTAAGGAACAACTATATCTAAATCTATCTAATAATATAAGATAAAACATTATGATAAAGGAAATAATATCTAAAAGAAAACTAAGACTAGTTGTGGATAGATCTTCCTTCTCTTGATAGAACTTGATGTCTCTTAATTGAATCCCATATATCTTCTCTTGCAAGCAATTCTATCTTCTCGTATCCAACTCGATCTCGACTCGGACAGCTTCTAGAATCTCCTCGACGTCGACCAAGTCTCCTCGACGTCGAGTAGGATTTTTACTCTTGGACTGTACTCAACTCCTGGACTCGTCGACTTCTCCTCGACATCGACCAAGTGTGGTCGACATCGACCAAGCTTCGCTCCTCGAGTGGCTTGGTCGACTCCGTGTAGATGTCTAGCCTTGATGTACTCGATCTCGACCAAGTCTGGTCAACGTCGAGTAGAACTAGTTCGCTCTCAGCATTCTGCTCTGTTCTTGAAATGCACTTTCTCGAGTCCTCGTTCGTCCAATTGACGTAATGAGTATGTGTTGGAAAGATCTTTTCGAGGGATATAACTTTCATGAAGACATCAAAGCTTGATTCAGAACGATGAATGACGAAAAGTGGGATTTTCTCCAACTGCACCATTCTTAGCTTCTTCATGACTTTTCTTTAAGCTCCAAAGTACGTCCGATTTCTGTGAAATATAATGAAAACTTGTGCAGTTCTCCATATATTGCAGATAAACTGAAATTACACAAATGTTTCTGGGGCATCACTGACAGGGGCACAACTTGAAGCCGACAAGTACTCTGCAACTGGAACAACAAGTCGGGAGCTTGTCTTCCATGGTGGAACATTCTCCATCTCTCCCATCTCTCTCTATGAGTTTCTACTTCAGAAATTGTGGGAGAAGAAGAAAATGAAAAGTCTGGGCTTTATACCATACAAAATGGAAAAGGGAACCACGACATCACATCAACATCATATCATCGGCCTCTCTCTTCATTTTTTGGCGCCAAAATCATCCTCACTTTACCTCCTCCTCCCCCTTACGTGTTCCCTCCATCTTGCACAACCTGCTACCGGTCCTTTGGGTGACAATTTGTATTTGCACAAATAACACCCTAGACCACTTTTACATTTTGGCAAAACATAGTCTATCTATGAAAACACTTTTTGAAAATAATCTATCTATGCAAATAGCCCTATTTGCAAATAGATTATAGATATAGGCAAACCCTTTTGAATGCAACAACCAAATAACAAAAGTGGAACTTAAATTACTATAAAAACACAATTATTTTGTACTAATCATGAGAAAACGTACTCAATTTGAAGTCTAATTTTGTGTTTTATAAATTCTTATAGTGATTCATATTTCATACTAATACACAGAAGAAAATATATGATATAGCCAGTAAGTTCACAATTAAGTATAAGAGTTTGTACTGTATTCCCAAAATAAATTTGATATCGGCTATGGAGAACAATGTGCTCCAATAAATGTCAATTTTAGCCAATAGCCATCATAAACGAAACAAATCAAGAACCCTAAATCCTAGACTAAATAAAAAAATAAGTGAGCGAATTGATGACAAATGAACAAAATTAAAATTAACCTCATGAGAAACAAATCAGAGTTGTCAGAAGTGGTAGATCGTATCAACGTGCGTCTTGTGCGCTTTATCTTCCTCTCTAGATTTCCCCCTATTTTGGGGTTTTCACTGTGAATTTGATATCAACAAAGGAGAATGAGTGGGCATATAGAGATATTAAGAAGGCTATGGAGGTTGACAAGGAGATCAATCAGTAGGAATAGGGAGGAATGTAGTTGGGAGGCAGTTGTTTTCTGTACAAAGACGGGAGGCGTTATACAAGGAGGAAGAAGGAAAAGGGAGTGGATAGGCTGAACGTGAGTTAGGGTTTTAAAGGTGTGTGTGATACACTTCCCTTGGAGAGAGTTTAAGTAGAGTTTTAGGTTGATCTAAAAAAAAGTTGAGTTTTAGGTGGGTCCCATTTAATATTGATTGAAATTGATTTAAATTTGATAGAGTTTAATCTTGTCCATCCGTTTGTACTCATCTAAACACACACACACACACACACACACACACACACACACACACACACACACACACACACACACACACACACACACACACACACACACACACACACACACACACACACACACACACACACACACACACACACACATATATCATATCATATCATATCATATCATATAACTTCAAATAGAGATGATAAATTTAGTTAAAACAGTGTGTAAATTATACTTGTTGTACTGACATTTTTTTTTATCAAACTAGGATCATGGTGACAGTTTTTGTGGGGAATCAACGATCAAATTTTGAAAATATGGGTTAGTGACAGTACCTTGGTGCTAAATAGTGTGGCGGTGATAGTTTTTGAAGGATACGATATCATGTTCACATTTTTGTTGTTGAAATAGTATCATGGTGAGAATTTTCAAGTTAAGTCGATAGTCAAATTTTGAAATTTTGGGTTGATTACAATATAATGGTGATATTTAGTGTGCTGGTGACAATTTTTGTGATTATATGACCGTGGTCACAAATATTTGTTGACATTATAATATTTTGCTAGCAATTTATGGTGAGAGAAACTAATCACACTTTTAAAATTTTATTTTGTGACAATATTTTGATGATATATATAATGTGGTGGTGGCATTTCTTGTGTGGATAGTGTTATGATGACATATTTTTGCGAGTGTTAATGGTTCAACATTTAAAAATATGAGTTGTTGACAATGTCTTGGTGATGTATAATATTATGAAGACAATTTTTTTAAGTTACAATATCGTGGTGATACTATATTGTCATCAACTTCGTCACTAACAGTTCTCACCAACACTGTCACTAGGGAAATCATCCATTAGCAGGAAAAAAAATCATTTGTCACCATGAAAAAGTGTTACTAGCAACTGTCTCTAGTATGTTTTTGAGGTTTGAGCATGTCCTTTGTTTAAATGTATCTGATTCTTGGCTGTACAAAATCGACTGAATGTTAAATTTGTATTTCTTCAACCTCGTTTCTATCCCTTTGTCTCTTTCTAACGATGATTTGTTAAGGAGTGAATCCTTTGAAAAGGAAACGATCCCACAAATGAACCCAGGTGCAGAACCCTCAAGTGATACTGCAAATTTGAACAAAGGAAAAGAAAGAAAGCAACCCAAGAAAATGGACAAGAATAAGGAATGAAACAAGACGAAATTTATGTGCTCATTTTTCTTTGTCTGTGTAACTGTGGAATATGTTTTGTTTAGAAGCAAGATGGTAGTAGAAAACTGGATTACGAAAAGTGAGCCATATAGTTGCTTAAATTGTAGACTAATTCTTATTGTACCTGCCCCTGTTGGGTGGCTCAATTTTAATCATGAATGCAGATTTCAGAGACACAAAATGATTCAAGGTTTCCTTTACATGAGGAACACAGACAAATGGCTTGACACAAGAATCCTAAACAAGTCTAAAGACTCCTTATTGGTCTCTTCTACCTCTAAACCTTATACCATAGGTGAACATTTTTATGTTGGAACTTTGTTTGATATTATTTCTGATCAAAGAGAGCCAAAGGGAACACAAAATTTGTGTTTTCAGCATGTAGCACAAGAAGGAAGTAAGAAAATGATAGCAGCTGACCAAATGTACAAACTGGGGAAAACTAAGATCGCTTGGAATGACAATATGGAAAAGTCGAACAACGAAACTAGGACAATAGAAACAATAAAATGACAAATTCATACCAAACTAACCAAGGATAAAATTTTGTACGTGGAATTGTTGTGGGATAGGGAAATGAAACCTATGGACCGAAATATAAACTTTTTGTAAAATAGAAAACATACAAATTATGGCTCTAATGGAAACAAAAATTGAATCACAGCCTTGGGAGGTTGTATGGAAAAAAACGGGGTTTGATTCGATTTGCTGGGTTCCGGCAAGAGGTAGATCGGGAGGGATTTGTGTTCTTTGGAAAAACTACCAACTTTTGAGTGGAAAAATTTCAATTCTGACCACGGACGACCGATTCGTTACGAGGAAAATTGAAGACAATAATAACGGATCAGCTTTGGCTTGTTGCCTTGTTTACGCGCCTGCACCAGAGGGTGAGAAACCCATGTTCTGGTCAAAGCTCCAAGACCATATTCAACGGATTGACATTCCAATTATTGTGATGGGGGATTTAAAGGAGATTGAATGTGCTTCCGAAAAATTGGGTGGTGTCCTCCCTAACATGAACTAATTTCAAAGAATCTTATCATTTAAAGACCATTGTAATCTGCTTGATATCCCAACGCCTGGAAATGAGTTCACATGGAGAAAAAATAGAACGGATATCAACAATATCTATGAAAAACTGGATAGGACCCTTATGCAAGATCAAATTTTACAATGGTGCCCACATATATCAACCAAGAACTATGCATTTTCATCCTCAGACCACTGCCCAATCTCCATTGAAATCAAAACAAATGTAAACAAAAAAGCTAGACCCTTTAAATTTGAGAAAATGTGGCTACAAAGGAAAGACTATCAGAACATTGTTGCTGGAGCATGGCACTCTGATAGACGGTTTTTAGTCGCTAATATAGACCCTATCACACTCATCTTATGTTGGCTCGCTTATTTTCCAAGTGGTAAAAAAACTCAACTACTTAAAAGACTAACTAAAGAATGGAACAAAACAACCTTTGGTAACATCTTCCGCCAACTAAAAGACATCGAAGATAGACTATTCGAACTCCAAACAAACACCGACCATAGCCCGCAAGATGGAAATAGTAACAAACAATTACGACTTATAAACAAAAAGAACAAAATATTACAATCCCATAAAACGTGTTGGAGTCAAAGGGCGAAGACAAAACATCTGAAACTATTGGATACAAATTCAAGATACCATCACAAGGTAGCATATGGACGCAAAAATAGGAAAATTATAAGAGAAATACGAACTCAGAGCGGAACTACAATCATTGGCGAGGAAAACATCAGAGAAGAATCCGGGTACACTTCGAAAAGAGATTTCAAAAACAACAAATAAACAAGCGACTACTGGATGATTACCTCTCCTTGATCAACTCTGATTACAAACCAAGAAATTAAGAATGCGGTTTTCTCCATTGGAAAAAACAAATTCCCAGGCACGGATGGAATGATAGATGAGTTTTACCAGCACTATTGGGAATTTGGGATCTTGTGGGACCATCGATCATAAAAGCAATCAAAGGATTCTTCCACTCTGGTCGGATGCTTAAACAAACAAACCAGACATTTATCACACTAATTCCAACATACGATAACCCGAAAACAACAAACGATTATAGACCAATCAGTCTTTGTACTTATTTGCAAGACAATTGCGAAAATTCTGGCGGACAGAATGAAACCCTTGTAGAGGAAAATTATCCACCCTTTGCAATGTCCTTTTATAACTGACAGAGCAATTCAAGACAACGTTTTCATCACTCACGAAATATTTCATACCTTTCGGAGTAGAAAAGGCCGAGATGAATGGATTGCTATTAAATTAGACATGAAAAAAGCCTATGACAGAGTGCATTGGGAATTCCTCATTGCTCTCTTGAAAGGTTTGGCTTCTGTAGAAAATTCTGTGACTGGATTAAAGAATGTATCCAAACTGTTTCATTCTCTGTTCTGGTAAATGAAGAACCGACCAAACATTTTGCCCCCCATAGGGGATTGAGATAAGGTGACCTAATATCCCTATACCTTTTCATAATTGGTGCAGAAATTCTTGCCAGAAAACTCCAACATCAATGCGATCTAACTAGAAATTCAATTGGATTCAAGACATCTAGAAATGGTATTCATGTTCCCTTTCTCTCCTTTGCTGACGATATGATGATATTTGCCAAAGCAACTCCGGAAGCATGTTCCATGGTGAAAAACATCCTCGACGTGTATTGTGAGATCTCTGGACAAAAAATAAACATCCAAAAATCAGCTTTTCAGGTGACAAGAGGAATCTCAAATTAACAAAAACAACGACCCCGAAATTGCCTACAAATTTTAAACAAGCCATGCCTAGAAAAATACCTCGGTTGTCCTATCATCAACGGTAGAGTGACAAAGAACACTTTCGAAGAGATTCTGGGGAAAACAAGAAACCAATTAATGAAATAGCGAGCAGATGAACTAACCCAACAAGGAAGAGTTGTTCTTGTTAAAGCTAATTTAGTGGGCAAACCTAATTACATGACGCAAAACTTTATGCACCCAACTAGCATTCATTCGAAGTTCGATCGAATTAATAGATGCTTCTTTTGGAATAAGGACCTAACGCATAAGTCGCTAATCGGCTGGGACAAAGTGTGTAAACCGAAAAATGCAGGTGGCCTTGGCATTAACAAAACAAAAGACATGAACACAGCCCTTCAGATGAAACTATTATGGAAAATTCTTGCTGAGCCGCATAACGGATTGGTGAAATTAATAAAAGAAAAATACCTAAAAGATGACAATATTTGGGATTACAAAAGGAAGAAAAAATACATCATGGTAATGGACAAAACTAATGGCATTAAAAGACGAATTCTACGGGGGGGCTGATATGGCAGATTGGAAATGGAAAAACTATTAGATTTTGGAAGGACAAATGGCTAAACAATGAAGTTAGTCTTCAAGCTATCCGACTACAAAACCAAATTGAAGAGAATAAAACGATTGACCAATATATAAAACCAAATAAAACTTGGGATTTAGAAAGTTTGAATCAAACCCTCCCGATGATTATTGTGAACGAGATCCTCACAATCAACATCCCTACAACAGAGATTGAAGATATATTATATTGGAAAGCTAGTAGAAATGGTTGGTTTTCTACGACATGTGCTCTAGACCACATCACAAGAGCAAGAACCACAAACTGCGATCCACTAGAGTGGATTTGGAAAATTGATTGCCTGCCGAAAATTAAAACCTTCATTTGGAAGAATATCTTAAATGGGACCCCCACTAAAATCAGACGAAGAAACAAATAAATAGATGTACCCTTAGGTTGTCCTCTCTGTAACCATAGTAAAGAAGACACTACTACACATTTATTTACGGCATGCCAGACTTCACTTTCTCTTATCGGGAGAATGGACAAGGGAATTGAAAGAATATTTAGAAACATTGACAAAACCAATAAGACCTATAAGGTGATAATCATTGACATATTTTCCCAACTATCACCAAATCAGAAATCGACACTAGCTTTTTCCTTATGGGGGATTTGGTCTGAGGAACAAAATCCTTTTTGAAAATCAAGATGCTAGAAATATGGAACAATGGATAAAGTATATAATCCAATAAAGATTATCCTGGAAAAAGGCTCAAAAAGATGATCCAGAGGAAGAAAACATCCTTATAACACAACACAATCCTCAAAACAGTGTCCAACATCAGAAAAGAGTTAAATGGAAGAAACCTGTCGAAGGATTCATGAAACTTAATTTTGATGGTGCAAATGTGGCCTCCGCGCAAGCTGACTCTGGCTTTGTCATCTGTAATTGTGTTGGTAAAGTGGTTTCATGTGGTGCACACGCCCTTGGGAATGTTTCTCCTCTCCAAGCCGAGTGTCTCGACCTTCGTTATGGTCTTCTGGAAGTCGTGAAGAAAGATTGTTCTCGCCTCGTTGTGGAAGGACACTGCCTAGCTATCATTAATGCCCTTCGTGGGATTGCTACGTGCCCGTGGATTATTGAAATGATGATCACCAACGCCCTCGGCCTCTGCAAATCGTTCGAGGTTGTCTCCTTCTCCCACACTTTCCGAGAAGATAACCAGGTTGCAGACATGATAGCGCATGTAGGTCTATCCTCGACTTTCTCTTCTGCACGCTGCCCTGACGAGCTCGAGGATTACATCCGCAAGGACGCCATTGGGCAGTGGTTCAACCGAGGTTGACCACCCCCAAATTTTCGCTTTGTATAAAAAAAAATTGTCAAACACGTTACAACCAATAAGAAAGCTATTAAAATCCATATTTTTTAAAAGTCTGTCCTCGACTTTTAAAAAATATGGATTTTATTTCCATTAATTTAAAATTTCTCTAAAGAATCTGACAAAGCCTTAATTATAGTTTTGTCGGTTTTTCTATCCTATGCCGGAGCCTATGATAAAAAGTCAAATTGAAAATTATTTTTCCAGGATACACCCAATTTAACAATTATTAAATTAGATTGTGGGATCGATTCAACCTTTTATTTTGAGGTTTTTTTTTTCAATAAAATATCTTTATTCTAGCTAGTGATAGTTTTATTAAGGGAAAATTACAGAAAACCACCCCTTAAATATAAGCGTTTTCACTTAACCACTCCTTAAATTCAAAATTACAGAAAATCACCCTTTAAATGGTTTTTACTTACAACTCACCACTCATTTATCTATTTTGAATATATTTATAATCAAGTTTGAGGTTAAAGATATTAAAATATAATATATTTAATGATAAAATAATGAAAATAGATGAATGAGTGGTGAGTTGTAAGTAAAAACCATTTAAATTGTAGTTTTCTGTAATTTTGAATTTAAAGGGTGGTTAAGTGAAAACACTCATATTTAAGGGGTGGTTTTCTATCATTTTCCCTTTTATTAATCTGTGATCGATGAAACTTCCTTGACATGCCATTAGCCGGCCGCAAGACGCGCGCTACTACATGTACATATACTCCTTATATATATATAGGGCCGGACCTGAGATATTGAATGCCCTTTATTATTTTCAAGCCTAACAAAACAAACATCAAAGTATAAAAAAAAACAAATAGGAAGCCAGCGCAACAACATGACGCAAATCTAATTTTGAATATTTTAAAAAATATATTAATGTTATGATCTTGTAATATACTGTATCATGTTAATTTGTTATGGATATTTAAAAAAAATGTATTCTCAAATCTAATTTTGATTGTGCATATGATGCAACTATCAACTATCAACTATGTCTGTGGATTTCAGTACGCAACTATCAACTAATGAACTTGAAATTCTGTTAATTAAATGATGATTTGAAGAGATGGGTTTCTCAAAAAAAAAAGAAAAAAAAGAGAGCTTCTGTTAAGCAAAAAAGAAAGGCAATAATTATCGTTGTTGGGTTTCTCAAAAATAAAAAGAAGAAAAAAAAAGAAAAAGAGAGCTTCTGTTAAGCAAAAAAGTAAGGCAATAATGCAAAATTTAAGATTCGAACCCGCGTTTAAAAGAACCACCTTCCTCTATCCGATGTCTTTAACCACTGAGCCATGCTGCCCATGTAGTATCAGAGCGTTTTCAATTTTTATATATCTATATTATATACATACATATGAACAACAGGCCCCCTAACGAAAGTGGGCCTGAGGCGACGGCCTCTTGGGCCCCACCTCAGGTTCGGGCCTGTATATATGTAGAGTTTACTTCAAATGTAAAAACTTCTTAACGTGTAAAATTTCCAATGGGCCTAATTTAATTACTAATGGGCCTAATTTCATTTGTAGAATATCTGCCCCCCTTGCCCATGTGTGTGCCCCCCTGCCCCCCTTCTCGGACCAGATTTTTATTTTTTTAAAAATTTTTTTTTGTCCCAGATTTTTTTTTCGTGTTAACACTTTCTGTTGTGCAAGTATAACTTGTTTTTGTGCACATATAACATCTTATTGTGCAAATATAAGTTTATTTTGTGCAGACATAATAATTCATTATGGGGTAAATAGGTAAATGTGCATATTTCAATTATAAAAATTTATAATTAAAATATGTTTAATTTATGGGTAAATTGGTAAATATGTCTAATTTTATGGTAATGCACTTTTTCCCGTTTTCGATACCTTTTGTGCAACTGTGAAGTGCATTTGTGGAACTGTGAAGTGCATTTGTGCAACTGTGAAGTGCATTTGTGCAACTGTAAAGTGCAAATATAAGAACATAAAGTGTGAAAATAAAATTGTAATGTGCAAATTTAGAATACAAGTGTGCAAAAGTAGGATACAATTGTGCAAATTTAAACTACAATTGTGCAAAAGTAAGATACAATTGTGCAGATTAAGAACCTAATCGACCTAAAGCATATCGCAATAAAATTCTAAAATTCAATTAGCTCATTATTCACAAACAATTTGACAATGCTATAAACATGAAATTAGCTCCAAATCAACCCAACATCACAACCATATAATCAATTTCAATCAATTTGGATTTTGGCAAAAAAACCCCAAATTCTTAAATATATCGCAATAAAATTCTAAAATCCAATTAGATCATGATCTATAAACAATTTGACAATGCTATGAACATGAAATTAGCTCCAAATCAACCGAACAACACAACCTTATCATCAATTTCAGTCAATTTGACTGTTGGCAAAAAACCCGAAATTCTAAAGCATATCGCAATATAAAATTCCAAACTTCAATTAGCTCATGATCCATAAACAATTTGACAATGATATGAACATGAAATTAGCTCAAAATCAACCCAACAACACAACCATATCATCAATTTCAATCAATTTGGCTTTTGGAAAAAAACCCTAAATTCTAAAGCATATTGCACTATAAAACTCTAAAATTCAATTAGCTAATGATTTATAAACAATTTGACAATGATATGAACATGAAATTAGCTCAAAATCAACCCAACAACAATAAGCCCCAAATTCCGCTCCTAAATCAAACCCTAGGTTTTTAATCTCAACCTAAATCATTCAAACAATCCAAATAACTGTAATAAACAAGTTTAGAGTTAGAAATCATACTAAATTCGAGTGGAAACAAGGAGCAAAATTGGGATTTCGAATGTATCAAGCCAAAAAGAATCGATTAGTGCTGTTGGGGAAGATGGGCTCGGTGTGGGCTCGGCTGGGCACGAACCAAGGGGGTTCCGGTGTCGGGGGGTGCGCCTGAGGGAGGGGGTTCGAGCGGGTGGGGGCTGGTGGCCGGAGGTGGCTCGTGGGTGGCGTGGACAGCGAGGAGAGAAGCTGCGCGCTGGGTGGCGTGACGTGGACAGCGAGAAGCGCCGCACATTGCTGGTGGGCGCACCGGGGCAGCATGTGGCTCGAACAGGGCCACGTCTGGGCTCGGTAGGTGCGCACAGGGGTGGGCTCGAGTGGGGCTAGGGGCTGGTGGCCAGAGGTGGCTCGAGGTGGGTGTGTGAGGCCGAGAGAGAAGCCGATGCTGGCCTGATCGGTGCTTTCCATGTGAAGCGCGGGATGTTGTCCATGTGAAGCGCGTGTTGATTTATTAAAAAAATTAAATTTGACACGTTAAGTAAATTTTACACGTTAAAGATATTTTACATTTTAATTCTTCCCTATATATATACGGTAATTTAATTTGTTAATCATTGATAAGAACGTGTGTTTACCATCCGTCCAGCTTCCAGCTAAATACGTACGTCGGTACGTGGTACGTGAATCCACGTCTTACTTTAAAAATTGTAAAAATATATCCATCAAGAAGATGTAAATGTTATTCCATTCCACCAAGAACACGTCCTTGGAGGCAATAAGCAATCACAAGCTCAACAGAACTAATAATTCTAAGCCATGATAGCCCCACTCAAGGCCTAAACCTGTATGCTACCGGGTAGAGCAGCTCTACAAGGACGGACACTTGACCCCTTTTGTACAAGCTTCAATAGACGAATACCTCCATGACGATGAAGATGAGTTGACCGTGGTGAGTGTGTACTGGCGGATTTAGCTATTTCTGACTTCTAGGATGTGACTACTGAGTTACTTGGATGATTTTATTGTGTAGGATGCTAATGTTTTGTTTGTGTTCCCAAGAAATTACGCAGTGGGCAATTGATGACTATGTGAGTTAGCGACCAGAGGAAGAAGATCATGATGTCATAACAGTAGCTACTCAGTGTGAGATAATCGTCAAGGGTTTTGGAGAGAGAAGGGACACTTATGTACGAGGTAAACCAAGTTATATAAAGCTTTAAAATGAGTTTAATAATTGATCAGTTATATATATAACTTGATGATTATATATATTATCATTACTATCAGTTATATATAAAACTATATAATGCTTTAAAATGAGTTCAATTATATATAAGTTGATTCATCTCAAACTGAGTTAGGAACTTTACAATCCAATTTTCATAACTTTACATCATTTAAGAGCTACATGACAGCATGAAATCCAACTGAATAAGATCATGAAATCCAATTGATTTTAGGAACTTTACCATCAGATTTTAGGAACCAATGTCATACTGTCATTTTCATGTTATCAATCTGATTTTTTTTTTTACTTTTTATATCTATGTAAATTTCATTTTCTTTGCCTTCATTAGGGATGGGCGCGGCTATGAGGAAACCTCCAAGGAAGCAAGGGGTTGATTGGTCCACTCTAGGCCCGACAAAAAGACAAGAGCTGGAAAGACCAAGCCATGGAGGCTAACGAGTGAGCAGGGAAGGTTGAGGAGGACGTCAAGCTAGCCAATGACAAATATGATCAGATGAAGGAACGAATGGAACGCTTTGAGAGGCCGATGGCTCAACACTTCCCTACCGAAGTGCAGGTTTGAGCACTTGGCGATCTAGGTAGGTGACAATTAACACGAGCTTGGTTGCAGCTTGCATAGCTTCTTTGCTTCACATTTGGGTTAGCTTGTGCAACTTTTGGGTCACAATTCTAGACTTTAAGTGCAGTTTGTGCTTGAACATAGTATTTCTAAACTTAAGTGCAGATTGTATGTTTCAACTCAAGTACATTGGTAGGTTGTTTGCTGAAATGGGTGTTTGGGTTGGTTGATGAACAACATGGACATGGTATTGCAGGTTTTTATGTATGGACAATGTGTTTGGTTTGTATGGAATACGCTTGCTGGTGAACTCTATTTGTATGCTGTGTTTGTGGGTTACATTTGGTTTCAGACAGGGAGCATCACAAAATGCAGCGTATATGTTTTTAATTTTTAATAGACACAGGCCACAAACCTAAAACGACTAAAACAAAAACATTTTGATCCCAAAGTTGATCCCCAAAACTATTAGGTCACAAAAAACGCTGTCCGTTGAAAGGTCTGAAGGAGGTTCAATAACCAAATGTTCGTCACGTAAACACTTTGAGAGACAACTAGACATGAGCACGGGTCGGATTTGCTGAGTCGATGGGTCCGACCCGCCGGGTTAAGGGTCGAGATATCCCTGACCCTTCCAAGGCACGGGTCAACGAGATGTGGTGACCCGTCGGGTCAAAGGTCGACCCTTTGACCAGTTGGGTCATGACATGTCATAATTAATTTTCAAAAAAAGTTTTTTAAGTTTAAAAAAAATAAAATGAAAAAGGAAGAAGGGCATTGACCGATTTTCTATTTGTGTACGTATCTCTCGGGGAAGAGGAATCAAAGCTCACGTAGTTCTTTACATTCGTTCTGATCGCTACTACCTTATCCCATGCTAGGACCATTCTCCTTGCTTTGCATCTGAGATCCTGAACCATTGTGTCATCGTCGAGTTCTTCATCTGAGTTTGAATCGATTAAGTGGTCATTGTTTTAAATTCGCATCTCCGCTCTCTTCCAATCGTTTAGGCAAACTTGACCTTCCAAAGTCTAGGCAAGAGTCTTGATCTCTTCTCACATAATATTTGGCCACATTGGCAAAAACGTTGCTCCACCGCTAGAGTTGAGCAAGGAGCGGCGAATATTTGACGAGCGATTGCCTACAGATTAGGAAATTGGGATCTCTCTAGATGGCTCCGTCATTTTATAATGTTGAATTCATCTTCCTCTTTCTCTTCACCTCGATTTTTTGAAAAAAAATAGATGACCCGACGGGTTGACCCGCCGGGTCCGCGGGTCAAAGACAGCATGACCCTAACCCTAACCCTTCACCCGCCTCGACCTTGACCCTTGTCGACCCTAACCCGTCGTGTCGTCAACCCTTCGGGTTCCTGCCGGGTCAAAACTCGTCGGGTCCGGGTCGACCTTTGACCCTTGCTCATGTCTAGAGACAACATGACTAACCAAATATTCGTCACCTAAACACTTTGAGGGTCAACATGAATAACCAGATGTTCGTTAAGACACATCATTAATTCACCTTATGTTCGCCCCCTCGGTTATCAGGACACAAACTTTATTGGTGGCCTCAACAATATCTTGTCTGACAATGGCCTCGTGGGCCGGTCGCTTGGATGTAAAACAAGGGACAGAGGTACAATTGGTCCGTCTTTTAAGTGCTCTAGGGTCGCTGTACAAGGCACGGACCTCAGGGGACGAATGTACGTCCCTAGAATTAGTAGGCATAAAAAAATCTCTTCAGGGGACGAAATTTGACCGTGTCTAGAACATCAAACTGGCCTAGTGTTATGGCACATAATAGACAGACAAACATAGTTTTATTAATGTGAGATCAATGAAACTTCCTTGATATATATGCCTAATTAGAACCCTACATGTATATATCAATTAGTTATATATACAATTCAAAGTCAACTGTATATATGTGCTCATATAAGTACGGTAATTGAATTTGTTAATCATTGATAAGCACGTACGTACATGTGTACGTTTATCATCCGGCCAGCTATATATACGTACATGAATGCACGTCTTACTTTAAAAATTGAAAAAATATCCATCAAGAAAATGTAAATGTTATTCCATTCCACCAAGAACACGACCTATAGGTTGATGCCCGAGCCCTATAAATTACTCCATACATACATGGCTTGTTGCATCGCACACACCCTCAAAACAAATATTCTTCCTTTTTCTCTCACTTAGTTTAATTTGATCGAAATTAATCAGTACATATGGGTATGTCCGGGAAGCTGATCTCCCGGCGGCCGGTAGCACTTGTGTACGTGGTGCTCGTCCTAATGACACTTGTTGGTGACAGTCTCGCTGCCCTGCAGGTTGGATTCTACAACAACAAGTGCGGGAAAACCGACGTTGAGCAGGTTGTCTTGAGGCTCATCAAGGCTGAGTTCGACAAGGATCCCACTCTCGTCGCTGCCCTTCTTCGCTTGCAGTTCCATGATTGCTTTGTCAGGGTACGTACTAGTACTACTATACGTAATGCCGTCCACTTAAATAATTAATCTTTGTTCCACCGTACCTCGCGCGTTATTTGAAATATTTATTATATATATGTGCGTGGTTTCGTTAATTTTGTTTAGGGATGCGATGCCTCAATCTTGTTGGATGGAGGAAATACTGAGAAGACCGCTGGGCCAAATGGAAGTGTAAGGGGCTATGAAGTGATAGATGCTGTCAAGTCTGCCCTCGAGAACCTTTGCCCCGGTGTTGTTTCTTGTGCTGACATCATTACCATCGCCGCTAGAGTTACTGTTTTCTTGGTATATATATACAGTGTATAGATCATATCAATCGAGCAGTATTTATACATATATGAAAAATAAAGTGATCTTATATGTGTATATAGGCGAAAGGTAGTTGGTACAACGTAGAGACGGGAAGAAGAGATGGGACAATTTCCTTATCTAATGATGCAATTGCGAATCTCCCCGGACCGACAACCCCAGTCCCTTCGCTCGTACAAGCGTTTGCTTCCAAGGGAATAAGCAAAGAGGATGGTGTTCTTCTCCTAGGTAATTGGTATACGTACTACATTACTACATGAATGAATTGATTCATTCAAGTAACATTAATTCATATACATAAACATTGGTGTACGTTCGTGTAGGGGCTCACACCGTTGGGATTGCACATTGTTCATTATTCCAATCCCGACTCTACAACTTCAACGGGGTTTCCGGAGCTAGAGATCCGAGCATGCACCGAGGCCTCGCCCAAAAACTCATGAGGATATGCCCTAAGAACGGGGACGGAAGCAACTCCGCCTTCCTAGACCAAAGCAGCGCTAGGAGTGCGAATCTCATCGGCAACGGATTCTTATTTGCAATCAAGAAGCACAGGGGTGTCCTACAGATCGACCAGGACATAGCCCTCGACTCCGCCACCAGCTCCATTGTGTCCAAGTACGCTGCAAACAACACTCTCTTCAACCTCAAGTTTGGAGAAGCCATGGTTAAGATGGGCAGGATCGGCGTTCTCACCGGCTCCCAGGGCCAAGTTCGTAAATCTTGCCGTTCCGTTAATTAATTAACCCATTGAATTATATATATATATGATCATATATATTGGACTCAACTCACTCAACCTTGATTTGAGACTACTTTATCCTTCCTATGTTAATTGTTGATTGTTGTTGTTTTTTTTTTAAGAAAATTTATTCATATGTATGTTGATGTTGTGAGCCAACATTATTTGCAAATTATTTTTGGTTTGTGGGTGGAAAATCACATTGTACACATTTTATATATAATAAATATTTCAAATAACAACTAAGATAGGAAAAATCCCGTCATTATAACACAAGAGCGTTCTGGTCTTTTACCAATATCGAATATTCAATACGGCATTGACCAGCATTAATGTGGTTACCGTTTCGCTTCGCCTATTGAATACGGTAACGGTTTCATGCATTAAAGGGTCTTGACCGAATTAAATATGGTAACGGTTTTCTCTATTAAATATCGTAACCGTTCCTTTTATTTAATACTTGACTAGTATAAATATGAGGATATAGATTCAGAATGTGGAGGGATAAGGAATGACTTGAGCGTCGGAGGGTCCTACGGGAACACGAGCCCTGCCCCGACCTCGTTTGTTCTTGTTTTGCAGGCTAGGGTTTCGGGTTGAGATCATCATCAAGATCAATCTCCATCAACAATTATGATGCAGATTTTACGCATCACATTTGGCGCCGTCCGTGGGAATTTCGATCGAAAAGCAAGAGGGTTGAAATTTCTAGTAAAAAAAAACAGTGAGCAAAACGATGTAAAATGGAAGATTGGCGTAGGGTTCCAATCGAGGGCAGTAGGTTGCATTTCACACGCTGAATCATGTGCCTGCTTCCCTGATCCATGGTCCGTGGTGGTGGATTCCCGCGTCTCCGAGGTCCCTCGTCTGCATCAAGGCTCGCAAATACTTTGACGGTATACAGATCCTCCGTCATGCCGCCGCTATGTAGATCCTCCGTCATGCCTGCCGCTATGTAGATCCTCCGTCGTGCCTGCCGCAAGCGCCATCGCCACCTTAGCATCCCTTCGGGGATTTATTGCTGTTGGTGGGGTCGAAGCTGATCGAGGCGGGTTGATCGTTGTTGTCGAGTGCGGGAGATGGAATGGTTAGTCGCTCACACCACCATCCTCCTTTGCCACTAGACACCACCGTCGTCAAGCCAAGCGCCACCTTCACCGCCCGCCCGGGCTCGCGCGCCGCCTCTCTGTGCAAAACCTAACGAAGAAGACGATTTGATGAAGATTTATTTTAATTACAAATCCAGCATAAGCGCTCTCACAAATTGCAAAATTGGCCCGACCTTTTTAAGTAATTGCAGTGAAAGATCCAAACTCTCAATTCAAAGTTGTAGATTTCAGGGATCGTAGAGAAAGGGGATGACAACATTAAAATCGGACGATTCAAAATCAGGAAGTGCTCAAAATCATTGCCATTCTCCTAACAAATATGTTTTTTATATATATATGGCTTGATTGTTCCTTTATTTACTCCATAAATTTGGCATGCATCCTCCTCAGTTAATCTTGAAGTCAGGGGCATCGACTCATATCGACTGAAACCACCGAGGTCCATCACATCGAGGCAACGAGGATCATGGTCATAATCTTCACATCGAAAAGATCGAATCAGATTCGCAAATGGATAAGCCTTTCTCCTCTTTAATTTCATCCCGTTGTCATTCAAATACATGACCTTTTACATTTGGGGATCAAACAATTCCTAGACTATATTGCTATATTTTGGGTTTGGGTGGAGTTAGAAGTTTATGCAGGAGACCAGTGTTGTCAAGCATAATATATGTCCACTGTGTGCGTCAACTTATTTCTAAATTATTTCATCTTTAATTGCTAGATAAGGAGCAATTAATCTTGGATTCCTAAAAATCCAGTGATTGGAGATAGAACATGCTGATAAGAGTAATACGGGTCTTTGATGCCCATACCTGCTAGACTAGGTGTTATCGATCACTTACTCTTTCAACCTTTAATTATTGGTTGAATAAGAAATGAAATTAGCTAGATTCCTTTTTAAGCTAAATTTTTTATCTACTTCACTTTGACCGATGGTCCTTGCATTGATTACTAAATAACTAAAAATTGGTTTGATTCGGCCGTGAGTACATCTGTCTATTTGCAAGAAGTTTCTTTTATTATGTGCTTTAAACTTTTAGATTGTTGGCCTAGTTGTGTTTCAGTCTTCTGAATTGTTAAACTTAATGCATATTTGATTAAAGTTATGAACTAATAGACATGTCTAAAGTGCAACCTGTTATTGGAGCAAGTATCTATCTATAACTAGGATGCTCAAGCTGATCTTTAGTTGGTGGTTTTTAGTTTCTTATGGTGTCCAAATGTTTGCATAAGCGTTGCATCATCGAGACGTTAATCGTGACTGTGTGTGTTGTTGTTCATTCTCTATGCGTTAAAATTACATCTGTTGCTCATTATTCAACTGTCCATTTGACTTCCGTGATCTTCTTGTGTAAACATACTAACGAGTTTCAACAAACTACATGTGCCCTTTGCTCTTTGGTTGTGGTTTGCTACCCTTGTGTGATCTTGGATAGGTGATAATAAGTGAGAGTGACATCGAGGCAAAACTCCGTGTTACGATAAACATTAGAACAAGGTCATAATAGCATACTGGTGAGGGACTCATTCCCCGCACCATGAGCAGCAACAATGTGGAGTGAAACCTCTTCTAGCCTAAAGAAGAAGCGGGGGCATGATCACTACACTTCATACCTCGGTAACCAACATTAGGGGCACTGGAAGGCGTTCGTAGTCACCCTTTGGAAGATTTATATGAGTTAACAATATTCAAAGGGATGTTATCGGTGATGGTGATATAACAAGGACATGCTCCCTCCATCGCCAGTAAGAAACACTAGAGGTTTGACTTGTACTCTTTCATTAATATTATATCCTTCCTAATTTTATTACGACATCGAAGAATCTCCTTACTTCCATAGTTCCATTCACTATCTAGCATCGTGGACTAACTTTTTATCAAAATTACAAGTGACGTAAATGAGTGGTGCAGATGAAATCTATACCTCTGCCGAATATCATTTTGCGGCGTAATTTCCTTTCATACTGGATCATTGACCCGCTCAGTTGGTGTCGTCAATAATAAAAGTAGTGCTTCGACTTTAGGAGGGAGCTCCGCCAACTACGGGTGTCGTAAAAGGATATCAAAGCTGCAAATGAGAAATCGCCACTTACGGCCACCGGAATTCGCCACTTAAGGCCAACGAAATCGCCACTTACAGCCACTTTGAATCGCCACTTAAGGTCAACGAAATCGCCACTTACGGCCACCGAAATTCGCCGCTTAAGGCCAACGAAATCGCCACTTATGGCCACTCTGAATCGCCACTTAAGGCCAACGAAATCGCCACTTACGACCACTCTGAATCACCACTTAAGGCCAACGAAATCGCCACTTACGGCCACTCTGAATCGCCACTTAAGGCCAACGAAATCGCCACTTATGGCCACTCTGAATCGCCACTTAAGGGCAACGAAATCGTCACTTAAGGCCAACGAAATCGCCACTTGGCCAACGAAATCGCCACTTACGGCCACCCCGAATCGCCACTGAAGGCCAATGAAATCGTCACTTACGGCCACTCCGAATCACCAATTAAGGCCAACAAAAATCGCCACTTACGGTCACCGAAAATCGACGCTTATGGCCATCGATAGCCACTTATGACCAATAGCCAATTATGGATCAAGCGATTAACGTCTACAGCAAAATTATCGCTCACTCGACAAACTTCGTCATGTACTTTTTTCGGCTTCCTTCATCATCGAGATGTGAAGAAGAAACCCGAGGGGCAATTGAGATAGGAAAAATCCCGTCATTATAACACAAGAGTGTTCTGGTCTTTTACCAATATCGAATATTCAATACGGCATTGACCAACATTAATGTGGTTACCGTTTCGCTTCGCCTATTGAATACGGTAACGGTTTCATGCATTAAAGGGCCTTGACCGAATTAAATATGGTAACGGTTTCCTCTATTAAATATCATAACCGTTCCTTTTATTTAATACTCGACTAGTATAAATATAAGGATATAGATTCAGAATGTGGAGGGACAAGGACTGACTTGAGCGTCGGAGGGTCCTACGGGGACACGAGCCCCGCCCGACCTCGTTTGTTCTTGTTTTGCAGACTAGGGTTTCGGGTTGAGATCATCGTTAAGATCAATCTCCATCAACAATTATGATGCAGATTTTACGCATCACAACAACAACATTACGAGTTAGTCCCGCTGGTGCAGGGTCTGGGGGCCAAATTGTACACATTCTTTCCCCGACGTCATCGAGAGAGTGTTTCCTAATGGCTCGAACACCAATAAATATAAACTCATAGAAAACCAAATGGACAAATGTAACAAACGAAACTAAACTAAAGAAGATGATGACATGGTGTGCGAACGGGGGATATGGTCTCTGTCACTCCTTTGAGGCCCAGTCTAACCCTCTCCGACATGGATGACTCTCCTCCAATATGTTATATCCATAACCATGCTCTCGTTAATGTTCACAATGGCACAATCTTGTCTAATCACCTCCCTCCAACTTTTCTTCGGTCTCCCTCTTCTCCGTTGTACTCTATCGATCTCCAAACTGTCACACCTAAGAAATGGTACGCTCGGCTCTCTCCTCTGCACATGACCAAACCAACGAAGTCTTGACTCCCGTAACTTATCTCGGATACTACATATTCACACTTTGTTGCGGATAATTTCATTTCTCACCCTGTATAGTCTAGTAAATCCACTCATCCATCTGATCATCCTCATCTCTGCCACCATTAGCCTCTGCTCCTGTTCTTTCGTAGTCGCCCAACACTCAGCCCCATACAACACAGCAGGCCTAACGTCAAGTTTTAATTAACAGATGGAATAAAATACAATGTCTTATTTATATATTAATGTAAATATGTTTGTAAACTCATTTTTATTAATTTGCAATCTTTCATACATTGATTTTAGTCTTTATATTTAGTTATGTGTTGAATATATAAAAGAGATAGTATCTCACGTTGATAAGATAATGTATTCAAGCTTTTCATATAAGTCGGAGGATTACTCTTCCTAATGCCATTTGGTTTTAGGATGGAACCCCACTTGTCTTGTGTGATCGGCTTTATGCGCTAGCATTATGTTAAATAACTTAATATATTTAGCATTACCTAGATTTAATATTACGGGTGTTTACTAGAATGTCCATACACTACTACATATGAGGTCATTAATGACATTTAAACGATGGCGTTTTTTATAAAATGTCATGAAAAATGTCTTCTATGACGTTTAAATACAAAAATGTCATAAATTTGTAACACATAATTTATTTATGGCGTTTTGCAAACGCTGTTAAATTTATGGCGTTTGCAAAACGCCATGCTATTATACTAAAATTTGTGAACTAAATTTTATGGCGTTTTTTAAATGCCGTAAATTTTTTTCAGTACAAAATTTTGGGCCAAATTATTGAGCGGCAAGAAAATAAGTAAAGAACAAGCCTCGGCATAACCTAATTCATTTTCGCTGCTACCGCTCCTCTCATCTCTCTTCCCCCAGTTCCTTCCCTTAAACATGAAATTGAACCAGAGAAGCATTGCGTACTTGCCCGTTGTTGTTGCTCTCCTCGGCACCGCCCCAAGCTCGTGTCGCCTCCTCCTCTATCCTCTCTGGAAATCGCTCTTGTTTTCCGTCTTCCGTACCACCCTCGCCAGATCTAGTGAAGAGGGATGTACATTCGACTACAAATCCTTAAGTTTTGCAAGGTCTAAGGTAAATCAAAATCTTCTGATTTGCTATTTATAACCTTGAAATGAGGGAATTTGATGGTTATAACTAGAGCTGGCAATTCGGGTCATTCGGTCGGGTTCGGGTCGATCGCATTCGGGTCGGGTCACTGATGAGTCGGGTCAACTCGGTCAAAATTTCTGTGTCGGGCTTGGTCGGGTCGGGTCGAGTCGGATTCGGTCAAAATGAAATTCAGATTGGTCGGGTTTCGGTCAGAATCGGGTCGGACCCATTCGGGTTTTCGGTCAGAATCGGGTCGGTCTCGTTCGGTTTTCGGGTCGGTACTCGGGTCGGTCCCTGATATGTCGGAGATATTTAGAATCCGTTACTAATTTACCATATAGCCGTATATCATATAGGTATATCGGATCAAAATTTAAACGTATATCAATTTGAATGTAAACTTTTTATTTTATCAAGTTTATGGGTAATTTTACAATTTAAATATTAATTTTTCATGTTTATTTTTAAAATTTGAAGTATAAATATAATACAACCCCGATAAGCGATATTTAGAAGTTAGAACCTTGCTTTTTGGTAATCAAATTTATTAAATTGAATATGTAATTCATGTTATTTATGGATTTCAAAAAGCATTTTAGTAAAATTAAATATGATTCAATAAATAATCTACTCATTGGCTCGTAAACTCAATGTTGTTAAACTCTCGATTTGATCCTACGATCTAAAAATGGAAAAAATGATCCCGGTCCTTTATTGCGATTATAACGATCCTATAAAATGTCTATTATAAGAAATTTCTAATATTTACCCTTTATATTTAAGAAATTTATAATCTATTTAGTTAATCTATATTATATTTAGTTTGTTTTTAAAATTTTACATCTTTATGGGAGTCGGGTCGGGTTGGAATTCGGGTCGGGTCTTATTTGAGCCGGATCCGGGTTGAGTCGGGTTTGCCTGTATTCGGGTCACTTCGGGTTTCGGGTCAAAGTCGGTCGGGCTCGGTTTCGGGTTCGGGTTATGCATAACGCTAAATTTTCGGGTTCGGTCGGGTTTCGATTCGGGTCGGTCGGTCGGGTTTCTCGGGTCGGGTAAGATTTTGCCAGCTCTAGTTATAACCTTCCATTGATGGCTCTTCAATTTTTTCAAATTAGGGTTCTTGGAGTTAGAAATCTATTTAGGGTTTCATTTACTAGGAAAATCAATTGGAAATCTTCAGTTCCTGAAATTAGAACTATTCAGTTCCTAGGATCGAAGTGGAAAAACATGGAATCGAAGCTTCCTGAGTTTGACGAATCTTTTGCGATTTCTAGGCAAAAATCAGGTAGTACGGAGTATTACATATTTGAAAATTATATAAATTTATTTATAAGGGTCCAGGATTCCTAAGGCATGGACTCATGATTTGACACTACTACATATATCAACACTAATCCTATATGCCATGTATATCAGTGACCTAAACTCGCTGGATAAGGTGCTTGAGCTTTGTTTTATTCTAGTTTATTACCTTTTGTCTTTCAGTCTGGATTTTCATGATGTCTTTTGAATGCAGGACCCAATAAAATCCATTCATTTTGGCAACACTAATCTTATATGTAATGCTTTTGATCATGAAGCTAAGGACGGCCACGATTTGTTGATAGGAATGGCTTCTAGTGATGGTAATATATCTATCGCCTTGGTCTTGTTCACTTTCTAGTAGCCAAAAGCCTGATATTTTCATCACTTCTCCATTGTAGTATACTCGGTTGCATTGAGGCAGCAATTGAAAGAATTTGGAAAGAAGCTGGTTGGTGCACAACATTATAACAGGGATGGCACTGTTAATATCAGGTGAAAGTATAGGCCTATGTTTTTTATGCTTATTGCAGTATTACAGTTAAGCAATACAAATTTTATTCTATCTATTGCTAGGATGCCTTCTTGAGGCTTTTCTGTTATTTCTTTTCTGCCTTGGCTTGGCATAACTCTTTTTCATAGATATAACTTTTGAAGTTCTAAACCCTATGCAGTTTTGTGGATTTTATTTTTTATTTATGATTCATGGGCCCTTTTCTTCTACTTGAATGATTTTAGCTTAGTGAGGCCTTTTAGATGTTTCCATTTCTTAATTCTTTATGGTATAAATTATATAATTGTTTAGCCTTGTGATGGTTACTCGTTGCTAGTGGGAGTGTATAATCTGTAATTCTTTTTTCAACCGTCGATGTACAAGTGTTGCATGGGTTCCTGAAGGCAATGGACAATGGTACTTTTGTCGTTGCTCATGCTGATGGAAACTTGTATGTGTATAAGAAGGCAAGCCTCATATCAGTAGAATTTTTTTTTTTGGAGTTTGAGAATTCACATGTGTACCCGCTGAAAGAAATTAAACTGAATGAAGCTATCTTCATCCTTGTCAAGGTAAGGATGGTACTGGTGACTCTTCCTTCCCAGCTGTCAGGGATCAAACCCAATTTTCTGTCACACACGCAAAGTCTAGCAGGGTATATTACTAGCCGGACTTGATTAATTAGGTAATAAAGTGAAACCGTTGTTTTTTTTTTGGTGGGTAAAAGTGAAACCGTTGTTGTCTTCACACATTGATTGTTCTTAATGAATCCACTGCTAACTATCATATAAAACAAATTAGTTAGTTGGAGTTAACATCTAGGGAGATGATCAACCTATTAGTGTTAAACAAGGATCTGAAGAGGCTGAGTAGAGTGCAATTGACTTAGCCATGGTACAGTTTTGAACAAGTTTACAATCTAGGAATTATTATTTGAGAATTTTATTTCAAGCAGCTCCATGTTAGATGCTCTTGTTTGACTCTTCCTTCAGCTGATCATGTATCAATTTACAATCTCTGATTTTTTTCCAGTACGCGTGTGATTATCATCAAGATCAACTTTTTTTGTGTCATTGCATATTCTGTTTTGATGATTGTGGATTTTGTTGGTGTGCTTAAAAGCCTCAAAGTAGGATGAATGGAGATTGCTGGAGAGATGAGGATGAGGGATATGCAACAGAAGAATGCAAATACGTTTATGAGGCCAAGTACGTAGTAGGCAGTAGTTCATTCCATATCTTTATCAAATGCTTATAAACTTCCTAGTTTTACATTCGGAACTTGTTTGTCTAATTCGTAGATCCTTTCACTTTTTGATTTCAGTGAGTTTGATGCCTAGCTCCAAAATTCCCAGCAGCAGTAGCAGCAAGGTATGCATTTATTCTTTTTTCTTAACATTGTGTCTTTTCATAAATTCAGTGACGATAATAATAAGGGTTTTATTCTGTAAAGGTTTGATAATAATAATAAAAACTATGTACAAACTAAAGGAGATTGATGAACTTCGAAAAGAATGGCTCAACCACCTATGAGAAACCACATACTGCTGAACTTGGAATGCTTGTTAAGTTGGCATTTGGTCCATCAACGGAAACTGGAATGCTTGATAAGTTATGACTTACTTTTATTGTTCTTGTTTGCCATCTTGTGTATTGTCATAGACTCATAGTATATATGATTTATTTTATTGTTCTTGTTTGCCATCTTGTGTATTGTCACAGTATTCATCTTTATGCAATAACCTTCTTTGTCCCTTTTTCCGTATTATTGCTGCCTATTTGCCATGACCCTGAATTAGCAGTCCTTGAAGTCTATAAAGTGGACCTATATTGTATCATTATCTATATTTAAACACATACATGTACTCTAAAGGAAAAGGCTAATTAAAAATGAAAAAACGTTTCATCTTTTTTTCAAGTTATACATTATGAGAAAATATTTTTTTCATTGTATCCTAAGGTATAGAAATCATTTACGAATAGCCATTCTACTTGTTTCAGGTGAGACAATGAATGAGGTGGTGGTGGAGTAGAAGAGCACAAGGAGATTGCCTTATGGCTGATGTATAACTTTCTTTCTATCCCTTTTAACAGTTTTTGTCTTCGTGTATATTTTTGTGATTGGGTGAAAGCGTATGCACGTTTAGTTATGAAAATGAACCCCACAGTTGTAATTCTCTAATTGAGTGATTGCTTTTTAATCCTCTAGTATAGTACTGTTTATTATTTTAGCATAAACATTTTTTTAAATTACTAAGCTTCCATGACGTTTTTCAAATGCCATGGAATGTGCATGTTTTTTTTATAAAAAAAAAAACAATATATTTTATGGCGTTTTTTTAAACGCCATGAATTGCACTTTCTATGGCGTTTTTGAAACGCCATAAAAATTAGGACAAAAGTACGGTATCGGCTTCGACGGCGTTTGAGTATGGCGTTTAAAAACGCCATGTTAAGGGTTTTATGGCGTTTTTCAAACGCCGTAGAAGAGTATATTTGTACTAGTGATATTTTTCGCCTTTATTAGCGTTTTGCCCACCAACCTATCCATACTACTAGAAATTTGTTATTTAACATCGGGTAATAGTCAATGTCTTTCAAAAAAAATCGATGTCTATGTGGGGGATGTAAAAAGTCAAAAAAATTTCACATCGGCCAGAACCCGATGTCTTTGTATGTTATATATAACACCGTTTATATTTTTAAATCCGATGTCTTTGTTATCCTATTGCATCGATTATAAAATATAACCGATGTTATAACATACAAAGACATCAGCTATTACCCGATGTTAAAAAGTTTTGACTTTTTACATCCCCACATAGATATCGATTTTTATTTTTGAAACACATCGGCTAGTACCCGATGTGAAAAGACATATTTGCGGGTTTTTTTTTATTATCGTAGCCTATGCGAGATTTGAACCCACATCTTTGCGTTTGAACACAATGCACTACCATTTGAGCTAATAGGCTTTAAATTAGATAGAATGTTCTTAGATAATAGGAAAAAAAGCATGTGAAACTTAAGAAAGACATTTATTAAGCTTCAATGCATAAACTTAAGAAAGACCAAGCATGCATCACCTTGTATTGTATAATCTAGCATAGTCTATATCCCATAAACCATGTACACATTGGTTATATAACAAGTAAAAGTTACACTAGAAAGATCCAAGCACTCACCCGAAGCGGGTGGACGGGCGAGAATCGATCTAGCCAAACATCTTCACCCGAAGCGGTCGATTTCATCAATGGGTTAGTGTGTTTTAGGATTGAATTTCTAGGTCTTGTTCTTGGCTAATCAAATTTGGGGTTTTGTTCTTGATTGTGGATATTTTTGAGTGAATTTTAGGTCTTTGTTTCATATCAAATTTGGATGATCGAATTTGGGATTTCTAGGTCCTATTCTTGGCTAATCGAATTTGGGGTTTCATATTCAATTGGGTGGGACTCCGACGCTTGGGATTCAGGCAGTCAGAGGGGGTTTCGGATCACCACGAGTAGCCTCCACCACCGAAGCAAACACCAGCGCAGCCCATCGCTTTCTTCTTTTCGATTCAAAGCCGACGGAAGCAAGAAGGTAGTCTGCATCTGGAATCTGGAATCCTACCCAATCGAATACCCTAGTTCCGGAACTAGGTTATTTGAGTTCATCAATGGGTAAACTAATTCATCAATAGGTCGAAATCTGGAATCTTGTAGGATAGAATTTGGGATTTTGTTTAGTATTCAATTGTACCGCTCAATTATTTGACGATATTATGAGATTATTCATTTGTATTTATAGATTTATCATAGATAATAAGGGATTTTCATCAGTGTATCTATTATAATCTTCTAGTGAAATGCGGGTTATTCGATTGTATCGCTAAATTATTCGACGATATTATTAGATTATTCGATTGTATCGGTAGATTTATCATAGATAATAAGGGATTTCCATTGGTGTATCTATTTAAATCGTCTAGTGAAATGTGGGTTATTCGATTGTATCGCTAAATTATTCGACGGTATTATGAGATTATTCGATTGTATCGATAGATTTATCATAGATAATAAGGAATTTCCATTTGTGTATCTATTCTAATCTTTGAGTGAAATGTGGGTTATTCGATTGTATCGCTCAATTATTCGACAGTATTATGAAATTATTCGATTGTATCGATAGATTTTCGAAAATTTTAATTACATAATCTTAACAAATCAAATCTGTTCACTGGGGTTTAAACAATTTTTTTTTAAAAATTATCAATCAGGCCCACTACAACACTACTTAAACAAGTAAACAACCCACAATTCGTAACTGCGACTCATGTTGGCAAGTAAGCCAATATAACATGTGGGCCCCATGTTTTTTATTATTAAAAATATCAGAAAATTCCCTAATTACCAAAGTGATCCGATCAACTAAATCAATAGTCTAAATGTGTTCCCATGATACATGTTAAGGGTTGAGTACACCGGAACAAGACATCTCCTCTCTCTCTCTCTATATATATATATATATATATATGGGAAGGTTAAAGTGGAAACAACCCTTCCCATAGAAACCACGTGGAAACTTTTGATCTCAGCAATTTTGTAATTTAGGTGAAATTTAAGCTTTTTTTTTTGTTAACCATTAGAAGAATTATCAACCCTTCCCTTCTCCCAATTCATCAGAGGCGATTCGCAGTTTCGCACACTCCGCCGCTCCCTTGCAGATCGACGCCGCCTCCTCACTTGCTGGTCGCCGGCGCCGCCGCCTGTCTTCCTCTCCTTTCCTCCGCCTGTCTTCCGCTCCCTTCCGCCGCTGCCTCTCTTCCTCTCCCTTGTCTCAGACGGTAAACCCCCTCCCTTGTCTCAGACTCTCAGTCAAGGTGCGCCTCCGACTCTTCCCCTTCGATGGACGACGAGGACGGCAGTTTCCCTGTGAGTTCGCTGGTCCCTCGTCCGTTAATGCCACTGTTGCCGACTTCGATTCTTCCCCTCCGATTTCCCCTTCTGTCAAGGTATGTGCTTTTGGTCTGATTCGATTTCGATTTTTTGGTCTGCTTCCTTTCACTGTCGCCTCATCTACACGATGCTCGATTTCAATTTTTGGTCTGCTTCCTTTTGATTCTTGTCTGATTCGATTCTTGGAGTTCTAGATTTGGTATGACTAAGAAGTACATTGTAAAAATTGGAGTTCCAGATTAGTAAAATGTGAATTGGAGCTCTAGATTTGGTCTGAATTGGAGCTGTAGGACTAATCTGCAGGTTTATATTAGTACTAAGAAGTCCAATGTTTGGTCTGAATTGGAGCTGTAGGGCTAATCTGCAGGTTCATATTAGTACTAAGAAGTGGAATGTAAACGTTGGAGTTATAGATTAGTAAATGTGAATTGGATCCCTAGATTTGGTCTGAATTGGAGACCTATGACTAATCTATAGGTCATATTAGTACTGCTGTCAATGATGGAGTTGTATATCTAATGTTGTGATGCACTGATTGAACTTGTTATGCTACTATGGTACAAGATATGATCATGCACTGAATTTTTTTTATTTTCTGTTACATTAATTTGAACTGTACAGGTCATGTTGGGGCGTTATGAGGACATGGATTGGATGCAACAAAAACTCTGAAAGATGTAAACCTTATAGACTGAGATAACATGGTAGAGCAGTGTGTTATTATACACACGATGGTAGAGCAGTGTGTTATTATGAGATAACATGAAACAAAAACAATAATCAGAAGCAAGAAAATTTCAGTTTTTGTCACACCTGTTTTGGCTACTGATTTTAGTCTATTAGCTCAAATGGTAGAGCAGTGTGTTATTATACACACGATGTGGGTTCAAATCCCATATAGACTGAGATAACATGAAATATGAGATAACATGAAACAAAAACAATAATCAGAAGCAAGAAAACATATCTATACACATACTTGATGAAAAGAATCAATGAATTATACACAAATTGTCCAAAAAAATATATGTACACGGACATGATGTAGCCTTTCATACTCATTTGTTGCTTCTGTTGCTTTTGACTCATTTGTTTTCTTTCATAATTCAGACTCTATTGCTTCTGTTCAAATTGTTGCATTTGTGTTCCTTATATCTACAATTTAGAGAAAGCCTATATGGGATTCGAACCCACATCACATGTATATTAACACATCGCTCTACCAATTGAGCTAATAGACTTAAAAAGATAGTCAAGACAATTGTGACAAATTGCACAAAGAATTTGGCACTCAATCAAACCAAACGATGAACATACATCAAGTTTCTTCTGTTTCAGTTTTCATAAGTGTTGCTTCTATTTCAGTATTTAAATTTGCTTTTATTTGAGTTTTCAGAACTTAAATTGTTGCATTTATGAGTAGTGGTATGTTCATAATCAGCCATGTAGGCAACAGGCCAAGTCACAAAGAACAAGAAGCAAAAGCAAGGGGCAATCCAAAGAAAAACATCAACAAGAGCCTTGTATCTTATCATTATCTTGTGAGATTGGCAAAGAGTTAGTTGACATTTCTTTTCAGTCCTTGTATTTTTCCATTGTGTTGTTTAGATTATCATCAATCCTCCTTATGCATTCGAGACATTTAATCCACCAGTTCAATGAGACAAGCCAAACACAGGAACGAAGCCATGAATTTAAATAAGCTTTCTCAACTAGGGAGTAAAAGCCAGCGGCGCAGTGGTGGTGACCAGAAGGAAGCGGAAGAGAAAGAGCCAGCGGCGCCGGCGAAAATCAGAGACCAAAAATCGAAATTGAATCAGAGAAAAAATCGAATCAGACCAAAAACCCATACCTTGATAGATCTATTGCGAAATCAAAGGGGAAATAGGAGGGGAAGAGTCGGAGGAGGCGGCTGTGGCCGTGCCGGGGGCGGGAATCTCGAACGAGGCACCGGCGAACTGAGAGTCTGAGACAAGGGGGGGTTTAACGAGAGAGGGGAGTTTGATATGTTTTTGGATCTGAGAAAGGGGCAAAGAGCAACGCTCTTCAGGGGGGGTTTTTAATTTATTTTTCTTTTATTTTTTTCATTAAATGAGTAGAATAGTTATAGCATTGATCTAGAAAGAAGGGTGAATACTACCCACAGGTAAGCTACCAAAAAACAAAACTTAGGCCAAATAATCCTTTATAACCAAAATTGCATTTTAAGCGCCCTTTACCCGTATGTACCAATTCAACCCTTCACAGTACAAGCTTTCATGTTTTGAATCATTCAATGCTAAATAATATGTCGGACCATCACAAAGAAAGAGCATGAGGAGAAATGCAGATGTATTATATTAATTAAAGCAGTAAAGCATCTGACTTGGTTCTGAACAACTTGAGAGGCTGTTCTGTACCGTTCATGTATGAATTTTCCCGGCTCTCCTACGAAAGGCAAGAAAGAAGAATGAATACCAAGTTCAAGTCATATTTCTGTGCTTTTCCCCATGATTTCAAATTTCACTTCACAATATCCTAGAGCAAATGCATTTAAAAATTACTCATTTGGGTCAGCATTTCATGCCCCATTTAAAAAGTTTTGTATTCTACTATTTATCCAAACCAACTTGTTCTCCAATTAAAGTAACAGTTTTTTAATTATAAGGTGTAAAAGTATTAACTTTAAGAAAAAGATGATTGATTGCATTTATAGATACAAGATTAGGGATTTCTTGGATAATAAGTTTAGGAAATCCTCAGGGAATCAAATCATATCAAATTCTTTTTAAGATAGATATATAATTAAACAATATAATATATACAGATTAACACGCCCCCGCAAGCTCATGATTGGGTACGAACATGCAGTTTGGCACGAAGAGTCTGAAACGTGCCCACCGCTTTGGTGAAGATGTCAACAATCTGATCAAGAGAGCACACATGACGAACAACCAGCCCATTGGCAGAAACTTGCTCTTGAACAAAGTGATAATCAATTTTAATGTGCTTGGACCGCTGATGGAAGACCGGATTGGCTGACGGAAAAGTGGCCCTCATATTGTCACAAAGTAAGATAGGAGGGCGGATAACCTGAATGCCCATTTCGTGAAGAAGCTGCTGAAGCCAAATGAGCTCAGCAGCGGTGAATGCAATGGGTCGATACTCGGCTACTGTACTAGAACGGGCGACCACCTTTTGCTTCTTAGACGACCAACTGATAAAGTTTCCACCAAAATAAACGGCAAACCCATGCTGAGAAGGATACTCATCCGAATCAGAAGCTCAACCGGCATCAGAAAAGGCAACCAGACGATGGTCGTAAATCTTGCCGTTCCGTTAATTAATTAAGCCACTGAATTATATATATATATATATATATATATATATATATATATATATATATATATATATATATATATATATATATATATATATATATATATATATATATATATGGAAGCTTTAAAATGTAAAAACTCCTTAACGTGTAAAATACGCTTAACGTGTAAAATTTTGTCTTTTAGTGAAAACGAGACCACGCCTCCTTTTTTAAAAAACCGAACCGGTTGGGTAAAAAAAATGAGCCATCCTCCATCACCATCTCTCCCTCTGCGCACAGAACACGGAAGCGGGCATGGCAGGAGGCGCCGAGGCGGTGGCATCGAGCATGGCAGGAGGCAAGGCATCGACCATGGGGTAGTGATAGCATGCATTTAGGCAGGCATAATAGGTTGCATTTAGCTTAGTTAAGATGCATATCATGCATGATTTAAGTAGAATTTGCATATTTGCTTTCTATGTTGGTGGAGTCGGAATCTACACGTTTTTATTGATTATTTCAGGTAACCGTGGATCCGAGAAGGATAAATGGGTTGACAACGCATTGGATGAGAATGTCTAGTTGATCGAAGAAGCTTACATGAAGATCTCAAGAGGTCCTGAGAAGAAGAAGCGAACCTAAATGAAGAACAAGTCTGCAGAAGTTGTCGTTAGACATGCTGAACTTATTTTGCACTTTATGGAGGCCTCGGTTGTCCGATCGACTATTATGACCATGCGTTGGAAAGCTCTTTCATAGAGCTACAACTTTCATGCTGACGTCGAGAGCTGATTCAAGACGGATTTTCCGTGAAAGACCAATGCAGCGGCCGCCTCATGGTGTGCAGCGGCCGCCGCCAGGGACGGCGCAAAAGGAATTCTGATGCTGCGGCCGCAGCATACATGCGGCGGCCGCCGCATCTTCCGTCAGCGCATAACGCTGCGTTTTGATTAAATAAACCCTAGATGCTTTTGTTTTGGTTCATGGCCGACTTGGGATTGTTTATAAGGCCAATTTTTGTTATTTTTCTAAGACTTCTATTCTATTCTACTTTTCATTAGACAATTAGAGAGAGAGCGATGTTCGACATGGGCGACTAAACTCTTTTCGTTCTACTTGCAATTTGAAGCTTTATTTGGATTAATTGTGAGTTTCTGAATCTTGTTCTTTATTTCCTATATTGAATGCTTCAACTTCTTTGTGCTTGATTTTTTATTGTTTTGTTCTATCTTGTCTGGCCAACTAGTTAGATCAATTCAATTGCTAGGGTTTTGTAGATTCCTGATTACGAACCTTAACCCAAGTGGCAAACTTATCCCTTTAGGGCTGATTGAACTAATTGGATGGGTAGGAAGTTGGATGTGTTGTTAAATCCCTCTTTAGGGACTGCAAATACCTTGGTTAATCTCTGAACTTAAAGCTATCAATTGGGTTAAATCCTTCTTTAGGGACTGTTTGATTGATAAGGGTTTCTAGGACTGATTGGACTAGTAACTATATTAGGTCGGGACAAGGGCATTCATAGGAAGACTAAAAGGACAAGAGGAAGTTACAATATCAATTCAACCAAATAAAGTGGATGGTTGTAGGTAGAGCGATCTTCTCTAAATTGTTTTGCATCAATCTATTTATAGTTTATTTTGTTTTCTTTCTTATTTCAATCAACCAAAACCCCCCTTTCTACTAATTGATAAATACACATTGCTGAGAAATACTTGATTCTCTGTGGGATCGACCTCTTACTTGCTTGCTATACTAGGTTGTAGGTTTGAGTTTTATTTTGATACGGTTTACGCGACTAAAAACCGTCCATCAAATTGGCGCCATTGCCGGGGGATCAAGTTTATTTATTTGTTTTGTGTATTTATTGATTTTTGTGCATATATCTAACCTGTTGTGAGCCTATCTTACGGTTCACGAAACCCTTGCTACTAACCTTTCAAGATGTTGAGATTAGCGCAGTTTGAAGGCGAGAATTTTCACCAATATTTCACTAGATTGCATGAGTATGTTAACGACCTTGGTTCATGGGGTTATCAATATGGTGTGCGGGAGATGTGTTTTTGCATATTTGATGGGATGAATGTTGAAACACGAAGTCTTGCTGAGTCCATGAGTAATGGAGGCCTATTGGATATGGGACTCTTTGAGATTTGGGATTTTTTCTACAACATGAGTCGACATGTTGAGCGGGAAGTATCAATCCGAACTCTCACACAAGTGTTGCAGCAGTTGGAAGAAGGAAAAATGAGCCAAATCGGAAAATTGGAGGAAGTTACAATATCAATTCAACCAAATAAAGTGGATAGTTGTAGTTAGAACGATTTTCTCTAAATTGCTTTGCATTAATTTGTTTATAGTTTATTTTATTTTCTTTCTTATTTTCACCACTTAAAACCCCCGTTTCTATTAATTGGTAAATAAACTTAACTTAGAAATAATTTGATTCTCTGTGGGATCGACTCGTGCTTACCACACTACATTAGTTAGGTAGGTTCGAAATGATTTTGATACGGTTAACGCGACTAAAAACCGTTCATCAAATTGGCGCCGTTGCCGGGGATCAGATGAGCCAACTCATTCAAATTCTAACTGCAAAAGGTGAGAAAGAAAGGAGCGTCGAAGAAGAAGAAGAGGAGGAATTGGTTGCAGACAACAATAGTGTCTTCAACGATGGAGAAAAGGGTCTAGTGCTTACTGACTTGGAATCTCACGAGTCGACGCATGAGGTTACATGTGATGTGTCTCCTACTCCATCTACAACATCCATTCTGAGCTCGCCCATTCATGAACCAGATCTAGAGCCATCAGCTGAGACTCAAGAGGTAACAAATGTAAACTTTTGCAATTTTGAAGGTAATGGTGATTATGTTGATCCTTTTGATTGCTATTTTGAAAAGCCACCAACGGAACTGTGCTGGTGGTATCATATTCCTTCTGCAGAGAGTCATGCTAGACTCTTTGAAAGATTGAAAGGGTTTTTGAATTTTATATTTTATACTTTCAATTTATTGTGCTATGATGTGCTTTGTAAGATGTGTGCACAGGAATATGATAGGCTACTGAGGGCCTTGACGATGTCTGATAGCTAAGATCTTGAGATTGAAAATAAGTCAGGTCAATGACATTAAAGAAAGGCGCTTCTCGGGAGGCAACCCGAGGTAAGTTTTCTAATTTAGTTAGTTCAATTCCTAGTTAGCTATTTTTCTTTTCAATAAATTAGGTTTTCCATTAAGCATTAGATAGTTGTTTTTAGTTTTTGAATAGACTAACCTTTCAGGAAAGGTCGCCACCTTTAACCCGCCGCAATGCTCAGATCCGACCTATAGAGACCCATCCACCACATTGTGAGTATTACATTCATCTCTTCCTTTATGTTTTTATTTTTTGTTGTCTTTTATGTTTCATTGAGGACAATGAAAGGTTTAAGTGTGGGGGAGGGATTGCATTGCATATAGATAAAGTTTGCATATCATGTTTATGTACGTTATCATGTTTATTTATGTTTTCATATTTATTTTTACACATATAGCACATTAAAAAAAATCATAAAAATATCATGCATTGCATTTATGTGTTATTAAAGACATTCATCTTGGTTTAGTTTGTCCTCTGATTTATTTTTATGATCTCATTGCATAAATCCCATTATTTGATTGAATTGCTTGAAAATGATTTTGGAGCATGATTTGAAAATATAATTGAGCAAGTATGATTCATAGTTGAGGTTTAATTGAAATCTAAATAAACATAACCTTTGTGAGTTTGTTTTGGCCTTATAGGGACTTTACATATTATTCCCTTTCGCTTTTATTGTGTGATTATACTCTCCATATGCTTCTTATTTCAATACCGTATTGCACATGTTTGTTGCTTGTGAATTTCAAATGATTGAGGCATGTTTTCTTTAGCCATATTATACCTGTCTACCTTAGATATTATCCTTTGCTTGAAGCCCATCTGAGCCTTAAAGCCTATTCTTTTTGATAGCTCCATAAAAATATATCATAGCCAATGATTAGCCTGACCCTATCCGGGAATTAGGAGGAGAATTGATGAAAAATCTTTATGTTGGAGTTGCTTTGAGTGGAGATGATATATGTATGGTTGTGCATTGCGAGAGGCATAACCAAAATAAGGTAACCCTTCTTACATAATAGAGATGACTTGTTACTAGGGGCCTAAGGAGGATAAAATTCACTTAGGAGTAAAAGTCTAGTAAGCTTGGACCTAGGGAGGATAAAATTCACCTAGGGGCAAAAGTAAGCATAAAAGAAAAGAAACGAAGTCATCATAATGGAAAAAAAAATGCATGAGTTATATGACTATTGAAATCGAAGAGTTTATTGTTATGTAATGGAGTTTATGTTATTGGAATGGTTTGCGAAGTATGGAAGTTTTGGTGTTGTTCTGGTTGGTTGTTGTTTCTTTTTCCCGGATTTTTAGCACCACAAGCCTAAATGTTTCTCATGTCTTATCTTCCTACCAAAGCCCCATTACAACCTTATAAAAGTCCTCATGATGTTGTTTGCAAGTGATAACTTTCACGGTGTAAAGAGCATTTTGGATTGAGTTGAGAGTTGGACATTAAAGACTAAACACATGAGAGTTTGAGTGAAACACATCATACCGGTGAGGTTGGATTAAATTTGCTTTTACTATTGGATCGCTCATATATTTGCTAGGACATTTGTTCTTTTATTCATGGCTCCTATTGCTTGATGTTGCTTTTCTAAAACAATAGCATGAAGATCTTATTTGTGGGATGATTAATTCTATATTTGTTTTTCATTGCTTGAGGACAAGCAAAGGCTTAAGTGTGGGGGAGTTTGATAGCATGCATTTAGGCAGGCATAATAGGTTGCATTTAGCTTAGTTAAGATGCATATCATGCATGATTTAAGTAGAATTTGCATATTTGCTTTCTATGTTGGTGGAGTCGGAATCTACACGTTTTTATTGATTATTTCAGGTAACCGTGGATCCGAGAAGGATAAATGGGTTGACAACGCATTGGATGAGAATGTCTAGTTGATCGAAGAAACTTACATGAAGATCTCAAGAGGTTCTGAGAAGAAGAAACGAACCTAAACGAAGAACAAGTCTGCAGAAGTAGTCGTCAGACATGCTGAACTTATTTTGCACTTTATGGAGGCCTCGGTTGTCCGATCGACTATTATGACCATGCGTTAGAAAGCTCTTTCAGAGAGCTACAACTTTCATGTTGGCGTCGAGAGCTTATTCAAGACGGATTTTCCGTGAAAGACCAATGCAGCGGCCGCCGCATGGTGTGCAGCGGCCGCCGCCAGGGACGACGCAAAAGGAATTCTAATGTTGCGGCCGCAGCATACATGCGGCGGCCGCCGCATCTGCCGTCAGCGCATAACGCTGAGTTTTGATTAAATAAACCCTAGATGCTTTTGTTTTGGTTCATGGCCGACTTGGGATTGTTTATAAGGCCAATTTTAGTTATTTTTCTAAGACTTCTATTCTATTCTACTTTTCATCAGACAATTAGAGAGAGAGCGATGTTCGACATGGGCGACTAAACTCTTTTCGTTCTACTTGCAATTTGAAGCTTTATTTGGATTGATTGTGAGTTTCTGAATCTTGTTCTTTATTTCCTATATTGAATGCTTCAACTTCTTTGTGCTTGATTGTTTATTGTTTTGTTCTATCTTGTCTAGCCAACTAGTTAGATCAATTCAATTGCTAGGGTTTTGTAGATTCCTGATTGCGAACCTTAACCCAAGTGGAAAACTTATCCCTTTAGGGCTGATTGAACTAATTGGATGGGTAGGAAGTTGGATGTGTTGTTAAATCCCTCTTTAGGGACTGCAAATACCTTGGTTAATCTCTGAACTTAAAGCTATCAATTGGGTTAAATCCTTCTTTAGGGACTGTTTGATTGATAAGGGTTTCTAGGATTGATTGGACTAGTAACTATATTAGGTCGAGACAAGGGCATTCATAGGAAGACTAAAAGGACAAGAGGAAGTTACAATATCAATTCAACCAAATAAAGTGGATGGTTGTAGGTAGAGCGATCTTCTCTAAATTGTTTTCTTTCTTATTTCAATCAACCAAAACCCCCCTTTCTACTAATTGATAAATACACATTGCTGAGAAATACTTGATTCTCTGTGGGATCGACCTCTTACTTGCTTGCTATACTAGGTTGTAGGTTTGAGTTTTATTTTGATACGGTTTACGCGACTAAAAACTGTCCATCAGGTAGCGCAAAGTCTCAATCATCGGAATATTCCTTGTTGTAATCGTCGGAATCCTCTCAATCGTCGGAATCGTTGCAATCGCCGGAAGCCTCGCAATCGCCAAAATCGAGCATCGTGCATTGGTCAATTCGACAAGGCAGACGTGGATTCGGCTTCTCCTCCTCGCAATAGCCGGAATCCCCATCGGAATCATTGGAATCGCCAACCCACTCCACCTTGCCCAGCAACACCGGAGCGCCGATTCGCCACCTTTGACCGCCACCTTCCCACCACCGAAGCCACCAGCGATCTGCATTCCCCTTGCTCCGTCGTGTTCTAGGCTGCCACCGGGAGCTTGCCGAAGTCCACTGCGCAACCGTCGTTTCTATAGAGAGGGTTACTGGGTCGATGTGAGGAGATGATGATGAAATTACAATTTTGACCCATATTTTCCCTTTCTTCCCAAATATGCCCTTATCTAAATTTAATAAATTACAAAATTATTCCGTAGTTTATAAACGCAGAACATAATATTATATTTGAACAATTTAAAATTATATTTGCACAAAATAGTGTTTGAATGATTTAGGTTCAGATTGAAAACCTAGGGTTTGATTTAGGAGCGGAATTTGGGGCTTTTTGCCAAAAGCTAAATTGATTGAAATTGATGATATGGTTGTGTTGTTGGGTTGATTTTGAGCTAATTTCTTGTTCATATCATTGTCAAATTGTTTATAGATCATTAGGTAATTGGATTTTAGAATTTTAGAGTGCGATATGCTTTAGAATTTGTGGCTTTTTTCCAAAAGCCAAATTGATTGAAATTGATGATATGGTTGTGTTGTTAGGTTGATTTGGAGCTAATTTCCTGTTTATAACATTGTCAAATTGTTTGTGAATCATGAGCTAATTGAATTTTAGAATTTTATTGCAATATGTTTTAGGTCGATTAGGTTCTTATGTTTTAGCATAAAAATCATAATTTAGCCTATTAGATCAATTAGTAGAGCAATGTGCGCTTGCACAAAAGATGTGGGTTCAAATCCCACATAGGTTACATAATAGACAAGAGCGCAACAATCGCAAATTGTTAATCATGCACATTATAATCTAAGTTATACACTTTTTAACCTTAATTATGCACATTTTAATCTTATTTATGCACTTTAATTTTAAAAGCTTTTACGTAAAAAAATCGATTTCAAACTTACATCTATAACCCTAAATTATCCGAGAGGTGAACCCAAACTCTCAAAAGTAAAAAAAAAAAAAAATTAAAACATCGACTTCAAAAGCACATTTTTTATCTTATTAATGCACATTATGATCTTACATTTGCACAATTGTATTCTTAATCTGCACAATTTTATCTTAATTTTGCACAATTGTAGTTTAAATTTGCACAATTGTATCCTACTTTTGCACACTTGTATTCTAAATTTGCACATTACAATTTTATTTTCACACTTTATGTTCTTATATTTGCACTTTAAAGTTGCACAAATGCACTTTACAGTTGCACAAATGCACTTCACAGTTGCACAAATGCACTTCACAGTTTCACAAATGCACTTCACAGATGCACAAAAGGTATCGAAAACGGGAAAAAGTGCATTTACCCATAAAATTAGACATATTTACCAATTTACCCATAAATTAAACATATTTCAATTATAAATTTTTATAATTGAAATAGGCACATTTACCTATTTACCCCATAATGAATTATTATGTCTGCACAAAATAAACTTATATTTGCACATTAAGATGTTATATGTGCACAAAAGCAAGTTATACTTGCACAGCAGAAAGTGTTAACACGAAAAAAAAAATCTGGGACAAAAATTTTTTTTTTTAAAAAAATCTGGTCCGAGAAGGGGGGCAATGAGGGGCACACGCATGGGCAAGGGGGGGGGGGCAGATATTCTACTAATGAAATTAGGCCCATTAGTAATTAAATTAGGCCCATTAGCAAATTTTACACGATAAGCAAATTTAACACGTTAAGGAGTTTTTAAATTTGAAGTAAACCCTATATATATATATATATATATATATATATATATATATATATATATATATATATATATATATATATATATATATATATATATATGATCATATATATTGGACTCAACTCACTCAACCTTTTTTTTTCGATTAGGTAAGAATTCGGTTGGAAAACCTAACCGATAGCATCCCGACGGATGAGATCTAAAAGATCTGGATGAAACTCCAGTGCCAACCCGTTAACGGGACGGCCAAGGTGTGCAATCTTGTCAGCCACCCTGTTACCCTCACGGGGCACATGGGAGAAGGAGATATCCCGAAAGACATGCAACAGACCTTTGATATCTCCCATAATCAATTCACTCAACCTTAATTTGAGACTACTTCATCCTTCCTATATTGTTAATTGTTGTTGTTGTTTTTTTAAGAAAAAATATTCATATGAATGTTGATCTTGTGAGGCAACATTATTTGCAAATTATTTTTGGTTTGTGGGTGGAAAATCATACTCCCTCCGATCCAAAAAAGATGTCGTTTGACTTTTTAATACGTATTTTAAGGAGATAAAAACCATATAATATATTAACTTTTTTATTATAATTTTTTTAATCTAATACTTGTTACCAACAAATATTAACACTACAAAAAATTATATTAGCAACGGCAGAATTCCGTCGCCAACACTCAATTTGCCGTCGCCAAAATTGATTGGCGACGGTATAGCGACGGCAAAACTGCCGTCGCCAACACTCAATTTTTTGGCGACGGCATTTGCCGTCGCCAAAGTATAAGCGACGGCGTTAGCGACGGCTGATAATGGAAAAATATTAGCGACGGCACAACTGCCGTCGCTACATAAATTATTAGCCGCCAAAATTTCACACCACATTTTCCCGCCTCTTCTCCCTTTTTGCGATGGTTTCTTGCCATCGCCAAAAGGTGCTGCCCAGTATTTTTTTTACCACAGGTACTTGCCGTCGCAAAGTTTTTAGGTATTTTATTCTGTTTTCATGTTTATATATTTAATTTCCTGGTATATTTTTTTCCATAATCCACCATTACAATCAAATAATTTAATATATGCACAACTAACAATGGACAAATCGCCATAAATTCAATCCATTAACTTAAATTCATATATTGAACAAAAATATATTCTAATCAAGTAAACAAGTAGTTAAATTGTTGTTTGAAAGCATAAAACCTAAATTAGAAATTAAAGTTATAAGCTTAACTTTTTCACTGATGAACTCCTACATGGAACAAAAGGAAATTAATGAGGCTGAGCAAAATCCTAATCTTGGTCATTCACCATTTAACCTTCTTGACTAGATGATTCTTGTGGGGAAATTTCTTCACCGTCTCCATCTTCCTCTTCAGTAGCATCCTCCTCTGTAGATAAGAGATTAACCCCGTCTCCTATAGACTCCTTTGGTTGAGAACTTATTCCACCCTATAATAGAAAACCAAAATAAGAAAAAAAAAAAAAAAATCTTACAAGAACCCAAAATATTTCAAAAGATATCTCCTACAATATTTCTCATGAATACAACTACATTTGACACACCGTCTCCTAATATATTCTCATGAAGATAGCATTTGATCGGAACAAACATATATGATTTAAGCTTCTCGTAGTAGGACATATCATTCAGAAAATTTAGGAATTGAGATTGATTCACACATCTAATAAGGAAGAAAAAAAATGTCTTCATGCTTGATAAACATGCTACGAAAATGCAAGAAATACTTATCAAACATGAAAAATTAATCAATAATTTAATCTAACCTGCAAGTTCGCGCTGATCCTATCATTGCTTTCCAACCAAGACATGATTTGAGCTTTAAATCCCTCATGTTTCTTTGCATATACCCCGTCTAGCTTCTCCATCACCTTGTCAGTAACTTGTTGTATCATGAATTCTACCAATGTGCTATTGGGTGTAGTTGTTGAGCCTGTATAAACCAAACTAGGAGGGGCACTAGAACCATACGTTCGACAGTATCCATGGCCATCCGGTCCCATAATTTGATGAAATATCCTGTCTTTTACAGCTGTAAGTTATCACTGATCCTCGGGTTCCTTATCTAACAGATTATTGTAGTCGTTCTACAATATGAAAATGCAAATTAAGAAGCTTAAGAACATGTGATTATTATAAACAGAATCTTAACAAAATAAAAATATCAGCACACAAACATAAAATAAAAGTTTAAACATCAAAAAGACCCTAAAAACTTACTATGGCCTCTAGAACATCATGATCATTTGGATTGCGAGATTTTATCCACACACTCATCTTATCGACGGCCTCTCCTTTTTGTGTCATCTGCACAAAATAATAAGTAAAAAATGTAACTCCATATAAAAGATGAACCCCAAAAAGTAGTGACCAAATAAATACATACCTCATATCTGACTTCAGCAAACGACTTTCGACCAGTGACATGAACTGGTCCATGCTTATCTCGATTTTTGGAGTTCCGCAATGATTGCTCCTATAGTCAAAGTAAGTAAAAAGGTTGATAAATCATATGCACACTCACATAATGAAAATGCTATTGGTTATACCCGAGCATCAACACTGCTCCTATATGCAATAAGCGCAGGCCATTGGTTTGGAAGAACCCTTGGAAGGCACTTCGATAAGAGTTTAGGATTATATTTTCGCTTCAAATAGTAATCTTTCTTTATTTTTCCCTTATGATCCTTCCACATATGATTGCACATTCTAAGGCAGACAACTTTGAACCCCTCAGGAACATCTATCACATTGGCCTACAAATTATGAAAGTATAAACAAATCACTTACTATTATCTAACAAAGTTTTGCTTAAAACTTGTAAATGATTTTCTCACCTTAACTTCTGTCCATATTGCTTCTTTGATAGACTTGTCAACAAACTTCCAATCTGTAGCAGTAAGCGGAACCCTTTGCCCATCACGTACAATGATGCCCAATTGAGACTTTAGAAGTTGGGCTTTATCTCCAGCAGGCTGGAATGTTTCATTGAAGTGAACTTGAATTTTGACTCCAGTATTCCACTCTGGCACACCTTTGTTGTGCAATCTAACAGCAACCTCTTCATCTTCACCTTGAGACAAATTAACATCATACTTTACATTAACATAATTTGATACCTTGGAAATTTAGGCCAATATAAATTTAACATAGAATATTATTCCTTGTTGCAAAGTAGATATTCAAATAGCTTTATATCACCAATAAGAAAAGGAATTAAATCTGGATACAGCAACCTCTTCATATAGTTACTGTATTAGATTCTCAGTTTCTCACCATATTCTATGCTTTTCAGTATAAGATCATTTTATTTTTCATACATACCATTAAATAAAAACTAAAAGCAAGTCTTTTTACTCCTTATTAATTGTTCAATATTCATTAATTACAACGTAGACACAATATATATGTAAGGAAAGGAATTGATTCTTGCTATAGCACATACTTGCTTCTGAAAGAGTTTTAGCCAAAGACAAAGGTGGAGGTGGAGCCAAAGCTTGAGTGGGAGGTTCACTCTTCGAGGAGGAACCATTTTTGCTACCAGAATCCCCTGTAGTTAAGAACTCTGACATGGAACGCGGTCTACCAGGTCCGACGTTTTTTTTCTTCATATTTACCTACAAATCAATTACAAAGCAGACACAATATATATGTAGCAAAAGTAAGTGATTTGTAATATATATGGTGTGTTAATTTGTTTGCAATAAAAACGTGTTAATTAATTTAATAAAAAGATTTTTTTGAAGTTTTAGTCCTTAAAATATACCTATTGTAGAATAGGGTGTTAACTGAATAAATTTGAATATTCAACCTATACGGAAGAGCTGTAGAGAAGATGAAGAAAAGAGAGATTGTGTACTGCACTTAACTAAACAACTAAATATGCACAAACCCAACACTCCCTCAAAATGATGACAGTGAACTTGAAGAATCAATATTGGACAACATTGGACCTAATCGAATATAGGAGTATTTGACATGAAAACATGGTATAACATTGGACCTAATCTGTTCTACATATGAGTCAGGTATTATATAACTCATTTAACAGAAATGATTCTTGCATTACTATATGAACAGTAAGTTAATCATAAATACAAAAATATATCTAATATAGTCCTCCCATAATGAATATTAAGTTACTCATACGAAGTATTTCATATCTAGATATTTTTAATATTTATAAATTTTATAATGTTCCATTAAAGTCAAGTTCGGCAATGTCATAATATTCATCTAAAATTTTCTTCTATATTTTTTTACTGATTTTATTAAAAATATTTAATTTTATGTTGTTTCCTAATTCTCAATTTAACATATTGACGATGACCATAATTTTATCTATCTCATTTAGTTATTATTGGCTGAATATATCCAATGTTTTGCATATTCATATTAAATTAATGAAATATTCATATGTGATTGACTAAATATTCATATTTAATTTACTAAATATTCTATTTACATAAATGACTATCTCCGAGAAAAAAAATGATGAGTAAAAAGTTTAGATAAGTTGGATATAAAATTTAACGTGTTAAAATATTATAATATTTTTTTTTTGAGAAAAAAAATGAATTGAGAGTGAATCATTCAAATTGACTAAACGGAGAGTACATGAATCATTCAAATTGACTAAACTGAAAAACCCAAGCAATCCTGGTAAAACAAAAAAAACTAAACTTGCAAGATGTTTTAATGTTTCTTCCATAATCTAGAGAAACCCGAAAAAACATCAGTTCAGTCAAGTTGTGATGATATGATAGTGCCCAAAACAACAGATGACATCTTCTCTTTAACGTGTTTTGTGACAGCAGGATTGGGACTTAATTTGGAAAATAAAACATCAGTGCAACTAGCCATTTTCCAAAATTCAACCATAAAAAGCATCTGAATTCAATCATCTAGTGTTGGTAAATACGTAGCAAGAGCAAAAAGAAATGAGATTAAGATAATTAACAACTATGCCAATTATCAGAAGTGAAATAGCAGCACAAAGTTGGTCATCAAGTGAAAAAAGCCAATTCCAAGTTGTATGTATCCACTCAACCTTATTTTAAGCATCTTTAAACATAAGATTTCCAATCAAACTAGCTAGATGATATTAAGTAAGATTAAATCACTTACTTTCTAAACTAAGCACGACCATTAAAATCACAATCACCAACTGATGAGAAAAGGTTAATAACTTGATATAAGAGCTACTCACAGCCTGGATGAACTCGTCACAGCAACGTGTAACAAAACAACGAAAGCAAATTTTCACATCAGTACATATGATTAGAAAACAAACCTGTTTAAGAAATCCAACACCAAATGCTCGGGTGGCTTTCAACTCGGGTGCAAAACCTAATTGTGAAATCAAACGAAAAAATCAACCAAGAATATGTACAATAAAGAAATCAGTAACAAAAGCACTACAATTGAGCATCAATTAGGACCTCTTTTCCCCTATTCAGAAAAATTGGGAACTGGGAACAAAAACAACGATAATCGATCAACCCTAGAAGCCCTCTTTCCCTAAATTGGGAACAAAAGCCATAGAAAACAACGATTACCTAGAAATGGAGGCAGAGAAAACAACAACAAAGAAAAAAGGCAATCGAAGATGGTCGTGGTCGGCCCCAATAAGCAGTGTGAGAGATGGTCGCGCCCCGAGACCAACGAGCGAAGTACCGGCGGCACCACCACAAGCTCCCCGCCGGCGATGAGAGGGCGTGACCCCAACGAGGCGCAATAGGAGATGGTTGAATGCGATGGAGATGATCGAATGCGATGGAGATGATCGAAAGTTGGAACATGCATTCGATTAAAGTGTTGTAAACCCTAAAACAAAAACGTTTGTTCAGTTAGCATTTTTTTTCTTTTTTTAAAATAAAAAAATAAAATAACCCCTCATTTTTTGCAACGGTGACACGCAGTCGCCAAAAAAAATCCTATTTTTTCTATAAATTAAGCCACGGGGTGATTTGCCGTCGCAAAAAGCTACTAATTGGCGACGGAAAATTGAGGCCGTTGCTACTGTCCGACGCTAATATAATTTTTTTTTGTAGTGTAAGGTGTAAAAAAATAATTTAAAAAAAGTTGATATTTTATATAATTTTTAGCTCCTTAAAATACGTGTTAAAAAGTCAAACGATGCACTTTTTGGATTGGAGGTAATATTGATTAACTACCCAAATATAAAGTAGTAACTACGTACAAGCCATTTTGGGCATTGCTTTTTTTTTTTTAATATATATACATATATACTTTTAATTTCTTTTATGCTATTGTTACACACTACAAATCTTTTACTCCTCTCTTAATTAAAAACTTGTCATTTATTATTCATGTACACTTTTTTAGAATAATAAAAACTATATAGAATATTTATTTTTTTAATATTTATTTTTGTAAATTCGTACTTAATAAGTAGCAATAAGTATAAAATTATTTTAAAAAACTGCTAAAAAGATAATATTTTATATGGTTTTCAACACCTAAAAAAGTGTGAGTGAAAAGTAAAACAACAACAACAACATTCTGAGTTTGTCCCGCCGGAGCAGGGTTTGGGGGGCCAAACTGTACACATTCTTTCCCCGACGTCATCAAGAGAGTGTTTCCTAGTGACTCAAACACCAATAACTATAAACTCATAGAAAAACAAAAGGACAAATGTAACAAACGAAACTAAACTAAAGAAGATGATAACATGGTGTGCGAACGGGGGGATATGATGTTTGTCACTCTTTTGAGGCCCAGTCTAACCCTCCCCGACATGGATCACTCTCCTCCAATACGTTATATCCATAACCACGCTCTCGTTAAGGTTCAGAAGGGCACAATCTTGTCTAATCAACTCCCTCCAACTTTTCTTCGGTCTTTCTCTTCTCCGTCGTACTCTATCGATCTCCAAACTGTCACACCTAAGAAATGGCACGCTCGGCTCTCTCCTCTGGACATGACCAAACCAACGAAGCCTTGACTCTCGTAACTTATCTCGGATACTGCATATTCCCACTTTTTCATGGATAACTTCATTTCTGATCCTATCTAGTCTAGTAAATCCACTCATCCATCTGATCATCCTCATCTCTGCCACCATTAGCCTCTGCTCATGTTCTTTCGTAGTCGCCCAACACTTAGCCCCATACAACATAGCAGGCCTAACGTCAAGTTTTAATTAACGAATGGAATAAAATACAATGTCTTATTTATATATTAATGTAAATATGTTTGTATACCCATTTTTATTAATTTGCAATCTTTCATACATTGATTTTAGTCTTTATATTTAGTTTTGTGTTGAATATATAAAAGAGATAGTATCTCACGTTGATAAGATAGTGTATTCAAGCTTTGCATATAAGTCGATGGATTACTCTTTCTAATCCCATTTGGTTTTAGGATGGAACTCCACCAATCTTGTGTGCTCGGCTTTATGCGCTAACATTATGTTAAATAACTTAATATATTTAGCATTACCCGGATTTATTATTAGGGGTGTTTACTAGAATGTCCAAAATTTTCGCCTTTATTAGCGTTTTGCCAACCAACCTATCCATATTAGGTAAATGTCCACCATGTTGCTGAAATTTGTTGAAACCGAAGTTGCTGACGTCGACGTTGCTGAAACCGGAGTTGTTGAAACCGGAGTTGCTCAAACACTGAATTTTGAAGTTTTGCCCAATTTCCGATGCAACCAAATTGAATAGAAGAAAAAGACTCAAGCTCAAGCACGGACCAAAATCTACTCAAGCTCAAACACAAGCACGAACCATAATTTGCCTCAATTCAACACTAATTTCGGCAATTACAACAACAATTTCAGTAAATTAAGAGATTTCAGCAACAATTAAGAGATTTCAGTAGCAATTACAACATCAAAGTTTAAGAGAATACAACAAGATCGGGAGGCAAGAGATCTTCATCGACGAAATTGAGTCACCTCCATCTAAGGCGAAGGCAATCAAGACACAATTGCAAACACTATAAAACTAAAATAGTAATAAAAATCCAAACTCAAACACAAAACCACCTTTTCTTGGTCATCAATCAGGTGAGCTAAGCGGTGGTCCTCAAGTTTTCTTTCATCATTTAGTCATTTGTCCTTCCAAAACTTTATCGTTTTTCCATTTCCAATTTGCCATATAGGTCCGGAACAGAACTCATCCTTTAATATTCAGATAATTTGGCTCATTGCTATGACATGTTTATCTTGTTCTTGTATTCCCAAATTTGGTCATCTTTCAGGTATTTTTCTCGAATTATTCTATCACATTGGTGTGGGGTTCTGCGATGATTTTTCAAAAAAAGCTTCATTTGCAGAGCTTTGTTCATATCCTTCATTTTGTAGATTCCTAGGCCTCCATGTTTTTTTGGTTTCATATTTTTTCCCAGCCTACCAGTGGTTTGTATTTTTTATCTTTTTTGGGGGATTGTTTCTTTTCTGTGTTTTCCCCACCGAAAAAAATTAACTTGAATAAATAACAGCCAATTTAATACGGAGTATATTTTTAGAATACTCCTCGGATAAATTTTTTTAGGTGGTAAAATTATATAAAATACTAACTATTAAAATTTTTAAATAATATTACATTTATTAATTTTTAAAATTAAAAGTAATAAGAGGTATTATTTTAAAAAATGAATTAAAATTTAATATTTTATATAATTTCTACTGTTTTAATAAAATTGTACATGTTTGAAAATGCACTTATTTTTCAATGGATAAAATAATATAAAATAATATTACGCCATTCATTATTATTTTTTGTTTGTTGTTGAATGTCATTCATTAATATATGAATCTACCATGTTTAATTTTGGGCAGGCTACGTACCATATGTGGAGGTGATGGTATCATGAATAATGATACGTCCCAATTGAAGAAAAAAAATACTCCCTCCGTTCCAAAATAAAAGTCGTTTGACTTTTCTGCACGCATATTAAGGAGGTAAAAACTATATAAAATACTATTTTTTTAATGAATTTGTTTTTATAAGTTTATACTTATCAATACCGACTATGAAATTATTTAAAAAAATTGATTAAAAAAATAATATTTTATAGTGTTTTTACCTCCTCAAAAAGCATGCAGAAAAAGACAAACGACGCTTATTTTGGAACAGAGGGAGTACATAGAATTGGGAAGATCTTAACTGATAGATTACATATTGTATAGTAGGTCTATTGGTGCACAACGTGATCGATAGTACAAACTAGTGTCAACCTATGGTTTCGAAAATACTACAAATCTATAATACGAAAATAAGGATAAAAAATAAAAAATAAAGATATCAAACGCAATAAATAAACATTGCATTATTAACATGTAATAATGTATAACTAGATATAAAAACAATTTAACTTGCGTAACTTCTTACCATATTCTCAAAATAAGTAATATAACCTATGGTTTCAAAGCTCTCGAGATGAATTATAATATGTGAATGTCAATTTAAGTAAAATATTAAAGTATTATAGTATATTGAAATAAAACTAAAATGATTAATACTGCTGTAATTTTCAAACATTCATAACTTTTTCGCAGCTCTAGCTAGGCAGCACCCGTAGCTTACTACGCCTATTGGCTCTCGCCCTTGGAACGTCGCTCCTAGATGGTCCCCGGTGCCTGGCTTCAACCCTCATTGGATGCACTACGGCTATCCTGCCCCTCAACAAGCCGGTCCTTAGGCCTATTTGACATCGTCTGATCAAGACTATGTTCCACCTGATGTGCATCACGCCTTCTCCTCTACGCAGCTGACATCTCCCGACTCTTCTTGATACATGGACACTGGTGCCACCTCCCATATGAGGAACTCCTCAGGTACCCTCTCTTCTATTTCCTTTAAAGGTCCTGCACACTCTATTATCGTCGGCAATGGTGGCCGCCTCGCTACTTCGGGTATTGGCCACACCAGATTACAGACCCCCCCTACACCTTAACAATGTCCTCATTGCCCCAAAGATTATCAAAAACCTTATCTCTGTCCGTCGGTTCACTACTCACAATAACGTTTCCCTTGCGTTTGATCTCTTTGGTTTCTCTGTGAACGATCTTACTACAGGGGTTACTCGCCTGAGATGTAACAGCACCGGGGAGCTCTACCCTGTCACACCGTCATCTACATCCCATCAGTCGTGTCCGGTCGCCCTCTCGGCATCTTCGTTCAGCCTGTGGCATGCACGCCTTGGCCATCCCAGTGCTTCCATTTTAGATGTCCTTCGTTCTTAGAGTCTTGTCAAATGTAGTAAGGATCAACGCTCTAGTTTATGTTTTTCTTGTCAGTTAGGCAAACATGCAAGACTACCGTTCTAACGGTCCTTGAACTCCACACTTGCACCTTTTGATATCATTCATAGTGACATTTGGACCTCTCATGTGCCTAGCAAGGATGGTCACAAGTACTGCCTTTTATTTCTTGATGATTACACTCTCATTTTTTATGGGTTTTTCCATTGCAATTCAAGTCCCAAGTGTTTCCCACTTTCGTCAAGTTTCAGGCCTACATTAAAACACAGTTTCACACGTCCATCAAATGCTTCCAATGTGACAATGGACGGGAATTTGATAACAAGGACTTTCATTCCTTATTCACCACAAATGACATCTCATATCGGTTGTCATGCCCATATACCTCTCAGCAAAATGGCAAGGCCGAAAGAATCATTCGAACAATAATCAACATGATGCGTTCTCTCCTCTTTCACGCATCCGTTCTCCTTGCCTATTGGCCTCACGCCTTATCAACGACATGTTATCTCCTCAACATCCTCCCTTCTACTACCCTCCAGCATCGCTCACCCACTCAGGCATTATATTGCACCCTGCCTAGGTATGATTGATGTGAGTTTATTTTGCCATGTTTTACATGTACTTTTATATCGATTTCTGCATGCATTTCATGCATATTGGGTTAGAATAATACAGAATATGTGTAGTTTACGCTTATTTGCAATATATGGAGGTCTACACAAGTTTTGGTTATATTTGGCAGAAATCGGACGCACTTTGGAGCTTAAAGGTAAGTCATGAAGAAGCTAAGGATGGTGCAGCTGGCAAAAATGGAATTTTTCACCATTCATCATTCTGAATCAAGCTTTGATGTCTTCATGAGAGTCGTAGCCCTCGGAAAGAGCTTTCCAAAGCATGGTCATATGCGTCAATCCGACGAACGAGGACTCGGGAAAGTGCGTTTCAAGAACAGAGCAGAGAGCTGAGAAACTTAGTCGATATCGAGGAGAATTTACTCGATATCGAGTAACCCATATCGAGCTGGAGCACTAGGAATCGACGAAGCAAGCTGGATCTGAGACAGTCAAGTCGATATCGAGGAAATTACTCGATATCGAGTAAAATCCTAGTCGATTTCCATGTCCAGAGCCGATATCGACGAAGCTGAGATTATAGAAACCCAGGTGTGTCCTTCCCCGATCTCGATTCCACCTTTGCAATCTATCTTTGAAAAACCATTTGAAGGACCCCAAGAAGAAGAAGCACTAGAAGAGAAGAAGTTGGACATTGTTGCCCAATGCATTCCAAGATCGCTTTTACCTTACAAAGTGAAGGCTATCCCCGATGATTTTGAGCAACCGATGTTCATATTCAAGTATGGGGTCCTAGCAAAGTGGCATGAAGCTCTGCATGATGAGGTGGAAATATCTCTTCCCACTCCACCGTTTTGCTGTGGTGGAGACGCGCAACCAAGTCAACCTATGAAGCGGAAGAGGTATGGTGATGAGGTATGTATATTTTCTTTATATCTTCCCTTATACATGCTAGCTCGAGCCAGGGAAGATGAATGGGTGGAGCCATGGAGCGTCCACTCGGGGAGGTTTAAGCTTCTTCATATGATGCCCCCGGATGACATCCCACGCTTTCCACCACCGGAGGAACCACCAGATCCACCTATACATCCGGACAAAGATGAGCCAAGCTAATGCTTAATGGAGAAAGTCGGCCTAGCAACTAAAAAATCTAGAGCTTGTACATATACATTTATTTTTGGAACTTTGGAGACATTGTTGCTTTTTGTTGGTTTGGAACTTGTAGTTTTTCTATTGTGGGTATTTCTCTTCTACATGTTTCAGGTCCATGGGGATAGAAGCAAGCTAAATCGGACTTGGCCCAGAGCATAGCACTCGATTCTGACGATCCTGCACACTTGTCGAGTGAGTTTCTTTCTTTACCCTTGTTTTTATACAGTGAGGACACTGTAATGTTTAAGTATGGGGTGGGGGAAGGGATTACTTTATGCATATTTGGCTTTATTTGACTTTTTTTATGCATATTTAGAGTTTATTTCTTGAATTGCTTATACATGGCTATTTTGGAATTCATTATTAATTTATGTGCTTATATACATGTTTTCCAAAATTTTGAAAAAATGACCCCCATTGAAAATTTTGATTAATGTCATGGAAGCTTTATATTGAACTCGACGATGCAAAATTGGATTCATTAGAAATATAGCATGAGATTGCCTAGAAAAGGAAAGTCACAATAAAAAATACATATTTTCTTGAAAACCATGAAAGGAGGTAAAATTTAATTTTGCTTTTGACATGTTGCATGATAAGAGGATGGAGGACTTTATATTTCCATATAATGCTCATATTGTTATATTCCTAGCCTTACCTATACTTACGCATCACAAAAGCCATATTATGTCTTATTTCATATATTCCATTCTTTACCTTATTTCCTATCCGGGGATTATGTTGAGAATGATGTCACATTATGGAGATTATCATATGGTGTTTGTGTTGTTGTTATCATTAATGGAGTTTGGCGGGAAATTGTTTGAAATATTTGAAAAATTTAATGAGTGAAAGAAAATCCGATCACCTCAGGAGATAAAGGTAGATCGACCTTGCTCGCTGAGATAATAGTTCAGTGAGATGGAACACACATGTGAGGAGTCCAAAACACTAAGTATCCGGGGCCATTCATGACACCCATGTTTGTCACTCGCGAGAAGGCAGTGCTGAGGTTAGAGAGGTAAAAGCATTATAATTGATAAAAGCAATAAGAAAGGTGATGATTCTTATTAAAAAAGAGTGTGGTATGAAAATTTAGAAAGTACTCCATTTCCTTGGATCATTAGCACCACATTGCCAAAAATTGCCCACATTTAGCCTTTTACCTATCTACTTCTTATTGAGCTTAAATTAAAGTCCTCTTGATTATTAATGCTTTGTCACGAATGAATGTTTTTGCATAACCCTCCTTTTGTGAGTAGATGTTGTTTTTTATTTGCTCATGCATGGATTTGTGACACTAGTACCTTTTCAAGAATGGTAATGAATTGCAGGGACATATGACAATGAATTTAATATGTTGAGAGTTTTGTTTCTTCCCCTGTATAACAAATAAAAGTATTGCTTGAGGACAAGCAAGCTTAAGTATGGGGTGTTTGATGTGAGTCTATTTTGCCATGTTTTACATGTACTTTTATATCGATTTCTGCATGCATTTCATGCATATTGGGTTAGAATAATACAGAATCTGTGTAGTTTACACTTATTTGCAATATATGGAGGTCTACACAAGTTTTGGTTATATTTCCCAGAAATCGGACGCACTTTGGAGCTTAAAGGAAAGTCATGAAGAAGCTAAGGATGGTGCAGCTAGAGAAAATGGAAATTTTCACCATTCATTATTCTGAAGCAAGCTTTGATGTCTTCATGAGAGTCGTAGCCCTCGGAAAGAGCTTTCGAACGCATGGTCATATGCGTCAATCCGACGAACGAGGACTCGGGAAGGTGCGTTTCAAGAACAGAGCAGAGAGCTGAGAAACTTAGTCGATTTCGAGAAGAATTTACTCGATATCGAGTAACCCATATCGAGCTGGAGCACTAGGAATCGACGAAGCAAGCTGGATCTGAGACAGTCAAGTGGATATCGAGGAAATTACTCGATATCGAGTAAAATCCTAGTCGATTTCCATGTCCAGAGCCGATATCGACGAAGCTGAGCATTGGGAAGCCGAGCAGAAGTTAGTCGATATCGAGTAACTTTACTCGATATCGAGAACAACCCAAGTCGACATGTGTTCTGTTGGCCGACATGGAGTTGTTGACCACAAGACGAAGAAAACGCTAGTCGATATCGAGGACGCCTACTCGATATCGAGGACGTCTCAGTGACGGATTCCGAGCTATCCGAATATCCTGTTAAGTTTCTATCCCGAAGCCGATGGTGATATTTTTTAGACCAAATTCTATCCACATATATCAAGAGCTATCAAGTCAAGGAGAAGATATTTATCTACTTTAGATATAGTCCTAGTTGATTTAATTATTTATTTCCATGTTTTAATCTTTAGATAAGAGATAGATAGAATTAGATATAGATATAATTTCTTTCCTAGAATAGCTAGGGAATGAAGCCTATAAATAAAATCCTAGGGGGCTGATTTTCATTAATTCAAGTCAAGTCGTCTTAGGACGCAAGGAGAGAGGAGAGAGTGGATGAACGTTTGGAAGATTTTTACGTTTTAGTTTATTTTATGTTAAAGTTAATTTCTTTCATTATGGTTTGTTTCTAATTTCCTTCTTCTAGGGTTGGGGTCATCATCTACCTATGTGCTTAATCCTTTGCGAGAGTTGAGGAAATTCCTTATTCATGATATTCAAGCGAAAGTGATCTTATTATGAATTGGATAGTAATTAGGGTTTATTTGCGAGAGCCGACTAATCCTAATTAAGAAAAGGTAGAAACAAATTAGGTCTTTATGCGAGAGCCTCTATCACCTAAATTGTTGGAATTTGCAAAAGTCGATTCTTTGATATAAAGCATGCATCTTTATGTGATTTATGATCTGCATATATATTTATTGTTGTGGTGATCCCTAACCTTGGAAGTTTGCATCTTTATTTGTTTTATTTTATTATTTTTATTCGGCACATATTCTACTCGATATCAAACCACCATTCTCTCTCCATCACTCGACATCGACCAAGTTTTAGTCGACGTCGAAACCACCCTCATCACCTCTTCCCACTATCCCTAAACCCCAAAACACACTAAACCTAGAACCGCTGACTTCTCTCCTGTGGACGAACCTGACTCCCCTATACTATAGCGGAGGTCTTGACTATAAATTTATTTGGTCGAGAAACCTTCTCGACAATGATCATCTTCGTACCTTCGGGAGCCTATGCTTCCCAAACCAGTCCTCCACCACCCCACACAAACTTCACCCACGCTCCACTCTATGTGCGTTCATCGGGCATTCGTCCGATCATCGCGGTTACCTTTGTCTCGATCTTCAAAGCCATAGGCTTATCCTGTCACGTCATGTCACATTTGATGAGTCCCGCTTTCCCTTCTCTTCTCCTCCTCCCCCCTCTCCCACACCTCCCCCACCTACACTGCCCCCACCACCACCTCCCCCCCTACCACCAGACCACACACTCGTAGCGTCTCCGATGTGTTCAGACCGAGACAGATTGTCTCCATGCACGCCTCCGATCGCCCAGGCACCCCCCCTCAGACTCACCGAACTTCTCTCCCACATCGCTCGTTGCGGTGGCCGCCGCCTGGTGTTGCGCCCGCGGCACACCCCCCAACCTCGTCTACTTACCGCGGCCGCCGCCACGTGCCGCGCCCGCAGCACCAACCCAACTCGCCCCCACATCCCCAAGGCACCTCGTGCCACAACCCCGACTTCGCTTTTCCCCATCCCCACCACCCACAAAACAGCCCTCCTCGACCCGAATCGGCAGGCGGCTATGCTCGATGAATATAGGGCCCTTGCAAGGAATGGTATCCGGGTTCTTGTTCCTCGCCCTTCTGAGGCGAATTTCATTCGCTACATGTGGATTTTCCGCCACAAGTGTCGCTCTGATGGGACGCTGGAATGTTACAAAGCTCGTCTTGTGGTTAATGATAGAGCTTAGCAGGCATGTATTGATTGTGATGAGACATTCAGCCCCGTGGTCAAGCCTGCTACTATCCGGATGGTGCTGAGCTTAGCGTTATCGCGACATTGGGCTATTCATCAGCTGGATGTCAAGAATGCCTTTCTGCATGGCCATCTGAATGAGATGATTTACATGTTTCAGCCGCCAGGGTTTGTTGATGCTGATCGTCTCAAACATATTTGTCTCCTAAAGCGCTCTTTGTATGGTCTGAAGCAGGCTCCACGGGCGTGGTTCCAGCGCTTTGCATCTCATCTCCTACGCCTAGGTTTCGTTGGCAGCTGCTCAGATTCGTCTCTCTTTATCTATCGCAGAGGCGCAGACATGGCTTTTCTGTTACTTTATGTCGACGACATCATTCTCACTGCCTCGTTTGATGCTCTTCGGACGTCCAGCATTGCCCAGTTGAGCTCTGAGTTCGCCATGTCGGATCTTGGGCCGTTGACTTATTTCTTGGGAGTCTCCGTGCAACGTCATGCGTCTGGGTTGTTTCTCTCTCAAAGTAAGTATGCTGCCGAAATTGTTGCTCGGGCCAAGATGAGCAACTGCAAGCCTATCGCCACCCCTGTTGATTCTTTCAACAAGCTCAGTGCTCACTCTGGTCCTCTGTTTGATGATCCGACGTTGTATCGGAGTCTTGCCGGGGAATTGTAGTATCTTACATTCACTCGGCCAGACATCAGCTATGTCGTCCAACAGATCTGCATGTTTATGCATGAGCATAGGGAGCCGCACTTTCAGGCCTTGAAGCGGATAATTCGGTATATCAGTGGTACCCTCGATTTGGGCACCACGATCTCCCTTTCCTCTAGGCATGACCTCGTCGCCTACACTGATGCGGATTGGGGTGGTTGTCCGAAAACACGTCGCTCCACGTCTGGTTACTGTGTCTTCCTCAATGACACTTTTGTGTCCTGGTCGACGAAGCGTCAGTCTGTGGTTTCCCGCTCCAGCACAGAGGCTGAGAACAGGGGGGTCGCCAACGTTGTTTCCGAGTGCTCCTTGCTGCGCAATCTCCTGCTTGAGCTCCGTTTCCATCTTCAGAAGGCCACCCTGGTCTACACAGACAACGTCTCCGCCGTTTGTCTCGCCAGCAACCCCGTCCAACATCAGCGCACGAAGCACATTGAGCTCGATCTCCACTTCGTTTGGGACAAGGTTGCTCTTGGACATGTTCGTGCTCTCCATGTCCCGTCCTCCTATGATCAGTACGCTGATATCTTCACCAAGGGTTTACCTCGTCAGTTGTTCCTCGATTTTCGGTCCAGTCTCACTATTCAGGACTCTCTACTTTCGACTGCGGGGGATTTGATAGATTACATATTTTATAGTGGGCCTATTGGCTCATGCCCAATCCTTCTTGTAACCTATATATATGAACATGATGAGGAATGAAACCCTAAGGGGGATTTTATATCAATCATACGTCTCTACATTAACATTTATAAAATCAACAGTAAGATTAAGAAATTATGACACCCATATAGACAGAGGCGGATCTATATTACGGCCGAGGGCGACTGTCGAAAATAAAATTTAATATACAAGTTTCTCGTTGATAGATTCGATTTGATATATTTTAAGCTCAAACCTGACACATGCGCAGAAAGTTGTAAACGTTTCAAAACTGAACAAACATAAATTATTTCCGACATCATTTTTGAAACTCTGAATTCCTTCTATCATAATTATCACTTGTTAAGTTGTTATACTTTTACATACAATTTTTCCGATGGTAATTTCCGCCCTCTCAAATAAAAGTTTCAGGTCCGCCGCGGCATATAGAGCTACTACGATCGTATATTATCAAAACGTAACTACACAAACCGGTTCTTTATAAAATTAGCTTACTTCAACTACGAGTATAATACGAATCTATGGCAAAAGATTTAAAAAAAAAAAAAATTGAACTAATTAAATCAGAGATCGGAACGGCGGGAGAAGTCGGAGGCGAGGCGAGAGGCGATGGCTGAGTGGTACATGGAATCATGGAAGGCCTCCGTCCCCTTCGTCATCATCCGGAGCCGCCGTGCCTTTTCCTCGGTGAAGCCGCCAGGAGCGAACTTAAATCCGGCCGCCTTGGTCTTCGCATTCGCCCTCGCCTCGTCTAGCTTCATCGGATGATTTTGCAGATCGTCGTCGACGCTGCTGGAGTTGGAGTCAATGTAGTCAGGGTCGGAGGGCCAGTTGAAGAGTGGGCTCCACCGGTTCCAACCAGCGGTAGAAGAACTCCGGCGACAAGTATCGGAGCTGCGGTTGCCAGATCCTGTGGCCGATGCACGCACTCTGATCGGTTGGAACGTCGTAAATAGATTTGTCGCCATTGCTGGAGGGGAAGAGATGAGATTGAGAGGAACGGGTGCGTGGTTTTACTTTTGTGTACCGTACCGTGTGGAGGAGTGCATCTTAGTTAACTGTCTTGCGGCCGTTAAATATAGGAGGGAGAGAAAACAAATGGGATAGAAAATGGATGTTTTAAAAAAAAAAATTTAATTTTGACCAAAAAATATATATACATTTTTCATTTTCATTTAATATTTTATCAGTGGCCAATTGCTATGAAAAATCACACACCGACAATTTGTATTGTTATATATCCAAGGCTGAAAATATGCCACAACGCCACATTCATTCCTCTTTACAAAATTTTGACCATGTAGAATGCAATTAGTTGACAAAATTTAGTACCGTGTGGTATAAATTTCCGAAAGGTAAATGAAAAACGAAATAAACATATTGTTAGAAATTTCAATCATTAGTTCATTTCTCAATTTTTATATAAAATTTATTTTGTTTTCCTCCTTTCAAACACTCATTCGAATAAAGGATCAATACCCATATCATCTATACTTCTCTAATTATTACTCCTCTCAGCTTATTTTTCACTCAAGAATGTTCATTCTCCTCTCATTAAAACTCACAAAACTTATCTAAAAAGTATTTATCCATATAAAATTTATTTTTATTCCGTTTACCTTATAATCTTATACTAAATGTTGCCCTTAGTACCTACATCTAGATTTAATAAATTAAAATAAAATAATAAAATTGTACAATTAAAAGAAATTTGGGTCAAATTGAACTGAATTTTATTTTTAAATTTGAGTTTTATTTTTAAATAGCAGGGGAAAGAACCAAAAAATTGGGGAAGCTAAAGAAAAAAGGAAAAGAGAAGGTCACGTGCCTCTCATGGTCTACGAAAGGGCAAGGAAAAACGGGAAAGGCAGATTGAAGATAGCGTCACTGGACGCCCACGTAGCAAAATGTACAACTCTCTATCTAATGCGACGTCGTTTTTGTCCACACCCTTCCATTTACCACGCGAATTTCGTTCTGCAACGGTGGCCGGCGCCCGTTCGAGGAACGGTCGTAACTTGTTGCTTGTACACCGGCCCACCGCACAATTTCGTAGGAAAGCAAAAATGTTTTGTTTTTTATTGTTTTTATGCATATATTATAAAAACATTTATGAAAAATATAATTTTTTTTAGAAAATAAATAAAAATATACTCATACCAATAATTATCTAATCAAGGACAATGTTGTAAAGTATGTGACAAAATATTTAAAATAACATGTTTTTATTAACAAGATTTACTTTCTTTGATTAAACGAGGGGTAAAATTTAATGTTGGGTCTTCAACTACTGGTAACTGTTCCAAGATTCTCAAATCTCTATCCTATGTGGACATCCATGTCAACCCACAAATGGTCCATGGGCCATGGGCGTTGGGCCTCTGTATGGGTCTAGCTCACATGCATATCACTTGGGCCTTGGGCCTCACACCCATAACTCATACTCGACCTTGTATTGGTGTGTAGGTCAGCCAGGGTTGGGCACAAATCTACTCCCGTTCAGGTCCGTCCCGATCTTGATGGGGATTTAGAAATTTTTTTTAACCATGTACCGATCTCGTCCAATAAAAAAAAAGTTGCTACTTGTGTAAGAGTCTAAGTAGAGGTGGCAATCGAGCTATTCGGGTATACCCATTCTGATGCCATCAAGATTGGCCCTCTGTGGGCCAAGGCGGTTCGAGGACCCGATCATCCCGAGAAAGAAGAAGACCCCACCATAGATTAAAACTTGTTGAAGGGTCGTCGACATCGAGTGTCTTGGGATCGACGACGAGGGTTCTGTCTGGTTTTGGCTTGGAGAATTTTTTATTTTTTTTTAACGGAAAAAATTTGACCATAGGGCTAGGCCCTATCAACCAAGAGCATCCTTGCGGATGAGACTACGCAATAGAGAATCATCAGGCAACATAGATCCATGTGAAGCAGCACTGATACGTGATAGACGATCAGCCACTTGATTTGCTTCTCGGAAAACATGACGAACCTCAACAGAACCAAAGAAGCCCAGCGAGACTAGACTGTCCGAGACAATCATTTCAGAGTCTCTAGTAGACTTCCCCACACCTTTTAGACTTTTGATAATAGTTGAGTTATCCCCACACCTTTTAGACTTTTGTAATTTTGAGGTTCTTTGCAGCTAACAGACCATTCCAAATTCCCAGGCTTTCACAACCGCAGACCGAATTGATAGGCGATGATCCCGAACGACAAAAAATAGGAGAACCCTGTGAATCACGAATGATAAACCCAAAAGTTCCCCCATCAATCTGAGATAGAGAACCATCGAAATTCAGTTTGTAGCTGTCATTTGGTGGTGGTTCCCACTTGGTTCGTTTTCTTCTCGATTGTGCCTTCGGTTGGTTATTTTCTTTCGTATTTACAATTTTTCCTTGTGAAATTTCGTTTGTTTGTGAGGTTATCCAGATAAATTTTTGATCCTTTTTAAAAGATAAAATACGTCTTATGTCCGGGTTTATTTGATCAAAAAGTGTTTTGTTTCTGAAGTATCAAACTCCCCACCAGACAAAAGTTAGGTCTTCAAAGTTGTTTTTCCCAATTGTATGTTTGATATCCCATATTGTGTCATTCAAATTGTCCCCTTTAATGAAACATCTGTGGATCTTCATGTAGGCACCTGGGTTATTTGCAATAATGGTTTCCTTAGTGATAGGACAATCCCATAATAGATGATTCAGATCCTCATAGCAGGAATCACAGTGTGGACAATCAGTCGGAATACCCAGCCTACGAGAGGCTAGCTTAACAGCTGTGGGTACTCCCTTTCTAAGGATTTTCCATAGAAAAGATTTTATTTTGGGCGGCACATCCAGGTCCCATATCCAGCTTATATCTGATCTTGTATGGTTTTTGTATTTATGTATCATCTCAGTTGCAGACTGAGTCGAAAACCAGCCATTTTTGCTCCATTTCCAATAAAGTCTATCAACATGAATATTTTGTGGTATTGGTATTGTCTTGATTGTTTCCATTATATCATTGGGTAGTATGTTTTGTAATTTTTCATTTAACTTATCTTGATCCTAGGTTTTATTATCTCTGAGGAAGTATTTTATGTTTGTAGATTCATCGATTTGTGTGTATTTGAGATTAATGATTTCAGAGGCGATGATCCCAGCCAAAGGTCATTCCAAAAGTTAATGGTTGAACCATCCCCAATAGACCATTGTAGACCCTTTTTAAATAAAGGTATTAGTATTATTAACTGCGCCCATTGCCACGAGGAGCCACCTTGCTTTTGTTAATTTAGGATACTGCTAATTTTTAGGTATTTTTCTTTGATTAAGATAACCCACGGACTAGTGGGTTCTGCTAGTAATTTCCAGAGTAGTTTCAGTTGTAGCGCTTTGTTCATATCCTCTGAACAGCGGAGACCAAGTCCACCATTTGCCTTTGTTTTACAAACATCAAACCAACTGATTAGGGGTTTGTGATTCGGGCCTTTGTTCCAAAGAAAATTCCTATTGATTCTATCCAGTTCTGTGTGGACTGATTTTGGAAGCATAAAGCACTGCATTATATGTAATGGTTTTGCTGATAGCGTTGTTTTGATTAGAGTACATCTAGCAGCTTGAGAGAGGCAATTTGCTTTCCATTTGTGCAGTTGAGATTTAGTGTTCATTAGTAGGTCTTTGAAATCGTCTTTCGTAACTCTTCCCTCGATGATTGGGCAGCCCAAATAGCAACCCAAATTGGGGGTGTGGGCTATTTCTAGTTCATTTCGAATAAGATTTTTTTGTGGGGTCAAAACGTTCTTTGAAGTTTGAAATTGGTACTTATGCCGGTTAAGTCGTTGCTCAGACAACGCTGTATATTCTCTTAAAATTTGATTTACTTGGTCACAACCTGTTTGTGTAGCTGAGGCAAAAATCACAATGTCGTCGGCAAAGGCTAGGAATGGAATCTTGGTTCCACCGCATGTTAGTTTGATTCCTAGGTGGCTCTGTGGTTTTAAGGATTCGTTAAGAAGACCACGAGATAAGATTTCTGATATTATTAAGAACAGATAAGGGGAGAGCGGGTCACCTTAGCGTAAGCCCCTCTTTGGAAAAAATATATATCAGTGGGTTCGTTATCTACTAATACCGAGTAGGTAACCGTGGTTATACATTCTTTGATCCAACCCGTGAATTTTGTTGAGAAACCAAATTTTATCATAATAGAGAGAAGAAAATCCCAGTCCACCATATCAAATGCTTTTTCCATGTCGAGCTTAACCGCTATCCAGCCCGTGTTACCTTTTTTCTTTGAGAATGAGTGGAAAATTTCATTTGCAATTAAAATGTTATCTTGTATTGGTCTACCTGCTGAGAACGCACTTTGTAGTGGATTTGTGAGTTTGGGTATGATTTTTTTTAATCTTGATGCTATTACTTTAGAAATAACTTTTTATGTTGTTGAGCAAAGGCTAATTGGTCTGTAATGGGATGTTGTTGTTGGGTTGTCTATCTTTGGTATTAGTGCGATAAACGTGTGGTTTGTTTGTTTTAGGATCCGTCCACTAAGGAAAAAACTCTTGACTGTATTGATTACAGAGGGTTCCACTATATGCCAGTATTTTTTGAAAAAACCAGCAGGGAAACCATCAGGTCTCGGTGATTTGTCATTAGCTAGGTTGAAAACCGCATTTTTGATTTCCGAGTTTGTTACTTGCTGAGTAAGCCAGTTGTTGTCTTCGTTTGAGATATCATTTCCTACATAATTGAGTAAGTTACTTGGTATTGATTGCCTTGCTTGTGGTGAATATTTTTGGCTGAAGTCATGTTTTACTAAATTCCTTATATCTTCTTCTTTACTGAGAGTTATACCAGCCGTGGTTTGAAGTTGTTTTATTATATTTCTGTTCCGTCTTCTAGTTGCAATTTTGTGAAAATACTTTGTGTTTGCATCGATCGATTTGACATGTATTCTTTTGGGTCTTTGCCCCCAGTATTTTTGTTGGTATGTTAATAGAGAAGTATGTTTTGATGTTAGCCTTTTGATTTTGGCGTCTATATCATGGTTATACCCATTACAAAGAGTGTTTTGTAGTTCTAAAAGTTGTGATTCTACTTGTTTTATTTGGCGAAATACATTCCCAAAGGTTACTTTGCTCCATATCTTACTTTTTCGTTTTAGTTCCTGCAATTTTTTTAGTTAATTTGAACAGTTGAGAGCCAGGGGAATCTAACCTCCAAGCAGATCGAACAATAGTTTCATAGTCCGGTCTTGTTGTCCAAGCCATTTCAAATTTAAACGGTTGCAGTTTTGGTTTTTGGTTATCCATTAGGTCTATAGTTATCTGCGCATGATCAGATTTCAAAAAAGCGTGATTTTTAGTGTAAAGGTTTGGGAAGTCTTTTAGGATAGAGTGGCTGATTATTGCACGGTCTAACTTCTCAAAAATGCTATCGTTACCCTGCTCACGTTTCCTCCAAGTGAGTCTATTTCCACTAGTTGGGGAATCAACTAGGTTGTAATTAAGTGCTAATTATATCTTGTAATCTTGTGAATCTGTTAGTCGAAGGAGTTCTTCCTCCTAATTTATCTTTTGGTTCCAGTATTTCATTTAGGTCTCCCAACACAATGAGCGAGTCTTTGTATTTGCGGATGTAATCTGAGAATGTAGTCCAAAATATATTTTTTTCGTTTGCATAAGGTGTAGCGTAAACAAATAAAACTTCAATATTGATGTTAAGAGACGCGTTGGTATAGTCTGCCTGAATGATACGGTCAGTGTGGCTTCTAATGGTAAAGGTTTCATTTTGGAGGCGACCTTCCTTCCAAAGGAGGCACATACCCCTTGAGAGACCATTTGATGGACAGAAGAATATTCTGTCAAACCTTGGTTTTCTCCAGCATTTCTCCGGCGGTGGGTTTGTTAATTTTGTTTCTGCTAACATTAACACTTTGATATGGTCTGATTTAGTAGTGGATTCAATATGAGTCCATAGGTTCTTTCTACTAAGACCTCTAACATTCCAGAAGATAAATTTCATATTAAACATATTGGGGGGATTCGGTACCTTGAAGAGTTAGTACCATACTTATATCTCTGTTGTTTAGCTAGTTGGAAGAATAATCTATTCGAAGAGAATGTGGTTCTAAATAACAGTTTGACAGTGCTTGATAAGGTAAAAAGAATTTCATAACCTGTGTGTTGATCAAGTTGACCAGATCAGATCTGGGATTACAAGGAATCAAACAAACATGAGAAACTTGAGCTGTTAATTTATAATACATTTTGATAAAGCAAATTGAAGAGAGAGTTATATGAGATAATGATTCAAAGTAGAGTGTCAAAAAATACTTTACATGTAACATATAGAGTATCTTTTTGATGTATTGTCCCTTAGCTATGCAACAAGCCAATGAAAGATTCATATGAAGAAAAGATTTAAAGCAAAGAAACAAATCTTGCAGTTTATGTGACACAAGAAGAAATCGATAGTTAGTGAACCTGCATTGTTCACTGAGTGAAACAACAAATCTGTAGTCATTAAGGTAATATAGTTGTTGATTTGGTTTACACAAAATGGATATAACAGACATGAGAAGCAAACCAGACAGGAGCACTTGTGGATCAACTTTGCCATTGCTGGTGCTATTTCATTGATGGTTTCATCCACTTAGATCCATTTGGTTGTACTGGTCCATGCTGATGCTATGTGATTGATGTCTTCACCTAATTGTTTCCATCTGGTGCTAGTTTTCAGGTCTTGACTCCAATTTGCATTGGTTGATAGCTGCATAGATTGCAAACCAAAATATTGCTCGAGAGAAAGACTCCCTCGAGCAAGCTTAATAGAGTATTTTGTAATGTGCTTGCAAGTAAGCAAATAATTATCAAGTTTGTTGATTTTAGCAGTTCTGAGGCAAAGGTGCAGTGCATCACAGAAATGCAAGAAAGCATAGAAAGTAGCAGGTATCCTAATGCTTTTGGTTTTATTAGGATAGAAGTGCAATATACTAGTATGAAAACTAGAGTGCTTTTTATAACTAGTTTTTATATAACATTATCCTTGACATAGCCCTAAGCAGCCAAGCAAACCAGATTGATAGCAGTATATAATTGACAATAGGGAGTATTTGTTTAAAGCACTAATGATTTGGTAAAATTTTTGCAAATCCTTAAACTGGCAGATCAAGAACAAATAATGTAGGGCAGAGAGAAAATAATCCAGTTGAAACCAATAGATCAGATGTACTTCATAATATAGATTTTCATTAATTTTAAAAGATAGGATACAAGCCTCAAATAGGATAACAATGTTAGAAACACACAATCTAGACAGCCATAGCCTTGAGTAGTCAATGCTATTACAACTAGAGTAATTAGATATCCAACAGATTTGAAGCTTGATAAAATACAAACCAAGATTTTGCCAAAAAATAGGAGTAATTTGATAAGCAAAAACTACTTTAATTATTTCAAAAGGCGATGGAGGTGTGTTGCAGTCATCATAGAGGACCCATGGGCAAGGTCTGGATGTCCCATTGATTGGCAAAATCTTGTAAATCATAAAGTTACACCTTGTTTTTGCCCCTCTTCAGGTCGGAGCTAGCCGTGTCATCATCCCTACCCACAACCTTCCTTTTGAGAGAGCCAGAAGTGGAAGAGTCCTTCAGTGGAGCATCAGAGGTAGTAAGCATCTTCATCAAAGATGTGTTGGATTGGAGAGAGTGAAAAGAAGGCTCGGATAAAAGGTAAATCTGGTTATCAGCCATAGGTTCTTCAAGAAGGTAGCAACCTTCTTCATATTCTCTACCAAGTAAGTCATCCTCTTCAAAATCATAGAGAAGAGATGGAAGTATCTCATATTCCACCTCGACTCCAATCTCATTGAAATGTTGTGGGTTAGGGAGTGGATAGGCTGCCTCCATTGGATCATCATCAGAGGTTCTGGTGTTTCCAGTTTCTGAAACCAACAATGGATCAAATCTAGGGTTAGGATCAGTAGAGGGAGCAACAGATGCAGAGGTGCCAGGCAACCCAACCCCACCAGGGCCAACAGTGAAACCAACTGTATGGATCCACCCTGCAGGGTTGCCAGAAAGGCCAACCATGTAGGGAGAAGGTGCAGTGGTAGCAAACTCAGCAGTAACTGGCTTCACACCAGAATGGATAGGAACAGAAGGGGAGTCAGGTAGAGTGGCATATTTTGTTGGGGACTTGGAACCAATAGAAGAATTAGAGGAGTTGGAGATGGCCTCAAAAGTAATGGCCACACCACCCCTAGCAGACAAGTATGGCTTATTTCCAAAGGCATGGATAGGGTTAGGAAGTTTTAGGATTTTTCCCTTTTTTCCCATGGTAGACCAACCCCCACCCATAGCAGGCTTGGGAATCATGTTATTTCACTTTTTTATGGTAACATGGATTTTTTTAGGTTTGGGAATGAAGTTAGGGCAGTGATTAAACACATGGTCTTGGCCCCCACAGTTTCCACAACCTTCAGGAAACTCTTCAAACCAAATAATATGGGCAGACACCTAATTTTTGTTTACTGGGATAAGGATGGTATTGGATACAGCAACAGCAAGGTCAAGATTAATGCAAATTCTTGCATATCTAGCACTAGGATCAACTGTGGGATCAGATTTGATGAAAGTACCAAACTTGTTTTTTTCAATGATGAGTGCAAGGGCACCAGGTTTTTTGTAGGCCTCAGGAATGGATGTAATCCTCACCCACATATCAATAGCAGAAGTATTCTCAGAAATAGGGTCAAAAGAATCATCCCAGTGCCTGAGAATGATAAGCTGGCCATAAACATGAAAAGGCATGGCTTCCCAGACCATGAAAAGATCATTGGGGCCAGAAAATCTCACCTTAAACCAGTGGTTTGGGAGCTCCAAAATCTGGAGATCACTAGACATCCCCTTCCAGTCGAAATTGAGTTTGGATTCTAGTTTTTTTGGAATCTATAGGAGCACCAAAGGCCCTCCCATAGAGCCTAGCATTGGTTGAGAATCGGTATTGTGGTTGGAACTGTTGTAATTGGGTGAAGAAAGATTTGAGATCAAGCTTCCCCTTTGCTTTGTCACTTTTCAGTGGCTTGGGAGGGTTAGCTTTTTTGTGGGGTTTTTTGAGTGTCGGTGAATCCTCTGAGAGGATCCCCTTCCATTTGGTTTTGGTTTTTTTGGGTGTCGGTGGATCCTCTAAGAGAATCCCCTTCCCTTTTCCAATTTGGTTTGTTTCCATAAAAACAGGATAGTGGAAATACCAGTAATAAGAACAGAACACAGAGAGAACAGAAAGGTTTTGGTAGATAGCAGCAGGAAAAAGAAACAGAGAGATAGGTGAGAGAGTGACATTTAATGTTGAAGCACAATTGCTTAAATAGAGCATGCTAAAGAACCACCACAGATGATGATGGTATAATCGTTGACCCTTGTCCAAAATAGCAGAGCCATACCCCGCAAGCAAGAGAGAGCCAAGAAGAACCGAAGACTCGTCTAATCGAGTCAGGCAGCCGAAGTGAGGGCTAGAGGTGATAGGAGCAAAGATGGAAGTAATGATGAAGACGGAAACCTCCCATCGAAGCAATGGAGAGAGAGTAGCAGCTGATGGAACCCGAAACCAAAACCAAATCCCAATCCATAAATTTTTCCATTTTTTGTGCCAAATCCAGAAGAATAGTGGTTTGGATTTGAGTTAACAACCCTTTCTTTGATTTTTGATGGACTCCAAGGATAGATTTTCAGACAGATTTGCAATGAATTTGGTCGAGGAGTCAGAATTAGTTTTGAATATAGGGCTTCTGGTGGAGAGGACTGAGGGAGAAAGGGGGTCACGCGCGCGCGCGTTCTCTTTTGACGGATTGGGTTTTTGGGTTTTCATTTCTCTTTTTTTTTTAGTAAAACATCTTTTCTTTTGGCTTGGAGAATTGTTTCACCTATTTTAGCTATTCTATTATTTAATTAGGTAAATAAAAAGTACCACAATTTCTAGAATATTCTTATTTGTATTTTTAGATAGATAAGATTAGTTGATTTTATCTTAGGTTTTACTTTAATTAATTATAGATAGATAAAGATGAGTTGGCTTAGGGTTTCTCCTTTGTATAGGAGGTCAACTCATCCACCATCAATTCTATTTAAGTCTTGTTATTTCATTTATAAAACTTAGGTTGAAATTAAAAGAGAAGCACCTAGCTAAGTGCTTTCTCTTCTTCTACCCTAATCGCTCTTACCGTTTTTACGTCCTTCATCATTTACGTTACGCTTCCATTATTGATCAATCCAATTCACGCTCGTTCATAGTCTCCGATCAAAATCAATTACATTGCAATTTGTGTGTGTGACGTAGTTCTCGAGTGCTCTAAGAAGCAGGGGCGGAGCCAGGAATACTTCTAGGGGGGGCTCAATTTTTTTTTCATAGTTCATGAAATTCTGCTGAAATTCTTTTGAAAATTGTCTACGGGGTTAAAAAAAAAAGTTAGAATTTCTGCTGAAATTCTATCTTCTAACTACATTTCTAACTTCACAAATTCAGAAATTGCAAATTGAAAGTTTAGAGAAGAAGGTTTAGAAAAGAAAATTTTCTTAAAAAAAGAAAAGAAGAGGCGAACAGAGGGTTTGAAGGTTAAAAAAAACAGATTATTGAGGGCGGGAGGAGGAATCGAACTCTGGACCTTTACTCTACCTATACAAACCTCTAACCACTTGTGTTGGTGTGCTGTATTGTTCCCAAGTTACTTCATCTATATACATATACATTTTTTTCCAGGGGGGCTCGAGCCACCGCATGCCCCCTCCCTCCGCCCCTGCTAGGAAGTGGTAGCCTAATTTCGATCGACAATTTGTGAAATCAGCCGCAATTATTGACTGAATCAATTGGAGGTCACCATTGTTGCCGTCATCATTCACGTTCAATTCTACAAGGGTTGACCATGAATGAATTGTGTCCTTTAATTTAAGGTGCAATGACTAATTATAGAATAAGAAAATTGATAGAGATATTCAATCCAATTATTTTAGGAGTCGTAATGCTTTGCTAGAAGCCAACTACGATTAATGGGCTTAAACGGGTTAAACTCATGGCTATTATAAACAGATCCTATGCGGTCACACACTTAGAGTTGACGGACTTGATAAAAAGATAGATGATTTTATTATTAGTGTATATTAGATATATATTAATAATAATGGGATAAGATTTATTTGTGAAATAAATAAGTAATTAAATAGGGTATAAATACGGGCTTATAAAGAAGGGCTTATAAGGACTTAACCTAATTAACACATCCCAAAAGGCAAAGGAGTTTTTGCCGCAGGTTTTGGTTTGTGAGGGCTGAATTCCACCATCATCAATCAAGGGAAATTCGATGGTTCACCTTTCGATCTTCGTCCTAGAAATCGAAGGGAAAGGAGATCTAGATCGGGCTCTTGTGGACCAAGTAGAGGAGCAACACGTGGGGCTCTCATCTTTCTGTTCATATCCGGTTCACGCATCAACAGGTATCTCTTATAAACAATGATTTGATCTATCGATTTTATGCATGAAGATCTTGCGATTTGATGATAGAAAATAGTCTCTAAAACTTCCGTTGCGCATCTAATTTTCCTTCAGTGGTATCAGAGCCTCTTGCATAAATTGATATGATCGATTAATTTTCTTGTTAGTTTTAATTCAATTTAGCAACATATTTGATATATGTTGATAGGAGGAAAATCGAGTATGCAAATAAAATACGAATAAAGCAAAGCAAACCAGATTCCGTCCCTTGCAAATAATTACAAGACTTTCTCCCGATGTAGCAGCGGGAAGTCAGGATCGATCCTCGAGGAAGCGTGTCAGCGGATCCTAGGCAGCGGAGAAATCTCACTCGGTTTCGACTCCAGGGAACAACTCAATATTGACTAGAGACAGTCGATATTGACTTAGTTCAGTCGATTTTGGGCAGCTTTCAGCAAGTCAATCAATTTCTGGTCCGGGTCACTCAATATTGACTTAGGTCAGTCAATATAGACTGGTTCTTCCTCAAAATCGACCTATTCAGAGACACAAACGAGCAGCGATCTTTCTGGATCGAAGGTCAGAAGTCGATATCGACCTATAGGAGGTCAATATCGAGTTGGGCAACAGTAGAAAAAAAATAAAATAAAATAAAGAACAAAGCTTTGGTATATTTCGGAATAAACTTTATGTAAAAGAAAACTTCCAAGATCGGGGTTTGCAACGACAATAACCAAGCATGCATAAGGCAAGATAAATAACCATAATCATGCAAATTGCATCGAAGGATCAAGCTTTCGCCTTTTCCAACAATTAGACAACTCTTTCAAGAAACCCTAATTGTATCTACCGATTTTATGTTTACAATCCAAGTTGTTCGCATGGATCTCCATTGAATGGGTAATAAACACATAAAAGGTAGTAGATGCTCAAAACATGATAAATGTCGGATCTTTACCTCAAACACGCATGGCTATCGTCGGGCTCACCCCAACCCTAGAAGTGGGTGAACTACTTGCGCCTCATCGCAATTGCAGACATTGATGTAAAGGAAATAACTTGCATAAACTAAATTCAAAGTCATTACAATCCCAGCACTCCAACTTTCGTTGAACGCCAAAACCCTAAAACCTTCGAACTTCTAAAACTTCTCTGTGGAATTACTTCTCTGAAATTGAATGAATAAAAAACTAGCCCCCTGGGCTTTATTTATAGGCTTCCAACCCTTGCTAATCAAGGAAGGAATTCTATCTATATCTCTATCTATTATAGAAGATATAATTCTACTTGGAAATAAATATATCTAAATAAGATAAAACTAGATAAATCCTAGGGTAATTAAATGTTTTTAACCCTTAGGATAAATAAAAAGATAAAAAGATAAAATCTCTCAAGTCTTCATGCGCAAGGAATCTCCTCCCGAAAATATCTCCAACGGATTCGGGATATAACTTTAAGTAAAGCACAGAATCGGATTGGTGACGTCGCTGGGTGTAAGTCGATATCGACCAAGGCATGTCGATATTGACTAACTTTTCTCGGCTTCACTTCTGCTACTCGATTCCGGCTCCTGGGATGAAAATCGAGTGACTTTTAGTCGATATTGACCTAGAACCGGTCAATATTGAGTTGAATCTTCAGCTTCTCTCCGTCTTGGCTCGGTTTTCGGCTTCTGAGGGTCAATATTGAGTCGATTTTTAGGTCGATATTGACTTACTGAGGTCAATATCGAGTTGCCCTTTTCTTCACTTCTTGCTTCTGGTCCATATCGATTTGACTTGTGATTTTCGACCAGATTTAGTCAATATTGACTAGGATGAGTCGATATTGACATGTGCTCAGTTTCTCGTTCTGTTCTTTAAACGCACTTTCTCGAGTCCTCGTTCGTCGGATTGACGCATATGAGCATGCGTTGGAAAGCTCTTTTCGAGGGCTACAACTCTCATGAAGACATCAGAACTTGACTTAGAATGATGAATGCCGAAACAAGGCCTTTTCTCCAGCTGCACCATCCTTAGCTTCTTCATGAGTTTCCTTTAAGCTCTAAAGTGCGTCCGATTTCTGCGAATTTGAACAAAAACTAGTGTAGACTCTATAATTTGACAATTAAGCATAAACTACATAGATTCTCTATAAATCTAACCCAAATGCATGAAATGCATGCAGAAATCGATATAAAAGTAGATATAAAACATGGCATAAAACATGGACATCAATATATGGAATAATTTATATAATTAAAATTATGATTTTGATTGATTGGATATATAAAATTTAATACGTGAAGCTAGTTTACAATCGGAATACGATTTCGATCATAAGCCGCTACCTTGTTCTAATTAGGAATCCACGTAGCACTTGATCAAAGTCAATGAGATTGTCGATCATGTGTACGTAATTGGCATCAACTATATTTATACAATATATATGAATTATTGTATATTTATTTTTCCAAAAAAGGTTGCTTTTTTTTTTCTTTCCTATCAACGCATATATTTTTTTCCGAAAAAAGGTTATTGTTGATGTTGTTTCGTTAAATCAATTGATATACAATAGATATGATTTATTGTATAACTCACGAAATATTTGATTTTGTAAGTATAAGTTGATTTGAATCTAAGAAATTGAGAATTTCATGATTTTGATGTCAAGTTGACAAATTTTGTGTGAATTTGATTCGTACATTAATTTCTCAAAGCCTTATGTTTTATGAAAACCTTCAATCTTAATTTCTACCATTGTCAAAAGTTTGTAATTGTTAAAAAATTTGAGTGGGAGTGGATGGAGCGGCTATTAGGGTTAAGAAAGATATATTAGGGTTTTAGTGTAAGATCTTAAATTACCTTAATTAGATATGGTAGATATCTTATCTCTAATAAAAAATTTCTATCCAATTATACAAGGTAATAGTTACCATAAAATTAATTCCATACATATTATTGCTAGTTTATTTTTGAATTAAAATATCAAGAATGTTCATGGATTTATTATGCTTGTTTTATATTATGATATATTGCTTGCATACATAAGGTGACTAGTATGGCCAATAAATACAATCTGTGTATCGCACTACTACAATTAAGAGTTTTGGCAGCAGCCCAAAACCGCCACCATATATAGGATAACCGCTACCTAAGGTCTACGGCAGCGGTTTTGAACCGCCCCTTCTGCTGCCGTCGCCTTAGCCCTATGGCAGCGATTTTCTTAACCTATGGCGGCTGTTTCATAACAAAGGGATAACCGCTGCCAAAAACGAGGAAAAACCGCTGCCTATTCCTCTAAAGTAACACTTAGGCTCAATCTTATGAAGCGGTTTTACCATAATATGGCATCGGTTTTGATTTGTCAATTTTATAGCTTTTTAATTGCATTTTAAATATCTGATTTATATTTAATTACAATTATAAAAAACTATTGAATATTTATTATCACATCAACATACAGAATTGAAATGCCACTTTTATTGATTCAAAAAAGTAATATTACATTACATTTATATCAATTCATTACTTGGATTTGATTACAAAGTAAACTAAAGATTTGACAACTCGAAACTAGCCAAAATATAGTGATAACACGACAAGTTGTAGTTGGAAACTGGGATCAATCTCTATGAAGACAACCTGCACGTACATGAACACTTAGATATTAGCCATATATAATTCCACATAAAGGTATTTTTACAAAACAAAACAGAGTTTGGAAATTCGTGTGTCAAGCTCGTCACTCAAGGTCAAAATCCATAGTTTAATCTTATTGAGTATATCTAAGAGCTAAACTGAAATTTAAGCACTCTTCTTTTAAAGGTTTGGCATGCAAGACAGTTAGAAAAAAAGGAGCAACAAGTACATAGAACTGATGATAAAGATTAAAACATCATGTCATGGAGGTATCTCGTTTGGATGTAGCATGAGTACTGGATAAAAAATTACAACCAATTCGACTCTCCTATAGTTCAGGAATTCTAAAATACCGTCAATGGTAGTTTCATAGAAAGCAACATTGATTATTAATTTTCACAAAGAACAATTACTCATGAGAAAATATATGCCAATTTAAAATTACCATCAAATAGATTAGCTTTAGAATGAACACTAACCCAGAATTCCACGCAGTCATAATCAAGAAAGGTTATACCACAACACAAACCACTTGTGAATGTACTTGAGAACTGAACAATTTTTTCTCTAAACTGTCCCCCAACCCAACCTCAAGTATAGCGACATCAACATGCTGATATTTATAAATAATGATAAATCAGCACTCACACTAAGGAGATCATGGGTGCTACTTTGGTAAAAATCAACTATAAAATTGAACACCAATCACTGTTGATAAAGAACCTTCTCTGCTGAAAATATCTTAAAGGAAAGCAACCAAGAATCGAAATTAAGTAGCCATTGGTACATTATCAGTTTTTTTTTTGTATACCTAAAAATAAGGCAAGGAATGCCAAGAATCAAAATTAAGTAGGCATTGGTACATTGTCAGTTTTTTTTTGTACATAAAAATAGAGAAATTGAAGATTGAGGATGGAAACAAAAAAGGATATGTTCATCCTCTTCTAGTGAGATCCTTATAGTGAGATGCTTATTAGTATTTTAAGGATTTTAGATTTTTGATAAATTTGTAAAAAAGTTAGATGATTTTAATTGGTGGGTGAAGTTATAAGTTCACACTTTATTTTATTTGGATTTGTGATATGGAGAACAAATATATATACGTATGATTTGAATGCAAATCAACAAATCTGTGTTAACACCAGCATATTGGACCATTTTGTTATACCCAAAATTTTAATTGTACACATTTAGCTTATACTGAATGCAAATCAACAGATGAATAAAATAACCTTAAGGAGCAGCATACCGTGTATGAATGTACTGGCCGGTTTGAGAGCTTGTGGGTTCTCTACAACTGAGCCCTTTCGGAACTAGAGTTGTGCATCCAAACACCATCTGATTGAACCTACAAAAGCATCTGAATCATAAACTTCTCAACTTTTCTATCAATTGCAATCATCTGAGCACTCTGTGCATAACGAATTTAAGTAGAAAAAGTTCATATTTCTTTTTCGCATGAAAATGAAGAATGAAATTTAATACAATTGCAATCAAACCAAAAACTAACTAGTATAAGACTTCACTTGCTGATTTCTTAGACTATAGGATTTTATTCACTGATCAAATATGTTGGACATAAGAGCAAGCCAAGTTCTTTAAAAAAATAGGGAAAACAAGAGAAGAAAAATGAAGATGGAAAAAAATTTAATCCCAAAATCCAAAACACGGAAATGAAGATGTAAAGTATACCAATATGAAAGGAGAAAAATGATTTTTACAGTAGATCCATTTTCTCCAATAATCAAATAATCTCTGGATATTTTGTATTAGATTTTATGGTGAGCTGAGGCTAAAAAAATATGCACCGAGAAAGAAAGACCAACTCAAGCTTTATATGTATAACGGGAGGTGGAATAAATAAAGGATACATAAACACTTACTTAATGCAAGTCACCAACTCAAGCTTTATACTACAAGCTAAAATGATTGATTTGTTCCACAAGGCATCTTAGCTAAGCTCTAGCTCTCCACTCAAATGCATGATTGATTCATCAGTAACAACATGACTTAACAACCACACAAGCTACTAACCTTGTGAATCAACCAAGATTAGAAAAAAAGGGAAATCCTAAAAAAATACTTCCTATTTCATCAAAATAAAGAAAACTTAACATAGAAAGGTAATGAAATGAAAACAAGCACAAAAAGAGAATAAAATAAGCAACTCTATTCACAAAGAATGGAATAAGCAACTGAACAAAATGCACACATACAGCAGGAAATATATGGCTTGAATTCAAAGCACGGACTTATTAGCCATCTCCACCTTGTGTGATGACCTAACCCTCGTATCAACCATAGTGCATCAGCTACAGAAAATAAAAAAATTCTTATATTCGAAAGTACAATGTATTAACATCTAGAATTAGGGCTCAAGCCTTCAGTATAGGATTCAACGCAATATCTCAAATTCCATATATTATGAATTGCAATGTTGTATGCATTCATTCATTTAATTTTGGCTATTGTTATTATGATTCTACTAACTTGAATTCGAAAGAAACACACGAATACATATCTCTTAGAGAGGGAATTTATAAAGAAAACGCATCAAGAAAATGGATTGAGTTTGCATTTAGATTATGACATGAATAAAGGACAAAATTTATTATCAATCCCCATCAGATATACTGTGAAATACTCAAACACAAGAAGCATTTCAAGATCTAAAAAAATGATCATACTAACCAGTGAAAACCCATAAATGAAATCCTTCAAAGTCCACAACTCACATAAACCAGTAAATCAATCGGAAACCCAAAACATCTACACAAAACAATCTTAGGTCGAATAATAAGACCCATTCACAAACCCTAAACTTGTAGAATATATAACAAACCGAACAAATTCCCCCTAATTTAGATAAAATTGACTTACCGGGCAGACGAAAACGGAGGCGAAACCACAACAGAAGACCGGCGATGGTTGGACGGTTGACATCTAAAATGGAAAGTCAAGCAAGGGATGAAGAAGAACTATCAAATTCGGAAAAAAATAATGATTTTGACTAACCTGGAGCAGCCGCTTTACCTAGAATCAATAAAAACTTTGAATCTCTCTCAACCTAATCACAAGGTTGAATCTTCATAATCCCTTACCCTAATTGCTTGAATGGTGAAGCGACTGAACAATCGTTGGATCTGGAATGACGCTTCGGTTTTCCCTCATCCTAATCGCTTCTCATCTTGACCTTCGCTCCCCAATATCGCTTATCTTCAAAACCCTAGAAATGAAGATTTGGGGTTTCAGATAGAATGAAATATTTTAGCGGGATTTAGAAAATTTGGGATGAAATATTGGGCTGAGCCAAGAAAATAAAGTAAACCCATAAAATTAATCCCCTATTGACCTAATCCATGAACCACTTCCTTAGGCGTTCAATTTAAAAACCGCTGCTAAAGGTAAGACGTACCGCCACAGTAGGTACAGAGTTACAGACCGCTGGCACGACCGTTTCTATAGACTAGACTGCTGCCATGAACCGCCTCATTAGCAAAACCGCTGCCATGAACCGCCCCATTTTCTCTTTATTGTGGTAGTGTCGTTATGTATTTTTGTAATTTATTTTCAGTAACTAGATTATTAGAAAATATTGTAATTAATACAAGAAGACAAGAAGATATAAGAAGTTAAAGGATGGAGATCCATGAAGGGCGCGAGGGTGGAGACCCATGAAGATTAGATCTTTATTTTATGCATCGTAGGGGCGATACTAGGATCACAATTTTATTGCATTTTGAATGTCTTATTTTAAGTTTTATGTTGTTTTTATTTATGATATTTTTTCACTTATAAATAAAGACAAATAAAAGACTTAAGTTCCTAAGGTAAATTGGGGCAATGCCTCTTCATATCATAACCCATTAAGCTCTGGATTTTTGGTTGGATGGGCTTCGCAAAAGTGAGGGTGTCTTTCCATAATCTCGGGCTAATGAGGGTGAATCTATACAAGAGGTTCATAAGCTTTGATATGGTTTTACCCAACGAGAGACCAAAAGGCAATGTTTTGGATCATGAGGCATAGGATGATTTTACATTGGATGTGGATCATCAACCAAGAATTATAACGAGTTATAATTAGTAATTGTTACTTACCTTGAGCATACAAGACGCAAGGCAATGCAAAAGTACGTTGGGTCTTGTGTGTAATGGGATCTTGGAATCATTTTATTCACCAGGAACAATAACAATCTGAATAAAATGCCATTTACTTATTTTAAAGGTGTTTAATCCTAAGTAATTTGCATTTCGAACATAAACTGATTTGTATGTCATTTCCTTTTTATATAGGCATTATGTCGAACGGTAACTTCAAATTCACCATGCGCTCAATAGTTCAGAAAAACAAATTGAATGGAACGAATTTTCTCGATTGGGAAAGGAATCTGAGAATCGTCCTCAGGTTTGAAGGGCGTGAAGATGTCCTATCAACCCCTATCGCTGTCATTACTGATACCTCATCAGATGAGGAGAAGGCTAATAAAGAAAAGCTTAGGAGTGATACTTTGCCTGTCACTTGTTTGATGCTAGCAGGCATGGAACCTGATCTTCAAAAGAGGTTTGAACATCAGGATGCTTACACAATCATCACCAACCTGAAAGTGTTGTTTCAGGAACATGCAAGGATTGAACGATATGAAACTCACAAGGCTATACTAGATAGCAAGCTTGTAAAGGGGAAGCCAATAGGTCCTCATGTGTTTAACATGATTGGGCTTTTTAGCCGTATGGAGACACTAGGCACCCCATATGACCAAGAGTTGGCCACAGATATCGTATTGCATTCATTGCATGATGGATTTGCCTCATTCAGGATGAACTATCATATGCATGGTCTCAAGAAGAACCTGAACGGACTCCATGGTATGCTCAAAGTTGCTGAGCAGAATACTCCTATTGACAACAAGAAAGAAGTTCTTAATGTCAATAAAGGGAAAGGGTTTAAGAAGGTAGCTAAGAATAGGAACAATCCCCAAGAGAAAGGCAAGAAAGTTGCAAAACCTAAGGGAGGTGAGAAGCCAAGAGTGGCTGCAGACCATGATTGTTTCTATTGCAAGGCGAAGGGACATTGGAAGAGAAACTCTCCCAAGTACCTAGAAGACAAGAAGAATGGGACTTTGAGTTCCAACACTTCAGGTATTTATGTTATTGAATTACTGCCAACCAATGTTTGCACATTAGATAATGGTCCTACTTGAGTTTTAGATACCGCATGTGGTGCTCACATTATTTCAAATCTACAAGGACTAAGAAATAGGAGACAAGTGAAGAAAGGGGAGATAGAGCTATGTGATGGAAATGGATCAAGCGTTGCTGCACTTGTCGTAGGAGATTTTAGTTTATCTGTTCCTTCTGGTTTAATCTTAGAACTAAATAATTGTTATTTTGTTCCTAACATTACAAAGAACCTTATTTCGGCTGCAGTAATTTATTCCGAAGGTTTTAATTTTAGCACTACAGATGAAGGTATAATTATTCACAAGAATGATATCTTCTATGCTCGTGCTCAAGATATTAATGGAATATTTGTATTCGACCTTACAACAGAATCTTATAACATAAATACAAAAAGGCAAAAATCAAGTAAGTTGAGTGAAGCCTACCTTTGACACTATTGTTTGGGTCACATCAGTTTAGACCGCATGAAGAAGCTCCATAAAGATGGACTTCTAAAAGACATGGATTGTGAATCCATTGATATATGTGAGTCATGTTTGATAGGCAAGATGACAAGGTCACCTTTTAAAGGAACAAATGAAAGGGCTACTGAGCTATTGGGCATTATACATACTGATGTATGTGGGCCAACGAGTACAGAAGCTAGAGGTGGTTATAAATACTTCATCACATTTACTGATGAGATGAGTAGATATGGATATATTTACCTTATGTCACATAAATCAGAATCCTTTGAAAAGTTCAAGAAATTTCAAAATGAGGTAGAGGCTCAAACTGGCAAGAAAATAAAAGCACTTCGATCGGATCGTGGTGGTGAGTACTTGAGCCGTGAATTTGATCATCATTTGAAAAATTGTGTGATAGTAACACAGTTGTCTACTCCAGAAACACCACAGCTTAACGGTGTATCTGAAAAGAGAAACAAGACCCTGTTAGACATGGTCCGATCTATGATGAGTTTTGCTGAACTTCCGGTATCCTTCTGGAGATATGCCCTCACAACTGTCGTACTTACACTAAACAGGACTCCATCTAGAGCTGTAGACAAAACTCCATATGAGATATGGACTGGAAAGGTTCCAAAATTGTCTTTTATGAAGATATGAGGATATGAAGCTTATGTAAAGCGTTTACAAACGGATAAGATTGCCCCTAAATTAGATAAATGCTATTTTATAGGGTATCCAAAAGGTAGTTTTGGATATTACTTCTATAATCCCGCTGAACAAAAGGTGTTTGTTGCAAGGGATAGTGTCTTTTTGGAAAGAGAGTTCATTTCCAATAAGTCAAGTGGCAGAAATATTCATCTTGAACCAGTTCATGATGAAGAGCAACAAACTCAACAACGAGATGACATAGATGATGTCGAGGACGAGTTGATGGTTTTGGAAGGCCAAGGGCCCCAAATCATCCAAGAACCGGAACAAGAGGATCCACAAATAGTTGTGGAAACTATTCCAGCTCCAATTGTTGAACCAGTTGAACCCACTCGTAGATCAGATAGGTCAAGGGTACAACCAAGACGTTATGATTATTTCATCTTGAATGTAAACCTTGATGTTCTTCTGCTAGAACATGATGAGCCTATTACCTATAAGCAAGCAACGACGGGTCCAGACTCCAAGAAATGGCTTGAGGCCATGAGATCCGAAATGGATTCGATGTTTGAAAATCAAGTATGGGACTTGATAGATTTTCCAGATGGGGTAAAACCCATAGGGAGCAAATGGGTTTTCAAACTTAAGACAGATAAGGATGAAAAGGTATCTGTATACAAGGCAAGATTAGTTGCCAAAGGTTTTAAACATATTCATGGTATAGACTATGATGAGCCATTTTCACCAGTTGTCATGATAAGATCCATTAGGATAATCCTTGCTATTGCCGCTTATTATGATTATGAGATTTGGCAAATGGATGTCAAAACCGCCTTCCTGAATGGTTTCTTGGAAGAGGATGTGTATATGACAAAACCAGAGGGTTTTGAAGATCCAAGTAATGTTGGAAAGGTATGCAAGCTTAAGAGATCTATACATGGACTTAGGCAAGCATACAGGAGTTGGAACTTTCGATTTCATGAGAAGATCAAAGAGTTTGATTTCTTCATATGTGAAGAGGACCCTTGTGTATACAAGAAGTTTAGTGGGAGTAAAGTGATCGATCTTCCTAGTTTTATATGTGGATGACATACTACTTATTGGGAATGACATTCCGATGCTAGAGTCCGTTAAGGAATGGCTAAAGAAATGTTTCTCAATGAAAGACTTGGGAGAGGCAGACTATATTCTTGGAATAAAGATCTATAGAGATAGATCTAAGAGATTGCTTGGATTGAGTCAGGGAACTTATATAGATAAGATTCTCAACAGATTCAAAATGTAAGATTCCAAGAAAGGATTTTTACCTATGCAACATCGTGTACATCTTAACAAGAAGCAATGTCCTAAGATACCTACTGAGCTAGAAAAGATTAGTAAGATTCCTTATGCTTCTGTTATAGGATCTATCATGTACGCCATGGTGTGTACACAACCTGATGTTGCATATGCTTTGAGTATGTGTAGCAAATACCAATCGAATCCAGGAGAGGGACATTGGTGTGCAGCTAAGAACATCCTGAAGTACTTGAGAAGAACTAAGGATGATTTCTTAGTATATGGGGGTGATGACAACTTGATCGTGCAAGGCTATACTGATGCGAGCTTCCAGAATGACCGAGATGGCACTTTGAGTCTCAATCGGGATATGTTTTCGTTCTTAATGATGGAGTTGTGAGCTGGAAGAGCTCTAAACAAGACACAATTGCCGATTCTACGACAGATGTTGAATATATAGCTGCTAGTGAAGCAGCTAAGGAGACTGTATGGATGAGGAAGTTCATAAATGAACTCGGTGTTGTTCCTAGCATCTCAGGGCCTATTGACATCCATTGTGACAACAATGGTGCCATATCCCAGGCCAAGGAACCGAGCTCGAGCTCCAAATCCAGACACCTGATGAGGAAGTTTCACATTATTCGACGCATAGTCACTGAGGGTGACATTAAGATGTGTAAGGTGCATACAGATGACAACATTGTAGATTCATTGACAAAGCCTATGCCTAGGCCCAAGCATGATAGTCACACTAGGGCTAAGGGTCTCAGACACATTGGAGAATGGGTTTCAGACTGCTTTGTATTACATTTTATATATGTTTAGAGTTTAGACACTAAGTTTATGTTTGACTGGATGATTTTATGATATATGATATTTCATCTTTATTTATATATTGTGTTGAACGATAATAAATCAAATGTCCAAATAATTCGTAGTTCGCAAATGGGCTTATCTTAAGAGTTCTGGTAAATGAAACCCCATTAAGTGAAATGCAGTTATGAATTATCACAAGTCCGTAGTCTAATATCATCAAATTGGACATAGGTGATTTTATTAAATGATTATATTGTATATTGACTGATAGCGCCAGGTTTCCTGGGCTATAGGGACATGGAGATGTCTAGTCAATTACATATATATGTATGGATGATACATATAGGACAGACCCACCTTAAGACTCTACAAAAGGGATTGCGGAGTTTTAAGTTAAACCATGATTAGTAGATTCCTCATACATGAGGGTGTTATGGTCTCTCTTGATGATTGGTATTTCTTTGACACGGCTAAACGCTTTCCGTAACAGGGAGTTATAAAGGTCGTAGTTGGGATTTCCAAAAGTTGAGTGGGAGCCATAGTCATACAAGACTGTAGATGTCCTCCTTCTTCATGCATACTGTGATGCATTGAAAAGGAATGGTGTCTTGGCCACTTGAAGAGTAAAAACTGAAAATGCATGGCCATGCTCGGATAGATTATTTGTAATCATCCGTTTAATTGACAGTTCGAACTCGGAGTTCAAGGAATATATTTGATAATAGATATGAATGTCACCATATCATCAAATATGACATTAAGAGACACGAGTATCTTAAATTGCACACTTGTTTAAGGACAAGTGGAAGATTGAAGGAATTGTGTCCTTTAATTTAATGTGCAATGACTAATTACGGAATAGGACAATTGATAGAGATATTCAATCCGATTATTTTAGGAGTCGTAATGCTTTGTTAGAAGCCAACTACGATTAATGGGCTTAAACGGGTTAAACTCATGGCTATTATAAACGGGTCCTATGCGGTCACACACTTAGAGTTGACGCGAACTTGATCAAAAGATAGATGATTTTATTATTAGTGTATATTAGATATATATTAATAATAATGGGATAAGATTTATTTGTGAAATAAATAAATAATTAAATATGGTATAAATATGGGCTTATAAAGAAGGGCTTATAAGGACTTAACCTAATTAACACATCCCAAAAGGAAAAGGAGTTTTTGCCGCAGGTTTTGGTTTGTGAGGGCTAAATTCCACCATCATCGATCAAGGGCAATTTGATTGTTCACCTTTCGATCTTCGTCCTAACAGTCGAAGGCAAAGGAGATCTAGACCGGGCTCTTGTGGACCAAGTAGAGGAGCAGCGCGTGGGGCTCTCATCTGTCTGTTCATATCCGAGAAGATCCGGTTCACGCATCAACAGGTATCTCTTATGAACAATGATTTGATCTATCGATTTTATGCATGAAGATCTTGCGATTAGATAATAGAAAATAGTTTCTAAAACTTCCGCTGCGCATCTAATTTTCCTTCCGACCACGTGAACTTTGGAGATTAAGGATTCATTAATTAGCAAGGCTAATTAGTAATTTCAAGTGGTGTGAAGCAATGGCCATTCCAGGGGCCGAGAGGGATGATTCAAGCGGTTGATCGAGATTAAAGCAATATCGAGTCAAGATTCATCTTAAGACATCGCAAGATCCGAACAATTCGAGTCGTTAGGGATTACAGCGCTTCTTTTAGCAATTGGCCAGCCTAGCCAATTGATATATATCACATTCGGGTTCGGTCATATGTCGGATATATGGTATATATGTTCGGCTGGGTTCGGGCTGGGATATAGTATTTTCAATTCCTTGAAGGAAAGATGCTTCAATCACACACCAGGGATGATAAGTCATGCCCCCTCAACTTTTTCATTAGAATGACCTTACAACAACACAAAAGGGAAGATGCTTAACTTTGAGCAAAAGTTGAAAACTTTATAGTTGCCTTTGGCAATGATGGCCTGATGACTCAGCGAGCCAAGTCAGCGGACTATCATCCACGTGTTGTTGAGGTGGCATACGATGCCTAAGTGATTGGACCACGTGAGTCCACATCGATTAGATCCATAGTTGTAACTTGTTCAACAGAAGTCATTTTAAGCTTCACCCACATTTCTCACGTGGAGTCTTGTGCTGTCTCAATACACACACATGCCCAAAGAGCACTTAATTCCTGCATCAAAAGCATATTCTCTTGAATTTCAGGGCCAAATACACTAACACACAATCTCGACGAGCATATCGCGAGCATCCCTCACGTTGAGCCCTGTGACATTGCAAGGCTGTGCCCTTTTACCTCTTTGCTTCCTTTCTATATAAACTGCAAGGACTCTCTGCTAAGTTAACTCAACAAAACAAACCCAAACAAGAAGAAAACATATTGATTGTTTGAATCAAATCCCTCATCTTTGTGTTTATTTTCGGGAAAAAAGGTATGGCACTGATGATTGAGTTACGAGTACAGTTGGTACATGGCGGCGATTTTGGGAATGATGAAGAGTACAAGTACACACCTGCAGTGCCCATGGAGGGAGATGGCGATGATGATGACGATGGTGGCTATGACTATGCACCGGCTGCATAGACCGGTGTAGTGCTCATGTTGAGGATAAAGTTTTAGATTGCTAGGGTCTTTATCTAGTGTTTTTTCCGAAAACCAATCTATGGGTTTTCGTTGGAGATGATGATCGAATGTTTTGTTCAATGTTCCACTAGCTTGTTCTTTTGTTTCAAAAGATTTATATATATATATATATATATATATATATATATATATATATATATATATATATATATATATATATATATATATATATATATATAGGTTTTCGTTGGACAATTTGGAAGTATCCTTGTACGTAGGTATGGCAATTTCACCCGCACCCGACCCGAATCCGAATGATCCGACACGAAAAAGTGGGTGAAAACCCGAAAAACAGCGGGTGGAAAGTGGATGTAGGTGAAGTGGATATGGGTGGTGGGTCGGGTGGGGTGAAGTTTTTCTCCATCCGACCCATCACCCACCACTCGACCCGATCCATATAAAATATATATATTTTATATAAAAAAAATATACAAAATATATATATATATATTGTGTATAAATATAATTATACACAATATTATATACTATACATATAAACACTATTACATACTCCGTATATAATACAGTGTGTGTACATGCACCGACCAAAAAAAAAAGAAAGTATACTGCACTGCATTAGTATACATAGTAATATACAGTATGTATATATCTATACAAAGTATAATATATTTATAGATAAATATATAATACTTTTAAATTATATAATATAATATATATTATATTATATTATATATATGCGGGACGGGACGAGATTTGCAGGATAAGAAATCTTCGTCCCGCGTCCCGTCCTGCATAATTTTTGCGTGACGGGACCTAGACAAGATTCATTTTTTTTTTCAAATCCCACCGGGATCGGGACGGGACCGGGATTTGCGGGATTTGTGCCCACCCTAAGCTTACCTATAGTGGTCTAATGGTTGATGTTCATCCAAGGCGATTCGCATTCAACTCGGACTACTTATTTTCCTTATGTTTTAGACTTATGATATGTGTTTAAGACTTGTTACATGTGTTGTTTAAGACTTATTGTACATATTTTTAGACTTATTTAAGACTTAAATGTGTAAGATTATCATATTTTATACACTGTTTTTTTGTACCAAATTGATTGGAATTCAATTACATGCATTTAGGGGAAATCACCCACATTTCACCCATATTTCACCCATTTCACCCGATCACCCGATGGATATGGGTGAAGTGGATATGGGTGAAGTGATGGGTGGGGAAATGGGTCACCCATGGTGGGTCGGGTGAAATGGGGGTTCATCCACCCACCACCCAACCCATTGCCATATCCCTACTTGTACGTACCCTTGTAGGCACACTCAGGGTTATAAATAGTGACCCCAATGACACCCGATTTAGGACTTTTCTCCTTAAACATATATCCGAGTTTAAAGGTTGTGAACTTGCAGGAAAAAAATTGTCATCCCACATCGGTTATGAATAGTATAACAATACACAATATAAGGGTGGTGGAAGCTTTTACATAATGTTTTAAGTTTCTGTCTTGGAAAGATGGACATCAGTCATGGGTAGTATAAGACCATCTCGAAAGGGCTCGATTGATATCGAGTCACTCAGAATCACCAGTAGATTTCTCAAAATATTCGTGCAACCGTTCAACCCTAATCCTCAGGGTCTTACTAGCTAGGCTTGGGCTATTGACTTGTTTGGTTGGTGTTGATCGAGAGCTCTAATTTTGGGTTCATTTCAATTAGATATGGTTACCACATCTCACATAAATTGGAATTGTTGTTGCTATTGTTTAGATATGGTACGTTGAGTTGTCGATCCTAGCGCGCCGTTCATATTTCTTTACCGGTCTAGCTACTCATTTTGAACAATTTCAATTCATATATCAATCTCCCGAACAAAGATGTTTGATCAATTTACCAAAAGAAGCACAAAACCAGTTACACAATTCCTATTGTTTAGTGTTTCATACTCGCTACATTCATTGTCGTTTGATTTTTTTCTGTACAATTTTTTTAAGGCTAAAATTATAAGTATAAAATATCAATTTTTTTACATTTTCTTTATAATTATGTAGGCTTATTAAAGAAAGTAAAAAGTATAATGATAATTAGGGGTATAAGTATATTTTTTTGTTTTCTTAAAAAATGTACAGAATTTTTAAAATGACAAGTTTTAATTAACGGATGAAGTATAATTTTTAGCTTTTTTAAAAACGTATTGAAAAGTCAGACCACATCCTCTACTAAACGGATGGATTTTAAAGTTATGTCTTCTTTTGTAATTTAATATCAAACTAATATTTAGTTATCAGAATGAATCGATCACTTGAAAGTTGAAACACAATGGAAGGTCTTCAAAAAACATATGTACTCCGACAAATTGGATTATATCATTATCACACCGGCCAAAACATCCGGCAATTCACTAAAAATGAAATCATCAACGGTTCACTAAAATCATCCACAAAGAATATATCAAAAATCATAAGCTAGATCGAGATGCAAATAAAGATCATATGGGAGCTTTTTCACTAGAATGGCCCATATGCACCAAAAGAAAGATGCTTTTTAGGCCAATTAAGTGATCGAATGATATAAATTGATGAAAAGAAGTGTTGCCAAATTGCCATGATGGCATCACCTGCAGATCGGCCATGTCGGCGTACATAGCTTACGTGTCGCTGAGGTGGCTCGTATGTGAGTGCTTTTGATCGATCTGACGTGTGTGAGTCCACTTATTGTTGCACCACGTACGTCCACATTCCCTTTAAACCACATCCCTCGCCCGTGGAGTCTCGTGTTATCTCAATCCATCCCCAAATTAAACCTTATTCTCCATCATTTCAAAATTCTGGCGAATATAAGTGCGAAAAGATATATTAACGGTCTTTCTATCATATATACTAAGGATAAATATTTTAATTAAGGAAATGTTTTTTTTCCTAAAATGTGAATTTTATATTATGTCCTTGAGTGATAAGATAGGAAAACTGTGATCAGAGCATCTCCAACAGATGCTTTATTTTGGAGAATTTGACAGATTTGGAGAATATATATTGAGCTTATTTTTTGTCCAACAGGTTCTCTAACTCATTCCCCAAAATAGAGATAGGATGTGAAAAATAGGGTTCCTTCCCTATTTTTGCAGCAATCCCCATTTTTTTTTTTACGCGTGAATATCCACTCTCCTTCAACAGCAGCGGCGGTGGGACTGGAAGCCTAGGTTCAAATTTGTCGGATTAGATTTAAGAGTCTCATCCGAGATTTGCATCGTTTTCTCAGACAGTGATGGTCTCGACGACGGTCTCGGCGACGGTCGGAAGAAGTGGTGGCTGAAAACCAAACAGGAATCAAATTAACTTGGCTAGAGTTTATTTTCGACATCAAATAGAAAAATACAAAACAGGCAATGAAACAAGTATGCAGTAGCTCAAACAAGAATCAGAAGCATAACAAGTCACATCTTACCAGAAACCACAATCCAGATAGCAAAATAAAGCTATAAATCTTTTGGAAACAATATTTATACAACGCCGAATCAGATAATGAGATAAATAATCCTCCATCAATCTCAAATTTTATGAAGAATAAATATCTATTTCATTTTTCATTAAAGATTAACAATTTTATTTTATCCTAGGTATCCAGTTTATTCAAGCTTGTGAAGATGATTAATGCCCATCATTTTACTGTCTATTTTGAAAATCTGTCATCATATAATTAAAGGGTAGATTTTGCAAGAAACAGATCACTCTGCAGAAGCTATAGGAGAAAAAACATGGAGCCAATTAAAGGGTAAATTTTCCTGTTTGTTTTAACACTCTACAGCAGCCCTAGGAGCACCAATTCCATAGCCAATTCCAGTGTAGCAACAACCAGTTCAACAAGCTGCCTTTGGGATGAGAGCTTATTGAAAGGCAAACATTAAATGTTTTTCATGAAAGGCAAACATTACTTCTTCCTCTGATGAAAATCAAACTCAAATACTGAGGTAAATCAAGAAAGGCAAACATTGCTTTTCCTGTAAGCCTATCTTAATTTCAATTTGGTAAATCAAGATATAAGCTTCAACTGTACTAACTTGATCTAACACCACAATACTTCAACATATAATAAGAAATTTTAGAGTTTCACATTTGATCGAACACTTTGAGTGCATCCTCAAAAATCATGAAGATAATCTTAAATCATGATATTCTTTTATAGAGTAGAATTGTAACAAGATTTGAGACAAAAAGTAACCTAAATCAAACTATGTTTGATGCAATACCAAAGAGAGCCTTGCAAAAGTCGAAGAAAACCTTTATTCTAGGCATAGGAATGATTGAATACGTTCAATGGCTTGGAGAATTATTTTACCTATTTTACTTATTTTATTATTTAATTAGGTAAATAAAAAGTACCTCCCTAAGAAAACAATTTTTAGAATATTCTTAGTTGTTTTTTTTTTTACAGTAGGCAAAAATTAGGTGGATCTTACAGAAGTAAGATGTCAACATGATCATCCATACGGATGATGTTACAAAGACCCCTACAAGTAGGGATGTTTGAAAACGTACAAATATTCCTAGACTTAGCTATAAAATCAGCTGCCTTGTTTGCTTCTTTGTAGCAATGTCTGAATTCGATGCTGTCGAAGCTTGAGCTAAGTTTCCTGATTAGTTCCACTTCCCGGAGAATTTCCCATCTAACGTACTTGCTATCATTGATTGCATTGGTGACTTCCAAACAATCTCCTTCCACTATGACTCGTCGTAGCCCTTTAGCTAGAGCTAAGTTTACACCTGCACAAAACACAGCAGCTTCTGTTTGGATGGCAGAGCTTGCTTCCGTTTCAGATTGATAGATATCAATCACATAACCATTATGGTCCCTAATAATTCCCCCCACTTGGAAATCATCAGTGGGTTTCAAAGAACCATCTACGTTGATTTTATAGATAGTCCTAGGCGGTTTGGTCCATTTAGAATTGCGTCTTCTCTTTACAGTTGACGCCGAGGGTACATTTTTAGCTTTAGCTACACCATGCCATTCACTGAGATCCGTTATAATTCTTATTGCCATCTGGTAAGGGGTGTCCGGCTTTTTATTTCTGAAGATCATTTCATTCCTAGCTTCCCAAATTTTTTGCCAAATAAAGCAGAGTTCTTCGATAGATTTCTTGTTATTATCAAGTGTCAAAATGTCACTCATTTTGGTGCAAGAATTGGGTATAAGTGGTGTGGCTTTACTTAACCTTTGTTCGTAGGCAGCAATAGTAGTTCTAGTGAATGGACAAAGGATAAAAAGGTGGTTGTTGTCTTCGTTACTATCATTACAGAAAAAGCAAGAAGTCGGAACTCTATTGACATACCTATTTAATCTCTCCTTTGTAGCAAGACTATCAGTTGTTATTTTCCAAAGGAGATTTTTTATTCTCGGGGGAAGGTTTAGTTTCCATATCCACTTGTAATCCTCGGTAGAGTTGTTGCTACTATTAACCATTTGTCTCACCGATCTAGTAGTAAATTGGCCATCCGAGGTACGTTTCCAAATTAGTTTATCAAGAGTGTTTCAGTTAGGAATTCGAATTCTGATGATTTGTTGGACACTGTTATTGGGGAAAATCTCATGGAGGAGGGGAACATTCCACTCCTTACTAGATGTGAACAACTGATTAACTTTAAGGTCGGGATCCAGATGTTCTTGAAAGCTTGTGAGAATATGATTGGGAACCCAGTGATCTTTGCAAACTTTTATGGAGTCTCTGTTTCCTACTATCCATAGTAATCCTTGAAGGAATTTTTCTCTTAAATGAAGTAGTCTTCCAAATTTCCAGGATGTATTCTGCGATGTTCTTTCCATTAATCCTTCCTTTTGGAGATATTTCTCTTTTATGATTTTAACCCAAATGTTATTTGGCTCAGAGTAAATTTTCCAGAGTAATTTCATTTGGAGGCTGATGTTCATGTCCTCCGCAAGTTTCAATCCTAATCCTCCTTTCTCTTTAGGTTTACATATTTTATCCCAACTAATTAATGGGGTGTACCTTTTTGACTGAAGTTTGTTCCAAAAGAAATTCTTTTGAATTTGATCGATTTGGTTTAGTATACCTTTCGGACGGAGGAAATTTTGCATTAGATAGTTGGTTTTGGAGCTCAAGTTTGCTTGTATTAGAGTTGCACGCCCCGCCTGGCTGAGAGAGGAGGCCTTCCATTTAGATAGTTGTTTTTTCAGACTCTCAATGGCTTCGTTGAATACAACATTTTTAACTCTTCCCCTTACTAACGGGATACCAAGGTATTTCTCTAGAGTTTTGGAAATCGGGATGTTCATATCACGGGCTAGGGAGTTGGCCAGGTTCGGATTTATATTTTCCGAGACTTGAAGAGAACTCTTGTTATAGTTAATGGTTAGCCCCGAGAGGTTTGAAAAACTGTTGAGTATATTTTTAATCGTGTGGAGACTCTTATGGGAGGCTCTCGAAAAAATTATCGTATCGTCTGCAAAAGTAAGAAAGGGAAGAGGAATACCATTTTTGGTTAAATTAATTCCTATCAGGGCATCATCATATGTTGCTTCTTCTATTAGTTCTTGCGCTAAGTTTTCCATGACGAGGATGAAGATATAAGGGGCAAGTGGGTCTCCTTGTCTTATCCCTCTACCAGGTTTGAATTGGGTGCCAGGACGATTGTTGACTAAGACTGAGAATGTAGTTGTTGTACTGCAATTCCTGACCCAGTTAATCCATTGAGGTGCAAAGCCAAATTTAGAAAGAGTAGCTCTAATGTAGTCCCAGTTGATTCTATCATAAGCTTTTTCCATGTCTAACTTGAGAGCCATCTATCCTCTTTTTCCCTTTTGTTTGTGAAAGTTATGAAAGATTTCATGAGCGATAAGAGTATTGTCTTGGATGGATCTTCCTTCTATAAAAGCACCTTGGAACGGATTAATCAGTTTAGGTAAAATAGGTTTGAGTTTGTTTGCTATGATCTTAGTTATGAGCTTGTAAATAGTATTGCATAAGCTAATAGGCCTATAGTGATTGATATTTAAAGGATTTTCAACCTTTGGTATGAGGGCAATGAAGGTTTGTTTGATTTGAGATAACATACTTCCAGAATGGAATAATGCTTTAACTGCTTTGCATAAGGAGGACACAATGATTGTCCAATATTTTAAATAAAACTCAGGGGGATAACCATCTGGACCAGGGGTCTTATCTTCCGCCATACTACTTAGAGTATCTTTGATTTCTTTATTTGAGGGGGGAGTTAGGAGGGTGGCGTTGTCATCAGAAGTGATTAGAGATTTTATATGTTTTATTTGATCACTTGAAATTGGGGATCTAGGTTGGGCTATAAATCTATGAGACATCTCTTTAGTGATTTGGTTAGAAATATCTTGGGTGTGAGTTAGTTGGATGCCATCTTTGGTGATAAAGGTAGAAGTGGAATTTTTGAAATTCCTGATTTTGACAGTGGTTTGATAGTATCTAGTGTTTCTATCTCCTAATTGAAGGTGTTTTATTTTGGATCTTTGTTTCCAGAATCTCAGGTTGTATTCTAAGAGTGCTGATTTTTTCTTTTCTAATCTGTCAAGCTTTCTGATGTCATTGGTTGATAAAGAACCCTAGGGGAGGTCTAGTTGCAGCTTCTGAATGTTATTTTCGACCACTTCTAGTTGCTTGAGAGTATTATTTTTATGGTTTTTACACCACTCCTTTATGTTCTTTTTTAGAAGCTTTTGTTTCTGCATGAATACATGGGCGAATGATCCGAAAAATTTATTCTTCCAAACTTTATTAACTATGGGTTCAAAATTGGGATTTGTGGACCAGGCCATTTCGAAGCGAAAGGGAGCTCCCTTAAAGCCATCTGAGGAGCCTATTTGTAGGGTGATAGGGCAGTGATCAGAGGAGGAGAAAGGATGATGACGAACTCTTATATTCTTAAAGTGAGACATGATATCTTGGTGAGCTAGAGCCCTATCAAGACGTTCATAGGTATTGGAGATATTGGAGATATCATTGTTCTTTCTCCATGTGAATGGAGATCCTACGTAGGGGATAGTATGAAGGTTTAGTTCTTCCTTGATTTTCTTAAGTCTGTGAAATCTAGATAGAGATGGAGTGCAACCTCCAATCTTTTCAGTGTCGTTTTCTATATCATTGAGGTCTTCTATGATTAAGACAGGAAGCATATGTCTGTTAACGATAGAGATGACTTCAAGCCATAAGCCCTCTTTTTCTTGTTCCATTGAGGGAGCATAAACAAAAAGGATGACTAGGTCTAGCTGTTCGATAGTGACTTTCAGCATGAGAAATCTTTGATTTTGCTCTAGAATGACTGAATTGTCTAGAATTCTGTGATTTCTAGTAAGGATCCATATTCCACCCTTAGTACCAGAGGAGGGAATACAAATAACCTTATGAAATCCAGCCGTCCTAATTTGATTATCCTTAGGAGGTTCACCTGACTTTGTTTCTGTTAAGGCTAGGATATCAATCTTGTTGTTGTTTCTGATAAGATTAATTTCTTGCCAAAGAAGAGGCCTCTTAGAACCCCTGATGTTTCAGTAGCCGATTCTAATCATGGAAAAGGTTAAGAGCTATGCCACATAGCTTGTCATTCAAATTTTTCATATAAGTTTCATTTCGGTATTGGTAGTAAGGAGGAGATTTGTTACCTGAGGTGGCTTTACATGATGAGGTGATTGGAGTCTCAGCAATGTCCGTTGTTCGAATTTTTGCTTCTGAGATTTGATAATTGCTAACCTGATATCTGAAGAGTTTGCTTGTTGCATAAAGGTTTAAGAGAGGGTTGTTTAAATCTTGTTGTGTTGAGGGTTTGGGTTGGCTTTCCACCACGAAGATACCAGAAGGTGATCCAGTGGGGAGTATAGCCGAGTTTTGTTGTGAGTATATGGAGAAGATCATACCTTTTTCTTTAGCATTGGAGTTGTAAGCATTCCGCCCTCCATTCAGAAAGAAGAGATATGAACCAACATGCATAAGCCAACCGACATAGTGGTATAGCAGTAGCAAGTCACAGGCTTTCAGAAGAAGAGGGCATACCATAAACATGGCAAGATAAGTTAAAGTGATAGAACAAAAAGAAAAGTTGAAGTCAACACTACAAATCTGAGATATGTTTTTTTGTAGATGGTGATAAGTAAATTCAGGATACCAATATCGATCATATAACAAGTTGGATCTTAGTAAAGCGAGAGTAAAGATAGAGTAGCCTATCAAGTACAGTTGAAAGCTCATATAATGCTTGCAATTTAGATAGATAAGATTAGTTGATTTTATCTTAGGTTTTATTTTGATTACTTATAGATAGATAAAGATGAGTTTACTTAGGTTTCTCATTTGCATAGGACGTCAACTCATCCACCATCAGTTCTATTTAAGTCTTGTTATTTCTTTTTAGAAAACTTAAGTTGAAATTAAGAGATTGGCCAAGTGCTTTCTCTTCTTCTACCCTAATCGCTCTTGCCGTTTTTACGTCCTTCATCATTTACGTTACGCTTCCATTATTGAGCAATCCAATCCACGCTCGTTCATAGTCTCCGATCAAAATCAATTACATGTGCGTGTGAAGTAGTTCTCGGGTGCTCTCGAAAGTGGCAGCCTAATTTCGATCGACAATTTGTGAAATCAGCAGCAATTGTTGAGTGAATCAACTGGAGGTCACCATTGTTGCCGTCATCATTCACGTTCAATTCTACAAGGGTTGACCACGTGAACTTTGGAGATTAAGGATTCATTAATTAGTAAGGCTAATTAGTAAATTCAAGTGTTGTGAAGCAATGGCCATTCCAGGGGCCGAGAGGGATGATTCAAGCGGTTGATCGAGATTCAAGCAATATCGAGTCGTCGAGATTTATCTTAAGACATCGCAAGATCCGAACAATTTGAGTCTCTAGCAATTGACCGGCCTAGCCAATTGCAATATATCACATTCGGTCGGGTTCGGTCATGTATCAGATATATGGTATGTTCGGCTGTGTTCGGGTTGGGATATAGTATTTTCAATTCCTTGAAGGAAAGATGCTTCAATCACACACCAGGGATGATGATAATTAAGTCATGCCCCCTCAACTTTTTCATTAGAATGACCTTACAACAACACAAAAGGGGAGATGCTTAATTTTGAGCAAAAGTACGTTGAGAATTGTATAGTTGCCTTTGGCAGTGATGGCCTGATGACTCAGCAAGCCAAGTCAGCGGGCTATCATCCACGTGTCGTTGAGGTGGCATACGATGCCTAAGTGATTGGACCACGTGAGTCCACATCGATCAGATCCACAGTTGTAACTTGTTCAACAGAAGTCATTTTAAGCTTCACCAAAATTTCTCACGTGGAGTCTTGTGGTGTCTCAATACATACACATGCCCAAAGAGCACTTAATTCCTGCATCAAAACCATATTCTCTTGAATTTCAAGGCCAATTCCACCGGGAATTAACACACAATCTCGACGAGCATCCCTCACGTGTTGAACGAACGTACCCTGTGCCATTGCAAGGCTATGCCCTTTTACCTCTTTACTTCCTTTCTATATAAATTGCAAGGACTCTCTGCTAAGTTAACTGAACAAAACAAACCCAAACAAGAATATTAAAACATATTTGATTGTTTGAATCAAATCCCTCATCGATCTTTGTGTTTATTTCCAAATTAAAAAAAAAAGGTATGGCAGTGATAACTGAGTTACGAGTACAGTTGGTACATGGCGGCGATTTTGGGAATGATGAAGAGTACAAGTACACACCTGCAGTGCCCATGGAGGGAGATGGCGATGACGACGACGATGGCGGCTATGACTATGCACCGGCTGCATAGACCGATGTAGAGCTCATGATGATCAATGCTGAGGATAAAGTTATAGATTGTTAGGGTCTTTATGTAGTGTTTTTCCGAAAACCAATTTACGGGTTTTTGTTGGAGATGATGATCGAATGTGTTAATTTGTTCAATGTTCCACTAGCTCGTTCTTTTGTTTCAAAAGACTAATAATATATGATGATCCTTTACCAACTGGTTTAATTTGGTGTTGCTATGTACTCGATGATCTATTAAGTAGTCCAGTCATTTTTTTATTTAAAAAAATAAAATTTCCTTCCATCACTATCGTTTCGATAGGATATATGCATATATAGGTTTTCGTTGGACAATTTGGAAGTATCCTTCACACTCTGTCTTATCACTAGTGACCCCAATGACACCCGATTTTGGACTTTTCTCCTTAAACATATATCCGAGTTTAAAGGTTGTGAACTTGTGATAGTTTTCATTGTCATCCCACGTCGATTGGTTATGAATAGTATAATAATACGCACTATAAGGGTGGTGGAAGCTTCTATATAATGTTTTAAGTTTTTGTGTTAGAAAGATGGACATCGGTTATGGGTAGTATAACACCATCTCAAAGGGCTAGATTGATCGAGTCGCTAAACAACATCACCAGTAGATTTCTCAATTGTTTAACCCTAATCCTTACAGTCTTACTAGCGATGGTTTCGTATTCATTTCAATTAGATATGCATGGTTAACACTCTCAGATAAATTGGAATTATTGTTGAGAAGCTTACACAATCAAGTCAGAAAGCAAAGGATTGGAGAGCAAGAGAGAACTCTTATTCATGGAGGTATAGGGTTCTTGTTACAAACGACACTAGGAGGAGAGCCCCTTCATTCATACTAACCCAAGATGTTCTAACTAACTCTCTTTATTCTAACTTGTAATCACTTATATGCAACCTCACCGAGACTTATCATGAGGATGCACACTCCACCCCCCCAAGTAGGACTTGGGTGAGAGAGCACAAGTCCTAACTTGGAAGAAAGAAACTTGTGTGGTTGTTCACCTAATGGCTTGGTGAGAACATCGGCGAATTGTAGACTGGAATGAACTAATGTTGGCAAAATGAAGCCTTCCAAGTGATGTCTACTAAAATAGCCATGTTGAAATGCACAGTTTAGTTCCATATTCTATACACTTTGCATATTTTGGGTTGGGAATTTGTCGAATTTATGTAATATGTGCTTATTTGCAAGAAATAGAGATCTACAGAAGTTTTGGTTTAATATTACAGAATTTGGAGCCATTTCGGGAGAAAACCAATAAGCAAAGACGGAGGCTGAAGATTACTCGATATCGACTTCTTTTCCTCGATATCGACAAACAACGTCTGGGCACACCATGATCGAGGACAGCCATGTCGAGAAGCTGAGGAACGAAGCAACCCGACTCCAGGACACTCCTCGATATCGAGTTAGTTACTCGATATCGACAAAGCTTTGAAGACCAGCCCGGAGTCGAGGAGGAGAGCCTGATCGAGGAGCCACGGAGAGCTACTCGACTTGACTAGACAACCGGACATTGAGCAACACTAGTCCTCGATATCGAGGAAACTCCTCGATATCGACAAACTCAGAGCACCTGGCCGAGCAACATCGAGAAGAAGCTACTCGATAAGGACGAGCCAGCCTAGTCGATGAACCAAGTCTTCTCGATATCGACGAAAGTTGTCGATATCGAGGACCCCAGAACCACACTTCCGAGCTAGATCGAGGACCTGCTACCCGGGATGTCGCTGAAGCTGAAGTTGACGCCAACTTTACTCGATATTGAGTAATTTACTCGATATCGACAAGATCTATCCGGAGCCGCGTACGCGGTTTAAGCAATCCGACACGGTTTTGGTTTGCTTGGGGCCGAAGTTGTCCGAGTCTATCCGAGTCTATCAACATCTATCCATGGAGAAGAAGATTTATCCACATGAAGATATTTTAGTCTTTTAGATATAATTTTCTTTTTGGATTTATTTATGTTATTCCATTTATTTATCTTTAAGCTTTTAGATATAGAGATATAGATATAGATAGAGATTTCTATCCTTGATTAGCAAGGATTAGAAGCCTATAAATAAAGCCTTAGGGGGCTGAGTTTTATTCATTCAATTTCAGTAGGAGAAGTAGTAGTAGAGAGAGAGTGAGTGGCCAAGAGGAGTTGGTGAAGCAAGAGCGGAATTGGATTCCTTTGGTTGTAAGCTCTGTTTTATTTAATGCAAGTAGTTATTTCCTTTCAATCAATGTCTGCAATTGCGATGAAGCGCGAGTAGTCAACCCACTTCAACGGTTGGGGCGAGCCCGACGATAGCCCTGCGTGTTTGAGGTAAAGATCCAACTTTTATCATGTTTTGAGCATCTACTACTTGTTATGTGTTTATTACCCATCTAATGGAGGTCCATGCTAACAACTTGGATTGTAAACATAAAATCGGTAGATACAATTAGGGTTTCTTGGAAGAGTTGTCTAATTGTTGGAAAAGGCGAAATCTTGGTTCTTCGATGCAAGTTACATGATTATCTATTTTATTTCTGCCTTATGCATGCTTGGTTATCGTTGTCGCAAACCCCAATCTTGTAAGTCTTTTACATAAAGTTTATTTTGAAGTCCTACAAAGCCTTGTTTTTACTTTCTTTCGTCTTTCGTTTTTGCCTTCCTCGATATCGACAACTTTTGGTCGATATCGAGTTACTGATCCCCGATCCCAGATCGCCGTAGCTTCTCCTGTGCAGGTACTCGACAAGACCATCATCGACATATACGAGTTTACTCGATATCGAGTAGAGCCTAGTCGATATCGACAACATCCTGCGACTGCTGCTGCGCTGTTCGACTTGTCCGATCTTCTGTCGACTAACCCTAGTCGAGATCGACAACCTGTGGTTGACATCTGACGTGAGATTCCACCGCTGCCTAGGATCAGCTGACACGCTTCCTCGTGGATCGATCCTGACTTCCCACTGCTGCATCGGGAGGAAGTCTTGTAATCATTTGCAAGGGACGGAATCTGGTTTGCTTTGCTTATTTCATATTTAATTTGCATTCTCGATTTCCTCCTACAACACCAAGTACCGATCCCGGACGTAATGAGAATCAAGCTTAAGGTGCTTGGTTCGCTCATGAAAAACTAGGCTCGCCGTGATGTGTAGAGCAAGCTTGTTATCGCAAAACAAAGCAATGGGAAGGGGAATAGGAATTTCCAGATTCTCAAGCAAGCTATGGAGCCAAACAATTTCACTTGTAGTGTACGACATACAACAATACTCCGCCTCTGCGGATGACTTGGCAACCATCTTCTGCTTCTTAGTTTTCCATGAGACTAGCGAGGATCCCAGAAAAACGTAGTAACCTGAAATAGAGCAGCCGAAATACGCACAAGTACCCCAATCAGCATCGCAATAGGCAGAGAGATTGAGATCACAAGAGACAGGATAACATAAATCCAAATCAATATTCCCTTTGAGATATCTGACAACGTGATGTGCACCCTGGAGATGAGGCAACCGTGGAGCTATCAAGAACTGGCTTAAATGCTGCACCGTGAATGAGATATCCGGTCGAGTCATGTTAAGATACAAAAGGCGACCAATTAATCGACGATATGTCTCGAGATCCTGAAGCAACTCTCCATCTTCAGGATATGTCTCGAGATCCTTGATGATGTCAATCATATATTTACGCTGATTGAGGAGCATACCAGTTGAATTTTGTGATACCTCCAAGACAAGAAAGTAATGCATAGAGGCCTTAATTCGATCAAATTATCGACATATTCAAGGGCAGGAATAAGACCATTATTGGGAAGTAACATAACAAACAGAGAATGGTCATATTTGGACCGAAGAAACCCCAGCTTCTGATGAAACTTGGACAATTCCAAATTCCATCGTCGATAAGCCTGTTTCAGGCCATAAAGAGAGCGTTTGAGAAGAAAAAATTGTCCTTTGGAAGCCTTGGAATAGCTTGCAGGGGGCATCATGTAGACCTCCTCATTAAGGAAATCGTGAAGGAATACGTTGTTGACATCTAACGGGTAAACATGCCAATTCCGAGTTGCAGGAATGGCCAAGAATAAATGGACTAGAACTTGGCAACGGGAGAGAAGGTATATATCCGTGTAAGCCTTACCCTTAATTTGATTATAACCCTTGGCGACCAGTCTAGCCTTGTAACGTTCAACGGATCCATCTGTCAAAATTTTACCTTGTAAACCCACTTGCTACCGATCGCAGTCTTACTAGGAGGCAACTGAGTAAGAACCCAAGTGTTGTGCTCGTCTAGAGCTACAATCTCCCGTTGCATAGCATCTACCCAATGTTGATCTTTAATAGCTTGAGAGTAAGTAGTTGGTTCTAAGACAAACAACACAAGGTTCGTCGCCCCAATTTGGTTAGGGAATTCTATAAAATATAAAATGTAACTCAGGCGACCATCCTTTTAGCTAAGTTTGTCGCCTAAAGAAGTGATGTCCGTCGCCTGAATATGAGGGTTTTTTTAAAAAAAATTTAGGCAACCAAGTTTTGTCAATGTTCGTCGCCTGAGTATTATTTGTTTTAAAAAATAATAATTGAAAAATGGCTGATGCCCCCCTGTTTGCAATTGCACCAAAATTGTGCACGTTTTTAGCACAAAAATGTGCACAAACCTGTTTCATCTTACACAACAAACACACAACAAACATGGCCAAGTTCACAACCCCATACAAATCCATGTACAAATCGACGTACAAATCCGCATACAAATTCACAAATCCATGTTTGCAACTACATAAAAACTCACAAATACAAACCTATTCACAAATCCAAGTTCATTACTTAAGAGGAAGTAGGAGATGAGTGAGAGATATCTGCTACTCTTGCGCAAACGAGGGCTGAAAAGTCGAAGCATCCTGCATATCCGAAGGCTCCTGAGAAGGCCGTTTATCCGAAGCCGAAGCCGGTTGCGGATCTGACGAGTGCTGAGAAGGTTGTTGTATTCAAAGTCAAAGGCGCCAATATTTACAAAGTCACTATCTAAAGCCATTGATAACCAAGAAGCTTGAATGTTGTACAAAAAAAAAAGATGAAATGCTGAATCATTTTCTGCAAATAAAAGATAGTTGGTATAAGATTACATGATAAAAACTCTAGAAAAGTAGCTCTGGCTGGTGTGCATGGAAAATGAAGCTCACAATGTCAACAATTGACTGCAAACAGAACTAAACTTCTTAAGTTGGGATACAAAATAATGCTGAAAATCATAAGTTTGGCAACTCTAAACGAGTTTTGAAATCTGAGTACGTGGAAACACATTAAAAAACACATTCACATTAAAAAAACATGTCTAGTCATAGATAACAACCTGTACAAATGCATCTATCTATTGTTCACAACCCAAAAAGACAAACAACACACTTAAGGATAGAGGATTCCAGTTATGGATAGAGGATTTCAATTTCACAGTAGCAACAATAAATCGAGAAATCCCCGATTTCAGGCTTGAATAACTGCAAACTTATCAGCTTAGACTAATTTCAGGCTTGAATCACCAAAGCAAATAATAGACTTTGAATTGTTGGCTTAATACATCACGTACCTAGGATTACATTCACTGAGCATTTATTATGTTGATAAAATCTCGGAAGGAATGAATTTTGTTTCCAAGGCCCTAACAAGCCATCAGAATTACCCTGCAAGAAATCTGTACAAGGTTAATTTTACTATAAAAACATATATGTAAAGATACAAAGTAAACTCATGACAAAATGAGATATCATCTTATAGATGCAAATGTAAATCAAACATGTCAATAACAAAGCAACTAATATCAAGAAGAAAATTGATATGGGGAAAAATATTACAAATTAACAAACAAGATCTCACACCTTCTCCATCAGGCATGGAAGAAAAATTGATGCTTCTGATTCAATCAGTGAGTACCCCTCATTCCTTAATGTCTTGAAAATTTCTGGTAGAAACTCCAATACCTTGTAATCACGGGAATGATTGGATTTAAAAATGAAAGGAAACATAATCTAGAATGTTGAAGTATCAAGGGACAAAAATCAAGTTAAACTAACCACAAAATTCACACTTTTATGACATGAAACAATACAACAACATCATCATTCCACAATCAAAAAACCGAGAATCAGCAACCTAGCTAATGCAAACAGATGCATACATTCATTTCACAAGGCTCAAAATCTAGAAATTTGCTTGAATATGAAACAATTCTAGGGGAGTGACAATTAGAGAGAGCAAAGTACCTCATGTATCAAGACGAATTAGGACTCTGACAGCTTGTGGCTTAACCTAATCGAAGAAATTGACACAGCAACTATTAAAAATCAGACGAGACAAACAAAGAAAAATAAAGCTTGAGAAAAAGTTACAACCTTTGTAGGCTCCCATTGTTTGGCAATCACATTAACTCGAACGGACCTTCTCTTGAAATTTATAACATTGTAAAGTATGGTTTTAAAATTTATAACATTGTAAAGTATGGTTTTAAAACATTATACATATAGCTTAAAAGATTTATTACACAATTAAATAATTTTAAAATTATGGTTTTAAATTTTTAAATATAACATTGTAAATTATGGTTTTAAAATTTATAAATATAAGTTATAAGATTAATATTACATAATTAATTTTAAAAATATAAAATATATTTTTAATTTATAAGATTTATAAAAAAAACATTTCTTTTTAAAAAAAATGTCTAATGGGTCACTCATTTAAGCGACCAACATTAAAAAATATGTCGTCACCAAAATAATTGCTATTATTTTGTCACTCATTCAGGCGAACAACTTAGAGTACACATGTTATCTCCGTTGCCTGAATTTAACTCAGGCGACGAACATTCAAAATGTGCCGTCACTTGAATGAGTGACTAACTTTTATCACTCATTCAGGCGACCAACATGGACTACACATTTAATTTCCGTCGCCTGAAGTCAACTCAAGCGACGAACATTGACCTATGTTCGTCGCCTAAATGGTAGTTCTGACAAAAGTGGATGAGTTCTTTGTTCGAGCAACCATATATTCTTCCTTTTTTCGTCGTCTAAAAATGTCCGTCGCCTAAAGTTGATTCAAGCGACGAACTTTGTATAGAATTGGTCGCTCAAATGTGATTTGGGTTGGGGGCCAAGTCTTAGACATTCAGGGGACGAACTCTTCCAAATTCGTCGCCGGAAGTGAACTCAGGCGACGGAAGCTCATGACTCCGTCGCCCGAAGTGCAATCTGGCGTAGTGGAAATGTCTTCAACCATATGTACTCCGACAAAACTCGGCTACTTAACTTGCATTATATCATTATCACACCGGCCAAAACATCCGGCAATTCACTAAAATTGAAATCATCAATGGTTCACTAAAATCATCCACAAAGAATATATCAAAAATCATAAGCTAGATCGAGATGCAAATAAAGATCATATGGGAGCTTTTTCACTAGAATGGCCCATATGCACCAAAAGAAAGATGCTTTTTAGGCCAATTAAGTGATCGAATGATATAAATTGATGAAAAGAAGTGTTGCCAAATTGCCATGATGGCATCACCTGCAGATCGGCCATGTCGGCGTACATAGCTTACGTGTCGCTGAGGTGGCTCGTATGTGAGTGCTTTTGATCGATCTGACGTGTGTGAGTCCACTTATTGTTGCACCACGTACGTCCACATTCCCTTTAAACCACATCCCTCGCCCGTGGAGTCTCGTGTTATCTCAATCCATCCCCAAATTAAACCTTATTCTCCATCATTTCAAAATTCTGGCGAATATAAGTGCGAAAAGATATATTAACGGTCTTTCTATCATATGTACTAAGGATAAATATTTTAACTAAGAAAATGTTTTTATTTCTAAAATGTGAATCTTATATATATTATGTCCTTGAGGTATAAGATAAGAAAACCGTTATTAAAAGGACAAAGTAAATCTCCTTGTTTAATGGGTTTCAAAGATAGATGTTTCATGGCCACAACATATCTACGCATAACTTGTTGGAATATTGTGGGTTGTCTCACATTGAAAATATTAAGATATTTTAAGCAACATACGGAGTATAAGATTAGTTAATTGACGGGCTACTCTTCTCTCATATATTGCCAATTGATTTAGAAATGGAACCCCGGCCTGCTAGTCATCATTGGTTTGTGTTATTCATGTCTTCCATACGTGGGCTGGTAAACAAACATCCGCAAGCTTGTCTTAATCCCACCGGGCACCAGCCCAACCGATCGACTTTAACAACATAAACTAAGATAAGAGAGTCCATTGTTAGAAATGCGCGTACATGTAACCCAGAATCAATGTCCAAATAATGTCATCATGTAAGTGACATATATACCAAATTGCAACATCGTGACCAGAAAAGATGGGGCCTTTAAGTTGTCGTCATTGTCATCTAAGCACTGCACGCAAAGGTATCTAGCTCCTTCAAATCTTTGTCCAACGAGTTGTTGAAAAGCCATCAGAAATCATACATGGATGAACAGTACAACGCCACCTAAGTCGACTAGCGAACGTTGGTCGTGCACATTCCTTTAGAGCATCGCAGGCATTCCACGCATGGAGCCACGAGTCATTGCATGTCCAACTGCTTTACACACTCTACTACGGAGTATATAAATAAGCATCAACCCTGCTAGCAAATTAACACAACTTAAGTAGTAGCTACTTAGCTAATCTTAAGACATCGATATTCAAGAAAGAAAGAAAGAAAGAAGAAGAACTTAAGATAATGTCTCTCATTTCCGAGGACATTGAGTTGCAATGGAGCAAGGTCATCCTTACTTACAGTATCGAGCCCAAATGCAGTCCAACACTTGAAGGAGATGATGACGATGACGATGATGGTGGTTATGATTATGCACCAGCTGCCTAGGTAGTAAGTCTTATTCTCAAGTACTAGCTAGCGGCCTGATCGAATCCGTATGAGATCGATCATCATATATTGTAGCAGTTGGTGTCCTATAGTTTCAATTTGCTTCTTAGATCTCCTAGTTAAGGTCTTTTTAATGAAATAATTGATTCATATTTTTCACTTGTCACTTATCAATTAATTATCATTTAGCATGCCATGCATGGAACTGATCATATCATATGATTGTATGATAAGCCATGTTTCCCCTTAAAATTAATTAAAGTGATCTAAATATGTCACAAAAAGTTGTTCTGTTGCAGCTGTGAATCCAATATAATTAACATCAGATCTGTTGAAATGTGGTTGTACTACATCAGTAATATTGAGAATGATTGAACAACATATAAAGTTAAAGGGCTACTGCTTTCATTGCTAATTGATCGATCAGGTCATTTTGACGCAGAAAGACCATTAATATTGGAGTAAGTTTCACTTGATCAATAGAATGCGATACTCCTTCCAGCGGAGATTCTCATATAAGCAGCGTGCCAGATACAGTAAGACTCCGACACTAGTAGCATTCATAGTGATATGAATATATATATATATATATATATATATATAATTAGCTATGGCCCTTTTCTGTAAATAGGTGAAACGTACTATGAACCCTTTGGATATAAAAGGGGTCCTGAGATCATCTCCAACAGCTTCCCTAAAATTTCTCAAAAATGGGGAAACAAAATACATATTCTTCAAATTATTTTTGTTTTAAATCCAACAACTTCCCCATTTCGAAGATTTGAAGAATCATTTAATTTGAAAAATGCTACAGATTTAGGGAATCCTCTCCATTTTTTCTGCTGCTTCTCCATTTTGGAGAATGTGATGGGAAATATGTTGGATTAAAAAAACCCTTAAAATTTTCCAAAAACTCCAAAATCCCAAAAATGGATAAGCTGTTGGAGATTCAGTTACATTCATTCTCTCTCAATAACAGATTCAGTTCCCTCTCTCGATCTCTTGTTCTACAGAGCTCTATATATGTGTTCTTTTCCCTTCTTTTCCTTTGATGATTTCTCCGTGCATGGGTATGAATGATTGATCAGATGAAGATCAACAGATAGACTTATTGGGGAGAGGCTGCATATATGATTACCATCAGGCCGGCCTTGTTAATTTATACAATGAAAGGGGATGACACATGTTTAGCAAATAAATGAGCTTGGTATAGCTTTGTTCGAACCCGGAACAACTTTACTCATTTATAACATATATAGTGACTAAAGGAAATTTTATAAATTTAACAATATTCGAGCAATTTGAGCTTGAGTCAAGTCGAGTCTTCATTTGAATCAAGGCTAAAAATATATTCATATTCAGCCCTCGTTTAGCAAATGAGCATCTGAGCTTTTTTCTAGTCGAGGTTGAGCTGCATGCTCGTACCATCAATCTTTCATATTTTTTTATATATTTTAATATTTAACTTGGATGAATTATATATATTTAATGAATTAACTAATATTAGAATTGATTTCAACTTGGTTCTTATTTGAGTACGTGCATGTTGGCAAGTGCAACTTGGATAAGTCGTCGCACTTGAGAGAGTGTGTTGGAATATAATGTAGACGTGGTCACTAGTAGAAAAAACGTGATTTAGCCCGGGCGCTTTTGCTAATATAGCCCGGATATGGGCAATTTGGGGTCCGGGCATCAGAGTGGTGTGATAATAGGTATAGAGCCCGGACCTTTTTCGCACGCCCGGGTTATTAGACCTGGTTGGTTTTCCACCCAAATTTTTGGAAGAAGACTTTAGAGCCCGGATATAGGTATAGAGCCCGGACTCCTTCCAAATGGCCGGGTTATTTTGTCATAATATAACCCGGATATTATAATGTCCGGGCAATTTTATCCACCAAAATTCTCAAGAAAAAAGACTTTATAGCGCGGATATAGATAATATCCGGGTTATTTGGTACAGTATCCGGGTTATTTGGAACCAATATCCGGGTTATTTGGTACCATATCCGGGGTGTTTGATACAATGTCCGGGGTATTTGGTAACAATATCCGGGTTATTTGGTTCAAAATCCGGGCTATTTGGTCAACATTATCCGGGCTATTTGGTCCATCTTATGATATAAATCGACTATATATCCCGTATATGAAGGCCCGGGCTGTTATATTTTATTTACGAATTGTAATAAATATCCGACATATTTTCTTATTAATCCACCTATTGTCCCGTACGTTAAGGTCCGGGCTTTTTTCTTTTGTTTCAATTGAAATATCCAATTTATTTTTCTTATGATCCACCTGTTTAGTTTGGAGCAACACACAAATTTCCAAAACCATATTGAACCACATTCAACCATCACACACATTTCCATAACGACATTCAATGAACACACACAATTCCATCAAAAGCATCGGCTGACAATAAACTACCAACAACTAGTACGAGTCCATAATAACAAAAGTAAGGTCAAACCGATCATATATCCATAATACATTAAACTAGCTAATATGGTTTACCTAGAATCCATAAGCAAGTGCATAAGTGAGTAGTATGTCCCACAAAATGGCCAGCAACTACCTAGCATGTCTTACCTAATCCAAAAGCAAATGCTCTTACGCATCGATGGCAAGGTATATAGGGAGGTGATCTATGTGCATTACAAAATGGACAACAACCTTTGCACTTCGGCACTGAATTTGTTTCCCACACATCTGAAGATTTGACCGACCAGCTGGTGCAATCTGATAGAAAATGTAAGCATGTAGCCTGTTCCAAAACCAAAAAAATATATATATGAATCATTGTTGGGATAAAAATTATTTTTGCACATATATATTGCTAGCTACTAATATTGTTAAGGAGATATTATACATACATTATGATTATGATTGAGGACGTGGTAGACCAAAGTATTAATCAGTTCCTGCATATTTAGAAGAAATATCAGAAACTATGAATCACACAATGATGATTGATAACATAAGGCGGGCAGTAATGATGAAAATAACATTGCAATGACTTTGTACTGCTTACATGATTAGGTTGAACACATTATCCAACCACTCTCTTTGGATTTCTTCGATATCCTTGTTTTCGTAAGTCGATTCGTCATTGAACCACTGAAACATAAAACAAACATATATATCTTATATGAAACTAAATAATCAAATAAAGTGCAACTCCAAGTAAGAAAGTGAAAAGCGCTACCTTGTGCGGGATAAGACAAGATCCTCGAGATATTATATCCCGAATAAACTTCAAAACGTAGTATCCACAATCCATTTTGTCAGTCGTTCGGGGACACTGAACATCACATCACTTGTATAAGAATATGAAATACACAATAACTTTCATGCTCATAATTTGACCAAAAAAAATGTAAAAGAATATATTCTTAACCTTAACTACATGCCACAAAGGTTCTTTTCGGGGAGTTTTCTTGCCCAACTTGAAATATTTCAGTTTATAGCTCCTGGGAAAACAAAATATACATAGTTAAAAAAAGTATACAGTTTATAGCTCCTGGAAAATATAACACTTGTTTATAATAAAAAAAAAGACTTACATTGCAACTAATTTCTCGACATCTGGTTGTGTTTTCTGACCAAATGGATCAAGCCAATAGGCAGAACCCATATGAGGACTCATCACAATCAACACCCAGTGATGTCTACAAATACAAGCTCACTTTGTTTAAAATTGTTGACACAAATGACCAAGTATAAATATAAGAACTGATTATTGCTTACTTGGACAAATATGGGGCAAAAAAGAGTTGACGCTTAACTTCACTGCCCATCGCATTTGCAATATAACCATCCCTTTGGCCGAGGCACTGACCATGTGGTGAGATTTGATTTGGGCATAGCAATCTGAATTGGTCTTCAACAAGAGTGTCAAACAAATATCTACACAAACGCCAAAATACGCATTATGTAGTTAGGGTAAAAAATGAAATTGAATCTGAAATAAAACATACTAACCTTAAATATAGCAGCACGTGAGAAGGTTTGATGTCTTTCCTATTGAACCATATGTCAAGATCATCTCTCCCAATGTCTACACCCGGATGAGCATATCTGAAAATTTGAGCTGGAATGTCTACATGTCGCACTTGTTGTGCTGGGAATTCTTCCAACATCCAATCGTATGCCTCCAACACACTTGGCACCGCTGAATTCACAGCACTGGGCCGAACTCCAGATTCGTGTGTCAAGGTGTTTCCCTTACCCTGCTTACTTGAGGTTTGTGTGGCTTGTTTTGAGTGCTTTGAGACCTTGTCAATCCAATAGCAACAAAAAACAAAGGGAAAAAATATATATAAATCTATACAACCCACCCATAAACTTAAAATATCTCACATTTTAATTTATCTCCATCTACTGAAATAACTTACATCACAACTCTTCACAAGAGGCTCTGGCCATGCAATGAATTGTCCTATAGCACTACTAAAAAAACAGAAAATAGCTACGGATTTTTAGACACGAATTATAGGCGACCCTGAATTCGTGGCAGCTAGCGATGACATTGGCCACGACTGATCCTGACCGTGGCTATGTTCGTGGCTGACACTGAACCTGGGATGCCAAGTCCGGAAATTCGTGGCTAATAGCAACGGACATTTTGTCTGTGGCTGATTTCGTGGCTCGGTGGGTCGGTGGCACTGGAAAATAGCCACGACATTAGCTACGAATTGTTTATTTGTGGCTGTATTCGACGCTGATATAGCCACAACACAATATCCGTAGCTAACGCCATGGCTATTCAGTATCGAAAATTCAGCAACATGTGGTGAGTGGGCTTGGATCACTAATCGAAATTTATGGGCTTGGATCATTAATGGGCTTGTCATGGTTCAATCATAGAACCCCGTAGCTGAATTCGTGGCACAACTTCTCCCAAATTTAATGGGCGCGTTATGGGTCAATAGCCCATCAGAATTGAAAAGGCCCAATTAGCTTATTGGCCCAAAGAATGAAATGGTAATTTAGCGACGATTCTATCCGTGGCTAAATCCGTTGCTATTACGGATAAGGCCAACATTAAAGCGCTTGTACTTTACCTGCCATATTGGTTGGGTGCATTAATTGGGGCCGGCCCACTTGGGTTGTCTTCTAGCTTCCACTGTAGACATTGGGCATTTGCATAGTGAGGAAGACCATTCAACATCAGGCTCTCTGTACGTCCTTGGAGTTGAAGGTAAGTATTTTTTTTTTTTTTAAGAGGTCACGAAATAAGGTGTAATTAGCTAGGTAGTTTTGTTGACTTTACATATGTATTACATTTTATATTATTCCTTATTAATTTAAATATATACAGTTAAGATTATATATATAATGGGTATATAGATTTATTTGGGATTACAAGAGTTTGAAATGGTTTGGGTTTTGGAAGAATTTAAAAATGGTTTGGGTTTTGGGATTACATTAATTTGTATGCTCAATTAATACAATTTTATTCAATTTGTTGTAAGTTTACACTTGTAATTAATTATTTGGAAATTTATTAATGTGTTTTTAAATAGAAATGTAGGAATGTTCAATTATTATATTATAATTAGTAATGTACGTGCTTTATTATATCTACCGTACAGTTTGATCGAATTTGATAAAATGGAGGATCGTACATGGATGTATGATATGTACTTGGAGGATCGTAGAGGATTAAAGCCTGAATATTACGAAGGGGTGGATAGGTTTATAAATTTTGCTTGTGCTCAAACTTAGTATGTTGATGAAGGTAAGATAAAATGTCCATGTCGGAGATGTAAGAATTGTTATTTCGAGAAAATAGATGATGTGAAGAGGCATTTATACCACCGTGGTTTTATGTATGGTTATTATCGTTGGACGGCACATGGCGAACCTATTGCACATCCAAATCATGAGCAAATGGTTTGGGGCAACCAGATGTATGATCAGTTAACTGCGGAGCAAAGGATGGTGTTTGACATTGCAGGGCCGAACTTTGTTCCTCCTTCATGGTTTAGTGCTTGTAATGTCGATGGTAATGATGAATTCCAACCAGCTGAAGTGAATGAGGTAGATGAAATGAGGGAAGATCCAGTAGCGACCGAGGAGGCTGATTTGTTGTCCACGCGGTTTGCAGACGTGCTAAGAGCCGCTGATGAAACGGTGTTTCCAGGGTGTACTACACATACACAGTTGTCCTTTGTGAGCCGACTTATGAGCTTGAAGTGCGATTATAATGTTCCCCAAAGCCTATTTAATGGTTTTGTGCAGTTGTATGATGAAGTGTTACCTTCTGACCACAAGATTCCCACCAGCTTCTATGAAACTGAGAAGATAGTTCGAAATTTGGGGTTACCGGTGGAAAGAATACACATGTGTCCCAACGGTTGTATGTTGTATTGGAAGAATGATGCCAATGAAGAATCATGTAAGTTTTGTGGTGAAGCAAGATATGTTGTGGGTGCAGGCAAGCGTCGTGCACAGAAGGTTTTATTCTACTTGCCTTTTATTCCGAGGCTACAGAGAGTATATGCTTCGGAGGTGACAGCCAACCATATGACTTGGCATGCAGAACACGTAGCAGAGGAGGGGATGATGTGTCATCCTTCAGATGGAGATGCATGGAGCAGGTTAGACATGACGCATCCTGATTTTGCTTCCGAGCCTCATAATATTCGTTTGGGGTTATGCACAGATGGTTTTGCTACATTTAACAAATCTGGTCAGAATTATTCCTGTTGGCCGGTGATTGTCACTCCTTACAATCTTCCACCTCATTTGTGCATGAGGGCCGAGCACATGTTTATGTCGTTGATAGTCCCAGGTCCTCGAAACCCAAAGAAGTTAATAGATATTTGCCTCCAACCTCTTGTTGATGAGTTGATGCAGTTGTGGGAAGTTGGAGTTGCTACCTATGATGCCTCGAGGAGAGAAAACTTTATTATGCGTGCGGCTCTACTCTGGACTGTCAGTGATTTCCCTGCATATGCTATGTTGTCCGGATGGAGCACTGCATGTCAATTGGCTTGTCCGATTTACATGGAATCGGGATCTGATGCATTTCGCCTCCAAAACGGTCGGAAAGCTTGTTGGTTCGATTGCCATCGAAAATTTTTAGAGAGTGATCATCCCTTCCGTAGAAACAAGAAAGACTTCTCTAGAGGGCATGTGGAAACAGGATCACCACCTCCATTGTTATCGGGGGAGCAGATATGGGAGCGGGTTCGTGATTTGCCAACGGTCATGGAGGATCCTTCCTACAAGTCCGATGAGTACGGGATTTCTCATAAGTGGACAAAACAAAGCATTTTCTGGAGACTTCCATATTGGAAGGACCTTCTAATCCGACACAATCTCGATGTTATGCACATTGAGAAAAATGTCTTTGACAATGTGTTCAACACTGTGATGGATGTCCCTGGGAAGACGAAGGATAAATTGAATGCCCGGAAGGACATTCGCATATATTGCCACCGACCTGAGCTGGAGGTAGATGATGATTACACGGGTGCGAAACCTAAAGCAATATATACCTTGACAAGAGATGCAAAGAAAAAGGTAGGTCAATGGTTGAGGACTGTCAAATTTCCCGATGACTATGCTTCCAACATAGGAAGATGTGTACAGAGTGATGACTGCAGTCTTAGTGGGATGAAGAGTCATGATTGTCACGTGTTTATGGAGCGACTCTTGCCGATTGCTTTCAAAGAGTTGTTGCATCCAAGCGTGTGGGGTCCTTTAACCGAGTTGAGTATCTTCTTCCAAACAATTTGTTCGTCGTCATTGTCAGTTTCTGTCATGGAGCAGCTGATATCCATGATTGTTCTATTGGTATGCGAGTTGGAGCGTATCTTCCCTCCATCATTTTTTGACTCTATGGAGCATCTCATTGTCCATCTTCCATATGAGGCCCGTGTGGGAGGTCCGGTTCATTATCGATGGATGTATCCGTTCGAGAGATTTTTATTTAAGCTGAAAAAGAAGATCGTTCAAAAGAGTAATGTAGAAGGGTCGATCGTGATGGCGTACTTACGGGAAGAAATAGCTAATTTCTCCGTGCACTACTTCCCTTCGCATGTTCCTTCCAGCTTGAGGAGACCCGCCAGAAATGATGTCCACGAGGGGGAATTTTGTGCCTTATCTATTTTCAATTACCCTGGCAAGGGTAAGGGGAAGGAGAAAGTAAGGTGGTTCACTGAAAAGGAAGAGTGGATGGCCGCACACACATACGTGTTGCTCAACTGTCCGGAAGTACAACCGTACCTTGAGTAAGGAAACCGAGTACATACAATTTATAGTTCTTATTGTCATGAATATATTTACTTACCATTTTTTTGCTTCTCTTATATATGTGTAGGATATTTGAGAGTGTCATGGGGGATAATGTGGGAGATGACCTCATTGAAAAGGAATTTGCGAACTGGTATAAGCAATATGTAAGTGTACCTGACCAGAATTATTATACATCTTTTTATATAACATATATATTTATTTATGCACATGCTTGCTAGTTAGGCCTTAGACAAAGGAAGCGGATTGGGACCAACTGATATATTGTGGAGTTTGGCATGGGGTCCTAATGTGAAAGCAAGATGTTGGCCAAGATACTTTACCAATGGCTATAAGTTCCACACTCTACAACATGGTGAAGGGAAATCTACAATGAACAGTGGGGTTTGTGTTCGAGGGTCCAACTATTCCACTACTGAATCAGATTTTTTTGGTCTCCTCGAAGAAATCATCGAGCTCGACTACCCAACGGCACTTGATCACCCATTGACAGTTACCCTGTTCAAGTGTCGATGGTTTGATCCAACGATACGAGGAACACAAGTTCATCCCATCTACCAGTTTGTTGAAGTTAATCACAAGAAAATGTATAGACGGTATGAGCCTTTTGTGCTCGCGCAACAAGCTCTGCAGGTTTATTATGTTCAATATCCAGGAGCCTCCCGTGATAGGATGGATTGGTGGCATGTGTGCAAGACAAGTGCTCGAAACAGGATAGAACAAAGGTGGGCATCCACGGGCCAAGCTGACACAGAGGCTTATCAGTCTGATGAAGTCATCACCCCGGAATTATCCATCGACATAGGAGTAGGAGAATCACCGACAACCTTGCGAGATCCTTCAGGTGCGTTTGAAGTATGCGATGACACCAGCTACACGATGGACTCCGAGGGGGGTCAACATGATCAATTTGTCGTACCAGCTGATGATGCGGGAATTGATGAATTAAATGATGAAGAGGAGGATGAGTTTGAGGAGACAACAAGCTGCGAAGAAGGCTCGGACTGACCATTTTAGTGCACTGCAAGGTCTGTCATATGCACTGCTGAACTGGTTTAATAATTTCACCAAAAAATCTGTCTTAGCACAAATAATGTTACAAAAAAAATCTGTGTGTGGATTGTTATATGCTTAACACTCTCATATGCACATACACGTTTTCTAATTGAGGTAGATATATAAAACAATCAAGAGCATTTACTAATTTGCTTTGGACTTATACTTTCTTACAGGATTTCAGAGCATATATGTACTGACAGTTACCAATCAGGAGCAATATCAAGTATGGTGCGCTGCTGCATTACGTAGGTTATGAACTAATGTCATTTTGTTCTACATGTACAATTGGCCTATGAGGGAATCGAACCCCCATCTTTGTGTGATGCACAACGCTCTTCCATTGAGCTAACAGGCATTCCAATGGAAATTTCACATTATGCAATCGCAAATCAGTTTCTAATTGAGGTAGATTTCGGACTGACTGAAATTGGTTTATATATTATTGCATCAGTTTGAATTCCCAATTGGTAGATTCATAAACTCATGAAATGTATGAAGGTAGATAGTTCGAAAACTCTTGATATCTATGAATTCCCAATTTTCAGATTCATTAACTCATGAAATCTTTGAAGGCAGACTAATAAACTCATGAAACCTTCAACTGAAAACCCATTCACGAATTCTCAATTTCAATACCCCAATTTCAGTAACTCAACTGAGAACGATCAGATACAAATCCATACAACATAACAATCAGCTTAATTAGCTAGTGTTTGATCAACATTTACCTGTTTCCCCATCTACCATGAAGATCAACAATGATCTTCTCCTCTTGTGGAGTGATTTGGCCTCTTTTGAGATCCGGCCTCAAGTAATTCACCCACCTCAATCTAAAAGTCTTCCCATTCCTCCTCAGTCCTGCATCCATGGACAATTCCAACACCATAAGTTCTAACACTAAACATAAGGTCTATTAGAGATTAACAAACTCATGATTTTGTCAAATAAACACAACTTTACATGAAATTAACAAAACACTGTATGAGACTTTCATATGCTAGAATTGAGACTGGGCTTGCTAAGCCAACCTGTGAGGCGAGAAACGGAGTTCCATCTGCCTTCGCCGTGCTGCTTGACATAGTCGACGAGCAACTGGTCCTCATCGGTTGTCCACGGCCCCTTCGCTCCAGCAGCCATAGCCATGAGCTTGTCGTCCTCCTCCGGAGACCATAGCCCTCTCTTCACCTTCTCATGATTTCAACAAGAATGGCGTCCCATTCTCGGATTCAGAACGAACCCTAGATGCTGATTTGGGCCTTTTTCGATTTGGGCTTGTACCCGACCCGAGCCCAGCCCAGCACCCGGCTTTTGTAGAGGGAAACCCATTTTTTTAGAGGGAAACCCAAAATTTGTAGAGGGAAATCGAAAAGTCAAAAATCAAACCCGGATTTTTTTTTCACTTTCCATTTCAATTTGACAAACCCTAATCCACAAACCCTCTCTTCTCTTTCCTCTCGCGTCTGAAACCACAAACCCTCTCTTCTCTTTCCTCTCGCGTCTGAAACCCTAACCACAAACCACAAACCACAAACTCAATAATGCGGGGAGGGGGACTGAGGAGATCTTCACGCACATCTGAAAGCACGAGACCACCATTGGCTCCGACCACAGGAAGAACTAAGACGCAACCGGAATCCACTCAACCGGCTGCCCAATCTCCACCGCCGACCGCTCTACCCCTCACTGCGCCATCTCCACCAGTCAACTCTCCTACAAGGGCTTCGCCTCGGAGACAACCTCCAGCGGGAAGGACAAATGCTCAACCGGCTGCCCAATCTCCACCGGTGACCGCTCCACCGGCTGCCCAATCTCCACCGGTGACCGCTCCACCCCTCACTTCGCCATCTCCACCAGCCAACTCTCCGACGAGGGCAGCACCCCGGAGCACAGCTACCACCAGGGCGTCACCCCGGAGAAAACAATCCACTGTGCCTCCTCCACCTGCGAGAGCTCCCACCACTGTGCTCCCTCCCCCGGTGAGAACTCCTACCAGACCCCGCTTAAGATTTCAACCCTCTCGCGTCCCCCCTTCTACTGTCACTGAACCCTCCTTGTCGGTTAGCCCCCGACCTTCTACGTCCTCCCAACCCACCACCTCTCAACCTGGGCCAACACCATCCTCAAGAGGTATTGCGCTGTCATCCCCTGGTAATGTTTTCGAGTCATCTTCAAGGTCTGCAGATCCCGCAGTTTCTCAAAACCCAGAGGAAGAGGCTGTCATAGCAACTGACGAATCTAGTAGGTGGAACAGAAAAGTGCAGATTCAACTGGTGAATGGAACGTACGTAAGGCCTTTCCCTTTCAATTTTCCTTCTTTGATTTTCTGCACATTGAATACTGTGTTTCATTTTATGGCTTAGAGTGCATTTTAAATTACTCAAACATGTGGTAATTGGATCTTAAGAATGCTTATGTGGTTATTGAAGCTTATAAATTATTTTCATGGCTTAAGAATGCTTTTGTGGTAATTGGAGCTTAACTTATACATTATGTGCATGTCATCTATAATGACAGCTCTGTGACAAATGTATTTGCTGAATTATTTACATGGCTTAGTAATGTTGTTATATCTATCTGATTTTTCATCCCATATCAGTTTTGTTGCATCTATAATGACTTCATAAGTTTGTTACATCTATAATCAGTTAATAATTCTGTGACAAATGTATATGCTGCTGAATTATTTACATGGCTTAATAATTTTGTTACATCTATAATGACAACTCTGTTTCATTACATGGCATTCTATAAATTCTTAACTCACCGTTGTCTTCATTCTGTGTGTTGAGCAAGTCACCACAACTAATACCTTTCTTCTTTTTTTGGGTATTGAATGATGGTCAGATTTGATGCAACCAACCCTGCATTTGCAGTCCTCACCCAGGTTATTCATTCTCATTTCGATGGCCCGTATATACGGTGGAGTGATGTTCCTGATCAAACAATTGAGTTATGGTGGGAGATGTTCAAGGTATGACACAATTCAATCAAATGCTTACATATGTTACTTTATATTAAATGGCTTGAATATATAACTTCTATTTGTTTGTTGAATGTACCTAGAGTCGATGTACATGGGACGAAAATGAATACCCAGAATCAGTGGTTCGCAAAGCTTTCCAAACAAAAGGAGGAGACCACCTAAGAAACGTATTTGGGAAGGCTCGCACGGGAAGAACAAAGAAGAAGCCTACATGGGTGAAGCAAGTTATATGGGCCAAGATGTGGGAGATATGGAAGAAGGAGGATAAGTTTCTACACCAATCTGAAGTGAACAAACAAAACCGAGCTATCGCAACAGAGAAAGGCACCCCAATTTTCAGTGGTGGATCAGTTTCAACTACCGTCATCAAGAAGCGACTGGTAATTTCCTCTTGTTGTTTTCCAATTTTCCATAATCTCAATCAATTACTTTTAACTTACTATCTATATACAGTTTATATATGTATTATGTATACTAAATGATTGAATTTAATTCTTGCTTTTAACTTACTATCTATATACAGTTTATATATGTATTATGTATACTAAATGATTGAATTTAATTCTTATAGAGGGATGAGCTTGGAACGGAGCCAACACCAAAACAAACCTTTGAAAGGTGTCATAGAAAAAAGGATGGTTCTTGGGCCGGCGCTCAGTGCCAAGAAGCTGTGGTAAGTACTTACTAACTGCAGTGAACCTTCATTTAATTTTTCCTGTTTTCAAGTGATGTGCATGGTTTAGATGATTTGTACTACCCATCACTTGGAATTGTTGTTATATGTTGTTTGGAATTGTTGTTATCTGTTATTGGTGTTGATGTCTTTCATACGTAAAATCTGGTCTGGTTATGAAGTACGGCTGTTGATGTGTTCATGTGTTTTACTTGGAATAATGGTTGTTGATGTGTTGTCTATGAGTTTACAATCTGGTCTTGTTATGAAGTAGTTCAACTATAAGATAATAAGTTCCAACACCAACAGTTTGATATCATATATTATTTCCATATTTTCATTTTGGTGTTACAAGTTATGACCAACAGTTTGATATCATATATGATTTGCAGATTTTCATATTTTCATTTTGGTGTGTTACAAGTTGTGGTTGCTTTTTCATCTTCTTTTCAGTATTTTGTCATATTCTTTTCAGTGTTTTGTTTGCTTGTTACAAGTTATGTTTGCTTGTCATGTTTTTCATGTTACAAGTTATGATTTGCAGATTTTCATGTTTTGTTTGCTTGTTACAATTTTTATTTTGGAATGTCGAACGCTGGTTGCATATCATCTTCATTTTATTCATGTGTATGATGTTTCTTCTGGTCCTGTATTTTTTCATATATGTTCTTTCTCAGCCTTAATATTGCATTCTCTGTCTATGAACTTGTAGGACAAGTATGACCAATTGCTTGAAGAAGAAATCTTAGATGATGATGCAATCTCTGAGAATGCATCCCATTCTGTTGACACAAACTCTGTGTGGCTCAAGGCTGTTGGTGGTTCGAAGAAAGGCAGGGTATTGGGCATGGGATCGGAGTCTCAACCTATACTACAAGCTGCTCAGCATACGTCCAGTGTTGCTGAAGTTCCTGCTGCTGGTGGCAATTTAAAGGACTATGTGAGGACTGAACTCTCCACCTTCAAGGAAGACTTGAGGAAAGAAATGGTGGAGTTGGGGGATCATGTGCAGACCCAGGTGGCCACAAACCTCAGGGAGGAAATCTCCTCAATTGGCGATAGAGTGCAAGAACAAGTAAGCACAAGCGTAAGGAACGATATGGCTGCTATTGGGGAGCAACTGATGGGTGAGACTAAGAAGTCCAATGAAGAGTGGTAGGAGAAGCTTCTCAGCACCATGATGCAGTTCTACAAGGGCAAACGCCCGGCAAAGTAAGTTGGTATTTTTCTGTTTCTGAATGGTTGTTGGACTTGCCCTATTTTGGTTAAAACTGGCGGATGTACTTTTGGTTTGTCGAACTGGCGGATGTACTTGGTTTGTCGAACTGGCGGATGTATTTTGGATTGTTGAACATTGATGACTAGGGTTGTGTATGTATTTAGGATGAACATTATGTGCATGATGTGTGTTGTATTTGGACGCATTAGATATTACGTTATATATTCTCTATCGCATAAATAGTGCATCCAAATAATAGCAACAACGTAAGCCACGAATTTAACCACAACCAAGGCCACGACCATAGCAACGACTCAGCCATGGAAAAAGAAACAACATCATCATCGACTTTAGCCTCAAAGTTACCAACAACGTAAGCATTGGCATTAGCCACGACCATAGCAACGAACCAGCCACGGAACCAGCAGCACCCCTGACATATTCCTCGCAACGAACCCAGCCACAAACTTAGCCACGACTTCTGCAATGACCATATCTGATGCTATTGTCGTCACTACAGCCACGACTTTCACAATGCCATCCCCAGCCACGGAATTAGCCACGATTATATAGTTCAAAGCTAAAATTCGTGGCCATCTCAAGCTCAAATTTAGTCACGAGGCATATGGCTACGGATGGCCCGCCCATTGCTGAGTCCGTGGCTAAAGCGTTTAGCCACGGCCATTCGTGGCCAAAGCCGTTGCTATTTTCCGTTGCTAAATCCTGTTTTTTTAGTAGTGTAGCGTCTTTCACAATGCTGGCCTCATCCGTTGGGCATGGCAACTTTTTCTCACCCATTATAGCTGTCACAATGGAGACCTTCACATAACCCTTCTCCAATGGTCGAGTATGAAGGAGACCCCCGCCTTTGGAAGACCGATAAACCTTGCCTTTCGCCACCGGTTTGTCAATGTCCACACAGAATAGTTCACATGATTCACAACTCTACATTTAAATCATAAGAAGTTAAGGTTTTCATTCACGTGTACATATGAACAATCAAGTCTCAAGCATAATTGAATGTATTCAAATACTTACTTCTTCGTCTGATTTAATAGGGGTTGTCTTTAGGGCTGAACATGACGCTTTACCACTTTGGGGTTTGGGCTGCGAAGTAGGTGATACCTGATCTTGTTGGAGTGGGTGACCTTGACTGACTTGTTTTTGCTTCTCCAACATCAAGTTTTGAATGACGAGTTCTAGTGTTTTGATCTTTTCCCCGAAGTTGTTCTCCATGTCCTTCATTTTCGCTTTGAGTTCCCTGACTAAAGACCCATCCACATTTTCCTTTGGTGCAGATTTACGCTTCCAATATTGAGTAATTGTTACATCTTGACCAACCCCCCTAATACGTCCAAGGTGCTCGAGCTTATCTAATGCCAATGATAGCACATCTCTCTGTCCACTAGTAACAAGCTATCCAGAAGTTTCTTGTTCCATGTAACTTTGCTACAGCGTACGAGTAAACCATTAAACCTTAAACGACATGTCTCAACATAAATTATAATCTGAAACCTTATACACATATTACTTACTATTTTCTCAATTGCAGACTGTGATTTTTCCGCATACTTCCCATTTGACCCTTTCCTTGCCTTCATCCATAAGATTGCTCGTGGAACAGATGAAGAAGGGTCCATGTTACGAGAAACAATCTGCACTTATCAAATTTTGATGACCACAAAGGTTAATATTCTCACTGAAAGGATGTGAACAAAAGTAAACAACATTATGTACTTGAATACTTTAGTGTCTACGTACATATTCATTCTCAATGCCTGCATACCCCTTCCGGCCTCCCTTGTATGTGCAATCATTTTGGGATGAGAGTTGCTTAAACTTGTCACTTTTTTCCTAAACAAATGTAATAGATAAGGTGATAAATATTGACTAGATTTGTTCTTGTCTATGACACTGAACGCACCGTTACAAATAAATAGTCTCATACCTTGAACTCATCAGAGTGGCGTATTTTTATAAATTTTGTCCATTGCTCCTGAGTGATGTATGTGTCATAGATGTCTGGAGGTTCTGTGAGAAGGTCTCCTGTTTTCTTGTCATGCATATGTAATCTCCCCAAGTCCTTTTTGAATGCCCTCCACAAATCATTCGCTTTTTTATAACCCAACCCTTCATTTCAGATGGAATTACAAAGCCTCCCTACAAAGGACAAATGAAAAAACCAGAAATGGTGGCATTACAGCTCATATTACACTCCAATCCATCTCCCCTTTCACATAAAAAAAAAACAGAAATGGGAAATAAAGCAATCCAATTGAAGGCATAGAGTAACAATCCAGATTTCACGTGTGAGAGTAACAGTCCTCCACTTGAAGGCATAGAGTAAAAGTCATGACTTCGTGAAGAGTAAAAAGAAGGCATGCTCAGATTTTGAAGGCATAGAGTAACAGTCCCCTTTCACGTGTGAGAGTAACAGAAGGCATGCTCAGATTAATTTAGAAAACAGAAGCACCCATCAATGGCAAAGAGTAACAGTCAAGAAAAGACATCACAATCCAATTGAAGGCATGCTCAGATTTTTTTCGAAAAAAGAAGCACCCATCAATGGCAAAGAGTAACAGTCCAGACAGCAATAAGACAACTCAATAAAAGACAAATATAAACAGTTAAAAGTAACCTTAACTGTTGGTCTATCAATGGACATAGATATCACATGTTGAATAGCACCTAAAGCTCCCAAATCCTGATGCCACACCAACAGTCCATATCAAGTCATAAAGACCATCAGATTAAAGACAAAAAAAATAAAATTGAAGCTCCCAAAACCTGCTGCCACACTTCTCTCCCAGAAGCTGTAATTTTCCAGAAAAATACCATCTCATAAATAGACATCTTGCACACCTGGACTATATATAAACCTCACCCCCTCAAGCTGGAATATGCATCCTCCACCATATACCCTCTCTCCCTAAAACTTGTATCCCTCAAACCTATCTCCCTCCAGAAAATGGCTTGTTCCTCTCACCGCCACCGCTCTAGCAATGGCCACGCAGGCAACAACAATGCAGACGAGTCCTTGAGTGTTTTGGTAGTGACATAGTAATTGGTTTGAAATTTTCCAATGTATGTGATTATATGTTTTTTTTTATGTAGCTTCCAGGATGCCGCCTTACCAACCAGGGCTCGTCGTGGAGGTCATTGGAGCAGAGGAGGGACTGTTGGGGTCATTTTATGAGGCGGAAATTATTCGCAATATCAATAACACCCACTTCGAGGTGGAATTCCTAACTCTTGAACAAAGAAGAGGGGGAAGCCATCTCAGGGAAATAGTTGATGTGGGCCGACTGCGTCCACTTCCGCCTCTGCCTGAGGATGACTATGATGAATATGTAACTGATGACCTAGTCGATTGTAGAGCCAATGATGGGTTTTGGTATGGTCGAGTCACGGGGGTGAGGTGGACAGGGCAATATCGAGCTTACACAGTGAACTTCCCCCTGACCAGTGATACTGAGGAGTATAGGAGCCACGAAATGAGGCCACACTTTGACTGGATTGGTTTCAACTGGTCTACACAACCGCATTTTCGGTGGATACTACGTCTGTAGGCTATTCGTGTGTTGGGTGATGTCTCTATGATGTTTTCTACCTTACTTGTTGTTGTGTTGTGTTTGTTGGATCCTACTATGGTTTTTGCATTTCCATCTTCGCTACTGTTTTCCGAACAAGAGGCTTGACCTCAACATCTAATGTTGTGACCCTATTTGTAATGTTTTTAATCTAATGTTGTTCTCTTGTTACAATGTTGTTTTATTATTGGCAAATTTACGGAAAACCACCCCTTAAATATGAGTGTTTTCACTTAACCACCCCTTAAATTAATAATTACAGAAAACCACCCTTTAAAAGGTTTTTACTTACAATTCACTACCCCTTCATCTATTTTCATTAATTTATCATTAAATATATTATATTTAATATTTTTAAACTTCAATTTAATTATAAATATATTCAAATTTTTAATTTAAGGGCTCGATTATATTTTAGTGATCATTTTATTTATTTTTAATAAATAGTTAATAATTTTCAACTTAAATTATGAATTTGATCCATTTTTTTTGTTATATGTAACTTTTTTCTTTAAATTTGCCTAAATTTAAAAAAAAATTAGGTTATCAATTAATCATATAACTTAAATATAATTATTAAGATAATAATTTTAGGCTATATTTTTTTTTTTTAAATAAATAAAATTTTGAGCTATAACTTAAATATAACTTAAAATTTTAAGTTATATTATTTTGAGCTATAACTTAAATATAACTTAAAATTTTGAGCTATAACGTAAATATAATTTAAGTTGAAAATTATTAACTATTTATCAATTAATCATATAAATTAAATATAATTTGATCCATTTTAGGCTATATATTCAAATTTTGTTGCATAACTTAAATATAATTTTGTTGCATAACATCCAGACTCCAGCCATGATTAAGCCCTTAAATTCAAATTTTAAACATATTTATAATCAAATTTGAGTTTAAAGATATTAAAATATAATATATGTAATGATAAATTAATGAAAATAGATGAAGGGGTGGTGAGTTGTAAGTAAAAACCATTTAAAGGGTGGTTTTCTGTAATTTTGAATTTAATGGGTGGTTAAGTGAAAACACCCATATTTAACAGGTGGTTTTCTGTAATTTCCCCTTTATTATTTTCACTTTCAGAATATTGACTAGTATAGGCTTCGTACAATATGATATTCTCAACCCTATATCATGAACAGAAGGAGACCATATAAAACCACACAACTAAGACACCTATACTTACTCAAATAATCACACAAATGAGTAGCACAAAACTGATGGTCTAAGCCCCCTGTCAAGAGCATCAGATTATGATGTCTCTAGTTTAATTCGAAAAGAAAATAACCTATTTTCTGGTAACTTTACAAGAAACTATAAAGCACATCAAGACCCTCAGATTCGGATGCTATTCAGTGACAACACATCAAGTCGAGGAACAAACAAACATATAAAGCACAACCAAGGAATCCGAAAAAACACAACACGATCATTGTGGATAAACCAATATAAAATAACGGACTAACCTGGATATATTCCCATATAGCATCCTTCTCCTCCTCAGAAACAAGTTTGCAATTGTCTACGGTGATAGGTACCCACTTCTTCACGGTAGTGCCAATGAAGGTTGATAATTTTGCTTTATTTTTCCCAATAGGTTGCCCTCTACTATTCAGTTGTATGGGTAATCGTTCACCCCCATAGGTTGCCCTCTACTATTCAGTTGTATAGGTTGCTTTATATATTCCCATATAGCATCCTTTTGCAATGTTCTTTAGAAAAGAAGCCCCTCTTGTCCTACGTTTCTTCTCGGGTGGATCATTGTGGATATCCTCACGCAAATCCTCACTTGGTTTATCAGACACACTCTTAGGCCGATTTTTAGAAGGCATTTCATATTTTTTAGAAGGCATTTCAGATTTTTTAGGAGGCATCTGCACATGTAAAAAAATCAGTCAATTTTGAAGGCATTTGAGTGAGATAACATGGAAGTATATGAAATAGAATATAGTTGAAGGGAACCAATAAACCAAACCATAAACCATTGATAATTCAGCACTTTACCTAATAAAACTCCCAATATTATGAATTGCATCACTTAGCTATATGTGATCATATAAGTACTCTAATTTCTTATATCTAAAGGAAATTTTCCAATGTACTAAGAAAGTAATAAGATGCAACCCCTTCTTACTACCTTCATTGTTGTTTTTATTTCGCTTCCTTGGTAAAAGAGGATGAAGGGTTGTTTGGTAGTATCTCATCATTAACCCAAATCCCTTCTTCATGATCAGCTCGAACATAATTATCCTCTTCATTTTCATCTTCATTGGAGGGGGTAGGGAGGCCTGCTTCGAATGAGCTACTACCATCTTCACAGAAGACTTCATTTTCTTCACCAATGCCCCCCTTTGGTTTGAACAGTACAATACACCGGTTCATGTCAACAAGATCAATGACATAGAAAACTTGCCTAGCTTGAGATGCTAGTATGAACGGTTCAGTTTTATGGCCCACCTTATTCAGATCAACAGAAATAAACCCCATATCATCAACTCGAACTCCATTGTTACTATCAACCCATTTACAACAAAAAAACAGGGATCTTCGGCTCTGGAGAGTACACTAACACCCATATCTGCTCAATTACACCACAATATGACATACTAGCATATACAGGGTTTTTGTCTTTTGCACTTGCAATGTGCACTGCTTGTGCTACCACTGTCACCCCACTGTTTTGTGTTGTGCTTTTGTCATCTCTTGATTTAGTGTAGAAAGTGTAACCATTGATGAAAAAACCACTATAGGTCAGTACTTGAAATTTTGGCCCCTTAGACAGAAATTTCAACGTAGATCATACTTCTTCTCCAGATCTGAGGACCTCAAAAACTTTATTCCGAAACCAATCAATGAAGGAGCGATTATGGTGCATTGTAATCCACTTTTCATTCTTCGCATATCTTGGATTACATTTTCTCAACTACGCCATGTGCTCTTCAACAAAGGGCTGCACTTCTTCCATGTTCTAAAGGGCATACAGATTTGCTCTAGTTAAAGCCTCACGATCAGCAGTCAACACATGCCCTCCCAGAGTTCCTTTCCAGTTCAATTCTCCTGACAGTTTAGGCTTTGGAACACCAATGGAGTCAACATCTGCCAAATAATCTGTACAAAATTCAATAGCTTTTTCAACTATGTATCTTTCAACAATGCAACCTTCAGGACGATTTCGATTCATCACATACCCTTTTAGAATTTTCATATATCGCTCAAATGGGTACATCCATCGTAGATATACTGGACCACAAAGTTCAACCTCACTAACCAAGTGAACGGTTAAATGAACCATGATATCAAAGAACGAAAAAGGGAAGTACATCTCTAACTGAGAAAGAAAAACTTCAATCTCTTTTTGCATACCATGCAATTCACCGGGATCAATGACCTTACTGCATAACTTCTTGAAAAAGAAACACAGCATAATGATGGTCTGTCTTACATGATTAGGCAATATGGAGCGAATGGCCACGGGTAGCAAGTATGGCATAAGTACATGACAGTCATGAGATTTCAGCCCCGTTAGCTTCAAATCTTTCATTGACACAAGGTTGCTAATGTTCGAACATAACCCATCCGGCACCTTTGTAGTACTAAGAAAGTTACAGACTTGTTTTTTTTCCTCCTTACATAGAGTGTGGCAGGCAGGTGGTAAGTAAGTCTGTTTTCCTCTTTGTTGTGGTGCCAATTCTTCTCTGAGTTGCATTAACTTGTAGTCATTTCTAGCACTGATTCCATCTTTGGTTTTCCCAGGCAAATTCAACAAAGTCCCAACCAAGCTGTCACAAATGTTCTTTTCAATGTGCATTACATCTAGGCAATGTCTGACCTCAAGATCTTTCCAATACGGAAGGTCAAAAAAAATAGATCTTTTCTTAAACCCATCTAAATCATCATTTTTCGATAACTTTCCAAATGTCACATTCATGTCTTTGACAATCTGAAAGACCTCTTCTCCACGCAGCGGTGACGGAGCCTTTTCCTCTTCAGAGCACCCATTAAAAGCTTTACGAAGCCTTCAGTATCTGTGGTTCGGCGGTAAAAACCTTCGGTGGCCAAGAAAAACATTCTTATGACTACCCGGCAAGTATATGGAATAAGTATGTTTACCACAAATAGGACAAGCTTCGTAACCTTTTGTACTACAACCAGCTAGATTCTCATACGCCGGAAAATCACTTATAGTGCAAAATAACATGGCTCTAAGACGAAATTGTTCATTACGATTGGCATCGTGAACGTCCATGCCATTTTCCCACATGTCCTTCAAATCTTCAACAAGAGGTGCCAAATAAACATCGATGTCATTACCCGGTTGCTTTGGCCCTGAAATCAACATAGACAACATCAAGTACTTGCGCTTCATACACAACCAAGGAGGAAGATTGTAAATCGCCAACACCACAGGGCATGTGCTGTGAGTACTACTTAGAGTGCCATGAGCGCACATCCCATCTGTAGACAGCGCAAGGCGAATGTTTCTGTCTTCATCTCCAAAATCAGGATACAACTCATTTTTTTTTTCCACTGTACAGAATCTGCTGGATGGCGGAGCTTGCCATCTTTTTCTCTTCCATTTGCATGCCAAATCAAATTCCTAGCATCTTCAATGTTTCCGAAAAGGCGCCGAAACCTTGTTCTAATTGGAAAATACCATACCACCTTAGCTGGAGCTCCATTTGCCTTGTAGCGCGGTTCACCACAATCCGAATTTGGGCATTTATCCAAGAATTCATGTTCCTTTCGGTAAAGAATAAAATCGTTTGGACAAGCATGTATCTTTACATAATCTATTCCCACCGAGCGTATAAGCTTTTTGGCCTCGTAGGTACTACCGGTAAGGCAATTCTGGTCTGGAAACATTTCTCTCAAAAGCTGAAGTAACTCAGTGAAGCTCTTATCAGTCCATCCGTTGCTCACTTTTAAGTTAAACAACTTCAACACAGCAGACAATCTGGTAAACTTTGTGCACCCACCATATAAAGGCTTTTGAGCATCAGTAACAAAATTTTCAAACATTTCTGGACGATCAATATGAATCTGTTCAATATCATGAATCATCTCTTCTACTCGATCACCTTCATCGATGTCAACCATGTTGAAGTTTGATGTCCCACAGCTACTGGAATGGGTGGATGGCTTTTCTCCATGCCATATCCACACTTTGTAATCAGGATTTATTCCATCAAAAACTAGATGATCCATTATGTCGTTGACACTCCATGTCTTAGAATAATCACACTTTGTGCAGGGACAAAGAAATCTCATCGGATCAGCACCATGCTCAATTGCAAAGTTGATAAATTCTTTTACCCCATCCACATATTCCTCAGACATTCGACTAGCTGACATCCATGACTTATCTATCATTCTACATATGAACGAAAGAAACAAAGACTGATTCATATCATCCTATTTTGGAATAGTTTGCATAGTTATAACAACTTAACTAGGCAAACTGTTTATATTGAAGAAATCATTGGATTAATTCATTGTTCATCATAGGTTATACAACATAAGGTAACATTCCAGTATTAAGCATCAAAAAAGATAACATGGAAAATGGAAGTTTCAAGCAGAAAATACATACTAACACATGGCCATGTACATGTTCTCACAATGAAACTAATGACATAAAGCCGCAGATAATGAAGTAATCAAACCATCCATCTATCTCCATCTCTCACACACATATACACAGGAAAAACATCATAAATAACACCTTACATACATTACTTACAGCCCTAAGTATGTGCAGACGCTACAAAAATAAGCTACGATGTTATGTATGAAGGAAGAAAAACCATAGCTGACCCTAGGCATCAAAATGTCATATAAAGTTTATTAAAGTATTAAGGATGAAATGACATCCAACAATAAGCAGATGAGAGAGTAAAATGTTATGGAAAATACCTTTCACCCTTCCTCAAATTTGTTTTTAGTCCTGACTGCAGAGAGAACATACACAACTTTGCCCTGGAAAGATAGGTCTGGATATGTTAGAATGCGATAATCTTTTGTTTTTGTTTATATGTTTTACGATCATATAATCAATGGCCACCCAAGAAAATATCCGATATGATATTTTAACATGGATATTATAGGGTTATTTTGTACAATTTTTGTAACTGAAATTCTATCTTAATCAATGGTTGAGTGGTGCGTTGCCAACAGTTTGAGGTTCAAGTGGTTTAAGGGGTTGTTTACTGCAATTACATACTATAATAAACAAGTTGTTTAGTACAAAATTGAAGGTTAAGCACTTAGTTAATCCTATATTCTTTTCAATTTGAATATTATTTCTTCCACAAAACATCAAACATCTCCTAAAGTCGTTGTTTAACACATTTATATGTGGAATGGGATCCCTAAAGCCGATATCAGATTTCCTTTAAGACCCCCTCCCTCCCCTTTGAAGGGTACCAATTTTTACAGTGTTTTGTAACTACCCACAAAATATTTTCCAACCAAAAATATTGTCATAAAAACAGATAGTCAAATTCATCTACACAATCGATCAATTGACATCATGAAACCCAAAATGAACTGAAATTGAACCGATAATCAAGAAAAGTCCATAAACCAAGCAAGGAGGTCAGTGGCGTGGTGCCTGAGAGACAGGTTGTCGAATGAGGACAATGACTTACCTCGTTCAGAAGCGGAGAGACAGGTTGCGAACAGGTGAACACGGTAACCCTTGGAACTGAAGATGCCGAGAGCTCGAGAAGGTGGCGACTGAGTCACAACCAGAGATGGCGCACGCGGAGGCCAGACGGCGAGGTGCCTGAGAGCCGCCGATTGACAACGACAGCTAGCTTGCGAACAGCTATCTTCCTGAAGATGACGATTTTGGCTCTGAATTTGGGGCTCTCTGAAATGAATTTGGGGTAGCTAGTTTCGTGGATGTCGAAATGAATTTGGGGCTTTCAATTAATTTCAGATTGCGCTCCTTTTTTTTCATTTCCCGCTATACCCTTTATATCTCGGATCTATCCTACGGGCATTTTTGTACAACGGTGGAGGTAGCTTCAAATACCCCGGATATTTAAGGCTCCCCACACGCCCGGGCAATTTTAACCACATAATATCCCGGATATTTTATGTGCGTGACTTTTGATAATTGTTACAAGTAATCCTCACTGTCTAATAGCCCGGGCGTGTATCTATATCCGGCTTATATTCTCCTGACAATAAAAGAGAATACAGTATGTTTTAAGCATGTTATAACCCGTATTTTTTACATCCGGGCTATTATGTAGCGGGTTATATTTGCATTTTTCTATTAGTGGGTTGTCCCACATTGAAAAATACCGAGATGTCATAAACAATATAAAAGTTTGACATATTACACCTCTTATTGCCAATTGGTTTTGAGATGAACCCATTGAGTTTATATATTATTGGTGGCAACCTCAAGGAGAGAGAAACTCTCTTCTTCGTGTATCCCATCCCTTTCGATAGAAGTACCGATTCCTTATCGATGTTATGTTCGGCTAAATCTATTCATCCTTGAACCTTATTTCAGATCCATTTTTTTTAATCACACTCTTAACATATAATTATTCTTCAAGCATGGGATTTTGGGATGTATGCTTGATATATCATACCTTACGTGGGATATATTTTTTTTCACTACTTGTCAATTGAGTACAGATTAGGTATCTATCGGGGGGGTTTTAAAAACTCCCAAGAGAACCCGTTTTTGACCCGCCAGTTTATTGTGACGCTCTCAAGAGTTATTTAAAACCCCCTGAAAGATATCTAAAGGGAGTTGTTTAAAAAAACACCCGAGAAAAGGCAAGGTTTTTTTTATAAAAAAAAAAGGTTTTCTAATCGGTCAACTCTTTTAAAAAAGCATTTATAAATACAAACCTGCAACCAAAATCATTTCTACCTTGTTTTGAACAAGTAACATAATTACAAGCTCTGTTGTAAACATTAAACACATTTTATAAGTCATAAATGAGATATTGTTCAAAGATCATGCTACATGGAGATGAATGTAATAGAACATCATCAATGTTGATGTAATTCTCAACTAGAGATGTCCAAATGCTATCTACCTCATCCTTGAACGTTGATTTTGACTAGGCACGGAACCAGAAATAAATTTGGGGTAGGCTGAAATCAAGTATACAACGAATAAATTTCCGAGCTAGCCAAAACCTTCTTGTTAAGACTAGTGAAAAGAAAATTAAAAGAGATTTAGGTAGCAGGGGGAATTGAATCTGAGTGCCTTGCATTTAATCCAAATAGGAATTGCACCATCTACCAACTGCACTACCCTCTCTTTGTGATAGAACCTTACTACTTATTACTAATGTTCTAAATTATTGGGGTGGGCTGCAGCAAAGCCTAGTCCACCTTAGATCCGCACTTGATTTTGACGGTGTCTTTGCAACAAATGACACTAGAAGCATGCAGGTGAACTGAGACAAAAAAAAAGATGATATGAGATAATGAATTAGATGGTATAATGGTTTCTTGAACTAGTTTTATTGGTCTTTGCAACTAACAGTTGTATAAACAATAAAGTGTCGAGCAAAGTACCTTGTATCCCATGGAATCTCTGATGCACCAATGCATGGAATATCTTGTTAGAAAAGGGAGCAAGTCTCCTATTCCACGTATAGTATTGTGCTATCTAAAAACTCAGCCAGCCTCATTGCAATTATATAAACGACACCACTAGAGTCTGTAGCAAAGATTGAAGGAGTGGGATTTAGAGTCTAGTTTAGGCTTATAGTCATGCAGTGCTTATCCCTCCTGATCTTCCAAGTTTATAAACAATCAACGATATGATTACAAGTGACATTCTTTCCAAAGGTGCAAGTAATATTGAAAGGACCTTTTTTATCATGCCATCTACAAATCAAAGCCTTTCCTCCCTTTAAAGAGTGTAACAGAACCTCATAATATTATGAGGTTATGTAACTTTAATAATAAAATGAGAATAATAAAAAAAACACGTTAATTACGATGTGCAAGCACGTTAATAAGATGTGCACGCACGTCGTAATTAACATTCGGGTTGGATAGGGCACACAAGAAGCAAACATGCGGGCACGTTTTTTTTTTAAAAACGTGGTTGCACGTCAAAACTGACGTGCAGTATTGTGCGTCAATAAGAACGTGCAACCACGTTTTAAAAAAACGTGGCCTTCCTCAATTCCAGATTCATGAGAGAGAGAGAGAGAGAGAGACGCCGGCGACAAGTGATCGAGAGAGAGAGAGAGCGAGATTCCGAGCCTGAGAGAGCGAGATTCGGAGACAGAGAGAGATGGAGAGAGAGCCGGAGATGGAGACGGAGGTGGTGGTGCCGACGGCGCAGGTGGAGGCGATGGAGATGGAGACGGAGGTAGAGACGGCGGAGGGTGGTGGTGGTGGTGGGGCGGTGGATCCAGTGGAGGGTGGTGGTGGCGGGGGGGTGGAGGTGCAGGAGGTGGGGGCGGTGGAGCCTCATGCAGTGGGGGTGGAGGGTAGTGGTGGTGGGGCGGCTAACCTGCAGGAGGTGGTGGCGAAGGAGGAGCAAGCGCCGGCGAAGGTGGCGGCCGGAGAGCATCCGGAGGCGGAGATGGTGGTGCCGGGGACGCAAGCCCTATTACCGCTGCGGAAGGATCGAGTCTCACCAGCGGCAGTGTGGTAGCAACCTCTCAAATGAGTGGGGCTCCTTGTGCGCAGTGAGCACTGATCTTGGCCTCTGTGGTCGGTTGAGTCACCATGATTTACCTCCTCTCACAATCCCCTTCGAGCCGGGGTGAGGGGCTCCCGGGGTGAGTGGTTTCACCTTTTGGAACAATATGCTTAGGGGATTCAAGAAGAGGTCTATAAAAAGGTATTGTGTTTTTCCTTTTGCCTCAAGTGTAAGTTTATATTTTTTCAGTGTCAGTCATCTTCCAAAGTATTAAAAATATTATAGTTAATTTAGTGGAAATTTCGCCTAGTATCCCTAAGGTATTGCGTATTTCGCGTGGTGTACAAAAGATTAACAAAATTCGTCTAGTGCCCCTGAGTTATGTGTGTATTTTTCCACGTGCCCTTGGGGTGTTAAAACTAACAGTGTGAAGTGAGGCTCCATTAATTTATTCTATCACGCTCAGGAGGGAAGGGAAGTCACGAACAAAGAAATGAGAGGAAAGAAGAGGCCGACTCGAGAAGCACGAATTGTCGGCGACCAGAGCCCACGACCGCCGAAAGGAGAGATGGAAAGCGACCCACAGCCTCGAGGACACATAGAGGAACGGAAAAAAAAACCGTAGGAATTGGAGAAGTGGTTCGACGCTCGGCCTGGAGAGAGGCTGAGAGGGAGAAGGTGGGCTTGTCCATGAGTCGGCAACAACTAAAGAGGCACCGCTAGGGGTGGTGGAGGCGATGCTTGACTTGCCGAAGGTTGTGGTGGAGGCGCCACCCAGGTACTTCGATTTAGGGTTTCAATTTTTGTTTGCAAATTGGGGTTTCGAATTGGATTTTGAGTTGTGATTAATTCAAATTAGGGTTGAGAATTTGAGAGTGAAGAATTGTTGAACTTGTAAATTTGTGGATGGCAGCAATTGAAAAAACACACTGTACAGATTGCAAATTTGTGGATGAAAGCAATTGAAATAACACACTATATGCGGTACACATTTAAGACTCGTGCATTTGTCGTGCACAGTCCTTGTGCCCGGTTTGACTTCACATGGTGGTATAGGAACAACACTCGCCGCCCTCTGCCCCCCTCTCTCTCTCTCTAATGCACAACAGCACTCGCTCGCTCGCTGCCCGACAATTCCACCGACGACAGCCTGTCGCCGCCGCCCTGCCCCGACCCTCCCAGCCGACGCCCTATCGCCCGCTGCCTAGCCCCCGTCGCTCGTCACTGCATCCCCTCAGCCACAACTTCTCCTACTTCCCAAGTTTCCCCCACCTCCATCCCTCGCCCTATCGCCGGATCTAGGCTCTCCGACACCCTACTCACCTCCTTCGAACCGCTGCATCATCCTCGCCCTACCATCCCGGTGCGCTCCACCACCCTCACCCTACCGCCCCGGCGTCTTCCCTCACATACCAATTTCATTCCTCCCCTACCCACCCTCAGCCCCTGCGTAACCCCATAGCCACCCACACCCACCTACCCACCCCCCCCCCCCCCCACCCCACCCCACCCCATTGATCCAGTGATCCCAAATTCCACCCCCCAACATTCAATTTGAAATTGGTACGGTTATTCCGATCCGTATTATTTTCATTTCGAAATTGACAGTTCGAGTGTTCCCCTCTTCACCATTAACGCGGTAATTTCGATCATAACTCTTACTTTGGAATTTTAGCGCGGTAATTTCAATCCCTACTCTATCTTATATAAATTGATAAGTTGTGTATATATTGCCCACATTTAGATCCTTATGATTTCATATCGATTGCTTATTTTTTAGCAATTTTAGTTGCATCCTTTTGAATTCTTTATTCATTGTGTGTTAGCTTTTTTCGCCACTTTGGTTTGTTCTTTGTCCCTTGTGTTGCTTTGTGTTGCTTGGTGTGTGCTTTGGGATACTCTTTGTTGCTTTTTTGTGTCTTGCTAAGTAGTGTTTATTCCGGTGGAGATGAATGGAGGAATTGAGAGGAGTATGGATAAGTCTTTTTGGCTAATTAAGGGTGAGATCTTCGAATATTGGAACCCTTACGGGTAAATCTATCGAATTAGTCAAAATCCTCAAAGAGCGTAGAGTTGATATCGCGTGCATTCAGGAGACCAAGTGGGTGAGGGACAAGGCTAGAGTATTCGACGGATGGAAGTTGTGGTACTCTGGAACTAACAAGAGAAGGAATGGAGTGGGGATCCTTATGTGTGAGTCTTCGAGCGAGCATGTGGTTAAGGTTGATCGCATGAATGACATAATAATGTTGATTAAGTTGGTGGTTGAGGGATCTTTGATGAACATTATCAGTGCCTATGCCCTACAAGCGAGTCAATGTGAAGAGGAGAAGAGAACTTTTTGGGACGAGCTTGACGATTTGGTCCGAGGTATCCCAAGTTTCGAGTGTATTATAGTAGGTGGCGACTTCAATGGTCACATAGGATGCGCCAGTGATGGATATGATGCAGTGCATGGAGGGTTTGGTTTCGGTGACCGTAATGACAATGAAGTAGCTTTTCTAAAGTTCGCGGTGGGTTTCGATTGTGTTATTGCCAACTCGTGTTTTCCCAAGAGAGAAAGTCATCTAGTTACTTTCGAGAGTAGAAGCGGCAAGTCTCAGATTGACTACTTCCTGGTTAAGGGAGAGGATAGATTCCGTTGTCGAGATTGTAAGATTGTACCATTTGGTGGCCTTACAACCTGGCACCATTTACTAGTGCTTGTTTTCGAGGTCAAGGGTATCCGAAAGAGAAAGATGAGTAGACAGAAGCCCAAGATCAGATGGTGGAGACTCACAGATTCAACTAGACTGTTATTAAGGGAGAAAATCTTAGAGGAGGCTAAGAGGAATGGAACCTGGCAAGCTAAAGAAAGTGCAGATGTGATGTGGGGTTGTATGGCTGAGTGCGTTCGGCGAGGGGCTGCTAGTGTGTTGGGTGTGTCGTGAGGTTGCGAGGTTAGTAAGAGACACAGAGGCAACGAGGTTTGATGGAACGTAGAAGTGCAAGAAAGTGTCAGGGCTAAGTAGACAGCGTATAAGCTACTAGCGAGTTGTTCCAATAAAGAGGAGAGAGTTGTTCGTTTGGATGAATACAAAGAGGCTAAGAAGAACGCAAAGGCGTCAGTTGCTAAGGCTAAGGAGAGGGATTTGGATAGAATGTATAAAGCTCTAGACGAGAAGGGTGGAGAACGACTCCTACTCGCCCTAGCCCGTGCTAGGGAACGAAAGGGTAGGGACTTGGATAGAGTAAGTTGTATCAAGGATGAGTTGGGTACAGTGTTAGTGGATGAGCTTCAGATTCTGCAGAGATGGAAGAGCTATTTCGCTGAGCTTCTCAATAAGGGTTACAGTTCGTCTGACTACTTACCCAGGGGCACAACCGACGCCAGTTTCGGTAGACGGGTCTCATATGAGGAAGTTAAGAGGGTGGTTAGCAGAATGAGGAGTAAGAGAGCAGTGGGTCCGGATGAGATCCCAATTGAAGTGTGGAAGTGCATTGGGGTGAGAAGTCTAGAATGGCTTACACAACTCTTCAACATTATTCTCAAAACAGCAAAGATGTCAGAAGAATGGAGACGGAGCAAGTTAATTCCTTTATACAAGAACAAGGGTGATGTGAAGAAATGCGGGAACTACAGAGGTATTAAACTCCTTAGCCACACAATGAAGATATGGGAGAGAGTTATTGAGCTGAGGTTGCGAAGGAGTGTTTGTGTACGAGAACCAGTTCGGTTTTATGCCAGGGTAATTGACTACAGAAGCTTTACACTTAATGAGACGTTTGGTGGAGAAATACAGGGAAAGGAAGAGAAATATTCACATGGTTTTTATCGATTTGGAGAAAGCTTACGACAAAGTGCCGAGAGATCTCATTTGGGAGTGTTTGCAAGCTAAGGGTGTTCCAAGATCATACACCAAGATCATCAAAGACATGTACGAGGGTGCGTTGACTAGTGTTGCCACCTCTGTAGGGGACACTGAGTACTTCCCAGTGAGGGTAGGGTTTCATCAAGGTTCGGCCCTTAGTCTTTTCCTTTTCACTTTGGTCATGGACGTAGTGTCAAGGCCTATCCAAGAGGAGGTTCCATGGTGTATGCTCTTTGTGGATGACATTGTGTTAGTGGATGAAATGAGAACTGGGGTGAGCGGGAAGTTAGAGAGGTGGAGAGAGACGTTGGAAGGCAAGGGCTTTAGACTCAGTAGATCAAAGACGGAATATGTGGAGTTCAGATTGGGAGGAGAGGAAGACGTAGAGCAAGACGTAATGTTGGGTGAGTATATTATCCCGAGAAGGGATAGCTTCAAGTACTTAGGGTCGGTGATGCAAAGTGACGGTGGTGTGGACATAGATATCAGACATCGGATTCAAATGGGATGACAGAAGTGGAGGACGGCATCAGGGGTCTTATGCGATAGGAGAGTGCCTCCAAAGCTCAAGGGAAAATTCTACAAAGTGGTAGTTAGGCCTGCTATGTTGTATGGGGCTGGGTGTTGGCAACTACGAAGGCACAAGAGCAGAGACTTATGGTGAGAAATGAGGATGATCAGATGGATGAGTGGTTTTACTAGACTTGACAGGATCTGAAACGAAGTTATCCGCAACAAAGTGGGAGTATGCAGTATCCGAGATAAGTTACGGAAGTCAAGGCTTCGTTGGTTTGGTCATGTATAGAGAAGAAAGCCGAGCGCGCCAGTTCGTAGGTGTGACAGTTTAGAGATCGATAAAGTAAGACGGAGCAAAGGGAGATCGAAGAAGAGTTGGGGGGGAGGTGATAAGACAATAGTGTGCCCTTCTGAACCTTACCGAGAGCATGGTTATGGATAGAGTGCATTAAAGGAGAGTCATTCACGTTGGAGAGGGTTAGACTAGGCCTCATGCGAGTGACAAGGACCATATCTCCCGTTTCGCACACAATGTCATCGTCTTTTTTAGTTTCGTTTGTTTCATTCACCATTTTGTTTTTCTATAAGTTTATATTTCTTTTAGTTTCGTTTGTTACATTTGTCTTTTTTTTGTTCTATGCGTTTATATTTGTTAGTGTCTGGGCCACTAGGAAACACTCTCTCGACGATGTCGGGGAAAGAGTGTGTACAATTTGGCTCCCCAGACCCTGCCCCGGCGGGACAAACTGGGTATGTTGTTGTTGTTGTTGTTGTTGTTGTCGTCCTTGTGCCCGGTTTAATTCAACCTACTTGAAAGACCCCTTCTTCAATTCTTCTTCAACCCGTCCAACGAGTTGTTGAGAGCGCACAATCTTATGTGGTTGTAACATATATACAACGCCACCTAAAACAAGCACCTTCGTCGTGCAGTCTTCTAAAGCATCACCTTTCATTACTCGCATGGAGCCACAAGTGATTGAATTTTTTTTAATATTCACCCAAAAATAAATATTTGTCGAAATATTCACACTTTGAAACCATTTACAAAAATATTCATTTTCGTCAGATGAATCAGAAAAACGCGGCCTGAAAGCACGTTTTATTCCCAAAATCCTGAATTGAATCTTGGAAAACATCAACAAAATAAAGCGCAGTTTATAACCGCAGTTTTGTCCCGGTTTGGAAAGAAACACGGTTCTTCCTTTTTTTTATTTTTCTTAATTTAAAAAAAAAAGCATACACAGTAAAACGTAGCCTCAGACCGTATTTTACTGTTCGTCATTCTCAGATTTATTCCCAAGCCGACAACGAGCAAGAGCGATGAGTTGGTCCTGCAGGAGCCCAGATTCAGCGGCCGAAACGAGGCCGAGCGATGAGCAGGATGAACGACGACGGCAACGAGTCGGGCCGGTGGGCGATATTGCAGGTGTTGCTGTCGGTGGAGGAGGAGTACCCGGAGTCGCGGTCGACCCACAAGAATTGCCCGCCGACATCGACGAGAGGCGAACAAGGCGAGGGATGTGCACTGGGCAAACTGGGTGGTGTATTGAAGGGTGGCACGGCACCGTACTTGGGGACCGGGTGTGGTGGCCGGCTGGAAGTCACCGCCGAGGGTCGACTTCATCATCACTGCCTGCAACCTCCCCTCTTCCTAGCAACGCCTCCCGAAGACCATCGATGTCTAATCGAGCCCAATACCTATATAATTTCGGTCCGGGAGAAGTGGACCTCTGCGAATTCGAGTCCATTTGAAGAAGCCCCGTCGCCGGTAGTGCTGGTGATTGTGGAGAAGCGAATGCGGAGGTGCTGGCGATGGCGGCGACGAAGATCTCCATTTATGGCTTAGGAAGGGACATGTGAGAGGACTGAGGAAGCGAGGAAGGAGATGAAGAGAACGGAGGACTGAGGAGGACCGGAACCGGAGAGGAGGAGGGCGAGCAGGCTTGCAGATTGAGGCCACAAATTTTATTTTTATATTTTATTTTTTTGATACAAGGTCAAATTGAGGCCACAAATTTTACTAAGCCTAAAAAATGTGGAATACTCTGGAAATCCTATACTTGACTAAATCCTTGCCTAGTCGAATTTCAATCATGTGTCGTCTGTTTAACTTTAAAATGAACATAAATCAATCTCTGCAAACTAATCTGGATAAATTCTTAAGAATGACTCAAGATCTTGAGAGATGTGATAAAAATGACACCATTAAGGATGAATATTTGGCTATCTTGTTACTTAATTCTCTGCCTGCTCAGTTTGATGTGCTTAAAGATGTTATACAGTATAGTCAAGACTCTATAACTAAAGATAAGATCCTTTAATCTCTTGTTCGAAAAAATGAGAGCTTAAAAGTGTTTAAGTATAAAGCTGACAAAAAATCTAAGGTTAAAACTGAGGTTTTGATGGTCAAAGGCAAGAAAAAGAAGAACAAGAATAAGAACAAGGATAAGAAGTCGGAAAATGATGATAAGTCTGCTGCTTCTTCTAGTTTTGAGAAGAAAAATAGAAAATGTCATTACTGTGGGATCCCTGGCCATTATATTAAAGAGTGTCATAAAAAGCAAAGAGATGAAAGTGAAAAAGGTCAAAATCAATCTGCTTTTGTTCTTGAGTCACAGTATCCATGTGAATTGCTTGTTGTTGATCATCAGTATGCTATTAGTGATGATGCCTGGATTCTAGATTCGGGTTGCACTGTTCATGCTACTCCTAACAAGTGTGATTTGAGTACCTTGCAGGTTTTCAATGGAGGAAAAGTCATGTTAGGTGACTTGACCTCACTGGAAATTAAAGGTATAGGTAATGTGCCTCTGTGTATGTATGATGTTAAGGTTAGAATCCTCTAAAATGTTAGATGGGTCCCTGACCTTAGGAGGAGGCTCTTATTTGAATCTGTTTTTGATGATTTGGGTCTTGATATCAACATTAAAAATGGAATTAGACATGTTAAAAGGGATGGAGCCACCATTAAAAGAAGTGTTAAAAGGGGTGGACTTTACTATGTAATTCCACCTCTTGGAGCAAACACTGCTTGTAATGGTGGAAACCTGAACTTGGACCAAACCTAAATTCTGATAGTAGGCTTGGTCACATTGGAAACAAAGGCATACAATATTTGTTTAAACATGGTTTAATTGATAAAAAAAAACCTGCTCAGCTTGATTTCTGTGAAACTTGTGTGTTAGGAAAGAAAACCAAACATGTTTTTCCTTCCTCTGATTATGTTGCTGAGAGGCCCCTCGAGTACATTCATTCTAATCTTTGGGGGCTTGCACAAGTAGAAACAATTGGTGGTAAGAGGTACTTTATTACTTTTGTAGATCACTTCTCTAGAAAGGTGTGGTTATATTTGATAAGGTCTAAAAATGAGGCTTTTGATAAATTTGTAACCTGGAAAACTCTTGTTGAGAATCAAAATGGAAAAAGTATTAAGTGTCTCAAAACTGACAATGGTTTAGAATATTGCAATGTTGAGTTTGATGATTATTATAAGCAACATGGCATTAAAAGACACCTTACAGTTCCTGGTACACCACAACAAAATGGTACTGCTGAAAGAATGAATAGAACTTTGCTAGAAAAGTCTAGATGCATGTTAGATAGTGCTGGTTTGAAACATTCCTTGTGAGGTGAGGTTGTCTCAACAGCAGCTTACCTTATCAACTGGTCTCCATCTTTTGTGGTGAACTTTAGGACACCACAGGAGATGAGGAGATGTGGACTGGTAAGAAACCATACATGACCTACCTTAAGCCATTTGGATGTGCAGCTTACTCCCATGTTTCACAAGGGAAGCTGCATCCAAGGGCTCAAAATGGGGCCATGCTTGGTTATCCAGATTATGTTAAAGGATATAAAATCCTCTTTATTAAGCCTCATGGTTATAAGGTCATCCTTTCAAGGAATGTAATCTTTGTTAAGACTGAGTTTCCTTTTATATCTGCACTAACAAGTTCATCTGAGCTGACAGGTACCAATGAAGCTGAAGGTAGTGAAGCAGTTCCCATAAGGCATTTCTATGAGCAGGCATACTTACCACCTGAGCAAGATGAAGTGGAGTTTGATATTGGATGCAACTTCAATTCAACTCCAAGTAGCTCAGCAATATGAGAGGACCAAATGCCTGCAGATGAGTTTGAAAGTAAGGAAAACACTCAGCCTATTGAGGCTGGTAAGTCTTCTGGAAAAGATCTAGAAGCAGAAAGCTCTAATACACAACAATCAAGAGAGGGTATTCGGCAAAGGGAGTTAAATTCTAACCCTAATTCTCTTTCTTCTTCCTTTCATGAATCTAATGCTCATGATGTGAGTGATTCTGTTGCGAATTCTATTCCTCTGCATGACAATTCTGATTATCAATTGACAAGAGATAGAAGTCCTAGGATTAGAATCCCAAACAAAAAAATACCAATCTAATATTGCTGAGTATGTTTTGCTTGCTTCTGATGTTGTGATAAATCCTTTTGTGCATGAGACATATGAACTTGCTGTAAAATGTTCTGAAGCCAAAAACTGGATTAAAGCTATGCAAGATGAAATTAGCTCTACGATGACTAATAACACCTGGATATTAGTTAAAAACCCAGAAAAGGCTAAGTTTGTCCAGTGCAGATGGATTTATAAATTGAAAAAAGGTGCGAGTTCTAAGGAATCGCCTAGATTCAAGGCTAGATTGGTTGCTAAGGGTTTTACTCAGCGGGAGGGCATTGACTATAATGACATATTTTCTCTTGTAGTTAACTATAAGACTTTAAGGTTAATGCTTGTTATGGTTGTTGTGTATGACTGTGAACTTGAGCAAATGGATGTGAAAAGGTACTGCTTTTCTGCATGGAGAACTTGATGAAACCATATATATGTCACATCCTAAGGGTTCTGTTGATAAGTTGAGATCTGAACATGTGTCTTTGCTTAAAAATCCATCTATGGCTTAAAACAGTCTCCTAGGCAGTGGAATCTGAAATTTGACTCTTGTATGATTAAGCTTGGCTTTTATAGGAGTGAATATGATACTTGTCTTTATTTCAAATGTGATGGTTCTCATTCTTCTCTTTATGTGCTGATGTATGTGGATGATATTCTTATTGTCTCCAACTCTAAGGTTGTCATTTCTGGTGTTAAGAGAGATTTGAAAATGCACTTTGATATGAAAGACCTTGGTCATGCTCAGAAGATACTTGGCATTAATATTCACATCAACCGAAAGAGAAAGCTTATGTGGTTATCTCAGTCAGAATATGTTCATAAGGTCCTTGATTGGTTTTATACGCTTAACTCTAAACCAGCAGTTGTCCCTTTAGAAGGGCACTTTGAGTTATCTAAGAAACAATGTCCTAAGTCTAATGCTGAGATTCAGAAAATGAGTAATGTGCCATATGATGTTGTTATAGGATCAGTGATGTATGTTATGTTATGTATTAGGCCAGATATTGCTTTTGCTATCTATGTGTTAAGCAGATTTGTATCTAATCCTAGTGAGCCTCATTGGAATGCTATGAACTACCTGCTGAGATATTTGTGTGGAACTGAAAAGAAATGTCTTACCTTTGCTGATCACAATCTTAAGCATGAATTAATTGGCTATGTGGACTCTGATTATGCTAGTAACAAGGATAATATGAAGTCTACAACTGCTTTCTATTTCACATGGGCTGGGAATTATGGCTATGTTTGGCAAAATAAAAACTCATCAGCTATCTTATTGAACCTTTTGATTTCGATAATATAAATTTGAAAATGAAATAAATATAAAATTTTAGTTTAATTAACTTTTGGAATGACAGTTTTTCAACAGCTACTCATCGAAGCTTTTCGGAGCTTATGATTTTCTATTCACGGGTTTCCATCATTTACTCCAACCGCTAGGTTAACATCATACTAGCTTATTAACATATATTTAACACAAATAATCCATCAGCTTCAGCTACCCATCAGCTTCAACTACCCTATCAGCTAGTATTTTGCCAAACAGAGCCTATGTGTCTTGGAAATCTCAGCAGCAATCGGTGTGTTAGCTCTTTCCTCTACAGAAGCTGAATATATGGCTGCCACAGAGGCTGCCAAAGAAGCTATTTGGCTTAGAGGTCTCTTAGAGAAAATAGAAAGAAAATCATATATGCCTACTGTGTTCATTGATAATCAAAGCGCTATCTATCTATGCAAATATCCTTTATATCATGAGAGAACCAAACATAACAATGTTAGGTTTCATTATATCAGGAAGAAGGTTAAGCATAGTCTTCTTAATGTGTGAAAGATTAAGAGTGCTTTGAACCCTTCTGATTTTGGCACCAAGGTTGTCACAGCCGACAAGTTTGCATAGTGCAGGGATGCCCTGCACATTATGGATTCACCTTAGCACCAACAACACTTGGATCGAGGACAAACGAGAAAAACACCAGGACCCTAAGGTGGCAGAAAAACTGGGGACCAATTACAAGATTAGAAGGGCAATTGTTGTGATTGTGCAATCTTGTATTGTAATAAGTTAGGCTTATATGTGTGGCTATGGCTATTGAACTTGTAATCTCTCTAGGTGATGAAACAATATATCCTAATGTGTGATGTAGGGCACATTCTTAAGTTGCAAGGACCCCTTCGGCATGTCATATGTCTAAGGTTTGAAACACTTGACCTTAAGATAGTGACCATATCATATATTATGTTGGTGTATTGTTTTAACACTTAGTGACAAACTTCATTTGCATATTGTTGTGTTATTAGGCCTGTTTTCTGTGATTGGGCTGATCCAGCCCATCCCGGATCGGAGGCCCTCTTCCTTGTGACCGTTGTAGGAGTGTAACCCTTGCTCTTATGTGCTCGGGTATATACTCCTTATGTGATACAGGAACCCTTTGGAGCTTCCAGCAGGTAAACCCTAAGAGAAAGAGAAAGAAGATCGTCGGGCATCTTGTGTGTAACCCTAACCCTAGAGGAGGAAGAAGAAGAAGAGATCTAGGTGGCGGCGCCGGTGGTGTGGCTTGAAGGTCCCCTTGAGAAGCTTCTCTGAAGCTTCTCGATTGCCCATCCAGGGGGCTTCTTCTTCTCCCTTATTCACATCTCTATTGGTTTTTTGTATTTGAGGTTCTTGTGTTACTTGTTCATGTGCTTAGCCACCATAGCCAACTTGTAACTCGTTTTTTTTTATGCTTAGTGGAAACTGGGACCGGATCTCCCCTCTTGAGATCCCGCAGAGTAGGGCTTGCCCGAACTGTGTTATCAAATCGTGTGTTCTCTCTTGTTGTCTTTGTTTTTTAGTATTTTGATTTAGTTTTAAGCGAAAAACGAACATCAAGAAGATTTTACGTCACATAGTGTGACATAAAATGGTGGGTTTGTTTTCAGCTATGAATACTTTCAAATTCAAGAGTCTTGCTTCTTATATGAATGTACAACCTGTTTTTGAAACAAAACGCGGAATCTTCAAAAGAAACAACTGAAGAAAATGATCACGTGGAGGGTCCTTCTTTTAGAGTTAACTACTTTTTTTTTATCATTGTTGATATAGCAATTGGTTCTTTAGAAAATTGGTTTGAGCAATTAAAAACCTTTGAAGGTATTTTTGTATTCTTACTTGATTCAAAGAACTTGATGTCGTTAGAAGATAATGAACTTAGAGATTGTTGTATATATTAAGTTTCATACTACATTTTCTTAAAATAATGTGGTCGATGTTGATTGTGATGATCTATTTTTTGAATTGAAAGTGTGCTAGAAGGAACCTTATCGGATGAGTCAACGTCGACCTTGAAAAATTCTCAAGTTTGTCAAACTTGCAAAAATTTTTTTTTTTTTTTGGTGAACTCAAATTTGCAAATTGTTATCCCAATGTTTCAATTGCTTATGGTATTAACCATTCCTATCATTCGCAAACATAAGGGTTTTAGGCAAAATGGAAAAAGACTATTGGCAAGACCATTTTCATAAAATCGCACAAAAGTCCTTCTCATTCTAAAATACAATTACAAATCTGCCCGAGAGAAGAATTGAAAACTACCGCTATTCAACCTCGTTTCACTTGGATGAGCCACACACGATAGAGAAATCACTCATACCTTGTTCATTGCGGTAGATTTGTGGGGACTTTCAATAGATCTACCAAATTTAAGGTAAAAAGATTTATTTATAATTGATTAATGGTTTTTATTTGAAGAAATTGTGTGTTTTAGGGTTTGAAATTGATGAAATTGGTTGTTGTTTGTGTGTTTTGTTTGATTGTTGTTGATTTTGGTATTGTTTGAGTTGAATTATGAGTAACAATTGTAACGAAAACGAAAGAAATTGCTTATTTTGTTGTGATTGGCGTTGGTTTCTTTGACCTTTTTTCATGGCTTACTGTCACCAAGCCTTTTGTGTACCCTCACCACCTTTTGCCGAGGTTCTTTCGTACCTTCGACAACTTTTGATGAGGCTACTTTGTACCCTCGACATCATTTGCCGAGGTCCCTTATTTAGCTCGTCCTCTCCGAGATTCGATAGATTTTTCAAACAACGACTACAAATAATCGTTGAATGTCATTCGATAATCATCCAAATTGATTGACATACGAAAGTGAGTGTCGATCAATTCGTTCCCTGGTAAATTTCATTGATTTTAGCCAGTTTTCGAGCATAACAATTCATTCGCCATATTAAAGTTTTTTTTTTCATAAGCTCTATTCGTAGATGAGAGTTTTGGACCTTTTTGTAATTTGTTTAAAAAAACTAAAAAGGACTTGCGTTAAATTACTTAAAATTGTCTTGACAATAGTCGTTTTGGAATCTTGTCTAAAGCCTCACTCATTTGCAAAAATTGTTATCTGAATGTTTGTCAAATTTGCAAATTGTGACTCTCAAAGCATCTTTATTAGTGATACTTAGAGTACCATAGCAATTAAATAAAAAGAAAAAGTCAGAATTTTTAAAGAACCCAAAAGAAAAAAGGAGCCCAAGTATCATGGGCATGATACTCAATCTGACAAATACCATACAATTTTACCCAATCAACCTTAATTGTGGGGCCCATTTATTTTTTACTTCAAAAAAAAATTGTCGTTGAACAGATGAATGCCGATGCACAATTGAATTAAAGGAGTACAATTTCCAAAATGTGAATTGAATTCACCTACCAAGATTGAATTGAATGAATGCATGCAATGTTTTTTTTATTAAACACTGCTCATCTCTTTTTTTTTTATTAAAAAAATTGCGGTTGAACAGATGAATGTCGCTCGTCTCTTTTTTTTAAAAAAATTATATCGACAAAAAATTAAATAACTTATACATTTTATGAAATTTATCGTAGTTAAAACGATTCAACATACGGAGTATTAAATGAGTATAAAAACACACATAATGTAATATATAGAAATACGGGAACATATGATTCAAATTCATTACACAACGATTTAAAAACACAAATTAAAAAAAATACATAGAATATGAAAACACACATAATGTAATATACAAAAAGTTAAATATTTAAAAATTGTTGTTTTTTTGTTTGTAATATTTTTTTCCTATCTATATTATTTTACGAAATATTAAATATTTAAAATAAAATGTAAGCTATATACAAAAAGTTTATAATTTTGACAAAAAAAAAGAATTTTGATTCAAAAAATAAAATAAGATACTCATATCAAATACCATGGTTGTAGAGTACTAAATAGTAAAATGAGGTGGATGAGAGAAAAATGTCAAAAATCAAGTTATGATATTCATTGAGTATCATTGTTAAAGACTCTCTCAAAGGTTGAGAGTTCGATCCCCTACACGCCCACCCTCTTTTTTTATTTGTCTTTTTTTTCAGTCATACGCAGCGGCAACACAGCCGCTGTTCAGCACTCCAGTCCTCTCACTCCTCAGGGTCAGGGCCGCGAAGACGAATTGAAGGCCAGCAATCCTCCCCGTCGTTCCCGCGCCGCCGGGTGCTCCTCTCCGACACCGGCGTGGCGGCGACCCGGTCGGTTCCTCCAGGCTCCAGTCCTCCCCGCTGCAAGCCTGCAACCGACAGCCTGTTTCTTCTTCACTTCTTTCCCTAATTCCCTCCCACTAGTTACTAGTCCCGATTCCCAAATCGGAATCTTCAAGGTTTAAATTGAAAAGGTTAGTGTTCATCCTTATAATTTATACTTTATCAATTTTTGCTCTAAATTTTAATTTGAGATTCAATATATATGTAGACATTGAGAATTGAGGGTTTTGATTTTGGAAACCAATTTTGTGAAATTAGGATTGTGATTTTGATAATCAGTTTTGTGAAATTTTGATGACGGTTGTGATTTTGATAATCAATTTTGTGAATTTGTGAATTGAATTTGGGGTTTGTGAATTGAATTTGTGATTTGGGGATTATTTTTTTTATATATATATAGGAATATATAATATGGACAAGTTTGTTGGATCTTCAACTCTTTCAATCAATCCTATTTTTAATCCATCTCAGAATGTTGAACCGGATGAAAGTGGAGATGATGTTACTAGTATTCATGGAGATGATGCAAGGAGTGAAAAAAAAAAAAAAAAAAACTCGATTGGAGAAACAATGGGTGATTATTATTAGTGATCCATGACTATGAAAACCTATTCAGGAATATGATCCTTTGATTGGAGATGATGTCTTGAGAGATTATGTTCTTAATGGTCCTTGTCAACCTATGTCACATGATTTTCCACAACATTTGTTTGGAAAACAAAACAGAAATTTTCAGAAGAAGTGGTTCAAAGATAGAGAATGTTCTTACCTCCTCTACCGTCATAGTGAACTTTTTTGTAGTATTGAACTTTTTTGTAATGTTGAACTTTGTTATTTTGAACTTGTTTTTGGTATTGAATTCGCAAAATGGGTTTTATTATCGTTCTTTATAGTTTGCACCAGTCATGTCATATCATTGTTGGCAAATGCATAGCTATGTTAAATATTACACTGAAGTTTTGAGTTGAACGGTATAGGTTGTTGACAAAAATCTCTGCACGTTTTTGACAGATTAGCAATTTGACATCGTATCTCAAAACATGGGTTCTGCAAATCCATTATGGAGTTTCACAAAAAAGTTTTTCACATTTGGGGTAATAGGCCTGGCTGTTTCAGATCGATATGCTAGTGTGATGCCTGTTCGTGGGCACTCCATGTCTCCGACACTTAATCCAGAAAAAAATACCTTGATGGGATTACCTTGTGGTATGTTACCAACAAAAACCTTGGCAGATTTCATTTCCATGAAGGTGTTACCTAGTGTCTGATTTTGTGCAGATGACTATGTCTTGGTAGAGAAGCTATGCCTTCAGAAGTACAGATTTTCACATGGTGATGTCATAGTGTTCTCGTAAGTCTTCTTTACATTTGACATTTTGACCTTTTACACACTTCACATGTTGGTATTGGCCGCATGTTGCACTTGAGGGCCATTATCATAACTACAAAGGTCTTCTGCTTCTCTTTTTTAGATGTTCCTCATAGGCTCATTTTTTAGGACTTGAATTAGAACAATGAGAAATGAAAATGGGGAAACCTCTATTAAGTAAATTGCGAAGTGTGTATTTCAGTTGGTTTTAACTCTCTTGGAACAAACATAGTCACTGGAGGTATGTTTGATATCTCATGGTGATACAGTGCATTAAGCTGATAAGGGATAAAAAGTAAAGATGTATAAAATAAAAGCATGCTGATGTGGAGACATTTTTGTCATGCCAAACAGACCCTGCACAATTCATATCATCACATTTTTTAATTTCACATCCTACTTCCCTTGAGGTTTTGTGTTTACTTTTTTGAGTTTTTCTTGATGCTGGCTCTGCAATTTTCTCTATGCATTGAACTTTCTCAACAGCTCTACATTGGCTGACTTGATTTGGCTCTATAATTCAAGATAATCTTCAAATCCATAGTACAGTGATTTCCTAGTTGATTTATCTCTATGTTTCCAGTAATTGATTATATTATTTCTGAATGTTTTCTCTTTGGGATAAATTTTCTTGTGGCTTGAAAGGAGATATAGATTCTTATATTGTTTTTCTTTTCCTGCTTTTGACTTTCAACAGCTCTCCGAGTAATCACAAGGAAAAACATGTAAAGAGAATAGTTGCTCTGCCAGGTGACTGGATTAGCTTGCAAGCTTCATCTGATGCACTAAAGATCCCTGATGGCCATTGTTGGGTGGAGGGGGACAATTCTGCTTCTAGTCTGGATTCAAGATCTTTTGGTCCGGTATGTAACAGATCGTGCAGTCAGTTGTTCCAATTATATTTTTGAGCTTACAAAGAAAGAAACTTATCAAATGTTTAGTATTATGAGTGGTTATAGTTAAAAAGTATTTACGGAGGACTTACTGAGACATATTATATAGAATATCTGAGAGCTATTTATCGCGCACAGTTTAAAAATGGAAGCATCCCTTAGATTTATTACATTGGATATCAACCTGGAACAAAGCATCAAGTGTTAACCTTTACATTCATCTTTATGCATAGTTTTACATATAAATCTCACTCTCTTTGCTTAAACTAGGGCAACTGGCAAGTGGGTATCCCCAGACCAAGCACCCCTTACTATGATTAATTAGATGTACAAGTTTACATCTTCAGTAAAAATTACACAATTTTGGAGCAGGGCCTACTGCTGATATCGGCATTTTTTACAGCGAAATGGGATGTTTCGTCTTTATGATGTTCATTTCCTTTTCAAACTACTCTCTTGTACTGTTATGTAGGCACAAACATAGCCGGTTCCCTTACAAGTGGCATATGCCTTTGCTTAGTTCTTGTATGATATATTTCCTCGTCTTCTGGATGCAACTTTAGTCTAAAACTGTTCGCTTCTTCTATGTTGTGCAGATTCCTATAGGTCTGGCTCATGGGAGAGTAAGCCACATTCTATGGCCTCCTCAGAGAATCGGTGGGGTGAATCGAGTAGTTTCTCATGACAGATTGGCTTCCTTCTGATCTATACTTCTTCGAGCTTTGGTGGGTTAGTTTTGCGCTCTTCCTCAGTTTAGATGATTGTTGTTCTATTTGTAGGATGAAATTTGGTTGGGATGGCAGATTCCTAGTTCACAAGTGTTCGATAATTTCTTTGTCACCATCATTTGTGTATGTATTTAGTTAGTTACAGAACTTTCCGAAATATTGTGCAACGCCCCTGCATCGAGTTTCAAACCTCAGAGCTCATCTTTTGTTACAACGACATTACAGTTTTATATTTATGAACAAACGGACTAGTTTGGAGGGTGGGGGTGTGAAAGAAAAAGGCAAACATGAGGGTTAAAAAGTACCATATGAAATTATGAATCCAGATGAAAATGGCAGGGGTGATGCTCCAGAACCAGGGGGAGTCGGAAGAGGCTAAGCACCTTCTGATGGAATCTGACCCAACTCTCCGTTTTTCGTGTGCTTTGGTCGCCACTCAGTCCTAGCCCGCAACACCTCTGCAGCCCCATCCTGGAAGCGAAGCAAGTGCTCACACTCGATATGCCCAGACCCCTGCAACCCACCAACATCACCACTTGCGACAGCAGTGAGGGACTGCATGATGCTGTCTCTTCCGCACTCCCTCCTGTACTCCAGCGTCATACCTGATAGCATGTGGTTCTCCACTATTGAAAGGGGTGCACTCTGTACGGAGCAGAAAACCAAAGAGGTGGGCACAAAAGCATGAGCGGTGGGCACAAAAGCAACTAAGAGGAAAGGAGCATGTGATTAAGATTACCTCAAGGATCCACCCAATGTACTTAACATTGTTAACATGCTGGTTAATATCCAAGTCGGTCCATCGAGGCTGCACATTGTAGAGGCAATCACAAAAAGCCCAACATCAAGAGGAAGATGAGTCCCATAATACTGAAATGCTAGGTAGCAATGCCAAAGCTTACAGTTAAACCGCTCATGATATATTCAGCTGAACTGTCGTTGAGTTTTGCCAGCTTTCGCCCGTCCTCGTCTATTACAGGAGGTGCCTCCCCGAAGTAAGGTCCCATCTCTGTACGGACCTCGTCTGGCATTTTGGACAGTTTCCTCGTATGTTTATTCATCATTGCCCACAAACTGCAGCATGGAGAATCACAAAGAATAATAAAAAGCTTGTGCTGAAGATTCAAGTCCTAGGACAAGGCCTGTTGCTATTTCCAAATTCAGATAATGACTGTGTACAATGACTGGATACATATGCAAGTTGAGAGCTAGAAAGATAACTTCAAACAAGGGTTCAGAAAATTTGGAAAATAACTGCTGACCTTGATGCTCTTGCCAGAATTTCATTAGTTTTGCAGTCATGTACAAGCCAATCACGACGCATGCCGTTTTTACCCGATGGGCTAGACCAAGTATCTACTTGAACGACATCTCCCCTATGAACAAATTATAAGCGAGTACCATTAGTTCATTTTGGTGATGAGAACACTGTAAACTCCACAAGTACACGAGGGTGGATTATGCGATTTCCTAGCAAGTTCCACTCTATATACCATATGTGTTCTCTAACCAAGGAATGCAATAGCACAGATAGGCCCTAGTACAGTATGAAATTCAACTTAGGACAGGCCGAGTATTTGATGTAATTTATAGCACCTGCCACCGGCTAATGATATTATCATATCCTTGAACTTCCTCCACAATGAAGCGCTAAGTAGCTTTGCATGTTCATCTCGGTTCATGTGTGTCGGTGTTTCAAATACAAGAATCAAGGAATTACTCGTAAGCCACTAAAAATCACACAGCTTACCATGTTGGATAGCTATCCACAACAACTTGCATACGGGTTACCACCCATATCAAGTTCCTTCTACACATCTCTGGGGTTGCCCCAAAGCCATCACCGAGGAGTCCTGCAGTCTTGCAATGGTTAAGTGCTGTTTCCTGCAAAAGAAGGTTGATTTGGATTGAGTGACGCATTATAGTATCGATTTAGGATCCATAAGATTACAAATTTACCTGTAGATGATTCATTAATGTCTCTATAGAAGCTGTCCTATCTGCACCTATCTCATATGATCGAATAGAGAAGTTCTGTCGGAAAACAAAGCCATCTTGAACAAATCTGCCCACACCAAATGGGTCAATAAGCATGTCAGGACATCTAGGCTTGCAACCGAGCATCGGCCATTGCTTCTCTGGATCCAAAAGTATGGTTGCAATTGCAGCAAGAAGCATGCTCCAATCAGGCAATTGATTGATAGAGGTCCCCGAGGGAGGAGATGCAATTTCCTCATCGGTTTTCATGCATTCCTTTCCAGATGACAGACCAGCCGAAGAGCCATTAATCTTCGGAGATGCTTGTGCATTGGTTCTGACCTGTATGCGGCTAGACAAAGGCAATTTGGGCCTGAAACCACATCCATCCAAATTCTTACGAGACACCGATTCGAACGGCAAGGGTGTGAGCCGATGAAATGCAGAGGTTGCTGATGCGGCAAACATGGTCAATTAAGTGAAAAACAGCCCAACAGATTAAACCCTATTTACAGTCTCACCAGCAGCTGAATCTGAATATCACTATGATTTCAAAAATTACCCGCTCAATGTCACTGTTTCGACTGCATGAACCTGAATTCATCAACCAAATTAGAAGGCCGATCAGGAAGGAAAGTAGTAATCGAATCCCCAATTGCTGTTTCGACTGTAGTAATCAATTGCTGTTGTTTATCCAATGTGATTTCAGGTGGCTTTACATGTTGATGAAAATTTTGAATTTTTTTAATAAGAACGATTTCGTAAGCGAAGAATGAAATAATCACAACAGCAGAAGAAGCAAAGGACAAACGGAAACGAAACTATTTTCCGGAAATCCAATTTCGCAGATCTAGAAAAAGACAAAATCACACAGGATGACAATCACGTTCATAACAAAACCGACAAATGTGAAGAAAGAACGCAAAAATCGCACAGATTAGACGACGACCACGAAGAGAGCGACGAAACTGACCGGAGAGTGAAGCGGGGAGAAGCCGAAAACGAACATGCAGAAGAAGAAAGAAAGAGAGAAATATCGGTTGATCGGAGATTCAGAGCAGAGATTTTCAGATGATCTCTGTGATCTCCGAAGCCCGAACGCCGTCTCTCTCTCTCGATTGAACGTCGACCGATTCTTCGTGGTGGTTCAGTTTCAGTGGCAGGCCGACCGAAAATTGATACACTCTGCAACTTCAAGAAAGGACACGCCCAGCCGCTCACCTGCACCATTTAATAGCCCCGCCATTTTTATTTTTATTTTCCTTTTCATTTTCATTTTTCGAAAAATGAATTAAATAATACTCTATTCGTCTCAAAATACGTGTCATTTTACTTTTAACACGTTTTTTTTAAAACGGTAAAAATATCAATGATTTTATTAATTTAAAAAAAACCATACTTAATAAAATTGTTTATAAAATTATTTAAAAAATTAATACTCAGTATTTTATAGAGTTTTTAGTTTCTTAAAAACGTGTCAAAAAAAGTAAAACGATAAGTATTTTGAGACGGATGTAGTACGTAGTAGTGTAGTACCAATTAAACAAACGAAAATTCTGTTTAGCGCATGATTGATCGCAACGACAATATACAGATTTGGTCGAAATGAACACAAGAGTTAGCGGTCGCAATCAGTGGCGGAGCCAGAAAATTTTGAGAGAGCACAATATACGTGTACCATATCGTTTTAGATTAAATTGGCATAATTTTTTTTTATAAAATACGACAATAAATGATGTTATTTTAATATAAAATAAAATATCATCAATTTATAATAAAACACTATCATTTTTTCCCGTTTAAAAAAATAAATAAATGAAATATTTGCAAAAAAAAAAATAACTGAATAAGGATATATAAAACGCAATATAATAAACATTAAGTTAATATTATGGTTGTTATATGAGCGGAGTAGCTCTAGATTGACTCGAGTTCTACTCAATAAAAGCTCAGCTCGAGCTTCATTTACTAAATGTGTTAAATATGAGCATATTTTCAAGCTTGATTTGAAGATCGACTCAGCCGAGTTAAGCTCGAATTTTATGAAATATATATATATCATTTAAATTACTATGTCATGAGCAAGTAAGGTTGCATTACTTGAAAAAAACTCAGTTCGGCTCGTTCATTTACTAGACAAGCCCACTCAAGCTCGCCTTGTTTCTAAATGAGCTAAATATAATCAAGCAAAACCAGACTTGTTTGACTTGAATAACAACCCTAGTCAATATGTAACTCGTTGCACTCTTAACATACAACTAGTACAATTCCCGCGCCATGCCGCGTATTTTTCTTTTTTAACGAATAAAAATAAAATTATGTAAGTATAAAAAACTATCATTATGAAATGAAATAAACTATTACCATACGTTAATATAAAATAGAAAAAAAATACATTTGATAAAGTAAGTTAAAAATAATACTAATATTTATGAAAAATGTGTAAAAATTACACGAGTTTAAGATTATTTTTTTTACAGTAGGCAAACAGTAGGATGTCAGAAGATCATCCTTGATCATCCTGGCGGATGGTGTTACAGAATTCCCTACGCATAGAGAGGTTATAGGGATTAAATTCAATACTATTTCTAGCTAGGAAATCTGGAGCTGAATTTGCTTCTCTATAGCAATGTTGCACCTGAACCAAAGTGAACTTCTGCATCAATCTTGAGATCTTCTCTGTGATTCTCATGACCTCCCAGTGAGGTGTGTTGACTCTTGTAATAGCCTTTATAACTTCTAAGTTATCTCCTTCTACGATGATCCTTCTCCAGCCTCTAGCAAGGGCTAGCTCTAGTCCTCTACAAACAGCCAGGGATTCTGTTTGAATTACAGATCCCTTGGTAACCTTTTCCTGAAAGAAATATGTGATTTGCCCATTCCAATCACGGACAATATCCCCGACCTGGCAATTCCCCAAAGGTTTAACCGAGCCGTCTACATTAATTTTGTAGATGGCCATCGGGGGCTTTTTCCATTTTTAACTCTCCTTTTAGGATTAGATTGTTTTTTGGGGTCCTTTTGGTTTGCTTTCTCCCATTCAGCAATACTCTTGATAGCTTTCCTAGCAAGAGTATCTGCATTCTATATCTTTTCCTTTGAATATAGAAGAGTTCCTGTCTTCCCAAATTGTTTGCCATATTATACATATGTGCTCGAAGTGGGGATTTGCTCTTCTTATCTGTTCCAAGTCTGACGTTGTTGTTGATGAATTTTTCAGGCCGAGAAAATCTTCTCCCGTAAGTTGTTCATATTTTATGAAAATTTCTTTCGTAATCGCACATTTTACTAGGAGATGGTCTAAATCTTCATTCCCTAGGTCACACAGTGAGTAGTGTGCGGGAATTTTGTTAAAGAATCTATTAAGACGTTCTTTTGTTGCTAGACCATCAATCGCAATTTTCCAGATGAAATTTTTCCAGATCCATGGATTGCCTCCTGCAGTTGTCAATGAAGGTTTTAGCATTGCTTTAATAGATTTAGTAGAGTAATTACCTTGTTTGTCATACTTCCATATTAGCTTGTCCGGGGTATTTCACTCAGAGATGTGAATTTGGCTTATTTTGTCAGCAATATAAGAAGGGAAGAGTTGTCTAATTAGACTCCCATTCCATTTCTTGTCAATAGTGAGGAGATGTGCAACCTTCATATCGGAGTCATTGGTGTTTTTGTAGCTATCAAGTTTAGTGTGCTTAAGCCACGAGTCCGACCAAACATTGATTTTCAAGCCGTCCCATATTAACCAGAAAAGGCCATTTTGAAAGTTTTCTCTGAGGTGCATCAGTCTACCAAACTGCCAGGATGTGTTTTGAATGTTCAAGTCTTGGATTTTGTTGTTTCTGAAATACTTTTAATTGATTTCTTTAACCCATATGTTGTCCGGTTGGGTGTAAATTTTCCAGAGAAGTTTCATTTGAAGGTTAATGTTACGCTCTTCAGCTGATTGGATGCCCAGACCACCTTGGTCTTTAGGCAGGCAAATTTTATTCCAGCTGATCAGAGGATGGTACTTGTCAGCATGGCTCTTGTTCCAGAAAAAGTTTTTATTTATTTGGTCAATTTTGGTTAGAACACCTTTCGGAAGAAGGAAGTTTTGCATGAGATAGTTTGTTTGGGAGCTTAGATTTGCTTTTATTAGAGTTACTCTACCAGCTTGGGAACATGAGTTTAAGATTTAAACAGAATAAGTTGGTTGAGTGAAAATCCTAAAATAATTAAAGGGGCTTATAAGTTATAACACCTAATAAAAAGGCTTACGGTTTATTAGTTAGATATAGATATATTAATAAGGAAACTTGTCCAAATTTTAATAGTTGGATATTTTTTTCTAGGTTTAGTTGATTGGGAGGAAATCGTAAAATTAAGGTGATTACAGTGTTCTAAAAATCGCGCCTAGGCGCCGCCTGGGCGCTAGGCGGGACGGGACCTAGGAATTTTTAAGCCTAGGCGGACCTTTAGGCGGAAATTCGTCCAAGAACCGCCTAATCCTGCCTAGGCGCCGCCTGGTCCCGCCTAGGCGCCGCTTGGGCCCGCCTAGGCGCCGGCTAGTCCAACGATTATTCAATTTGAGCGGCGAAGGCGCTGCTCCCGCATGGGGATTCCTATCACTAGCAATGGCGCTAGCAAGCTACTGGATCCGTTGAAGGAGCCTAAAAAGCTTCTACCTGTCGATGGATTGATAAGGAAATCGAACATTGCTTCTGCTGAGCGATTTTGTTGCTAATTTTTCTGATTTTGTTGTTTTATGTTTTGCACATAACCTGTTTGATGGAATGCCCCAATAGGTCGAGTGATTGTATTTTTACTAGCCGAGGTTTCCTTAACAATCGATCGAAGATCGATTGATAAGGAACTCGATTTTTGCTTCCGACTGATCGATATTTGCTTCCGACTGTTTTCCTTATCAATCGATCGAAGATCGATTGATAAGAAACTCGATTTTGTTTGTGATGGCTGCAATTGCTTAATGAAATCTGAAATCTTGTCCTTGTTGTTTTATGTTTGTGATTGATATGTTGTTTTATGTTTTGCACATAACTTGTATTTTAAGCATCAATTACTGATTTTGATCATTTTTTGCTATATGTGTGTGATTTACAAGTCTGCATTCAAATATGTGCTTGTTTATGCTTATTTATGACATATCTCTATGAAATACAGTCGAATCAAGTGATTATTGTTATGGAATGCCTCGAAATTTGCGCCTTTGGCGCAAATTTTGATTGATTTTTGAAGCATCAATTACTGATTATGATCGTTTTTTGCTATATGTGTGATTTTCAAGTCTCCAATCGAATATGTGCTTGTTTATGCTAATGTATGCTCATTAATATGTTACATTGGTAAATTTTATTTCATTTTTTATGTATTGGATGAGATTTTGAAGTCTCCTTTTGAATCCATGCTTCTTTATGCTCATTCGAATAATGTGCTTGCACTTTAAATGTAACATTGCTATATCTAGACCAAATACATCCCGAATAATGTTCTTACACTATTGATCTAGTTGATTTAATGATATGCATTCCTCACTGTTGCATCCATTATTGTATTTGACAATAAAATGAACTCCACATTCCTTATTACACTTTGATTGCTCCATGTCAGCATTGCATTTGAATCATAGAAAATTTGCACCTTTGGTGCAAATTTTGATAGATTGTGTTTATAACTGGTGTATTTTATTCATATAGTTGATTGCTCATGTCATCACTACACTTGAATCATAGAAAATTTGCACCGGATGTGCAAATTTTGTAGGATTGTGTTCATAACTGGTGTATTCTATTCATCTAGTTGATTTAATGATATGCATTCCTCACTGTTGCATCCATTATTGCAGTTGACATTATAATGAAGTACCCATTCCTTATTACACTTTCATTGCTCATGTCATCACTGCACTTGAATAATAGAAAATTTGCACCGGAGGTGCAAATTTTGTAGAATTGTGTTCATAAATGGTGTATTCTATTCATCTAGTTGATTTAATGATCATGTTTGTTGCTGCTGAAAATTTGTGCCTTCGGCACAAATTTTCTCTTCTTGTATTTGCCCACTTCCATCTTTTAGTTACATATTCACTATTCTTGTATTTGAACTGTTGATGTTGTCATCACTCTTATTTCCTTCACTAATAAGCTATCAAACTGAAATTCATATTTGATAGCTTATTAGTATGTCTAACATCCCTATTTTAGTTCATTCCTTTTCTTCATTTGCCTTAATTTCCAATGTGTAATTGGATTTCTTCTTTGCTCGACAGAGGGACCGCCTACTGATTTTCGAGAGCAGGAAGACCACCCTGCAATAGAAAGATTTCAATAGGAGAGTTCAAGAGAAGGATAAAGCATTCAAAATAAGGCTGTCAGCACAATTTTGTCATCGATACTGTATAAAAGTACTACTAGGAAAGATTATATCTTAAACATTTATGTTCCATATTAAACATTAATTCAATATTATAGAATAATATTTTAGGTTTTATCATGTAATAAGACAAGTTTGTGTATTCTTTTTTATACGTCAGCACAATTCTGTCATCGGTACTTATCAAATTTTAGATTTTATCATTATTGTTTACTTAAAAAAAACAATACCATGTTGAGAAACAACATGATATTCCTTCTCAACATGGTATTTCTCAACATGTTGAGCAAATTTTCACCACTAATTGTAACTAATATCAGTGTCAGCACTAATTGTAACTAATATCAGTGTCAGCACTAATTTTCACCACTAGTTGTGCAAAAATAAAGTATTGATGAGCAAAAATAAGAGCATGTTGTGCAATAATTTATTGAGAAAGTATGAAATTATATTGAGAGAAAATAAGATCATGTTGAGAACAAAATCACAAGTCTCGATTGCTGTGCAAAAATAACCTATAGTTGAGCAAAAATAAGATGATGTTGAGCAAAATTTGACCAAGCCCCCCATATTGTGCAATTTTACTCTATTGATGAGCAAAAATAATACCGTGTTGTGCAATAATCTATTAAAAAAGTATAAAATTATATTTACAAAAAATAAGATTATGTGGAGACACAATTTCACAAGTGTCGATTGTTGTGCAAAAATAAAGAATTGTTGAGCAAAAATAAGAGCATGTTGTGCAATAATCTATTGAGAAAGTATGAAAACATATTGAGAGAAAATAAAATCATGTTGAGAACAATTTCACAAGTCTCGATTGTTGTGAAAAAATAATCTATAGTTGAGCAAAAATAAGATGACGTTGAGCAAAATTTCACCAATCCCCCATGTTGTGCAATTATTGTTTATTGATGAGCAAAAATAAGATCATGTTGTGTAATAATCTATTAAAAAAGTATAAAATTATATTTACAAAAAGTAAGATCATGTTGAGACACAATTTCACAAATCTCGAATGTTGTGCAAAAATAAAGAATTGTTGAGCAAAAATAAGAGCATGTTTAGCAAAAATTCCATTAATTCCCCATGTTCTACAATCATAGTTTATTGAGCGCAATTTCACAACTCTTCGATTATTGTGCAAATATAATCTATTATTGAACAAAAATAAGACAATGATGTGCAACATAACACTTCAAAATAGAAAAATACAAGGCTAGTGTCACCACTACTTGTAACTAATATCAATATCAGCACTACTTTGAGACTTAAACACCTAGTGTCACCACATAAACTTCAATAACAGAAAACGTCACCACATACACTTCAATATCAGAAAACACAAGGCTAGTGTCACCACTACTTGTAACTAATATCAGTGTCAGCACTACTTTGAGGCTTAACCACCTAGTGTCACCACATACACTTCAAAATAAATAAATACAAAGCTAGTGTCACCACTACTTGTAACTAATATCAGTGTCAGCACTACTTTGGGCCTTAACCACCTAGTGTCACCACATACACTTCAAAATCAAAAAACACATTCATCTAGTCTACAAAACCAATTCAAGAAAAAATCACAATTCAAACACTAAAAAATAAAATTCAAACTAAAATTGCACATTTTAATCACAATTCAATTTGCCTACATGGGATTCGAACCCACATCTTTGTGCATGAGCAGAATGCTCTCCCATTTGAGCTAATAGGCTAAAAGCATTCGACTAGGAAACTCAATAACTCCACAACCAAATGAATAGCTCCAAACAAAGGCATTCAAAAGGGATGATATAACACTTTGTAATTATGATAGTTCTCATTACACAAGCGAAAATATTAAGAAAAAAGCTCATATGAATTTTAATAAAATTAAGCATCCAAGAAGAGCCCAAGTGTGAGACAAAATCCAATTAGTAGCAGCAGCCAGAAGACACGCTCCCAAGCAAGCAGATTTGTGACAGCAGAAAGTATGACACTACAAAACATGGCATATCTCCATGGTTCATGACAGCACCACCAGTGCACAAATCCATCTCAATTACGACTCCACCAATAACACCAAAAGCCGAACCCTTCATTCAGCACAATCAAACAGATCAGTCCAGCCGATAAGAATCATCAAGTACACAACATAGATCAAGTGTTTTATGTAAAACAGATTTCCCAAAATCTATTTTCTGTAAAACAGATTTCAAAACAGTAAAAACAGATTTCTGTAAAAACAGATTTCTAGAAATATGTTTTCTGTAAAACCGATTTCTGTAAAACAGATTTCCAAAAATCTGTTTTCTGTAAAAACAGATTTCCAAAAATCTGTTTTCTGTAAAAACAGTTTTCTGTAAAACAGATTTCCAAATATCTGTTTTCTGTAAAACAGATTTCCCAAAATCCGTTTTCTGTAAAACAGATTTCCAAAATCTGTAATTCAAATTGGAACTTGTCTCAATAGAACTAGGGGGGGAAAAGAACACTTGTTCCCTTTGAAGGTAAAACCAGCAACCAAACTCATAAATTCATGTAGCAGACAAGGAAATTGTTTCCTTCATTGCATTACAAAAAATATATTACTACAACATAAACAAGAGCTTCTAATAGATATTTCCATGAATCAAAGCATTATACACCAAACCTCACTTGCTTTCATGAATCAAAGCATTCCATGTAACTATATCTTTGTGCTTCATTATGTGAAAAATAGCAACTCTTTGGGCAAAAAATCCACATTTAGCATACATGGATACAAGGTGCTTCAATGTCAGTACCTGATTTATGTGTATAACAGTGTATGCTTCTTCCTAAATTAATTTCAAAATAAACAAAGTTCCAAGTTCCAAAATTAACAGTGTATAACAGTGTATGAAAATCAAAGAGTTGCAGATCAAATTCAGTATAACAGTGTATGTATATCAGTGAGCAACAAAGGCATATCAGTGAGCAATTAGAAACAATTCAATATACAAAGCATTGAAGGAAACTCGACATCGCTCAATTTTTTACACCATCGACTATTTAGAAATCCAATCGTAACCTAGGGCGAATGAAATCGAACGAAATGGACAAAACCTAGGGCGAATGAAATCGAACGAAATAGAAAAAGAGTGAGATGGGAAGAGAATTGAATTTTACACGAAATCATATCAGCAAACAAATAAGGAAATCAGCAAGTCTGAAGCATATAATCAGCAAGTATAGGCTCCTCATCAGCAACACCTCATCAACTACTGATATGAATTCCCTAACCTATGCATCTAATTCTAATTATTATGTGATCCAAAATCAAGAATCCAAAACAAGAATTAATATTATAAGGAACAAAATAAATAAATCCAAAGCAAGAGAAAGGGAGAGAATACATGTGGAGTTGGAGAACTCGAGCAGAAATTGAGCACAGAAAGACGAAATCGAGCAGATCTCGATGTATGGACGATTTTCTCTTCCCGCCTCGCCCTACCTCGGCCTTCAATTCCGGCGATTGAAGATGCTCCATCCCGCCTCGCCACAGATCTGGCTCCTCCATGGAAATCTGGAAAACGGAGAGCGAGGGAGCAGCCATGGAAATCTGGAAACGGAGATCCCGTCCGAACTCTTCTCCAACCCCATCGGAGAGCGAGGGAGCAGCCATGAAAATGGAGAGCGAGCGAGGGAGAAAATCGATCGCCATCGAGAGAGATCTGAGACATGGAGAATGGCGGCGGCGACGAACTGGAGGAGGGGAGGAAGATGGAGGTCCGGCGAAAAGGAGGAGACTCGCCGCCATCGGAGCCGGATCCAGCGTCGAGAGAGAGAGCAGATCGAGAGGGCGAGAGGATTTGGGAGACAGAAAAAAATGTCCATACAATCCTATAATAAGAATATATAGTGACCATTTTGCTAAATTGTCCAAAAACGCGACCATTTTGCAAATACGTCCAAATAAAGTGCCTATTTTGCAAAAATTTTCTTAGAACATTGGGTTATTATGACATCTAAGAAAAAATATTTATCATTTAATAGCTAGAATAAATAAATCACATTGGTTAAAAAATGTTTAAAATTTTTATCATGTGAAATTTTATGTAGATTAAGTTGGTTAGGTGAAATTCCAAAAATTAAGGTTATTTAAAAAAAATTAGTTTTCATTATATAATATTAACTTTATTAAAAAAAATGTTTTTGAATTAATCCCATTGTTTTAAAAAATGTAATATGAAATGATATTGTGTAATTAATATAAAATGGAATAATATTGTATAGGTAATATTAACTTTATTTAAAAAAATAAGTTTTGAATTAATTAAAAATAGATGAAAATGATATTTTGTAATTAATATAGAATGAAATAATATTGTATAGTTAATATTAACTTTATTAAAATAAGTTTTGAATTAATCCCATTGTTAAAAAAATGTAGTATGAAATGATATTTTGTAATTAATATTAGATAAAAATAGGATATATGAATACATATAAATATATCTATAAATATATTATATAAATGAAAATGTAAATAGAATATATCAAATATATATATTGCCAAAAAAGCTATTTCTAAATATATTCAATATAAATGTTGCCAAAAATAACTTTGCGCGAGGGGGGTGCACGTGACGTAGGTGTTTTGGTTTTAATTAATATTAATACATTAGTATTAATATTAATATACCCCTGAGGTTTGGGGACATTTCGCCTCGTGCCCCTGAATCGTTTAATTAACGGAGTCGTTTAAAAAAGGGGTATTATTAAAAAAAAAGAAAAAAAAACCTTAGATCCCCAACCTATCGCCTTGCCTCTCTCTAGATCGCGACCTTGCCTCTCTCCAGATCGTGACCTTCTCCTCCCTCGTTTCTTCACCATCGGTGCTCACCAGCGCTGCCCCCACCACCCGACTTCTACTCCCTCTAGTAATCGCTTCTCCCTTCTCCGCCTGCCTCATCCCCGACACCAACGAAGCCAACAACCGCACTAGATGTCGCCCCAAACCTCCAGTGGCTCGTGAGTCCATCGACGCCGCTTTCATTTTACCACCGCTCCTGGAAGACTTCCTTGGGAATCGCTGATCTTTGCAGACTCCTTCCACTTCTCGTGCTCTCACAGTTGCCAATTCAATATTTAAATCGGAGCTATCTGACTTAGATTTCCACCGGGTAAATGTAGGTATGTGATCTCCCTCTTCCATTCCAAGCTTCTAATTTATTGAATTAGGGATAACATGTTGGTAGATTTGTGTGTAACAGATTTGAAATTAGTTGTTCTGCGGAGTTTGGGTGTGATTTGCAACATAAAATTTTCCCAATTTTGTAGTATTCCATCTAGAATTGAATTCGGTTATTTGTTTATGCTTTATTTTGGGATTAATTGGTTTTATATATTGCTGAGTTTTGGAAATTGGTAGTGAAATTGTTGATTGTTTGCTTGTACTAATTGAATCTACTACCTATGTTGCATTAATGCTACTCTAGTGCTGATTTTGTTTCTATGCAATTTGCATCTGGTGTGTCTATTATGCTTAAGTTGGCTTTTTGCTTGCTTGTTTATTCTGGCTGAACTTGTTGCCAATGTCCTTGGGTATTATTGAGCTCCGTCTTTGTTTTGTGGCACGTTTGTCATTAGCATGGCATTCATGGGTAAAATGGGGTAGTTTTGCAAAGTCAGAAGTTTTGAGGCATTCATGGATATATTTGAAGCATCTTTCATAGTATGTTGAGCTCCAAATGTGTTTCTAAAATTTAAATGTAAACCATCATTGCTATGTCCATTTCCATAGACGGATTTCTTGAAGGGTGAGCCATGGTTCTTTGTATCTGGATGGAAAATCAATTCTTCAGGAGCATCTTAATGCTTATACTACAATATTCCAATTCACAACATGTGCCATGGTTCTTTGTATGAGTCATGACCAGATTCACATCCCTTTCTATTTTGAAACTGACATATTTCACTTTTTAGTCTATTAGTTGCCTTGATTATGTTTCTAAAATACATTTTATGCAATTTAGTTTTGTAATTTGTTCAAAAATCCACTTCTATAACTCAGTTATGTAATATAGCATCTATAAATCTGTAATTTAGTTCTTTAATTCGGCCTATTAGCTCAAATGGAAGAGGATTGTGCTCATGCACAAGGACATGGGTTCGAATCCCACATAGGCTTATTGAATTCTTCATCCATTCTTGACAACAGATTTTAGACTAATGGATTGAATTATAGAAATTTAAACTAGAAGCTTATAGCAGTTACGATATGCTTGTGGCTTTTATTTGCTTGCATAAGCTTGATATGATGGTGGATTTTTTTTTGTTGAAAAGTGGTGGATTTTTTTTGTATACATTTAAACATGTGTTTGTTTTGTTTTATTGATAATCGACTGAAAAATAATAGTCAGCAGTAACATAGCTTTGCTTATTTATAGTCTATAGACAAGAAAAGCTATTGAGAAAACAATAGTCAGCAGTAACATAGCTTTGCTTCATCCGAATGAGTAAATTGAAAAGGTATGAACAAGATTTCTAACATAAGTTAGAACAAGGGATGGTCGCCGACCGGGGTATTTGAATCAAACATTACTCCAGCCCATTTATTAGTAAGTACTGGTACCAAGACTAATTCTTGGTGTTTTTAATAGTCTACTCAAGCATTGCAAAAAGAGGATAATGGACCTAGAATTGCAAATTCAAGGAAGTAAGAGCAATCAACTTCCTCTCCCTTTTTCATACCTAGAATGGAAAATCTGTATAGTTTAGTATGAATTTCAATAATCCCTAATCAAAGTTTACTATGAATTTACAAGTTAAACAATTCCTCAATCTCAAATTCTCAACCCTATTTCGAACTAATCACAAATCAAAACCCAATTCGAAGCCCCAAATTGCAAACACAAATCAAAACCCCAAATTGCAAACACAAATCAAAACCTCAATTTGCAACCCTCAAAATCGACTTACCTGGCTGGCGGCTCCATCACCCACTCCGGCAAGTCGAGCGGCGCCTCCACCACCCCTAGCGACGCCTTCGACGATTTTTGTCACCGATTCAAGGATGGGGCTCCTTCTCCTCCAGGTCGGGTGTCGAACCCTCTTCTCCAAGTCCTTTTTTTTGTCGAGCCCTCTTCTCCAAGTCCTCCTCCAGGTCGGGTGGCTCTCCTTCTCCACCTCTCCTTCCGGTGGCCTCGGGCTCTCGTCGCCGGCAGTTCATGCCCAGTCGGCCTCTCCTGTCTTCGTTCTCTCCTCTTCCAAAACTGATGTAACGATGAACTAACGGGGCTTCATTCCCCCTCTTTTAAACGGATCCGTTAATTAAACGGTTCAGGGTCACGAGGCGAAATGTCCCCAAACCTCAGGGGTATTTGGCGAAATATGCCAAACTTTGGTACACCCCGTGAAAAAACCCTTACCTCAGGGGCATCAGGCGAAATTTCCGAAAACCTCACGGGTTTGGCAGATAGATTTGAGTTTATAAGAATAGCTAGACCTTGTTGAGATAGAGAGTTAGCACGCCATTTACTTAGTTGTTTTCTAGATTTACAGACAATATATTCGAAAGTTTCCTTAGTTACTCTGCCGTTGATAACTGGACATCCAAGGCATTTTTCCAGGGAGTTGACGTTTGAAATAGATAGGCAACTGTTGAGTTTCAGAAATCTGGATTGTGTGATTCCTTTAGTAGCTTGGAAGCAAGATTTTTAGTAGTTTACTTTTTGGCACGAGACTTTACAATATGAATCAATAATTGTTTTGACTCTTCTATAGGCATCCAACCTGCCCTTCGAAAAGATGATAATATCGTCAACAAATGATAGAAAGGGAATTCTCGATCCATTCCTCCCAAAGGAGAAACCAATTGGGCTTCTGTCACTGTTAGCCACGACAGACAGGTGGCGTGCCAATATTTCTACACCTAGGATAAATAGAAACAGGGAAAGGGGATCCCTTTGACGAAATAAAAGTAGGGCTGTTTTTCACAAGTATAGAATACGAGACTGTTTTTACACATTCCATATATAATACAGGAAATAAAAGTAGGGTGGAACACAAATTTATCAAGAATCTTTTTGGTGAAATTTCAATCAACCCGGTTGTATGCTTTTTCCATGTCCAGTTTGATTGAAAACCACCCCTCACGGCTCAAGCGCGGTCGAAAGGAATGGAAGATTTCATGGGCTATTAGGACATTATCTTGAATAGACCTATCTGACACAAACGCCCCATGTAGTGGGTGAATAAGCTTACCAATTACTACTTTAAGTCTTTCTGTTAGAATTTTTGAAATAATCTTATATAGGTTGGAACACAAGCTAATGGGCATGTAATGGTTAGTAGTCGAGGGGTTATCATGCTTTGGTAGTAAGGAGATGAACGTATGATTTATTTGTTTAAGGATTTTCCCAGAGCTGAAGAAACCTTTAATGGCTTTGATAATCGAATTCCCTAGAATATCCCAATAATGTTTGTAGAATTCGATCGTCATCCCATCGGGACCAAGCGATATATTTTTTCCAAGGTTGAAAACGGCGGACTTAATTTTACCATTAGTTGGTATTCGTATAAGGAATTCATTTTCAGCAGGGGAGATTGACGGGTGAATTATGTTAGTCATTTCATTAAGAATTCTTCCGTCAATCGTTTCCTTATTAAATCTTTTTTGAAAATCATTCTTAATTTCTTGCCTAACATTTGCTTCTCTGATTATCGGGGTAACTTCTGTAGTAGTAATGTTACGTATTTGTTTCTTGTGTCTTCTGCCAAAAGCGACACGATGAAAATAGGAAGTGTTAGAATCTGTAAGTTTAAGATGTTTTGTTTTAGCACTTTGATTCCAAAATGTTTTTTGAAAAAGTAGGAGTTTTTCTCATTTTCTTAACAGGCGCCTTTTTTTTTTTTTTTTTACTATTTTGGCTTTGAAATTGTCCGTTAGCAATAGCTGATTGCAATTCCAGCAAATCATTCTCTACCTCAAATAGCTGACGGAATATGTTGCCAAAGGAACGCTTGTTCCATTCTTTAGCCTTTTGTTTTAGAATTTTTTGTTTAAAAACGAGTTGAAACATAGCAGATCCTGAGCAAGAAGCTCGTCAGGATTGTTTAACTATATTGCGAAAGTCCTTGCGTGGAAGCCACATGTTTTCGAATTTAAATGGCGATGCTTTAAAGGTGGCGCTACAATCAAGGATTATTTGTATGGGGTAGTGATCGGAGGAAGAGAATGCCCCGTTTTTTGTGATCAGATTTGACATTCGGTCAAGGATTTGGTGATGGACAACCACTCGGTCCATTTTTTCGTGGATGTTATCTGGAGCCTCGGGAAATTTCCTCCATATAAACGGATTTCTGAACGTTGGCAAATCCAGGAGAGAGCAATTGCTCTTAAAATCAATAAGACGTGTGAACCTAGACGACAAGGTGGTAGCACCGCCAAGTTTATCCTCTCTAAACATGATTTCGTTCAAATCGCCCATAACAATGCATGGGAAGGGTGATTCGGTGACGATTCTTGTTAGCTCGCCCCAGAACAGATCCTTATCCCGAGGATCAAGCGGAGCATATACAAAGAGAAGGAGGATATTGAGATTGTCACTTAGGTTTTCATATCGTAGTCCTATTATTATCGGAAGATGTATCATAATCGAAAGGGTTTCATTTGACAGTTGGTAGGATTTCCATAGTACATCAAGACCACCCGACCGGCCAAGGCTCGGTGACCAAATAGCCGAATCAATTACGTTTCCATAAATTTTCAGCCGGCAAGGCTTCCGACTTTTTTTTATTTTCCGACAAGGCCAACAATTATATATGTTCATTTGTACACATCACATTCGCTTCCGTTCAGAAAGTTTGTTTCCCAATCCCTCTACAATTCCAATAGCTTATTTTCATGAGTCACTTATTGGGGTATGAGGAGACCCGGTAAAATTCCTCATACGAACAAGTTGTTTGGTAATGGTTTGTAAACGGTTGTATGTGTGAGTTAGTTTCAGAATATACAAGCGTGTTGAGAGCAACCAAATTGCAGAAAGGGTGAGCAATGCAAAACACACAAACAACAACCCAAAACTGTTAGGGTAGGGACTGATCCAAACATATTAAACGAAAACGGGGTACATGTACCCACTTGTAATGTATCTAATCGGGGGATTTTTTTATCCAAGCAGAAGCAGAATGCTGCAAGATTCATATATGTTGTTTCGGTTAAACTGCTTAGGAATGTACCACTTTGTGTAATCAAGTAAGGAAACATAAACCCAATTTATCATTGCTAAGAAATAACACTTCCAAGTGCATTTACAAGTTCATCGATCACCAATGAAGAGAGATAACTTATAGGTAAGAATGCACGGGAACATGCCAAACCTACAGGTTATATCACTTCTAAGTTTAACCCATACAAAAGAAAATGCAGGAGAATTAGATGGAAAATCAAATTCCACCCAACTAGATCCACACATATAATCCCTAGCAAATGAATAACGTTTATATTTCCGCACAAACCAATTGATCGAGTTGTATAGCCTGGACGAGAGCCGGTATAAAAAGAGGACAATGTATAGGCACATGTTGGTGAAACGAAGATGAATTTTAGGATGACAGACGAGCTGCTAACTCTCATCTGGGAGCGTGCTCCCTTTTGAGTGATTTGCCTCGTTAAGAGGATTTGTGCCCTTTCGGGAGTTGTTTAGGTAGGAAGCAGAGCTCCCAACCGCATTTGAGTTCCTACCATTATTTTTGTGGGGTGATTCCATGCCAATAACAACAGACTGAGACAGGGTGTGGAATACGCCAGTCGACAAAGATTGATACAGCTTGTCGTGAACCTCCTTAGGGGATGATACCCCATCAGAGATTTGCACATATGAATTTATACAAAACAAAGGTGAGAACGCATGATTTAATACCGATAGAGCCCAAGCGAGGCAAAATAGTAGATAGGGGTTCAACAAAAGCCCCCAACCTGACACAAACCAGAGAAAGAGGGCGGAGGGAGATGGAAACTCCATGAGACCGACAAAATATCTCGCAACACATTTTCGGCTTGACATACCGCCCAGCCCCAACTAGTCACGCCCTAAGCGTCCCCAACAAGCCACTTTCTTCTGCCTTTTTCTGAAAATTCTTTTCACATGATCGGCAAACCTCCTTTTCGACTTCAAATTCAACGGATTTTGGTCCGGTGGACACCCGGACCATGGATAGCGTACGATTTCAACGCTTTCCATGGGGGAAAACGAATTGAACAAGATCAAACCGCTCGACCAAAGATTGGGGACGAGAGAGGCTTCCATTGACAAGGATCTTGTCCATAAGAACGAAATCAGGGTTACAAGAGAGTAATTTGGGGGCGAAGGTTTCAGATGACAAACCGCAATGAGCGAGAATCTCGTCGATTGAGAGCAAGCTGATTTGAGCGAAATCAGGCCGATTGAATAGAGAGTGGGGACCAAAAGGGCAACCATTGACAAGGGACTCGTCGAAAAGGACGAGAACAGGCTGACAGATGAGGGATTAGGAGAGGAGGTTTCAGGAGGAAGGTTTCCAGGCGACATGAGGGTGCGTACTCCATCCATCGAAAGGGTTTTTTTAGACAGGTGGGTTTTTTATATATCTAAAGTAGTCTTGTTAAATGTGTGTGTTCCATTTAACATTAAAAAAAATGGCATATCGGGTCGATCCTCAAGCCAACAATCCAATGCTCACGATCTTGAATTGGTGTTCTTGGAGACTTTGTATATGATTGATCTCGTCTGACGCATGATCATGGTGGCCAAATCAACTCACAAAAATTCCCATAGTAGTGGATTAGTCAACATCTGTAAACATGCGAAAAATGCCCTTTCTACTCAATCTTATGGCCTTAATTTAGAGTGCCCGGAGATGGCACTAGAACAGTCGCTGGATGGATCTAGCTTGATGGTGTAACCATTTCACTTGGTATTTCAACTAAACCAAATGGTAGGGTAGTCTTTAAGAAGATCATAAAATCATTTATTCCACATGGCTCCTTCGGAGTCGTACTATGTTTTTGGGGGGGGGGCGGCGGCGGCAAATTAATGTTTGGCACTATTTTATTAAAAGGTTTCGGGAGTTAATAAAAGGCCAATTTGCATAAGTAGATCATTTTTTTGGCAACTTGGCAAAACTAGACCACAAGGTGTGGAAATTGCAAAAGTGCTTTGACTTGTTTTTCAAATAAATCATGGTGACCTGTTGAGCAAGTTGTGGGTAATTTGTGAGCAAGTTGTACGTCATGTTTCTTCAGCATAAGTGAGAAAACAGGGGATGAGGGAGAACACGAGCATGGTTGTTCGATTGCAAGCAGAAGGTCTCCCCGCCTACTCGAGCCTGGCTGTTCGATTTTGATGCATAATAAGGTTTGTGGGATCTTTTATTTTGTGAGATTTTGATTCTTTCTTTGAAATCGAATCTTCGATTGGAAAATTAGGGTTTTGCTATGTGTCATGAATCGAGTGACATTTGAGTTATATTTGGTTTCGATTGGGTAATTGTGTGTCTTTTCAAGTGATTGAGGTTAGAGATTTTGGATTTGGGATCTCGTTGTGAGATTATGATGCATATAATTGGGCGAGCAACGGAGGCTGGTGCTGGTAGGGGAAGCGCGACGCTGGTGGGCCTGGGCGCATAGGCTAATGTGGAGTATGCTCATAAATCTCTCTGGACTTACATGATTATGAACATGGTAGGACAAATTTATAAATATCTATGAACTTATACAATTGTAACTATGATAAGAAATATATACACTAGTGGTAGGAAAAATTTGTAAACCTGGTAGGACAAATTTATAAATATCTCTGAACACGTACAGTTATAATTATGGTATAGGAAATATATACACTAATAGTAGGACAAATTTGTAAACATGGTAAGGCATGCAAATTCATAAATCTCACCAGACTTGTACAATTATGAACCTGGTAGGAAATATATACATTAGGTTAAATTTGTGAATTTGGCAGGGACAAATTATTTTTAAGATGTATATAATCAAGCTTATGTAAACTAGAATAGAATTATAATATCTCAACATCTATATATACTACTTTAAATGAGATTAAAAAAAAAAGATTTTATGAAATTATTTTGGGCAAATTGCATAAAATAGCACGAACTTTAGGCATAGTTGCACTCAGTGGCACGAACTTAAAAAAATACAAAAATAATCACCAACTTTGGGGTTTAGTTGCGGTTGGTGGCACGTACCCCCTATCTCGCTAATTTGTACTAGTGGGGGTGCTTACATGGAATTTTTTTTAATTAAAAAGGCATATAGTGAGATATGGATTAGTGAGAATGTTTACATGATTTTTTTAAAATTAAAAGACATAAAAGATGTGTCCAAATTATGAAACTAACTAGGTTCCAATTATATTTTTTTTTATTTCATGTAATTCCAAATCAAAGATAATTGTGACAAATATAACATTTGGAAATTAAAATTTGGTACTAGTTATTTGACACAATTATCTTTGATTTGGAAGTACATGAAATAAAAAATAAAAATGGAACCTAACTAGTTTCATAATTTGGGCACATCTTTTATGTCTTATAATTTAAAAAAAAATATGTAAGCATTCCCACTAATTCATATCTCGCTATATACTTTTTTAATTAAAAAAATTCCATGTAAGCACCCCCACTAGTCCACATTAGCGAGATATGGGGTATGTGCCACTGACCACAACTAAACCCCAAAGTTGGTGATTATTTTTGAATTTTTATAAGTTTGTGCCACTGAGTGCAACCACCCCTAAAGTTCGTGCTATTTTATGCAATTTGCCCAATTATTTTTAAGATACTTTTATGATAATTAATTTTATCCAAACTTTTTTAAATATTAATTTATTATATTATTAAAATTATATTTGTTAAATCACGTTATGGCGTGAAGACTATACTGATACTCCTATGTTTTATGAGAAGAAATAAATCATCTTTTTTTTTACAGTAGGCAAAGAATAGAATGCCCAGACAGAGCCGGGTTCATTCTTGATCATTCCTAATGATGATGTTTAAAAGATCCCCATGCAAGGGGAGATTCGACATATTACAGTCATCTCTAGATTTAGCTATGTAATCAGCTGTTGTATTCGCTTCTCTATAGCAATGCTGGAACTGAATAAAACCAAATCTTCCTTTCAGCAAATTGATCTTCTCAATGGTTCTATAGATATCCCAGTCGACCTTAGAGCTGTCATTGATTACCTCAACTACTCTTAGATTACCTCCTTCAATGATCACCTTCGTTATTCCTCTTGTCAATGGCTTGCTGAACTCCTAAGCAAAACGCATCCGCTTGTGTTTGAAGAATAGATCCCATCTTTCCCTTTTGGTGAAAGATGTCGATCACTTGGCCCAAACTGTCCCTAATGGTGCCCCCAACATGACAATCACTAGGGGCTCTAACTGAGCCATCTACATTTACTTTGTAGATGACATTTGGTGATTTAGTCCACTTAGAGGTTTTTCGTTTGTCTTTGTTACTGATTTTTTCGTCCTTTTCTTTATTTGGACTCCAATCCTTTAGGTTCCGACGAATGCGATAGACAATGGAATTATAAGAATCCATTTTGTGATTGTTAAAGATAATATTATTTCTCAACTCCCAAATAGAGTGCCATATGAAACAGAGCTCTTCAAATTGGGAATTGTTATGGTTAATGGACATGAAATCTTCTTGGATTGAGCGTTCTGATCTTAGATTAATGAAATATTTGCCATTCAAATATTCATAGTTTGAAATGATTGCCTTTGAGACAGGGCAATCTAAAAGAATATGGTGAGGGTCTTCATCAGTGCCTTCACACAACACACACCGAGCTTGCACCCTATTATAGTGTTTATTAAGTCTCAACTTAGTTGGTCGACCATCTGTCATTACCTTCCAAATGAAAGTTTGTATTTTGGGAGGTAGATTAAGCTTCTAGATCCATTTGTTGTCAAAGGGACTTTGTTCTATATGGTTAATAATTTTGTACGCTGATTTGACCGTGAATTCACCATTCTTCGTTAGTTTTCAGACTATTTTGTCCGATGTATCCAGTGGCGGATCCAGAAATTTGTTTAGGGGGGGGGGCTAAAAAATTTTTCGATAAAAAAGACTTTACACAAGTACGCAATCAATAAAAAGACACAAATCACAAAGGCACAAACATACAAATTTATTTCTAAAAAATCACAAACCCTAATAGAATTTCCCCAAATTGATTCACAAATCCACAAATTCTAACGTAAATTGATTCTCAATCAATCAATTAAACTTAAAAACAATCAAATTCAAGGGAAGAGGAAGAAAACTAACAAACCTATTTCTCACAAACCATATATAAACCCTAATCGAAATTCTCCCAATTCAATTAGTTTCTCAAATCCACAAATTGGGGTAATCTAAATTGTTTCTCAATCAATCAACTAAAGTTAAAAACATCAACTAAAGTTAAAAACAATCAAATTCAAATGAAGAAAACTAGCAACCCAATTTCTCACAAATCATAAACCCTAATCGAAATTCCTCAAAATTTATTCTCAAATCCACAAATTATAATCTAAATTGATTCTCAATCAATCAATTGAACTTAAAAACAATCAAATTCAAAGGAAGATGAAGAAAACTAACAAACCTATTTCTCACCAATCATAAACCCTAATCGAAATTTCCCAAATTGATTTTCAAATCCACAAATTGTAATCTAAATTAATTACCAATCAATCAATTGAACTTAACAATAATCAAATTCAAAGGAAGAGGAAGAAAACCTTGAAGTCTAGATCGATGCGGGAAGCGGGAGTGCTGCGTCGCCTGTAGAAGCCTTCGCAGACAGCAGGTCGCGGTGGTGCACCGCCGGTACCAGGGTCGGCCGGAGGAGGAACTTGCAGCGGCGCCGGCAGCCTGTTCGGCTCGGCCGCTTGGGGCTTCACCTTCGCTGTGGCCGTGAGTATGAAAGTGGGGTTTGGCCGTTTGCTCTCTGTGTTCCGTAAAAAAAAAGGGGGGGTTTTGATGTATACAAAAAAAAAGAAAGAAAAAAGGATACAGGGGAAAAGGAGTGAGGAAGGGGGTTCGAACCTGGGATGACGGTACACGTGAGTGAGTAATACCCGCGCCCTTACCATTGAGCTATTTTATCTTTCTAATTCTATTCTACTTCATTTATATATATTACTAAACTAACAGATTAAAAATATACCTCCTCTTCTTCAGGATAGGGGGGGCTTCAGCCACCTCAAGCCCCCCCGTAGATCCACCTCTGGATGTATCCCATGTTGGAATTGGAATGTCTACAATTGTATTCACCACATGAGGGCGATTATTTGTTTTAAGAGAGGAATATTCCATTGTTTTTTATCTTTAAATAATTTGGACACCGTCCATTTAGGATCCATGTTGCCTAAATATTCATGAAGCCGGAGATTGTTCATCCAGGAGTTCACCATATATTAATGATATTACCATCACCCAAGATCCACAAGAGACATTTTTTGAAAGTTTCTCTAATCGCCAAGAAGTGTTATGTTTGTTAAAATCAAAGATTGTATCATTTTGGAGATATTTTTCATGAATGACTTTCACCAAGACATTGTGTGGGTTAGTGAATATTTTCCATGGAAGTTTTATTTGTACACTGATATTTGTTTCTTCGGCAGTTTTTAGTCCATGACCACCTTCCTCCTTTGATTTGCATATTTTATTCTAGCTAAATAAATCATCATTTATGAGAAGAACTAAATCTTGTTTTTATTGAAAAATTGTTTATTTACGTGCAAAAAGATTCAGAAAATTGGAAAGAAAAGATTCAGAAAATTATGTATTTAACCAGAATAAAGAGTAAAAGGTGAAATTGATTTTTGTGGAAAGGGACCCACCAAACGAGTAACACGGCATAGGAATGAAATATTCAGTGACAATTTCTCTTCAACCTCCCCCCTCTCTCTCCTCCATATCTCTTTCTCTCTCCTAAACACTAGCGACGACCTGAAGAAATTGCATCTTATCTGTATTTCTTTGAACACCTCCAAGAATCATCGGTGAGGTTTCTGGATAATCCATTGCTGTTGTTTGATTTTTAATTTTTTTTTTAAATGTAGTTTGAAATTTTCTCATGCTCTGGATGGCGATTACTCAAGTTTCAACTGAATTCTGAAGAATTGGTTTTAATTAGCTGCAGGAACTTTGATTTTGAGGTAAGGGATGGTAGATTCACTAGATTGTCTGGTCATTGATCCAGAATTAGATGATTTTGTGCTCCAGTAATGGTTTTAGGATAGCAGCTGCAAATTAGGGTTTTTGTTTCTTTCTGTCGTTCCCAATTTGAGAGCTGAAAGCTTTCCTCGCTTTCTGTTTAGTTACCTAGAAAATGCCATTAGTTTGATTCCTCATACCTTTGCTTCTATCGACTGTTGCACTGGCCGCTGCGTTAGCAGAAGAAAATTATCAGCTGACCCCGAACATGATTGACCCTGATAGTGATGAATCATTTGGTATTGCGTGGGATTGTGTTAAAGGTTTTCAGTTTGTCCTTTTTGTTCTTTTATGATTTTGTCATTTGAGGGAACCTTAAATTATGATCATGGTTTTGCTTCAGTGTAAAGGTTAACTTTGTGCTGTAGATCTCATTTTGTTGCTTCATTGTCAGGGATGCTTATGCCCTAATGAAGTCCACACCTTGTATTTGTAATAGTTAATTATTTTTGTGATCCTTTTCTTTCCCCTCAAATTTTCAATTGCAGAGTTCTATGCTCCTGTCTGTTAATTGCTACTACTTTTGTTGGATATTATACTTTTGGATCTAGTTTGTTAACTACTTCATTGGCTCAACATCCTTGTTCACCATGATAATTCTAATACAATATTGGCTCTTAAGTGTTTAGTATTCTTTTCCCAACTCTCATTTTTCTTTTCGTTACTGATTCATCTTTTGCAATATGTTAATGGCGCTTCATGGACTTGGAAGTGTTGTTTTATTTTATTCCCATGTTGCTTCGTGAATAGTCTGTAAAAATAAAATGTAATGTCGGGTGTTTTTTTTCCCCTGTTGCAGGAGAAAATATTGTGCAGCTGCTGGTAGAAACCAGGACAAGGAGCCAGTGCTGTAGTATATAATCTCACTTCTTAAGAGTTGTAAAGAGAGCTTGGAGAAGAGGATATGGCCATTGAATTTGAATCCCAAGAACCAGTACATGAGAACGTTACTGATCAGTATCCTTTACTCACTGAGCGTTGTCATAGCAATATCGGTAATGAGCATGTCATTCTCCTAGAAACGGGAAGTGTTGTTGCCTCTGCATCTGAATCATCTGATTATGATGTACATGGGGGTTTAAGCCCATCTAACCACGATGACAGTTCAAGTACTAGCATTCAAGTGGATGATACTCAATCTTCTACAAATTCTCCACGTGAGAACTCTAGGAACTCCTCTATTGCAAGGAGAGATGAAGGATTAAGTCGCCGCCAATGGAGCCCTTTGAACTCTGGCTTTTGGATATCCATTGAACTTGTGTTTACATTGAGTCAGATTATAGCATCCGTGGTTGTTTTGTCGTTGTCAATACATGAAAACCCACGCGCTCCATTATTTGCTTGGATCGTGGGTTACACTGCCGGATGTGTTGCCAGCCTACCTCTAATCTACTGGCGTTATATTCACCGTAACCAGGGCAGTGAACAAAGATTATCTCAATTGAATGAGGACATTTCCCCAGGACATTCAGAAGGGGACCCAAGTTCATATGTAACTATATCAATGAATCAGCCTGAACAACAAGATCAACTAAATGCATCCGGTGCTACATATAATGGTCGGACAATACAAGTTGTTAACCCCAGGTACCTAGTTTATATATATATCCTAGCGGAAAAATGAAAAACTATTTCTGGTGCTTCACTGTTTTTCTTCAAACCAGCCTGAGAAAGTATCTGTCAATCAACACTACTTTATGCTGCACCATGGGTTTGTGTTAGACTGAAGCTTAGAAGTTAGACAAAACAGTTGCACCAAATTTCTCCAATTTCATCCACCTAAGTCCTCAGTTTTTGTACCTGGCTGTTTCTGTATTATTCCTAGACTGTTTCAATTTCCCTTGAGACATTAAAGACTTAAAGTGATGTGGGGATGTAAAATAAGTTTGTGAACCATAGCTTATGACTTTGAATAATCCTATAATTGCTGCCAGACTGTACTCATGAAATTAGTGTCATGTGTTTGCTGTGTGGTGTTTTAATACGATTCCTGTTTTTTGCTTGCAGGCTTAGTCTACTGGCAGACCACCTTAAGATGGCTTTAGATTGCTTCTTTGCTGTCTGGTTTGTCGTGGGAAATGTTTGGATATTTGGTGGCCACTCCTCCGTTTCAGAGGCTCCAAATTTGTACAGGTATCTGTCATATATCTATTGGAGATCTTTTGCTGCCGTGTCTGGTTGTGAGTGTGATACCCTAAATTTCTCTGATGTGGGTTCTTTCAGGTTATGTATAGTCTATCTCACCTTGAGCTGTGTTGGATACGCTATGCCTTTCATTCTCTGTGCTACGATATGCTGCTGCCTGCCTTGCATAATATCAATACTTGGGATTCGCGAGGATCATAATCAAGTTCAAGGAGCTAGTGAAGACTCCATTAATGCACTTCCTACCCACAAGTTCACATCAAGGAAAAATGAAAATTGGAGCTCTTCAGAAACTAATCCAGAAGGACTTGAAGGTGGAATTGTAGCAGCTGGAACAGAGAAGGAGCGTGCTATCTCTGGGGAAGATGCCGTGAGTCCTTTCTTGGAAATTTCTTTCTATTTTGTACGATTTCAATATATGGTCATGCAATTGGGGATGCTGTTTTTTCTTTTAATTTTAATTTTATTATCAAACCAATTTGGACATGTTCCATTATATATATATATATTGACTATGGTGTTGCGCTTGACAATGTAGGTATGCTGCATTTGCCTAGCTAGTTATGTGGACAATGATGTGTTGAGAGAGCTCCCCTGCTACCATTTCTTCCACTCAGGATGTGTAGATAGATGGCTGAGGATCAATGCTAGCTGTCCTCTCTGTAAATGCGAGATTGGTGATAGAAATGAAGATCCGCCATCTCCACAAAATTCCTCACACGAGACGTGAAAATTCTCACAAATCACCATACTTTATAGATACATAGCAGGGGATCGGAAATTTGACTGCTGGTTGAATCAGAGTTTCCATCCCCCTTGTCTTGAAGAGAATTTCATTGTTCACCCACCCGTTGAACTGAGCTGGACACTACACTCACTGGCGGCTGCGCTATTTTGTTTTTGATCCAGGTCTTCCCATGGCTTCTTACTCCAGGCCTATTTGTATGCAGCTAATGGCTTTGTACAGTTGGAATAATAATATAATAAGTGAAGATTCTTGTACAGAAATCTCGCTCTTTAACAACAGTTGATGAGACCAGTGTTGAGAAGTGAAAGCTGAGACTCGAGTTAATGCCTGCAGATTCAAGTGCATATGGAGGTTTTGGCTCCCCGCTTGTGAAGATCTTGGTTTCTTTTTATAGTTGGAGCCTTGCTTTGTAATGTATTTACAGTAGTCTGAAAGTGTCCTCAGCCAAGCCTGTCAGCATGCCTTCGGAGTCAATACTGATCCCGTTACACCATCTCCCATCTTCATTTTGATCCAACAGCCTTCCAGCAGCTTTGAAGCTCCATCGGTATTGACTTTCACCCACCCGGGATGTTGTTGATAATATCATATGAATGTTGGAGAGTTTTACTATTTAATTTTGATGATTTACTACACTGGCATCCATAGCTTTGAACAGGTTTTGATGGTCTATCTGAATACAGTTTGTTTGGATCAGTAAAGGGCTGCGGACTGTAAGTTACGAAGTTTCATACTCGGGCTGTGTGGTCACCCTAGCACAAAGCAGTGATAGACACACCGACTAGGCGATCTGTGCAGTAATCATACAATGATCAAAATCTGGCACATTTAGTCAGTCTCTAAACATGCTCTCTAATAGTAATAATGTAGAGAATGTAAAATGTGTCCATAATACATCAGAGATGGAGCTTCTCATTAGTGGCATGACAGTAACTTTGTTGCTTAGATAAAGTGAATGAAAGGACAAGCCATACTCGATCTTTACATAAAAAGAAGTTGCAGTAGAAAAAGTCCATTGAGAATCAGCATATAAAGCAAACAAATGCACCATTACATACTCTAGAGAGCTCCTTCAATGCTTGGCCTCTTCTGGTTTCAAGTTGAGTCGTCGCATCGACTGGTCATAGTTAGAGTGGCTGTAGTTTGAGTCATGCCCTTCTTCTCCTCAGCATTGCGACAAAACTTCTCCTAGTCGACCCCGACAAATCATAATACATGTTTTTTTTAGTGACTAGATACTCCCAATACAATTTTAACCAGTGATTCAAAGTTAAAAACCATGGTGGTGTTCTTTATGGAGGAGAAAAGTTGTGATCCACATTCCACAGTACAAAAATGGTACCTGAAGGCTGAAGTGAATCACTGTCACTTCTCACCCAAAGCTCGCTTTCCATATATAAATTAGCTTTTCCACACTTTACATTTGCATTGCAAAGTTAAAAAGATGAATGTTTTGTAGCGATGCATAGATCAGATTTGCATATCATAGTTTTGAGGAGGATGAATAAAGTCTCACTATCCCACTCAAACTACTCTACCTATTTTCAATTTGTTTTAGAATTCAAACTCACTTCTCAGTCAATTGACAATAAAAAGAATAGTCCATCAGTTTATATACATAACTTGTTTAGCTCATTCTTTCGATGTAGACACTTGCATTTTTACATTTCAATCATAAAATATGTCAAAACTGAAGATATCAACGAGAGAATCGTATCCCAACAACTCGCCAAAGGCAAGGAATCAACTTTTTACATTTCAACATAATTCAATCATTAAATATGTCACAAAATGAAGATGTAAACGAGAGAATCGTATCCCAACAACTCGCCACGGGCAAGGAATCACTGGATCATCTATGTCCGTTGACAAACCTTGAATTATCACACCAAAGGAAAGGGGCGAAGGTAGGGATCGAACTCGAGACCTCCTAACCTCCCCCTTGCTCCCCACCAGTGAGCCACCCCGACTGGGGCAGATATGACGGATTTGCATTATTACTACTCCCTCCGTTCGGCAAAACTTGTCGTTTTAGAGTTTTGTTTTTGTTCGAAAAAACTTGTCATTTTAGGTATTTTTACTTCTACTTTACTAAAATGCCCTTGATTTGATTGATGTGTTGTGAGTTGTAGTTTTTGATAAAGTAAAAAGTAGAGTAATAAATGAGGGTAAATTAGTAAAAAAAAGAGTGTAATTATTAACTTTATTAAAAGTTGTGTGGAGAGTTAAAATGACAAGTTTTGTCGAACGGAGGGAGTATTGATTATTATTATTATCATTATCATTATCATTGTTCAAATTATGTTACCAGAACAAAGTGAGACATTGTGTTGGAATATGGGAGTATTCTCAATAGAAAACAATGCAAGATATGGGACTATACTTTATAATTTAATTTGCCATTAATTTTAGGATGAAATATCAACTAACTTATATATTGGACAGTTAGACTTATCACGCATAATTAGTTGCATAACTCCAATTAATTGACTGGCTATTGAAATTTGATATGATATTACTTATTAGGCTTTTGAATAGAAGGATGATTGTCCTGGCCTTGATTTCGGATTAGTGAGTTTGCTGGTGTTAAACATATATGTTAACAAGGGTGTGTGTAATTAATCATTTTTAAATGGATCACCGGAGAAGACTTATGTTGTGGGTAGTACCCATAGGTCCCCATTTTGAACCCTGAATGGTCGCTCTTTATTTAACAATTCAAGGATTCAAGGATAAATCGAATATATATCTAATTATTTGTCAGAATTCCACTCTAATTTTATTTTATTCGAGCTTGACAAGTTGTTTTTAACAAGAACAAGAATAAGTCAACTATTCGATCTTGAAAATTTCAGCAAATACTTTGGCATGGTAAAAAGTTGTCATTAACAAATTGAGGTTCTCAAAATTTGTGGTCTGAACAGTGAACACATGCGCCCTAAGTCGATCCGATTCTTGTACGTCTAATCAACTTGACGAGGACTTGATCATTTTAAATTGGCCGGTGTGATTTCTATATATTCTTACGGTGAGGTACAATAATATACATCTGTGACGGTGAGGAACAATATTATTATACCTCACTTTGTGGTCTAATCTAAAACAGTCAGACGACTAATTTTAATCTTTCAATTTTTCTTTAAATTTCAGTCATTGATCTTTTTAATCTAACGCTTCAGATTTGTTTACAAATTAAACTGTAAGAGATGTTCACAAATGATCATTATAAATAATATTATAAATGATACAAATTACACCGGTGAACGGAGAATATATTAATACAATATTATAAATGATGTAGATAGATTCTAATGAATAAAAAATTAGAATCTCATGTAATATAATAGATAGTTGATTTTTAAAAATATATTAATATTTTTTTATTAAATAAATAGTACATATTTATTACGTTAGTTTACTAAAATATCTATGCACAAGCGAATTGTGGCTATATATTATGGCTACATAATATATAGCACATTGAGCTCGATCTCTACTTTGTTCGGGACAAGGCTGCTCTTGGACCTGTTCGTATTCTTCATGTCCCATCCTCCTATCAGTCCGCTGACATCTTCACCAAGGGTTTACCTCATCAATTGTTCCTTGATTTTCGGTCCAGTCTCACTGTTCGGGACCCTCCACTTTCGACTGCGGGGGTTTGATAGATTACATATTTACATATTGTATAGTGTATGAGTCTATTGGCTCAGGCCCAGTCTTACTCATTTGTAATCTATATATATTGACATCATGAGGAATGAAACCCTAAGGAGGATTTTATATCAATCATACAACTCTACAAAAAGGGGGAAACTAATTAATGAAATTGACTGTAATCGGAGAAAGATGAAGATGAGGAGAAGAGGAGGCGGCCGTATTACCCGTAGCCGAGGAGGAACACTATGGCTGGGAACCGACAGAGGCAAGGGGAAGAGTAGCAATCACCGGAGATGAGGAGAAGAGGAGGCCGTACCGACTCAGCCGAGGAGGAGCACAATGGATAGGAACCAGCATAAGCATTGATGAAGAGATGCAATTGTCGGCAGAGGCAGCCATCAAAGGCGCTTGAGGCACGAAGAAAGGGACGAAGGAAGATGCAAGGAGAAGATTAGGTCAACGGTTCCCTGCAAAATGTGGAGGAAAAAAAAATAAAAATAAAAAATCTAATTGGCCGAGAAGGAGAGAAACGTGGGGAGGCTGCCACGTAAGTGGAGAGTATTCTGAATTAAGTAATTATATAGATATAGATATAGATGAAGCGCTCGTGAAATTACACCTATACTTATTACCTCATTATGACGACAAAATGACTAGAAATACCCGCAAGCCTTAACTAAGAGGGGTTACGATTGGGTTATACGTTTATTGGTCCAAGCAATGGGGGCGTTATGTTTGGCTCGCGAGGATTTGAGTCGTTCAGTCGCAGATTTGAGAGGGAGTCAGGTGATGTTCTTATTCCAAGAACGTTAGTTTACTAAAATATCTATGCACGGGCGAATTGTGGCTACATAATATTTTAATAATTTATTTTGGCCTCAAAAAATAATATAGATATAGATAAAATAACAGTGATTAAATAAATAATTTTGATATAAATAATTCTCTCCACCAAACAATAATCTAGATATAAATAAAATAGCACATTAAATAAAGGGAATTTGTTGAAATGGACCTTTAAGCATAGTTGGTTAGCTAGATAGGCCCATTAAATGTTTTATTAGGTTGCTTCGCCCTTCTTAATTGCTTATTCACTTTCCCGACCTTTCCTCGGTTACTCCATCCGCTCTGCTCACGCGTTCTCAAGTGATCTCGCCTTCTTCCTCTTCGTTCTCCCATCTCTGTTCTTCGATCTCTCCATCAATCTCCGCCGGTTTGTGTCTCCGTCCTCCGATTACTGTTGGCGGTGGCTTTGTCCGTACGCGGGTTGCTCCACAGTCCAGATCTCGCTCTCGCTCTCCGTCGGCAGCGCTCTCGCTCCTAGTCCAGATCCACTGCCTACTGGCAGCGCTGCCTCCCTCCCACGCAGCAGCCTCCCTCTCCCGCAGCCCCTGCCCGGAGTCGCCTCCCTTTTTTGCAACCGCCTCATGGTCTCAGTCCGATCCCTGCGTTGCTCCTCGCTCTCTCGCCCTCACTCCTAGAGTCCCAGATCCACTGCCCAGCGCCGCCTCCCTCCCCCGCATCCGCCTCCCTCTGTTGCAGCCACTGCCAAGCGTCGCCGCCGTCTCTCTCAGCCGCCTCACGGCCTCAACGCCTCACAGGCCACATGAAATCACGAAGCAATAACAGTAACAGTGTAGGTTCGATTTATTTTTATTTTGGCAAAATTTCACATTTTATTTGTGTTAATCCCCTTCTATAATCAATAATTTGTTATATTATAGTTGTAATTTCAGATTTGTAAACCAACTTTTGTGATTGTTGTGAGGTTTTTAGAAATTTAGGGTTTGTGAGAAATTTAGGTTTTAGAAATCTACTTCAATTTGTGAGTTGTAATTTAGGCTTTTGGGATTGGGACAAGTTTGATGCTTGCATTCATGTGGTATGTTGTGATTTAGTGTCTTATGTGAGAGAATATGAATGTATATGATTTTGGTTTTGGCAAAGAAGAGGTGTGGATGCTGCTACTCGAGGTAAAATTTCTTTTCTAATAGATTGGAATCATGCTTAAAGCTACAAAGAAAGGCTATTAATCTAATATATTATTTTTGCGTTTGGTTTTACTTTTGAGTCCTATCATTATTGATGTTCTAGCAGAATGTATTCTCTGGCATTAGGCATAAACACCTATTACAAAATGTATTTCTGGATTGATAGTTTCTTTCTCTCATCTTTTTTCTTTTAACAACTCTAAAATAGGTGAATTGGAATCAGGGTGATTTTAACCACATTCCCTCTTGGAATCATCTGAATTGTTTGCTATTAATTGCTATCAACTTTTGGCTTAGCCTACTAATTTAGATTTGTGATTCTGCTGCAATTTTAGATTACTGATTCTTATGGAACCTTTGTATTGATGCTTAATAATGTTAACTTTGTTCTTCTGGATGCCATTATACGAGCTTCTTGCTTAATAATGTTAGTAATATCACTGGGGTGTTACTTTCTATTGATGGTTGATGTTGGACTAATGCAATTTACGACTTGTCCTCAAGAAGCAATATTTCTGCAGCATCTTGGAGTATTTACTGATGTAGGGTGTTGGGCATAAGAATTGCACACAAATCAGCAGTAGGGGTTACAGGAAATACAAGGAGATCAGGGGACGGGCTTACAACATATAGTGACTAGAGTTTGATTAACATGTTTATTTTTGCTTGTAAGTCTTTTCATGTACGTTTTGTACTGTTGCTATAAGCTACTTGTGGCAGGCTCAAGCTCTCATTTTTTATTTAGATATAATATTATATGTAAGGATGGTGTTTTGAGAATGTAGAATTCATTATACATTTTTGATGAAGTTAAATGAATTTCTTATATCAATTAAACATTTATATGCTTTATGTTAATTAATGACCCTCTGCAGGTATTTAATGGTTGGTTTGAGAGTGGTTCCATGCCATATGCATATATCCATTATCCGCTTGAGAATGTTGAACATTTTGAAAACAACTTCCCTTGTCATTTTGAAAATTTTAGTGGCCAATAAAATATAAACAATTTGTTGTCATCATTAACTCCTGAGGTTTTGATGTTAAGCGATCGTATTGCCTTGTTCGGTGACTATTTTGATTCCACAATTCATACTTTAATGTTACCAATTTTATAAAAATATCATCACAAATGATTGAGATCAATTAATTGTACTTACAAATGTGTCATCAATGAAGTGTAGCTACGTATCAAGCTCATATGTCATCAATTGTATAAAAATATCATCAACAAAGAATGTCATCACAAGCGTGTCACCACAAGTGATTGCATCATTGAAGTGTAATCACAAACGTGTCATCAGTGAATGAAAGTATAATCGATGAAAATAAATCGATATACAATTGATTAAATTAAAAACATGTGGCATCAATCGATTTGATTAAAAAAAATGGCATCAAATAATTACATTATAAAAATGACATCAAAATACCATTTTGAAAAATTTGTATCACATTAAAGAAAAAAGGCAAAACTAATTAAAATAACCCGACCTTTAAGGGTGTGTTAAAAATATATCTCAACCTTTCAAATGTAAGATAAATATCCCGACCTTTAAGGATATGTTAAAAATATATCCCTACCTTTCAAATGTAAGATAAATATATCAACCTTTATAAGTTGTGTTCAAAATAATATAGAAAATAATTCTCTACCAAAAAAAACTAACATGGCATACATATGTGGCAAACTAAATTAAAAAAAATATATATAAAAAATTAATAGAAGGGTTTAAGAAAACAAGTTTTTTCATTTATTATTTAAAAAAAAAAAAATCAAGACACTTTATTAATATTTCAATTTTCCATATTATTCTTCTTTGTTCAATTGTCCCATTTTTTTTACATAATTCATTTACTAAAATTCTAACTATTCTTCTTTATATTTTAAATTTTCATCAAAAATGCGAAATTAGTTAAATGGTCCATTATACGAATATGGGTGTTATCCCTCAAATATAAAAATAATCTAAATAAAATATTAAACACTTGTAAATATATCATTTTTTATATATATTTATATTTTATTAATTTCTTTCTTTCTCTTGATAAAAAAAAAAAGAAAAGAAAAGTGGTTTAATAAAACAAGGCTTTTAATATAGAGTTATAAGAAAATAGTGTGTATAAAATATGAAAGACGAAAAATATGTAAATCTATAATTTTTTTATATAGATTTTTTAAAGTTTTTTTATTAATTTTTTTTGTCATATATGCATGTCCTGTTAGCTTTTTTTTTTTACAAATTTTTTTGAGATATTATTTTAACATCACCTATAAAGGTCGAGATATTTATATTACATTTGAAAGGTTGAGATATATTTTTAACACCCCTTTAAAGGTCGGGATATTTATCTTACACTTGAAAGGTTGGGATATATTTTTAACACACCCTTAAAGGTCGTGTTATTTTAATTAGTTTCGCCAAGAAAAAAATGTCATCAAAATACTACTTTGAAAAAATATCATCAAAAATATGGCATCACGGTAAAAAAAATATCATCAAAAAATTGACATAAAAAAAAGTGGCATCAGTCGTTAACAGTAAAAAAATGGCATCAATGGTCAACGTGACATTACTGTAAACAAAAAATGTCATCAAGGTTTAAAAAAAGTGACATTAAAAAAGTGTCATCCAATCATTTCATTAGAAAAGTGGCATCAAAGTGAAAATAAAATATAGTAAAATTTTGGCATCAAAACGGTAAAATATGGCATGACTAAAAAAAAAAAAAAAAATGGCATCAAAATGGGTTGGTCAACGTTGACCATTGACCAACCCACCCTATTGGGAAGGGGTCTAGGGCAAAACTAATTAATTTGATTTAGGGGCTAAGTGCCTAATTGAATATTCAAAAAAGGCCCTCTACCAAAATCACCCTATTAAATACTACATATACAGTTAGCTATTAATATTTTTGGTAAGGGTGGATGAGTATGAAATATTTTTTATTTATATTTTTTTTCAATTAACGAAAATATATAAAAATAGATTGTGACTTATATAACTTTTTATAAACTATAACAACGTATTATTTTATTAATCCCCCCCCCCCCCGCCGAAATTAACCACAACGCCCGCATAGGACGCGATACATCGATTTTGGTTTTGGTATATAGATACATATATAGATATAGATAGAGGGAGTATATATCTATATCATATAAAAAAAATATATAATAGTAAAAAATCATATTTGAAGACAAACAGTTGAGCAAATGTGTAAGAATGAGATTGTTGGGACGGGGATCTGATCCCTGCTAGGCATAGTAAAATTGAAATATACTACCTATATATCGTCCTTAATTAATTGTATTCAGGATTGATCTATTTTTCACGAAAGTCACTCGTAGCCCCATCTGATGATTGATCAACAATTTTGTGAGATGCCTTTCCACTTTTAGAAGTCAAGCTTTTCAACAATCAAATTATATATTCACGTCGACCCATCTACATTTCGACACACCACATATGTATAGCAGTATATATATATATATATATATATATATATATATATATATATATATATATATATATATATATATATATATATATATATATATAGAATACTATATATTATATTATATTATCTTGCGTAATTCCTGTCAACTGCATCCTGCAATTGCAATGCAAAGCACTGAACGTTAAAATATTAAAGAAGATAACAAGTTGCCCTTAAACCGGTCCATTTTTGCTGCTCCGATCCACTTGCATCTATCCCTGCATTTCTATTTCGATCATATTCCCTCCCCTTAATAATTACATATACTATTTATAGAGATAGAAACCTTAAAGAAAATAGATAAATTCTACAATTTAATTTAAAAATAGTTAAATTGGGTGTATTTTAAAAAAATATTTTTTAATTTAATTGACTTCTTGTCGTATATTTTAAGGGTATATAATAGAAAAACTGATAAAGATATAGAAATAAATTTTCATTTGAGTTAGCATCTGTTTATTTTATATTTTTTTTCATTTTAATCCACACTTTTTTAATTACGTACTCTATATTTTTCGTGCATGCTTCATTTTAGCTCTTAATCGTTAACTACTAACTAGCTTGTGTTTATTTGTTTTTGTAGTGTTTGGACTGACATAAATGAGTGGAAAATTGGCAATGATATAACAAACTATATATTTAAGAAACAATTAATTAAAGATTAGGTCAAAGTGGAATGAACCCAAGTTCCGTCCAAGCTGGTTCAATGGTTCATGTCTGTCACCCAGTTCTGCCACTTAATTAAAAAAAAAGAAGAAGAAAGAAAGAAGTCAAATCTTGAACATGTTCTTTTTGAAAGAATCAAATCCTCCATTTCGAAAAAAGAAGAAGAAAGAAAGAAGGGATACTACACTACACTACACTATAAAGGGTCCAGCAGCCTTGAACGGCTAGTCAATTATAAGATAACATAGGAACATGTTCTTTGTGATCGAGCTAGCTATTTACAGCCTAGCTCTTCTTTATAATGAGGTCGCTGGTTCGAGTCCGCAGAGTATCACACATTTTCGGATCCAGGTTGCATCGAGCTCTCATATTGATTAGCCTTATATATGTTGATTCAAAGGCTCCCCCTAGCATAAGTTTGTGCAAGTTGTGTATCTAATGGTGGATTAATTAGATATATTGCATTACCCACCAAAAAAAATTAGATATACCAAATTTTGGACAGTTGGAAACGGTCATTCTACCAATTTTTGGGATGACTGCTGGATTTGGCCTAAACCAATTTCGTGATCACTCGGATTGCCTGACTGTATTCAGAGCGGATGAGCGCATAAACGACTATATAATAAATAGCAGATGGTGGGTGGAAAAACTAGAAAGGAATTTAATTACCACAAACATTTATAAATGACATTTTCTCAATCCATATTCCAAATTAAATATTCCATTCGAAGACAGACTATATTGGTGGTCGGATGGTGTGTACAACCTACTCACTCGGGAGTGGGCTCTTGAGAATGATAACAACTATATTTGGAAACTAGACACGATGTCTAAAGTTAAAAACTTCATGTGAAAACTTTGTCAAAATAGATTACCAACAAAAGCTAGGCTTGCCCAATGTGGGAGGAAAATTCACATTACGTGCTCACTGTGGGGGGATGCAATTGAGGATGGCACCCATCTCTTTATTGAATGTCAACCATACATAACATCCGATGTTCTTTCGGGAGCCGAGAAAAGTAGGATTGAAGAGCTTATCAGAACAACCAGAGACTTCAAGCCTATATTACAATTTATAGGAGAAAGCGTGAACAAAAGTTTAATTTCAAGACTACCATTTGCTAACAGATGGTGGTCTTTATGGTTCTACCGCAACCGGCTCTCCTTCGACAAGAATCCAGAACACCCCGTCAATGATATCATTTACATGGAAAATGCGGTCGCTGACAATTGGAAACAAGCTTCTACTTTTAGTGACTTTGGTACTCATCAAAATAACACCCCCAACGGTAAACAACGTACTACTAGAGGTGGCAATCGGGCGGGCCGAATCGATCGGATTCGGATTCGGGTTCGGTTAGTTGGGTTTCGGGTCATTCGAGTTTTGGGTAATGTATAATAATTTGGTCATTCGGTTGGGTCAGGTTCGGGTTTCGGTTGTATCGGATTTCGGTTATTCGGGTTTCGATTGTTTCGGGTTTCAGTTATTTCGGATTTTGGTAGTCTCGGGTTTTCATTATTTCAATATTAATTTTTAAAAATTTACTAGAATGTATCTTCAAGTTCAGGTTATTCCGGGTTTAGATTATAACGGATTCGGGTCTTAATGGGTTTCGGTTTAATTAGGTTCGGTTCATTCGGATTTGGGTGAGTTTCAGTTATCGATTATTTGGATTTCGGGTCCAAAATGAATCGGGTTGGGTCGGTGTTCAGGACAATTAGTTTCGGGTCGACCGAGTCGGGTTTTTGGGTTCGGGTCGGATTTTGCCAGCTCTACGTACTACCAAAACACAGAGAAGTAAATGTCGCTCGAAGAAGCCTCTAATGGGAACTTTTAAGCTAAATTTTGATGGATCGTCCATTTCGGGCCAGTCTAGTTCTGGAGGTTACATCATCCGTGACTGGCATGGGAAACTGGTTAAGATCAGGTTTCAAAACCTAGGACAACAATCACCTTTAATGGCTGAAGCTCATGCCATATTGTTAGGGGTGCAAAATGCATTAGATCTGGGAATCACAAATCTGTCCATAGAAGGGGACTCGATTATTATTATCAATCACTTCTGGGACTCTGGCAGGTGCCCCTGGGAGATCGAACTCATATTGTCTGAAATTAAAATACTCCTTTTGGAAGTGCAATAGGTTTCGTTCTCTCATGTTCCCCGCGAGGGCAATACCGTGGCTGATAAGGTTGCCCACATTTGTCACTCTACCCGAGGGATTGAGAACTTATAGAATTCCACTCTGCAGGATCTCATGCACAAGGATGCCCTCGGGTAGGTCCGATCTTCTTACCTGAATCCTTACCTAATAAAAAAAAAGGGGGGGGGGGGGGGGGGCGTGGCTGATAAGGTTGCCCACCTTTGTCACGTTGCCCGAGGGATTGAGAACTTATAGAATCCCACTCTGCAAGATCTCATCTACAAGGATGCCCTCGGGTAGGTCCGATCTTCTTACCTGAATCCTTACCTGATAAAAAAAAGGGGGAGGAGGGGGGTGGCTGATAAGGTTGCCCACCTTTGTCACGCTGCCCGAGGGATTGAGAACTTATAGAATCCCACTCTGCAAGATCTCATCCACAAGGATGCCTTCAGGTAGGTCCGATCTTCTTACCTGAATCCTTACCTAATAAAAAAAAGGGGGAGGGGAGTATAATTTTGAGGGAATGCTCTGTAACCCTATCTATACACTTATTATAATGATAATATTAATTTAAATAAACCATAAATCATCTTAATTTATCGAAATAAATGTATACGTAGTAATTAAAATATATCTAGTTTTCAAATATTCGTAACGTTTATGTCAATTATCTAATTATGATGTATAATACATCAAAATGAAGTTTTTAATGAAAAAATCAGGTAATTCGTCGAATGGAAGGAGATATTATTATTGTCCTAGCTCTACCTATGCAAATATCTTTTTCTTTTATGACAAGAAAATCCACTATTTGGTGGGGAATCCTGGACACGTAACCAGCCAACAAGAGCTACATACCAAGTAAACCGACTTGCATCGAACACATCGGCCCATTGGTAGGGAGTAAGACAAATATTAGATTTTCACCTAAAAAAAGGCAGAGACCGTGATTGAACCCGAAACCTATTTACCCCATCCCTTACTCCACATCACTGGACCACCCGACTGGAATCTATGCAGATATCTAATCTTACGAGGAGTGAGTAGCTAATATAGAGGCGTCCTCGTTTCCCAAGAAATTTGAAGATCCACCGGCTAGTTAATGTTGTTGTTCCCTATGGACCATTGAGCAGCAAGTGGGCATCATCACCTAAAGGCCCACTTGAGCCTATATCATTCGCCTCCACCGCCCCTCATTTTGTGCCTCTTTCACTATAAATAGCCCCTTGCATTTTCCAACTCTTTAACACCAATTGCAAACTAGTAGTACCCATGAGCTTCAGCTAGCTATGGGTTGCATTTTTTAGGGTTCCATATATGATCCCACCATCCTCATGGCAATGGGAGCCTCTAAATCCACATAAATTATGTACCACATTGTATTCCCACACTCGATGGTTTGATCGGAACCCTAGTTTATAGGGATCGAAAGTTTCATAGGAGGAGTTGATCGATGTTTCGTCCATGAGTCTTGCATAAGAAAGTAGAGAGGGGATTTCAGCCAAGGATGACTTGCCGGTATGTTGAATCACGCGTTTTGTGTGTCCACAAGACCGGCAAGCTGCCCTTGGCTATATTCAACTCTTTGCTTCTCATGTTAGGCTCTTGAAGGCGTCTTTACTATTAAAATACATGGAGCTTGAAACCATGGAGGATTTGGGAGATTATGAGATCAACTGACCTAACTCCTATTATATTTATACAATTGTGTTATTGCAGCCTTTGAAGGTATTCCATCTTCCCATTAATTTAATTAGTCTTCGCCTGCATTTTTAGGACTTATATATATGAAACATGCACTATATATAACACCTCTTAATCCATTTCTCATTATGTCTATGAATATTTATAATTTCTCTACCAATCTGACCATTTGTCTACCCGGATCCGATCCGGGGTTCCAGTAATTTAGCTAGTTGATCAAGGAAAGAAAATTCTGGATCACCAGATTTCATATAGATGGGGATTGATTTTCTTTATTCACATCCATTTCCATTTTGAATATCCAAGTAATAGATATAACATTCAAATGCAAATATATAAAAGGTTCATTTTTTTTTTTACAAACCACTTGTTTAAAATATCTTTTTAAGTCAGAACCCCTTAAAAGTATTAATGAAATTGCACCACTACTACCCATTCCATTTTGTAGAGAAATCTTATAGTGTTAGTTTACCATAAGATCCTTGGGTAATTTATTTTACAAATGTTATCTTTTTCATTTTTTGTATGAGACATTTTATTTATATTAAGGTTAATTTATCTTTACACTTTATCTATTACTACTAGACATCACTAGAAGTCTTCGTTTCACAAGCTGGAGTCTGACACATGTTACGACAACCGCCTACTTCTCCGTCACTAAATTAACCAATAAAAAAGATATCAAATTATAAATTATTCCATGTCATCCGCCACATCACACATTACCTTGCTCCATATATAACCTCATTATCTCACAAACCACCCAATTTTTGTAACTGTCACACTCTCACTAACCGCTCCGCTAATCTCACTCCTCACCTATAAAATCATATATAGCTGCCATCTTTTTTAAAATCATTTTCTAATTATTTTTATTTATTATTCATCTCTATATTTTATTATTTTAAATTATTTTTATATCTCCTAATTTATAAGCTATAATATATATAGTTAAAATAAAAACTGATAAATCTATATTATTAAATTTAAATTGATAAATTTTAACCAATCCGAGGCTAAAGCACGGATCTCATACTATTTCTGATTAAAATTTCTTAAGTCAGAAATTTCAAATTAATTAATACAATATGTGATTGAAAATAGTTGATGGTGGCACAATTTATGAAGGATTAAAATTGTTTTTTCTTTTTTTTTTGGGGGAAAAGTTGTTTATTGAAAAAATCATAACTATTAGGTATGTGGTAGAAAATTCGATGTCGATCATACCCGAATTAAGAGGTTTATATTCGTAAATATTTGTTGAAAATAAATTATAGGTATATGTTAGAAAAATCGATGTTATACTATCCGAGAAAAAAATCAAACAAGATAGATCGAGTAGCTAGCAAAATAACCATATTTCTCTTGCAGATATTGTTACAGTATAATCTAATGAAAATTTGGATAACTAGTCAGGCTATCACATTGTTTTCGGATTGGATCAGGATTTGCCTGTACCAATGTTGAAAACCAGATACCCGGTCTACATAATCGGATAACCAATCTGATTTTCAATGAACTTCATTTCAACCAATCCAATATCAACAAGTAATTTTTTTATTTTTTTTTTACAGTGGGTAAAATTTAGGATGACTTTCTAACAGAAAACCATCCCGATCATCCTTATAAATGATTATAGTAAACTCCTAAAGGAAGGGTGATACATAGAGTGCAGACTACAATCATTTCTAGCAATAAAATCAGCCGCTAGACTTGTTTATCTAAAACAATGGTAGATCTCAAATATCTCTAATTGTGACAGAGTGATATTGATCTCCTCCCGAATCCATAAGTTCTCCATGAAGTGCTCTATTTTTTGTTAATTGTATTAATGACCCTAAGATTATTTCCTTCAATTATCAACTTCCTGATGCCAAGTTGAGTTGACATCTTAATTCCTTCTCTGAAGGCTAGTGCTTCAAGTTGTAAACCGAGGCAGGACTCAGGAGGTACATCTAGACACAAAGTATCCACCACCTTACCAATGCAAACTCATCTCGAATAATACATTCAATATTAGATTGTTTGGAAAGCTTAATTGACCAATCAAATTTTAATTTATAGAAACCTATAGAAGGTTCCTTCCAATAAACACAATGTCTAGATTTAAGCTTCTTAGTCGTCTAAATCTCCACATATATAGCCTCCAACCAGTTCTTGAAGCAGGGGACGGATAACAGCTTCTACAAAATCTGTAGCCCTTGTTCGCCACCACACCAGCTTAACAACATCTGCCAATTACCCATGTATAAACATTTACAAATCTTCCTCTTTCAAGTAAACTGTAAGAGGTGTGGGGTGGTTTGCTCTGATATCACCACACAGTTAATGAGAATAGGGTAAAAAAAACCTAGCTGATGGCCAGACAACTTGATCTTGTTAGAGCTAAAACCCGAGGATTCGTCTCGAAAGCAACCGAAGATGAGGCCTAACGTACACCAGTTTTATTCTTCTACTTCATGATGCATTTAGTTGGAAGGATTGGTTAGAATGTCCTTCACTCGGATACGATCTCTGTCAACGCTCCACCAAGACCGGCAGCAAAGTGTGTATGAGTATGGGTGTGTCCTTGCACCCGACAGCATTCCTCTATGAAGCTCTTGCAGCAACTCCCAACCTCTCTGTTTGACATCTCGACGCAGGTGTCCTTGTGAGCCATGGTGTGATTGTGATTGTGATCGTGAGTGTGACCAGTGGATGCCCCATGGTGACAACCGCTGTGCCTGGTCTCATTGTCAACAGTGTGTTTCGGCTCCTCCACATAGAAGCAACTGAACTGTTCTGCATTGCTCGTTGCGACTTCATAGCTGATCTGCTTGTCAATGGTGTGCACCTCACAACATTCAATTTGATGATGGCAACTGGAATCCGGATTGGAAGAAGGCTCATGTGAGGACGCTTCGTTGGCACACTCGACTCCAAGGCAGCGGGCAACCTGTCCTTCAAGGTCCCTGCATTTCTCCTTCTGGCAAGGCTGCTGGGTCGACAGAGACTTGCAGCACTCTTCATTTGCAAACGACTCGCACTGCCTGGATTCCTCGTGAGCTTGGCCATCACAGCCTGCATCTACACCACTCACATGGCTGCAGCCTAGGGGCGAACACTCGGGAGCCTTCACCCTGGCAGACTTCTCAGAGCAGCACTGCGATTTCACCTTCTCAACAACACCGCCACTCGCATGCTGGTGTTGATGAAGCGGATCCACATGGCTCCTGCAAGAAATAGAGTGCTCCTCCAAAGAAGAGCATTTCGCCGCCTTGCACCTCCTCATGGCCACATTGTTTGAGGAACACGAGTGCTTGTGGACTCCAGAAGAGTGGCAACTGCCCTCGTGATCGTGAACATGGTTCAGTTCTAAGGATCCGTCACAAGCGCCCTTCTTACTGTGGACATGGTTGTGGTGGTGGTGTGAGGACCCGCTGCACTTTCCATGTCCATGTCTATGAGACCGACGGAGAAGCAGCATGCTGTTCATGATGACTAGCAAACATGTGACGACGTCTGCAAGAACGGCCAACCAGATGAAAGGATGGCCAGCAGCGGCCAGGGCAAGAACGATGACTTTGGTGGCGATGGAGAAGACAATGTTCTGGATCACCTTGTGCTGGGTTCGCCTGGCGAGCCTGATAGCCTTGGGGATTCGTCTGATGTCGTTAGACATGAGGATAACATGGCCTGTCTCGCTTGCAAGAGCTGATCCCGACACTCCCATTGAGATCCCTACATCAGCTGTGGCAAGAGCTGGGGCGTCGTTCACACCATCTCCGACCATGGCAGTGGGGCCAAATTTCTTGTAGTCCTCGACAATTCGAGCCTTGTCTTCAGGGAGGAGCTCCGCATGGACTTCATCCAAGGCACGATCCAGCTGAATACCATTACAAACCATTCTGTTTAGCACACATCATTCGGAAACAAAGAGACGGCACAAACTCACAAAACTTCAGAAACTATTATCTACATATACATGACACCTTAATAAATGAAGCAAAATTGTTGAACAAAAGCAGCAGTAAGTTTCAACAGTTTCATCCCGGCATGTCAAGCTTTGGTTCATTGAATTTCTTATATTCTCTGGCACTCCATCATACAAGAATGAGAAAACAGAAAAAATGTATCTCCTCAAATTTGGTGTTTGACAAAAATTAGACCTAATCAATCGGGACAAACAGATTGAACTCAGGCTCAAGAAGCTTTTAGGTAATGGGTCAAAAGGTTTCGAGCAGTAACGTTGAGTGAAATAACAATACATCCATAAGGGACTAGACAAAAAAGGGTGAGATACCTGATCATGTGCATGAGTAGCAGCAGCATTGCTGTCCCCAGTGAGCATGGCAGTTCTTATCCCCATTGATTTAAGATCTTTAATGGCGTTGATTGACCCAGATCGACATGCGTCAGAGAGGCTGAAAGTTCCAATCACAGCCCCACCAGAATATACATAACTAAGGGTTCTTCCATCTTCGGCAGTGCAATTGATTTCAGGGGCTATGAATTCACCATGTCGAAAGATTATCACCAGTTTAGAAAATGATCAATGAATGAACAGCTTATGAAGGTAAGCATTTTACAAGAAAAGTTTAATAGAGAACAAGTCAATGAAGATCTCCCCTACTTACAAGATAAACACCCAGCTCTGTGGTTGAATTTTCGGTTTCCAACATATATAGTTCTGCCCTCAATCTTGCCAGCAACGCCTTCTCCTGGGAAATTTTGGAACTCTTCAACGATTTCTGGCTTTGGTTCTATGGCTTGTGATTTTCCATAATGAACAACCGCATCTGCTATAGGATGACTTGATTTACTCTCAATGCTTGAAACCCTTCAATCATAAAAAACAATAATCTAAGTAGTTTCCAACTAGCACCACACAATAACCTTTTAACATCTTGCAGGATTCATTTATACTTTTTATCTTATATGTTAAACTTGAGTTCCCTTATGGCGAAATAGGTTGTTAAAAGGTGAGAAAAAAGTTACCAGTAAAGCAATGTGTCAAGAGTAATATCACTAGAAAGACATCTGAAGCCTGTCAATATGAATTCGCCTCTGGTGATGGTACCAGTCTTATCAAAAGTGACAGTCTTGACTTTTGAAAGTGTTTCAATGTAGTCTCCTCCCTTTATCAGTAGCCCACTGCTGGCGGCTTTAGAGAGTGCACAAAACGTTGCAACAGGCGTGGAAAGGATAAGACCACACGGACATGCACTGATGAGCACAACCAATGCAAGGTGAAACCAATGCTTTATATTGTGGACTTTCATTGCAGCTGGAACAACTGCCAAGCCAACTGATAACAACACAACCGCTGTGCAAACAGGTAACCAAGAAACAGTGGCTCAGATGCAAAATCTACAATCTAAATACATATTCACTACCATAAATAATATTAGGATATTAAAAAATTTACTCATAAAATGTCATTGGTGAGCAAACGATAACCCTCATAGTTAACCTGGTGTATAATATTTGGCGAATTCATCTACCAATCGTTGAAACCGAGGCTTCTTGTTTTGAGCCTCTTCAACAAGCTTTGCCATCTTGGCCACCACGCAGTCCTCCGGAAGAGCACTAATCTTAACACTTACGTAGCCTGAAGTAGTAGAGTTTATAATTAGACACCACCATTCATCAGCTGCACATGTGTGTCTTTGTACGTTAGAGGGAAGTTATTACCATTTAAGTTGATAGTTCCAGCCCAAACAGTGGAGTCCTTTTGTTTGGGGACAGGAAAAGCCTCGCCTGTCAATGTTTTTTCGTCGACTTCGCAAGTTCCATCCACCACTAAGCCGTCGATGGGGATAACTTCACCAGTTTTGACAGCAAGGACAGTACCAAGCTTTACATCTTCCACGTTGACTAATTCTCCAGTTTCTGCTATAATAGCTTGCTGTGGGGCTATGCTCATCAAAGATGACATAACCGCATTTGCCTAAATAACAAAACAAAAGGTTTCTTCAAACAATGACATATTAAATGAAGGTAGCAATGTAGAAAATCAATTTGTAGGCTTTCAGCAAAATATCAATGGAATTTTCATATATCAAATTGGACAACTACTTCAATGTTCCATCACAACAGAGATTATCAATCTTTTAACTTAATTCATAAAGATACCCTATAGCACTGAGCTGAGACATCGTCCAGACAACCTTCTTTTTATAGATAGATTACCATATTCTATTTCATAATATTTTGCTCCTAATTTTAAGATAATCTAGAAGAAATAAAGTTGCACTTCTTAGTTCTTACACAAAAAATTCCAGAGCAAATATCTATTTGTCAGCCAAATCAGAAAGCTATTAAGCTATAATTTTATTTAAAAGTTTATAGAGAGAACCTCATGGCTGGCACGTGATTGCAGCCATTCTGCGATGGTGAAAAGGAAGACAATGGTTCCTGCTTCCCAGAAATCTTTTAAAGCAAGAGTCCCCGCCACTGCAAAATAATCAAAACAACTCTCAACATGAACAAAATGGTAAGATATATTCATTTATTGCAGGAATAAAAATTTTACTAGGCACATATATCAAAATAAAAGTTTTTACAGCTTTTCCTATGGAAGTTTTAACAGGATAAAATTCAATTGCAAAAAGAAGGGAAAAAAATCACCCAAAAATTGCAAAATTGGATCAAGTTCTGGTTACTAAAAAAATGAAAAAACTAGTAAACTTGTGCATAAATCTTTTATTTGACCTTTTCCTGTCATAAAATGATGGGGGTTTGTTTGGATCAATGAGTTGATTGCTTATAATGTACTTATTTGTGGTCACTGAGTACTTATTTTGTACTAAAAAGGTACTTATAATGTATAAAGTTTTCCGTGTCAAACAGATTTTGATTGGGGGAAAAAATACCTGTAATGATTACAAGAATGTTTATATCGAGAGTTAAATTTCGGACCGCTGCAATGCCTCTCATGACAATGGGCCAAATTCCAACGCCAACAGCTAACACTGCCAGCCAACCCAGGGGGCTGTAGACATATTTGAGGAATGAGAGCCCGAGCAACAAGCCACAAGCAATCACATATAGGCTAGGCCATTTCTTTCGATGCGTCGTTTTGCCGTTCACTCTCACATTTGCTTCCAACCTTGCTTGATTTAGCGTCTTGGCTGTTCATGTTAGTAACAAAATACAAAACTTATAAACAATTCACAGAATACGCAATCTCTAAAGAAGCAAGAGAAATCACACTTATTTTCAAAATTCTATATACAAAAATGAGAGATCCTAAAAGTTGTAATAAAGTATTACTTTCATTTTGAAATGGCATGACTTATAATTGGAGCAACAACATGGCCAACAACTTGATGACAATGAAATTGAGGATTTGAGATTGTATTGTTCTATTCATCCAGGTGTTAGTTGCAGGGTAGCAGGGTGGCTGTCCCACCAACAACAACTTCATTATTAAGCTCGAAGGGTACTTGTTCATCAAATGGTCATGATTTTAGTACAATAGTCGGAGTGGGACATATGCATTAAAGACTGCATCAATGACACCCAAAGACGAAAAAGAGGTCATCAAATCATCTCCGTGTGAAAATGAAAAGACAGAAAGTGAAACATAACTGTGCTATTTGAGAGGTCAACAAAAAAATTGACAAATGATCAAAACTAGACAAGATCAAAGATGGGTTGTTTTCAAGCAATTTTGATTACTAGATCTTCCAATTATCTATTTATCATTCGGTACAATTAGTTTCATAGTTTTCATATGAAGGTACATTAGAAGATTATGTAAAATGATACAGTAATTGTTAGATATGTCCACTGCCTATGAAAGACAACATATCCAAACAATTAAAGCTAAATTAGGAATGTAATCTCGAAAGCCTATTTGGTCCTATTTATATCAGGAATATCTGATCAATTTGAGAAATTTTGATTCTAATGATACATTTTACGAATTAAATTTAGCATCTTGATGCATATGGGTATGAATCCAATTTCGTAAAGTAACTTGCCAAAGACAAGAAAGAAAAATAAACAAAGCTAAAGTTTTTGTTTGATTCAATCCTGCATGATACTTTTCCGTTTGCGTCCTTTATAGTCACTTGATTCAATTCTCTTTTTGAGGATGAAATACACTTTAAATCAATGACAGTGGATTCCACTGGGATAGCACCCTGATTAAAAAGTTCCCCTTTTGCTTTCCATCCAGGAATGCAATTTTTAGCAGAAAAGGCTAAATTAGGAATAGCTTTGGATTTTTAGCAGTATACCCAAGTAGTTTCCTAAAGGATTACGTATACTTCTGAATTTGATAACCAAATGAGCAAAAACCCAGAAATGCAATTTTGGAGATGTTTAGTTTATCATGACATCTAATCATTCAACTGATATCTATGGAGAAACAAACTCCCACACAATTATCAACACCTTTCCTTTCAAATATGAAATTAACAACAACTTTTCATCAGACTCTTAAGAATTTTTTTTTATTGTAACAGGCTTTTGAAGAACAGATAGATAAGTAAGAGCATCTTCCCCCGTAGGCTAGAATAGTCAATGGAAATAGCCTACCACCAAAAGAGAATATTCTATAGAATATTCTCTTTTGGCCTATTAAATGTTTTTGTTGTTTCCACTGTAGGCCAAATTTGGCAGGCAAATTTTCTATAAAAACTCATGTAATGACAAATATATGCATGAAGATGATCAACATGATGGCTTCGGAACAGGAAATGGTTATGAAGAGAGTAATGCGGATCTACCAGAATATTAAATGTGACCTTGATTCAATAGTTGGTTGTTTCATTTTATATTTGATTTTTCTTCTTTAGTACTTTAAGCAACTTAATATTTATTTTTTATTATAATTTTGATGAATCTATAATAAAAGAATATTAATGTCATTTTCTAAAAATATTATGTATGCAATAATAATTTAAATATGTCAAATATTATTGTCATATCGAATAACTTTTGAATATCTTAACTATACTACAAATTTTATTTTAAATTGGAAATCATAACTATATAATATATAGATTTATAATTGTATTATTTATAAATTTACTTCATATTATGGTTTTGATGTGTTTTGAGATTTTTTATTATTATTTTCAAATATAGTAATTTATGCAACTCGATATTTATTTATGAGATATGATTTCGATGAAGATGTAATAATATAAAATGAATATGTTTTTCTAAAGATATTAATTATTTATGCAAATATAATCCAAACATATTAAATATTATAGTCATATCAAAGAACTCATCAATATCTTTACAAATTATAACTTTTAGTTTTGATAAAAAATTATAATTATATAGTTTATATACAATTAATTGTGTGATTTATAAATTTATATTAATAATGAACAATTAAAAATAAATAAATAAAATGGTGGAATTCACATTTGGCCTTCTAAAATCCCAAGCCAAATTTGGCCTTCATTTTAGAAATAGGCCAAAAAAAATTTGGCCAAAATAGGTTTTGGCCTATGATGGAAGAGAAAAAAAGGCTAAAACCCATTTTTTAGCCTATGGTGGGAGATGCTCTAACACAACTTGAGATAATAATTGTAAACTTTTTAGCAAAACGTAGAATGAAAATCTTCGAGATAAGAAAAGTAACAACCATCTTTACGGAAAAAAAAGAAAGGCAGCAACCATGATGATCATTGGAAGGACAAAAAATTCAAGGTGATTCATTTTTCACAAAACCAAATCTGCACACTAGCAAATTCTAACAAAGGGTGTTTTTATCCCCTCAAAAACACAAAACAATAAAAAAATTAATAATAAAGTTACCTATCTCAAAGGCTGAAATGAGAGTGGAGTCGTGAACAACGATCACCGTCTTTGAAGGTACAATCACTGAGACATCTTTAATGCCTTCAAGGGAAGTAATGATTCGTTCAATAAGAGCAACCTCAGAAGAGCAGCAAAGCCCCAGCACATCAAAATACGTCTTCTGAATCTTCTGTTTGTGATCCCCGGCTTTCTCCTCCGCCGTGTCGTTCACAGTGACAGTCCCAGTCATCTCTAATTCGACCAATCAGCCACAAAAAGAAAGAGGTGAGTCCACAAAACCTAGAAATGGAAATTTGAATCAAACAGTGTCAGAAACCGGGGTGTTCTGCTCGAATCCGGGAATGCTCACAAGAAAAATCAGGAAAAAGATTCGGTCTGAAATGAAGAAAGTGGTAAAGGCGGAAATTGTGAAAAGGATAAACACGAAAATCCCAAAATTGATAACTTTTTTGCTTCCTTTTCGCTTGAAACTTTCGGGAAAGAAGAATCAGAATTTATGAATCGGATTTGTGGACGATAATGATAATAATATTAATAAGACAATGGGGAATCGGAGAAAGAGGAAGAGAACGAACCCTAGATGGGGAATGGAAACAGTAATCGGAGTGGTGATGGTGTGTGAACCTGAAATGGAGATGAAGTAGGAAGAGTGAAAGATTTGGGGAGCTGGGGACAATGGGGGACGAGAAATGTGAGAGAGGAGCGGGGGGACGGTTTCTTTTAAAGGGGGGGGGGCACAGAATGTGGGCTCCACTTGCAGTGATGGGTTTAATTAGGAAACTTTACATAAAACTACCCATCTTTTATACTTTATTTTGCAAAATGACCATATTTTCTTTTATTTGTTCGAAAAACCACCGAATTAGCAACACTTCTTGGGAGCATCCCCAATGCTGAGAATCAACCTCCCATTTTAGTTTTTTTTCATTTAATTTGGACAACTCATCAGTTGTGAACCACCTCACTTTTTAGGTGACTCGATATTTTTAGAATCTTTCCAAATCGGACTTCAATCAAATGATGTCACATGTTTCTATAATAAATTATTTTTTTATTGGGATGAGATGAAAAAAGTGATTTTGGGAATCCAATTGTTGTTGGTTTTGAAAAATAAATTAGAACCCCATTGAGGAAGCAGAATGTTAAGACACATCCGATCAAAGCCGTAAAAAAAACCGCGCAAATCGCACCAAGTAAATACTGTTAAAACGGCCGAAGTATAACTATTCTAATATTATGTACTCAACCTTAACAAAGTTTAGAGCAGGAAAGAGCTTTGTTAAGACCTTTAAGGAATATGTTTTAACCTTTGTGAGATTTTATTCAAACCCTTTTAGGCAATTTGTTCAAATCCTTTCGGGAGTAATCTTTTCAAAAAATTTGTTTATTCTAACCTTTTTGGGATTTTAGTCAAGCCCTTGTAGGTTTTAAGCCCTTGCGAGTTTTTTTTATTGTGGTTTCGATTGGGGTAACCAAAAACCCCCAACAATTGCACAACCTCGGCTGGCGGAACCCTGGTTTGCTAGCGACGGGACCCTGGAGAGAAGGCGGCAGATGCATGCCGGTGACGAGGGGATGGATGAAGCAAGCCGATAACAGCGGTGACAACGCTGGCCGCCCAAGAGGAGGACGAATCTAAACAAAGGAGAACTCCTCGACCATCTTGAAAGCCACCGAGAAACCGGGCCACGAAACCACCCAGGCCAAGAGGACAACTCGACTTTGAGGAAGTAAACAATGTTGGAGATCAACCGAAAGGCAGACTCGATTGGATAGAACGAAACCGACAAAACGGCATGACTACACCCACACCTTCGATTGAGAACCCCCCCCCCCCCCCCCCCCCCCCAATTTCAAATCAAGGAAGACCGGACAAAATAGGTTGATAATCGAAACGAAATTAGTCAAAAGGGAAGAAGATAATTACAAATAAATTACAAATACTATTGGTAAATTCTTCAAATGAGAATTATTATTAATGAAAAATAATTACAAATATTTTTTGGGTATTATTATATATAATTTTTTTTCAAAAGGAAAATATATATATTTCAAAATATGGTCAAACATATCCGAAATTGATGTCTATTAATAGAGGAAAATGAATCTAGTATTGTGGTAAAAAATACATTTTAAATATAAAAAATTGCATATTACAATAAAAAAAATATACGACCGTTAGACTGAATCACCACTGTCCACATGTCCATCATTTGAGACCCTCTACTGCAGCCAGCCCGCTGTTAACGGAGGAAACCAAGTCTAATGAATATAAAGATATAAATCAAACCGAATCCCTGGTCCCGTGCAAATAAAATATAAGACTTCCTCCCGATGTAGTGAAAGAGAATCAGGATCGATCCATGAGGAAGTGTGTCAGCAGATCCTAAGCAGCGAGAAATTCACGTTCAAAATCGACCAGATGCTCAATCGATGTTGATTGAAACAGTCGATGTCAAGTCCAAAGATGTCGATCTTGAGTCTGTACCTGTAAAGACACAACAGAAAACTCGATGTCGGGTTAGTGTCACTCGATATCGACTGGATGAGTCGATGTCGAGTCAAATTGCAGAAAACAAGCATAAAATAAATTGCGTAGAAAAAGAACGTTTGAATAATATAAGGATGGTAAAGGAAGATGAACAGAAATTAACAAGGGTTTGTTATAAATATCAATAAACTAAAGAACTTCCAAAGCCGGGAAATTTACCACAATGATAACCATATAAGTAATATGCCTTGAATTGGTAAATATGTCTTGAATTTGGCATATAAGTAATATGCCAAATTTATAAAAGATGCGTGTTTTTCATCAAATAACTTTTGTTATTAACAAATAGGAATATAAAGGCTCTCGCATAGACCTTAAATGTTACTATTCCAATTTCATAATTAATCCAAATTCATAATAAGATCGCTTCGCGTAAACATTATATTATAAATATGAATCACCTTCTACTCTCATAGAAGAATCATGCATATAGGATAGAAGATGAAAATCACATAAAGATCATACCTTTAAGCATACTTACATGGCTATCTCTCTCTTTATATTGCCTAACTAGACTAAACTTGATTGCTCAAGTGCTTGGATGATTGAATTCTTCAATGAATAAAAACCAGCCCCTTAGGGCTTTATTTATAGGCTTCAATGCTTGCTAACCAAGGAAAGAACAAATTCTATCTATTTCCTAAGATAAAAGATTCCTAATTAAAATAAATAAAAGAAATAAAAAAATCCCCTAGGGTAAAATAGAATTTAACCCATTAGGATAGAAGTCTAACAAGGAGATAAAAGATCTTCAACTCAGTCCTTAAGCAACTCTCCTCAGATCCGGATTCCTCAACGCGTCATAGGCTTTTGGGACTTCACTCGATATCAAGTGAAATGACTCGATATCGAGTCATATGCTACATTTAGAGTGCTCCACTCGATCTCGACTCGAACTTGTGTGGTGTCGAGTGACATGCCTCGATTTCAGCTCTAAGCGTTGAACAACTTCACTAGACGTCGAGTCACTTTAATAGAAGTCGTGTGAACTTCAATAGACATGCCTTGCTCCAACACTTAGCCAAATTATGGCTTCACTTCAGTAGATTTCGAGTGGATCAGTAGACACTAGCCATCGAGTGAAAATCCAGCTTCGTTCCTTCTTCTCCAATTTGCTCCGAAAATGTCTCCATTTTTGCGAAATTAAACAGAAACTTATGTGGATCTCCATAACTCGCAAATAAACATAAACTACACAAATCTCCTACTTTTCTAACCCAAAAGTATAAAATATAGACATAAATCGATATAAAAGATAGTTTAAAACATGGTAAAATGAGCACACATCAACACCCCATACTTAAGTTTACTTGTCCTCAAGCAATACTTTTAATGATCATACAGGGGAAGAAACTAAACTCTCAACATATAGATTCATTTTCATATAACCATGCAATCAATTACCATCATCGCAAAGATACTAATGTCACCAAATCCATGCATGTAAATAAAAGCATCATCTCGCACACAAAAGGAGGGTTATACAAAAGCAATTCATACGTAACATAGCATTAATAATCAAGAGGACTTTTATGCACATGGTGAAGAAAGGGTAAAAGGTATAATGGTGGGCTATTTTTGGGCAATGTGGTGCTAAATCCGGGAAGAACTATCTTTAATGCGCTTTATCCCTTCAAATAGTATTTCCACATCCCTCATCCTCTCATAATGTTACTCTTTGCTTTTTTCACTATTGATGTTTTTACCTCTCTAACCTCACCACCGCCTACTCGCGAGTTGCAAACATGGGTGTCCTGAATGGCCCCAGATACTTAGTGCTTAGGACTCCTCACCTTGGTTTCCCATCTCGCCGAACTAACATCTCAACGAGTAGGGTCGATCTACCTTTATCTCCTAGGTGACTGGATTTTCTTTCGCTCATTAAATTTTCCATAATATATCATTCTCCTGCCAAACTCCAAAAATAATGATACAACACAACAACCATATAATAATCTACATAATATGACATCAGTTTCTTAACATACTCCCCGGATGGGTCATAAGGTAAAGAAATAGACAATATATAGAACATGTGGAGCAAATATGAAATAAGGTTCTGGCTCAATATGGCTTGTGATGCATAAGTATAGGTAAGGCTAGGATATAAGGTAAGAAAGCTCATATGGAAAATAAAGTCATTCGTCCTCTTATCATGCTATAGGGGTGTTATGTGAACACGAGTAGCTCGAGTTCGGCTCGAAAAAACTCGACTCGAGCTCACTCACATTTGAAAACGGGTAGGTTTTCAAGCTCGCCACGAGCTCGACCTTTATACGAGCTTGCTCGTAAAGCTCGGTTTTAGGGCATAAATTACTTATATGCCCTTAGGTTATATCACCCTCTTTATAAAAACCCCTTGATTCCCTTGAATGAGTTGATTCGTCTTTCATTCTTCGCCGCCTCCAGGCTCCTCACTCCCGATTCCCATCTTCCCTTCCAAGTTCCAACCCTTCGTCGCCTCCAGCCTCACTCCCGATTCCTATCTACCCTTCCGGCTCTTATGCATTCAATCATCCTTCCTTGCTCTTTTTTTGGCAAATTTGGCGAAGCGGAGAACCACCGATTGTAGATCTGAACTTTTTCTGTTTAGCCAAGGTCGCTCGTCTTCCATCAGGTCTATCCAGCGCCTGGTATGTACCTTCTCCTTTCTCCCTCTTCATCTCTCTTCCAGATTTGATATTAGTTCCGTTAATTTTTTCCTCTTCATCTCCATCGTTTCCCATCTGTCCTTATTTGATTTTGGTGTATTCAAGGTTATTAGGATCGGGATTCTAGGATCGAATCACAACATGTGGATCGGATCGTAAGATCCTCATAATATAATAAATTAATAAAATATAAAAAATATATACAACAAAGTGGCTTAATTTAAAGTTCTAGAATGAGGAAAAAATGTTAGTTACATAATTTATTTTGGCTTCAAAAGATAAAAAGCTACATTTACGACCTTAAACATTGTCATATTGATTAAAAGACTCAAAAATAATTGTCTCTAAACCATTTTTCGCGTTTTATACATGAATTTATACATTGAAACCCCCTAAAATCAACCAATAAAATAAAAGAAATGTTTGAAAAATACATATTGTTAATAAAAATAGGATTGTTAGAATCGAGTATGATCGTAAGATCCTATCGACTCATTAAGATTCTAAGGATCCTATAGTAGATCCTACACAAAAAAGATTCTATGCATAGATCCGGATCGGGCTCCTAAGTAGGATCGTAGGATCTTAAGATTCTATAGATCCGGATCGAGATTCTAATAACAATGGGTGTATTTGTTGTTGAAATTTGTTTTTTTTTTCTTGCTGAATTTGTTGTTGAGTTGTGGTTTTGCATAATGTTGAAAATACATGAGCATGTGGGAACTAATTGTGCATGAACTATATCGGACAGGAACTTGATGAATTCTTACTGTGCAATTTCAACTTAGAATAAGCACAAGTCAATATATCGGTGACTGGGTTTCATTGTGCTACTGAAAATTACTACAACATTGTTGCCTTATTGTGCTATTGAAAATGCATAATGATGAATTCTTATTGTGCTACTGAAAATTACTGCTACATTTTTTCCTTATTGAATTTGTCTTATTCTTAGTGAGTGATAGCATGCATTTAGATGGCCATACTAGGTTGCATTTAGCTTAACTATGATGCATATCATGCATGGTTTAAGTAGAATTTGCACATTTGCTCTCTATGTTGGTGTAGTCAGACTCTACATGTTTTTATTGATTATTTCAGGTAACTGTGGATCCAAGGAAGAGACATGGGTTGATGAAGCAATAGATGAGGATGTCTAGTTGATCGAGGAATCTTACATGAAGATCTAAAGAGGTCATGAGAACAAAAAGCGAGCCTAAACGAAGAACAAGTATGCAAAAGTTGTCGCCAGACATGCTAAACTTGTTTTGCACTTTCTGGAGGCCTCGGTTGTCTGGTCGACTATTATGATCATGTGTTGGAAAGCTCTTTCAGAGAGCTACCACTTTCTTGTTGACGTCAAGAGCTGATTCAACCTGAATTTTCCGTAAAAGGCCAGATGCAGCGGGCGCAACAATATGTTGCTGTCGCGGCCGCCACATGTTCCAACAGCGACGGTTTTATCTATCAAAATCCTATTTATCTATCTTTGTCTTTTGGAGGCCGACTTGGACACGAATTGAGGACGAAATTGAGGAGATTAAAGGGGCTTAGCCCTAGGTTTTCATTCATTCATTAGATTAGGATTTAAGACGATTTTAGTCAAGATTGAGAGCTAGCGATGTTCGCCATGGGCGGCTAAACTCTCTTCGTTCTATCTACGATTTGAAGCTTTGTTTGGATTAAGTTGTGAGTTTCTAAATCTTGTTCCTTATTTCCTATATTGAATGTTTCGACTTCTTTGTGCTTGAATGTTTGATTGTTTTATTCTATCTTGCCTGATCAACTTGGTAGAATCAATTCAACTGCTAGGGTTTTGTAGATTCCTGATTGTGAACCTTAACCCAAGTAGCAAACTTGTCCCTTTAGGGCTGATTAAACTAATTGGATAGGTAGGAAGTTGGATGTGTTGTTAAATCCCTCTTTAGAGACTGCAAATACCTTGGTTAATCTCTAAACTTTAAGTTATCAATTGGGTTAAATCCTTCATTAGGGATTGTTCAATTGATAAGGGTTTCTATGACTGATTGGACTAGTAACTATATTTGGTCGGGACAAGGGAATTCATAGGAAGACAAAAATGACAAGAGGAAGTTACAATATCAATTCAACAAAATAAAGTGGATAGTTGTAGGTAGAGCGATCTTCTTTAAATTCTTTTGCATCAACTTGTTTATAGTTTATTTTGTTTTCTTTCTTATTTCAATCACCCAAAAACCCCCTTTCATTAATTGGTAAATACACATTGCAAAGGAATATTTGATTCTCTGTGGGATCGACCTCTTACTTACTTGTTAATTTGTTATACTAGTTTGTAGGTTTGAGTTTTATTTTGATACGGTTTACGCGACTAAAAACTGTTCGTCAAATTGGCGCCTTTGCCGGGGAATCAATTTTATTTCTTTGTTTTGTGTATTTATTGATTCTTGTGCATATATCTAACCCGTTGTGAGCATATCTTACGGTTCACAATGCCTTTGCTACTAAATTTTTCAAGATGTTGAGGTTAACGCAGTTTGAAAGTGAGAACTTTCACCAATATTTCCCTAGATTGCATGAGTATGTTAACGACCTCGATTCATGGGGTTATCAATCCAGCATCCGAGATATGATTATGTGCATAATTGATTGGATGACTGTTGAGACTCGAGCGTTTGCTGAGCACCTGAGTAACGGAGGCTTAAAGCGGTTAGGAGGATTGTCGGGGTTGTTGGATTTTTTTTTTTGTTATACGGATTACCATACTTCATAGGAAGAATTGGTCGCCATGTCTTCTCCTCCAATGGAGGACTCTGTCACACACTTGGAGGATCCATTTCACACTCTCACACAAGTGGTACATCAGTTGGAGGAAGTCAAAATGAGTCGTTGTAAAAACTTGGAGAATTAGATGAACCAACTCATTCAAACTTTAAGTGAAAAAGGTGAGAAGGAAATGGGCTTAGAAGAAGAAGGAGTTGAAGTCATAACGGAGGGTGAAAAATCTGAGGAGCGGCAACCGCCGTAGGAGGGCGGTGATTGTCGCAGTGCTCTTGCCGAGCTCCCATTGTTGTCTTCTTCTCTTGATTCTCAAGAACCCATCCCACCACCCCTTGAGGCTTTAAAGGATGAAAGGGTGGGGGATCCTATCGAACTCATTGTGTTGCATTCATTCCCTTCTAGGTGGTTTAAACATAATATGGATGTTCAAAAGGAGGAGGAATTATTTGATGGCAACGATAGTTTCTTCGATGATGGAGAAAATGATCTAGTGCTTCCTGACTTGGAATCTCATGAGTCGACGCATGAGGTTACATGTGATGCATGTGTCTCCTACTCCATCTGCAACATCCATTCTGAGCTTGCCCATTGATGAACCAGGTTTAGAGCCATCAGCTGAGGCTCAAGAGGTAAAAAAGATAAACTTTTGCGATTTTGAAGGCAAATGTGATTATGTTGATCCTTTTGATTGCTATTTTGAGAAACCACCAACGGAACTGTGCTGGTGGTATCATATTCCTTCAGCAGAGAGTCATGCTAAACTCTTTGATAGATTGAAAGTGTTTTTGAATTCCATATTTTATGCTTTCAATCTATTGTGCTATGATGTTCTTTGTAAGATGTGTGCATAGGAATATGATAGGCTACTGAGGGCCTTGACGATGTCTGAGGGCGCTTCTCGGGAGGCAACCCGAGGTAAGTTTTTAATTTAGGTACTTCAATTCCTAGTTAGCTAGTTTTCTTTTCAATAAATTAGGTTTTCCATTAGGCATTAGATAGTTTCTTTTAGTTTTTGGATAGACTAAATTTTCAGGAAAAGTCATCGGAATCAGCTGAAGCAGGGGCGGCGACGCCGCAGGCAGGCAACAACCACCGCAAGGCCCAGTCGAACCATTGGGTGGTATTTGTTCATGAGTCTATTCGTCCACCACATTGTGAGTATTTCATTCATCTCTTCCTCTATGTTTTTATGTTTTTGTTGTCTTTTATGTTCGATGAGGACAATGAAAGGTTTAAGTGTGGGGGAGGGATTGCAGTACATATAGATAGATTTTGCATATCATGTTTATTTATGTCTTTATATTTATTTTTACTCATATATCACATTTGAAAAAAATCACAAAAATATCATGCATTGCATTTAGGTGTTATTAAAGATACCCATCTTGGTTTCGTTTTTCCAGTAATTCATTTTTATTATCTTAATTGCATAAATCCCATGAATTGATTGAATTACATGAAAATGATTTTTGGAGCATGATTTGAGAATATAATTGAGCAAGTATGGTTCATAGTTGAGGTTTAATTAAAATATAGCAAAAATAGAACCCTTGTGAGTTTGTTTTGGCCTTATAGGGACTTTACATATTATTCCATTTTGCTCTTATTGTGTGATTATACTCTTCATATGCTTGTTTTTCATGACTGTATTGCACATGTTGTTGCTTTTGAATTTCAAATGATTGAGGCGTGTTTTCTTTAGCCATATTATACCTTATCTACCCTTTGCATTATCCTTGCTTGAAGCCCATCTGAGCCTTAAAGCCCATTCTTTTTGATAGCTCCACAAAAATATATCATAGTGACAGGAGGAAACTGTCGTTGTTCCTATAAAAGTATAACTCAAACCTACAAACTAGTATACTAAGCAAGTAAGAGGTCGATCCCACAGAGAATCAAGTATTTCTAAGTAATATATATTTACCAATTAGTAGAAAAAGGATGGTTTTGGTGATTGAAGATAAGAAAAGAAACTATAAACAAGTTAATAGAGATAACAATTGAGAAAACAGTTCCATCTACAAATATCCACTTTAGTTTGGTTGATTGATCATCGATTCTTCTTCAAGTTCTCTTTTCATCCTATTATTGTTCCTGTCCTGATCTTGTGTAAATTACTAGTTCTACGAGTCCTAGTAACCCTTACTAATTAGATAACCCTAACACGGTCAAGATTCAATCTAATAGTAGCATTAAGATTAAGGATTAACTAGGATACATGCAACACCAAGCTATGAGTCAGCATTCAACATATAATTGATTCTCTACACACCAATTTAGTCCTACGAGTCCTAAAAAGGCATGCTTGCTACTATGGATTAAGCTTCGCTACGAGGAATCTACAAAATCCTAGCAATAATCTCAACTAGTTGTACGGACTAAGAGAAATCAACAATATTCGCAAAAGAATCAATACGAATCAATATGAATAGAACAAGAATAGAAATATCACAACTTTATCAAACCAAAGCTTCAATCCATAGACGAAACGAAAGAGTTTAGCACTCTATAGCCATGGAGGCTCCCCTCTAGGATTCTCTCAATTGATAATATCCAAGTGCATAAACTAATGAATTAGATACTTAAAACAAACCCTAAAACATCTTTAAAAAACCTCAAAAGAGTCGGCCAAATAATAATTCTAAAAACTTACTTAAAGAGATAAAAATCCCATTCAGTAGATTCGTAATTTCTGCAGAGGTCGTGGGGCAGCCAACCCAGGCCGCGGGGCGGCCAAGCGATCAGCAAAATCCTTCGTCATAGCTTCGGGCCGCGGGGCGGTTTTCTTGGCCGCGGGGCGGCTTTTACTGTTCACAACAATTTTCCTCTTCGAATCTGGTCTCGATGTCAACACGAAAGTTGTAGATCTCGGAAAGAGCTTTCCAACGCATGATTATAATAGTCAATCGAACCACTGAGGCTTCCAGAAAGTGCGAAACAAGTTCAGCATGTCTTGCGACAACTTCTTCTGACTTGTTCTTTACTTAGGCTCTCTAACTTCGATTCCGCTCCTGGGCTCTTCACTTTTCCTCCTCCTTTTCACTCTTCCTTCATCCATGAGCTTCCTCATTCCTCGTCGGATCCACATATACCTGAAATAATCCATAAAAGCGTGTAGATTCCGACTCCACCAACAAAACGAGTATAAATGAAAATCTAGCCTAATATATGCATTATATAAATCTAAATCATGCTAAATGCATCCTAATATGCCTACCTAAATATGTGCTATCAAATTCTCCCACACTTAAGCCTTTGCTTGTCTTCAAGCAATTAAAACCAAAATCAAATCAACACCCCACAGACAAGCAATCCATGTAATAACTTTGGTAAAACACTTAAAAGCTCAAAATAGGGAAACGAAGATTGACAATTAACATCATAACATGTATAGGTGCAATCCAAGGAATAAAGAAAGCATATTCATTCAACCTCACCAGGAAAATGTGTTTTCACTCTCACTCATGTGTTTAGGGTTAAACATTCACTCTCAAACTCAACCCTTGAAAACTTAGCTACAACAAAATTGCGTCAGTGGTCTAAATCTCCACCGCTAGTGATTTCACATGCAACCAAAATCATGAGGTCTTTGTATGGGTTGTAATGGGGTCATGGTAGGAACGTAGGGTATGGAAATTATTTAGGTTATGTGGTGCTAAAAATCTGGGAAAAAGGGTTAGTAAACAACCAGAAAAACGCCAACACCAAAACACTTCGTATACCATTCCAATAACATGTACTCCTTCACAATATAAATTCACTCACAATTTTCAAATATCCACATAAACGCATTCATTTTTTTTCTTTTGATAATGATTTCTTTCTTTTTCTTTTTCCTTTTTTTTTATTTTCTTGACTTTTACCCCTAAGTGAATTTTATCCTCCTTAGGTCCCAAGTAATAAGCACATAAAAACCATCTTTATATAGTACAAATGAATCACCCAACATAATTCTCAACTCAAAGCAACTCCAACACATCAAGATATTCACCAACTCTTCTCCTAATTCCCGGATGGGTCAGGCTAATAATTGGCTAGAAAGATTTTGTGGAGCTAACAAAATAGGATTATAAGGCTCAAATTAGCTTCAAGCAAAGGATAATGTATACGGGTGGATAGAGTATAATATGGCTAAAAGAAAATCATGTCTCAATCACTTTAAGGTTACATGCAAAAATCATATAAATGCAACCTCAATAAAGATATCTAAACGCAATTTAAAGAGGAAGTAATCAAGGAGAGTACTCACACACAAAGAAACTAGAGGACATATATGTGTAGTCCCAATAAGATAACTCACAAGGTCAAATTGTTAGAACTTCAATACCACTTAAATTCCAAAGACTATACATGCTCAATTATCTCATCAATCTTGTTCCCAAAAAGTTTATAAAAACAATTCAAAGCTTCAAACACTTCAAGCAAGTCATGGGGCACATGATAAGATAAATATAGAGGACAAGTAGCCTAGATGGGAAAATAAGACCTAAAGTTTATGAAATGCGTGATATTTTTGGATTTTTTTAGCAAATGCAATATATGAGTAAAAATAAATATGAAAACATAAATAAACATGATATGCAAAATCTATCTATATGCAATGCAATCCCTCCCCCACACTTAATTTTTCATTGCCCTCAATGAAAATTAAAGACAATAAAATTATAAAAACACAAAGGAAGAGATAAATGGAATACTCACAATGTGGTGGAAAGGTGGTCTTATGAACCTTCATGGATGAACAAAGAGTAACTAGCAACATCCGTAGCCCGTGGCTTCATCTCGATCTGCAGTGTTAGGTGCCCCACGAAAAATGCCAAAACCAAACTAATTCAATAAAATTTAAGAAAAAGAAATCTAAAACTAATCACCTTGGGTTGCCTCCCAAGCATCGCCTTTGTTTTATGTCATCGGCATGACTTATTCTCAATCTTAAATCCTTACCTATCAGACATCGTCAAGGCCCTTAGTAGCCTATCATATTCCTGTGTACACATCTTACACAAGACATAATAAACCAATAATAAATTGAAACTATATAATATAACACTTAAATACCTTTTCAATTTATCAAAGAGTTGAGCATGACTCTGTGATGGAGGAATATAATACCACCAGTTCAGTTCCACTGGCGGCTTCTCAAAATAGCAATTAAAAGGATCAACATAATCACTATTGCCTTCCAAATTGCAAAAGTTTACCTTTATTACCTCTTGAGCCTCAGCAGGTGGCTCTAGACATGGTTCATCAACGGGGTAGCTCAGAATGAATGTATCGGATGGAGTAGTAGACACAACACATGAAACCTCATGCGTCGACTCATGAGATTCCATGTCAGGAAGCACTGGACCATCTTCTCCATCGGCAAAGAAACTATCGTTGTCTATGAACAATTCCTCCTCGTTATGAAACCAACTAGGAGGGAATGAATTAAGCACAATGACTTCAACATGATCTTCCATTCTTGCATCTTTCACTGTCTCAGGAGATGACGGAATGGGTTGGCTTTCTTTATCAACTTGAGGGGTGGCCATCTGCTCTGCTATTATCTCGCTCGATGTTTGAATAAGTTGACTCAATTGTTCCCCCAAGTTTTTGATCCTCTCAGCATTCTCCTGTATTGCTTGAGTAAGGGCTTGGATTTCATCATCCAAGTGTGTGACAGAGTCCTCCATTGGTGGATAAGACGTGGTGGGCAACTCTTCCTGTGATACACGGTAACCCATGTAATAGAAAAAATCCCACACCCCCGACAAACCTAACCGTGCTAGACCTCCGTTACTCATTGACTCAGCAAGCGCTCGTGTCTCAGCAGTCATCCCGTCAATTATGCAAATAATCATATATCGGATGCTATCTTGATAACCTCATGAATTACGAATGTCAACATATCTCTGCAATCTGGTAAGATATTGGTGAAAGTTTTCACATTCAAACTGCAACAACCTCAACATCCTAAAAGTTAGTAGCAAGGGTGTTATGAACTGTAAGATAGGTTCACAACAAATTAGATATATACAAAAACTGATAAACACACAAAACAAAGAAATAAACTTTGATTCCCCGGCAACGGCGCCAAAATTTGACAGGACGAAACTGTCGTTGTTCCTATCAAAGTATAACTCAAACCTACAAACTAGTATAGTAAACAAGTAAGAGGTCGATTCCACAGAGAATCAAGTATTTCTAAGTAATATATATTTACCAATAAGTAGAAAAGGGATGGTTTTGGTGATTAAAGATAAGAAAAGAAACTATAAACAAGTTAATAGAGATAGCAATTGAGAAAACAATTCCATCTACAAATATCCACTTTAGTTTGGTTGATTGATCATCGATTCTTCTTCAAGTTCTCTTTTCATCATATCATTAATCCTGTCCTGATCTTGTGTAAATTACTAGTCCTAGTAACCCTTACTAATTAGATAACCCTAACACGATCAAGATTCAATCTAATAGTAGCATTAAGATTAAGGATTAACCAAGATACATGCAACACCAAGCTATGAGTCAGCATTCAACATATAATTGATTCTCTACACACCAATTTAGTTCTACGAGTCCTAAAAAGGCATGCTTGCTACTATGGATTAAGGTTCGCTACGAGGAATCTACAAAATCCTAGCAATAATCTCAACTAGTTGTACGGACTAGGAGAAATCAACAATATTCGCAAAAGAATCAATACGAATCAATAGGAATAGAAAAAGAATAGAAATATCACAACTTTATCAAACCAAAGCTTCAATCCATAGACGAATCGGAAGAGCTTAGCACTTCATGGCCATGGAGGCTCCCCTCTAGGGTTCTCTCAAGTGATAATCTCCAAGTGCATAAACTAATGAATTAGATACTTAAAACAAACCCTAAAACGTCCTTAAAAATCCTCAAAAGAGTCGGCCAAATAATAATTCTAAAAACCTAATTAAACAGATAAAAATCCCATTCGGCAGATTTGGCATTTCTGCAGAGGCCGCGGGGTGGACAAGCGATCAGCGAAATCCTTCGTCAGAGCTTCGGGCCGCGGGGCGGTTTGCTTGGCCACGGGGCGGCTTTTACTGTTCACAACGATTTTTCCTCTTCGAATCTGGTCTCGATGTCAACACGAAAGTTGTAGATCCCGAAAACAGCTTTCCAACGCATGCTTATATTAGTCAATCGGACCACCGAGGCCTCTAGAAAGTGCGAAACAAGTTCAGCATTTCTAGCGATAATTTCTTCTGACTTGTTCTTTACTTAGGCTCTCTAACTTCAATTCCACTCCCGGGCTCTTCACTTTTCCTCCTCCTTTTCATTCTTCCTTCATCCATGAGCTTCCTCATTCCTCGTCGGATCCACATATACCTGAAATAATCCATAAAAGCGTGTAGATTCCGACTACACCAACAAAACGAGTATAAATGCAAATCTAGCCTAATATATGCATTATATAAATCTAAATCATGCTAAATGCATCATAATATGCCTGCCTAAATGTGTGCTATCACATAGCCAATGATTAGGTTGACCCTGTCCGGGAATTAGGAGGAGAATTGGTGAAAAATCCTTATGTTTGAGTTGCTTTGAGTGGAGATGATATATGTATGGTTGTGCATTGCGAGAGGCATAGCCGAAATAAGGTAACCCTTCTTGTATAATAGAGATGACTTATTACTAGGGCCCTAAGAAGGATAAAATTCACTTAGGAGTAAAAGTCTAGTAACCTTGGACCTAGGGAGGATAAAACTCACATAGGGGAAAAAGTAAGCATAAAAGAAAAGAAAAGAAGTCATTATCCAAATGGAAAAATTGCATGAGTTGTATGGTTATTGAAATCGAATGGTGCTTATTGATGTGTATTGGAGTTTATGTTATTGGAATGGTTTGCGAAGTATGGAAGTTTTGATGTTGTTCTGGTTGGTTGTTGTTTCTTTTTCCCGGATTTTTAGCACCACAAGCCTAAATATTTCACATGTCTTATGTTCCTACCAAAGCCCCATTACAACCTTATAAAAGTCCTCATGATGTTGTTTACAAGTGATGCCTTTAACGTTGTATAGAGCATTTTGGATTAAGTTGAGAGTTGGGCTTTAAAGCCTAAACACATGAGAGCGTGAGTGGAACACATTATCTCGGTGAGGTTGGATTAAATTTGCCTTTTCTATTGGATCGCTCATATATTTACTAGGATATTTGTTCTCTTATTCATGGCTTATATTGCTTGATGTTGCTTTTATAAAATTATAGCATGAAGATCTTATTTGTGGGATGATTAATTCTATATTTGTTTTTCATTGCTTGAGAACAAGCAAAAGCTTAAATGTGGAGGAGTTTGATAGCATGCATTTAGATGGTCATAATAGATTGCATTTAGCTTTGTTATGATGCATATCATGCATGGTTTAAGTAGAATGTGCAAATTTGCTCTCTATGTTGGTGGAGTTGGAATCTACATGTTTTTATTGATTATTTCAGGTAACTGTGGATTCGAGGAAGAGACATGGGTTGATGTGAAGGATTAGATGAGTATGTCTAGATAATCGAGGAAGCTTACATGAAGATCTAAAGAGGTCCTGAGAAGAAGAAGCGAGCCTAAATGAAGAACAAGTCTGCAGAAGTTGTCGCCAGACATGCTGAACTTGTTTTGCACTTTCTGGAGGCCTCGGTTGTCTGATAGACTATTATGACCATGTGTTGGAAAGCTCCTTCAGAGAGCTACAACTTTCTTATTGACGTCGAGAGTTGATTCAACCTGAATTTTTCGTAAAAGGCCCGATGCAACGGGCGCAGCAATATGCTGCGGCCGCTGCATCTTCCAGCAGCGATGGGTTTTTCCAGCAGCCACGATTTTATCTATCAAAACCCTATTTATCTATCTTTGTCTTTTGGAGGCCGACTTGGACACGAATTGAGGACGAAATTGAGGAGATTAGAGGGGCTTAGCCCTAGGTTTTCATTCATTGATTAGCTTAAGATTCAAGACGATTTTAGTCAAGATTGAGAGCTAGCGATGTTCGCCATGAGCGGCTAAACTCTCTTCGTTCTATCTACGGTTTGAAGGTTTGTTTGGATTGAGTTGTGAGTTTCTGAATCTTGTTCCTTATTTCCTATGTTGAATGTTTTGACTTCTTTGTGCTTGAATGTTTGATTGTTTTATTCTATCTTGCCTGATCAACTTGGTAGAATCAATTCAACTGCTAGGGTTTTGTAGATTCCTGATTGCGAACCTTAATCCAAGTAGCAAACTTGTCCCTTTAGGTCTGATTGAACTAATTGGATAGGTAGGAAATTGGATGCGTTGTTAAATCTCTCTTTAGAGACTGCAAATACCTTGGTTAATCTCTGAACTTTATGCTATCAATTGGGTTAAATCCTTCTTTAGGGGCTGTTCAATTGATAAGGGTTTTTAGGACTGATTGGACTAGTAACTATATTAGGCCGGGACAAGGGCATTCTGATGTGACCCTCGACGGAGCTAGCTTATCTGACGATCGGGTTGGTGATCTAGATGCTAGGGATGGAGCTCCGATGGATGCTAGTGAAGATGCTAACTATGAGGAGATGGAAGAGGAGCCACTTTTACCTCGAGCTACCCCACCGTTGACAAGAGCCCGAGCTCGCCAACTTGGTCAATCGGTTCTAATCTTTGAGGAGTCACCACCACACTCGGTCACTTTGCTACAAGTTAAGTCTGAATTGGCGCCGACCGAGACTTAATTAGAGAGGATTCCAAGCTAAATCTTTCAAAACCAAACTACCTATTTTCCTAGGATGATATGCGCTTGTATTTGTTTTTCCAGGCAAATTTCGGACTAAGCCCAAAAGACTTGCCTAAATCCCACGTTCTTTTCATTTATTGTTTGTCTTGTTTTAATTTCTTAGATTTCATACAAGTCCTATATATATGTAAGCTTGACATTTGTTTTGAAACAAGTTGAATTTTGAGAAAAAGTGAGCCTTTTAGCTTCCTGTGATTCGGGTTAAGAATCTCGTTCTTACGTGAGAGGCCGGGAACAAAACCTTCGGTGAGAGGCTGAAGGAGTTTCCTTAGTGAGAGACGACGGAATCAAAGGGTCGGAAACACTCGGAGTGCGAGGCCGAGAGTGTGGAAGATCGAGTGTTGGAGAGAGCTCGGAGTGCGAGGCCGAGAGCGATCTTGCATCACATATCCCTCAACCCCATACCCCTTCTTTACCACCATTCTAAGGCCTTCCACAGCCCCATTATCACCCTCAATCCTACCCAAAACGTCACTCCCAAAACAGCCCTCAATACCTCTCAAACGAACCCAATTTCGGAATCGTCTCTGCACAGGCGACGTCTCGGTAAAACGCGATTTCCCGCTTCGTCTGACATCCGATTGATGAGATCTGCCCCAATCCGCGACCGCGACTTCAAGATCTACAAAAGTAGTACTTGCACGTTTCCAGAAGCCTAGCCAATCGACAGGAAATCGTAATTCTTTTCCGACTGCTGCTGCTCCAGAACTGCCAACAACTTCCCGACTTCTCGGAACACTCGTCGCCGGTCCTTTTGCTCGAGCCCGGGTCCGAGCTCATCAAGTGGTATCAGAGCCACGAAAAGGGTTCCTCAATCTTTCGAGGTACGAATTACTTTCTCTTCGCTTAATCCTTAGTTTTTGCAAAACATGTTTGATTAAGCCCGAGAGGTTGCAATTGTTTGTCCTCCCCTTTCATGTGTCTTGTGTGCTTGTTGTTCCTGTCCCCAATGCATTGTCTTCTACCTGTTCTTGTGGAACATCGATGGATTCCAAATGAAGCAATCAGTGGTGGATTTCTTGTTGCTTGTTCATCGATTGATTGCAAATGGGGCGTTACAAATCAGAGTTACAAAGCAATTTGATCTTTGAGCTGCTACCGTTTAATTAAGCGTTTGAGGGATTTTTTTTTTTTTTTTTCATTTAAAAAAAAAGAGCTGTTACTTAGCTTCCAGAAAAAAAAAGAGAAAAAAAGAAAAAAAAAAGAGAAAAAAAAAAAAAGAGTTCCACGTATCTCTTAAAAATAATATATATATATTATTTGTTGGGTGAAGCAAGTAGGTGAATATTCAAACCCCACATTGGCTTGTTCAGTAGAAATATGTTCGTGAGTTAGCTATTTCCATCCGAGCTTCATAGATATTACGTTGTTTCTTCCTACATTGCAATCTCAATTTTTATTCAGGCTAGATCACTTGTTTTGCATTGCCTAAGGACCATAGCGGGTGTTGGTAAATACTCGTCGAAAGGCCTTTGTTAGTGCTCAAAGGTTGTTCTTTCAGCTTATTTGTGGTTGCTATGGTTGGTGCTAGTTGCCGCTAGCGATTAATCAGGTTCTTGAGTGCCGTGCCCTTGCACTGGGAAAAGGAGAGTTGAGAGTGTTGCCTGCTGCAACAGGAAAAGGAGAGGTGAGAGCAACACTGAGTAGTGTTGGAAAAGGTGAGTGATCGAGAGGAGAGAATCATCTAGAGTAAGGAGCGGAGAGCCAAACACCGAGGAGGTCTATTGCTACTAACGGCTATTATATCTGTTGTTTGCTCATTTTGCAGGTTTTCGAGTCTCTTCCTTTTCTGAGAATACATTATAGAGAGGCAAACACTTTAAACACACGAGCGGAGTGTGTGAGAGAGTGTGAGCGTCCACCAAAGTGAGAGAGAGGTTTCTGTTTTGCTAACTTGACGAGTTTGTTTGTTTGTCTGTGGTGATGTCACAACATTCGGTGAACAGGGAAGGAGGCAGAGTTGACCCAGCTGTCCAAGAGCTAACTCGCCGTATGGACAGAATGGAGCTAAGCATTGCAGAGATACTACAACGATTACCGCCAGCCCAGAGAGATGCACTGACTGATCATGGTAGCCATGACGGCCAAAGGAACCAAGATGGCAGAAGAGGACACAGGAACGGACATCGCCATAATCGCAACAATCCACGGTCAGATGATGAGAGATCAGATGGATCCATATTTTCAGAGCGGACTCAAGCTAGAGAGGACCGCCAAGCTAGGCGTCGCCAAGAGGATGGTCGTCAACGTCGGACGCATGGGGTCAAGGTAAGCTCTGCAGCCAGAGGCGTATCAGGATTGGGAGGTCAAAGCTGAACAGGTCTTCCGTTTCCATCGATATCCAGAGGAGGAGCAAGTGGAACTCGTTGTCATCCACTTTACTGATTATGCCCTCTCTTGGTGGCAAGGAGTACTAGCAGATCGGGCCTACACTCGAGCTCCACCAGTGACGACTTGGGGAGAGTTGACACGTCTGATGCGAGCTCGCTTTATTCCGGCGGATCATGGGAAACAACTATTGCTGAGGATAGAGAAACTGAAACAGGGTCCTCGATCCCCAGACGATTACTATAAGGATCTACGCGCCCTTTTGCAGCGATCGGGCACAAGGTATGAGGACTCTTATATTCTTGCTAAGTTTCTTGCAGGTCTGAACTCTGATGTGGCTGAGATTGTGTTGCAACTGCGACACACCCATGTGATTGATGCTCTTCATCATGCCACACATGTTTATGAAAACTTCCTTAAAAGAAGGTCTGCAGGGTCCTCAACAAGGCGTTGGACGGGAACTGAATCTCCTTCAGAACCACCTCGGAGTTATCGTCCCCAACCTCCTAACCCTAGTCCTACTTCCCCTTCCACCGTTATACCTCTAGCTAACCCAAGCCCTAGTCCTGTCATCCCTAACCCCACACCTCCACCTCCTAGACCAGAGTCCAGCAGGCCTCGAGAGGTCAAGTGTTACAAGTGTTATGAGATTGGGCATTATGCTAGAGAATGCCCCAACCCACGAAAGGTTCTCCTTAACTCGTTCGGAGAAGTGGTGAGTGAGGTGGAAGGCCTCGATGACCCTTATGAGTTGCCAGTTGTGGATGAGGATGAGGAGCTTGTTGCCAGAGCACCAGTTGGTGAGAACTTCGTGGTTAAGAGGACTTTGAGCGCCAGTGAGAAGCATGAGCTTGACACCTCTCAGCGGGACAACTTGTTCAACACCCGTTGCACCATTGGAGGTAAGATTTGCACTGTTATTATTGATGGTGGCTCCTGCTGTAATATTATTAGCCAGGAAGTCGTGGATCGTTTCTCTCTAACCACTCAGGTACACCCGAGACCCTATACTCTGCAATGGCTCTACTCAGGATCACCGTTGAAGGTGAAGGACCAAGCTGAGGTGTCCTTTTCCATTGGACCTTATGCCGATACTATCTTATGTGATATACTACCTATCACCGCTTGCCATTTACTTCTCGGTAGGCCATGGCAGTATGATCGGCGTGTGATGCATGTCGGCTACAGCAACGAGTATTCCTTCGCCTTTGGAGGCAAGCGGGTAAGGCTTCTACCTCTAACCCCTCAAGAGGTTGTCACTGATTATATTGCTAGGGAACAGCGTCGCCAATCTCACGAGAAGATCGGAAAGGATGCTGAAAAGCAGAAGTTGGAGCAAGGATTGCCCAAGGAACCCCAGAGCTTGCTGGTCGCTCGGGTTCAAGATGTCCGACATGCTATTCAGGGGGGTGATGTTTGTTTTATGCTTGTCTGTACTTCTACTAGTTCTAACTTACATGTTAGTTCTAGTTCATCGTCTACTACTGCTGTTGAGTTGCCTTCTGTCATTTCAGGTGTACTCGAGGAGTTTCATGATATGCTACCAGATGAGATGCCATCTGGATTGCCTCCTCTTAGGGGCATAGAGCATCAGATTGACTTTGTGCCGGGTGCTGTTATTCCTAACCGGCCAGCTTACAGGACTAACCCCACGGAGACCAAAGAGTTACAGTCACAGGTAGAGGATATGCTTAGCAAGGGGTATATTAGGGAGAGTCTGAGTCCCTGTGCCGTCCCAGTTTTGTTGGTACCAAAGAAGGATGGGACCTGGCGCATGTGTGTTGATTGTCGAGCCATCAACCAGATTACAGTTAAGTACCGTCATCCCATTCCTCGCTTAGATGACATGTTAGATGAGTTGTATGGTGCTTGCTTGTTTTCTAAGATTGATTTGAGGAGCGGGTACCATCAGATTAGGATGAAGGAAGGTGACGAGTGGAAAACCGCTTTTAAGACCAAATATGGTCTTTACGAGTGGTTGGTCATGCCCTTCGGGCTAACTAATGCTCCTAGTACTTTTATGCGCCTGATGAACCATGTTTTGCGTGCATTCTTAGGTCGATTTGTTGTCGTATACTTTGATGATATCCTTGTTTACAGCAAGTCCTTAGAAGAGCATGCTGAACACTTACGCGCTGTTTTTCTAGTTCTTAGGAAGGAGCACTTGTTTGCTAACTTGAAGAAGTGTCAGTTTTGCTCCGATACTGTCGTCTTTCTTGGTTTTGTTGTAGGTAAAGATGGCTTGCAGGTGGATACAGAGAAGATTCGAGCTATTCGAGAGTGGCCTCAACCAACATCCGTTACTCAGATACGGAGCTTTCTAGGCTTAGCAGGATTTTATCGTAGGTTCGTCAGGGACTTCAGCAGCATTGCTGCCCCTCTTACAGAACTAACAAAGAAAGGGATGTCATTCAAATGGGGTCCAGCGCAAGAAGAGGCTTTTGCTACACTTCAGGAGCGATTGACGAATGCTCCGTTACTTGCACTTCCTGATTTCTCAAAGACTTTTGAGATTGAGTGTGATGCATCTGGGGTTGGTATTGGTGGTGTTTTGATGCAGGAAGGTCGACCTATCGCTTACTTTAGCGAGAAGCTAGGAGGAGCTACAGAGAATTACTCTAACACTACCTACGGCAAGGAGTTGTATGCCTTGGTTCGTGTTTTACAGACTTGGGCTCATTACTTGTTGCCCCATGAGTTCGTGATACATACTGACCATGAGGCCTTGAAGTATCTCCGGAGCCAAACCACCCTTAGCGCTCGCTATGCTAAGTGGATTGAGTTCATCGAGGCTTTTCCTTATGTGGTCAAGTACAAGAAAGGGAAGGACAACATTGTCGCTGATGCCCTCTCTCGTAGGTATTCTCTTCTCTCTACTCTTGAAGCTCGTGTTCTTGGCTTTTCTATGCTACTTGATCTCTACTCTGCTGATGCTGATTTTGGGGATATATTCTGTCAATGTGTGCAATCTGCTGGTTCCCCTAGTGTTGGTAGTTATTTTGTGCAGGATGGTTACTTATTTAGGGCCTCCCGCCTTTGTGTGCCTTGTTGTTCGGTTCGATCATTGTTGGTTTTGGAGGCACATGGAGGTGGATTGATGGGGCATTTTGGGGTTGCTAAGACCTTAGGAGTTTTGAAGGATCATTTTTACTGGCCTAGGATGCGATCTGACGTTGAGAAATGTTGTGCTAGTTGTGTTACTTGTGCTAAAGCTAAGTCTAGATCGAACCCGAATGGTCTGTACCTTCCCCTACCTCTAGCTAGTGCCCCATGGGAGGACATTTCTATGGATTTTGTGCTAGGCTTGCCTAAAACTAGGAAAGGCCATGATTCTGTATTTGTTGTGGTAGATCGGTTTTCTAAGATGGCCCATTTCATAGCTTGCTCTAGAACTGATGATGCTTCTCATGTTGCTACCTTATTCTTTGATCATATTGTGAAGCTACATGGGGTGCCTAAATCTATTGTTTCTGATAGGGACTCTAAGTTCCTTAGCTACTTCTGGAAGACCTTGTGGGCTAAGCTAGGTACCAAGCTGTTATTTTCTACTTCTAGCCACCCTCAAACAGATGGTCAAACCGAGGTAGTTAATAGGACTCTAGGTGTTTTACTGCGTACTATGCTTGCTACTAACTTGCGCAGGTGGGAGGATTGTTTATCCTATGTCGAGTTTGCTTACAATCGGGCTGTGCATTCCGCCACCAAGATGTCTCCTTTTGAGGTGGTTTATGGTAGAAATCCCCACACACCATTGGATTTGGCACCGCAGCCCCTATCGTCTCCCGAGGACCTTGCTGGTAAGTCCCGGGTTGAGTTGGTGAAGTCTTTGCATGAGAGAGTTCGACTACAGCTGGAGCGTCGAACTCAACAGTATGTGAACCAGGCCAACAAGCATCGCAAGGAGCTATTATTGGAGGTTGGAGACTTGGTTTGGGTTCACCTCCGGAAGGATCGATTTCCTACTTTGCGGCAATCTAAGTTGCAGCCAAGAGCTGATGGGCCGTTCATGGTGCTAGAGAAGATTAACGACAACGCTTACCGAATTGATCTCCCAAGTAAGTATGGTGTTCATGATGTTTTTAATGTCTGTGACTTAGCTCCATTTCTTGCAGGGGATGGGCTACTTGAGGAGCTGACGGATTCGGGGTCGAATCCTTTTCAAGGGGGGGAGGATGATGTGACCCTCGACGGATCTAGCTTATCTGACGATCGGGTTGGTGATCTAGATGCTAGGGATGGAGCTCCGATGGATGCTAGTGAAGATGCTAACTATGAGGAGATGGAAGAGGAGCCACTTTTACCTCGAGCTACCCCACCGTTGACAAGAGCCCGAGCTCGCCAACTTGGTCAATCGGTTCTAATCTTTGAGGAGTCACCACCACACTCGGTCACTTTGCTACAAGTTAAGTCTGAATTGGCGCCGACCGAGACTTAATTAGAGAGGATTCCAAGCTAAATCTTTCAAAACCAAACTACCTATTTTCCTAGGATGATATGCGCTTGCATTTGTTTTTCCAGGCAAATTTCGGACTAAGCCCAAAAGACTTGCCCAAATCCCACGTCCTTTTCATTTATTGTTTGTCTTGTTTTAATTTCTTAGATTTCATACAAGTCCTATATATATGTAAGCTTGACATTTGTTTTGAAACAAGTTGAATTTTGAGAAAAAGTGAGCCTTTTAGCTTCCTGTGATTCGGGTTAAGAATCTCGTTCTTAGGTGAGAGGCCGGGAACAAAACCTTCGGTGAGAGGCTGAAGGAGATTCCTTAGTGAGAGACGACGGAATCAAAGGGTCGGAAACACTCGGAGTGCGAGGCCAAGAGTGTGGAAGATCGAGTGTTGGAGAGAGCTCGGAGTGCGAGGCCGAGAGCGATCTTGCATCACATATCCCTCAACCCCATACCCCTTCTTTACCACCATTCTAAGGCCTTCCACAGCCCCATTATTACCCTCAATCCTACCCAAAACGTCACTCCCAAAACAGCCCTCAATACCTCTCAAACGAACCCAATTTCGGAATCGTCTCTGCACAGGCGACGTCTCGGTAAAACGCGATTTCCCGCTTCGTCTGACATCCGATTGATGAGATCTGCCCCAATCCGCGACCATGATTTCAAGATCTACAAAAGTAGTACTTGCAAGTTTCCAGAAGCCTAGCCAATCGACGGGAAATTGGAATTCTTTGCCGACTGATCTGCTGCTCCAGAACTGCCAACAACTTCCCGACTTCTCGGAACTCTCGTCGCCGGTCCTTTTGCTCGAGCCCGGGTCCGAGCTCATCAAATTCATAAGAAGACAAAAAGGACAAGAGGAAGTTACAATATCAATTCAACCAAATAAAGTGGATAGTTGTAGGTATTGTATCAACTTGTTTATAGTTTATTTTGTTTTCTTTCTTATTTCAATCACCCAAAAACCCCTCCTTTCACTAATTGGTAAATACACATTACAAAGAAATACTTGATTCTATGTGGGATCGACCTCTTACTTGCTATACTTGTTTGTAAGTTTGAGTTTTATTTTGATACGGTTTACACGACTAAAAACCATTCGTCAGTGAGTTTTGTTGAATTACCGCTACAATTTTGCCTTATTGAATTACTCCTACATTTCATGGCGAGTTACTGTGGTTGAATTTGGCTTATTCTTGGTGTTGGGAGTGACAAGTTACTGCTACATTTTTTTGCTAAAATGGGTAATGTTTGTCTTATTTTAAGGTTTTGTTATTGAAGATGGTCTAATCCAAGATCTAGGAAGACTATGCTAAAGTCCATGGTTCAAATAAAAAGTCGATCGTGCTTCCATAATACTCACAAGTGTAGCTGGAGAAGTTCACTCTCACATTTTGCCTTATTCTTGGCGAATATGTAGAGTTCAAATGGGTTGTTTTTAGATGGAAGTATTTGCCGTTTTTATATAGAAATTTTTAGGTTATATTAATGTGTAATATTGCTTCTATCACAAATGATTTGAACTCATAATTTGTTTACTTTACATTAGTTCAAGCTTGAGCCCAAAACGTGCTCACTGGCTCAAAACGAGCTCACAAGCTCGAGTTCGGCTCGAAAAAAACGAGCAAAACGAGCTCTAGCTCGAGCTTGTTTAAATACGGGTGAGTCGAGTTCGAGCCCACTTCTAAGCTCGACAAAAAATTCGAGCCGAGCTCGAGCTCGGGTATAAACGAGTCGAGTATGAGCAACTCACTATTCGGCTCGTTCGACTCGAATAACACCCCTATCATGCATATGTCAAAAGCAACTTCAATTTTACCTCCTTTCATGGTTTTCAATAAATAATATGCACTTCATTGTGACTTCCCTTTACTAGGCAATTTCATGCTATATCTCTAATGAATCTCATTTTGTATCGTCGAGTTCAGTTAACACTTCCATATATGACACTAATAAAAAAATTCACTAGGGGTGATAAAAATAAACTTTGGATATAAACATGAAGCATATAGATAAAAGAACATATCCAAAGTACAATGTAAAGAACAATTTAAGGAGTAATAAAAAAGTATCACATAAGTAAGCCTTTCCCCCACCCCATACATAAACATTACAATGTCCTCACTCTATAAAAACAAGGGTAAAGGAAAAAACTTACTATATTGTAGTGCAGAATCTCGAAAATAGGTGCTCTGTTGGGTCAGTCGATATCGAGTGGTCCATTCGATATCGACTGGACTCACTCGATTTCTAGTGTGTTCCAAGCTTTAGGGTGATCCATGGTTGATCACAAGCTCTCCCATTCGATATTACTCAGTCGACGTCGAGTCCTTGACTCGATATCGAGTGGTTGTCGTAGCTTCTTTGCACCTGAAATTTCATTAGAAACCAAACAAAAAGAAAAAGAAAAACAAACTAAAATGAAGTTTAAAACAAATAAAAAATATCCAAAATCCTAAAAACTAATAGTCTTGGTACAAGCTCCAGATTTTATAGTCGTTAGGCCGACTTCTTCTTATGATCAAGAGGGCATTTGCAGGGCCCACGTGGCTTGGGCCTCAAATCGGACTCCATCTTTTTCCTTCAGTTGCATTGCTTTAGAGTGGATCTTGTGGACCTTGAATGGTCCCACCTTTTTCTCTTTAAATTTGCTCGGGAACCAATGACTTTTAGTCTTGGAGACATAGATTGTATCTCCAACTTCATACTCCTTCGGATCATCATTGGAAACCTTGCATAGTCTTACATAACAAGGCAAACCTCTTCCATTTATAGATAAATCATGTATGGAAATAGGGGAAGAGAGATCTGTACCTTGGCTTACCTTTGCATCGGGTTTTTGCTTTTGTAAATCTGCTCGACATACTTCTAGAATATTGCAATTAGACATCATGTCATTTAAGTCTGTCAAGAAATCAACCGATGTTAAATTTATCTATTACATCGGTAATTTTTTTTTGTGATGTCTAAAACAGTTTAGACGATGGTCAAATATTTGGACAGATGTGAAACTGTTAGTTCAAAAAAATCCAAAACGCGCGCTATAAGGGGAAAAGGCGGGATCCAAACACTTAGAAAAAAATTTGGTGCACGGACTTCCAAATTTTGGAGGTAACGTTAACACTTTCAAAAATTAAACTTTCTTGTTTCCTTTTTCCAATAACTTTCAACACTTAGAAAAAATTGACCCTTTCTCTCACTTTCCTAAATTTTATAACATAGAATATTTCTATCTTCTCTTCTCTCCCCTCAAGCCCCCTCGGTCTCCCTCTCTCTCCCCTCACGTTAAATCAGATCCAAATCCAACTCATCTTCCTTCCCCTCTCTCCAGATCCAAGCTCCCGCTTGCTAGCTCCGACGACCGTCATTCAGTGCTACCTTCCTTCTCCGGTCATCATCTCTCAAAAGAATAGTGAAAATGGATGGGAGTTGAAACCCTAAATCGCCGACAGGGCCGATATCCGACATTCCGACCTATTTGTGTGGTTTCATTTGTTTTCCATCTTCATTATGCTTTGGTTTCTTGTTTATTTTCACATTCAATCAGCTCTAAGGCTCTAACCCTCGGTCTACCTCTCTCCAGATCCGAGCCATGTACTAAACACCTAACTCATCTTCTCCATATCCAGATCCAATCTTTCGCTATCTAGCTCTGGCGACCGTGGTTCAGTTCTGCTTTCCTCCTCCGACCATCATCTCTCAAAAGAACTGTCGTTCAGTGCCGCTACTTACGTTGGAGGTAATCAGTTTATCATTTATCGAGCTTGAATCCCTCAAATCCCTGGGCTGAATTGGCTTAACCTTTGGTATTCATAATTTGCTAAATTCGAAACCCTAAATCTGCGTTTATTTGCCTTTTTTTTTCTTTGATTTTGATGTGTTCGTGTGGGTTTTGAGTTGGACGGTGATTTGAGGAATAAGGGATGATATTGAGAAGTGTTTTAGAAGAATTGCAAAGGAAATGAGATATCCAAATATAATAATTGATTTCCTTGTCTTGCTTCCTTCACCCTCGACCCGTTCCAACGCGTCTCCGTCGCCTGTCTAGAACGTAACGAGTCTGTGCTGGTTTCTACTCATACCTCCGTCGGCAAGACCGCCGTGGCCGAATACGCCATTGACATGTCGTTCAGGGATAAACAGCGGGTGATTTATACCTCTCAATTGAAGGCTCTGAGCAACCAGAAGTATAGGGAGCTCAGCCAGGAGTTCTCCGACGTCGGATTGATGACCGATGTGGTGTATACTGATTTCAGGCCTACCCCCCTTCAGCATTACGTGTTTCCTGTTGGTGGTGTGGGGCTTTACTTGATGTTTGATGAGAACGAGCAGTTTAGATAGGACAATTTTGGTAAACTGTAGAATTCCTTTTCCAAGCCAAAGCTCGATAGCGGGGTTAAGTCTAGGGGTAGTGGAAGGATTGCAAAGAATGGTTCTGGTTCCGGTGGTTCTGATATCTACAAGATTGTAAAGGTTTGTGTCCAGACTTTTCCCCTCTTGGATTTATGTGTTATATTTTTTAGAAGAGTACATGGATTCTTGTGAATGACAGCAATGAGTTCATCCATGTTCTTACCTTTTTCTTTTTTTTTTTTTTTTGAACAGGAAATAATTCGAAGTTCCAGATTTCAACTGAAACCTGGGACAACGAGAGGCCGAAAAACGGCAGACGGACTAACCGTCATGATACAGCCAAAAAAGCAAAAAACAACAAAAAAACCCGGATACAAAAGATCATAGCGAAGAAGGCCAGCGGAGAAGCAGATGTAGGACACCGGATGGAGGCAGCGAATGCCGAAAACATGGGAAAGTCGAAGGACGAACACGACGTCTCGACGCCGGGGAGACAGATGCAGAAACCCAATAGCGGAAAGGACGTCTCCTGGGGAAATGTGGATCAACGACGTTCCCCCCACCTAGATGAGGGATCTTCGAGAATCACGAACACTTCCACGGTCAACTCGAACAACAGGGCGTCCGAGACTGCAACTTCATCCGAAAACTAAACGAAGCCACACCCAATAAAACGACTCTACTCAGCTGGACAAAAACACAAGATCAAAGGAAATGGGTAAAAAGGTAGAAGCGATTGAGTCAGGATAAGCTTTGGTTTAGGGCCCAACCAAAGAAAGAAACGAGGGCTTTCATCCTTGGGTTGCAAGCACCCATGAGTTGTGCAAGCCTGAAGCCTAGCTTGTATGTGATTTTATTTTGATTTTATTTATATTAACAAAATATATTATTTTATTGTTGTGGTGTGGAGTAGTGCAGGAAGCTTCAACCGAAGCTTGAGAGGCAGAAGAGAGGATCTTCAGTTGTTATGAGAGAGGGATGACGAACACAATGGGCAATCGAGACCATTTCCGTAAAGAAGCCCATCACCCCGAGAAGGATAGCGGAAGGAGATCGGAGATTCTGGGTTTGGGGTTCCAAGTCGGTGGTAAATCATCTCGTAGATAACCCAAAACGAGGACCAAAGTGGGCGGATCTAGAGGAAAATGACGCCGGCAACGAGAGCGGACGGCAAGGACGGATGGAAGGTGGTCGAATCTAAAAGGTAAGAGGGTGGATGGATTTGATTATTTGTTTATTTTGACAGTAGCCTTGATTTGATATTTTTTTTGGTTAAATTGAGAAGGATGCTTCAATTGATGTCGAACGGAGGACGGCGGACGGCGATGGAAGACCACCGAGTCAAAGGCGGACCACCGAAAAGCCACCTCCAGATCAACAAAAACACGGTTCGAAATCACTAATTCGGGAGGTTTCCTCATAATCTGTTCAAGAGATTTGTTGGGGGTTACCCATAATTTGTTCGAGAGTTTTGTTGGGGGTTACCCACGATTTGTTTTGTTCAAGAGCTTCGTTTGGGGTGATCTGCTCAATATCTTTGTTCAATTAGTTATTTGGAAGGGAAGAAGAAACTCCCCATAAAAACAAATTTTTTTTTTTAGCACACCCATAAAAACAATTGTTGAAGACAGAGAAGAGAAGGAAACAGACAGAAGGCCAGAAGCCCTCAGCTCGCCACTAGGTTGTTATTCGAGTCGAACGAGCCGAGTATTATTTGTTCATATTTAGTTCATTTAGAATACGAACGAGCTCGAGCCGAGCCTAAATTTTGACTCGAGCTTAAACATGTGCTCATATTCGGCTCGTTTAGGAAATGAGCGAGCTCGAGCCGAGCTTTTTTCGAGCTTTAGGCAATTCTACTTGCTCATTATACAATAACTTTAAGAAAATTTTAGAAATTTCATAAAATTCGAGCTATTCGAGTTTAATTCGAACGAGTCGAACTTTGGAACGAGCTTAAAAATGTGCTCATACTCGGCTTGTTTAGAAAATGAACGAGCTCGAGTCGAGTTTTATACGAGCCGAACCCGAGCCGATCACGAGTAGCTTGTCTCACATAATACCCCTACTCGCCACCCCCCTGATGTTGGGATTGGATGTGATGTGATTATGTTTATCTTTTCTATTGTTATACTTTTATGTATTGTGGAAACTGGATGAGATTAAGTTTGATATTTGTACTAAATGAAGGAATGAGATTGAACATATTTTATTTTATTTTTTTAGTTGGGATTTTAGTACAAAGACGCACATATTGTAATATTTAAAGTTATTCTACAATGACTTTATCCTTATTAGCATAATTGATATGTTTGGATACCCGATTCTTCGCACGTGGGTTCAAGATCAAGAACCACGCCGTATATTTGCCCGATCTTGCAATGTTCTTTCGATATCTCCTATTAACTAAACTAATTAATAAACTAATGAAGCAATGATTCTTAACTTAAGAAATTCAACAACTAATTGGATCGATGGACATAATTAAACTAAAGAATTAAACTAATTGAAAGTAACAGTTGATAACTTAATTAAACAACATCTAAGCTAACAACAGCAACGGACTAACTTAATTAAACACCATCTAAGCTAACAACAACAATAGACTAACTTAATTAAATTGAAACAAACTAAAAGCGACAGAAGAGAGAAGCGGGAACAGGTTGCGCGCGAGGCAGGACTGGGTGCGCAGAAGCCGGCGTCTCAAATATGAAACATGTCAATTACTACTCTCATCTCTCTAACTCTTTCTCCTACTCTCTCTTTTCTTTAGGTTTATCATACGTTATCAGAACGAGTTGCTCCAAGGAGAAATAGGTATATAATCTAAATCATTCTTCTACCTTATGTGTCTAAGTTTGTTTCAAACATGTTCCTTATACATGTTATGAATCATCCCTCGGTACTATACTCTTATTTGTTTTGTTATATTTTTTTTACATATCCCCTGGAGCAAATGTAAAGTAATTTCAACCCTAAAGTGTTGAATTTATCATATCCCCTGACGTGGATATAACCTAATTTCAAACCTGAAGTGTTGAATTAATCAAATTTGTAATATCATCTGAAGCGAATAAATTAAATTTCAATCCCTGAAGGGGTTGAATAAATCAAATTTGTAATATTCCCTGAAGCAAGCAAATTAATCTCAATTCCTAAAGTGATTGAATCAACAAATTTTTAATATCACCTGAAGTAGGTAAACTAATCTCAATCCCTGAAGTGATTGAATCAATCGAAGTTATGATATTCCCTAAAGGAGCTAAACTAATCTCAATCCCAGTAGTGGTTGAATCATCAAATTTGTAATATCTCCTAAAGTGGATAAACTAATTTCAATCTCTGAAGTAGTCGAGTCAATCAAATTTATAAAATCCTCTTTCAATCCCTAAAGCGGTTGGATCAATCTGTCATATCCCCTGAAGTGGATGTAATTTTATTATATCCCTGAAGTGATAATTTATCTCCATATTATTATTATTCTTGCTCCAATATTTAGAGTACTTTTATTATTCTAATAAGAGACAAGGAGTAAAATCATAATTCAGTATCTTTTTTTTTTTTTAAAACCTAACAAAAACATGGGACTGGTGGACTAAGAGCAAGTCCAACAGAATTTGTAAAAATTCTCTATTTTACAGATCAAAATGTCAAAATTTCTAAAAAAAATTCAACTCAACTCCAACAGCTTTTCTATTTTACAGATTTTTACATTTATTATACACTACAATAGAGGATGATTCAGGGGTAATCAAGGTTTATTGTGTTACATGTGAACACATCTGAGCCGTTAATTAGATGAAATGGATGGATGAGATTAAAAGGAAATATTAGCTTTTTTTATTTATTAAAAATCAGTGGGACCCACGTTTTTTCTAGCCCACTTGCTGAATTGGGAGCGTGTGTGATGCACTCTCTTGAAATTATTCGATGTTATATCTGGATTATTCGATCGTATCGACGGATTATGCGATCGTATCCACTTGCCACATGATGGGGGGTTATTTTTTTTCTTCGAATTATTCGATAATATCACTGGATTATTCGATCGTATTAACGGATTATGCAATAGTATCGATGGATTATTCTGATCGGCTAGCAACCTGAAAATGACATAAACTATTTACCAAAAATTATTCGATTGTATCGTTTGATTATTCGATGGTATCGCTTGATTATTCGATTGTATCGCGCGATTATTCAATGGTTCTGTTACTCATTTTAACAAATAACTAAAAATTATGCGATGATATCACCGGATTATTCAATTATATCCAATGATTATTCGATGGTATCGAAGCATTTTTCATTCATAAGACCGCCAACATAAAAAAAAAACATATCCTTAGGCACAAAATCAGTCCATACACATGAATAATTTGATCAATACACATGAATAATTAAACTTTTCTCCCGAATACGGGTAATATAGATCTCAATTCCCCCAATTAGACTAATTAATTATCAGACAAAACACAAGAATTGGTTGCTTATGAGCACACCAATCCAAATCCTAAAATTACTAACCCTAAAAATGGTTGTTCAATGGTGAAGGTGAATGTCCTCGTTCATTAATTTCTGAAATTGACCACAAGCTTCTCAACACCCACAAAATTCACAATCTAAGATTCAAAAATCAAAATTTGATCTCCCAATTTCGAATTCATGATACATTTGTGCAAGCCAAAGGAATCGCCCACCTTCAACTCTCAATTGTTTGTCGTGCCGCCGCATCGACCACGCATCCAGGCCATCGCATCCAGGCCGAAGGAATCGATCACGTATCAAGGCCATCGCATCCAGGCCATCGCAATTGACCACGCATCGCAACACCGCCTTCAACACCCACTGTAATTCCGGCCACAGTTTCTCATTGCCACCCGCTCCTACCGCCATGGCTAGAGGTTCAACCTGATGTCGCCGTCGCCTGCTGCAATCGATCTCTCCTTCAAATCACCGGCCACTCTGATCTCTCCTTTAAATCGCCGCCGCTGCCCACAACATCGCCCACTTCTCCGCCAAGTTGTTGGAAATCGCCCATTTCGATCTCTTTTTTAGGGCGGAGTGTTTTGCGAGGAGGTTATGGATATGGTTCAGGGTTTCAATGAAGAAATATTAGAAAGTTTGATTGCACGCGCATTAATAAGAGAAGGTAGATCCATTTTTTGATTTTTTAATTAAAATAATGAATTATTTTGGATTAATCATAACCCTTCATTTTATCTTAATCAACGTCCCAGATTTGTTCACATGATACGCGTTAAGGCCTGATTACATATGATCTACCCTCCACTACAATAAATACATAGATTTATAATATACTAAATGCATTTATTAAAGTTGCAATATATAATGCATAAAGATGGAAGATGTATATGCGACAATGGTGCAATATAGAGTCTTGGCATAATTTTTATTCAATTTGCAAGTAAAATTAGAGACCACAACATGTCAACTATCTGGAGCCCATGAACATTGAGCAAATTAGAGCCCATGACCCTAAAATCATAAATCAACCCTATGACAGTAACCTAAAAGCAACTATGACATCAATCATAAATCAACCAACAACCATGACGAACACTAGCAATCGGCAATCAGAAAGAAAAATGCAATCGACGAATTTATTTAATCAACAATTAGAAGAAAAGAAATTGCAATCGATCGAAGCCCGGAGCTATCAGTAAACTGGAATTAGCAATCAGAAGAAAAAAATTATAATCGAAGCCCGGAGAAATTAGTAAATGGGAATAAGCCATCGGAAGAAAAAGAAAAAAATCAATCCAAGCCCGGAGCAATCAGAAGAAATCTAACCTTTCTCTTGGCTACTAACAGCAATCAACGTAGAGTAGAGACGAACAGCAATAGTAAACTGGTGTCAATGGGATGGCATAGGGTTTTTTCGAAACATAAAATCAAAGCATACTCGGACAGCAAGGAGCAAGGAGAAAGATGGGACGGCAACCGGAAAGAAGGGAAGCAATCAATTTTCATGGGAAGGAGTGGAGAATTTAATTTTAGTGTTCTTCTTCCCTTCTCCAAATTTGCAGATTTAGGGTTTCTCTATTTTAGAGGAAGATTTACAGAATCTGTTAGGGCTAAAAAATACCTATTTTCTCGAAATTTTTGTCTTTCTTCTATTTTGCAGGGACTGTTGGGCTTGCTTTAATAGAATAGGTTTAAGAGTCAAAAACCCCTTTTGGGGGGTAAAGAACGCGCTTTGCGTTTTTCCATGCACCTCCCTTTTCTACCATCATCTAAGAACCATAATCATCTTTTCTGATTAGGCCACACAAATCATGGCCAAAATCCGCTAGATCCTTTCTAGTGAGGATCAATCAAGTCAGGACTTTCCCGATTCCAGCACAGTAGGTTCGATTGTGTGACTTTGTGGGGTGGGTGCCCTTTCGCGTGGTTCCGTGTTAGGCCTCCTTGTTGTCGGTGGAAGGAGTGGAATGTACCATCTGGTGTGGAGAAAAGGTGGTTATAGTGGTATGTAAACCGGCGATGTTGGCCTCGGGTCGGCGGTTTGCAGCAGTGTCCTTTGGTGTTGGCGGGTGCTGGGGTTTCGGGCTCGTCTCCCTTGTCTTGCCTTCTTCCTTCTCTCTTGTGAGCTTCTGGTTGCTGCATCGTGTGGGGTTTGTCCATCCGTTGTTGCTCGCCGGCATTGGTGGTCTTTCCTTGTCGGCGTTGGTGGTTTTTTTTTGTCGGAGGTGTGCGGGCCATGGTGTTAAAAAAAACGAAAGGCTTGAATAATTCCAGGAACCATTCCTCCGAGAAGCTCTCTTTAGAGCCCCAAACCCCTGCTTCGGGAGCTTCTAAATCTCCTTCGGGAGCCCCTAAATCTCCTCCGAGAGCCACCAATCCGCCTCTCGGTGTGAATAATCTCGACTTCGGCCACCGCTACGACTAGCGCGCTACCATGTTGTCCCAATCTGGCGGCACCGCACAGTGTGCGATGTTCCCTCGCTAGTCTTTGGTTGCATTGTTCTTTCCTGACCGTCCCTCTCTCTCCGATCATCCTCTCATTGGCGTCCTAGGTCTGTCTAGCGGATTTTCTTCCGCATGACTTGCCACCTCCGGCGCCGGCTGCCACATTGCCCTTTGTCCGATTGCATCATCTCCTGCTTGCGTTGAGTACTGTTTGCTTCCTTGGGTCTCTTTGGCCTGATTGATAGCCCACAAGATGTGAAGTAGGCCTTTTTGTCCTTTGGGCCCAAGACAGGCCCATCGAAAAAAATAGTTAATTAAATAAAAATGAAATTAAAATAATAAATATCTATAAATAAATAAATCCCGGTAGGGTTTACTAAAACCCCACTAGGGTTTCTGGTGCGTTCGATTCAGGCGGTGTGAGGCTCTGTGTTTGGCGTGACTGGACTTTCTTTCCGTGTGATGGGGTTCTGGGAGTCGGAGTCGAGACATGCTGTGGTCGTGGTAATTGTGTGTACCGAGGCGTCTCCTTTACTCCGAAAGACTGTTTCCTTGGAGGTTCTTCTTTACTGCCCACAAGTATCTCCTGATGTGTCGCTGGCCTGCGGTGCTACTTCTAAGTAGTGCTTGGCTTCGTCCGTCGTCTACGTCCTCGTCTCGTTTGGTCTAGTTTAGTTTAGTTTTTCTTTTGTAGAATCTTATTGCTTGTATTTTGCACCATCTTTGTATTTTGTGTTTGTTGAGACGGTTTTCCATCTGCCGTCTTGCCGGCCTTCGAGGTTCAGGTATGTCTGACCTCAAATTTTTACCTAATAAAAAAAATAATAGGTTTAAGAGCCTAATAATGACAATAAACATGTTGTGAACAAACCTAAAACACTCCCACGGCGTTCCGCCACCGCCGCAACCAACATTGGCCACCATGCATCAACATTTCACCACTAGACCTTGAGCCCAACAGCCCGTACCCGACCTCCTCCGTCCAGGCCAACATCTCCTCCTCCTAATCGAACGTCTAGATGCTCTCTGGCTCTCTGAGACCTACATATTCCGCCGCTCGCCAACCTCTAACTCAGCCCCGCTGGCGCCTCGGCTGCCCACCACCATGGACACTGCCTCCACAACCACCCACCAGTCCAGCCTCCATCGCCGCCCACCTCCACTAGCTTCTACCAGCTAGCCTCCGATTCATCACCATCCTTGGTGTGCCGTTGCCGATGGCCAACGCCATCTAGGCATCTGCTCTTCTTCTTTGCACCCAGCCAACACCTTGATTGCACTTCCGCCCACTGGCCACATCTGCCTCTTACCGGTGATCGCCTCGACTCCGTCCGTATATCGGAGACACCCTAGGCTCCAATCTTGACTCGGCTCGGCTCTTCACACGTCTAATGTCCTTTTCCAATGGCTCTTCTTTCCATGTTCATTATTGTTCATTTTTTCTTCTAAATCTTAGCTCATGCACCGCTATTTTGACTTACCCTTGTGGTATTCTACTCACGATCTTATCGTCTTGAAGGGTTTTGAGTTGGGTTTTTTGGGGTTTGAATGAGCGATAGTGTGGCTTGGGTGTGGATTTGTGATTTGGGTACTTTGTTGTTCTTGTTGGATTACATGACTCATGTGAATAATATATAGTTTGATTTTCCATGCTTACATCCGTTGTAGAAATGTGATTGACACATGATGGCTCTTGGAGTCCATAATTTGAGGTGTCCACCAGTAATCCCAGAGTTCTCTGTGTGCGCCTTCTTTTTGGTTGGTCGATTCGTATATTCTGCTGACTTGTATTTTACAATGTTAGATGACATGTATTTAATTTCCGCATTTTCTTTTCCGTTATTTCCTTTGTGTAATTTCTTTTCTGTCATTCGCTTCTATTATTTGTTTATAGTTGTACATGATGGTTAGTCTATCTACCAGCTTATCCGGTCTCTCGGTTTCTCTATGACTGTCTAGTTAATTGAATTCCTTACCCGATTTCAAAAAAAAAGTTTAAGGGGTGGTTTTCTTCATTTTGATTTTAAGGGTGATTTTATGAAAAATAATCTATGTAAAGGGTGGTTTTATACAATTTCACATAACAAAGGGTGCACGAGGGCTACTTGTTGGTTATGTTAGATTTGTGAGGGATTTCGATAATCTATCAATTTTATGCTAAGAAGTTTCATTACAATTGGTTTTTATGAATTTTTAAATATGAAATTAAGTGTTTGCTTAGTTTTTGAAATTAGAATTGAAATTGATGCAATTTGTAGTTGTTTGCGTTTTTTTGTTTGATTGTTGTTGATTTATGTGATGTGGGTGTAGAATTATGAGTAGAAATTGGAATTGAAATAGATGAAATTGCTCAATTTTTGCGATATGGGTTAGCATCTACTGATTTGGGTTAGCGGCTACGGATTAGCCTCAACGCATATTTCTGACCCTAGTTTTCATAGATTTTGTAATCGAAAACAACATTACAGTTATCAAAAACTATTTGAAAATCATCAAAAGTTACCACAATAACATAGTAATCATATTGATTCGTTCCTTGATCAATTTCAACGAATTTATCATGTATTCGGGATTAATAAATTCAGTATTTAGATGAACCCTGATAACTAGGTTTTTTCTTTTGCTCTCAAATAAATTCGATCATAAATATTTTATAAAATAAAAAAGACTTGTTGTACAATTTATCTCATAATCAATTATTCTAGTTTCTTATCATAGCCTCACTAAAACAGTTGTCATTCTTCAATTTCCAAAGTCCAGATTTTATATAATACTCCATCCAATCCCAAATAAATGTCGTTTTAACTTTTGACAAAAAATTTAAGTAAAGTATTAATCATTATTTGTTTTATAAATTTTTTTTCCTAATCCTATCGTTCATTAAATGCTTAATTACTAACTTTTTCAACCTCTAAGTAGAGAGTTTATAAGAAAAAGTAGTCAACAAATATAATGTTCAATCTATTAAATTGTCTAGAAAACATAAAACGACACTTATTTAGAATCAAATTCAAAAGTCTAAAACGACACTTATTTTGGATCGGATAAAGTATTAGCAGGAGGAATCCTATAGTTCGATTTGGTGGTATATTTAATATTCCACTCACTTGTATTGGTAGAAAAATATTTAATATATTAAAACCACTTATATAAATTAATATGAAAATTCACTTTCATCAATAACACGAAAAAACTACCAAATAGACGGGTTCAAATTCTCTGTCTCCGGATTTGTCCCCTTACTCTGTCCCTCCTTCCATCTTTCTTATTTTCTTTTCTTTTAGTAATTAATTTAAGTTTTAATTTAATTTATTTTTATTTTTAATTGGGAGTTTGTGAGAGGGGGCGAGGGAGGGGAACAAGGAGGGGGCACAGAGGATTTGGCTCCCAAATGGACCATTAAAGTTGACTAGAATAACTTACCTATACTGCTATACAAATCGCCTGTGTCGTTGTTTGGCCTCCTACCTCAAATCCATGGGTGACGGCTTCCCCTACGGCGGACCATGAGTCCACTTCCGGCGGACCACGTCATGTCGCTGAGGGCGACGTCACACCCTCCCAAATCGCCTCGTGTTTACTCTCTCTCCCCCCTCTGTGCGGAGTCAGTTTCTTTCTTTTTAAGATGAATTCATTCCTTTACTTAAAGTGGTTGTGATAGGGAATAGGTAAAGGCCTTGCCTTATTTAAAATTACCAGGAAGGAGAAAAGTCAGCATTACCTTTGTTGAAGAAATAAGCCAACTACCCAGATCTGTGTAGATCTGCTCAGATTTGCTCAGATATGTCAAAACCTCCGACGAGATCCCTCCGCCATGCTACAACAATTAAGCGCCACAATAGCTATATAAACGTTACAATAGAATTTTAAAAACCGCCACATTAGGTTATCTATTGTGGCGGTTTATTACCTATTGTGGCGGTTATTAGTTTCCTTAGAAAACCGCCACATTAGATCTAAAAACCGCCACAATAGAGCTAATGCAACGCGGCCTAATAACACGGTAAAAAACCGCCACAATAGACTTTTTGTAGCGGTTTCATGCCTATTGTGGCGGTTTTGAGCCGCCACAATAGGCCTTAATTGTTGTAGTGCCATCAGCCTCCCTGCCCTCGGTCTTCCTTGGCTTGGTGTCGTTGATGCCAATGGTCCTCCTCTCCTAGCATCGGAAAACCCCAATCTAAAAAATCAGATCTCAGTTTCTACCCCTCTTAATTAAATACAAACATAAACTCTTTATTCCAATCCCAAAATTAAATTATGTCTCAACTATTAAAAATCCTCAAACAACCTATATTCTCTCTTTTAAACTCAGGCTTTTTCCATATCGCAGCCTCATCTTGGTGATTTGCCTTCTGTGGTTGGTGCTTTCCTCGAGCATGGTCGTCGCCGAATCCAGAACTAGAATCGCATCCATCATCGCTTTCTAAGCCAACTTTGCCATACTCAACAACTTACTTGACTTGCAAGCCGTCTAAGCCATCTGTTCAGATATCAATACACAAGCTCTAAGATCTAGATGTTTTAATTATTTCTTTATCTGTAATTGTAATAGTAGATTTAGGTTAGTGGTTTTTTTTCTTTTTTTGACTGGTGACCCTCTTTGTAGGGTCTTTCAAGCCATGTCTTGATGACTTCAAGATCGTTGCGTCGATCTACATTTTGTCTATTGTCAAAAAAAAACTTCACCTATACAAAAAAAAAACAAATAAATACTATGTTTGCTTAGTAGATGCATGTTTGATTTTTTATACACTTTTTTTAAGAAACTAAAACTATATAAAATATCAATTATTTTTTATAATTTCATGCTTATTAGTAAAAAGTGTGAACTTATATATAAAAATTAATTTAAAAAAAAACTTAATATATATTTTATATAATTTTTTACATCTATTTCTCAACAAAGGTGTAAGACAACATTTATGTCTAAGCTGCCGGTATTTGTTTAGATGCTTATGTTGTTTTAAATGCATGCTACACGCATTAGTGAATGTTGGTAACCAGCTTAGTGCAACTTATACTCGGATCCAACAATTTATATCGTGCGGATTTGTCAAATTTAATCATATCTTCCTTTGTTATGTTACATACAGTAATTTAATACCTCACTCAAATTTTATAAAATGAAAAGTTATCATCCACACATTTTCCACGTCACGTCCAGATTAAAAAAAAAAGGACGCAATCGAATTATTAGACAAACCTACGGGCATGAATTTTTCTTTTTTTTTAAAAAAATAAAATAAAATAAAATAAATAAATAATAATAATAGTGCACTGACTTGCACTTCCACCCATTAATTGGTGCATTTTCATTGTAATAACCGGTGCACTTTTACAAATTAAGTGGTGCACATTTTCCATTCTCGGCTATAGCAACGTTTGAAATTTTTTGGATTGGAGCCTATAATAATCCTAATTCGAATAATCCGGAAATTTTAAAGTTAAGATTCGATCACCCATTGGATTAAAGTGAGTCATCAATATTTAGACGCCACATAAACATAACATAAACCTCATACGGATGTGTCATGCCACTCATATATAATTTGTATTAATGTCACTCATATGTTGAATAAATATAAATTTTGTGAATACAGTATGTTTAGACTATTTATTTGTATAAATATAATATTTTTTATGCTTAAAATATTTATAAATTTAATTATAATATTATTATTTAGTTTACATTAAGATATTGATATTATAACCCATTGGGTTAATCCGGTGACATTTTGACGCCACAAGTACACAACCTAGACCCAGACCACACAGATGCGCCATGCCACTCATATATAATTCATATTAATGTCAATAATAAGTTGAATTACATATAAATTTTATAAATATAGTATGTTTAGAGCATTTATTTATATAAATGTAATATTTTTTATGCTTAAAATATTTATAAATTTAATTATAATATTATTATTCAGTTTAATTTCACATATTGATATTATAATTTAATTTTAATTTAATTTTAATATTCTTAAAAAGCTTTTAAAAAGTTTGAATTTTTGATCCGTTGGGTTGTCCCAAAACAAGACCCGAGATTGATCCCAAACTCGATTTACATGAAACCCGAATGACACAAGCCAAAATCTTACCCGATTGATAGATCTAATCATCTATATCTATATTTATATACTCTAGCAAAAGAGAAGCCTTGATGATACATTTCATCTCCTCATACAAATTTATTTGTGGAAATACTCCCTCCATTAAGAGAAAAAAAAACATTTAAGGGAGAAAATCTTGTTAAGAAAAAAAATGTCATTTTAGGCATTTTTGTGCTCATTTTCCAAAATTGCCCTAATAATGATTAGGGACATATTAGTTGTAGTTTTAAATAAAGTGAAAATGTAGAATAATAATTAAGAGTATAAGTGCATTTTCATTTGCTTTCTTAAAAAATGTGCGATTTTTTAAAATGATATATTTTAATTAATGGAGAAGTATTATTTACACAATATCATTTGTTAGAGGTCTTGAGGGTCATCAATGACCTCTGTGTTCTGGTGCTTGCAATAACTTCATATAATCTATTATAGGTGCATGGTATCATTGTAGATTTAGCAAATGAAGAAAAAGTCTTGAAGACTATCAAAGTTAGCAACCGACTTATATACTAAGATTCGTTATGTTCAACTTTCGATGTGAGACTCTTTTTAGTCTCATTCGCATCTCTCAACACGCCCCCCACAAGTGCAACTAGGAATAACTCATCTAGTTGACACTTGGACAAACTGGTAACCCAAACTAAGATCGAAAGACGGACCGTTAGGCTAACCACTCTGATACCATATTAAAATCCAACTCGGCCAGATGATTGGGGGTCGTGTGCACTTGCGCACATGTGCTAGTAGCCTAGGACATAAACCGAGTGGGGTTAATTCCATTCTAAAATCAATTGGCAATAGAAGGAGTAACCCACCGATTTATATATTAAGGCTCGTTATGTTCAACTTTCAATGTGAGACTCTTTTTAGTCTCATTCACATCTCTCAACAAAGACCCTGGTCAGAGACAACGACGAGGGTCCTAACGACCCTTGTAAAAAGATGGCGTGGTGGATCCTGAGTTGGCTGGATTGGGTTTACTTTCCTCATGGGGTCGTGGAATATTCAGTTGCCATACTTATAAGAGATCTGATTATGAAGTGAAGTTATTGAAGATTGGAGATTCTTCGTGTATGGAAAGTGGATTCTTGGAAAAGGGAAGTTGTGCTTGCATGGAAGAATATTTGTTTCCTTCGTTATAGGGGTGATTTGTTGCAACTAAGAAGATAGGTTGCAAGACTATAAGGGAACTAGATTTGCAGTATGTAGGGAAGATGTGGAGAAGAAGAAGACGATGTAAGAGGGTTGACTCCGCATTGCCTCGAAGCTCATCTGTGTAGTGCAATACATTCAAGGGTTCAGATTTGCGTGAATTACTTGTATTCTTCATTGTGTCTTGTTAGTTGTCGAGTTTGTGTAATAGGTATGCTTGTGGTCTTATTGGTGGTTGACGATCTGCGACTAGTGCTATGAGTTGTACTAGGGTACGATGTACGAGTTGTACTAGGGTATGATATTGTAGTTTCTTCGATCAATAAGATAAATATACCTATTGAAAATCCCCTGAGGCAAAGGGTGGTGGTGGTTTTTATCTCCCACTACTTGTGTATAGAGTAATGGTTTCCACATAAATTAAATTGATTGTCTTATCTTGCGCTTTATTCCATCTAACTTAGTTACTAGTGCTACCACAACCTCAATAATAGGTTCTTACATCCTTTCTATATTAATGTTCTTTAACCATCTATATCTATATTTATGTCAAACTATTAAAAGAGAATAATTTTTATTTGGGTGTCATAATCACCCGTCCACCTTAATATTATGAGTTTTACTCAATCGATTTAATCTGTATAAATTTCTAATAATAAAATTTTACACATTTTTTTTACCTAAGGCTAATGGGATTAATCAAGTTTTAATTTTTTAAATAATGTTACAAATATATTAATTATTTTCTTTTTTGAGCAACCAATCAATCTATATCTAATAATTAAATGAATTTTTTTTTAATAACCTTCTAAATTTTAAGATTTTTCAATAAATAAATCAACATAAATTTTAGAGTCATAAAAATTTTACACATTTTTAATGAATGGAATAAATCAATTCTATCTATTCTAAATATGAAATTAGATGCATTTTCACTTAAATGTCATAACCGCTGTTATTTTAGGATTTTAATTCATTCGATCAACTTAGGGCCTGTTTGTTTAACAAAAAAATGGCCCAGCAAAGGAATGATACATCTCGTTACCCTCCGGGCCTGTTTGTTTAACATTTATAAAAGAATTATTACGTTATGGGCCTTAATTGGATTACCCGTTCTGTTACCCCTAAAAAATTAGGCCTTTACCCAATTTTCTCTCCCCCCGACTCTCTCTCTCCTAACATAGCAACGACGAGCTCTTCTCTTTCTCGACGCAGCGGAGCTCTCAATCTCTCAAATTCATCACTCCAATGGCGAATTTGTAGTGGTGACAGACTGATAGGTACTTTCTTCTTCTTCTACTTCTTCTCTCTCGATTTGCTTGATTTTTTGGTGTCTTTGTGATAGATTTTTCTCCCAACAAAACCCTAATTCACGCAAGTTGTTGGAAATTGCCAATATAGGTAATTCCTTCACTGATAACGCTTCCGTTTTGTCGTATCCCAATCAATTGATCCTTCTCCTGCAACCTCCGTTGCGAATCAGGTGATCTATCCCATTTTCGTTTCAGATCTCTTTTACGTTTTGCTTTCGTTTTTTTTTCTTTTCACTTTTGCAATGGAATTTCATCTTGTTTGTAATGGAATCAATTGTGAATCAAGTGTCAGTTTCTCTTAATTCAGTAGTCAAGATTATGCTTCTTTGTTTTGATGCTTATGGATGATTAATCTAGGATATATAAGGGGTTTCAGAACAGAACGACCCATCAAAAGGAGGGATTATGAATTATGAGAGGTATTTGGCTGATCACGACAAGTTACTTATCACAGATTCTATTTTGATTGCTTTGAATTGACTAGCAACAACTGTGGATATAACTCTGAACCGATCATGCAGTGAAATATATGTTAATCTTTGATTCCATCCAGGTACTTGTTGTAAGCAAGGTTCCTACGACTTGCAATCTTTGCCCGTCAAAGGATCCAGTAAGGTGACAGAAGCTAGCCGCTTACTTCACTGCTTGAAAGGTCGGTTGGTATTTCGATCAACTTACTGCATCTACCCTAGTTGAGTTTGGAAGAAAGTGTTTCCATTATCTCTACTGTGTTCTCTGATATGGTATTTTTCTAGAATTGTTGATGTCTGTCTCAGAGGCTTTAATAGCTTTTAATTTCTCATTATATATATATATATATATATATATATATATATATATATATATATATATATATTATATATCAAAACTGAACTAGTTAATTGATGATTGATATAATTCCTTACATTGAGCTGCGATTGAAATTTTGCCGTGCAAAGCAAATTTATTTAGAAGGAGAATCACGACTGATCAATGCTGCGACGTGTGGAAGGGAGGAGACCCATGCTCTTTTTTAGTGCAGGACGGCGAGGAGGGTGTGGAAAAAGAACCCAAGTTTGGAGAGGTTCTGGCTGAGTTCGGAGACCACACAGGGGGTCGCTACAACAGTGCTCATGGGGGGATCCATCAGGGGTAGACAAAGGTGGGCTATGATTGCTTGGCATGTGTGGAGGGCCAGGAACAAGCGAGTCTTTGAAGGGGTGTAGGCTCAGCCGGATGAGATCATAAGAGAGGCTGATGACATGATGATTGATGTTGAGAAATACAAAGACGTTGTGGCAGCTTCCAGAACCGAGACCAAGAGTGAAGTGGCTAAAACCACCCGAGGGGATCGTGAAGATCAATTGCAATGCTAGCATCTCGCACATGCTCCAACAAAAAATTGGAGTGGTATGTAGGAACCACCAAGCAGAGCTTGTGTTCGAAGGCCAACGTGGAATTCAGCCCACAAACAACGTCGAGATAGCTAGGGCCAACGTGGGTACTCACTGTTAAGTAAGTGTTCTACATGTCACTTGTTGTAGCTTTCTTCAATTTCTATCTTCTTTCTGTCTTTTTCGAACGTGGTTGTAACTTTATTTTATTGTGAAATGGTGTTTATGACCGTATGGATTTCATATGTGTGGGTTAACAAAAAGAGTGCAACTTCAAGCGTAAAACTTATCGTTTAAATTGAACAATATATCTGATTTTATATAACCTTCTCCCTATATCTGTTCATCTTTGTTAAATGAATTTGCAATAGCTATATGAAATAATTATAAAAAAAACACAAATGTCTTATTGATTGTCTTCTTTTCTTTCCCTAAATCAACCAAACACTTGAAAATGTAATAAAGAAAGCAATGATTCACCTCTTGAATCAACCAAACAAAATAAGAGTTTAACCATTTCCATTCCCTTTCCTTTCTCTTGAAATGATTTCTTTCCTTTCATTTCTCTTCCTCCAAACAAACGAGCCCTTAATCTATGTAAATTTCAACTAATGAAATTTCTACACATTGTTTAATCAGTCTATATCTAATTATTAAATAATAAGTAATTCTGCTTAGGTATCATAGCCACCATTATTTTAGAATTTTCACTCAATCAACTTAATCTATATAAAATTTTAACTAACATAATTTTGTACAAATTTTTAACCAATGATATAATTCAAAACATATATTCTTTTAATCCATATTTGACGTGATCTCGGCCCATATATTTTTTCTTCATTTTTCTATAAAAAATGTTCGACATCGGTTGTAAAAATTTAGTAAGCAATAATTTTCTCTTGTATATTTTTTAAGACTTGCAATTTTCTAATACAAGTTGAATTTTTGAGTTAAAAGTACGTTGAGCATGTTTGCTTCCTTTGATTCTGGGTTAAGGATCATGTTTTTGGTGAGATGCCTAAAACAAAAATCTTTGGTGAGATGTTGAGGGAGACACTCTAGTGAGAGACGAATGTGTCGAAGGGTCAAGATCCTCGAAGTGCAATTCTGAGAGGATTGAGATCGAGTGTGAGAGTTTCAAGGGTGAGAGACCTGCGAATTTTGTCATACATATCCGGTTACTAGTAAAAAAGTTTATCACTTCAAATAATAGAGGAACCTCGTCGTACATCCTGCTAGCTCGGAGAATTCCCGAGCACATCAAGTTGTATCAAAGCTTCCGAAAAGGGTTCCTCGGGCTTTTTGTACAACCGTTACCGTCATCCGACACAACCCATCAGAGCCTTCGTAGGACCACCCATTGAATTGCATTACAACATATCCAATTTACAAGGGCATAATGTACCATTTGGAAGCATCATGTAGTTTCGAGAGCTTTTGCGGGACTGATCATCGATACCTTACACAAATCCAACGTACAAAGGGTGTATCGTAACTTTTGGAAGGGCAATGTAAGATTCGAGGGAGAATCTTCTTCAAAGAAGGGGAGGATGATGTGATCTAGGCCCATAGATTTTTTTTTCATTTTTCTATAAATAAATGTCCCACATTAGTTGTGAACACTTAGTAGGCAATAATTTTCTCCTATATATTTTATAAGGCTTGCCATTTTCTAATACAAGTTGAATTTTTTAGTAAACGTTGAGCACATTTACTTTCTTTGATTTTTGGTTAAGGATCATGTTTTTGGTGAGATGCGAAAAACAAAACCCTTTGGTGAGATGCAAAAAAAAAAAACCCTTTGGTGAGATGTCGAGGGAGACATCCTAGTGAATGGCAAAGGTGTTGAAGTGTCGAGATCCTTAAAGTGCGATTCGGAGAGGATTGAGATCCTACTACCACTTGATGTGCTCAGAAACTCTTCGAGCCAGCAGGATTGACGACGAGGTTCTGCCATTATTTAAAAAGATAAACTTTTCTAGTAGTAACCGGATATGTATGACAAAATTCGTAATAAGGATCCTTTTCGTAACATGATTGTTTCTTCATATAGATAGATATAAGATCTATAAGGCAACAATTATTTATAAGTCCATTTTGTGCAACAACCCTTCCTATCTAATAGAAAAGGATCCCATGATTTGTACACATTTGTTATATTGTTCTAAAATTCTCTTAACTTAATTCGAATTCTAATTCTATATAATTAGTATAATTATATAAACTAACTAAGGACAAAACGCGGGTTTTGTGCTATTTGGTGGTGGTCACGCGGGACAAATTTTCGTAAATGCCATCCTATCCGACTTTCGGGCAAAAAACAAAGTCGATGAAGACTCGTTTCATTTCTCCACCCTAAGGCCAGAAAAAAAGATTGATCAAATTCTATGGAGTCTGACTCAAAAATAAATAGAGGAAATAGTAGCTCAAGTCTCGGAAACCGTTCCCAACATCATCTAGGAAAAAGAAAGAAGAGTGTACTACGGTGCTTAATCTGTCCATGTGGGCAAGCAAGTACTCCTAATCGGTTATTGCAAGCTGCTGTCCAAGGCAGGGCGGGGGCGGCTAGTAAGCAAGTTGACTCAGGTAGGGACAGAATCTATTGAGCTCCAGGTTTGGCTTCGATAAAGTAAGATCCTCACGATCCGACATTCATAAGGGCATAACGATGTTTTCTAACTAAGCAGAGGAAGTTCGTTTAGCTTTATAGGATTCAAAAAATAAAATCCTGCATCTATTGGCGGATAACACTACATAATTGCTTGGTTACGCGAGGGTTTTTTCTAGTAGAGTAGCATCAAGAACTTGTTTTAGTTGCATATCATAAGGAATTCGAACAACCGCTTCAAATTGGAATTCAAATTTGATTTCATTCCATACCTCACAAGCATCAACTAGTTCAGGACTCAATTTTCAAGCTTTACGAATAATTTTGTTACCCTCGCGAATAAGATCACGCCCCTCATTACGAGCTTGTATACATGCTTCTAGAGCTACTCGATTCACTGCAACCCCCGACACATTTCCACTTCTTCTATTTCATCATGCTTCGTCATAGTTTTGGGCGGGTGAATTCAAGAATAGACGCCTGCTGGCATTCCAGCCTCCCTTCTCCCTTCAGGGCCTATCCGAAAGAGAATCCAGTACTTCTTTGTGTTGGTGCGGTTAGTAGACTAATCACGTTCTTTATGTAAAAGGCTAGTTCGAATATAGTTGAAAAAAAATAGATATCGAAAAATCTATTAATTCAATTCTATCCGTATATTATTTAATGTATTAATGTATTGCTTTCGAAACAAACGAAAAGTAAACGAAAGACGAAAGAGAAATCATGGATCAACTAAGCCCCCTCGAGGACTTGCTTAAGAATAAATAAGCAAGAGGAATCTCATGGAAATATCATGGAATAGGGTCAAAGAAAGGGCAGAATTAAGACAAATACAGATCAAACTAAAGATATTAAGCATAGTAGAACAAAAATCATTATGATTTGCTTGTTCCTGAAAATCTTTTATCGTCTAGACGACGTAGAGAATCCTAAGTTGTTTCAATTCGATGAATAGTAATTGTGTGGATAAAAAAGCAGTATTTTGCAATGGGAACAAGGCAAAAATCTGCGGTCCATTGCTTGATGTTAGCAATGTATAGTGGTCAAATAGGATTATTTTCTTCTTGAGACCTATTACTTTTTTTCTATGTTTTCGTCTGGGTATGCGCCCTTGGATTGTTGTTGCATATTCAGCTCATGTTGTGGCTGCTACTGCCGTTTTCTTGATCTACCCAATTGTTCAAGGAAGTTTTTCTGAGAGGTCTACTAGAGATCAGAAATTGTTGAAGAAAGAACAAGATGTTTCCTTTTTCCCTTGCAGGCGGTCAAAAAAGAAAGAAATGGTCCTATTGATTCAGATATGCACAACCAAGAAGTATTGGATTCTCTTTCGGATAGGCTTCGAAAGGAGAAGGGAGGCTGGAATGCCATCATATCGAAGTCATATGCGTATAAAACTTTTCTACCAATTCATTTATAAGTCACAAAAAATTATGATTGGCTTAGATTGCCATTGGTTGACACGGGCATATAAGTCATGTTATAATGTTGAGTAACAAGCCTTCAATTTTGTTGAGTATGGATAAAGGATCTTCCTATGTTATATTATTCAATTCGCAAAGTTAGCTAGTAGAAAAAAAATCATGACGAACCCCTTTTGTGATTTGCAATTTCTGAATTATGATTATTATATAATAAGTTTTGACCCTCTTATTCTAAGATAATCTTTGACCTTATTGTTTGACCTTATAAAATTAGATTATTTTTATATTAATATTATTCTATTCTATATGATTTTCTTATATATGATAAGGTTTTACCTTCTTATATGATAATTATTCTATTCTAAGATAATTGTTTAACTTATTTGTTTGATTCTCGATATCTACGCACAATAATATGTTGAACTACTTCAACAAGTCTTCGAGTGAGATATCCAGCATCTAATGTTCGTACAGTAGCCCTCTCAAACTTGAACCTCCCACAGTCGATCTCAATTCTCTCAGAATGTCTCCCACTAGGGTGTCTCTTTAGGCATCTCATCAAAGGTTTTGTTTTTAGCATCTTACCAAAAACATGATCCTTGACCCAAAATCAAAGGAAGCAGATGTGCTCAACTTTTAATTCAAAAATTCAACTTGTATTAGAAAATGGTAAGCCTTGCAAAATATATATAAGAAAATTGTTGCCTACTAAGTGTTTACAACTGATGTGGGACATTTTTTTTTATAGAAAAATGAAGGAAAAATCTATGAGCCTAAATCGTACATCACACCACCACCACCACAACTACAACCTCAACCTGAATCATCGGCCTTGGCTCGCTTACTCCCTTCGCCGCCTCCATCCTTCCTGCGCTATCGGTGCATGTATAGTGTTGTCGGATTACTGACTTTGCCTTTCATCGGGTTGTTCCCTATAGAGTCTTGTGTCTCCCCATCACTGGTTGTGACCTTATCCGCCATGTCCTCATCCACCGCCTCCCCTGCCTTGGTTCTCCCTCTCCCTTCCCCATACTCAAACCCCCAAGCGTATCTGAGCCCTCTTGGTCTTCCTTGTGTTCTCCATCTCCGGTCTTCACCTGCCTATCGATGGTGGGTGCATCAATGGTCGCTTCATCATCGGCGGTGTTATGTCGGCGTTTCCAGGGCCCATCGCCTTCCTTGGCGTGAAAGAAGTTCGGGCGGTGTCGTGCACATCTTTGGATTGGGTGTGCTGGGATCAAGATCCTCATTGAGAAGGATAAATTTGGGCCTTGCATGCCAATCGCACAAATTAAAAAAAAAAACGAACACTGCTTTTACTTATGTATATATTCAGATTGTCTTTTATAGAGATTTGTAAGACTTTCACAAATCTCTTAAGGCTTTGAAATCCCGCTAAAAAGGGCTTGAAATAAATCCCAAAAAGGCTTCAATGAAAAATTCCATAAATCTCAAAAGGGCTTGAAATCCGCTCAAAAGGGCATTAATTAAATCCCAAACGGGTTGACCGGTTCATTTCGACCGGTTCTTCGTGGTGCAGATTATTTGGGCGGTGTGCGTCTTTGCTTTGATGCGTTTAGGCGTTCTTCTTCTTTGTTAGGGTTCTGGCAGTCGGAGTCGGGACTGGTTGGGGTCGAGGTGGTGTGTATGGAGCGACTCCGTGTTCGGGAAAGAGCTTCCTTAGATGTTTGTTTTCATTGCCCATAGGGACTCTTGATGAATTGTTGGCCAACGGTGTTATTTTATGATGCCTTGACTTTCGTCCTTAATCTATGTCCCCAAAGTGTTTGATTTAGTTTCGTTAGATTCTTCTTTTGTAGGGTGCGTTTGCACTTGTTTTTTTGCACCTTTCTGTTTTCTGTTGTATATATTGATGGACTTCCATCTACTGACTTGGTACCCTCTCAAATTTCAAAAATATCAAATTCATGAAAAAAAAACTTGCAAAATAAAGGGTAATGAACGACAAATAGCATGGCGTCACACCTCATTTGGGCCTTGGCACCGACCAACATCACTTGTAAGTTGAAGAATAGAGAGAAAACTTTGCCCTCTGTCTAGACTTTTTCTTAGGGTGGCTCAACGGGTCGGATCGGGCCATAACCGAACCGAGACATTCGGGCCAGGCCAGAACCGACGGCCCGATTTTTTGGGGGAGGTGGCCCGAGGCCCGGACCGAAAACCGAAACTTCGGATACGGTTATTTCGGTTTTTAGCCCGAAAAAACCGAAACTCTATATTTTGTTCATATGTCCGAAAAAAAAACCCTGCATACCTGTAAACTTAAAACATGACCCAAAAACAACCTGTAAAGTGTTTCAAACTAATGACATTAAGCTAAAAAGTCTTCCAACAACCCAACAAAGTTCATACATTCAATCAAATATTCAAATACCAAATTGTCTTCAAGTAGAATTGATAAACTAATAAGTCTTCCAACAACCCAACAAAGTTCAAACTTGAAATCAAAAGTCAATCATCACACTTCTCTTCTTATGCAAAAGGTTGATACTTGATAGTTCCAACTTCCAAGCCGAGAATAGTGAGCTCCCAAACCACCTAAAATGGATAAAATGAATAAATATAACAATTGCAAGGTTCCAAGTTTGTCATCTATTTTACTTCAAACTTGAAATTGTAAGTTATATACCTTGTCAAGTTCTCATCAGTCGCACATGTAAAAGGTCCCTTCAGAGATATCTATCCCCTTCTCGGCCAATTCTAATTCAAGTAAACAAAAAGGATTGCAGTTAGACGTTGTAATATTGATGTAATATTCAATTTAAATCACAAACAAGTATAACAAATAAAACTACCTTCTACGGTCACTTTCTCATCATTAGATTCCTCCTCACATCCTTTTTCATCATCAAATTGAAATAGATTTATAAAAACCTAAATTTCTCATAAACCCTAGATTTCTAAAAGCATCACAACAATCACAAATTGATTTGCAAATCTGAAATTACAACAATAATAGAACAAACTATTGATAATACAACTAAATTAACACAAATAAAATGTGAAATTTTGCCCAAACCTTCTTTCTTCGGCTTCCTGTGGGGACAGTGAGAAGAAGAGGTGGCTGCGGGAAAGGGGGCTGCCGACTGCTGTGCCTGACTGGGACTGGGAGGCTCCGAGAGTCGAGACTCGAGAGAGGAGGCTGGACTGCTGGACTATGGAGGCTGTGAGAGAGGAGCGGCAAGGAGCCTCCTGCGTTTGCGTCTCTGCGAGAGAGGAGCGAGAGATTTCTGAAAATGAAAAAAACACTAAGACACGAGACAGACTGGACACGGGCAAGCAAAGGTGGAAACTAGGGTTTCTTTTTATATATATAAAAAGCGGTTTTTTCGGGCAAAAACCGAAATTTTTGGTTCGGATCCGGTTATTGTCCCAAAACCGATTTTCTGAAATTTGGGAACCGAGGCCCAAACCGCTATGTGCCGGGCCGGCCCGAAACCGTGAATTTCGGTTCGGTTATGGGTCGGTTTTTGGGTCGGGCCACATTCTGAGCAACCCTACTTTTTCTAGAGAGATTGGGAAAAAAATCTGGGTTGAACTCAATGCTGTTGTAGCCCACAAATCCCCCTAATTGTACGTCATTCCCAAATCCCAATCGTATGAACTCCAAGCCTGTTTTGAAACTTGCTCCATTCTCAAATCTTAATTTTAAACCCCCTCCTCTTGTCTAAAATCAGTTTGATGGACCCTTGTAAAATACGGAACTTCGAGGCAAAGGTCTTGAAACATCCATGGCTATGGTGGTTTGCTAGTTTTGGAAGTTTGCTGGTCAGATTTCTCCTACCCTCTGCGACTTCTAGAACCAGCCCGATCTATCCGTCTCCATGTTCGCTGGCCCTCCTTCCCTCCTGGTCTCATGGCCCTCGGTCTTGGCTTCCCCGGTTGGTGCTCCCCTGGGGTCAAGCTCCAACTCCACGCCTCCCCATCGCCTTCATCTCCTTTCAGGTCGCTAAGATCTTCCTCTAGCCCATGTTTTGGGTGACCCGCCCCTCGTCCCGGGTTGGCTTTCCGGGTCGCTCGGGCCACTACCCCATCGTCACCATCCGCCTCCGTTCTCTCTCTGTCGGCCTGGCCCAGTCTAGCCCAACCCTTGCATGTGTGCAAGTTTTTTTGTCAGTAAACCTTGGTGTGTAAGCTACCATTTCGGCCTTGCACACCAAGTTTGGAAAACGAAAGGAAAAAAAAAACAGAAGTCTGAAAGGGCCGAGAGGTTCGAAAAAAAGTCTAAAAGGGGCTGACTACATCCCGCAAGGATTTAAACTAAATCTCCAAAGGGCTCGACTAAATTTTAGTTGGATAAATCTTTTGGCGCTTTTGCACGAGCAATGTGTGGCTCTAGTTTTTACTTTTCTAGGAGGTCTTCTGCTTGGTTGAGGGTGTAAAGTTTGGAGTCAGGACTAGCTAGGGTTGAGGTGGTGTGTCTAGGGTGACTCCGTATCCAGGAAGAAGCTTTCTTGGAGTTTCATCTGCAGTTCCCACATGAGATAGATTCTTGTTGTACCGCTGGCATGCGGTGCTACTGTTCGGTAGTGCTTAATTGACTTCGTTATTCGCCGTCGTCCACAATTGTTGGGAGGAACTCTTCTTATATTGTTCTTGTTGTAGAGTTATTGTTACTTGTTTCATATCGTCGTTTTTTGTTCTTATTATATGTTTAGGCAGTTTCCGTCTGCTCATTTGTCGGCCTCTCGAGAATCAGACTTGATTGATCTCGAATTCTTACTTTATATAATAAAAAATTACTTGTAAGTTGAATCCTCCTGTGGGTTTGAAAATCCTCCTGTGGATTTGAAAATCCTCCAAAATACTTCTATTCTTTTTGCTTATTTATCATAAAGTCAATATATTCTTCGATTGATTATATTTTTTTTTAAATAATCTTTTTTAATAAAATATTAACTTTTTATTAAAATTTAAAATAATTTTATACTTATTAATAAATATAAATATATTTAGGGTGTTGATAGATACATCGCAAATTGTAGTTAAGGATTTGCACGTCCTTATTGACGTGCATGCACGTCGTTAACAACGTGCATGCATGTCGTTAACAACGTGCAAGTGTGGAACTGTGCACGTCGACTAGCGAACTAGGGTTTGCACGTCCTTAACAACGTGCAAGTATTGCACGTCCTTAACGACGTGCAAACCCTAGTTAGGGTTTTGCGTGAAGGGTTTAGGGTTTAGGGTTTTATGGTTTAGGGTTTTCCGAGGGTTTTTTAGCGTTAATTGAAAGAAACTGAAGGGTTTAGCTAGAGGAGGGAAGGATTTAGGGTCTAATTAAATGGCAAGCAATAACTGTTAAGGTTTTCATTCGGATAATATACGAATAATGTTACAAGGAACGGAAAAAAAAGGTTTACATCCATATTTGTAATAAAATAGTGGAATAAAATCTAGGAAAAGTGTAAAGGGCGACCGGACTCGACACGTAAGGCTCGAAATCTCTCAAACTGAGCTTGAAACAGAGCATCCCATCCTTCGACGCTCGGTTGATGATGTGCGACCCATTTTGGAGGAGGCGGCGGAATAGGAGCGTTAGGACGCAACCAGATCTATGAGAACGGAAAATTAGAGTTAGAGTATTGACATATAGATGAAAAGCAAGAATAGGTAATAAAAAAAGATGTTTGAAGTCGTACCGCGGCAAAATGGTCTTGGTTTCCGATGCAGGCTAAACCAAGGGTTGCTGGTTGAGGGTTGTTAGCAGGTGTCGGTGAGGTCATGGGGAGACATGTGAAAGGATGATGCCGAGCTAGGACGACGAGAGGAATCTGATATACCGTTGCAAATACTAAACCCATGATGGGTAGCTCTACCCACCGTCTTCTATCAGCATGCACAGGTCCCGCCCATCTCTAGTAGTCGACGAACTGCTGGAATGGGTACCCTCCCGTATAACAATTGGCGTAGAGATCGGCGTCAAGGGATTGCATAATAACGTTTTGAGTTCCGGGAAAGTAGAATCGCCGATCGGTGATGTCAATGACACCAAAGCACGGTAGCCACAATGACCATCTCCAACAGTGTCCCTCACACCCTCAATATGACTGAGAATGAAGGGATCAACGTTGTTTCGACCCCAGTTGAATCCTCCGAACACATCATAACGTCCATGTCGAGCTGAGGTCGCTTGTGGACGATGTCGAGCAGCACATGCTTCTTCTCTCTCAAATCTTTCCCTTAAATCCTCGTATGACAACGGGTTGGTTCTACAAGAATTCCTCGACCCCCGAGGCCTCTCTTTCCTTCGGACGCTTGCAGATGAGGGTGGGTGGAGCTCATCGTTGCATACATCGTTGGAAGCCATGTATGAAGATGACAGCTCATACGGCAGTGAGGTGTCGTCGATGTCAGTCAATGACAAATCCATCAAGAACAGGTGGATGTCCTCGGCTGGTATCGGAGTACCGAAGTTGATGTATGCCTGAATCCCATGGACACAAGGGATCCCGTAACAAACCCTCCAATGTCGATCCGTGCATTCCAGAGGAATGTTTTGGTTTACGACATCCTGCCACATCTTGTACAGATAATCGAAGCACTTTTTGAATATTAAAGTCTTTACCTCATCAAAAAGGTTGACTTTATGCGCCGTTGTTGGCCATTTGAAGCGGTCGATCTCCAAAGCAGTCTGCAGCTCATGCAATTGACAATCGTTGACTCTATGGATTGCATCGATCACGATGTGAAAGTCACCAGTCGATGAGTGTAGTGCCTCCTTCATAACCTTGTGTTGACCCTCAACTTTCTACACATTGAAGTGCATACCACTAAATGTTTGATGTCAAATTATATTGTAATGGGAGATATGAAGTAAGGTGTACCTGTTTGTCGTACGGGTGCCGAGATGGAAGACATTATCTACGTAGCATCGTACGATATTCCTGTTGTACAGAAGCCGCACCGCCTCTAAATACGCCACCACACATGGGAATGGGTGCCATGCAGCGTGTAGCGCCCGACGACGACGGTTGAATGATTCCTCCGACCTCGATTGGAACAACCCCCAACAGTTTCCCTTGAAGGTGCCAGCGTGGTTTAAATTCTTTGTCATCTTCAGAGCAGCTTCCTCGCATCTTCTCGTCACGTGTAACCAGCAAAGGAGATGTTGGACGTTGGGGAAGACAACATTTAGCACCGCCAAGAGGCCTAGCTCCCGATCAGTCATAATAGCTTGAGGCTGAACCGTCCCAAGCAAGATCTGAAGCTCACACAACACCCAGGCGTATGTCTCTTCGTTCTCGTGCGACATGAAGGCATATGCGATGCAGTAAGTCTTGCCCGAGGGTGTGAACCCGACCACCTCGCACAATGGAATCCCATATCTGCAAATGTAAATATGTTACATGTACAATACTTTATAATTGGCTGTATGTGCAACAATGTAATCGTAGATAAGTAACTTACGCATTTGTTTTGTACGTGTTGTCCAATACGATGATGTAGTGGAACCTTCGGAGAAGCCGTATCCCATCAGGATGCGTCAGGAAGAGGTCGCTCAAGACGTTGTCGTCATTCGGATGTCGTCTAAACTCGTAGTAGTACCCTCTTTCCCGCAGACGATGTAGGGTATCTTGGGTCATCGTCCGACTACCCCTTTCTTTGATGACCATCTTGTTGAGCGTGTTGTTAAGTGAACGCGACGATGTGACGCTGGTCTCATCCAACTGCCTCAATCCGTACCCAATGGATTTTGGAGGAGTGCCAATTTCCTTCATCCACGTAGCCATCTTCTTTTCCCCCTTTGTCATCAGTCAAGCGATGGCGTGACCCTTCAAGCTCATGGGAATTCCATGGTTATGAACACCGTGGGTTACCGTGATAACCCAGTGACCCGGCGGAGCTTCGTGCCCGTGTAGAGAGAATGGACAACCGTTTATCTTCGATTGCGTGCTTCGGAGCTTCCTCTCGCGTGGTCGGTACTCCCCATACTACTCGCAAGCTAGGAGAACCCCGCCTGAACGGTTCGACGCCCCCTTCCAAGACCTCTTGATTACTAAAATCATACAATGTTTTAGACCCAAGTCCTTAAAATGCGTAACCATTTCGTTACGGTCATTCCAAACCCTTGGGTCCGAGAACTCCGAGGTGAAGTCTCGAAACTGTAATAACATTAGTGAAAATATGAACAAAACACAAGGCATACGAAATATATTCACTAAACGAAAGGTATCCGTACCTCGCAAACTTAGAGACGACGATTGCCTTGCGACTCGGCCATATCGAGCTACGTGGGACTTTGTTTGGTTTTGGATGGTGCGGATTCAAGCTATTCCGCTCCGCTTCAAATAGGCAGGGTAGGCGTCAAAAGAAAGCTATTATGCACGTCCTTATGGACGTGTAAAACCTAACCCTAACCCTAATCCTCCCGCCCTAGCCAACCCTAAACCCTCCCGCCTTAGCCTCTCCCTTACCCAAAACCCTAACTGTTCTTGACGTTTTCGTTTTCTATGACTTTATAATTGGTGTAACATAAAAGTATAATATCTACTCAATATAGAAAAATATAAATAAATACGAAAGCCGTAACATAAAAGTATAATACATAGATACTGCAAAAGCTGTAAAAGTATACATGTACATCAATGTCCAAGGGGATGGTGTACAGCCTCATCCAAAATCTCCGTCACCTCGTCTAAAAGCTGATCAATGTGAGGGTCGGTAGCCAGGGCCCTCCAATTGCCCTCTAGCTCATGCAAGCGGGCCGCTACCGCCGGAGGGATAACAGGGCGATGAGGCAGGTCCACCCATGGATCCAAGCCAATCGGGTGGATGGGCGCCGGAGGGTCCGGATGGGGTGGCGTGATGGGCAGCACGTACGGCCGGCTCTGCGACGCGTACCAAGCTAGGTAATCTGCAGTGACACCGGCATGACACTCCTCGCTGGTGCGTCTGTGCTCGGCTAGCCTGTAGAAGCGACTCTTGTCCTCCAATTCCTGCCACTTGTCGTGCCCGCGGTCAAACACGTCGACGTACTTGATCTTCAAGGTGGCGTCGCGGGTGACCTGACTCGGCTCGTTGATGGGCAGCGGGATCCCCTGGACTCGTCCGAACTGCCAAAGGCACCTATCGGGCATATATGGCTCCTCCTCCCAGCAGAATGTGATGGTGCCCGGATAGGTGGACTGACGGTACTAGCCGTCGAAGTCCAGATCACGCCCAAAGGGCATCCACTCCACCTATAATTAAAAAAATCAGGCGTAATTCACAGTTACGAAATATATGTCATATAGTTAGAGTCTCGAATACAAACATCGGCGACGGTAAGACGGTCGACCTCGTCCTGCATCTTCTTCACCTTCGTCAGCTTGGCCTCGTCTTTCATGCAGGGTGCCGCCTTCGGAGCGATGAACTTCGCATAGAAGCAAGGGTCTTCCTTCCTAGCCAGATCGCTAGAGAAATCACCTCGGAAGCGAGGGAAGTATGCCTATATCCAAGTCTTGCCACAAAACAGAATGTCGTTAGCATATAATATAAATATTTGTAAACTATAACTCAAATTCAGCGGTCTCGTACCAATAGAATCGGCGTGAAGCTATCTATACCCTTCGCACCTGCTCGGGTAGCCTCGCCTAGGCTCTTGTACAGACATGCGAGGGCACCTGCAACCCATGCAAGGGAGGCCGTCCGCGGGATGTCCCAAATAAGGCCGAAGATCTTCCATGGGATCCGACTCTACGACTTGTCCACAAACAGAGTCGTGACGATAGCGATGGCTAGGTACCCAATGTGGAGAAACCGACGCTGTGCAGGGTCATCCTGTGGCTGCCCCCCTCCTGTATGCATGCGCAGCCGAATCTGCTCAGGATCAGTCGTGGCCTCTGGGTCATCAGCGGATGAGCGGCCCGTTTCTCACGATCCACAGGGCAGTCAACCAAGTAACGGGAGGGCCGCCAACATGTCTGTATGATGTCAGGGCCTGTAGGGTGATCTCGGAGTACTGAGCGACGATGTGGATCAATGCCCCCGGGGCCAGATGTGACAGATACGGCAGACCCTCCATCGGAAGCCCCATGAGGCAGGCAACGTCGTGCAGCGTTATGGTCATCTTGCCCCATGGAAAGTGGAAAGATCTGGTCTTTGGTTGCCAATGCTCCAAGAAGGCGGTGCAAGTGGACTCGTCCACACACTCCCAATGGAGGGACCTCAGCTGCGGGATGCCCGATGGGATAAGATCCTGCACCCAGGTCCCCGGGCCCTCAAAATTGTATCGGTCGAACGGCAGCAGGTGAGTCGCCCGATGGTGGAACTTCAACAGCGGCAGATCCATATTCGGCTCCCTCTACACCTGGTACGCTCGGTGATGCCTTTAAGACGCCAGCAGATCTCCCGGTGGTAAGAAAGGGTCGACCTGCACAGCCGGTGCGGCAGCCTGCGCAGGGATGGGCGCGGGCTCCTCCTTCCCCCCCCCCCCCCCCCCCCTCCATGTGGGCCCCCCTGACCCTCATCCGGCCCCTCATTCTCCCCTCCGGTGGGCCCCCATGCCCACCTTCCCGCCCCTCCTGCCCGTCGTCAGCCTCCTCTACGACGTCAGGGATCACGTCATCCGCATAAGCCAATGAGATCGTCGTTGGTGTGGGGGAGGTCGAAGCCTCAGTGTCCTGTGTGCCGGAAGTAGATGCCTCGGGGACGCCTGAAGTAGATGCCTCGGGGATGGTGGGGGGTACACAAGCAGGCGGTCTACCCCTGTCGGCCCGTCGACCCACAACTACGTCAGTAATGCAGCTGCTCAGAACATTGGGGGTCTCCAAAGAAGGATGCCGCCCCTCCGTCGCATCGCTAGAAGGATCCCAAGATGGCAGACCCTTCCAGAAGTTGTTATCCTCGTCGGCCGGGGGGGTCCCCATCGACTGCTGGTAGCCCTCTGCAGACATCAGTAGATCATCTACTGTGGCTGTCTGATCGTGGGGTACTGTCTCCTACTGTATCTAGCTGACCACTGCCTGGTCGCCGAACCTAACTGGCCGGAGGGTATCATCCCCCATCAAGAGTCTCCCTGCCTGTTATTATAAAATGTTGAGAACCTGTTACTTTCTATGTGCTAATTTATTTCATCCAGTTGACTTTAATATATTTTAATGTTTATTTATTTTAATGTATTTTAATATCTTTTAATGTCTTTTAATATATTTTAATGTTTTTTATTTTAATGTATTTTAATATCTTTTAATGTCTTTTAATATATTTTAAGGTTTTTTATTATAATGTATTTTAATATTTTTAATGTCTTTTAATATATATTTAGCATCGCTTTTAATGTTTTTTATTTTATTTGTAGTTAATGTATCTTTTAATGTCTTTTAATATATATTTTAATGTTTTTTATTTTAATATATTTTTAATGACTTTTAATGTTATTCTATTGTGTTTTGATATATTTTTATATATGTTTTAATATATTTTCATATATATTAATCGAATTTAATGTTTTTTATTGTCTTTGAATTCTAAGTATTTTAATGAAGTTTGTACTTTTTGTACAAACTATAATTGAATCTATCAAACTATATTATAAACCATAAAAACTAAATACGATCAAATCTATAAAACTATAAACTATCAATTATTATATATCAAATTATATTATAAAACTATATTATAATATATGAAACTATATTATAAACCATAAAAACTATATACGATCAAGTCTATAAAACTATAAACTATAAACATATAACAAATCATAAAAACTATATACTATCAATTATAATATATCAAATTATATTATAAAACTATATTATAATATATCAAACTATATTATAAAACTATAAAACTTAATCAAATAAAATAAATCATTCAAATAACATACCGGTGGGGTCGGGACAGGAGACACCTCTGTAGACCGCCGCTACCTCGGCGGTAATAGGTTCTCCACCACTGATAGCAGGCATTTAGGTAGGCATATTATGATGCATCTAGCATGATTTAGATGTGCATAGCGTATAGTTTAAGCTAGATTTGCATTTATACTTATGTTGTTGGTGGAGTCGGAATCTACACACTTTTATGGATTATTTCAGGTATATGTGGATCCGACGAGGAATGAGGAAACTTATGGATGAAGGAAGAGTGAAAAGGAGGAGGAAAAGTGAAGAGCCCGGGAGCGGAATCGAAGTTAGAGAGCCTAAGTAAAGAACAAGTCAGCAGAAGTTGTCGCCATACATGTTGAACTTGTTTCGCACTCTCTGGAGGCCTCGGTTTTCCGATTAACTATTATGACCATGCGTTGGAAAGTTCTTTTCGATATCTACAACTTTCGTGGTGACATCGGGACCAAATTTGAAGAGGAAAAATCACTGTGAACAGTAAAAGACGCCCCGCGGCCAAGGAAACCGCCCCGCGGCCCGAAGCTCTAACGAAGTATTTCACTGATCGCCTGGCCGCCCCGCGGCCTCTGCAGAAACGCTGAATCTACCGAATGGACTTTTAATCTCTTTAATTAGTTTTTAGAATTATTATTTGGCCGACTATTTTGAGGCTTTTTAAGGACGTTTTATGGTTTTATTTTAAGATCTAATTCCTTAGTTTATACACTTGGAGACTATCAATTGAGAGAACCCAAGAGGAGAGCCTCCATGGCCATGGATTGCTAAACTCTTCCGTTTCGTCTATGGATTGAAGCTTTGGTTTGATAAAGTTGTGAGATTTCTATTCTTGTTCTATTCCTATTGATTCGTATTGATTCTTTTGCGAATATTGTTGATTTCTTCTAGTCCGTACAACTAGTTGAGATTATTGCTAGGATTTTGTAGATTCCTCGTAGCGAACCTTAATCCATAGTAGCAATCATGCCTTTTTAGGACTCGTAGGACTAAACTGGTGTGTAGAGAATCAATTACATGTTGAATGCTGACTTGTAGCTTGGTGTTGCATGTATCCTGGTTAATCCTTAATCTTAATGCTACTATTAGGTTGAATCTTGACCGTGTTAGGGTTATCTAATTAGTAAGGGTTACTAGGACTCGTAGGACTAGTAATTTACATAAGATTAGGACAGGAACAATAATAGGATGAAAAGAGAACTTGAAGAAGAATCGATGATCAATCAATCAAACTAAAGTGGATATTTGTAGATGAAACTATTTTCTCAATTGTTATCTCTATTAACTTGTTTATAGTTTCTTTTCTCATCTTCAATCACCAAAACCCATCTTTCCTACTAATTGGTAAATATACATTGCTTAGGAATACTTGATTCTCTGTGGGATCGACCTCTTACTTGCTTACTATACTAGTTTGTAGGTTTGAGTTATACTTTGATAGGAACAACGACAGTTTCCTCCTGTTAGCCACCGGAACCGCCGCCTCCGCCACTATCTCCATCCCCACCGGCTCCGCCGCCACACCCACCATCGACCCCGCCTCCTCCACCGGCTCCACCACCACCACCGGCTCCACCACCACCACCACCGTCTCCTCCATCGGCACAACCCCTGCTCTACCACCACCACCACCCTCCGCCGTCTCCGCCTGCGCACCACCAATACCGACCTCCATCTGCGCCACCACCTCCGCCTCCATCTCTCTCTCTGTCTCTCTCTCTCTCTCTCGGTGTCTCTCTCTCTCTGTCTCGAGCTCTCTCTCTCTCTCTCTCTCCGGCAATCTCTCTCTCTGATCTCGTCGATCGCCGGTGCTCTCTCTTTCTCTCTATCGATTTGGAATTGGGAACGACGAAGCACGCCGGCTTCGAATTTAGAGGACGGACTTGCACGTCCGGGCTCGGGTGGTTGCAAACCCACCTGCACGTCCTTAAGGACGTGCATGCACGTTTCTTTCGACGTGCATACACGCCCTTGAGGACATGTGGATTTGCGGTGTATATAACCGAAACGTATATTTAAAAGATTAATATTTAACAGAGTTTTTAGCTTAAAAATGTGTCCAAACTCAAATAACTTACAGAGTTACAGTATATTTTAAAACGAAGATACTAACATTTAACAAATGTCAATGCCTTGAGATGAAATTATATATTATACGGAGTGCTTTTGAAGATAACATGCGAGTGCGCGTGCAAGGTCCTTTTCATCAGCCAAAAACTAGTGGTATAAATGTTTACTCTGCAAAACTATCTTTTCTCAATTTATTCTTTTTGAGTAAAATAAACATACAAAATATGCCAATTATTTGTCCAAAAGAAAAACTTATGGCCTAACAATCAAAGATTTGAAATTAGTTATGCAACAGAAAGGGAGATGTTGTAACGCATAGGAGATAATAACGTTAGTGTTACCAAATAATTTAGGTGAAATAAAATATTGAATGATAAATGTAGAGCTCCCTCCTTAATAGGCTAATGGTTCATTTGATCAGCCCATATTCAAGAGATTTGTAGACTAATTTAGAAAAAGAAAA